>JAUMJJ010000193.1:1231250-2462500 GCA_033556795.1 Tapera naevia
TTGATAAAAGTATTCTAATTGTCATCTCCTAATCTCGAAACATTCCTTTTCTGCAGCAACACAGCAGGGGTGATAAGAGCCCTCATAAAAACACAACCACCCGTGCTTCAAAAGCTGTCGTGCTTGCTGCCGGCCAACATCACAAACAGCAGATCCCAAGGTCAGCAAAAAGCTCCAGCAGCTCCTCACCATCAAGGCAAGCAAACTGCAAAATCCTAAAGCTACCGGTCACCCCTGGCTGTCTGCTGGCTGCAGCCAAGCACCTGGAGAAGCCCCCTGTGTCCTCCTGGAGCAGCTCTCCCTGCGCCTCCAAAGCTGCCGCCAGTGCCAGGGGTGCCGCTCTCAGTCCCGCACTGCGGCCGCCACATCCACCCCAGGAATGCAAACCCGATGTGACCAGCACCGCGCTGCCTCACTTCCTCGAGCATTTGTTTATAGCTTGCCCTGCATTTTGTGCCTGCAGACCTTGCTCCTGTGGGAGGGATTCCCAGTGAAGGCTGTTCCAGCCTGCATGGAAGTCTTTCCTTCTGCTTGTTTCTCTATCACATCCAATTGTTTGTTCGAATCGTAGCCCAAAACAAATTCTTTCAGGGCTTTTTCTGTTTGCACAAAGGGAAGCTGCAAATCATGGGAAGAAAAGGATGAGCAAAAATTAATTATCTGGAGCTAATATTGTGAGTTTTAAGTCCCTTTGATTCTCGCCACTGACAGCTATGGCTTTTACACAGCTACAGCAAACCAATACCACTATTTCATTAAGTCCGGTACTAACAATTCAAGATGTTGTTTGCTCTGATTTTTAATAAAGTTGTGGGAATTTTATAGTAAAAATGAACACATTTTTTAAATTAATGGGTAACACTTCAATAAATCCAAAAGCCCAGGATGCCCTGGGCACATGACAGCCTTTGCAGAGCTTATACAAACACAACTCCTCCTCTTATTTATACTTGTCCCAAGTAATTAATTGTAACACACAAATTGACCATTGTCTTCACAAAAAAACCACACGTTTTAAAGATTACAATAATCTACTGTTTTACTGGTTCGCATTTACTCAATGTATGTGGATTTTTTGAGAACTGAGATTAGAGGAAACTTGTCACCTGCAGCAAATGAAGGTATTTTTAGGGTGAATTTGTTGCACTTCCCCTACCATAAAAAAAGTCTATTTTGTGCCTAGTGAAAATTCAAAAAAAAAAAAAAGATAAAAGAGGGCAATGCCATCTGCCAAACCCTCATCCAGTGAGGGAAAGGCAAAGAATCTTGAGCTTTCAGCAGGCACGTAGCTCCACCAATTGTCTGACTCAACCGTTGATCTGTCTTGCAATAAATGCACCAATCGTGTTTATCAGCTTCGCACCAACAGCCCGATCCCATGTTTACTGCAATAGTGAGATCCCCTCACTCCAGGAATGCTGGCATTGCTGAAAGGATGAAAGGCTGCTCAGCAGAACATCAGGGAATGCATGTAATCAGTGATATTTGTGAAACCTGTTCCTAATGAATTAGCTCAGGGTAGGAGAAACTCCACCCTAGGTTAAGAGAGTTGCCGTAAGGATGAGTTCAGGCTAGGGAACTTTTCTGGATTTTTACAATCATGGAAGAAAACCGAAATTGTGTAGTAATTCTATGTTAGATGCATTATTTAATGATCTTCTGCAACAATGCAACATCCTAATTTCTTAAATACGTTGTTTTGTGCCAAGTCTGAAGCAACACTGATTAACTGCTCAAAAGAGATTGCACACTGAATCTGGGTTTTGAATGCACACATGAAAGTTTGTTCTTTAATATATTAGTTGTTTGAAAAAGAATGGTCATTTTAATTACATGGAAAATGACTTCAGAAGTCTCAAAACTTAATCAACCAAAATCATCAATCAATAAAGATCAACCCTACACATCTCCTGAAGCAACTGATCCGACCTCATCCTCAAAACATGTCTTTGAATTAATGACCATACGGAAATGATTTCAAAGTACATCTTGATTAAAAATTGTAAAAAACAATTTTTCAAGGTAGCAACTCTTTTAGCTGCACAAGTAACCCCAGGTACAGTTAACTTTAGGCATAACATGTAAACAAACCACTGTTATCTGCACAACAACCACCCTGCCACTGTAGTTCACTGATTCTCACTGTATCACAAACTCACACCTATCAAGAGACCAACACAATATTCACAGCATCTCTTCCAAACCCCTAAGCAGACAAGGGATGTTTTTTCATATACTTTTAGGGTATTTTCTCACACTATTAATTAATGCCACAACAAAAACTGTCAGGATGGAAAAAGAAAAGAGTGGAAAGGAATGGGGAACCTGTAGCCATTAAAAATGCAGAAATCAGTAAAAGTTTAATTAAGACAACGTTTTGGCTTCTATTCCATCTCCTGCTGCAGGTATTCCAACTCCTTCCATCCACTCACAAAATTCCACTCTATTTGAATTTGTACATTTGCAGAAAAAAATGCCACAAAAACCAAAGAAGCATGGATAGATATCAGAAATATGTTGACTTAGAAGTCCAGATACTACTGAACTAAACAGACTTGAAAGCAATTACAAAAATATGCACCTGATGTTTGCTTTAAAAAGCTCAAATTTATTTTTCTCTTTTCGAAACAGAAATCTCACGGGTTCTGCAGATTTTGTTGTCTGTAGTATTAATTTATTAAAGCGTTTTAAACCATTTGGTGATGCAAGCATAGTATTCTTTATCAAACAACACAGTTTGGCATTTTTACCACTACTAACAAGGAGTCCGTTATTCTCTTTGAATTATTTTTAACTGTGTTAATTAACTTTACGGGTACAAGCAAACCATCAAGAAACTGGGCTACAGAATAACTTAGCAGAATCCCGAGCTGCAGACAAGTACTTTTAGTACAAAATTACTTATGAAGCTGCATTGTTCTAAGGTTTATGCAGCAGTAGTTACTCACATATTCACACTCTCTGGCAGCAACTTTGGTTTCAAAGCAGACCATTAAAGTAAAATATTAGCTAAGAGAGACATCCTGAGCAAACCACCAACTGGACTCACCACAGCATCCTGCACCAGCTAACTGAATTGGCAATATACTTGTTATTCAGTCCTGCCTTCATGATGACACTGTCCTGACATGCTTCTGCCATTCAAAATGAAACTTATCTGTCAAGGAAAACCAACAACTGACTGAACAAACCCACATGGAAGCCTATGTAGGATCACAGAGGAAGGTTACTATTTCATGGACAAAGTTTGTTTCAATAAAAAGTTAACATTCATGCCAAAGTTTCAAAAATACTCCTGGGCAAGCGTGTGCCCAACCTGAGCAAATTTTATGGGTGTGAATCTGCTGCTGAAGGGAAGAGGGAGCTGCTGGAAGAGCAAATATTCCATTTGCATGTAAAAGCACATGAGACACAGCCCCCTGCCTCAGGTGCCCACCAACACCTGCACCAGGGTTGATCCCTAAGTCTCGCAGGCACTAGCAGGTGATAAACAAACTAAAAGGCAAAGTGTGAGTATTTGGATGCAGGACTGGGTCAAGAAATAGGGGAAGAAGTGCCAACCCAGCTTTTTCACACCCTTCACATCAGGTCAGCCCTGCCTCCAGCTGAAGGCAAATCCCTAATATTTACAATCAGACACAAAAAGGAAGTTGCATCTGCAGCCAAAGGCCGGAAAAGAACTGACACATTAACAGATGTGTGGAACAAAGGAGAAATAACAGCAGCAAATGAATTAAGTTGATGGGTGCACGGGGGGTTACAAGTGGTAGAGTGAGTGAAAGTGGAAGCAGAAATTGGATTCCGGGAGCAAACAGTTAAATCCTTTCACAATAATTCAGAACGATGTGGTGAGTATTGCACAGACCTCAAAAGTCTGGGTTATACCTTCCTAAATATCATTCACATTTTGGACTTGTAAAATTATGTCCTTCTGTCATTATGGCTCATCACCTTTACTATTTTTACTTACTGATACTCCTAATCCATAAAATTCAAGCAAGGTATTTCAGGACATATTTTGTTTTCTCATCCTTCATCCTGGGGTGTAATTTATTTTGAAGAGAGAAGTTTATCTGGGGCTGACTGTAGCATGAAATCATATATTTATGTTTAGCTGTGACAACAGTGGGAACATGTGTTGGATTCATAATCCATTTATTGGCTAAATTTAGGTAATCTGGTTTTCACAGCAGTTGCCAGCAGGCACATCCCTGCTATCGACAGTCAGCCAGAAAGGGTAGACACATGGAGTACTTGGACTCATTTTATTGGTAGTGCCTTCACTAAAGTCAAGCAAAGACAGGAGTTGCTGTGTTTCCCATCACCTACAACAACCTATTTCTGCATCTAATGCCCCACTGGATTATAGACAAAATGTACCCAGAGCTCTGTTATTATTTTAAATTGAAATTTAGTCTTGTTTAAAACCCGATCCTCTATTCCCTCAGGCTGAAGAAGAGTAGGGACAAGACCCTAATTCAGTTATCCCTAAGTGCTTTGGAATAAAGTGGGTTTTGTAATTGAGACTAGGGATTAGACGTTGAGACGATCTGGGTCTGCTCCTTGGCTTGCCACAGAATTCACACAGCAGTAGGCAAGCTCATCAATTTTAGATCAGCGAAAGGGGACGTGAATATTATTCTTCCTCACGGGAATGTTTAACAATATAATTGCTAATGTCCGTAAGAAGGTCGTGTATGCCAGGAATATAGGCCAGGGAAATTCCTGTCCTGTTGAATGTGAGTGCGCAGACGTAGCTCGCAGAGCTCGAGGACACAAGAGCAACTGCTCTGCCAAGATCACACTGAGTGGAAAGAAAGTAAGAAGTAATAAATAATACGGGTAAGAAACTAGACTAACAGTAGTACCACTGATAAATCAGCTATTATTTTAAAAGGTGAGACTTTCAACAAATGTACTTTACTACACATTCCATGAAGGTAACTTTGTTATGAAACAAAATCAACATGGAAGAAAATCATTAAGAGCTCAGATCTGGACTCTTAAATTGCTCTCTACAAGTCAGCAAATCCAGAAATAAAACACACCATAAATCTTAATAAGAATACACAGAATCTACAACCCACAGCAAACTGGAAATTAAAAACGAGCGCATCCACATGTGCTGATCTTCCAGCAGCCTTGCACAGCAGTTGGCGAACAAGCTGCCCTCCCCCCCTTCTTTGAGAAGTATTTTAAAAGCAAACACCTTAAAAAAATACTTCTCATAAAACTCTTCTCGAGCAGCCTGGCAGTTTCAAGCTATCGGAGTGGCTCTGCTGGTGCTGAAGTCCAAGAAACGTGACTCTGCACCCAGAGCAGCCACCTCCCCGAGCTTCTCCTCCCCTGAAATGGCAGGCGGCGGGAGAAACGCCACCGCGGCCGGCGGCAGGAAACAGTGTGAGAATGGGCTCCCTCGTGCTACTTCCAGCCCTTCCTGATACTGGAGGGTGTGAAATGGGTTCCAAAGACTCTCTCTCACATTATTTCCTTTTCCACCCCAGCCAAAACCAGGAAGCACCAGCTCGGGGGTTCGCAGAGAAAGCCCAGCGTAAACACAGCACAAAATCAATCTGGTGGCCAAGGTACCTCACTAAGCCAGGACTGAAGCAAAAATCCAAGTAACTGTGGGCACAGCTTAATACTAGCAAATCTAGAAAAAGCACTAGGAGGCTTGTGTATGCCCAGGTTATGCTTCTGATTGACTACATAGCCACTCTAAAGGCTACTGACATCACAGCAACTTTCTTCAGGGCATGCACCAACTCTGCATCAGCTGCTGAAGGGCCGCGCCTGCACCCTTCACACCCTTGTGCCACAAACAGCACGTTCACACGGGAGAGATCCTCCTCACCCTGGCTATTTGTGAGGCTTTAAGAATGGAGGTCCTCAAGTGAAAACCAAGGTAGAAGTATTAGCAACAACAGCACTTCAGAGGTGACGTGTGTTTGTGTTTGACAGAAGGTACGTGTTGGGCAAACACGTCTTGGTTCATTACAGTGGAAATGGCTCCTATGTTCTTAATATTAAAGTAATATATTCTGAATAAAATGCAAACCTGTGCCTTCAGGGAAGTGCGATGGTAAATAATTTATCACTGTTTGCTGTTTTCTATATTCTAGACACCTCTGTGTTCTTCTGTTTATCATTAGCCAAGAGGGCTATCACATTGCAACTCAGTACAAACATTCGTTCTCTCCCGTATCCAACCCCAGAAGGTGCAAGAGCAATGAAGCTTGGTCTCCTCTTAGTTGCTCCCTCCTCATAGCTAAAACACATCCCTCTCAGAGAGAAACTGGTGACAGTCTCGCAGACCATGCTGTTCTAAAAGCAGAATTGAAACTAATTACTTAGTAAGTCCACTTAAGAAAAGGGAAACGGCCTCCTTTCCCTTCTCTGTCTCTCAAGACTTACAGCACACCTCAGCAAGAAGTACAGTAAAGCTCAAGATGAGCAGAGGCAGCTACTCTTTCAAATGAAGAGGGCTCCTCCAAAGTGGTATTTTCATTGAGCTAGTGAGTTTGAGGATAAAGGGCAAGGTACCTGAAGAGCTCTCCAGTAGACGAGGTACTCCCCGCTTCACACCTCCAGAGATCACACCCCAGTTAAATGGAAAGCCAGAACAGTACCTGTGGCTTTTGATAAAGCCATCTTTTCTGAGCCAATGCAACCAAGAACTTGGTGGACCAATGAAAATGGTGAATATTAATGTTAGATTCTTATGGGGAGACTTTGAAAAACTGTGGCACATCAACAGGAAGTTTTGGAATATTTGAAGTTACTACTCAGGAGCAGATGAAAAATACCATTTCCAGACTCTGAACACCTATATTTGAGTTCATACACTGTATAAATATTAGAATTATAAAATATTTTTTAGAACAAGATGGCAATGGTGTCTTAGAAATCTGTAATTTGCCAGTAACGTCTGGGGTTAATTTTGGCTCAACAGCCCATGATGTAGAATTAAGTGTTCCACTAGATGGAGCAGGATGGTAAAAGCCTCATGAAGGCAACCCCCTTGCTGACGCATGAAAAAGTCAATGTCCAGCAACCAGGGATGATAAGAATTTTAGCTTTCTTCTGTGCATTCAGAGCAGAACAACATTTGTCCCTCTTCCAAAGATGGACAACACAAATCTCCCTTAACACTTAACAATATTTACTTCCTCCCATCATAGAAGCTATTAAGAAACACTAGCCAGAAACAGGTAACCAAAACACACTCAGAAATCATTTTTATCAGCTTTACAATGTACAAAATTTACTGTAGACTTGACAGAAAATGCCAAATCTTATAGTATTTTTTTATTTTAGAGCAACTGAACTTGCAAGACGACCCAGGCAAAATGACCAAACGTGAGTCACCTGATGCAAAAGGCATCGCTACACATCAAACAAATTCAGACTAGAAGCAATGGCAAAACTTCAAAGAGGCTCCTAAAAACCAGAAGCTGTGCAAGTCGCAATAAAATTACCTCCCTGCTCTCTTTTCAAGGAGACCTAATTGTTGATTTACCTTTAAAGCCTACCTAAGCAAACAAAACAGAAAAAAGGGAATTTTACAGATGTTATTTTGGCAAATGTTCTTTAAGAGATGCAGTAGCAGACAAACTGCAGTTGTGCATCATCATGTGAAAAGAGACACCTGCATTTCCTTGACCATTAAACCTCATTTCAGCTTCTCCAAAAGAAGTGGAGAGAATGTAAACTAACAAACAAGTTTTAACCATTAACACTCCGAATACAAGTCCTGCAATACTTGTCTATATATGACAATAATAACAGGAATGGCCAAAATTATCATGAACACCTTGCCACAAAAACAATTCTGACCCATACTACATTGCTATAGGTGATAACTGCAAACATGCAGAAATCTCTCATCACAATGCAAATTATTACGGTGGTATAAACAGCAGAAGAGAATGAATCATTCTGACACGTGTGTGAAGGCACACAAGCAGAAGGCTTGGTGACTGACCACAGGCTGCTGCCATCTCTTTGTTTTCAGATAGATAAACTACACTAAAAATAAAAGCTACAACCATGAGAATATTTCACACCTACATACTTTCCAACTTACTTGAACTCATCACAGTATCTCAAGTTCTCATTTGGAAAGGAACCGGAATAAGCAGAAGAAGCAGGAAATTCAGTCTTTGAGAAAACACAATTGTCCAGTGTATTAAGGTGTCAGTCTTTATTGAGACCATGTGAAAGCACCTGCAAGGTTTTCCATGTGGCTGTTATTCTCTAACTGAACTCCAGTTTTTCCTACCTCTCAGAATAGCTCATTAACAGGAATTCACTATGCAGCACACACTCCTTTTCAAGGTAAGGAAAAGTAAGTATCAGGACCATCCAAATCACTGTCATTAACATTCAAACAAAAAATTGTACACTGCACTCAACACACAACAGAAAGAATAGTACTTACTACTGTGCACAGTCAATCAGCTGATATTCATTAGATCTCTCATAGCAGGCTTTCACACCTTCGTCTTGCCAAAGTGTTTTTGTATGTTCATAAAACTCCTGGAAGAGAAAAAAAGTATTAGCAAAATGATTTACATGTGAAGAGAGCTGGCAAATGGGAATGTATCGTTACTGCTGTGATGAATAGTAAATGGTAGCATATTTAACAAAAAACTTCAAACATTTATTAAAACCTGACTGTAAATTCAGTTGGTTTCCTTAGTTTTTTTGACTTTAACGTTCTGTAACACTTAATGAACTGCTGCTCATTTTGATTGAGTCCAATGAGATACTGAAGTCTGGAAAGAAGTCATTAATGAAAATTTAACCCAGTTTTGTTGGCAATTTTAATAACCAACTCTATTTGGTAACGTTTGTTCTTTAACTGATGATTCCACTGATCTATTTATTTGGCTGTCAAAATGGGTTTTTATTCTTCAGGGAAATACTTCTCAGTAATTCTTACGCAAAGGTTGCAAAACACAAGTAGGTTTTACTTGACTTTCCATGTTAATGAAGGTCTTCTTGGACTACACAGACCTCTGTATCTTACTTAAAATATTTGCAGAATGTATTCTTTTGCAATATACAAGGATATTGAACTATAGCAGAAATACAGTGACACAAAGCTAGATCATGTTTTGGTCGTGTCGATCTTAAAAATGATAAGCCAAAATACAAAAGCAGACAGCCAAAAAGGCAATGCTCTGGTTTGGTTGAGCCTGTAACACAAGTGTAAAGCAGAACCACAACCACATTCCTTTTACACACAAAAGATGCACTTTGGCTCCAACCAGGACGTGCGTAAGATGTAATTGTATTTCTGGTTGTCCATCTAAGAACTCTACAGACTTGGAAAGCACAGCAGCAGCCTGGTGACTTAAACACAGCCACTGTGGGCATCACTTTTACCAACGACCACGGACACCTCTTCACTGTTTCTCAGAGCTTTTTAAAGTGTTTTAGACTAAATACTTTTATTCTGATTTTAAGTGGCTAAGGTAACTCATTCTAAAACAGCTTTTTTTTTTTTCTCATCCAGGAGAGCACATGACCTTTAAAATAGTCGCTGTGTATATTCTGTTTCTCCCCCATCCCTATTTTTTAACGTAGAAATATTTCAAAGAAAAAGAACTTATTATTTTAAGTAGCCATTTTACTGCTCCAAGGTTCCTGCCTTAACTTAGCTTTGGAATCACTCCCTCTCTTGGGATATCAGTCTCACATTCTTTTACTATCAGTGCAGTACAAAGAGAGGGGTCACATCCAAATGTGACTTACAAAGATCCACTTGAAAATACCTTTTTACAGTTACAATTCATTTACCTACCAGAATGTTAACAGACACCTGTACCAGAACAGTGGGTGCTTTAAATGGCATCATAAGGATGCATAATGGCATCCTAAAGTAAATTTAGTGATGCAGACTTCCAAATCATCCACTTTTTGGCATGCAGACGACGCATATGTAATTGTGTGATGTTACAACTGTGAATACCAATGATGGAAACAGCCTAGCAAATATAAATCTGATCTTGCTTTTATTGCTATTGCATATTCACTAGCTGCACATAAAAACAAATGATAATTAATGCACACTACACAGCCAAAAAACTCTCTGTGGTAAAATTATCTTATAATTTCTTTTAAGGAGATTATAAAGTATATATATAGTATTAGATGGAATTCTCAGTTTGTCCCCTGCCTTTTACAAACTGTTAATGAATAAAAAGTCCAGTAGATAAGAAGATTTTACTTGATTTTTAGTATTTGCAGATTGGACAATCAATTGCTGTTCAAGGAAGTAAAAGACAGAATATTACTTCAGTTTTCTTTCTCCTATTGCTGGAATTACATTCACTGACTGCTTTCATTCTGAAGGTCTCCAGTTTTTGGCAGCTGGGGACTGTCAGTTACTTTCAATCTTCAATTTTATCACGGCAGAGTGAGGAAAATATTTTTCCAAATCAAAAAAAAAGATCAGATAGAAAAGGTAAAGAAGAAAAGGAGAATTACCTAGGAACGCACTGTATTTGAAGCAAACCCATTTTGGGGGTGGCTTTATGAATTTATTTTAAAAAAGTAACAATAGCCTAACAGAACATCTTACGACTCACTGAACTTACAAAGCTGGGAAACGGAAAAATTGAACTGTCAGTTGTAGGAGATTTTTTTGCTGAAGCAGCAGCTGATTTGAATGGCCACAGGCCATTGACATTTCCCATCTAATCAAGGTAAGTTATACCAGACTTCAGACAGTTAATTGAATTATTTGGCAGAGAAATGGTTCTAAAAGACATTTACTTCAAACTGGAGTTAGCATCTGCCGAGCCAGTTATCTCCAATTATATCCCAAAATACTCACTTCCTCCTGCACTAGAGCAAGTACAAAACTAGGCAAAGGTAAGTTTAAAGAAAACGCAATAAAACAAGATTCTTCATCACCAATATCTGAAGTGAAAAGAGGCAGTGCCTTAAGGAAAATAAAATAAACGTGTAGTAAAGCTCTGCCACAAAAACAAGACACAAACCCTGTCCTCACTACTGTTTCCCACTACAACTACAATATTCTGGTAGAGAACTGATATAAAACAACAGTTTCTAACAATTTATGAGCTACATCATACCTTGTGGAAAAGTATTTGGAGCAGTTCCTGCAATCAGACCCTTAATATGGGATGAAAAGTAAATCCGGCTCCTGGCCTCAGCATAAACACATCGATAATAAAAAGCCCAGGATTTAATTTAACAGAACTGTTACAGATTGTTCAGAAGAGCCCTCCCTGTGTTCTAAGGGCAGTTCTTAACTTCCAAGAAAATATGTGGATTACAATAACAGGATAATGATCAGTGTTTGTGTCTTGTTAGGCCAAACTAGCAATAAAATACTTAATAATGCCTTTATGTCTGTCCTGTGCCTTGCTAATCTGAACTACAACCAGCGATACTTAGGCAATGTTCTCAGTAGGGTTATTAACTATCCATGTGGGATGGAAAAAGAATTTCAAGTCCACATTCTTTGAACTTTTTATTGGCATTTCAAAATCAGGATCTACAAGGAGTAATGAGTAATAGATTACCAGGCTAAGACAAGGTGGGGGTTTTGTTGTCCGCTTCATTTGGTCTTTTTCTGTTGTTTGGTTGGTTTTGTTTTTCAAACTGAACTACACGACTTGTGACAGCCAAGTATGAAGGCTTTTATTAACAAACAACATTTTGCCTTTAGGCCACAGCAAATATATCTTCACAACTGTAAGCCAGGAAGGTGTTCACCAATGAAAAAAATTGGAGGCAGGCTTATCAAGTCCCACTTGCTTTGTTAGGAGCCTCCTTACACCAGTGTCTGATTCAGGATTAAGACATAGCAGTTAGTTGCAAAAAGCCAGATTCTCCCTCCCCCCAATACACCTACACTAACCACAGTTCTGAAATAATATTTAAGAAGAAGAAGAACACAAGAAATCCTCAGCATCCCATTTGAGTCATGGAACGCAGCCTGGGGCTACTCTCGGGGAAGGCAAGTAAAACCACAGCACTTGTTACGTATTTAGGTAAAAAAGCAAGTAAAAAAAATCAAATCAGCAACAGACGAGTTCTTTTTTTGGTTAAATACATCTAATTTGTAGGAGACTTCTAAAAATAATGAGTTAGGAAACAAATTAACCAAAAGTACCAGGCAAATTTCCTGAAAAGAAATAGCCAGCAAACTAGTTCCTTACACGTCTGGTTCTTGTTGCTGTAACACTGATTCATTTGCTGGCACACTTCAATATAACAGATTCTATAGCAGCATCAACACAGATTTCTCTTGCACTATAAAATGGAACTCCTAATAAAACAGCTAAAATAAACAAATGATACTAAACAACAATTTGCCATCACACAATAAACAGGATTTAAATATTAGGTTTCAAACGATCCGTAGTATTTAAGAAGCATGGTCATATTACCCATCCTTGCCCTATGTATACTTAAAATTGAAAAAAAAGTCAAGTTATGTCATTTTCCATTTTAAAAAAATGCTGCATTTACACAATACACACCCAGGATTCTGTTTAAACCACAGCTGAAGCTGTGTAAGGCAAGAGAATTCAACGTGAGTGATGACAGCATGGCACCAACCAAGGAAGGTGAGAAGTGAATTCTTCCTTAGAAGTATGTCAAGATTGTAGCATTTACTTACCACTAGGCCAGACCTGATGCTTTTCAAAGTGCTAACAGAACCCTAAAGAGGAAGCAATCCTTGTATAAAACACTTGGGGAAAATGATGCCAACATAATATAAATTTGAACAGAACAAACAGGGCTTCATTTTGAATGAGTTTCAATTCTGGGCACAATCCCTAACTCACAGGCTGAGCTTTTGTGAAACTATTAAACATTCAAAGAACTACTATCTGGGTAAACTTTCTCTGGTCTTACTTAGATAACTGAAGTATCAAGGACCACGACTTGCTGATGGCGATAAAACCTCACCTCTCATCGTTTCATAACGGTCCATATTTAAGCGAAAAGAAATGTATTTCAGTACCTGCTGAAAGTTTCCCAATACAATGAGTCAAGAGGCAGTACTTGCAAATCCCCTGTATTCACTTACAGGAATCTATGCAAACCTCTAGAGGAAAAACCCATCAGCAGAACTCATCAGGTAAAATGGATGCTTGGAAAACAGTACTTTGCTCCAGGAAGAGCAAACCAACACAATTTTGGATTAGAGAAGGGTAGATACAGAGTCTAATCAAGTTAAAAAATCTACTGTATCAGAAAATTTGAACAAATTGAATAAGTGACGGCAGATAAACTGTGGTTTTATTAAAAGTTGAACCAGAGAGAGTGTTAAACAACCTTGGAGACTGAGCATTTTGTTTGTTATAAAAAATAATCCTCAAGAGACAAACTCCAGGCCTGGGAAAAAATAAGGAACCAAGATCAGCTTCTGAGAGGCATTCTAAAAGGATAAAATATTAGTAGAAAATGAAAAACTGAACATATCATCTACAAGGTTTTGTTCCCTCCAGATATATAAATACTCAAGAGACTTTTAAAAAATGTTTATGAAGCAATGTTTTATAGGCATTTGGAGGTTGGCAGGAAAACCTTGGCACAGTTCATGTCACTCTGACACCATGCTCACACAAAAATCTTAGCATGGACATGCAACATTACCTTTTCTCTGAAAAATATAATATAGGGTGGATCTGCCACTGAAACAGCTTATTTAATAATTCCAGCAAAAGTCAATGCCATTGAAAAAAACCCCTTACCAACGAGAAGGTGTGTACAACCATTACACAATGTTGTGGTTAAAACTGGGATTCAGTTCCTGGGTAAAGTTCACCGTCCCATGGAGTTGCACATTTCACGATAAGAGTTTTAAATAGGTCATCCACTCACAAACCCAATGATTAAAGGTCAATTCAAACCAGATTCTAACTGTAAAATTGAATCTGGGAGGGCGTTTGCTTCTGGATGCGTTCAGCTTTTAAAACTAACACTAAGCATCTGTTTCAAGCCTCTTTACCAACTTAAACTGCAAGGTGGAGGCATGGGAACCTCACCTCCTCAACAGTCAGGCAATTCTGCTGATTGCACTAACGAACCGTATTGGAAAGAGACCAGGTCACAGGACAGGAGGCAGCACGGTGCATTCCAAGACAAACAGCACAAACAGGTTTTCTCCTTCCAGGATTAGTAAATAAGTGACAAACTGATTTATGTTTTACTGCCTGTATCTGAAATCAAGGGATCGCTGCTGACTGGAGGGCCACTCAGTGAAGGAAACGGATGGCACCTCCTCATCCTCCCTGTGCTTGGGCAGGGATACCAGAATGTGTTAGAATCCGTCAAACCAGACAGTTTAATAAGCCACTTACTTGAATAGGAAAACATCTGCATTCCTAATGGTGTGAACAAGTGTTAATTATTGCTTGCTATTTTAGGGAAAATATGCCGATGATATCACAAAGGAAACACATACCTACAAATAACTGAAGATAATTCTGCAGCTGCTGGCACATGTCCAAAGCTGAACACAAAACTCTTTGGGAGAGGCCAGAGCACTAAGCACTTCCCATAACTCAGTCAGAAATATTTTCAGCAAGGATTCGGTCTCATTAACAATAGTTTTTCATGCTTAGAAACAACTGAACGATGCTGAAAAATCTTAGGTGTCTACTTATGGTTTCTTCACATTTCTAGTGGCACAGATTAAACTGGACAGGGATGCATAGAATGGACAATGGGAAGAGAACTTCTTTTAGGAAAATTGTGTCAAGTTTGAACTTTCATTTCTCTCCTTTGTGAAGAGTTTCAAAATGCCAGACTATTTGAGAAATGTTTCCCCACGCAATTTCATATCCATAATCTACAAGGTGCCTTTGGTTAAAAGCCCTCACTAGCATAATATCACACTATTTCTCTTTTATTTCTACTTTCATGAGAAGTTTAATTGCAACAGAAGCTTAATCTGTTGATACTGGAACACTGCTCAGATTCAATCTTTTCACACAACTCCTATTTAAAGCACACAACGCTCGTTAGGGAGGAAGAATTCGCTTTTAGTGAGAGAACTGAGACGGAAATTGGCAGATGTGGATCCTGTTCCCCATTTTGCTGAGATCCCTCTGCAATTTTAAATGGAGTAAAGCAATGTTCCTCTGCTGTTTCAGAGTACACTGATGCACCAAAAAAAGGCAATCCATTAATGGATTAAATTTACTGATAGCATAAAAGACTCACAAAAAAAGTCATCTATACCATTCCAGCTCTCTCCTGGGGCAGCAGAGAACGGGCGGTAAGAGCCGTTTCAAGCACTGGCTATTTTTGTAGATCTCTGGCTAAGAAGGAAGATTTAGTACAACTGTGAGAAATTTCCTCACAGCCTTAAATTAGGGTTTGGAAAATGTCTTTCATACTATGCTATTTAGTTATGTTTTGTGTAACGAATATATAATAAACTTAAAACTAACAGTCAAATTAAATGACCTTGTTACCTTACCCGGTGCTAAAAACAAACACCATCTCAAACAGTGGGTTAAACCCCAGGTCCAGACTGCAAATTTGCTCCCCTTTTCAGGTTGGAGAAGGGGAGGTTTTGCCAGAAGCTTCCGCCAACAGAAAAGGGTAAAAGGCAAGACAGTATCTCCCCACTCGGACAGATCCCAAAGACAGATCACTAATCACCTTACCACCTTTCTGAAGAAGCAGAATTTGTTTACACAGAAGTACTCCTAACACTGTCTACAGGAAGAAATCAAGCTCATATACACTTACAATAGAGTAATTAAATTTTATGTTTATTTCTTGGGATTTCTTTTTAGTAGTAAAAAGCTACTCTGTTTTCTGGGAGCTTAAGAAATCTTAACTTTTACTGGAACACCGAAGAAATGTGAAGTACTCTCCAAAGGTGAATTGAAAACTCTGACATCCCTCCCCTTAGCAGCCCCAGTTGACTACAGGCACTGGAACAATGAAAAACAATTTTAAATTTAGCACCGAGGGACACATAAAAGGAGCCAAGAATATTCTATAGAACAAAAATGTAAAATAGAACACAATGTTTTCCACTTTTTTCTTTTTAGCTACTTCCATGCTTATCCAGGTTCATCCTTTACTCATCTGACATGCTGTAAATTAAATTAAAATAACAAAGTTGTTATGTTTTTAGAAGCATGTTCACCACCACATTTCCAAGTCTTTGTACATTACAGAAATTTTATGCCCAAAGGTACTTTTTGTTTCACGCCCAAAAAAGCATATTCACAGGGCAATCTGCACATTCACATGTTGCTTAGTCTCAACACTGAAACTCTTCTCAAGCCACTGCAATACCAGACAGGTTCACAGATAAAGTGGTATTTCAATGCTTACATCATTTGGTGATTGTCTCTTATCGTGATTAAAAACAGAAAATGCTTAAAAATTTTCATATTAAGTTTATGCCTATTTCCTGTTTAATTCAGCTGACAGCTCTTCCATTTCAACAGAAATTGAATTAATCTGTTCTTGTTCTTTAAGACTGCTCTGAGGAAAACAAAAAAGACTTATCAAGACAAACTGAGTCATGACTTCTTCAAATGAATTTCTAAACATGAACTTAAGAACCTTCAGTGCTTTGATTTCTGGAAAATTTCAGCACTCAAAATATACACAAATATTTTTTTTACTCATTTTAAATAGCTTCACACTGAAGCATTAAAAGGAAGAACTGCCCATATTAAAGTTTATTTACTATATATCCACATAGTTTCTAATTACACACTTATTAAATAATTGCTTTTTAAAAAATAATCAAGTTCTCTTCTATAAATCAAAAAAGCTTTGCCTAACTCATGCATGCTTGTACAGAAACACTGAAGACTTTACTGTTTCACAGACCAGAAGAAACAGGACCAGTAAGAGGGATGGTACTGAAAGCTGCATGGAACCCACCTCCCAGCTGCTCACAGTCACAGACACCCCTGCACGCGAGAGCCTCTCCACCACCCCAGCACAGCTACAGCTCTACTCACCTAATAAGTCAGATTCAACTTAATGCTTATGCCTTTCATTTCAATTATTCATGAAAAAAGCTGTGTCAACACACTATTCCTTAGTGTGATGCAATGGGCTAGTTCAGTGCCCAACTAAAACTTAACCTACTGTAGACAGAAGCTGAAATTAAAAAAAATAATAATAATTAAAAAAATCAGTTCAATAAATAGGTCACAATGTCAGAATTTGTTACATATTGCAATCCATTTGTAAGGATAAAACATTCAGGCATCCATCCATGCAGACAAAACTCAGAGACTTCGAGGGATTCGTTTGCTAATTACTAGTTATACATCTTTTAATTATAAGAAACAGAAATGAAGTCAAGTGGCTGCCTACCTCAGAGTCCCCATACTAAAAGGTGGCTTCAAAAGAACTCTTTAATTAACCTGTATTTGAGAATTTATTTCTGCTGTTGAAGGATAGGAAAAGCAGCTTTATTTAAGTCCTATCAAACTCTGATCAGGTAAACTCAATTGGATTATCTAGAAGTCCATTTAGAAGGAGCTGCTCTGCGTAGATAAGATAAAGGAGATTTAAAAAAAAAGAGTAAGTAAAGATTATTTCACAATATCTTGTATCACATCACTCTGCTGGTCCTGTTCGTAATGCTCCCCATTCCTTTTTGTTAACTATGTTAACATTCTTGAATTAAAAATACTCCACACAGCCACATTTTCTACCAATTTTGCACCTCAAGATGCATCTCCAAGGCATAGAAATTTTTGCTATCTTACAGAAAACAAGATATATAGGGCATTAAAATAAAAAGTATACAGGACACTGAGGTGACTTGCCAAAATCATAAAGAGAGTCTGGACAAAAGAGACCAAGAGCCTGAATTCTTCCTGCTGCAGCAGCTACCTGAATTGTGTACAATGTTATTCAGATACCTAATAAACAGGGTTCTGTCACCCAGCTTTCCCAGTTTCCTGCGAGTCCTCACCAGAGAGAACATTTTGCTTCCTTCCACACCCCAAAACCACATTTGAGACAGCCTCATGGGAAGTGTCCCCTGTTATTGTGAATGTTTGTCCCTGCATTACACAGCAAGCGATGCTGCCAGACCAGAGCAGCTCTGCCTCTTCCACAAGGTATTTAGACAGGAATAATAATGTATCTATCATTGTACACATCAGGGTGATTATCTACGGGGACAGACAATTTTGTTCTGTGACCACATAATTAAGGAATGCTTCTGGCAGCAAACACATCCCAGTTCATATTTTTTCTAAGACTATATTCTCTTGTGACTTCCTTGAAGATTTTGGTGTCCAAACCACCTGAAGGACTCCTATGTGCACCTCTGACCCTGCTGCACATGAACACGCCACACGATCTGCAGCACATTGCCTATGGGCCATGTCGTAAACCATCCCTCAAAACTGATCCCTGTTAAAAATAACCTCCCTAAAATAGAAGGGAGAAGGAGTAAGGGTTACTAGGGTTATTTTCAACCTGGATCAGCTCAATGGTCCAATTTACGCTGGGGACCCAGTGGAGGTTTTTTTGGCACGTGATGGTGAGGAGGAGTGGGAAGGGCTGGCTGAGGGCAGAGGGGACGCTAAGCTGGCTTTGAGGCTGAAGCCAGCATGCGGTAAAGCTCAGCCTCAAAGATACCACTCAGAAACCATAATGAAACTATTCAGCAGCACTGGCAGTGGGAGATTCAAAATAACTACAAGTGGAGCAGTGTAATAAAAAAACTGGGACCGAAAAACTTCCTGACAATTTCACCAACACCCTAAAACAACCCATCTCCTCAGATCTAGAGAGCCATTGGCTGGAGTGATTCCCCAGTTATTTTGCATTACAATAGCTAATACTCAAATTGTACTCTTTTTGAATACAATCTTCCTGAAGTTATATTTCAAGAAACACCTTCCTCAGCTGAGTCCTGATCAATTAAAAACACGCAGCTTTAAATACTGTTATTTTGAATATTTCATTAAACCCAGAGAATTATAAAGGGACTGTGACCCAAAATAAACACGTTTTTTCTGGCACCTTGGTTCAAACTTGTTGATCATGCAAAGAGAAATATACATAGAACATTTCCTTTCCTCTTCTAAAAGTAAGAGCAAAGAGAAAGAGATAAGAAAACAGGCACTATTATAGTTGGTAACAGGGAATATTTTCTATATCCTACCCACTGTCTGGTATGCAAAACAGGAATACAGATCCCCTCTATAACCCAGCTAATCCAACATACCCCACGTCTGAAAGGGATACACAGCCAGTCAGAATTACCAAAAATACTTTCAATGTTGATTTTTGACATTGAAAACACATAACAATTGTGGTGAGCTAAATGCAAAGGACAACAGTGATAACAATGTCTCTTGGAAGCCTCAACTACTAGCACCATTTGGTTTTGTTTTCCAGTTTAACTGATGGAAGAGTTGTAAAAAGGCCTGAAACTTTGATATGTGAGGTTTTTGTCTTTACACCTCATGTTGTCCCTGTAAGGCATGCCTTAATCTGGCTACAAGGAGAACTAGAGTAAAATTTACTCCCACAAAGTTTAGCCAGTGTCCAAAAACTAAAAAGGTAGTTCTAGCATAAACTCAGGCAAGCTCTCCAATTTACTGCTCAAGCAAACCAACTTTTCTACTTGTTTCATTAAAGTCTCAATGATGAGTATAGTTAATTTTGTAATTTCTAAACCACTTCCAAATTTCTTCTTTTTAAAAAATGTTATTTATCATGATATAATCTTCAAACACAGTGATTACACATGTACTTTCTGATCTGTGCCAATACATCAACACAAAGATTATGACCTCTTTTCTAAGGCTTTAACTACTATGCATTCACAATCAGCTCAATTATTAAAATTAGGTCCTCCAGATATTTCAACTGAGTTCAGTTTGATTACCTTGGAGTTTTTCTTACTTCAACTTCCTTTTCTTTGCTTAAAGACATCATCATGGCCAGTGACAGTTTAATTGCATGATAAAAATGCAACTTGGAAAAAGGATAATAATACTCTTAAATGATAATCCTTCATTAAAAATAGGTATTCTAGCACTTTCGAAAAAATAGGGTTTTGCTTTCACTGCTTCTCTATGAAAGTGTGACCTCTCTGTTAGTGCTCATTCAAACTAGCAGGGACGGTCTTTTTTTGCAAGATTCACTTACCTAATGTCCTGTTATTTTAGCAAGAACAGGCTTCCCAATGACACAAACAGAATACTACACACAATATTTATCAGTGCTATCCACATTAACAATAGATTACATCGACTTAATTGGACTTGTTATTTCCGTTCTGCTCAGCTCTAAAAGGCTGTGCAACAAGCTAATGACAATGAGGACAGGTTTTACTCCCAGAACAAGAAAAGTATTTTGCTACATCCAAACCACACTCCATTACCCATGGAGATATGTCCTCAAGCTGCTTTAGGAGTCTGCAGTGAGCTAAGGCAGAAAATACATGACAAAAACCTGAACTCAGTGCTCAGTTGTTTCACCTAGAATATTAAGCATTAGCACCCTCCAACAGGTTTTCAACACGGTTATGTTCCCTGTCTGCATCAATTCACTTCAGTCACACAGTTTTGGTTTCTTTTTGTGATTTGCATTTTAGTGACTGGCTGTTGAGAACACAGCAACAACAAGACACACTGCAGCACTGGTTCCAAGAGTGAAACTCTCCTAGGTTCTTGCCAAGGGTACATCCAGTATGGTGAGACAACATGAAAGGGCTACAAAAGGGACTGCAGATCTGACCTGCTGTTCACCGCAATACTTTAAATCACCAGGACAATTACACAAATAGATTTACTTTCACTAAGTGCTACCCTTTTCCTTTCCCCATAAGCTACTATTTGTCTTCAAGAAATCTAACTATGTCATACCATGCATGCTGAATCTACATCTCCAACATACTGATTTTTCAGTTGTAAAGGGGATATTTAACCTAGCATTGCCCTGTACCAGCTTTATTTTCCACCTGAGGTTTTTTCCTTTTTAATTCAATACAATGTGCTCTACACAAATGACACACATTTCTTCTAAGTCAAAAACTGCAAAGCAAACAGATGGAGACACAGACTAAGAAAAAGTTAGAACATCAAAAATCAAAAGTTGCTCTTTGCATTCTAGATACGTAAGACACCTATACTATCGATACACTGCAAAGCTCCCATATTCTTCCTTCACTTTGACATTACGCTTACCCTTGCTGTTAGGAAACCTGAATTGTAGCTCCATCTGTACAGCAGGTAACAATGTCTTGTCTCATGACTATTCTCCTACAACTGTCTTCAAAGTGTGCATTTTTTTGCCTGCCATCCTCCACCTCCCATCCCAAGCAGGAGAGATCATCCATGTAGTGATGAAATATTCCTATGAATGACACTGACAAGTGTCAAAATTAAAGAAATGTCAAGTTCAAAATCTCAAAATCTCTAAGACTAACATTGACTTTTACGTACTGCAGAAGAATCGTACACTCATCACAATCTGTCCTTGCCTGCTGCACTTTGAAAATTACTGGGTTTTGAGATTACAATGCCAGTACTTCCAACTAATTGCCAACTGCATGTGACTTTTCCCTTGTACACAAAGTACGTGTTCTTGGCTGTTTGTTTTTTTTTCTTTTAATAAAGGCTGACTGGAGCAGAGAAATTTCCAGAAGTGGCAAGAGTTGCAAAAGGTAACTGTCACTGGTTCCACAGACTAGCTTGTTCTATAATGTTTATAAATCAGAGCTACAAAAACCTTGTTGTGGTGCAAACTATCCTACATCTTACTGTTGTTTACACTTGCACTTTCCTTTCATGTACCTGGGACTGACTACTGCTGGAACCAAAATTCTGATGTAAATTAATTATGATTTTAATTCCTCATCATAATTCCTCCTCTCAGCCCGCTGGAACACTGCACAGAACATGCTTGAAAACACTCATGTACTACTGCAAACATAAAGTGCTTCACAGTAATTAATAGAAATATATTCTCAGTGTTTTAAGAATTCAGTGTTTGCAAACTGTTTTTTCATGGTCTTCTGCTACCAGCCTGGCTGAGACATAGCAGAAACTAATCGCGGCGAGTGGGCACAACACCCCACCATCAGCCAAATAGTTATACTTTCTGCATTGACTCAAGGACTGCTGGCATTTTGAATGATTAACTAGGACTGGGTGGGCTGGGGCAAGGACATGGAGTGTAGAGGTTTTGCAGAAAGCCTGACACAACTGTCAGAGAACACGTCTGCGTCAGCAAGGAAACTCTTACTATTCTTCTAAAAGAGAGAAATACACTATCTCTTAAATGCCAGCTGATCATCATCAGGCTGTTGAGCGCATCTCCACTCCTTTGGGCAGGGCAATTCCCAACAATGTGCAAACATTGCTGCCAGCACTGTCCATCTTAACTGGGTAGCCGATTATTTCAGTTGAGCACAAGAAACAAGGGTGTCTCTGTTCAAAAACGATCAGATGGAATATTCTCGCTGTGTTGCTATGTTCTTTCTTTGATTAGCACTGACCGAAGACACCTTCTGCAGTAATTCCCCAGGGAGCAGCTCACTGGCTTTTGTAAGCGTTCACTACAGTGCAGCGCAATATAATCATCCAAAAACCCATGACTACAGCCAATTTGAATTATTTACTTACCGGTGGGAAATCAAAGTCTATCTGGTTAGCTAAATTTAAGATGTAGTCGATTCGAAACTGGTTCTCCGGATTGGCCAGTTCGACCGGAGGCGCCAAATTGCCCATTGCCGTCACTATTGTCTGCAAAGAAAAAAGCCCACAATATTGTAGAGTGTCTAAATAGCTAGATTTGAGCAGTTAAAACCAATAGCTTGTAAGCTTACCTCTATAGCTTCTTTAATATTGTTTTTAATATCCTGAATTTTCATTTTCTTCTCCCTGTAATAAAAACCACGATTAAATTTAGAAGCCATAAAAGCAGAATATCTTTCTGAAACAGAACACGAACTTAAAAAGTATGCTATTAAAATTGCATTGCTAACACTGAATAAAGTGCTCTCGTCCACTGAATGCTTCTGTAGATAGACTTGATTAAATATCTCATAACTTTTCTATTTAAACGTTAAATATCTACTTGTATCCCAAAGTCAATATCTAATTATGCTTAAATAAAAACTTAGTCCCAGTCTAAGACTGCAGTTAATACATTCTGCAAAATCAAACAGATTTTGATTCATTTGAACACAAAACACTAGACATACATGGATGTTGTTTAGAAAAGCATAAACTGTAAACAAATACAAAATCAAATGGATAACAATAAAAGTAGAGACAAATGAAAGGAGACTGAAGAACCTCAAAGCACAAAAACACTCCTAAAGCACATAAATGTCATAGCAGAAAGAAGTACAGTTGAGAATTCCACCTGGCAGAGATATTCAAACTAACACTTCGGACGTAAAATCCTATAAATAAAAAAGGACTAATACAAATATGTAAAATTACCTTCTAACTACAAGCAGAAGAGCAGGCTAGGAAACTAGGTGGAATGTTGTACACAAGCACTATCATTTGGGATTACCTGCAGCCAAATTAAAAAGTAAAGGCTCGAGCAAGCCAGATCATAAACCACTGCCTCTACTCAAGCTGTACTGTATTTTCTGTCAAGCCTGACAGCAGGCATTTTCAATGCTAAATAGAGCAATCACGTGAAATGCATGATCAAACGTTTGGTTTAATGAGGAATTAGCACCCTAAAGGTATTGCTAGTATTGAGCCTTAACTGTAACTTAATTGTACTGCACTATGACAGAATTTTTACATTATTAATGTCTTGCTGTACTCAACATAAAATTATTATTTAAAGGTAAACCAAGTTAGCCATGTAATCATAAAAAAACCTCACCAGAACTGTATGTCTTTTCAATCTTCAAACTACCAGCTATTTTTAGTAATTTCAGTCTGAAAACTAACGTTTTCCAGCATAGCCTCCCAGAGACTTGAAACTACCAACTGTGTGGGTTCTTTTTCTACACTTTAAAAGCATTGCTCAACACTTTCAGGTTACAGACCACAGCTAGAAAGCCTGATTTTACTGAGTCAATTCTCATATTGCAAATGCTTTTTATCACTTTTTGCCTTCTAGAAGTATTCAAGCCAACAATTAAAATGAAACTGAAAGCATATCCACCAATCAAGAATGCAGAAGAACAGCAGAAAAAAAAAAGTACTGGTTAAATAATGAGGCAGACGCAGACATCCACGAGTGGTGGGAACTTCGCTTATCAAATGAAGGATTAATGCAACTTTCATAAAAGACAGGGTCAAGGAAAACCACCACGCCAGCCGCCTTATGCGGCCTTTCTGACACAGATGTAGAGACCTTGCTGTACATTCACCAGTTGCGAACGTGGGATTGCAATGCAAGGGCTGCTCTTGCAGGTTGAAAGCAAACAGCAGCATCAGATCATCTCATCAGGACACAGCTGGATCCACAGCAGAACTCCACCAAATTGTCCCTAAGCATTGGCTCCTCGACACTGACCCCCACAGGTATTCCTAGCACACAGAGTGAAGTTTCAGAGAGAAAGAAAATCATCAATAACCAGATGTCAATTCTTGGGTCACCACAGGCTTCCTGGCCTACCTGCAGTCCACCTTATTCCTGAAGACTACCAATTTTTTGCTTTAGGGATTTGGCACCGTTGATGGGAACAAGGCAGTGAGCCAGGAAAGGCCAAAAGTTCTGAACATAAAATAAATACGACAGGAAATAAATAAGACAGGAAAAAAGAGGAAAAAATGAGGCCTTTTCAACCCTCTTCCTTCCAATCCTCAGTGCTTTTGATTGCCCCAGGTCTTAAGGCACCATTCCCTAACCCGGGCGGGGATACAGTTAGTGGACATACGGTTGCAAAAACATCACCCGCTCTCTGTTTTTTAAAAATGATGATTTATTAAAAAAATGTTAATAGCGGTATGAAAGCAGGAGATGTTGATCAATAGCACCATAAGCAATTTGTCTGACTTGATTTTGCCTCCAATTTTCAGCTGGGTTTTGAACATAATGAGCACGTATGCAGATTCCACCCCACAGATACCAAAAGCGCAACTGATGTGCTGAAATTTGAGTAAGATGCCAGTATTTTTAAAAGATTAAGTAAAGAAATAATATTCAGTCATTTTGCTTTATTTTGGAACACCATTAGAGAGACAGGAGTTTAGAAAGTCATCCGAGTTTGCAGCATTTTGGTTTGGTTTTTTTAAGCAAACTGCAGTTCTGTTCTCTACCCCAACACTCGCAGTGGTTGTCTGAAAGCATCAGCCAAGTGCATGCTGACCTGACTCTTCCACACCATACAACAACACACAGCACTATTATCATAGGCTTGGGTTAAGCTTCCACATTTACACCTCTTCACTGATCCTCACGACACCAGCAGCACAGCAAAGTGATAACAAATACTGAGTGATGTAAAACTCCAGCATTAACAAATGGCTTGATAACCATCATCATCTTTACAACAAGAATACTCATAGTTCCTATTCCTGGGTTTGTTGCCATGGCCCTATAGCAAGCCCGGTAAACAAGGAATCCTGTTACACAGCAATGGACGTACTGTGTCATTCTGGGTTTTGTAATGTTTACTAAGCATAAATTTTCCATGACAATGAGATACTTCATTCTTCCTGAACTCAACGTGTTCATCAATCACCCAGATAACAGCTCGTAACTCCTCTTCAAAAACAGGAAGGTGAAATTCACTTAATCGAGGGACTATCGAAGCGCAGTAAACAAAAGCTGAGCGCCATCACTTGCTGTCCCTTCCCTCTGCCAGAACTGTTGGTAAGAAATCCCAGGCATCTTTCACCTCAATTTCCCAAAGTAATTGAACTTTATTTTCCCAACCACAAAGACTGAATACTCAAACTTCAAAACAGATACTCGTTTTTTTCTTTCTATTCCCGGGTGCTGGCACAAGGGGCAAAACTACAAAAGAAAAAAAACCTAGGCTCCTAAAATGTTTTCCTGTGGAACAGATGGAGTGAGCTGGGAACAGCACCACGCTATCCTGGCTATGGACGACTCATGTCTCTGTAGGGCTGTTCTGTATCTTTAGATGACATGGGTTAATAAGGTCAAATTTTTAATCTTGTTTAAAACTTCTGCTTAGGTTGTGCAGGGTAGGCCAAACAAAGCATTAAACTCTATTAGTTGAGGATTATAAGAAAAATCTCAAATCCTGCTGTTTTCAATATTTAAATGGGCCAAAGCAAAGCTGCACACAGCTTTCAGGAAAACTAATAAAAGTCTATTTTAGGTACTACAAAAAAAAAGACAACATTGCTATTCAAATAACATGGAATTAGAATGACATAAATGGTCAGGAAAATCAAATATTCCTTGAAAACAAACCTAATCAGTATTGAGTAAAGAACCTCTCCACCTGTCGGTGAGCTTCACTATTGAAATGGCAATATTTTTACTCAAGACTTTATCCAATTTTATACAATTAACACATTACCAAGAAAGCAAACTAATTTAGTTTTAATGTTCATTTCTGATTTACCTTCCAGAAAATATGAATAGCAATCACTTGGAATTTGGAAAAAATATTTAAAGTTTAAAAAGAATGTTCCAGAGGACCGAGGATTCAGCTCACCCAGTATAAACACCACGGTTATAAAAGTTAAAAAAAATACAGTGCTGAAATAAATGGCAAAATGAAAATGAAAAAAAAAGTAATAAATCCTATGATCCCTTTATGTCATTAATCTAAATTAGTGGAAGCAAAGAAATTTGAATTTCTTGGTCACTGTTAACAGGTTAAGAAGCCACAGGCCTCACTGCAAAGTTCTGTTAAACAGAGAGTTTGGAAAAGCCTGAAGAGAAAAATACAAATAACTATCTAGTTTTAAATCAGAATTTAGCATATTACTTCTTATTGTCCAGCAAAAAAATAGATTTTATGAACAGAAACGAAGCAATATGTTTCTTCAAACCTTACAAACTCACAATAAGACTTTTTTTCTTCTTTTAATACACACCAGTTACCTAAGTTAGTTGGGAAACCCTCCCCACATCTCCTCCAAATCCCCTGATTCTACAGGAAACTCCACACTTTAAGTGTAGGAATATTTTAGGAACCAAACATTAAGTGTGCCATGAAGAATACTGTGAAGAGGTGAACTGAATGCCGTGGGACGCATCATTTGAGTGAAAGTAAAACAACTTTGATCAGATAATATAAAACAGAAAAAGGCTTTTGACAAGGGTAAATTATGATTGCCAATTAATCCCACTATGAACACGGCCTAAAACAGAAACACACCCTGGAACACGAATCTTACAATGTGAACACAAAATATTGGAACATTCTTTGCATACTGAGAACATAAATGCCAGTTTTCATTTTGAAAACTGTCATTTCTTTCTCAATTTGACTTTTAACACCATTTCCTACATGCAGTCTTAGCACAGTAAATAACACTACATAATGGTTTGCAATTTAATAGCACGTACACATTATTTCACCACAAGTGACCCTGCCCAGAATCCCGATGGGTATGTAACAGCATGTGGCACGAGGACATCAGCTGAAAATGTCTGTCTTTGTATTATACAATAACCCCAAAACATGTTAAAATGTTCTTTATTATATTTTCTTTTTTTTAGTTCTCAGGATGCTGTTGCAAACAATAAAAATCAGAAAGTTTCTTTTAAACTTGTATTGCAAAACATACGTGCCTGAAGAGTAAATAGAGACCATTTTAACAGGGCATACAAAAATGTAATCCAGAATGGTAATACAGAGCACTAGCCCTGGTCTTCTTTGCAAGGTTGTGAACAGCCTGGCTTCTGTCACCTTCGGTGATCGGTACAATGCACAGATTACCTTTATTTTTGAAGTGCTGTCAAACTTTGCTCACTCTTGAGCTTTCTGACATAACAACTGTTTGTAGTGAAAAGCTTCCCCTGCCCCTGCACAGTGCTGCCAGTTGACCAAACTGATTTGCAAGTGTAAGAGCCAGAATAAAAATCTTACAAAACAATTAATTTGCCTCCTGTTCTTTGTAAGAGAATACGATACTGTTGTATTTTACCACAGGGGCATCTTGGTTTGCTGTCAGCTATCATCAACAAATGTGAACGCACACGTGGGTACCCACAGGCTGTCCCCTTCCTGCTCACCCTCAAAAGCCCTTTGCAGTTACACACTGAAGGCAAATGAAAAGTTAATACACTAACTTAACTTTGAAACATGTACAATTCACAGGCACGTGAGCTCTAAACACAGTTGTTCGTCAAGAGATGGCATCCTTGATGAAGTGTAACACGCTCACAGATTTCATAAACTTAACACAAAATCTGCATTAAAATTTGTTTACTGCACCTTATGGGAGTTAACAGGAACACAAACAGCTCTACCTGCCAATCCAGCTCATTAAATCAGAGCAGTGCTGTCAAGATCTTCACACACGAGACCACAAGCAAGGAAATTCAATTAAGATTTTGCTACCAATCCACATTACAAAAATTCTGTGGTACTTTATGATTCAGCAATAAGATGAAATTGGTTTAGCAGCCTGCGTTATTTCTAACAGAACACAGTAATTATCTCAAAATATAACAGTTAGGACAGCAAACAGTGCAGAAGCCAAGTAAGGGGCACTTAGAAAAGGGGAGAAATGGGTGCCCATAGTGTTCAGAGTGAAGCTTAAATAATTCTTCTCCGACCTACGGCAAAGGGGCGGTGGGGGCAGGCAGGGACAGCCTGGGCACAGGGCACCCTGCTCAGTCCCCATGCCCAGGTGGATGTGCCACACAGATGTTATTCCGGCGCCCAGCCATCTTGGAGCTCCCTTTCAGCTTTGCAAATTCCTATGCCAAACCAGTTTAAATGGTTTACAGTCCCTTTATACCTCAAAGTGGCACAAAGAGACCATCACAGGCCCAATATTAAGAAGCATAATTCCACTTATGATGCTCCATTCACCTCAGCTAATTAACTAGCAATCACTTAAGTAAGGAATGACAATCAAAAGTGTTCACTAAGAGCTCTGTGATGTATGAGGTTGACAAAGGCCCTTTAATTCACATGGTGCAATTAAACACCTTTGTAACTGCAAACTTGGTCTCCAGTTCTTCAGGCACATGCACAGAGGTTTGTTTTCTCGCTCCAAGTACAGCTAATTTAGCTTGTTACAATAAAACGTGTCCTGAGAAGTCTAGTATTCTCTCTAGATACTTGATACAGCCATGAACACGCCAGAGCCTTCACAGTGGGCTTTGTGATTCTCTTCTGGTACCAAAGGACACCTCGCAGAACCAGCGGGAACAGGAGGATTTGAGTTCAGCTTGCTGAATCACCTTGCCTTGTACAATGCCCTGTTTTGAGAAAACTGTTTCAAACTGCTGTCAGGAAGCACAAAGACACTTCTATTTGTTTATTTATTTTAGCACTGTGAATGTGGTCAACACAGGAAAGAAGGAAACATGCACATTAGCCGTCACCTTTCTGAAACATTTACATCCAGCTGTGCAACAGCACTGAAACACCACTCAAGACACACTCTCACTGTCCCAAGTTGGCTGCATACAACCACCCTGCACAGCAGACCCAATCCACTGGGGTCTCCTGAGCTACCTATCTATTGATCTCTTCACGTCTAGAAAAAACACTATTGTGTGATTACATACTGACCAGACACTGCAGTACACACAGATCAAGAGCACCTTCTCTTAAAAAACTGGAGTATTTGCTGCCTTGTTCATCACGTCACTCTGGTGCCACAGAGACTTTGCTTCAAAACGCAGGCAGGTAATGGCAGTGTTACTGGGGTTCTTGCTCTTGCCTTCATTTTCAAGCAGTTTTGCCTGAACTTTGAAACAATGATTTGATGAATATCCTGTGAGTTTCCTTTGCTCTGACACTGTTTTGTAAATGTCTGTATTCCAGTAATTTCTCCAACCAGGATTGGATACGAAGCTTTCCAAGGTGGACAATTACATCCCAGAGCTCTTCAGGGGTTCATGTACAAGAACGAGAAGAATAGCTCCTGTAATGGCTAATCACCTCACTACTGCTTGGAACAATTTGAAAAGGAACACAGGAACTGTTTATTAAGTTATGGAGACTAGATTCCAGCAAGATATTAGTGCTAAACGTTTTGTACACCACACATTTCTCACAGCAGTGCTAGGCTGCTTTTACTATATTGACCATTTTCTTTACAGCTATAAATCTGGATTTTTTTCCATCAACAAAGTCCAAATCAAGAAAGATTTCCACAGTTATATCCAAGGATGAAGAGCTGTCAAGTATCTGCAATTTTAGTTATAAACCTTGAAGAATTGCCTAAAAGCTTACAAGTAGTATCAGAGGAAACTAGAAGAGCTCCTACTGACCTAAGATTTTGGGAAGTACAAGTTCACAGTCATTGTCAGCAGCGTGCAGTCAGATCTAAATGGTCATTTCCATTCCACACTTGTATTAAAATCCCGATTTCAATAGAAAGCTAGTTTTGTGAAAAACATTATAGATGTCATGTTAATATGTAAACAATTAGCACAACATTCCCACTGAAATACCCAGAAAAAAACATAATCTTGTGAAATCTGTCAAGTACTGTTAGATTTCAAAAGCTGTAGTTGTGTATTTGTACTTCCAGACAGTGTAGGAACCTACTATGCTGTACATGTAAACTGCATTTTTAGAACATAGAGTAACATAATTGCACTGCGCACATCTGAAAAGCTGTCCTTTCGGGATCCAGGCTAGTGCACCACGAGGCAGGTGTGACACAGCTCACAACAAAGCAAGGTGCTGACAACTTTGGCTCTAATCCATCAAAGCACTTAAGCACATGTTTAATTTTAAGCACATGAGTAATTCTATCAACTTTAATAGGGCTACTCATGGTTTAAGTACTGTGATGGATGGGGGCCAGAATGCACAGAATCTTTAAGAATGCTGCATGGCCTATGTTATAGGAAGAGAAACCAGCAATTTTCCACTGAACAATTAAGTTACAAAAGCTTTGGAAGCAAAACTTACCCTACAGTTGAACACAGCTCTGCTTACCTAAACACAGAGATGCAGGTTATTCTGCAGTCTTTGAAGATAAAACACAATTCAAGTTCTCAAGATGCCCACATATGTTCAGCTTGCCTTTCTTTTCCTCCAACAGTCATGTCAGGGCTGTATGCCATCTTCTTTGCTTCCAAACAGGAGGGATCACAGCTATGAGTTAACTAAGATGCTACGAGGTGCAGTTTGAAAACATGAGTACTACAGCCTTTCAAACACAGGCTTGCTGTACAGACACCAGTGTAATAGTTTCAATCGTAACTGGCTTAATAGTTCAGTAACATCAATTGTTGTAAACATTCAAAGCCATCCTCATGCCTCTCTCATACACAGATGATGTATGGCTAATTCAGATGTTTTTAAGTAAATATATAATTTCTTTAAAATATTTTATACAGGCAATGTTAAAATAAAAACACCTGCTCAGCAAATTTCTAGCTAGGACAGCTTCTGCAAATCAAAGGTGACTTTTATGACCTCTAAATCACTGACTAGAAAATTCTGGAACTTGTTCTACCTGAATATGGCTCCAGAAATTGTTACCAAGTTTTAAATAAAAAAAGGAAGAGAATGGAACAATTTGAAAAATCCCTTCCAGGAGATCAAATCAGTCCCACTGAACAGCAACACACAAGAGTCATCCACCTTTACCTTTGCACTCTTAAGCCAGAAAAGCTCCAGAAGCATTTCAGGGCTATAGCCATATTGTCCCAAATGTACAGTGAATTTTGACAACTCCTAACATAACATTAAGTAATATCTGCTCTGAAACCAACAATGGAGAAGTCAATTAAATGATCCCTGCACCTAGGGACCAACTCTCTCCTTATACAAAAGGCAACTTTATTTCAGTCTGCTCACTGCCAAACCCCCGGCCAATAACAAACGTGGGAGGGAAACGTACGACAATATGAGAAACAGATCTCTTCTGCAAACATCTCCAGAACTCCCCAACAACTCCAGGATAAAAGCAAAGCTGATCACCGTCCTTTCTTCCTCACGCTATCATACAAGCATTCATACAGTACAAACCCAAAGCCCCTAGGTAACCTGCCCTATTTTTCTTGCAGTGTAAGTCAGGGGGACTCAGAACTTCTTTTCCACAGCAGGGAAAATGAAGGCCACGCAAGGCCATCACTTGTAGGTCTGTCTTGGTTCTAATGCCATCTCAGACTTTTAAACTAAAATTTATTCCCTCACTGATTGCTACTATTCAGAATGCGGCACAGTTTTTGCTCTGACTGTTCCTAACAGAACCTAAAATTAACACAGCTATTCCACTCCTTGATTTGTCAACAAGTACAACTGAGAATAAATGTGTGGTTAAGCATGGGGTTTGCTATTCCCCTCCCCTGCCACCTTCTTGTTCTTTTTTCTCTTTTTTTTTACTTGTTGGTGAACACACAGCAAAGAGAACACCAAAATAAACAGCTTTTGTGTGGATCATGTTTTCTGAGTTATCTTCAGCAAGGGTATTATACACTACTACTTATTAGATGGAATTTATAGAAAATTAAGTACACTACTAGAGGGGTTTAAAATTCCCTTAAAAACAATTCAAAGAGGGAATGCTTTGGATCCACGTCACTGCCAAGTCTCTAATTTTTGCCAGAATTCTCAGCTTATTAAAACAGTGCGTTTAGTGTGGGACATCAACACATTTTGTAGTGCTACTACTGCTAACAGTTTTAATAATAATTCTGACAATTTCTAACTTTAAAATTTTTTTAAGTTATAGTAATAGAGTTTTTAATTATTATTTTGTACAACAAACGAGCTTATCTTTGTTGTCCAGTACTTCTACTTCATTCTGTACCTCTGTCACAGCAGCTCTGTGTGAGAGCACAAGCTTATTATCCCTCTAGATAAGAGAATGGAGGCAAAGTGACTGTGTCTCCCAAAGGCAATTCATAATAACTATGACAGAAGTGAGTTTTTCTCAAAAAAACATTCAGGAGGTCAAAGGATCATATTAGGCTCCTGTAGACCAGAAAACAAAAAGCAAAGCAAACAAAAAAAACCACAACACACCATGCCTCTAAAAACCTTACACAGCATTACTCTTCTCTGAGCAAGTTCCTCAGCATCACGCACAACTCTTAACTCCGGTTGTCTTTACCCAAGTTGCCTTTAATTCATATTAATATGCCCAGTGCTTTTACCATATGCTCCCTTCTTTAAAATAACAAATATACCTTCATCTTCCAAACTCCACTTTGTCTTCACAGTTTTCAGCACCATATTGGTTAACGAGGGCCTTATTATTCACACATCTGCTTATGTTCCAGAAGATCAAAGCAATTTCTTCTTTATTTAGGATGGGTTTAAAGTATTTTTTTCCAAAGTCCCAATCGTTGTCTTCCCTTCGCTCTAGCATAGGTGTCAGTGAGCAGGGAAGCCTCAACAGAGCAAGTCTACCAACACACACTGCAAACAAAACACGACACTCCCTTACCCCTCAACACTCAGATATATTCTTACAGCTCACAAACCCCCAACCTCAGGTTTATGAAGTACAGGTTTGTTAATGCCAGAGTCATACAACTTCTTGTGCATTTCTATGTTGTAAGAAGGAATTTTATCATTACATGAGACAATGAGAATTAAAACAAGCACAATTCAGGATGAGTTATTTCCATTAAAAGAGCATTTGCATCACAAAACCAAAACTCCTGCATACAGAGTTCCAAGAAACCTGACTGCCTTGCTATTTATATCGCATTTCCGACATCAGCAATGTTACTACTACATTTTTACTAAGATTAGACACGCCAAAACTCAATGAAAACAGGAAGAAAACTTTGCATTTCACCTTACTTGTTTTGGACAACCAATTTCACATTCTGCTAAAGTTCTCTCTGTTTTAGTCCCTCGTAAAGTAACAGGAATGAAAAATCACTTAAAGAAATCACGATCTTAAGAAAGGCAGTCTCTAAGTACAGCTAAATTAAAATTTAAACTAATTCAAAACTAAATTAAAACTGCAGCTGTTAGCAGAGTTTCCTCATACGCTCAGTAAACTCAATGTATTGACACACAGATGCCTTGTTACATTTCTATAAGCGAAGTCGCTTTCTTAACGGCCCAAGAACTAACAAAGAAATTGTTCAATTATAATCGTTTGCATGCAAAAAAGTTCAACTGTGCCAAATTTCAAAGCCAGCACTGGAAAGAATAGGCATAAGGCAAAAGTGCAAATAATAAATCTTCTGCATTATAAAAATACTAAAACCAGTCTCAAAAGGCTATAGCACACTCGTACCAAGCCTGAACTCTGATCTTTCAGTACTATTTACCTCTGATGGCTTGGACTTTTTCAATTCTGCACAGTTTACGTAAGTGCCTTTACAAAGCATTCCCCATGTCCATGCTTTAAGAAAACAACTGCAATACTTATTTGTGTAATTGCAATCAGAACAGAAGAGGACAGCAAACCCACACACAACCACCACTCTGTCTGTACCAGTGCAGCAGAGGTTGTCTAGAAACAGCATGGCAGAGCATACGACCCTGTGTTAATGTTGTAACCACTGCTGCCTGCAAACACCTGTACAAACGGGGCACTTCAAGAAGGTAAAGTAACACTGAAACTGGGTTTAATTGTTACCGTGCACTCCTCCACTCCCTCCTGGGAGGAGATGGCAGAGGAGCTGCCAGGCACTGCCAGCACAGAGGACCCTGACACATCTGGACAAGAACTGCTTTGCTGGCAGGAAGACAACTCACCCGATGAGAAACCACTCCAAGTTAAAATCAATTTAAAAAGCCAGAGAAAACCTTGTCTTCTACCAGGAGTCTGTAAGAGTATATTCTATTTTCGGCATATACCGGAAGGAGATGTTGAAAACGGTATAAAAATCTAATACGTAAAGAGTTTTCGACAGTAACAAATGTTCTTTTGAAAGAAGATGAGCAAGAAGTACAGTCCAGAGCTCAATAAATATTAGGCAACAGCTGCCTTTAAATTATCACACTGATTTCTGTGATTATAATAAGTATTATACGAAACCTTCTAATTTCTTTTCCAGTTATTACAAGTTTGTACTACCAGAAGTGAAGATAAGAAAAATATTTGGAAATAAAGATCAATTACCAGTCAGCAATAACAAAAATACCCTCACTTCCTTCCAAGTTCAGAGTCACATTAAACTCATCAGTGAGATTCTTCAGCCAGTGTCAGGGAGCACTATTTCAAGTGACAGGTCCCACCTACCTGCCCTCCTTGCTGGCCTGACTTTAGAAGACTCTCATCTAAAGCACATCAAAAATATGTTTTACTTCCAGTCATCTACGGCACCACTCACAGTAAAGTCAGAGTCAGTTTACAGAAAGAAGCACAGATTTCTGTACTGCTATTTCTGAAATAATTCTGCTCTGGATTAAGCCCATTGGTTTAAAATTGTATTACAAGTTAAGTGGCAAAATGGTTTAGTAAACAAGTCCCAGATATCTAACAGGGAAAAAAATAACCTTCCTTCAGTAGAGAGGAGCTGTAGAAATGAATCTGAAAACACAATGCTTGTTTCCCCTACCTGAATATTACATTTGCCCTTGTGCCCATTCATTTGAACTGTGTAGTAACAGAACAATACTTTCACAGTTCCACTCTATGGTCCCTTGGCTGTGCCACAACAAGCTATTTTTAGTTACAAAAGCTGAAGTGAACACAGTGCACAAGGATGGGCTTTAGGCATCCAGTCAGGATGGACTCCTGAAATACTCCTAAATTAGCCCTGAACTGATGGGCAGATACTGAAAAAACTCTCTTCTCAGCCTCTTGCCTCATGTCCCTTACAAAACCTGCTCCTGTGCCCAGCAGCTGAATCTGACAAGACAGCCCTTTCTAAGCATTTGCCTAAAGCTGGCAGGGTAGTATTTCCACACGTTTCCTCTTATGCAGATTACTTCCCAACAAACACTAAGAGGCTGAGTCTTCACTCCTTGTGGAGTTATTTATACTCAAACTGAGCTCAAAGTGGATACACAGCCTCTATAATCTGGTTCACTGTCTGTTTTGTGCAAACCTAAGCCTGAGTGTGTGAAGTATAAAAGAGAAGACCTGAACAACTGCTCAAGGTAACAAATAGGTTGTTGAAGACAAACACCACCAAAGTTAAAGTTTTTCCTATTTAAAATACCAGTATCAAACTCGCAAACATATCAGGTAAAACATAAAAAATGCTTTGTTTTTTAAAACCAGCTTGGGAAATGCTGCTTCTAGATGCAAAGAATGCTCCCCCCAGGCTACAATCTACCATGATCAATCGATTTCCAGGGAATCCTGCCTTTAACACCACGATGGGTTCACTTAACCAGAAAGGTACATTTAGAACTAGGAAGGTTCACTGATATTTTGGACAAATATTCTGATTCCAGATTAGCACCTTCTACAACAAAATTAACTGGAAAAATGCCAATCAGCTCTTGTGGAGAAGTCTGGAAGTCCCAATGGACACAGTGAAGAAACTTTCAGTTTACTGTACTCAACATCTACATATATTTGGAGTCAACCAGTAAAACGAATGACCTTTTACAGAGCTTAAAATTGTTAATTAATTATCCCTGAATAAGCACATTTATTATCATTTCCCCTGATAAAAGGGAAGTTATACTGCTGTAATTTAAGTCAAACTATGACAATGGCACAATTATCATGTCCTGGCCCTGACCTGACATTTTTAAATGGTAACAGAAAACTAGACGATACAGTTCATACTGACAGTATATAATAAATCAGAATATTAGGCCAGAAGTGTTAAGTGAGAAATAATTTGCCGATACCTAGTACATAAGTTAGAATATGTAGCACTCCGCTATAATTGTCCAATTACTTTCACAGCATATGGTCCTTTAAATATTAATAATATTGTTTAAATGAGGAACTTATACACAGCTCAAGAAAATAATCTCAGGAGAGTGTTTATACTGCTAGAAGTTATAACACTGCAAATGACTTTAACAGTATTGCTTGGGCACAATTATTGATCCAACCAGCTGCTACCTTGACTGCACCAAAAACACAGCAAAAGCTCCAAGAAGCTGGAGATACCCTGGCTCTACCTGAACCTGATTAACCTCAGTGGCATCCCAGTGGCTATGGGGATATTAACCAGGCAGCATCACTAATATGCAAGATTCACATTCTATTCATTGACAATAGAATCAAAAAGGAAACAAAAAATTTTCAAAGGAAAAAAAGGACATTAGATTATTCAAATACCAGTCTTTTTTAAAAAACAGAAAAATATACTGAATGTGACAACTTCAAAACTTGTTATAAATCCCAATACTTGGAGTTTCTAAACTGCCAGTGGCAGAACCTGGCAAAAGACCTGAAGACAAATCACTACAAATCTTTCTCTTACACTTTTCCCTTAACCCCCTAAAAGTGCCATTTCTGACACAATACTGCACAGGCCAAGACAGCTTTGCCACTATGTTAGATTTTTTAAAAAAATTACAAAGCTTTGGCAAATCATCAATATCTGTAAAATTCTAAAATATATTATTTATAAGATACATAAAAAAGACTAGGTAAACACACATGGGCTGGAGGAGCCGGGGCCACCGCACCAGCAGCCACTTGTCCCACAGGGGCACCAGGCTAGGGGTGGTGGATCCCCGTGGATCCTGCTGCCTCCTGGCCCTGCAGGTTGCACTCCTACCAGGCACCTTCCCAGCTACTGGAGGAGAAAGTGAAGGCTGTACCCCAATTTAGTAATCACTAACGTGAAGCAAGATAGACAAGGCTTTCCTCAGAAATGTTTAACATACAGAATTACAAAATCTCCTTCTCCACAAAATGTTTGAGAGAAACAGACACCAGCTTCATTCCCACAAGGTGCAAGAACGTATTTTTGACACATGCAAACAATATGCAGAAGTGCCCTATGAATCTATTACCTGGAAATCAGATAACACCACAGATCCACCTAGAGCATAACGATACTCACTGGCACCTCCTCCTGCACCTCCATGCTGGAATTAAGCAACTTTTCAGGAGTTCAGACCTCCTACAGAAAACAACACAACCGACTGCATATGCTGCGTGTCCCAAATACATTTATGAAATATTTAAGTGATGTATTTTAGAGTAGGTTATTTTAGTCAGTGTTGGCAGAGAAAAGCTACATTTCTCTAAAAATCAAGTAAACATAGTCATAATCATTTTTATGAGCAGGTTTTTATAAGGCACTGTACTGACTTTAGCTCCTCAATCCTCAACCCTTCCTAAAGGGTAGAGTAAGTATTAAAGTACATCCAAGGTGTGGCACCACCACGGTTTACCCTTAGTGGCAGTTACACAGTTAAGAGAGAAGTATCAGCTTCATCATTCGAAACCAGAAGCCTATCACAACGCTGAATTTTACCGAGTGATTCTGAGGGAAAAAATCCCAGTGGACAACTTACAGCCTGAGATGTGTCATGACAGAGGAAAAGAAAAGATAAAAAAGCACCATTTTCACACTACACAGTAATTATGCAATCCACAAGGCATGAAGGTAGTGAAAGCATCTCAAACACTGTGCCTCAGAGAATACGCCAAATATTTGTCTGACCTAACTCCACATTTATCATTTCTGCATAGCAATCAACAAAAACTGAGAGGAGAGAGCGAGCAATAATGTAATTTCACCTTGGATACTCGACATTCATATCCAGCATTAATATTCAGGAAATGCCCTAAGTCTCAATCATTAATGATTAAGTATCACCACACCCTGGAATATTTTACTACATATCTGCATTGACATCATGAGAGCCAAACTTCAAACATAACTGCTTGCCATTTTAAAGATCTTCTTGGAATTAGGGGACGCTGGGTAAAAAGCATATAAGAACTCCACCTCTGTGACAAGGCAACAGACAACTGAATTTAAAAAGCTGCAGCCTCACCTCAAACTCCTTAACAGCTTGAGGACATAGCAGGACACTATTACATATAAACAAGCACCTTCTGGAAGACTGAATTCAGAAAATTTAAACCTTAGACTAAGAAAGACTCCTTGTACTTCATGAGAAGCAATCCTTTATCATTTCAACTCACTTAGCATCACACATCTGCTACACAGCTTTCCAGAGTATTTACAGCTGTGCTCCTGAGCTTACACAACCCAGCTTTTAGTGAATATTAAGCACGTGCAAATTTTTCAAGGAATCAAACCCAGCCCTTAATACCCAGCATCACACAGGAGTCCCACGTTACAATTCTGCGACAACTGCTTCAGCAGGTACCATTTATTTTTGTGACAAAGATGCTCTCCCTAAAGCAACTGGGCATCCTTTTTTGCTGAAACAAAGGCTAAACAGAAAGAGAAAATAAACAGCTAAACTGTGATTGCTACCAAGTAAGAGGACACATTTGCTTGAACACCTAAACTTTAAGACACTGCAGCCATAGAGAACCATTCCATACACAACTGTACAAAGGGTTAAGGTACAATATGCAGCAGTTAACTGTCACAGATAACAATAGTTAGAGTTCAATAAATTGGTAGAAGGATTATAGTGCAGTTTTATTACTACCTCCAACACTTTTCCTGATGTGCTTATTACATTTTTTATAGCATACTGCTCTTGAGCAACCAGTTTATAATATTTACCCTTTTAAAACTAGGTATACACAGAATACATATATATAAATAAGGGCACCTGAGTTTACATGACGAAACTGGTGCAGCAGCTAACACATCTCATTCATATAAGTAATTACACATATCTTGCACGTACAAATCTACTTCTAAGCCTAGAGGCAAAAGACAGCTGCCAAAATCCACACATTTTATGCATTACAAAAAAGCATGAACTAGGACTGATCTTTTTCTCTTAGAAGACGAGGATAAAAATACGACCACTACAAACAGTTTTCGTATACACATCACACACACAGACTAGTTCTCCATCTCTAAATTACCTCTATTAGCTGTAGTATGTCTGAAGAAATTTTAGTCCAACACAAATAAATGTTGAACGTAGTAAAAATACTACATAACACTGGGATGTGTTTTCATTGTTTTACCCATTTCCAAGTGTAGCTCTTTTGTATGGCTTCATTAATTCAATTTATCCTTAAACCTAGAATTATTCAGTATTGTTTTTAGCCCTCACATTAAAAGCAACAAGTAACCTACCACCAGCTGACTCAAATTCACTGCAACTGCAGCTGGTGAATAATGCATTACCCCTCTCGCACACACAGCAAGAACCAAGTCAGGCACATACTCCTTTGGGTCTGTGATGCACACAATGAACACAGACTGTAGCTCAAAACGTGTAGGTTCTGTTAGTAACAGCTTGAAGTATCATATTACCTTTAAAACATCTTACACCCTGCAGAAGTGGGATAGCAGGAAGTCATCCTGCAACGATAAACTGTGAATCTGCACACTGAGTATTCATTTTTTGTGTTCAGCTGCATCACACAGAAAATGCCTTCTACATTACACGGCTTCTTGTTCATTTTATCCTAAACAACAGCAGAATGGAAGACTCTTGACAAATCATCTATGTGGACATCCAGTGTACAAACACAGACAGCGCGAAACACCACACATATAAAAGCCTCATCATTCCTGAAGCATTTCTGACAGAGTTGTGCATCTTCCACAGACACTGAACTGCTAATTCAGAGCACATCCTACCTGGTGCACAAATGTAATCAGGGATTTCACATAGCTCCCATTTCTGACACATCTGCAGCGCAGCCTCTTTTTTTTTTTACTCCTCTCACCCAGAAGTAGAACATGCACATTTCTAGTGGAATGAGCGCATTAAGACCACCACCTTCATAAAAGAAATGAGTGGGAAGGAAAGCATTAAATTGTGACTGGGATCAACAGTCCCCCAAACCAAAACTTGTGGGATAGCTTAATCCATCGACAGCTTAACTGCACACAACTCGGTAATTCCAGACAGACTGTAGCGAACATGTGTGTTCTCCATGTCAGAATCTGCTTTAAACAAATGCAGTAAAGCTACTTACTGCTTTTTAGGAGTTGGTTACAGAATTTAAAATTACCTTTTCATCTAGGCAGTCACTGGCGATGGTGTCCTAAATTAAAACAAACTCAAATTAAGGCAATCTTAATTCAGATACTTTCTAACTTACTTGTGTCGTCAATAATGTTGGCTTTAGTCAGTCTATGTGCAATAAAGCTTCATGTTTGAATTGAAATGAAGACATAACAGAAACTTAAAAATCTAAAACTAGAATAATTTTACCAAATCCAATTTCATTTTCATTGCGATATCCTTTGCAATGGTACTTTGTTCGCTGCTCACACTGCATCTCACACAGGAGATATAAAATAAAACTAAGCTCTATGTACTGTATTACAGGGTCATAAAGCAATAAGGGACCTACAGACTATGTATCATACTTGTAGTTTGGAAGGCCTTCCAGGTGATGAATATTTTAATGAAACTCAACACTGCAGGTGCATCAGCATGAACGGACAGTAATGGCTATGTTATCAGCAAACACACCAACAAACCTTCCAAAACCTTCCAGTGAATCCGCACATCTGCACTCCAACTAGAAACACACAAAGTCAATACAGCTCAGAGAAAGAAATATAACTTACTCCTGCCCTCCTGAGACTAAACCCCGTCCTCTGCTCAGCAAAGCACAAACATAATTGTGCTTCACTCGCTGGGAGGAAAAAAAATAGTCTTTATATAATAACCTTATGACTGCTTGATTAGTGCTTGGGAAACAAAAAAGCACTATTAAAGTGCTAAATATTACTAGCTTTTTCAGAACATCAGCTCCAAACATGCCACTCCCCACTTCCTTCTCTTGTAACTCTCTTCATTCATGTCATCAGAAGGCATCTTATTTTCAGCACCAACTACTCACTTCCCTTTGTTTTTTTTAACTGCTGCTGGATGTGCAGAACTACTGTTGAGGTTGCTTGGCAACTAGTGAGATGTATCAGAAAGAGATAAGGCCCAGAATGAATGGAATTGAAGAGAACTATATTTGGTTTCATCAAGAGATACTAATGCACTCAAACCATACCAATCTGAATTCTCCACACTAAGGTGAAATTCTGCTATTTCTTTCAAAACACAGACATCCATAATCACAGAGTCCCACTAAATCCATTAAGCCACCTCCTCAGGCACGTATGTGTCTGCCTGTACATAAGAGACTTCAGATGCAGGGCTTTCACCTGGCTTAGCAAGAAGCAATCAGGTAACACAAACACTTTGTAAGCATTTTAAAGAATTTTAGGCCAGAGAGCACAGCTGAATGCCTCAGTCTGCCTTTCAGTGTACCATAATCCACTGTGCTTCTCCATATACTTTAGTATCAAGCTGAAACTTCAAACGAAACCATTTTTCCTGAAGGTTGCAATTTGAAACGAGATGAGACGGAGTACCCAAGACTCCTGCAATGCCAGAGAACTGATTACAAAGTCTGCCCTAATAATTCAAGGAGCTCAAAAAAGCCATATGCAGCAGAAGATGAAAACACATCCAACATCTCCTAGTGAAAGAGTTTCTTTCTTATCTCTGATCTTCAACTAATTTTATCTGAACCATGTGAGTAAGCATCAACCACTGGCACAAAAGTGGATGACCTGCCCAGTTTCTGATGCTCCAGAAGGAAGCGAAACAGTGACAAAATACAACTAGCAAACTATCTGATGGAGAAAAAACAAAAATCAACCCCCGCGCTCTCTCATGCCTGCAGGCAAAAACAGAACTCTAAGCTTTCAAGGCTTCAAATGCCAACATAGAATTGCATATATCATAATGTTGTTTAGGGTAATAAATAAAATAAAAGCTCACAGTCGCAAAGGCAGTGGGCAATATACAGCACACGAAGCAAGCTTTGTGCTCCCCAAGCCCGGGTGGCCCGCAGGAGCATCCACGCTGGCACCAGGGAGGCTGCATCTCCAAAAGCTGGACTGAAACACAAATATAAACCTGTCCTTCCCTGAGCGAGCTCAAACGAGGCTTCCTCATCCCCAACAAATTATTTCAATTAAAGTATCTTTAACACTGAGGAAGTGAATTTCACTCCTGCCTTCATTTTTACTGATCTTCCTTGCTCAGCAGGACCTCCACACGGCAGTGAAGTTGTGTTTGGACATCCTGCTCCTGAACCTGTTACAATTCATGTGCCACTTCTTTTAAACTCCTCTCAGTAATACTACATCCTTCAAGAACTGAAGACACCAGCACTAGGATGCACTATTTTAATAGCACTCTGATCAGTGTTGGAAGCCCACGTTACTACTGATGTTTCACTTGCCCTTTTTTTAAGATGTCCAAGTCTGCATTTGTCTTTTTTGCCACAAAAAAAGCATTCTGAGGTAATTAACTGACTGACTTCCAAGTCCTTTTCCAGCTTCACAGATACAATCTACACTCTGACTCCTGTGAGACTGTCTCATGTCCAGCTGCATTAGGTTTATGAAGTACAACTTTTAAACAGGTTATTCAGACCACCCTAAGAGCAATCTGACCTTCCCAGATCCACTTACGTGGCCAGTGTGCAGAGAGGGGGTTTACATTAAATTCAGCCAGCTATCTAGGGAGTGATATTTTAAGGAATAAAACACCTATAGAACGTTTTTGCTTTCTCTAAATAACTATGTATCATTTTACCTTCTGCAATCAGTAATAAATCTATGCCCAAACAATACTATTAAGATTCAGTGACATAATTACCATTTCCATATTGTTATATCAGTTTTAAGTTTTCCAAAATTAGCAGATTGGAATCTATATTTTAATTAACTAAATAGATAGCTGATTCCAGTTAATCCCACAAAGAAGTAATTTTTTTTTTTAAATTTGACAAGCAAAGTTTCCTTCTGGCACTGAATTAACTTTCTATTTCTGTCTCAGTAGATAAATCTAGTAGGCCTTTTTTATAAATAATGTGTGTCTATCAAATATTACTATGGACAAACAAAGACAATTACCTGTCTCCTTTTCCTTCTCCTTTCTTCATTCCCCCCCCCTTCCCAGACAACCCTTTTTTATGCTTCAAAGTATGCATAAAACTGTGAGGAAGGAAGGCAGACAGTGTGCTGCCTATGTTATTTCAAAGTGTTCTTTCTGACTCCCTAGGATTGTTCAAAATGAGCAGAAATGCTTTACCAACTCTTTTTTACTGTTTCTAACCCCTTACTTTCCAGTGGTATAAAAGAGATACTGACGTAACAGAACGCTATGAAGTTCTTCAGTGATAAATATAAGGAAAGTAAACATATGATTGCACAAGGTGCAATTACATAAAATGTAGACTGTCCAACTAAGTGAAGGCAAAACACACAGGCACGGAGCATCCTGAATTGCCAATGGTTTGGTGAAACTGCAAGCCATGTGACAGAGTCCCCTTTAATTTTCAATTTGAAAAACTAGAAAACAGAATAGTTAAATTTGCGAGTTTTATGTGTAAGCAACAGAATGTATTTTTATCTACAATGTTCATCATAAGCTTCAGGTGTTCCTATAAGCACCTATTCTGAAACAACATTAATATTTTTTACCTACCAAAAGCAAAAGGTTGCACCTAATTTACAGGCTTCAAAACTCAGAACCAATAATTAAGTAACTCTATAGAAATTCAACAAAAAAAAAAACAAAAACAAAGAACCCCCTAAAGAAAGATGGTAAGATGTCAAAAATGCTTGCTGTAAAATACATTGAGATAAAATATCAGAAACATTTAACTTAAAATTCTTACTGACACTGACTTCTGCAAATATTCTGTCAAACATGTAGAAGTGCAAAAAGTAGGTCAGGAAGGGAGAACTGGAGCTGCTCTTCCTTAACTGTGTATGGACTTGTACAGTCGACACCCTAAACACTTAACTGAGCTAACTGAGCTTTTCTCTTTCCAGTTTTCTCACTTGTTTAAGAAAAAAAAACACATTTCCTCAGCTTTGCACTGTAGTTATTTTTTTCCCACGAATAATGCAATGCTACAATTAGTCATTTCAGAAAACAAAAAAAAAATTAAATAATATGCATTTAATCTTTTCAGCAAATGGCTATATCCGTATGATAATTATCTTTTGCTTATTTAAAAAAAGTCATTACAACTAAGTTTTTGTCTTAAATGGTCTTAAACTGTTAAAACCAATGCAATATGTGAAGCCACACCATCACTGTTACGCAATTAAATTAAAATTCATGAAACCAATTAGTTTAATTTTTCCACAGTAGTGCCACATTAAACCAAATTTAGCTAGCATATTTATTTTAAAGTTACTTAAATTATTAGGGTTAAAACAGGTATTGCACCATTTTTGGAAATTACCGTGCTAAGTGTCCCATTATACATTTTTATCTATTTAAAAAAAAAAAAAATCAAGCCAGATATGAGCAAGTCATCCTTTCTCATTATAAACTTAAGGAACAAACCTACTTCACTGAGAGATTTCCTTGCCACATGTTCTAATTAATACGAACATCTGTATTATATAACAATTGGTAAAACAGAATAGAAATTACTTAACTCGAAGGAAATAAAACATGCAGAGCTACAGACAGATCACAGTGATTAAGAAGGTAACAGCAACTCCCCCAACCGGCTGTGAAGCTGCTGTTCAAGGCTAAATGTAACATCCTCTGGGACCACAGCAAACCTCAGAAGGAAATACTGCACACCTCTGCCTGCTCCATTAGCTCACCCACCACTCCTGGGAGGCCACACGGGTGCAGCTGAGATAGATGATTATTTTCTGGTGCCTTAACTCAAAAGGTAAGTGAACACAATGACTTATTAAATAGCCCTTTGGAGAATACAATCAGCAACAGGTAGCTAATAGAGAAGGTCACAATCTTCTCCTACTTCTGTAATAGCAAACACCTTAAATCAAAACATCGTAACATTCCACCACTACATTCCTCAAAAAGCACATAATTTTGCCCCTCAGCTGTCAAAACCATACTCGATATTGTTGCTGTTTCTAAGTAAGCAAGCTCAGCTGTAAACAAGTAATTCTAATTAACTGCATGTTTACAGTATAGTTGCAGAAATAATGATTAAAGGCTGGGGTAGCTATCCTTACACGGTATTCTAAATACTCTCGTATTTACAAGGAACTCAAAATTCAACTGTCAAAGTAAAATAGAGGGCATATTATTTTCAACATCGGGATTCAAGTTACATTTAAAAAAACCCACACTCAACAGTGGCAATTCCTTCATTTCAACTTGAGATCTCTGAACAACTAAAATTAAGCTGAACAATTTCTGTATATCAGCTCTTCATCATAAATGAGACTTGTGCAACCCTAATACACAAATGCATGGTATATTTAAAAACAAAAATGGAGATAAATTTGCTTGCTGGATTACACTTCAAAGCATTAGCTATGTCTGACACTCAGGAAGGATGCTTACAAAACTGGAACAAAAGTAGTGTTTTTTAAAAAAAACCCTCATAACCCCACAAATCTGCTCCCTCCCTCGGCCCAAGAGAAATGACAGGACACAACTTTGCTCTTTCGGAACTGATCCCATAGGGACCAGAACAACGCAGGAAGCCCAGCAACACAAGAAACAGGAACAAGAAACAACACTCATAGATTGCTAGAAGGAGCTGAGCAAAGCACAGCTATTTGTTAATAATAAATTCTATCTTATGGGACAAACACACTAGGTTTTAACATAATGAATCTGAAAAAGTTTCCCCAGCTGGAATGACCTGCAACAGATAAAATGTAGCTGTGTAATGAACTAAGGGGATTCTTCAGGGATTGGACTCATGTGAAGGTATAGATTTAATACCAAAAAGGTAACCTTCAACGAGCTTGAGATGGTAGAACGTATTCTGTTCTTATATAAAGTAATTAAAGCATCCATCTGTATAAATTAGTAAACCCATTTTTTTGGGGGAAAATCGGAGTACTGGCCAGTCCGCCCATCCAAAATATATGGAACAAGAAGAAATCTAGTGAGATACTACAGGAGAAAATTCTTCCCACAACACTGTAACACTGGCTAGAGAAAAGGTAACTGGGTCTAAATCTTGAGAAGAGATGGGGAAAACCTGATACGATGAGTTTTTTTCAGAAAGGGCACTGAAGCGTAGAATACATATATATATATAAGATACTCTCCATAAAGAGTATATTTTTGAAGTTATCTGAAATGGTTTAGGGGATATTTAATACCATTTGCGACTTTTTAAATAACAAGTCAAACAGAATACGATATATTGGCTTATACAAGGAAATGTTTGTTTAAGATAAGAAAATGGAGAAAAACACACCACTTCCACTTTCAACTCATGAATGTGCAGAGAAAAAATGTTTCAAAAAATATTTGGAGTGAATGGAGGAAGAGCAGGACTTTTTGTAGCTGTTTTCTCTCAGTCTCACACTCTCTCAGATACTGCTGTCTTCAACCAAACTTGAAGGAGGGTTGCTGTTGCAGTGACTGATTTCCAGAAATGAAAATCAGAGGGTGAGCAGCAGAGAGACCAGAATTCATGCTCCAATGAGGAAAAGCAGTAAGAGTCCCTGCAGATCTACACAAGCCACAGCACATGTTGACTTCCGTCCAGATAGCAGGAAAAGCAGAAAAAAAAGGAAGATAAAGGACAGCAAGATCCAGAAGGTTTTAGTGGCCAGGTGGTGTTTGGAAAGCTACAGGTACTGTTGAGAGGAACTGCAGATGCTGTAGGGGAAGAGGAGGGACAACTGTAGAAAGGTTACCAAAATCAGACTTCGCTGGCTCAGCTACCGACAGAACAGTTTATTTTCTGTTCTGAGAAGGTAAAAGTTAATATGCAAATTAGGTAAAACAGGGCTTATTTTGTTTGATTTTACCAAAACTAATGCGTAAAATCCCACATCTGCTATCAAAAGTCAAAATCCTCCCAGACCCATTCACAAAGCTTTCCACATAGTTAAACTCTTTTCTGCCTTTCTTTTGCATCTCAGATTACATCCCTCATGCTTATTCCACTATTGACAGTCACTGCCCTCTGAGCTCTCTACAACTGTAACTATAAAGCTGCCTACTAGGTCAGTAGCTGCCTATGCATACTTAAAAAGCTTTTGCGACATTTAAACTTCAAAACAAATAGAACCAGCGCTGTATTTTTGGCCAGTCCCGTTACGTGCAAATCAGGTCGGCAACATATGCAAATTTAGCTTAAAGGATGAGTTTACTATTGGGATTTTTGTTATTGAGTTTTCCCTTAAAAAAATAAAATTAGAAAATAAAATATTTAACTGAAAGCACAAATGTCAAGTTGCAAGGCCAAGAACAGTAATTCAGAGGACAGAGAGCCCTCAACGCGCAGCAGCACAGAACTGGCAGCTTCAACACTGCTTTGCCGAGCTGGGTACAAGAGTCATTTCATCGACTATTAGAATATTCAGCACCGCAGTAACAGGGTAATAACTCTGCCAAGTAAAGCCCAATGTAGGTGTTCTAAACTATCAGAATTTCTGAAAACTCATTTTACAGTATTTAAAAACACATGAGTAGTAGATTTAAATGCAAAACAGTCACACCTGTTCCTAATGGACAATGTCTCCTATCTTAGGGCAAGACATAACAATGAACCTGAAAAACCCAAAACCTGATAACTTCTTTATAACTTCTTTCCTCTTCTAACTAAAAAAATTAATTCTGCTTCACTGAGGTTTATTTTTTCATAGAACAGAATTTTCCCCTTTGTAGAAATAAAAGTATTTCCAAAGAAAAGATAATGTCAAGCACATAAACACATTAAACATTCTAACAATTCAGGAATATCTTGTTCGCTTAGGTTGCTCTAATGTCACCAGATATTACCTCCCATTTCTTTCAAGTTGATGTAAGGCAGTTATATTTAACTCACATAAACATTTTGTGTAAACTTTTACAAGCTGTATGCAGCATTCAGTTTTTAATCATAGTAATTTATTCACTGCTAATATATTATTGTCTTTGACAAAACTCAAATACACAACTGTGCATTTCGTGGGATAAGACCTAAAAGTAGACTGAAACGTGTATTTTCCTCCCCTCCTACACCTTCAACTCATATTCTATGGTACAAATTTCAGTGAAAACCCTTAACTAGTTGTTCAGCTGAAACGGAACTTTTCATAGTCTAGAACAGACATGCACACACAACTTTTCCAGCACAGTAACAACTCCTCTGTGTCCTGAAACAGGAGCTGAGAAAATCGGCAGAAGCCTCCCAATACATACTGGGATGAAAAGAAAAAGAAAGAAGCAGGCGAGGGAGAAGGAATCACGAACACCAACCCTATTTTCAATGTTACTCAAACACCAGGAAAAAATTAATGCCTTTGCCAGCAGACTAAAATACAATAAAGACAGTTTGTTTTTTTGGTGAGGAACTGATGTGACCATGCTAAAAACATGGTATTGGTACCCAAATCTAAAGGAACTGTAAAAACAGAGCAATACTGTTTGTGTGTACAAACTGATATTGTCCATTAGGAGGGAATTCATTTTTTTAAAAGATTTAGTTATAAATATCATACTTTTTTCCTCACTCACAACACGAACTTCACTCCCTTAAAATTACACACATAAAAAGACCAGAAGTTAGAAAACAAAGCACAGTATCAGATCACAGAGGAGTAAAGTTACTGAGACAGAAGTCATTTCAGTCACAAAAGAGACTGACACTGACCAGTGTGACCAGATAACATCATTTACTGGTTTATATGAAATCATGCTGGTACTGCAGTTCAGCCTTTTGGTGGACAACATGTATAAAGAAAAGAGCAGAAAGTATCAATGACTACTTTCCCTTCCTCACAAACTACTAAATCTACGCGAGATAAACTTTCCCAACGTTTAAGAGGTCAACTTGGCTTTCCTAACTTCCCCACTAAGAGAAAACAATTTTTAAAAGTACAAGAGAAATGCAAATACATTTGACATCTAAGTCTAGAAAATAAAGCTGTTCAGTTCTGCTTCTGGTATCACCATTAACAGATCTGATAAACACACAAACTCCTATTCAACACACCAGTTTAATAAATAAAGTCATCATTACACAACATCATTTGGGAAGCTGAGCCTAAGAAGCGCTATCTGAAATTCCCTATAAGATCAAGACTTCCCGAGTCATGAATACCATCCAAACTTATTAATCACAAAAGCACATTCCCCTTCTTCGTCAATCTTTGTTGCGGATTTTGCAAGTCACATTTCAACAATTTATTTCTATCTAAATATTTCTGCTTGTCCCGGTTCTTCCCATGACACTTCAAAACTGTCTATCGCCCTTGCAATTTCCCACTTTCTAAAATCGTGCATGACAATGATCCTATGATCCTCTCCTTACCCACAGTGATCACAGAGGAGAAAGATGACTTTTTTTATAAAAAAAAAAAAATCATCAAAAGGCCATCATCTCAAAGCAAGGAACCCCAGCCTCACAATAACATGGAAAAAAGGTTTTCCCTCTTCAACCTGAACTATACATTTTCATTAACTCTTCCAACTACATTCCTTACTCCTCTTGTCCTCCCTTTGCCATTTTTAATCCTTTCTGGTTTATAAAGATTGACATCTGAACTTCTACACAGCCAAAACGTGAAGGGTTTAGCTCCACTTTGTCAGTGGATGCTCACAAAATGCAGTGTGAAACAGCAGACATCTACTCCTCTGGAACAGCCTCATGAAAAGACAGTTGAAGTGTTGAGAAGGGAGGGAAAGAAAGGAAGGGAAGTCACAGGCTTCCTGCTATTACAAGCCAAATTTAAACCCTTTCTACATCACAAGGGGTTCTGTTGTTGGCAGTAACGCAAAGAGTAGAAAATTTGGTTGATACGGAGTCTTCATCATGCTTCAAACACAGCTCTTTGACGCTGAAGATGAGGCACCCTGGAAGAACACTGTGGGGAAAACACACTCCCGTTATTTATGAAACTGCCGTAGGAAGACCTCAGCTGATACCACGACCAACCGAAGACATCCTGCAAGAGCTGGAAGTGGACTAAGCACTCCCTAAATCTCCATCCAGAAAAAAATGGGCTGTAGACCATGCCTTGCTTCTCCAATGTTCTACTCCACTTACCAGTGTTACTTCCCACACACCACCTCCACAACGGGAAGAAAAACAAAAATTTCTGCCTCTAACTCGACCACAGATTATAAAAAGAACACTGAAAAGTTTTTAAACAGTCTTTACTGTATTTAACTTGGCTAGAACTTTAACCACCTTCAAATTCACCTTAGCATTGTTAACTATTAAGCATATTAATTACCTGCAACACTTGATTCCATACCATTCCTCAAATAATTAATTAGCTAAAGCGATCAAGGATTGGAGTCCCAGAGGAAATTCTTCTGTTTTGTAGAACTACATAGATTTCACCTTGTTCAATGCTACAACTCTACGTGAAGCCAATTCACCTAAATGTACAACTGTCCTCTCATCTGTTTAGGGGCAGTAACCTAAAAACAAAACAAATGAAAGAATTGGCACACTCCCTGAAGGAAGCTGCACATTTAGCACTGGATATCCTGTTTAGTCACCAGAAATTATGAAGAGAATCTGAGTAACACTGAAGAAAAACTTCTGACTCCCTTGTTCGTAGCTCATTAGACATCTTCTGTAACAGGTATCCTCTTTCTGTGTCAAACATCAAATATCACAGAGGAACCAAACCAAATGCAAACAAATTTTAGACACAACTTTAAAATGGATTTCTTTCAAGCCTCATGAATAAGCTACATCAACAGAAATAATTTGAAACTACAGTTATGTACATGGACATGAACACTATAAAGTTTCTTCATCTCCAGCACACCACAGTTTTCATAACCCCTCTGCTGTTATTCATCACACCAACTGTGGTGTATGCAAACAGGTTTATGTTCTAGAACAACTGACAAGAACACTAAAAGTAATGCTTTACTTTTCCTACTCTTCAAAAATCCCTCCATGCTATCTCTCTCATTAGCTGAATCTCACATAAAATAAGCAGGGCAGAAGTGCAATTAATTAGTTGGGCAAAAAGGATAGTAAGGAGAGCAGGGCAAGGTAGAGAGCAGGTAGTTACTTTGAAGAAAAGATAAGTTACTTAGGGATGAACACATAACTTGCAAGAACTTCCAAACACTGAAAAATAGCCTGCTCCCCCATGTAAAGTGTACACTGCCAAAGACAATAAGTAGATCATAACAAAACCCTAAAGCTATGGATTATAACTTATTTATTGCACATTTTAATATACCGCTTTTTGATTTGATTTTTACACCATGGGCTGGACAACCTACAGTTCCTGAGCTGAAGGTAGCTTTGCAGCAATCCCAGCGTGGCTCCCGCACTGGGATACGCTCTGTGATTGGCAGCAGGGCTGTGCTGGCATAGGGCTGCCTGGTAATCCAAATCCCTTGCAATGAGAAGGCAGAAGCCAGCAGACTCCCAAGGCCAAATTTGCCATGTTGTCCTGGAATCCAGCTGCACGCTCAGCTCAGCCCTAACATACAACACAGAACCGAGATACTCAAGGAATGCACCGCTGCTGCAAATCCCAGAGTGCGCCCCAGTCCATTCCCAGCTCTGAAGCCTCTGTATAACAGCTCTCTGTGCTCCCAGGACGGCTTAAATTTGGGTACGCAGCTTGCCGAGCTGAGAAGGTTATCCAACCACGTATTACACCACTCATTACACAGCAGCAGCATCTCTTCAAGAGCACCTGTATGCTCAGAAAACTTAGAAAAATTGGTAGTTTTAGAAGTGCCAGGGATCCTGGCCTTCCACTTCCACTTACGAACTTTCTACTTAGTACCTAATGTTGAGACCTGCTACATCAAAGTCAACTTATGCAAATCTATTAAATCACACAAGTCTTTTAAGAGATCTTTAGTAACAAGAGCAGCTAAAATAACGGAGAGAAGTCAGAAATCAGCAGTAACAGGATGCAGGACTGGGCACTTACGAAAAAGTGGTGTCTTGAATAAAGGAAATATTGTCTATAAAGGGGAGCTGAAAACATGCAGCACAAATGGTAATTTATTATAAAACAGTCTGAACTTTCTTCCAAAAGACTGTGTACCTTATCCTGAACTAGCATTTGAGGATCAGGGAAAAGTATTGTCCAGGCTCCTTAGCTAAACTTTTAGCTCAGGCATTCTTACTAATAAATTAACTACCAAAAGATGAATCAAAGCTTCATCTTCCCAAAAAGCAGGACCCACAAAACAGAGGATACTTCTAGAAGGTAGAGAATACCAATACAAAAACACTACCTTTGAAAGCGAGAAAGACAAAACCAGTAAAAACCTGAAGAAATTAAACACAGAGAATAAACTCTGAAATTCCAACACCTTAATTTGCTTAGAATTAATTTAGCAGGTTTTGGTATACATGCACACGCACACACAGACACCTGCAAGCGTAAACTAACATTTAGATGAACCTCTTCCTACTCCCTTGCAAGGTCAGATGAAAAGTTAGCAAACACAAATCTTTCTCAGACAAAATAATAATTTACATTTTCCTTATCCTAATGACATTCCCCTCCTCACAGCTATCAAATAACTGAACAGGTTTTAAGTGTAAACGAGAAAAGCTTTTAGAAACATAACACAAACCTCTGGATAAGGAAACACAACAGAAGAAAATCTGACCCATTACCCCCAAAATTAACAGAACAGTCTCATTTTGTGAGAAGACAGAAACAAAAGCCTTATTTGCACGAAATAAAGAAAACTGCATTCATTTTGTACACTAACAGCAGACATGTTTACAGCAGTCTGAACCAATGTGCTATAGCAGAGGTAAATCAGTGTCAGCCATGTCGTGAAAGAAACTGCAGTTAAAAATAAAACAAACCCACAAAACTTCAGCCTTAATCAAATCAGCAATATCGAATGTTGATATAAACCATTTTAGACCGTTAGCTCTCACGTATTATTGGTGCATGACTTCTTCAAGTTAATGTCTATTAATTTCACCACAAAAAATATACATCCAGATTCTAGAGATGGTGAAACAATGCAAGAAGAAAATACACCAAAAAAAAAAGATCATAAAACAACAGCAATATCTACTGCATGGTGCACAGACATAAAGCAGGCTGTAAAAGGTAAAAATAAATTTACTCACTCAGCATTAAACCCATTCACATGCAAGATCCTCATCTGTTTGACTATTGTGCTTTTACCGGATTCACCAGCACCTAGAAAATGAAAGTAAATAAATTTCAGAAGGAAGCATGAATGATGAAGTGACACACCAAAATTTTTTCTTCAGGGTAAAATTGAGAAAGTTGGTTTTCTCAGTGCAAGAGTGAAAAGTGAAAGAAAAAGAAGTAATTGCCACTGGAAACTTCAGTCGTAGCTAAAAATAAATACCCAGCTCAAGTCATATGTCAGATGTAAATCTTGGATCACTTCACTGTCCATTTTTCCAGTGTCAACGTTAAAAGCAGACTGCAGGGTTTGCAAGGAAAAAGGAAAACTTCAACATTTTTTTAGAGAACAAGATATGAACACCAAAATCCACTTGCCTTGCCACTACTATCCGATGGAGAGAAAGACTGACTGAAGTCCATACTAAACTGAAACATTTTTGTTAGATCACTGAAATACTTTAACTGTGGTTATCATCACCCAGTCAAAAGACTATAACTTAAATCACAAGCAATAAATTATGTGGATACTCACATTTGAAAAAGGCATCCCCTTTAAGCCTCCACCCACAAAGCTACAGAAACCTCCTTTTCTAATTTGTGTCTTGTAAGCAACCTCCCACCCTCTCTACATGTTCCAAATCAATCACAGATGCACCAAAACACAAAGACCACCTTTTGCGGCTGCATGCTCCAAAGAGAACTCCCGCAGTTCTCTGATTCTCCTCCATACCTGCAGCACAAAACCCACACTCCACTTTACTCCAGTTTCCCTAAGTAGACGTATGCTATTTCTGCTGTGCTGCACGGATGCCAGTGCACAGGGCAACCCATCTGCCTACAGCACCCGTTTTTCCATGCATGCTGAAAAGGCTCAAAGAGCAGCATTTAATTGAGCTCCTCCACACAGCCAGATTCGGAGCTTTCTAAATAAAGCAAATATATTTTTTGCAAGAGAAGTATCTTAACCTGGCAAAATTTACAAAGATTTCCCTTCATATATCCTGGCCACTCATTTATTGCTCTCATTAGCCCATGTTTCAACAACAGAATATGCATGCCTATAGCACAACGGGCACAGAGGTACAGTCTGTATTTAATAGGATGCCAGGCCTCTGCTAGCACACACTGACAGCACAAGACTCCATTTTGAGCCTCACATTCAAAACTGTATTTTAGCAGTTATATTTCAAAGTTAATTTTCTGACAGATGCATCCCTCTCTGCTTTCTCTCTTCCTTTCCTTCTCCCTCATGAATTCCTAATAGTCCTGCTCTGCTCTCCACAAAACCTGTTTGCATGTTTTGCCACATTAATACCAGAGCCTCACTCTTTTTTCCTCTCCTTGCTCACTGATGTTTTTTAAGCATTGAGAGCAGGTTTCACCTACGACTCTTCAAGCACCATTTCTCTCCTAAAATACTATTTTATAACATAAACACTCTGCCTTTTCCGACATGCACCATGCAATAAAGACAGGCAGCAAAACTAATAAAGAAGTATCTTGGGTTAAGGTAGAGACTGGGTCCTTCCTCTTCACAACTAAGGAATGGCAGTATATGCTATAGTCATATTTCCATTCAGAATAATTAGTAACAACATTTCAGCTGTAACTCTAAATCACATCTTGTAATTATAAGCCCTGGTAGCCAAAATCTTTACTCTGCCTGGGCCAAGAAGGGGGAAGATAGTTGTAGCTTTTGCTATAAATACACACAGTTCAGTATCGGCATACCCAGGCTCTCTGGATCAGATACACCACCAGTGAACCAAAATGAAGCATTACTTTTAAATTACTGAATAAGGCTATTTCTATATTTGGTTACTCATTAAGGCCTTATTGTTACCAACAATTATGCACACATTTAACTTCACCACCAAGGAGAGTTCCATTAATTTCACTGAGACTGCTCATGGCAGAAGGGCAGGCACGCGTATAGCAGCGGGGCCTACAAAGAGCGGTACAAACCCATTAGAACGTTTAGTAGCTCTTCTCTGTTGTTGCTTGAACATGATGTGAAAATATTAAGAATACTTTAAAAGTACTTGAGGTTTTGTTTCACATGTCTTAGAAGGATAACAATAACACGGACACGAGCTTTTATTTTTCACCAGTGAGTCTGTGTTGTAGACTGTTCACAATTCATGACAACTACTGCTAAAAATTGCAACAGCCAAACTATCGTTTTAAAACACATGCACATAGACGACCTTACAGCCATTGCTAAACAACAGCAATTTTTTATTTACAAGTACCTAAACTATTTTTTCAGCCACAAAAACTAAAGAAATTCCAGGCAAGCCCATCAAGTTTCTGTTTTCTGAAATTCTGCCTCTTGAAAAGCAGCCCACTTAACGACAATCGACTTCTACCTATCTATGTAACGTTCAGCCTGTAAGAGCAAGACATTCCCCCAGAGCTGAAGTCCAAATTATCCCGTTAGGAGATTTCTGCAGGCGCCCTAGCAGGCTCCTCAGCACTGCAGGTGCTGCTGTAGTCACAAGCACTCTCCATTTACGTTAAGCCTCTTCCTTCAAATCAGTATTTGAAAGATTTCACCAGTAAGAGTACACTTCCCAATTCATAACCTTCAAAATTTCTTTTTTTCCCAACTGCAGTTGTTTCACAGTAAAACTGAGCCGGCTGATGGAGGCCTGGACTCACACCCTAAAGAAAGTGCACAAGCGGTGCCTCGGCGCCACCAAAACACCGAGACCTCGGAAACGAACCGTATTTTAGAACACCACTTCAACACACTTCAGAAAGGATGGACCCTGACAAACATTTCCTTGTTGATTTTCAGATCTTCTCCTTCCTTGGAGCCATAACCTGCATTTTTATGCCTATCTCCTGAAAAACATGACACATGCCGGTAACCTAAAGCCACAGAAACAACGCCCGACCCTGAGCTGCTCCCCTCCCTCCTTAATTAACGGTGCGAGAGCGCAGGGACCCGGCCGAGCCTCGAGCCCCCCCGCCTCGGGCACGGCGCTGCCTCATCCCCACCGCTTCCCTCCGGGACCGACATCCTCTCTCCCTCCGCGTTTCCCCCAAACCATTCCCCGCCTTCCTCCCTTCCTCTTCCTCCTCCTCTCCGCGGCCCGCGCGGCGCCCCCGCCGCAGCCCGGCCGGGCCCGCGGCCCCGAGCAGCGCCCGGCCCTGTTTATCTCCCCGCTCCCCCGGTACCTGCGGGGCCCGACCCGGCCCCGGGCGGTGCCCGCGAGCCCCGCCGGCCCGAGCAGCCCGGCCGCTCCCGGCTCCCCCGGCCCCGCTCTCCGCCGGGCGCTCCCGGATCCGCCGGGCGCTCCCGGCTCCCCCGGCCCCGCTCTCCCCCGGCCCCGCTCTCCCCCGGCCCCGCTCTCCGCCGGCGCCGCTCTCCCCCGGCGCCGCTCCCCAGCCGCCGTGCCCGGGCAGGGGCCTCGGGGCGGGGAAGGGATGGCAGCCCCCCGCTCTCTCGCTGCCCCTTACCCAGCAGGAGGAGCCGGTGCGTGGCCCTATAGACCTGCTTGTCCTTCTGCAGCTGCTTCTCGATCTTCTTGTTGGCCTCCCGCTGCGCCTTCTCCTCGTTGCGCTGATCCTCCGTCTTGCTGTTCCCCAAGCAGCCCATCTTGGGCAGGCGGGGGGAGGCGGCCGGGGGCGCGGGGCGAGGGCACGGCCGGCGGCCGGGGCTGCCGGGGGGAGGGAGGGAGGCAGGGAGGGAGGCAGGCGCTCTCCCGGGTTCCCTTCTTCCTCCTCCTCCTCCTCCTCCTCCTCCCCCCCTACTCGCTGCTGTGGCGGCCGCTGCCCAGGGACATGGAGCGAGCGAAGCGCGGAGCCAGCCGAGGGGGGGCCGATGGCGATGACTTTGCTGCTGTTCGGCCGGGCCTCCTCCCCGGCAGCTGCGGCTGCCTCTCCTCCGCTCCCCGCCCCCCGGCTCAGCCCCGCGCCGGTCCCCAAGGCGCACCTTTCCCGGGGGGGAGGCGGCAGGGCCCGATCCGCGGAGATCTCCGCTCCGGCGGCTCCTCTAGAGGCAACGGGAACGCCTCCCCCCGCGCCGCCGCGCGCACGGGGACGGATCCACGGCTTCGGTGCCACCCCCAGAGAAAAAAAAATAACAAAAATTAAAAAAATAAAATTAATAATCCTTTTTCGATCCAAAGGCGCGGAAACCTCCCCAAAGCCCCGGCGGGAGGATCGGGAAACGTCTCTTCCTCGCTCGCCTCTCCCGCGTCCCTTCCCTCGCCGCTCCTCCGCGGGTCCTTCCTCCCTCACCGGCCGGGGGGGGGGGGGGGGGGGGGGGGGGGTCCAAGCCAAGCCCCCCTCCTTTTTTTTTAAAAAAAAAAAAATTTTCCTTTTTCTCTTTTTTTTCTTTCCCTTCGCTGCTTTTTTTTTCCAGGCGGCTGAATCCTCGCGGCTTCTCCGGGGAGGAAAAAAAGGAACACCCAAAAAAGCCCGTTTGGTCTCTCCCCCGAGCAAACCCTGTCCCTCAGGGGAGGATTTTCCACCGTCTGATTTTTCCTGCTGTCTCTCGCATTTTTTTTTCTCCCTTTTTTCCTCCCTGTCCCCCCCTTTCCCGCACGCAGCTCCCCGGCGGCAGCGCAGCGCGGGGTGGGGCGCGCGGCCCTCGCTGAACCCTGGGAGCGGGGCCGCTCACATGACGGGACGCGTCAGCCCCAACGCCGCCGGCGCCCGCTTCGAACGGCCCCGCCGCGCCTCCTCCGCTCCCCGCGGCCCCTGCGCTCGCTTCTGCACCGGGTCATGGAACCACGAAATCATGGAGCGGCTTGGGCTGGAAGAGACCTCAAAGCCCAGCCAGTTCCATCCTCCTGCCATGGGCAGGGACACCTCCCACTGGATCAGGGGGCTCCAAGCCCCATCCAGCCTCACCTTGAGCACCTCCAGGGATGGGGCAGCCACCACTGCTCTGGGCAACCTGGGCCAGGGCCTCCCCACCCTCACAGCAAAACATTCCTCCCTAAGATCTCATCTCAGTCTCTCCTCTTTCCGCTGAAAACCCTTCCCCCTTGTCACAGTATCATAAGGTTGGAAAGGACCTCTGAGATCATCGAGTCCAACCTATGACCCAACACCAATCTAAACCATGGCACTCAGCGCCTCATCCAATCTACCCTTAAACACTTCCAGGGTCTGCGACTCCACCACCTCCCTGGGCAGCCCATTCCAATGGCCAATCACCCTTTCAGTAAAGAACTTTTTCCTAACATCAAGTCTAAACTTTCCTTGGACTTGTCCTGTCCCTGCACCCCCTGATCCAGAGATGGATATGAGCCGGCAACGCGTGCTCACAGCCCAGAAAGCCAACTGTACCCTGGGCTGTATTTGTCCACCTGGTCAAAGGAGGGGATTCTGCCCCTCTGTTCTGCTCTGGTGAGACCTCAGCACAGAAGGGACATGGACCTGTTGGAGATGAGCCTGAAAGAGTTGGGGTTGTTGAGCCTGGAGAAGAAACGACTCTGAGGAGACTTTATTGCAGCCTTTCAATATTTAAAGGGAGCTTATAAGAAAGATGGGGAAAAGCGTTTTAGCAGGGCCTGTAGTAATAGGATGAGGGTTAATGGTTTTTAAATTAAATAGAGGAGGTTTAGACTAGATATTAGGAAGAAATTTTTTACACTGAGGGTGGTGGAACACTGGCACAGATTGCCCAGAGAGGTGAGAGATGCCTTATCCATGGAAACGTTCAAGGTCAGGTTGGATGGGACTCTGAGCAATCTGATCTGGTTGAAGATGTCCCTGCTCACTGCATGGAGGTTGGACTGGATGATCGCCTTCATGGTCTCTGGATGGGCTTTAAGGTCCTTTCCAACCCAAACCATTCTATGCTTCCATGATTCTAAATACGTATATATATATTTATCCATTTTCTCAATTGATGAACTTTGAATATCCACCTAGTGACCTACAGAACTATCCAGCAGATGCTGATGGGCATGAATTAATTTGTACCAATGCAGGTATTTCTGGGCAAATTTGTTTCCTGAGCTCTGGGCAGCTCCCTCACACCCATTGCAATCTGCAGGGCCCAAAGGGGCCCACGCATGCCCTGGACAGGGCTGGCACAGAGGGAAACAGGCCACTGAGTCATGTGGGTGGAACAGGGAGAACATTTTGTTTTCTAAAATATTTTTCAAACCTCATTATATAAATTACACACGCTTATCAGCTACACCTGGAAAACAAAGATGGATGCTTTACTCTTCATAAAAGCCGGTTCCCTAAAATACACAGGTAGTTTTTCTCTGCCTCCCTGAGATTAGTGAAATGGCCTTTACGATACATAAATTATTTATCCGTATTTGCAAAATTCAATTATCTACAACACTATTCCCACGAACACACCTTCTTTACGTCATCCAGTTACTATATTTAGAACCACCTACAGTAAAATAATTATGTGAATAGAGCAAACAACCAGGAGGTCACAGTCAGTGTCATCAGATACATCTGTTTAACTGTCCTTGCCAAAAGAGGGTTGGACCTCAGGAGGAATGGGGAACACCAGCACCAAATCTTGGTCTTTGAGGAGTTACTGGCACTTTCAGTCTATTCTTAAACACCACAACTTTGGGGTGCACAGAGCCTAAGAGCTCTGCAGTCCATGAAGAAGCTCTTACTGAGTCCTCAAAGCAGTTTTAAAATGTCTTAGAGAGACTTGGCTTAACAATGCTCACATTCATCTGAAGCAAAGATTATAATAATTCCTTGTTTCTTCAATAGAAACTTTTATTTATGCTGTTTCTTTGTAATATACATTATTCAAATCTATTTTAAAAGTGGTGTTTACAAGGTATGAAGGACTCAATAAAGCAGAATTCAGACTGAAAATTATAAAACCTCACAGCTTTTTTATGGTCGCAGGTATGAAGAGAATGCAGAAATGCCAGTATCTGCCACCTCATGCAGCAGAGAAATCTGCCCCAGCCTTTAGCTTTGCTTCCCTCCAGGTCCCAGCTCAGGGGGAAGGGAGATTATCTCAGGCTCCAAAACATGAAGGAATACACAAACAAGATAAAAATTATTGCTGGAGAAATACAAAAGGCTAAAATCTTGGTGAACAGTGAGCAGTGTTAGCATAGGGACAGGGGATCAGGAAATATGCTAAAGCATCCACTGACAGGGGAGTTGGTGTGTAAATGCTGTTGTCCAGCAGCACACATGCATCCCTGTCCCAAACGCGAGCCGGGACGGGCGCTGTGAGGTGAACCTCTTAACTGCCACCAGCCACCACTCTGGGGCACAGGAATCACAGGTAAACCCACCCTGTGCCTCTGTCTCTTGAGAAAAGCATGAGGAAGCTGAAAAGGGAAAACACGCTCAGCTAATTCACAAAACTCCCAGTTATTTACAACAGAATTAAAAATCAGCTCCTTGCATTACAAGTGTAATTAAAGTGTGAAAGTGTCAGAAGCTACAGAAAACAAAAAGAAAACAAAAAGAAAACTCCCAAACTGTTAAACCCATCAGCAATTACAGCTTTTTTATTTTTCTTAAATACAACACAACACTGGGTATCAGGCACCAACCGTACATCACAATCCCACTGAATTGTTATGATTTTTGTTCTGGTGCTGTCCTGATGAGGAGAGAGCATCATTTGCAGAGCGAGCATGCCAATACATTAGATGTTCTACCTCTTTTTCATTTGTTTAAATACACAAAGCTGCTGGCGTGTCTTTAGAGAAAAACATGTTTCTTTCTGGAACCACTTGCATTAGCTTCCATCTTGTAAAAATCCATGAACTTGAGTTTCATGGGACTACTGCCATCAGAAGGGTAAGTGCAGGCAAAATCTGACCCTTGACTCACCGTAAAGTTAGAGCTCACGTCTGAAGAACCCACAGTCTTAGGAACAAATAAACACAAAGATGAAATAACTGTGTATGGCCATAGTGTCTCTGTGATAATCATCTATTTGAGAATTAATAATATGCAGAAGAGAGTGTTAAAGGACACTGCTGCATCTTAGGCATGAATATCTTCCAAAATACAAGGTAACATGAGTGTGAAAGTGGCTGTAAGAGACATTAAAAGATTTGTGTTTTCTTACTCCATCCTGCACACTTAAATTAACAGGAGATGAGTTTATACACAGAAGACAGAGCATTGCACAGTTACACATTGAATTCGATTTACTATTTTCTTAAAGAATAGATTTTGATCCTGTCGACAAAATGCTTTTGAGACACATACTTTGTCTTTTTCCATTCTTTTCTTTTTCTGACTAAGTGGACGAAACTTTCTGCTTACAGTTCTGATGTTGCATCAGTTTTGCTCTCAATCGATCAGACTTAGGCTCTGAATTCACTCGAGTTACCCTTTTTTTTTATGGTGATTGTGACATCCAGATCAGGATGTCCATCTTGCACCACAGATGCCTTCCAAACCCGCCAGTGACAAACACCCTTATTTCCTAGTGACAACATTTGATAGGAAGTTGGAGGGATTGAGCACTTTGCACATCCCAGCCTCCAGAAAAAAGAAACAGCTAATGAGTTTTCAGCTGGGACACTTGCACAGTTCCTCACAGGCTCATGCTATCCACAGTGAGCATGACCTCAGAAACTTTTGGCTGTGAACTGTGAGGGTGGATTGAGACCAGACCAATGTGCTCATTTGGAAGGGAAGATACAGACATCACGCTTGAGCATCCCTTAGCAACCAGATTGAAATGGCACTGCAGTTTTTGAGGAGGTTGTCAGCCTTCCTTGCTGCTGGAATAGCCTCTATTTCAGTCCCTACCATGGCTAAGGAGACAAGGCAGAGAAGACAAAATTTGTAGCTGAAAAAGTAAAAGCGACAGTGGTGATCTAACTGTATAATTTCCTTTCTTTCTGTTTATAGGAAATAGCCTATTTTCAGCAGTCTTTTTATTGAAAGGATACAGAGCTCAATTAATCTGGGGAACGCATGAAACAAATGGTTCTTATAGCAAAACCTTTATCTCTGATTTACTTTAGACTCTTTCCACTGGAAAACCTAGACTGTAAACTTTTTAAAATTCCTCCCTATGATGTCAGGATGATCCCAAAGAAATCTAGGCTTGTATGTGTGAAAAAAAACAGAGTAGGAATATACTCTCTGATTTGAAGCTGCCAAGGAGTGGCTCAGTACACAACAAACTACGGATCACTTCACTACAGACCTGAAAATGCAGTTACAGCCATGCATCTCAGTTATCTCCTCTCCCTAGTCCTCACCCTGTGAGACTGTTCCACTCCCAAGAGTTTGGCTCAGAGCTGATGATCGTGTCAAGGGGAAGTCTCAAGGGGAAGACAGTTTAATCTTTTTTCACGGAGAGCCTGCAACCCCACCATTCCCCCACAGCTGAACATATGCTATTGTAGGATAATAGCTATACCTTGTTTCATTTAAAAAAAAATCTATTCATTCTTCTCCATGTCCTGATTAATTTGAAATTTATTATCTTTTTATATCTTTGTAAGAAATTAAGATTTTAGAGGTGGGTTTGTTGTTTGTTTGTTTTTCTTGCTGAGGTTTTCAAGGGATTTAAAGTACTGGGAAAATAAATAAACATAGTGAATTTATATTAGAAAGGTGCAGAAGAAGTTCCCCCTGTGCACAGTACCTTTGAGGATTAAAATCTTTGCAGAAATAAGAAGCAGCTGTGAATGTTTGTTAAGAAGCCTACGTAACGCAGCACTTCATTTGGTGTGCTACTAATTCAGAGTGCTGGGGCTGAGCAATTTGAACAGGCTTTTCTCTTTCCGAAGTAGGGATTATCTCGAGGACAGATTGACTCCTTCAGTTAAAGGATATTTTTTGATAGTGCATACTATGTACTTTTGTGTATTGGTATCTCTCTGGTTTGAAGTCTGCTAAAATTTTCAGCTTTAGCACTAGAAGGGCCTTCATCCTGGGCCACAGAAGTGACTTGTAGAGAGGCAGATCTATCCATCGCAATGTATTTAATCCCCAGTAAACTCAGTCCTTTAGTTAGTTATATATGAGAATTAATGAAGGTTCTGATTTAGACTTAGATCAGTGTTTTTTTCATCTGCTCTGAACACTTAGAAGGCTCCCGTGGCCTCCTGCAATGACTCAGGTCTGCTGCTCACACTTTCCTTAGATGGAGGCATCCTCCACGGGCTATCGTCCTGCAAAATCCTTTGGACTCTTGCAAGAACGAAACTTGGTGATAAAAAGGGAGACGGTTTCAAAGTCTCCAAGTTACCCTTTGACCTGCTGAGCAAGGAACCCTTGAGTAATCTCAAGCCCATTTAAAGGAGAAACAAACAAATTAAGCCAAACAATAATCTAAAAAGGAAAACCAAAGCAAACAGATTGGAATTGGAACAAGAATCCACTGTGGGGTTTTTTTTCAGCTGTTTCCTTTGTGGTGGCCAAAACAAAAATCACTTTTAAAAAGCATTAAAAGGTAAACCAGGTAGGAAATTAAGCTATTATCAATCAAACCCAGGGGAGCAAAGCAGGGGCATCAAGTAAAACAACAAGTAAGTTTGTTAAATGGGAAAGAGTGCCTACCCGAATGCAATGAAACAAGCATTGCCAGAAGAAATTAATGCACCACTAATGTATTCAATAAAGAAAAAACACAAAACACTTAAGTACAGATACTCCAAAACAAACAGAATGAAAAAGAGATACTTCCCTCTTTGGAAAAGAAGAATTTTTCCATAAAGAAATTCTAAACTTGAGAATTATTTTTGTTTTGTTTTTAAATAAAAGCAAGCTCACAGAATTAACCAAGATCTTCTTTTAAAGCAAATGAAAAAAAGAAAATCTTGATCTTGCCTCCGTCCTTTCAGTTTGAGGCTTTTCCTCAGAAACAGTAAAAGAGACTTTAAGGAACTCATGGGATTATAGAAATAAAACACTGAGTAAGAGCTTTTCACCTAGTAGCTTTTCTTATTTCCTTGCAGTTTTTTCCCCCATGATATTCCTCTCACTCCTCGTGCATTCTGCACGGTACTTTTATTAAAAAAACCCTCTTATGTAACTGAAGTGCCAGCACATCCCAGCTCTCCACATAACACACATGGAATGCCGATTACAAAAAAAAATAAAAAAAAAAATTGGAACAAGTCTTTTCTCAGATTTAGTTTCAATATTTGTCAACATGCACTCCAAACCTACCCCCGGCTGCAAACTTTTTAACAAAGAATTGTTCTGCTCTGCTTCTTGTTATGTTCGGGTCACAAATCCCACCAAGGCAGGGGTAGCAGAGGCTGTGTTTTCTAAATCCCAGGTTATAGTTCGCTCTGGCAAAGAAGCACAAAACTCCCAAGCCTTTCTCCTGCCGAGAGGGTCAGCAGAGGAGAAGAAGCTCCCGGCTTCACCTCCCCAGCCCGTGGTTCCCACTGGAGTGGGGTGACAGCGTGACCCAGCCTGTTCCCCGCCGCACGGAGAGCGACCCCTCCGTGCTGCTGTTATTTAACACTGACACTGCATTCTCATTTTATGGCGCAAAACAGGAAAGGGAATAAGAGGATTGTTAAAATAGTTCTTGCTAAGTTGTCACACAGGTTTTAACGTGCTGTAAACATTCCTCTCCTTCTTTTACATTTTTTAAATAGAACAATGTTCAGGCTTTCACACTCAAAATAACTTTACATTTCAGTGCTAGCAAACCACAATACTCTCAATACCAGCAGACATTATTAGAGATCATCTGCAAGGAAAACAGAACTGTCATTTAGCTCCTCTGTCCTTGCACTGTCCTTTTACAAAGGATATTTTCTCCCATCTTTTTCTTTAGATGGAAAAACATTAAGCCTAGTTCCTAAAATTACATACTGACACAATTACGGAATAGGGGTCTTTTGTACCCTCTTCTTCCTGGAAGAATCCGGCTGCCTGGCAAACCAGCAGCATCATTACTTCTTAAGTGCCTTGATGTTAAATTAGAGTGCCCCACACACCCTAGGGCAGTTGCAGAATTTAGACCCTTTCCCAGACTTCCAAATAAGTCTTTCTGGTGCGTGCGGGTTTTTTTTTTTTGTGTGTGTGTGTCTTAGATTTTAGAAATGCATACAAGCCAGTTGATTATATCAAAATCCTTAGGCATGCAGCAAAAGGTTTCCCTTGTTGTGTGATACCAGACAAAGCCAGGGAAGACACCCCTTGCCAGGGCTGTGGGAAGCAGGCGGGATTCAGGGTCTGGACCCAGCTCCAGCCCCAAGCTGGTTGACATTTTAAACTCAGCAGAGGTGAAGGATTATCCTGTCCCATGGCCCCAGCCCAGGGGGGGATGCATGGGCCTGTTTGGATGCTCACAAATTGTCAATGGAACAGAGAGAAGCGTGGGTATCAAACTGAGAAACGGGATTCAGGAGACCTGATAGGCAGGTGGTTCAATCCAGCACAGCCACCAACCCATGCATGACCTTAGACCAGCCACTTCCCCTTTCTGTGCCTCTTTCCAACTATCCTTTATCCGCCTCTCTCATATAGGTTGTAAGCTGTTCACTTCCGACATGTCTGCCCAGCATCAAGAACCAAGGGGCCCTGATCTCACCGGTGACTTTTAAGTTCTTCGCTACATGTTTCATCATACAGTAATTATTGAAAAAGGAAGTGATTTTTTAATAGCCTGTCTTCCTTTCCTTAGCACCTCTTTTAGACATTCTCAGCAACATTAGATGGAAAAAAATAGGCTCTGTTCAAAATCTTAACTGTTTTACTTAAATGACAACGCTGAGAAAGCTGCTAGTGTTCTGTTGAGTCCTTCTCCCACAGGCCCTCCAGCAAAACCAGGGAAAGCCAGAATCAGCACGCTTGCTGTATTCGTAAGATACTTTCTATTTTGAAAATAGGAAAAAATAAAACCAAACTGTGCACACTTCTCAGTCTTTCTTTGTATAGCATAAAGCACCAAGCAGGGCAGGAACCCGGTGCTGTGTTCTTTTGCAGATCACCTCCAGATTCGCTTCATGCTCTCTGGTGTTACAATGCCGAATTTGTTTTTCCATTGCTCTGTGCACACTCTCTCGTCTGACTAAGGCTGACCTGCTCGCTTCTGAAGCAATCGGCCTTTTACAGCTTCGTCTGCGCTGTGTCAACAGAGAGCGAGCCGTGCGGCTGAGCCCCCTCTCCTCCACTCCATGGGGGGACCCAACCAGCCCAGGAGGCTGCTACCCACTGCCAGCCCCAAGGGACTGAGCTCCTGGCAAGCCCGGCGCGAACGAAGACTGCAGTGCTGCACGTGGAGAGCCCTCTCGCCCTCACTCCGTGGGCTCACAGCTGTGTCAGCAGAAGGGCTTCGATGGAAGCCACCTTGCCCGCAGACCGCCAAGGATCCAGGGATGCTGCAAGGGGCAGGGGACCCAATGGCTTCTACCCCACTGCCTCCTTCAAGCTGCAGTTCCTCTCCAGCCCATGAACAAGAAGAGCCACCCATAACCCAGCCAGCAGCCCTGGGGTGACAGCACAGGAACTCCTGTCCGCCTCCACCTGCCCTGTGCCACGGAGCTTTTGGAGAACGTTGAGTCCCTCCTGGCACCATCAACCCCAGGCTGAAGGCAGGACCCTCCTGCACGGCTGCATTTCACACCCTATATATAAAATACACAGCAGCACATTTATTCTGAGGAATTCTTTCTATGAACTGGTGTTACTGAAGGATATATATACTAACTCCATACATCTGAGAGTTAAGGAAGATTTGTCCAAGGAACTACTTCCAGAGAAAGTGCTGGGCAGCCATCTTATTCATTTTGTTTAAAATGATTTCAGGCTTGATAATGTCTCTTTATCAAAACTACACATGTGGTGAGCATGCACAGTGCTGTATGTTGTGAGGCAGACAGGAAGGGGTGTATTTAATATATTTCTTTATTATGAATATCGCGGTGCTGTAAGGAGAATCTTGGCCAACAATGTGAAATAAAGCCAAACTTTCAGAGGATATTTTGGGGCCTGAAGTTCCTGTGCTGCCTTTTCATATTCAGTCTTAAATTCATTATTCCTAATCCTCTGTTCTGTCTGGACCATCTCATGAATGGACAGGTATATTATTACAGAGCTGAGCAAGTACCTCATAACATTTGCCATTAATATTCATTTGAAAGAAAAATGGAATTTAAGCTTCCTGGTTTTGCTTTCCTTGAGTGAGGGAATTAGTGAGGGAGTTTATAAATTCACAGTTATAGCAGGCAAAAAGGACCAAGGCAATTGTGACACACCAAAAAAAGCTCTCCATCAAAGTGACAACCCTCTTTTATTCTGTGAACATCACAGAATCAGAGGGAAGGCGTGAAGAGCTGATGGGTGTAGGGGTAGTGACCCAATCCAAGACACGGGAGCTACAAGATCAAACCATGCATTAAAGACTTGCAAGAATGCTGTTCTTCAGTCATCTGTGTATGCTTAGTACTGTTTAAGAGTAAAGCTAAAAAGGATAAGAAATGCCTTGCCTAAGAATGAATAAAGGAATCCCCATTACCAGAGAGTTGAAAATAAGATTATATTACGAAATTAAGAATGCAAAGTGCTGAAGCAGTGCTTTCACTGGCTAAGACAATGGACTGGAGGACCTCACTGCCCCAGAGAGTGTCCTACAGGAGATCTCTTAGAGAAGAATCAATGTGAAACCTCTAAGCAGGAGCAAATGACTCAGGTGAGAGACGGTGCAAGTGCATCGATCCACCAACGGGATCTAAACACTCCAAACCGGTCTGCGTGCAGAGAAGAAGATGGGACAAGACATGACAATAATAACCCACCATGACTTGAGACCTCCTGCCCCAGTTAACCATTATGTAACTGTTACAGTCTCTTAACACCTGAGTAAGAAACCTTTTTATTGCATCAAGTTCTCCTGTCTAGACAAATACATATCACAAATGAATCACGACTGACTAGCTTTGAAGACCTGAGCTGAAGAGCACTGCATGGTGTAAGGCACTACCTGGACACACCAGCACTTACAGAACAATTTTCTGGAGACGTTTTTTTCACTGTGCTACCCTAGGGTACAGCAGCTGTGAAAAACTCCCCCAAAACCACTCCAATACAAAAGCTAAAAAACCCAGATGAGCAAGGAACAAATACAAACAAAAAAACCCAAACAGGCTTGAATTCACCTCTTGGCCTGATTATGGCACTTCTTGCAGCAACGAGTCTGCCTCTCTAGAAAGCTTTGCTTCTTTGTGAGACAGCGTCTCACAATAATTCGAAACCCTCTTCTGCCCCTTTGCTTTGGGTTCAAAGGTTCTTTGCTTTGTTCCTTTCCCAAACTGCTAATCAGCAAAACGGTCACTGTCTTAGGGAATTCTGTTCCTGTTATTCTGAATGACTCCCAGCTTTCTCATTTTTCCTCTTGGAGGTGCTCCTCTCCTTGGCAAGGATACAGGGCATCTCCAACAAGGACCTATATTTTAATTCAGAGCAGACATTACAGCACAGGGTGAAGGATTCTGTAAAGGTTAAAGTGTTCTCAAAAAACTGTGTTCTCAAAACCACAGCTTGACTCACGCATGCCCCCAAACAATCATACATTAACAATTATAATGATCTTTAATTAAAAAAAGAAATATGTTGCTGTTCTTACAGATAAGGATCTATAGAAATACTTGTATAAGTGCCATGAATGTCTGTTTTTCAAACTACATTTCAGTGAGGGCATATTTAACTATCTTACCTACGTTACTTGAATCCTACCCTAAAATGAACCTCTTTGAAGTTTTCTTATTAAAAAAGCTTTAAAAATTAAGCAGTTTGAATTATTTTTCTATGAACCATATAAGCTTCTTAAGTAGTAAAAGTTAACTTTAGCTTAAGTCATTCCACTTGGGAAAAGGCAACGAAAAAAGCAGTAGATTCATGCATCTCACCCTACATTTTCTCTAAATGTTAACACGCAATCCCTGATTGTTATAATTTTGCATGGTAAATTTTTCTGAGTATTTGTAGCCAATAGACTTTGGCTTTTATACTGGAAAGTCTGTTATATAAATATCACTCATTTATATTCTCAGTTTTTACAAAGTCATTAATGCAGCTGATTTCTAAGAAATCTTATATTTTAACAACTTGTCCTAGCTCTGGTACTGCATAACGCAAACATGTCTAACGCAGAGCATAAGTAAAATATACCTTGGAGATGTTGTATTTCTTAAACCAAGGCTCGAAACTCAATTCACACAATACTGTTGATATGAACACCTGTTGTCAAAGTGTTATGTTTTATTTCCAGAGAACTGTGTGATCACCTAACTACATTTTGTAGCTGTACACAAGTTATTTTGTAGAGCATAGCTATCAGATGTTTGGTACAGAAGGAATGAAGAAATGATGCTGGGTTGTAGCTTAGGTCCGAAGGTTCCAGAAAAGAATTTGGGTTCAGATACCACAGCACTGAAACTGCTCTTCAGAGATTCTACTGCTGTTGCAACCAGAATCCTCAAAATCCCCCCTCCTTTTAATCCTGCTCAGGCCCAAATGTTGGAAGCAGGTTAAGATCTGTGAACTAACAAACCTCGCCTCTTGCCACGTGCAGTATTAAGATGCCATAATTAGCTCCTCATTCCCTAATACTCAGGCCTTTAACCTGTTCCCTCCAGCCCTTTTTTCCACTTCCAGTGTACTATAACCACCATGGCTTTTACCCTTCTATTTCTTCCTGCCATTACTGTTAGTTGGTGTACATGAAAGTAGTTCTGCTGTCCCACGGCACTGGGAAAAGTGACTGTTACCTTGTGCTCCCTCTGCTGTCTGATGGGCTTTGCAGCAACAAAGCAATACATTGTGAGGAAACCACAATTTCTTCTTGGCAGAAAGGTCTGTAGTGTGAAAAGTTACTCTGTTACACTTATGAAAATGCACACTTGGATTATTAAAGTCCTAAATATACAGATCTTCCACTACTGTATCACTTATCCAGAGCTCCATAAATTATGGACATTCTGTGTTGCTCTCCCGGGACTGCCCAGTGTGACATGAGGGAGCCTCATGAAGCAACTGTGGCAGCTGGGATAAAATACTTCAGAACAGCTAAGCAGCCACAACTGCCATCAAAATCACTGTACGCCACAAACTCTTAGGTTCCTCCTTCCCTTAAAAGGCCAGGCCCTTTCAGTTTTGATTACTAGACCAGACAAGTCCTCAATAAGAGAACGGGAGGCTGAGTTCCAAGTTCTGACCCAGGGGTTTGTGCTACGCTCAGTTAGACCCGTGGCTTTTGCTTGACATGGCCCCTCACTCCTTATTTGTCATGGAAAAAAGCACCTTCGTGTTTTACACTGGCAGTAACCACCCGTAAAGTGGGGAGAGGAGGAACAGGAAAAGACCCAGCGACATTTCTATGATTTCTTTTCACAAATGTGGATGTTTCCCCCTGCTTTATGCAAGACAGATGAAAGTGGTCAAAACACCTTTACATTTCAACGAGCAGCTCCTACCAAGGACTATGAAGAGTGGAACAGAGAACGAGTGGCAGAGTCAGCATTGTCTACAGAACAAACAGTGAAGCATCACAGCTACTTCCCGCTGGAGAGCTTCATCTGTATTTTGATGTGGCTCACGGCAACGACAGTGAGGAGCATCAGCTGAGTGAACAATACCATACACTTGCGTTTTTTTCCAGATCTGATCTGACCAAAGGGCCTCTGTGGATGTGCAGAACAAACTATGTGCACAAATACCACTGGTCTGCTTGTTCAGCTTCCTGAATAAAAAGTCTGTCTATGCCAAATGAACGCATTATGTCGAACACATCCCAAAGGCCTCTGACTCATCATGCATATGGTGCACGTAGACTGCCTTCATGTTTACATGCAATGCCATAACAAGGTCTGTAAAGAAAATGAAACCAAACCTAAAAAAAACAAGCAGCAAAACCTCTTCTCAATATTTTTGAAGGACCTCTACTGTGGCTTGCACGTAAAGCAAAGAGGTAAGGGACTCGTGCCAGAGATCCTGAAGAGGTGTAGGGAAGATCACTGGTAGGAAATAAAGAATGTAAACGGATGGGGCAGCTGAACACCACTGTCCAGCTTTAATTCCTGGCCATTCCTGATGGAAAGTGGGCCAGCCAATTTCTAAATTGCAATTGGTCCTTGACTCTGCTACTGAACCTGCTGTCTCTGGGAGGAAGCCTGTTCCTTGTACAAGAAGGTTAATTTCCAGCTGCTGACAAAGATTTAAGGATATGTCTGTTCACTTCTGATGAGGAGGATATTTTCAGGGCTAAGGGTATGGAGAAGGGTTGTGGACAGCCAATTACCTAAACAATTCTCTTGAATCTTTAAGGGCACAAAGTATTTGGTCCCTTTGGAACACCCAGTGCCCACAGTCCGGGTGCTGTCTTTATTCTTCCCATGGGTGATTAAACAACAAATAATATTTACTGTTATTTAACAATGTAGTGGTCTACAAACTTGAGTTATGACTCAGAGAATATATTGGGTGCAGAACCTTTAAAGAAATGATCAACAAATTATGCTTTGCATTTAAAAAATGGAAATATTTATTTCTTTTAAAAGACGAGTATGTGAAACTAAAATGGATGAAGAGGAAGATATCTTCATGCTGTCTTCAGAAATGAAAATTTTGGTTGATTACTTTTAGAAATAATTAATATTTAGGATATTACGGATTAAGTGAAAGGTTTACACTGGATTCTGTCTGAAATGTCTAAAAAACAAGCCTTTAAGTCTTTGTTTATGTTGGCAAGTAACCTGGCTGGGTATAAAAGCCAAAGGTATGACTGACTACCTCACATATTTTACAACTGTTCACTAAATAGGTATTTCAGAATTTATATCCTTACAGAAGAATCCTTAAATAGACTTTCTTGTGGGGCTTAAAACAAATCTACTTTGGGACATATTTCCTGTTTTGTTATTGTATTTAACTATACTTTAAGAATTAAATCTATTTTTCCTTAAACAAAGATCCAAAAATTTAACTTTACGAGTATGGAGATCACAGAAATCTATCTTGTTGTTTGTAATGCACTGGAATTGTTTAATGAATACCCACACATCTTTATAAAAATCAAAGCAGTGAACACTTATTAACATATTAGTAGTATGAGTATATTTAGCCCTTAGACACAAAAGGCATATTGCCCAGAACGGAAAACTTCTTCAAGCAAAATTCAGATAATGACTAAATCCCAGTCCATTGATTAGTTGTGCCTGTTCCTTTCTTGTGTCTGCTTTTAGATACTGAAAAAGATGATTCATTTTCCTCTACCTCCTTTAGCACCATGTGGGGCAAATTCACAGTGCAAATTCACGCAAAAGCATACAAAGTGATTTGTTTTTTTGTAGCATTTAATATTCATCACCAACGTTCAGCATTCATCATCAGCTTTCATACTACCTATAGTTAGCACTGCGTATCAACTCTGGCACTGTGAGAACCCTGAAGATAAAACAAGTGCGACAGCTTTTAAAGAAACTGCTATGGGCTCCCATACTTGGGTTTCCTGAGTTTCTGGGTGAGAAAATGAACTGTCCCACCACTGCTCACAATTCCTTTTTATTTTCAGCATCGTTGCCAGTTGATAACACACACCAGTTACAAACCTTTTTAATCCTTCAAAGGGACTTTGCAAGAGCTTTATCACTTTCTTATTGTTTCTTAGTAAGGACGTTGATGTTCCCCCTCCTCCTCCCTAACTGCTCAGCTGCACGTTTCATTTACAGATGGAAAACAGAGCCTGCTTCCACAAGTGAAGGGAAAAGGATGAGTCTTGTCAGCCCTTGGCAGTGAAAGGAATCTTCCCCCAGCACTTATTTGAAGAGGTGAGGCTCTGTCACTGCAAAACTGGTTGGAGTCAGAGAAGTTGGTGGCAACCTGCAGGAGCCCACTTCTGCAACAAAGCCAAGAACCATATTTTAATCAGAACTCAGTTGTGGCTTCTGCTTTGATTTGACACACTTGAAGGCACCTACAGTTCTGGGAACTAAATTCAGCTTGTTAAACAAACTCTTTTTCTGCACATTTTTTTCCGCGCGATGCAATACGATATCCTCACACACAAGTGTGGAGAGGAATCAGATGAAGTTGATACTCAGATGGCTGGGATGGTGAAATCCTCTGGGGAACAGTTTTCAAAAGCACGTGGAGACCACATTTCAAAAGGTACCTTTGTATCTGTAAAGACACAGGTAGTCCTCCGAAAGGGCTTCCCAGCTGGATTTATTTGCAATACCTACCACAGTATTTGAAAGAGAATCCCATTAGGAACTTTGCTGTATTTTTAGGCAACTAAATGCCCTCTAAATAATCCATGTTAATATGACTTAGAATCTACATTTTATTTTCAAAAGATAGTGCAAGCAACTCAGCAACAAACTACATCTTGCATGGACATTTTTGCATATCCCATTCTAAGAAAAATTACATATATATTATTATATCTGAGCTTGAAATAAGGATTTACCCACAACTGCAAGCACACACAGTGCATCCAGAGGGGATTCGGTGTCCCTTCAACTATCCAGGGAGCACACATCAAAGTTCACACACTGGCAAGGTGTGTGTACATAATCCCAGAAATCTGCTTTATTTAGAACTATTCTTCTGGTGCAGTTGTTATATCCTGTGAAAATGTTCTTTCTGTGGCCTTCATCATTTGCAGAATAAAGAATCCAAAATTAGTTGCAGGACCTGTAAGCATTCACTGTAAATCAACAAAGTGTATAAATTTAGCCTATAGAGTATCCAGCCAAAATCCCACAAACTGCTCTGAACTCGTTTTTCTTTCCCTTTGCCAGCTCTCTCCAAAGCTGCCATCTTCTGCTTTCTTGCAAATTCATGGTTTTCAGGGGGTTCTTGTTTCTGCTGCCTTCTCAGATTACAATTTCTTTTGTGTTAATTAAGCTGAAAAATTGAAAGAATGTCGCTGACTCCACAAAGAACACAAAACAGCCTTGCTTGAAAAGCTAAAAATAGATTGTTCTGTTCGGAAGACAGACGACTCAGTCTTCAAACTATTTGTACAATGTGAATTAATTGCAGATGGCCAATTCATTTATTTAGACCTCTGTGACAGAAATGAAAGTGCTACTGCGACTGATGAGGTGCATAAAGCTCCTTTCAGGTACTTGGGTTCAGCTGAAAAAGGAGGCAGCGAATTGTTATTTTCTGAAAGTCAATTTGTCCAAAGTTTTTTGATTTGATTCTTTCTCTCCAGGCTCCCAGTCTCTCTCCCAGCAGCTCGGATTTAAGACGTGAGACTGATGTGCACAAACTAGAAGTGGCAATGGCCTGCTCACATGTACTTCTAGCACTCACAGTATATGTTGTAAATCAGTTACATTCCTGTGCTTAAAAATACATTTTGTAATGATGTAAATGTTGTAACAAAACCCACCCAGATTATTTAACTTATTTTATTTTCTTTTTTTTTATGCCTCCATATTTGTTTTAAATAGGATTTTAACTTTTCCTTTTTAGTCTTTCTCCTTAAAAGAAAAAGGAAGTTTAATTTTTTTAAAATAATGTTATTGATTTAATGGGAGAGAAGTCAGGAAATTCTAAATGGAAGCTGATATTCCATCTTGGCTTTTATTGTTAGGTAAACGGGAGGTTTCCAAAAATACCAACTATTAGCCCAGGGTCTACAAACTGTAGCTGTGAAATAAAAATGTCATTGAGCTGGATAAATTGTTTGGGATACAGAATGATCTGTACTAGAACTTTACAGCAGATCCTGAACAGCATGAGGCCTCCTTTGTGCTAGAAAACTAAAAACGCTGTCATCTGAGAGTCTAAATAATGCCAAGAAAAAGAAATTAATATCAGAGTCCCTTTTCTCCAACTCCAGTGTCTTTCCTTTGCAATTTTACTGCTTTACAGTCGCTAAATCCTTGTTTGCAGTCTTGCTGACTTGAAAAATGTACAAAAGTTGATGCACACAGGGTCTGAGCTAACAGGGCTGTAAGAAAACCTCCCAAGGAGCTTCAGGTGGCATGATGTGATTATGATATCTCTCATGCTGATACCATCAGATGCTACTTTTTTCTGTTACTTTTTTTAACTAGCGCAACGTTGCTATCTGCATTTCCAAGTATTTATATTACATCATAAAGCTTTTAAATTGCCTGGTGTTTTTAAAAGGCATTAGGTCTTAGAAGCCAAAAATACAGCCTGATACATAAACAAATTTTCTGCCGAGACAAACGATCATAATCTATTAAAATTAAAATACCAGTCTTCTCCACTGCTGAGGTTCCTTATGAAATATGTCTTATGAAGTCATTTAAGCTTATTGATTATCACAGATTTAAAATGGGGCAGACATCATCCTCTGCCCTATATTTTAAGCTATATTCCCTTGCTGCAGATTCATCCAAACTCCCACCAAGGTCAAGGAAAACAATTTGGTTTTAAGCAACTCAAAACAGGCGATGCTACAGTTAGGCTACAGCTATAAATGCATCTTCCTTCTGGGTTTATGGACTACAAAATAAGTTCAAATAGAGACACAAGCTTCCTAAAAAGAAACAAATTCTTTCCCAAGGAAAGAAACTTCGCAGGAAGCCGCTCAAAGGTGACCTCCATCCTGCAAACATTTTCATGTTTTTCCTGGAAATACAGGTAACACTAAGGTGGAGCAGAAGACAATAAAGCTACCAAATAACAAAGGTCACCGGCATACAACTACATCTATAAAAAAAATTGAGATATCCTGTCAGTTCTAATCCAGGCAGAGATCTGCTGAGGCTAAGGGGAGGGGGACACTCACAGTGTCTCTACACACAACCCACCCTCGCTCATATAATGAAGTTACACGTGACCACACTTAATTTCTGCACAAAACTGAAATTCTTTGGCCGCACATGTAGAGGAGGAAACTGCTGTTGTCCTTTGAGACATGTAGTAAGGAAAATGCTATCGGGGAAACACCGCCAGGCAGGAGCCAACACACACCAACCAGCCATGTCCTACTGACGAGACACTTGAAAAGGAAGAAGAACAAAGCTCCTCATTTTTTATATTCTCCACTGTGGATATTTTTTTTATTATTTATACCCTGTGATAGGGCAAAGTCCATAAGGATCACGTCCTTACACAAGCGCATCTACATCCTCTCAAAAGAGAAACATCTGTTTACTTAAGTAAACTATTTTTGATAGACCTAGTTTTTGCTGATTCTAAAGAGTTTTGCCCTCCTTGTAAAGTAAACATCAACACCTTTGACAGAAGCACCACTTCAGAGTGCCCACAGAATGTCCTAGTAGGCCTCATAAAGGTGACATATTTTATATATATGTATTCACTTCTTGCTGAGGTGAGTCATGTCAGCCAAGGTCTTTTTAATAAATAAAATGCTTTCAAAGCACTATCTCTTAAAGACAGAGGACAGAAGAAGTGGAAAACTTTTGCAACAGAACCAGAGCAGGGTCTGGGGCTGTGATATAAACCAGTACGCGTATGAAACGTCAGGACTGCAGAAGAGGAGGGCTGGACCCAAGGGCTGGGTCTCCTCTCTGTGCTTTCCAGCCTTAAGAGGCACAGCAAAGCTGAAAGAGCATTTTTTACAGACACTGACAAAGCCTGACGTAGCACAAACAACCAAAGCACCAGCCCACAAGGGTGACCTCACCTCCGGCGCTCCATGGAAGACCAAGTTAAGGGGGTCGAAACTTCAAGATGTGGGAAAACTCATGTGAAATAACCCCTACCTAGAAACAAACTGTCTGCCTTGCATCCAAATACCCAAGAGATGAACCACTCTGTCCCTACTGTGGTAAGATAAGAGGAAAAAAGCAAGGAAAGTAAATAAATTGTTGGAATGATACTCTACAGGGTATATTATTATGTGAACATATTTCTCTGTTTGCAAAGACTGCTACACATTTGAAATGAGAAGAGGAGGGGATAAGTATCTATAATTTACTAATTTCTTGCCAGGACACCACAAGAAGGTCGGGCTTGTCTGCAAACCAACAGCTCAGGAGAGGGCACATCAACTCACTTCTCAGCAGTGACATCTCTGTTATAAAGCCAGAAAGTTATTTTTTGTTGAAGATGTGTTTAGTGAGTAAAGATGAAAATTCAATGTTGAATTCAGATGAAAGTTCTGTATTGTCATTCTGATGGGGTGGGGACACAGGGAGAGAGCAAGACAGTTCTTAAATAGTGCTGCAGCATCTTTTGCCAGATTTGTAAGATTTGAGGCTAGCAGGAATTTTAGTACATCCTCTCTCTAGGAGGCTCACTATATGTTCTCAAAAAAATTTTAAACCCGAAGGAGTGCTAGAACTTAGAATCTTTCCAGCTGAGAGTACAAATAGGAGAAGTGTCAGCCCAGCACCCCTTCTTCTGATCAGATTTGTCTCTCCTTCGCTGCCCTGCATTGGCTTAATGCAGCATCTGGGTGACTCCTGGAGGAGAATGAAGTCAGAATTTACCCTGTCCCTTTCTCTCTGAAGACAGAGTTAGAGCTCACAGAATAGTCTGTCTTTTAAACCAAGATGACAGAAATCAGGTTCTGCTATTCAAAAAAAAAAAAAAAATCAAAAAGGAGTAAAACATCTTTTATAGACTGCAAGATTTCTCAACTATTAAAAATCAAGATACCCCACTATTATTGAGGACTAAGAAGCTGCAGCATTCAAGTTTTCAAAGGTCTCTGTCTCATTTTTATTTCCTCATCAGGTTGCATCAAATAAATATCAACATGGTTAAACTAAAATAAATCCACCATCCTGTAAATTTTTAAATATTTTTTTTGTTTTGAAATGGTATAAGACAAAATTTCTCCCTCCTCCTCCCTCCACCTCCCCTTCAAAACAGCCTTAACCAATTACTTCAAACTTTTCCCCAGACGAGACAAATCTCCTTTGGCTCTAAGTTTCACTTGAGAATTTTCAAGCCAAAAGGAGTTTCTTCCACAGACGAAATTGGAAATGAGAGATTAAAATCACCCTAATGATAGGTACTGGGTTATGCCTTTCAACTGTGGATCCATGCCAGTGTCTCTATAATTGTGACAATATTTTTCCAAGCAGAGTATCATGTTGTATGTAACACTGAAACTTCCTGGTCTCTACTGCTTCTCTGCTGCATGGTTACCATCTTATTTTTATAAGCATTCCATTCTGGGGCTGGCCCTCCAGCTTTGGCAGATCCAGGCAGCTTCTGCTTTAAAGCAGCTATTTTGCAACTAGCTGCTGCTTGCTGCATCTCTCTTTTCCAGCCAGCAAGTACCTGTCATCTTTTCCTCTCCACCTCCTGAGAAAATGGCAAATTCTCACAGGTGCTGCCCCAAAACAGTGGGAATAACCAGCAGTGACCTGGACCAGGCAAGGAATTGCCAGGCTGGATTTTATTTCTGATTCCTTTCTGGAAAGGCTGCAAAAGGTCTGGTTTTAACAAGTTCATAAAAAAAAAAAAAATTAATAGATTCACATCCTGCTCATGCTGGACTCGTCAGGCTTGAATCAAAGAGAAGTTTTCATTGCCACCCCAAATCAATGGATATTAGGGGAGCCACAAACAGCACCACTTCTGAACACTTGCTGCCTCAAAAACAGTGGTCAGCAGGACAATGGCAGCAAACTGCTTAAAATTTTAAGCAAAGTAAGTTCTGATGATTTAACTTTACTTGGGCTGCTCTACAGTGAGAATCAAGCCCTTTATAAATAATAATTAGTGTTCTATTTCTTCCTTAAAAGCAAACAAACAAAAACCCCAAAAGGGTGGATGTAGAGCACCCAAAATGCTCAGCAGTGTCTGGGGGCAGCTCTGCCTGTCCCAGGCTGCCAGGGCAGGAGTTATTTCATACCAACTATTTGCCCACAGGACAAAGCAGCTACCTTGTCCTAGAGGCAGATATGGTTGTTTCCTTTTAATTTCCCTCAGCCTTTTCATTGCTGTAATTAAGCATCACACACTCTGAAGCACACACAGGTGAACACCAACCAAGAGAAAAATGCCACATGGTCCCAGCCCTGGAGGCACCTCAGCCCCCTGATAAGCCCTCAGGACATTTACAGCTGATCTTTACTCCAGATCCAACATCTGCATCAAGGCAGCACATGCTGGATTTTCAGCAGAAGCTCGTCGCTGCTCTGGCAGGCAGTAATTAGATTATGAGAATTACAGAATGATAGGCTGGTTGTCTGCTCGCTGTATGGGCAGCCTGCAATGGCTTGGAGAAGAGTAAAGCATTCAGATTAGGATAGGGATGAGCTCAGTATAAATCCAAATAATACCAAAATAATACGTATTAATAAGTGATGCCTCTGAACCAGCACATTTACTGCTGCAATGCTCAGCCTTATCCACTCCTGGATATCTCACCAAACCATCAGTGCTAAATGCCCTGGGTATGGGGCACTTTGGTCACTTGCTTTTCAGCATCTTCCAGTTGCCACGTCCCTGGTTCACACTTCTATCAGAAAATCCTAAATGGGTAGGAAAATGCTGGGACTCTGCCTGCATAAAAACTGCAGGCACCATACCTTGCAGTGGCAACTGCAACGACAGCATTCTCGATGCTGGCACACAAATGGACATAACAAGCATTCAGCTTTGCTTATAAAATTCCCATATTCAGCACTGCCACCACACATAGCTTTAAAAATTAGAGCAGGGTTTTCCCATATATGGGAAAGTTGACCTGCTGCTGTTGCACCCGCATCAGCCCACTCCTGCTCCCTGCGCCGCGTGGAAAGGGGCCAGAGCCTTACAAACCCTGCCTGCTGCTTTGGCTGTGCTGAGGAGAAAGGCTGGGTGCTCCCTTAGGTGGTCTGGGGTGCCACTGCTCTGCGAGCAGCCACATTATTTCTGTGCTGGGCTCACTTGCCTGACTGAACCCATAACTGTAAAGCCAGGGCGTTTTTCCAGTCCTAACTACAGTTGCATTTGTACATCCATCACTTCAATGCCTACAGCAGGGCTAAAGCAGCTGCATCCTCCTCTGGGCTTTGGGGTCCACTGTGCTCAGGAGCTCCACTCCAGACTTCCGTGCTGGGTCAAGGCACCCTGTTGGACCAATTTTTAATGCTCTTGTGGGACGCACAAAACCCCAAGAGCAGCTGTTTGTAGGACAAGCACTAACAGACGTCTCCCTCGGGCTGCGCCGGAGCAAGCCCATTGCTGCAGAGCTCACGGCTGCGGATCCCCAACAGATGGTGAAGGGCCACCCGTGGGGCTCCCTCTGAACTGCTGGCAGCAGCTGTTGGTGTTTTTTGGGAATATTGCATTGTTTTGAATGTATATAAAGCGCAGAGAAGCCAGTGCCAGGCACCGCGGCGCAGCCAGGGCCGCCGCTGGCAGCGGGAGAGTTTTCAGGGGCAAGTTTCTTCTGTGAGTTTGGTCCCACATGTTGTGTTTAGTCCTCTTGACTCAATCCAACAGCCCATCTGCTCACGAACCATAGCGCCGGGCACGAGCAGCAGTGCTGATAAACTCCTTATAGAAAAGCAGGGTGAGCAGGGCTGGGACCATCCAGCTGCAGCTCTGGTTGTGCCAGGCAGCGGCTCTGCCAGAAGTGGGGAGAGGCCCCGTTTCTGTGCAAGGGATGCCCTTTGGTGCTCAGCAGGAATCTGCTTTGCCAGCTCTGTGCTGCCTAAGGGGGAGATCTTTAAGCAGGGATTCTTTGAGATACCAGTGGCATGTGCTGAGTACCTGGCTACAGACTCCTGAGTGCGAGGGATTTGAAGGGGGGGTGGTGGAAATTCTGGGTAAGCACTATTAATCAATACATAATCCTGACGACATATTATTTGCTTTTCACAGTTAAAATCAAGCAAATCCCTCACACTTGTCTGCTGAGCTTCCAACACTCATTTTATCCCCTACAGGTTTCAGTCTGGTCCCAGGGGAGCTGGGGCTGTCCTGGGGAAGGGAACCCCCAGCAGCTCCCCCAAGAAGTCTGGGCAGCAGAGCTGGGGAACAGGAGCAGAGACTGCAACAACCACAACTGCCACCCCAGAATAGTAACAGAACAGCACAATCTGACTGAAGAAGTTACAACTGTGGGCTGGTGATCTCTCTCAGTTTTGATATTAACATGGAAACAAACTATTTAGGTAACTGAAAGCCTTGCATCACTTTAGGAAAAGTTAATTACATCAGTGGTTTTACTGTAATAAGTTTATTTTTCCTTTCAAGTTTTCTAAAGCCTTAGGAATATTTCAAAGGGAATCCTTCCCAAATATGCAAACAGCAAGTCAATACTCTGAGGTTTTGTGCCAAGCTTCCTTTTCCCCACATCTCTCCCTCAAGAAAATGATTAAAAATACTCTCAAATAAATAGAAAGGGAGTAAGGATCTGGAGTTTAGCAGGTCTAGGATGGCCAAATAGTTATAGATAATCAAAATCATCACTAACTAGGCATACATTTACTCGTCGCGTGTGGCCTCCTGATGTTCACGTGCTCCCTTGTAGTGAGAAGTAATTTAAATGTAGATCCTGCTGTTGCTCACAAAAAGAGCAGTGCAGAGGTTGAGAACGTGGGAGCAGATCTCTCCTGGCAGAGAGCAGATCTCTCCTGCGAGTCTGCTGGTCCGGGACACTCCTTGGTGGGGTTTTACTATGTCAGGTTTGTGAAGAATAAGTTGGGTTCCTGTTCTCTCAGCAAAGGCCCTCAGCACTTTCCTTGTTTTAATTAAATAACTCTCCCTGGGGGAAAAAATACTAAGAATCAATCACAAATGTCATCAGTAGCATCTCATTAACTGCATTCCTTCTTTTATTTAAAAATGCCATGCTATAGCTTCTCAGAATATTAGTTTTCATTTTTTAGTATCTAAAAAAATGCTAAACATCTATTTTCACCAAGATTTAGGGATTTTATTTTTAGAGTTAAAACCAAAATCATTCAGTGTTACTTTTTCCCATTATTTAAGATTTCTAAATTTCTCATCCTGGATGCTGCTATCACATTTCCCCTTTTTCCTTTAAATGTATATGTTGCAATTGCATGTTTAATGCTACGGTTATGGTTCACATTTAGGACAAAGCTGACCCCTTAGCATTGAGCCAGTATAAATGTACAGAATAATCTTCAGTTACATGCAAAGCATTTTCATGATACTCCATGCCTTTTACAACTCAGTTTATAGTAAAGCTGAGTATATTAAAGCTTAAGTATACAAATGTGATAATCATGTAATACTATTTAAATGAAATTCAGACCAACTCTTAATTTTAAAAACTACATGAAAATTATGAAAACCATTAAGCATATCTATCTTATTCATCTATGTATAAATTTGTAACTATAAGGAAGAAACATATTATCCAATAATTTAAATTAACAAATTTTATTTATGCCATCCTGAACTCAGTGCATTAAAAATAAGGAGGGGAGAGGCAGGTTCCAAGGAAAAATGCAAGTATCAAAAAGGTTGATTCAAAACTCCCCCCCTTATTGTCATTACTGTGATAGGAACAGGAAAAGTTTACCAGGAAAAATGGTAATTATCTTTTTTTAGAGATTTTTGGCTTTGCAAATACTGTCTTAATTTTTTCTAACTAAATGTAATTCTTCTGTTAAGTTTCTAGAGAACAGTACTGAAATTCCCTACCACACATCCAAAAATGTGTAAAAATCATCCTGATCAAACACAGAATGCAGGACCCCAGTGGTAACTTTCCACAGACAGAATATCTTTACATTGTCAAAAAATCACTACTATTTTACATCTTCTCAAAACTCTCTAATATATTCTCTACATAAAAGTTTATCTGATAATTTAACAATACAAGTTATCCCTTTCAAATAAAACAGTAGCTTATTACTGCATTCTAGATTCTGATATTTATATATTTTTTATTATTTTAGAGGGTAATAAAAATCCCCCTGAGTGTTTAATACTTACTGTGTATGTTTGCACCCTATGAACAACCTCCTACCATCAGCAAGCGGGGGGTAAATTTTATTACTAACAAGTAACGATCACAGGATTGATTTCTTTAAAGCTCAGGCAAATGAAAAAAATACAATTGTGGAATTCTGATATTGATTTCTTTAAAGCTCAGGCAAATGAAAAAAATACAATTGTGGAATTCTGATATTGATTTCTTTAAAGCTCAGGCAAATGAAAAAAATACAATTGTGGAATTCTGATATTGATTTCTTTAAAGCTCAGGCAAATGAAAAAAATACAATTGTGGAATTCTGATATCTAAAAAACGTAATCCCAGGAGTTAATCTTGGCTACTTGTTATCAATTACCAGCATGAAGCGACACATCACCTGCATTCTCAAAGTTGGGGAAACAACAAAACATTAAAGCAGTTATGAACAGGAGCAAAACAACACCAAGGGCAATGCTACCAATGCAATAAATAACAAGTTAGAGCCATATGGAGAGATACAGGAATTTCATGTGCTAGAGGCAGGCACATTTATCCTACAGTAGTGAGAAAATGTTTTCCCTTTTTTCACTTTCACTCCTGCACCTCCACTGCAATTTGGAATTAGATACATAAAGTTCAACACTCCATTAATACAATCCAAACCAACAAAGCACCAACCAAAGCATCACTGTTCTTAAGAAGCAAAATCTTTCTTACGGACGCTAGGCAGTAAAATAATACAATTCTAAAATAATTCTTAAACTCCTTCACAAGATTTATCATCTCAGTTTAATTTTTTGTAGACTCTCAAGGGACTAATTTAAGCTACATTTGAGCTGTTTTCTCCTAGTTCTGACTTAATAAATTATGGAGGGCAACAAATATTAAATATGTAAAAAGGTAACAATTTTAAAATCACAATTTCTGGAAAAAACACTCTTTAAGTGTATAATTCCCTAAAGAATAGAAATGGGCAAGATGTGTTTCAGACATCTGACTATTAGTCAACGATTGTTAAAGTGATCCAATTATTAAATAGTCAAAAATTATTTATTTTACTTATATAAACTATCCCTCTTTGCTGGGTCTGGAATAAATTAACACATCCACATGTTTCTTTGCTTACTATGCCAAAAAGAATGACTAATATTTTTCTATAATAATATTTTGATAAGAAAATGAATGTTTAGTTTAGATTCATAACAGGATTTTCTGCATCATTTTCATGTACTGAATCAAATATGAAATGATCAATTTAGAAGGATATGAACAACATAATTTAAAACCCAAACAGCTTTGCTCAAATACAAAAAGCATTTTTTTTAGCTACTCTATGAAATGAAAGCATATTTCAAAAATCTACTGGTTAAAGAATTTAGACAGGCTTCATATGAAGTATATTTAAACATCAAAACTAATTTAAAGTGATCTAGAGAAACAAGCTGTGGAATGTCCAATCCTTAAAGGAAAAAAAAAGTAATTAAATGCTCAGGGCTTGGCTTGCTGAATACAATTAAGGACATTCGCCTCCTTTCTGCCTTTGCCAGATAAAACACACCCCCCCTTCACCTCCAGCCATGGCAGAGGCACTTGCACCCCCCTTGGATGAGGGCAGACCTGAAAAAAACAGGAGACATCACCCTGTATTTTAAGATTTGTAGATGCATCAGTGATGTCTCAATACAGAACCTTGCGCTCTCCTCTATGGTGTTTGTTTCTCGTGTTTATTAGCCAAGGAGCACACACCAGGAGCTCCACGGCAGGGCAGGAGACGCAGAGGTGGCTGTGCCAGGACGCTGCCTACAACCAGAGCCACCCAAGGTGACCCACCAGAGAGGGGGCGTTACAAAAGTCACCCCTCAAGCCCCTCGTGCCTCCACCCGGGCAATAAGGAGCCCGATGGAAATGTTCAGCTGCTTAGTTTAAAAAACAACGACAAAAAGCTGATTAAGATTGTAGTTCATAGAGTGACAGAATGGATTAATTGCCTCTAAGCTGGAGGACCTCCTGTTTGTCCCTACCCTGTGGTGGGGCAGCTTCAGGAACCAGGTCTGTCACAACAATTGTTTCTGCTTCAGTTACCCAGTCCAGTCTAAACAAGCCAAGTTTATAACTGCAAAAAGATCTCTAAGGAGATTTCTGCAAGCATCTCCCTCCCAAGCATCTCCCCTGCACCCCTGCCCACCCCATCGCAGCAGCCTCTCCTCCTCCCTGACCCCCAACCACCACCCTCCGCATTTTCAGCCCCACTGAAAGAAGGGACCGGCCAACCCTTTGCCTCAAGCTCCTCAAGCTCCCTCCATCCTTTCCTATCCCACAGTTGGCTGCTCCCTCCCTTTGCCACCCCTGGAGAAAAGCCAGCACCTTGTCCTGTGCAGGGTGCCCCAGTGCTCCCCGACACCCCGGAGCCCCGCGTGGCTGTGGGATCCCTGCCCCTTGCCAGGGCTGGGGGGTTGCAGCGGGATGCCAAGACTGGAGGCTGCACTCCTGGAAGCGACAAGAGGGTCTGAAAAACCACAGCAAGAAAACCTCCGTAAAAAAAAAAAATAATAAAAAATCACACACAAAAAAAAAATCACCCCAAGAAAGGTGAAAAGGAAGGGAAAAAAAACAGTCAGAAGCAACCCCAAGGACCTTCTCACTGCTCTGTCCCAGCACGGTGCGAGAGGCTCAGCAAAAGAGGACTCTGTCCCCCTTCCCTGGCACAAAGTTTCAGCAAACAAACAAACAAAAGAAATCCATAAAACCGTCAAAAACTACCCAAAGCTCATCCTCTGCAGCAGACAGGGCGCTGCTTTAATGTTTTCAATCTGCAGAGGGGTTTTTCTTTGGGATTACTTGCTGGAGAAGGCACAGGGAGGCAGGGGAGAAGCGGATCAGAAGGGAAAAGTTCCCAAGAGGGTTTCAGAAGTTACAGCACATTCATTTCACCAGATGCTATTTTTAACCCCGCTGTTACTATTTTTACCCATGTCAGTGTTTTCCATTTGCTGAACTCTGTCCCCGTGCAGGCAGGGGCTCCGCTCCTCCCCATCACCACCCACCCCGGCTCCTTCCCCTCTCTTCTCCCCCCAGCGCTTGCATTTCATCTCAGCCTGCACTTTTGGATCTCTTGAAACAGCATCAGCAAAGCCTGTTCTCCCCTCCTCCTGCCCCTCCTTTGTGTGGAGAGATATATGCAGATATAGAGATAGAGATATATAAAAGTTGCACGCAGTGCAAAGTCCAAAAGCAATCACCCAGCAAATCTCCTGCCTTAACTTCATTCCTCTCCAAACATTTTCCTGCCAACGGGGAGTGGGGAAAAAGAAAAAAAAAAAAAAGAAGAAAGAAAAAAAAAGAAAAAGCAAACAAATGCCACTGTTGCTAAGTTTTGCACTTTATACCCTTTTATATTTACAATCCTCTCTTGGCTAAAAATAGCAACACATGATCCATTTATAACTGGCCGGACATGCCCTGGAGCCGCTGGCGGGGGCCCTGGCTGATGAAAGGAGCTCTTTGCGTTCCTTCTACCTGAGCTCATCTCCAGCTTAAAGGGCTCAGACAGCCCTGCTGCCACAAAGCACACATTGAAAGGACTGCTGCTTCCAGGGGAGAGCAGGGTAAGGGCCAGGAAAAAGGAAAAAGAAGAAGGAGGCAGTAACCCACGCAGGTTGCCCCATGCCCTCCTTGGAATGCTTGGAAAATGTAGAATAAGGTGGCAGCAGGGAGAGCAGAGGGGGTCGGGGCTGGCAGGCAGCCCCAGTGCAGGGCAGGACCTCACCTGGCATACAGCAACCAGGGATCCAGAGGCAGCTCCGGCTTGGCTCCATATAGGATGGACATGTTAATCCCTCCAGAGAAGCAGCAGGAGAGACTGCAGACCCAGACCCAGGGCAGGTCTGAAGGCTGCTCTGGAAGCACCTTGGAGCTGCACAGAGGTGGATGCTGGAAATCACTCCAGACACAGCTTTAGAGGTAGCTCTAGAAATGATGCTAGAAACGGCTCCTGGTTCGACTCCTGACAACTCCAGATGTGGTTCCTGGGTTTGGGAGTTGGCTCAAGGGCAAAGCTAGAATCGGCTCTAAAAATTGGTCTAGAAGTGGCACCACAAGAAGCAGACATAAATGCAGTGTTATCAGCAATAATTATTCACACAGCGAGATTTCTTCCTTATGAATTCTACGTTAAAAATTTCCGTTGGCACCTGTACAGGACTCACAAAGAGCTGTGGGACTAAGCTGAAGTCCCAAGGGCACGGCACAGAGCCCAGCTGAGGGAAGCCACACCTTCCCGCTTAGAAGAACCAGGTGTCACACTGACACCACCTCCCATCTGATACCGACACACTTCAGTGTTTTAAAATTTCCTCTCTTGGAAGCACATCATTTCTTCCCTTGTTACTGAAACAAAGAAATCCAGTTCAGAGGGAGAATGACAAATTGTGCATCACTGAGTAGCAGTTACAAAAAAAACCACCCGCAGCAAACAACAGCATTTTAGTGCTGTTAATCACAAATGTGCAAATCTCAGCCACTCATAAGTAAGGGATCACACTCTCCAAAAGTTATGGAACTTAAAAGGAAAATGTACCTTCCAATTATGAGTCTTTTGCGTACACTTGAAACGTTTCTCAGTACTCTTAAGAGCTAGAGAATGTGGTTTGTTTGGACTGACAGCAGAAGTTCAGAGCCAGTACTGCCTGGATTGTAGCTGAGGAAAAAAGTAATAACCATGGTGGGACCCAGAGAAAAAGTGATTGTAACAGTTGGTAACATCATTGCCTACGTTTGATCCTAATAGCTCTGTGTCAATTGCTTTTCTGATATTCTTCTCAATTTTGGTTTCTGAGGGGGAAATCACATCATCTCATGTCTGTCTGCACTAGAGCTTTCAGGCTGTTTCCCCTCCACCACGTATGCACTCACATTGCTCTGTTTACACTGGAACAAGAAGTGTCTGTGTACCGGTGCCTTTCCAAAATTTCACGTATCACCAAACGAGGAGTGCATCAAGCTGGTCAGGCTCTTCTTGGAGCTGTGCTCATAGTAAAAAAATCTATAATGCATACAATAATATGCAGATTTCTACCAATTTCCAATAGCTCTTAGATGCCTGGTACAGGCAGAGGTTCATACTAACCAACCTCCCATGATGTGACATTAGCAATCAAGTGCCATTTTCAAGCTATTTTCAGAAAGGCTGGAAGCAAAATCGCTGAAAACCATGATCCTGAAAGTCATTAATATGAGAATGCAGCAGTGGTTCTGCAAATCCTTTTTTGGGAGGAGATGCTTTAAGCAGGGAAGTGGAAACTTCACTGCCACGTTGCTATCAATGCGGTAACTATCTCTGTGCTTGCAAGAAATCCAGATTATCGTTTCTTTCTGCCTTTGTTGAGTTGCTGCAGAATGGCAGTCAAGCATGGATTCAGAAGACACACCAAGACGCAGGCAACCCTGGACAACCTGCCACAAGAAACCTGTCCTGAGGTGGCTGCTGTGCAAAACACGTTTCTGAGCAAGAGAGTTCAGCCCAAGGGCTGAGGGTATTTTCTAACCAAGCTGAGAGCGGAAATCTCTGCAAAAGGCCTGAATATGCCATGGAAGTGCTATGACCCCATGTTTCTAAAGCAGAAGCAGGACAAAGAAGTTCAGCTTTACCCAAGCGATCAACAAATGCTTGTTCAGTAATGCTACAGAAATTGGTATTATTAAGGTGAAATATAACTTTTTCTGTTTTCCCAGCTGAGTTGCAAATCGTAACCCATTGGAGATCAGAAGACTGGAGTGAAAACTGTAGCCAGAGGACAGTGGCAGCCACGGCCCAGAGCTGGGCAGGCACAGCCTCGCGGGTCCCACATGCAGAAAATGCTGTTTGGGAGAGGCTTGTCCTACCTCCCCATAGACCCAGGCTTTTAACCTCACAAAAACAACACAAAAAGCTTTTCTTGCACTGATATCTCCCTTCTGAACGTGACTCTAAAGTATTATTTTCCTGCAGAGCAGCCTGAGACAGGAGGTCCTTGTCCCAGCTTGCACAGGCTCCTGGTGCTCCTACCCTGCGTGCTGTGCCAAGCCAAATGCCTGCCTCTCCCTCTCTAGCCAGGAGCTCCTCTTGCTCTCAGCCCACTCCTCAAACTCAGCCCTAATTAAGTCTCCATTTTCAGCTGCTTCCTGGCCACACAAGATTGCAAACCCCCCGGGTGCTTCTACCTGCTCCTTCACTTCCCAAGTTCTCTGCCATTCTCACCTTCTTCCTTTCTTAACCTGAAACCCACCCTCCTTGCAGCTTTGGCCCCCTCTTCTGTTAGCAAAAACAAACTCCCTGGTCATGTTCCTCTTTGAGATCTGCCACACATTCAGTGAGTGGAAATGCCACTGTTTTTTTTTCCCCCTCTTTTTTCTTGGAGGGTGATGTTACAGAAGATGCAAAGAGAAAAAAGAAAGTTGTCCCTGCAATTCTGTACCACAGGGCACGATGTTTGTTGGTGCCCCCAGAACTGTGGGGGCTCCAATACAGGTTTCATGGCAATTTCTGGTGTCAAGAGTACCTTAAGGATTTGTGTTGTGGAGATTTCATTCAGTATCTTGCAAATATCCAATCCCAGTCTGGCAGATACAAAGGGGAGAAGAAAAGAGACCCTGCGTATCTCTTCTGAAAATACACCCAGTTCTTCATAACATTCATCCACCTTGGAAGATGCTCTTGGAGACCATTTCTGCCCTGAAGCACTTGCACATTTCTGCCAAAGGTCCTGACCGAGAACCACCCCTTTAGATTTGCTCTTGTTGTTTCCAGATGTCACAGTCCCCCATCCCCTGCTAAGATGGGACTGGGCATTTCCCATTCAGAAAAAGACTGGAAACATGGCATCTCCACCTGTGCTAAAGTAGGATTACAGGGCAGGATTAGGGATTCAAGGTATACGAAACCGTGACGGCAGTGGTGCATTTACTGCATGCCAGAATTCAAGTGGCAGGGGGGCATCCAGGGAGAACAATCCAAGAGCCAGGCAGGGTCCAGAGACAGATGGGCAGGCTGGTCCCCATAAACCAAACGGGGAGCAGCAGTAGCAAGAGCACATCTTTTTATGAGGCCATATTTATTCTGGGACAGCTCCTTCTGGACTGGAGTCATCTTGCTCCTTAAATGGATTAGAATGTAATATTCCCAAAATAAAGTTGTGTATGTACCTAAGTCCTCTACACTGAAAAAAACAAATTATGCTGGGGATAGAGGGACAACTAAGACACAACAGCTTTTACATCTTTTATGTCCACCTACAGACAGGTAACATGCAGCATTCCACACACTACCCTTGAGTTTTGTTCCAAAATACCTAAGGAGTCTGCTGGGTGTCTCACCTGGACAGGGTGCACCTGTAGTAATTAGGAACATCTACCTCCAGCCTGTATCAGGGAGCACCACAGCATCTGTAACAGGGACAAAAATCAAGGAACCAGCTCTTCACAGCACCGCTCCAGAGTGGTGAAACTTCCAGCACAAGAAATAGTCATTTTTCCCTTGTGCAAATCAGAACCAGCCTGAGGTCACCTAACGAAAGTGTTGTGTGAAACTCCATGTGTAGCAGAGAGCAGCGCTTGGGCCAAAGGGTTTTAAACTTCCTTATTTAAGAGACCAAAAAAAGTCAAAGTGATCCTGGGCTACTGGATTTCCGTATGGCCACTGACCTTTATTTGTTTATTTTAAAGATGTGTCACTATTATCTTTCTCATAAGTCAAACAACTGAATGGTTTCTAAATTCTCTTCCCTCTGACTTCTTATTTTCTTCCTGTTTTATTCTAGAAATATTCATTCAGGACTCAAATATTAAGAGCCGGTTTGGCCCAAATGTTGCAATTCTTCATTCCACACATTGCTATCACTATTGCAATTGCTATTCCCTCTGGGTCCCTAGAAACCCACTCAAAAGGACACTATAAAATACACATTTGAATATTATATGCAAGGAACATGATATAGAGACTTTGAAGTATCTTTACAAAAATACTCTTTAAGAATTAGGAGGAAAGGGAGTTATTTTTACATGGGGAGTGTTTTAAATTATGCCCTCTGCTCTCAGCAATGCCTCAAATGTTCATTTTATGGACACAGCTAATTTTTAGGTGCTATGACTGCATCACTCCATGGAATCATTTTTTGGGCTAAATTTTCTTTTCCAGGCACACTGGTAATACTCAGTGATTCTGCTTTGGAACAAAGATGATTTGACCTGCTTTGATCATCCATGCCTGGAGATAAGAGGTGGAGAGCTTAACAGAAGGGAATTCTAGAGAACAAAGGAGATCACAGAGCCAGCTGTGTCAGAGAGCTGATGCAGGTGCTGCAGTTCTGGAAGCCACTGTGGCTTTACTGCTCAGAAGCTGAAGAGCAACCTTGGTTGCAAGCAGCTGCCTCAGGGAGAGCAGGAATTCTCCTGGCAAAAGTGCAGCCCAGGGGTTACAGGCTCCTTGCACAGCCGTGATGATGCCCGTGTGGTTAGGATGGTGAGGCACCTCTAGCAGACCACAGTTGGTTTATTCTGCCATAGTCTGGCCATACAGTTTATACCATTACAAGTACGTGTACTGGTTAGAAGTCCATAGCCTCCCAGATGTGGTTTTTGCAGTACCAAGTGAGACCAGACACTGCATTTAAATCCAGGCCAATTCTTCATTAAGGTAGTGAGTCACATCCTAGAAGATTCTGCCCTGTTATCTCCACAGCCTGAACTACAAAAGGGTAATGGGAGCTGAAGAACCTTTATAAAGCTGTGCTGGGCTCTGCAGGCACTGACCATCCCAAACGACAGACCCTGCAGGACCTGGCCCAGCGCTGACCCATCTCAAGAAAGCTCCTCTATTTGGGTTTCCTTCTACTGTCACTTCCAACCAAAACTGGTCCTGAGAACACCTTCCAAACCACAGAGCCATTAAAAAAGAAACTCCCAAACCAGCACACTTTGTTATCAAATTAAACAGTCTCACAAATTCGAGTCTGCACTCAAAACTACCCCAAAATAACGTATATGCTCTTACAGTGCTGAAGAACCAAGCCTCAGCCAACTCACCCCAGTGTCCTGAGGGAGAGACCATCAGACCTTTAAAGTGTGGCAGCACTTGAGGGCGCTGCTGCGATAAATTTAACTCACCCTAAACCCCTCTTCGTTTGGTTAAGAATTAAAGTCTTCTGCTGAAATACCAGTTGCCCGTGTTGACACACACTTCTTGCTGTTACACAGGAGCCCTACCACTGAGCAGAAGTTGGGACTAACACTCAACATTCAAGGTTAGCACCTAGCCATCCTTTCAAATATTTGCACAAATGATAAAGTGGAAGTAGGACAAGAAAAAATTTAAATTCAGATTTATTTTTTTTTGGCAGTATAATTATTCTGTGAGAAAGGTTATCTGTCCCTGGAACTAAAAAAACTAAAACTGGGGGTGAAGATGCAAATACCAATTTCTCCTAATTCTCCTATTTGAAACAGGCTGGAAGAAAAACAGTCTTTTGACTGACATTACAACTTACCAGTCTGAGAAAACTCTCTGTTCAGAAGTTTTGCCAATGTAATGTTGCATTTGGTAACATCCCCTTTTTGTTTTTTTAATCACAGAACTTCCATATTTCATTCACTTTCTCAATTTTGCAAAGTATGCTCAATACTTTTCATTGCAGTATTAATTACATGGTTGTCTGAAAAAAAAAAATATTGGGACAGCAAAAAATTACAATTTTACATTTGAACTTCCAATTAATACTGAGAGAAAAAGTGAATGGAAACAATGAAGACTGAAAAGAACTTTCACAATTTTTTAATATTTCTGCAGCACTGTATTTCCCCATCATTTTATTCAGCTGTTGTCTGTGTCCTTAAGAATTTAATATTTTAAAACGTCCTTGTCAGTGTTTCAGAAAATGCCTGACTAATTTTGAGAAAGCAGAAATATTGTTAAATCAGGTATGATTGACAACACAACCTAAAGTATAGGGACTGCTCTACCAAAGCGTAGAGACAACTAGAGCTTCGGTCCTATAAAAACATACTCAGGTAAGGACTACTGCTTGTATGTCAAAATTCATCTGCAACTGTAAAAAGGCGGGGACAAAGTTAATGAAGGAAGAGCAAACAAAGAAAGATGCCTTAAAAACCACGTTTGTGAGAAAAAACAAGAAAACAAAGAATAGAGCAGAAAGTAACCAAGTACTTGATAAATACAAATGAATGAACTCTTCTGTATTGTTCTGTGATTAGTTAAGAGTTAAGCTTTAAAAATAAGTAATAACAAACAGTGCACACCCAATTTTAACCATTCTTCTAGCTGTGACGTGATATTGAACTCCGTGTTTATAGCTGGAAACCAGAGGAGCACATTTTACCCTTGAGTTTTGGCTTGCTGAAGCCCTCGAGAAAGCTCAACGCGCCCTGAGACGGCGGGCAGAGTGACAGCCCTGGGATCAGTTACCTACCAAGAGATCTCTGTTTGGCAGGCTGGAAATCTTTCAATCTCATGTCTTTTCCTGCCAAACCAGCATAGCTGGAATCTTCTCTTAACAGCCAGCACAGTGCTTTGCTGAGCTTCAGATTTAGCACTTTACCAAGACATCTGAAAACCTCATACATCTGCTAAGCTCCAATCTTCTAGGAAGAATTTTGAGAAGATGCTTCATGTTCCCTGCTCTATGCAAAAAAACCAAAAAACTTCATCTATAATTGACCTTGACAGATATTGAGGTTTTTTGGCATCTATTAAAACCCCTTTAAGATGAGCCCCTTTCAGCTATAAAAAGAAATGTAAATGTGAACTTTATATCACATCTAGTCCCTTGAAACACTACCATGGTAGGTTCAGTCAGTTATTTTCCATTGAAAAGTTACATTAAAATATATATATAACTTTTTAAATGTTTATTAAGCAAGTAAGAGTTTTCTGTTTCATCCTATGCATCTGCTTTTTGCAGACAAGCTCTTAAAAGAAACACCCGGCAAAGCAATCTGCACAGCATTGTCTGCCTGATCCACAGATACACACAGGGGACAGCTGGAGAAATTAAAAAAAAACATTTAAATAACTTTTGTATTGACAATCATTCCTATTTACAAAATCCTTAGAACCTCTGTAAGACCACATCTAGGATGCAGAGACAAAGACAGGAACTACCAGCAGCGAGAAGCTGTCTTGGTTGACACAAGGGCTGCTGTCTTTGGAGCCACAACTCACTGAAGTGTCAACAAACAAATCCTCAGTCAAAAGACAGGAGGTTTTAGAGGTGGAATAACACTGTTCCCAGTTGAGAAATGGAAAGGTCCAACTTGGAAATACCCAGCCAGCATTTGGCTCTCCCTAATTAAAACTAATTAAGTGTTTGGCTGTTACTTGAGTTAACCCAAGGACAAGCCCTCCTGCCCCAGCACCAGCCTCACTGCCTGGATCAGCTCCTGCATGTGAGGTTCACTCCCGTAACTCTGTGCTGAAACACTCGATTTTCCATCTGGGTCAGATGTGACAGAATCCCTCTAGAGAGAATTTTGAGAACCGCTGGAAAACTGCTGCTTCCCAAGTGAGAGAAGCAGGATTTTCTTTATGCACAGTGGGATGCAGGTGGTGAATAAAAAGCAAATAGAATTCTCATCTAATAATGCAACATGGCCAAATTCCTAACGACCAAGACATCTTCACAGGAGAGCTCAACTGGAGCAAAATGCCTCACAGACCTAAGAAATTCATGCACTCCCAGCTCTGTTCCCATGGGGATATGGCAGGGATCCCTCCCACTCCACAGGCACAGCTTTAGCGCTTCGGCTACACAAATATCCCACTTTTTCTCCTGAAACACAATAGCTCCAGCAGCATCTCATGGGCCTCCAGCATGAAAGGGTGAGACATTTCTGTCTTCCAACACAAAATGCGCTTGACCCCGAGTACACAAACACAAAGAGCTGTTCTTGCTCAGAATCAGGCCTTGCCCAGTGCCTTTTGCTGCCATCACTTTTGGGTTGGAGCAAGGTACCCTGAACCAGCCACTGACCCAAACGTAGCGTGTGAACCACAAACCCTGCAACAGCCACCCACCCTCGAAAGCAGACGTCGTGATGCTGCAGGGCAAGGCTTGAAGTTGGCTCAGGTCCTTTCGCTTGATGAAACCATGAAAAACTGGATCAGTCCTTCTGTTTTAAAAGCTGTTAAAAACATTATGGTTTAGGATTATATGGAACTATAAAACTTCTCCTTACCAAAGATCTTTGATTGCTGGTTTGTTGGGGGTTCTTTGTTTGGTTTGTTTTTTGTGGGGTTTTTGGTGTTTTTGTTTTGTTTGGTTGGTTTGTTGTTTTTTTTCTTAAAAATAGTATAAAAAACCCAAAACAAATCCCCTCCCAAAAAAACCAACCCCAGAAATCCCCAGAGTTTCTTGTTCTCTGCTTTTTCATTTCCCCCTCTCTCACATCTCATCTACCAACTTCCCTGCAATTGCAGGAGGTCAAAGTCTGGTCCCACGATCACTGCTCCAGCCATTCTCAGAAACTCTGATTTTTGAGGCTTCTTGATTTTTTTTTGTTTTTGTCTATAGGGCTTTAAATTTCTAAGTGGTGCCTGTGATCCTAAGGCTTAGAGTATATCCTGGTGGATTTTTTCCCGATTTATTGCATCTTCCACATTTGCCTGTGACAAAGGAGAACTGAAACAAATGGTCCTGTGAGCCCACTCACACCTTGCTGACCACCACGAAGGAGACTGCTTGCTAGCCTGCAGCATGGCTTGTCTGTCTAAGAGTCCTCTCCACCTCTCCAAGGAAGCTTCTAGTGAACAAATGACTCTGTTGGACTTGGAAGCAAGTTGTCCAAATTAAAACTGCATTCTTAAGTGATTATTTTAAAATGACAAAAGAAATAATCAGTCTGAGTCTTTATGAAGGTTGTAAGAGAGAACTGGGCTTTCCACTTTTGATGCACTTAAATATTTCAATTGTTTCAGAGATACTTACATAGTTTAAGCCTTATATTAATATGTCATTAAACCTGTATGAAAATTCTATTCTGTGATAAAAATATAGGAGAGAATATTAATGTTTTCAGTTGGTTTCTAAAGATGCAGCTTCAAAATGCAAACGCAGCAGGTGAGCAGCCTTGTTTTACCCTTGCAAAGACATTTTTTTTAAAAATTGTTTATGGAAGCCCAGCAACTCCCTCGGTGGAATTACATTTTCTTTCAAGCAATACCACATAGTTTGGAAAGCACAGAAAATATCTATTAAGACAGTAGCTAATTTAGAGAAAAAATGACCCCATCTGGAACAGCATCTGCAGTGCTGCTCATTGCACCACAAGAAAAATATTCGTGCACTGCAGTGTGTGAAGCTCTGTTACAAAGATGACACCAGGTCAAAAGAATCTAACTTACAAAGAAAGGTTGAAGTTAAGGTCTTGCTTTTACTGTAAAAAATTAAGTCCAAAAGGAAGTTTAATATGAAGGAAGGGATGGTAAAAAGATGAATTGGGCTGACAGTTCACATGAAACTTTATCTGCCCGTGAACAATGAAGACTTCCAACTCTAGTGGGTTCCAATAATGACAAATTGAGGTAAGTAAATTAAGAGACCTTAGGAAGCATTATTTTGCACATAAAGAGAGAGAGAAGTATAGTGAGAACAGAGCAGATTGCCTAAGTGAGGCTTGAGTACAAAGAGAACCGAGGGGAAACAACATCCCTGGGTCAAAACTTCAGTGCCTTCAACAGTGGAGAGGATGAATCAAGTATTTATGAACAACAGCTCCAAGTCAGAGCAAGTAAGGGTGTACTAAACCCACCTGATGGGAAACACACAACAAGGGGGGGTCACAGTGTTCATGCAGGCCTGCCGAGACTTGGTCAGCCCTGGGCACTCGTGGTAGGAGACACAGTCACCAGGAAAACTTCATGGAAGCAAGAGAGGTACCAATGAATTCAGCAATCTCCATGATTGCCATCACCACGTTGACTGTGACTTCTTGAATTCTCAATTCCCATTTCAGATGCAATTACTGCAGTGCTATTCCTAGGGAAAGGGTGATCTGAACTGGGCGAGATCAGTGGGAAATGAAAATACTCAGTACTTGAATACCACACCAAGCCTGTTGTTGAGTAATCCAAATTGCAGCTGAATTAAGTGGTGTGCAGTTAGACAGGACTGAAAACATCTGTTTTCAAGAGGTGTCCAGATCATTAGCAGCTAATTCTACATCTCTGTTACATTCCCTGCCATATGCTGGGGGATAATCTCAGCAAGCAACAGGGATTTTCATCTCAAATCCTAACAAATCTGCTCTACAAGGCTTCATGGTTTTTCTTATGTCACTTATTGGATAATTCCTCTCAGTTGCTCCTCTCTGCTCTTTCCATGCCTTGCATCTCTTCCTTCACAGCACCTGAATGCTCCTGCAACCTGTCTGGTAACAACTGACTATTTCTTCATGCCATCCCCAAAGAATTCCCTCCCTTGCCAAGGCTAAATGCAAGATTTACATCCTGGATAAACTCACACTCAGACTGCAAGAGAATTCTAAGGCAGGACAGTCACATACACTGGGTGGGCTCTCCGTGATTTTGTCCATCCTTGGTGGGAGCAGCCTCCTGCTCTCATTTGAGCTCCTGGTTAGGGTTACGTGTCTGGTGTAAAGACACATAATCTAAAGAACACAGGAATACCTGCTAATAAGCAATTTCATTAACTGAAAATCAGAGATCTTTGTGGCAACTTTGCTTGGCCAAATCAAGGTGCCCACACCGAAAGCTCTGATGGCACTTCTGTGGTCTTATCAAATGTGTATACAAGCAGAATTTGATCTTTGGCATTAAGCAATAACAGCAAAACCAGAGGTGACTGACACAGGACAGACTGCCCTGGAGCCTCAAACAACCCCATGGGCAGAGGCACAATGAATCTGTCACATTCCCCAAGCTGGTGGCATCCCTTTTCTGCACAAGGGGTACAAAATCTCACTCCACCTTTGGCCTCTTCACTCCCTAACAAGGTGTGATCCATGATGGGGCTTCTGACAGGCCTACCTGTCACCTCAGGGCACCTCCTGAATGCTGACCTGGAAGAGGAGCAGCTGTTTGGAAGAGCTGCTGGTTTTTCCACCCCACACATCCCCTCCGCCAGATGAAAGACAGCAGTGGACTTGAAAGGATCTTGAGTGAACTGTGGCAGAGCAGCCTCAGGGTGGGGAGAGCTGTGAGGATTTAGTGGTCCTGTCTCCTGCCAGCCCTCCAAGAAGCAAGCAGTAAAGTTCCTGCAATCCCATAGCTTCCACCCAAGCCACGAATGATGTTGCTGCTGGCAAGGAGGGACATGCAGATGGGATATTTTTATCTCCTCTCCATTCCCAACTCTGTCAATCCAAAACAAACTTCATCTGGTTGGAGTTGGGAAAGATAAGAAAAGGATTCCCTGGCTGAATCTGCATGTCACTGTGGGATACGTGGACACACGCCACTGCGGTGGCACAGCTGCATCAGCTCTGGCTTCCCAGCTTCCAGTAACCTCTCCAGACTAAAATAGCAAACCTACTGCTTGATATTTAGCAGCTGAAGAGCAGCAGTAAACCACATAACTATTATGTAAAATGATCTTTTTCTAAGTATATGTTTATTGTGCACAGAAGAATTGGATTTAATTATAAGCAACTGGAAGTTTTTAACAGTCTGGATTGCCCCCTACTCCCTTTCTAAAAACTAAGGTTTGGCAGCAGCTTTTGGGTTTCACTGCAAGTCTTCTAAGTATTTCCTTGGAAAGACTTTACACTTGGTCCCAGGCAAGAAGTCAAAATCAACATTTAAAAAGCATGCCCTGCATAATTTCCAGGATTCAGCAGCATTAAGGTATACTTACAGAGGCCAGAAGGAGAACTGCTTTTTGTGCTTTTTGGCTTTGTGCATAAAGCTGGGCTTCAGACAAGGAAGTTTATATTCCAAATAACATTTTTAACTACGTGTGGTCAAGTACATAACTTATCAAGCCTTCCTCATGCCCCTCCCAGAATAAGCCTGAATGGCAAATATCTTTGCAGTACTTAAGCTTTACTTAGACCTCTACTAGGAGCAACAGATTCTCAAATCTAATCCAGTATTATTTGATGGCAGAAGTAGTTTCAAATTAATATTTTCTTAAACTCCTTTAATACAGTAAAACTCCAATTTGGGCCCAAGAGCGATACTCAGGCTAAACTGGCTGGCTCTGTACTAAAATGGATTAAGCAGGATTTCCTGGTGGGTCACTATCCCTTTGTCCAGGAGATGGAGTTGTGTCCCCTTGCAGATGGGACAGCAGGTACAGGTGACCCCTGGGCTCTGAGAGGGGATGACTGACTCTGCCCTTGCTTGTGTCAATAATCCCATTGAAATCACTAGGACTATGGAGTTTGTAAGACTGAAACTCATGGTTTGACACAATAGCCAAGAATGAAATTTCACTTATTCTCTATTTGCTAATCAAACAAATTGCTTCTGACTTTCCAATAGCAGTGCAGACAGCATTTTTGGATATATGTGTGGTTTATCCACTCAAATTTCATCTCAATTTTTGGTTTTGGGAAAAGTAGACACGAAGGAGAATTTTCCCTGTGAATATTTGAAGTGCTTTTAAAAACAAGCACATATCCTTCTGAAACATCTGCAAATCAAGTCCTTCTTCATCCACCACCTAAACCCACAAAATGCTATAGACAAGAGATTAAACTTCACAGAAGCTCAGAGAAATGAGAGCATGGGTAGTGTTAAGGGATCAGGCTTAGCAGACAAAATATCTTTCAGCTTTTACAGTCCAAAAGGTATTTGTTACATGTTTTTAATCACCAGAGAAAAATGGGGTCTCTCAAATTGCAAATTTCGTGTGCAGAGATAAGGCAGGAAAAGCATCAAGAGAGTGTTTTATGCAGTATTTTTCTTCCAAGCAGACAGTTTTAACTGGCATTTCTTAAAAAAACAAAAACCAACAGGATCTGAATGCAGATTTTCAGCTCACAATAGCACGCCCTTCTCCTCAGGGTCTCAGTTTCCTCCCCTTGTGAAATTCCAGTCCCACAAATCTCCCGGTGCTCCAGAAAATCTCCCAGCTAACCAGTGATCTTGGGATTTCAGCTTAAAAAACCAACCATGAAAGATTAAAAAACAAACAAATACAGCCCACAAACTAAAGAGTTTGTTCAGTAGGTGGCGGGGAGGGGAAGAGGTTGTGGTGTAATGCATGAGGGTATCACCGAGATAGAGAAGGATAAACCCTACAAGGCACTTCTTTTTCCTCCTTTCCGCAGCAGCCTCTCCCGTTGGTGCTGATCAGGCACAGCTGTGGGACCAGAGCTCTCTGGGCTCTCCACAGGGCACTGATGCTCTGGGATAGCTTGGAGACAGACAAGCACAGGAGCTGCTGGTTTCCACTGCAGGCTCTCTGTGCTTCAGGCTATGTGAGCTCAAACCTCTCTTCTCTACCAAGAAGCCTGCAGAGCTCACGAGCTCTGAGAAAGTGATGGGACTGCACAGTTGTTGGTGTCCCAGTCAAATTTCCATAAAGCAAAATTAGAGAGTCAGAAAGGACGAAAGCAGTGACCTTGCTTTGATGCTTGAAACTTGCCTCCCACAGTAGAAGGCAATATGAGGAGCTCAGTAACACGAAGCACATCTTCCTCGGAGATGGCACTCAAGTGAGCAGATGTAGCACAGGCATCACTTAGGGCACCCATCCATACACCAAAATCAAACCTGTAGCTACTCCTCACTCAACCAACAGGTATGAGCCTGGTTGTTGCACTGCCTCATGACTCCTTTCATCATGCAAAGAACACAAAGCTGAAGACAGAGCCTCTTCACTTTCAACAGGGATGAAGACAGCCTAATCTCCATGGCATTCTGCTATTTTTGCCTAGACAAAAAGAGAAAGGACACAGAGCAACAGTAAAGATGTAGTTCAGAAGTTATTCTAATTTGCAATGATGGGAAAATAGAGCCAGGCTCTCCACAACCATACGCCAACTATAAGAAAGCTGTAAAGCTTTCATGGACTAAACTGTAGAGCTGGAGCCTGGAGAATCCCTTCCACCAGCCTTTGGTTCCTGCACATGCTGGCACACAACACCCATTCACCAGCAGCAAGACTCCGATCAGAATTGTTTCAGTATATCAGGGAAAATTTAAATCTCTGCAGCATGACAGGAACAATTTATAGCTGTGGCTGACGTTTCTGGCAGCCCCAACCACCCCCCAACCACCCCACACATGCACTGCACTGCACAAGCTCCTCTGCAACACGACCCTCTCTGCAGCAGTCAATAACAGCACTTGGTTGAGCTACCACTGGGTTTCAGAATCCAGTGAATGTTCCCAAAACGCAAGCCTTAGATTTTTTTAAAACCACCTGGTTTTGGGTTCGTGTTCTGTAATTTAATGCTGAGGAAGCCCGTGGCAGGCACCAATGTGATAACTGCTGGGGATGCAGGGGGGTGGGACTGCAGCATCACATGGAGCAACCCAGAGCAGGAGGATTCAGTGAGAACTCAGAAGGCTCTCTGGTCACATCTGAAATTGTGCTTTAGAATGAAAGCCTCTTCCATGAAAACCCACAGAAACCCACTTACCCGGTCACATTGGCAGAATTTCATCTTACACATAAATCACCTTTGGTTGACTGGGGAAGCTGCTGGGAACATTTTCACTGTGATAAATGCCATCCCCGTACTGGGCACACGGGATGGGTGAGGGGTTGGGCCCTCTGTTCATTTGTTTTTCCACTGAAACTGATGCACTTCCTCGAGGTCAAAGTCATGGAGTCGTGGTAGCATTGCTGTGCACAAACAAACCTGTGTGAAGCTGTGCTGGAGAACAAGTGTGGGTTTGGTTTCTAAAAATATTGCTAAATACACTGACAGCCCAGGGCCAAGCTCAGCCTTCTGGGATGGAGATGTACCAGGGATGCACCAGGTTTGTTTGGTTGGTGTGTTTTCTATGATTTTAATACACAAATCCCTCCCTGCAGGAAGATTTAATGGCTGTTAGGATAGGGGAAAGCAAAGGAATAGGCTTTCAGTTGGAGGTCATCTCCCCTCTTCCTACAACTTGAATCAAAACTAAGTGGGTTTTCCCAGGAATTTCATCACTCCCTCCCTCTTCCAACACACTGCTAAAGACAGCAAGACTGTAGATTGTAAAAATGGATCTTATTCTTTGTTAGGAACTGACCCATCCTCCTCAGAATCCACTTCCTTCAGACAAAAATAAATAGTAGTGGCTCTCTGGCATTTGTTTAGCACCCTTTGCCTCCCCACCCACCCCACGTTCCTCCACGCAGAGAATATGAATTTTTTTCCCCCTTTTAGTGATGTGCAGTAAAGAAAACTTCAGCTGAGCTATTTATAAAGCACACAGTGGCTTGTTCTTCAAATGCTTCATTGATCTGGGGAACAATGAGAACAAGTCATGGAGTTTGAACTCCCTTCTTGAGACACATCCTTCAGGTCCAACTGTCGAGTATTATGGATTTATATGCCTGCTCTGGAAACAGATGGTGCTGACCAAGCAACAGTGTGCAAGCTTCTGCCAGCCCTGCTCCACCTAAACCACAGCAGTTTGAGCCAACCATGCCAACCACTCGTCACAAGTGGAACAGCACAGGTGAGACCCAAGTGCTGTCATTGAGTCTGTTTCTCACTACTGGAGATACCAGTAGGTATCACAACCATCGTTTCTACAGGAGGAAAGGAAAAGCTGCCACTTTCCTCCAGAATAACAGAGATGGAGCAAACAGCTAAAAAGCAACAGTTGAAAAGAAAGCACCGTGGGGTGGAGTTCTAGCTTTAAAAAAAAATAGGCTGTGATAACTCTGAAATTAGGTCCATGGCTACACGTGAATGTGGCCCCTCTGGAGTGATGGATGATGACCTTCATCCCACCAGGCATTTAGTGAGTAAAAATACAGATTACCACTAACACAGATTGCACTTGTGCTGGGCAAAGGGACAGACGATGCACATTGCTGCCATGTGACTGCACAGCCATGGCTGGTCCTAGAGATCAAGGGATCCCCCAGATTCCTTACCCCCTTCCCACAAAAAAATCCATGCAGATGCACAGAACACCCCTGCAGCATTAGCTGTAACTGTGAAAGCATTTTGCAGTTTGGATCCCTACACGGAGCACATCACCCTACCACCAATACTGTGTCCCATCTTCTAGCAGCCCTTCACCCCCACACTTCTACAGCAGCGCTGCTGCAGGATTCCTGACACCTTCCATTGCCAGACCCTGCTTGAAGCAGCTCCAAATTTGCCAAACTTCAGACTCAGGCTAAAGATTTTTTTTGTTTACGTGGAGGTGGTACAAGGAAGAAGTGAAAAAGTCAAGGTCAGGAACTCAACAAAAAAAGAAAAAAAAAGAAATAAAAAAAGCAGGGACTGCTGAATAGCTTGCCTGTTTCCCATCTATGAAATTTTAAAAAGGGAGCAGGAGAGAAACTACCTTACTAAGTGATCCAAAGGGCAGAGGTGCCAGTGCTGAAGACCCCACACTGCCCTGAGTTTCAGCAAACATTTACCAACTCACATCACAGGTCCTGCAGCCAGCACTGCTCGTGAACTGGGCAAAACCTTGTCAAAGACTGCAAAGCCTTACAGGTAGTTCTGTTCAGGGTGACCATGCTGCAGACCCAGAAGAGCTCTGTTTATCAGCTGAAAGGCAGCTCTCTATGCCATGGAGCACACTTTGTACACAGCAGGGGGAACCGAGCAAGACTCGTCTTGCAGAGGCTCTTCATCATCAAGGAACACCCATAATTAGGACACCACCTCCTGGTGTCCACACCGGGATCATCATGTCTCCATGGGAAAGTACTGGGCAAATGGAAACCACAGAGACTCCCATGTCCAAGTGTTCTTGCAGTATCTGGTAATTACTGGGAACCCTACTGGAAATATTGTAATTCATTCACCACTAATTACAGCCCGTCTGGAGAACAACCCCAGCTGCTGCTCTGCAAGCTGCTGTCGCAGCACGTGGGGGTCAGGTTCTTCAGCAGAGCAGCCCATCACAAGGAACTCACAGGATCCCCCAGGACTAAACTCAGGGGTTTTTGGTTTTCCCATTCCTGTTTTCTTAAAAGGAAGATTAAATAACAACTCAGTATAAGATGCTTAATGTTAAAAATCTTGTCCTCAAGAATTAGAAAGTGCCAGGATAAAGATTCCCTCTAAATTTTCAGCCTATTATGTTCTGTACATCTTTTGCACAATGTTCTAGTAAGGATCATGCCCTTTTTTTTTTTTTGCAGGGTGTGTGCCCTCTCTTCAAGCTCACAAAACTGATCCATTTTTCATGCCCCATGTATTAAGTGAATGAAACTACTGTTAAGAAGGACAAGCTCCTATGAGATGGAATTTCATCAAGTGCTTGAACACATGCCTGTCTTTAACTGGGTGTCTTCTTCTCCCCACCCACCCAGCCCTCGAGGGAAGCAGTGTCAGGATCACCATCTTGTTCTAAGCAAGACAGGGAATCACAACAAGAGAAATGATATCTTGTGGGATTAAATTTTGCCCTGGAGAACCAGCCCAGCCCCATTCTGTTGTAGAGCTGCTGTGGCCAACTGAGCAGCACACAGCACCACAGCAGGAGCCCACCCGTGCTGCTTCTTCCCTGAGCTGCACTCAAGAGCATCTAAAGCTTCACCTTGCAAAAGTGCCAAGTGTTCAGAACCACAAGATCCATGCTCTGGACACACGAAGAGTTATAAAAAAAAAGCCAAATATCATGGAGAAAAATTATCATTAGGCAAATCCCAGGCATTTAAAATCAGTAGTAGCTTCAGACAATGTTAGCTTTGGTCTTTCTGTGGTGGCATGTCCCCTTCCAGCAGCCACAAAAGAGGAACGATCCCACCTCGTTTCACAGCAGCACCATGCACTGACATTTAGGAAGCATTCAGCCCCTGCAGTGATCAGCACTCCAGAGAAGCCCACGAGGAGCTCAACAGCTCTTTATTCAGCACAGGGTACGGACAGTCTGTCGTAAATAGGGCACAGGGTGACACATTGTATGAGGAGGATAAGAATATTGAATAGCTGCTCATTCACTGCAATTGTGCCCTGAATGGAGCACAAGCCCCGAGGAAAAAAAAAAATACAATGTAAACCATACAAGACAGTCTTTAATTATATGGTATGGAGGGGCTTACCATGCAGCACACAGAGGGTGACTGTGGTTAGTCTTCATGCTGATATTTCCTAGCTTTTTAAAGTATGTTTTTATTCCTGCTTAATATATCCCCCCTATAAAAACTTCAAATTTGCATGCCTTATACTCATATTTGTACCAATATAAATATTTCTGTTAGAAACATTTTTACTTAAGCACTGATGTAGGTAAGATTCAGAATGGCCATTATTTAATATATTGTATTTTAAAATAAATACCTAAGTGCATATATCTATAGTGGCATATTGATCTCCACGTTTCCTTTTCAATATGGGAATAAGCTACAAGTACATTTTACACAGGTAAGAGTTTTTTCACTCTCTCGGGCTCAACTAAGTACAAAAAGACTGGCAAAGCACCGAGAGGAGCCCAGCCCAAGGGCACAGTCCTACAGCAAACCAGGTCACAGAGGAGGGGGACACCACAGTAAAGCACGAGGGCTGAATGAGAGTTTTGGACAGGGTGGGGTTTGGTTGGAAAGTACTGACTGATAAAAAGCATTAAGTCAGACAGGTCTACAATTCTTTGTTTTCAAATAGTATTTGTTGTAAGGTGAAAACACAATTTAAGTTTAATTATACTTGAAAGTACTAAAAAAAGACAGGATACGACTCACGTTATTGTCACCAATGAGAAAGTGCACTCAGAATGGAATTTTTTGATGGCAAAGTTTAAAATCCTTTCCCCAATGGGCACACATTTTTAATTTTAGAGGCAGGGTTGTTCTCAAACAAAAAACAACCCCCATGCACTGAAAATCACCCTCCAATACTCAGTAGTAACCCTGATTGCACTACATGGTACGGTTGGACTTGATGATCTCGGAGGTCTTTTCCAACCAGATGATTCTATGATTCTATAACAATGATTGTAATCTTGAAGTTGTGACTTGTCCAGTGCACTAAACAAAATCCAATGAGATTACACCTGATTTTCCACTTTCCTTCCACAAAAACAAAGCAAAAAGCTAGTCTCCTGCAAGTACAAAGTCAGGTCATGGCTTCAAAAATAGAGCACATGTAAGATCTTTGCTCTACTGAAATTAAGAGAAGTTTAAGGAATTGGGAATTTACCTTTTACATCTGTGGTGATGAAAAAGGATTGGAAAAAAAATTATGAAAAGGACCTAAAATCAAGTAACAGGACGTTCAGATATCCACTGGGTAATTGCATCAATGCACTGCCCATCCCTGAGCACAGCAATAAAGGGAGAAACTTTCCTTCCAAAAAAGGAACTGCAACATGGGAACATAAGCATCAGTCGTGTTTAGGACACTCATCTGAGCAACCCTCTGAGGAACAGACCAGAGCTCACAGCTGCAAGGCACAGTACACGCTGCAGCATCAGAAGAGACAGCTGGGACTGTGTGCACCCCACGCAGTCTGTACAGCCAAGCACTGCACCAGTGCAGTTCTCATTTCATTCTGTTACTCTCCAAAGAGTACAGGAGCACATTAGCCTAAAAAGCTGGGAGCACAAGTAAGATCCCGTGAGTACCTATTGCAGCATTTGCCACTGAGCCTTCAGCCCCAAGCGAGGGGACATCCTTCGCTCTGCACCTCTTCACCCTTTTTTATCCCTTCACCCTATCTCCAGTCCTTGGAAGGAGACTCCATTGCAGCTTTAAATCGCAGCTTTAAATCCTGCCCCACTCAGTATTACTGCCCTGAATTACCTACAATCCACAAGCTTGTGCAATCCACAAGCATCTCAGTGAACCTCAGCACAGAGACACTCAGCTGTGGCAGCAATACCTGCAGATGCAGTACAGATGAAGTACCTACAGATGAAGTACAATCAAATAGACCCAAACTTCGTACTATAGTTTAGAAACAGAAATTCACAAAGTACCAGTGAGAGGGGGGCACAGGGGAGAAGCAGCAAGGGAAGGGAGCTAAGTGGAAAACTGACAGTCCTTGTGCAAGGAGCAGGGAAATGGGTCTCTTAAGCATCCCAAGATTTACAGGAGGACCAAAACGTGACTTCCTGCTATTCAAGTCCAGGCTGAAATATAATAAATGACTGCCAGCATAACACTGACTCATATCCATCAGATTTATAAATCAGTGCTTCGTCAAAGAATGCTCTCTCTGTTGGCTTCACCACAGACACTTTTAAGCTGCTACGATACATTGTTTAACCCATTCAATGTTTAATGTCATTTCTGCAAAAAACAGTTCTATGGCACAAGATGTTACAAGCAATATCAAAAAAGGAGGAAAATTAAATACTGCCTACTGCAAATGCAGAAGTCTATTAGACAGCCTGGATGACTTCAAGGCTTGCAGATTAAGATCCAAATTAGCCCTACTGTTTTTTTTTCCCTAATTCACAAAGAAAAAACAATTCTCACAGATCCTTCTTCAAGCACTTCACTACAGCACAAATTCAAAACACATTAAAAAACCAAACCACTAAACTGTAAAATTCCTACAGCGTAGCCTGTGTTTGAAAGGAAACCCACGCTGGTTCAAGGTGTGATTTTTTAACCGCTACAGCCACAGCACACAAGCTTTAGTCTTCACACAAGTGGTGCTCAGTCCCCTTCTCATGAGAAGAAAATACACCTTTATCAACAGACTTACATCAGCAGAGCGACAATCACATCAAAAGATGCTTTACTTCTAGAATAAAAACTTCTAATACTAAGATTCAGAAAACGATGTCCAATATTGTTTTTTAAAGCTCCTTAAAATTCAGCTCCTCTGTTACAAGCTATTGACACACACCAAAAAGACAGGGGGCAAATCTTGCCATCCCTCACATGCGGTATTGTGCACACCTCGGGGGTAGGAGTGTCTTTAAATTATTTGCAGACATTTGAAAATATTCTCTATTTCTCCAAGATGTTCAGAGTTCAGCAATCCACACGTGAGGGATAACCCGCGCTCCACCTGCAGCGTGCTGGCGGAAGGAGGAGCAGAGGTATTTCCAAGCCCCTTTGGCTCACCCGAAGGGCAATACAGGACTTTCTACGACCGTTTGCATGGGAGCCACATAACAGACACGTTCGGGCATCACTCAACACACCCAGGTAAAACGCAGGTACCTTTCCTTAGAGCTTCCCTCGGGAAAGGAGCCCAGTGTCGGGGCTGTCACCTGCCTGGGAGCCCGCACAGCTGCGGAGAGCTGGTGCTGCTGGAGTGCAGGACAGCAATGACCCAAACATCCGCGAAGCTCCCCCGGTGGAGATGTTGGGAGACGGGAAGGAGACAGCAAAAAGCCCGCGACAGCAATGAACTAACGCACAGACAAAAACTTCAGCCTTCTGTGCACAGAAAAGCCGCCCCAGCTTAAAGAACTCTCCTTCTCCTGCGGTCCCAGCGAGAGGCTGGCTGCCAGCAGCGGGGCGGAGCGTACACCGCGCCTCCGCGGGCACCGGGCGAGCGGACACGGCGAGCATCCTTAAGGGGAGAGAACGAGGATGTCGCATCCCTCGGGCAGTCTGAGAGTTCGGGCCGCCGCGACAGCCGAGAGCATCCTCCGCCCCTCCCGGTGCCCGCCGAGCCCCGAGAGCATCTTCGCCCCCACCACCCCCCGGCGCCCGCGGAGCCGCGCACGTGCGCGCAGCCCTCCCCCCCCCACACCCTCCCGGTGTCCCCGCACCTCGCCCCGCGCCTCGCCCCGCTCACCCAGCAGCAGCAGCCGGTGCGTCTGCTTGTACTCGCGCTTCTCCGCCTTCAGCGTTTTGTCGATGCTCTTGCTCCGCTTCTTGTCCGCGCGCTCCTTGGCCACCAGGTCCTGCCGCAGCCGCTGCCGCACCTGCGGGTCCCCGTGCTCCCCGCACCCCCCCGCCGCGATGTCCCCGTCGCCGCGGCCGCCGTAGGGCGCGGGGGGGTGGGCGGCGGCCAGGCGGGAGCGCAGACTGTAGCACAGCCCCATGGTGCCGGTGCCGGTGCCGCGCCCCCCCGGCAGGTCCCACCCGGGCCGGGTAGGGCGAGCCGGCGGCGCCCGGCGGCCTCTTAAAGCGTCCCCGCTCGGCCGGGGCTGCGGGGCCCCGCGCCGCCGCCCCTCCCCGCGGCCGGTCCCGCACGTGATGCCGACACGGCTACCGTATTCTCTGGAAAGCGGCACCAACGCAGCCTCGGGGCGGGGGGACGCGGTCCCGCACCCCCTGTCCCACGAGGTGGGGGTCCCGGTGCGGGTCCCCTCCGCGCCCCTGCCCCGCGGCGAGGGCACCGGGAGCGCATCCCTGCGGACACAGCACGAGAGATGCCGGTCAGCAATTCCCGGTTCCAGCCCCGCAAACGACCGTGGGTACGACTGGTTTGGTGTTTCTCTGCAGCCCCGCACCCCCTTGCCCCGCGGGGTCGGTGTCCCGGTGTGCCCCTGCGGGTCCCCTCGTCACATCCCTAGGGGTACTGCGCGGGATGGACACCCGGAGAGACACCGGTCAGCTCTTCCCAGCTCCAGCCCCGCAAACCACCGTGGGTACCGCTGCCTTGGTGTTTCACCCCAGCCTCCAGCCCCAGCCTCACGGGACCCAGGCCTCCCAGCCTCTGGGATGTCACGGGGATGCTGTGATGGGCAGAAAGAGCCCAGGTCCACAGGAAAGCCCAGATCCAGTTTGAACACTGCAGCTGAGCTCCTCCTCCACAACATCTTAGCCCGCTGGGAACAAGGATGTGACACTGAGATGTGTGCCATTTTCATACCCCAGTTCTTCTTCACTTCCTGCCACACACACTCGTATTTGCCACTGACCCTGTGTTATTTTCTATTAACACCATCATCCAGTGGAGAAGTTAGTGGTGGAGCATTCTCTCTCACCAGCCGTCTCTCTTCTGGAGGCACCACATCTGCTTCTTCACCACACACTTCACCTCCTCAGTTCCTATTCATTTCCCAGGCTTGGGGTGACGCCATTTAGGGTGACGGCGCTGTTTAGGGTGACATCCCCTCCCTGGCAGCACGCTCCATGCAGAGCACTGCCAACTTTGTCATACTGTATTTTATACTCATCTCCGGCCAGTTCTGAACATTCACTTATGACTAATACTCTCCAGGGCCCGGCCACACATCCTGCACTCTGGAGTTAGAGCTTTCCAACCAGCTATCTGTGCCATAGCCAATCTTCTGCAAAAAGCCAGGGTGGTTCTCACCAAAATCTCAGTTTCTCCTTCTGGTATGTTCTCACAAATTGGATGTCTTATTGATACCAATTTCTCTTTCAAAATCTTCTGCGACTTTGTGTCAGCAGAAGAGCAAGTCAAACCCTGTATTACATCTTTGAGCATTTCTGTTCCTCAAGCAGGACAGCTTTGATGGGGTAGTGGCTGCCCTGCAGGAATGACAGAGACGCCCACAGAGGTCACTGTTAACCAGGTGAGCTGACCAACTCCCTTTTTTGTACCTTTTATTACCGTAATCTTGAGATTTGGCCTTAAATCAGCTCCCCTGGCTTTGTGTTGGAGCAGAGCTGGAGTCATGCTCCTGGTAGGCAGTGGTGGCATTTTGGTGGGGCCCATTCCAAGCCCTGTCCCATAGGAGGGAGCTCGGGCTTCTCTGCAAACTGGCATCCTGTTCCCAGAGTGGTTCCAGAAACAATCAGTGATGCCAGAACAAAGTTCAGGGAACATGTTTAATTGTCTGTGTGTCTGGGCTGGGGCAGAGATGTGAGCAAATCCTTCACAACGGGAACACGCCCAGAAGATTTGCACCTGTCCTTAAGGAGACACTCTGTGTCCCTCATACAAAGGATGCCAGTTATTTCAACAAGTCTATTTCTATTTGACTCACTTTCTGCTGACCGATGGCCCAGTTGCTGCCCTTTCACTCCTGCAAGTTATGCAGTAGAAAGTCAGCAGATCTCTTCCTGGGAAAGACTTCACCTGAAAATAAAGGAAAGAATATCTCCTTCTTCCCATTTATCCCATTGCCTATGCACCAATCAAGGCAGCTAATCAATACCCTTCTGCCTGGCTGTTACAGTAATTAGTAAGTGTACGAATTAAATCATTATATAGCAGGCAAGTTCACTTTACACATCTTTATGAGCCCAAGCTTCAGCAACAGTTGCTGCGTGTTGCAGGAATTAATCCATCTCACATCAGGCTGGAGATGCCCACGACTGACTCTGTCTCCACTGCTGCAATGCCTTTTCCTCTGGGACAGAGAGTTCGTCCTTCTGATGAACACACCCTTGCGAACGTAAGAAAACTTAAAGGTCAGCCTAGAGGATTATTAATAGCAGTTTTCTTCTTCTTCCTGTACTTTTTGGAGAGGCACTGGAACAAGAGGAAGGTTATACTTAGAGACAGGATAGTTCTGTGAAGCACGCTGTGTTGTGGGAATCTATCCCATGTCCCACCTGCAAAAGGAAAGCAAACTCTTAAAGGTTCTGAACTAAAGGAAAAAACCCAAAAGGTAAAATGTGAAACTTAAGAGCAGCATTCAGCCTGTGAATTTGTTCCCCTGGCTCTGTAAGGAGAGAAGCAGAGTTTTCCTGCTTGTGCGATCCATAGCAAGACAAGTTTAAAATCAATCTGTCTTGTTTTTGATCCTTGGAAGCCCTTTCCAGTGCAGGTGACAAGGTCTGCAGAGCACACACCCCTGTCCTCATTGTAATGGCCATCCTCTCCCAGGCATGATCTGAAGTAGAAACCTGATAAAGCAGTAGGATTTCAAAGTGGAAGGGAAGATTTCCCTCATTATTCTAACCCCCTAGAATAGCTCATAACACTTAGAAATGGCCTGTTGGAGGAAATTTCATGTCCTGGTCTAGCCCTGGCTGTGGCCCTGCCTAGAGTTTCAGTATAGCTGTAGTTACTCAGATTTCAGCAGTTAACAATATTACAAGCAGGTTCATCATCTTCCCAACTTACACCAGTTTTAGTTGATGGCAAGAAGCGACAGCAAGGATAAGGTCACACATTTCACCTGAGCAAAGAGTGTATGACTCAGATGGACAGCTTTTTTGAAATCAAACACAGCTGCAATGATAGCACAGGAAATTAACTCAAAGAGCAAACCGTCTTCTGTATGAATATTGTTCACCCACACTCTACATGGAGCATTTGTGCTGTGGGACAGGTTCAGGCCTAAAAAACACAGATTAGGTGTGTTTAACAAAATGCAGTTAAAGAATATGTGTCCAGAGGGCACTGGTCATGCCCTCAGACACAGACTACATACCTACCCTACTCTGTCTGTGCACAACAAGCTGTGGAGCTCATGACAGTGAGTTCAGCTTCATCCAAACTCCTTAAGAAAAATAGATCACAAGAAGCAAATGCCCATGTGTATTAAAGTGAGAGCCTGTAAATCTCAGCTGCCTGCTTGGGGCAAGGCACACGAAGGAGTTCTTTACGTCAGGGACATAAGGAGGTTTCTGAGGTGCTTATTTTGCAGCAGTAGCACGGCTCCTCTACCACTCTTGCCCCTCTGGCAGCCAGGCAGGGGGGGGTGATTTAAGATTCTGCCTCTTCCTAACTCCCAGCAAGGAAGAAAGGGAATAGAGAGTTGTCTTTCCCCAGGCACTGGGCTGCAGATCTCTCTGTATTTTTGTTCTGTGGTTTCTACCCTCTGAAACTGGGCAAAAAAAATGGAGAGGTTAAAAAGCAGAGCAGCCATCTGGGAATACAAAAAATGCCAAGGAAGAGAGGCAATAACTGTGAGACTGCATATTTAAAGGAAGAGACATGGACACATAGGCATAAAAACTTGGACCAACACCAGGAAATATGTCAGCAAGATAAATGTAAATAAGTAAAATTTGCATTTATTTGTACCTCGGGAGGGAAAATAATTGATTGAACTCAAACTGCCACCCCTATTACTGTAAGTGATCTGTACATGCAATGTTCACTTCTTGTTGCAAAACACGGATGTGTCAGAGCCGCTGGTGAGCTCCTGGTGCTGCCCTCCCACGGGAGCTCTCTCTCCAGCACAGTGATTTGCACTCAACTGTTCCGATGTAGGTGGCTGTAGCCTGGCACCTCGGTTAGAGGCATCGCGAGTAGAGGAGTTTTAGCTTTGGAAATGAGTCCTGTGGATGCTGTTAACAGCGTGGCTGGAGCAACAAATGCTGCTGAATGCCCCTGAAAAAATAAATTGTGCCACTCAGCTGCAAAACAAGACTTTTGGGACATAAAGAGAGGAATCAGTGTTGGAGTTGGAGTGGAGTTGGCTCAGTGTCTGTATGATTGAGCACCCACTACGAACAGCGGGTGTTTTCCATTAGTTTTAGCTGAAGCAGGTTCTCTCTGGTCTCTGCTTTTAGTCCTTTGCTTCAAGTCAATACTTATTTTGCTGTCATTCCCCTGTTTCCTACATTGAGATCTAGATTTAAAAGGATGAGTAACTGCCTGATTTCAATCTTGGACTCCTAAATCCTTGTTTAAGTGTAGAACTGAACTGTTAACTTTTTGCCTTCTTTCAGAAAGTGTGAGAGCCAAGAGCTCCTGACACCTGTATCCACAAAGCCATTGCCAGTGGCTTTGTCATATCTCTCAACTTAAAAACCAGTTCATCTGTAAAATAAACATCATGATACACAGATAAGGCACGATAGGTAGAACTGGCTGCATTTGAATTGTATTTCACATATAAAATGGCAAAAGGTGCTGGTGCTTCTAGTCATGGGAAGGTGTTTTGAAGACATGGTCAGCAAATGCAGTGTTACTGCTACTGCACGGCAGGGTTTCAGGTTCCCACCCTGGGCTCCCAAGGATGTAGGCTGAGCAAAGCCACCTTCATCTGGGAAGATATTCAAGTCCATTCCATGTATAAAGAGGGCAAAGTCTTTATGTGGTGAGATCAGAGTGTGTAGATTCGTTGGAGGGGCGACATCCTGATCTAAATGTCAGCTCTGTTTGATACCTTTGCAGTCCATCTCTGGTTCTTATCAGCCTCAGAGTGAAGTCCTAAACTCCAGGAGCAAAGCTGTGCACTTTGCAGTGTGTAGTGGAGTAGATAAAGCATCCAGCTTATTAATATTGTGATTGATTTTGCGCAGATGCTAGTTATCCTGAAGCAATTCCCGTGAGATCCCTCATCACCTTATCCAGCGTTTGTCATCTCTCTGGTCCTGACAATGCAGTGAGGGACAGAAGACCAACCATGGCAGGGGGAAGGGTGTTCCGAGCTGGAGATGGGACTTGTATATCTGCATCTGGGAGTACTGCACTATGGCTTCAAATTGACATTGAGGTATAAATTAAACTGTGACTGTTTGCCCCTGGCTCCATTTCTCTTGCCAAACCTGTAAAGGCACTGGTTTAGGTGTCTTTTAGTAGCAAGAGCAGCCTGTGCTCTAGGGACACTAAGTGCTCTCTGACAGCCAGGCTTCACTGGGCACAGAACCAGCCAGTATCACCATCCAAACTCCAAAGTACAAACTTTTTGCTCTGGTGAATACAATAAAACTTGCTACCTTTCTCCCTGACAATCTTTATGGATGCCTAGTTCATTTTCAGCATCGTGCCCCTGTTTTCCTTCAGCAATATCAAAATATTTTCCCTTTTTAATTTTTACCCATTTAAGACCATGCATGAGATTCCCTACAGTGGTCTCTGTGTTCTGGAATTGTCACCTGAGAGAATATTTACAGCTTCAGGAGGAAAAAAAAAGTACATTGTAAAATTCCTTCCATTCAGAAATCATTTAACCAGGTGACCTGCCCAATTCCACTGATTTCACTGGGTTTTGTACACGCATCTGGCACTAACCTGCTGCGTAAGGAGTGTAAGTTGGGCTAGAAAGCCACTGGGACTGTACTTGTGAAAACAGCAATATTCTGATAAAGCAATTTATTTCCATTTCTTAACTGCCTTTCCTACAGCCTGCAGACACTTCCCGCCCCCCTCTCCTCCCCCTCCAGCAGATAAAGTGACACGTTTGTTGTTGAGCTCATTGCGGCACCTTGAGCAAAGCAGAGGTTGTCATGGGACTCTGCATGAACAGAGCAGATTTTCAAGAATAATACACAGCACAAATGAGCAGTCTTGTTCTGTCAACAAAAGTCCGTGTGTTTGTAAGGACCCTCAAATGCAGTTTTAAAAATACTTGGGAAGGTATTTTTAGCTGTGAGAGCCTCTCCATCCTGCCCTAACACAGGGAGAGTGTTCTCTGCGCCGTTCTCCCCCTCTCTCAGGGATGCTGCAGCCGTCTGGTGGTGAAACTCCCACCAAGGGATGTTTCTGCAGAAGCAGAGCCCTGAGTGGCAGCACCTGAGCAGCCCCTGGTCATTCAGCCTGAGCTGACATCTGTTGGCTCTTATCAACCACGGTAGGAAAAAACAAAGCCGGTTGGTTTCACGCGCGGAGATAGCTTTCCCGAGGCAGAAACAAACAACGGGGCGATGCTGGAATAACACTGGCTTGCACCCAGGAGGGATAAGTAATTCATAGACCGTGCTGTCCGGTGGGCAGGGGCAGGCAAGTGTAGAAGCTCAGGACCTCCCACACAGCCGCCGACGTTCCGTGATCCCTACGAAACCTCCAGTTCCCAGTGATTGTCCTTCTGAGTTCCGTGGCTCTCACTACATCGGGTCCCGGAGCAGCACGAGTTGCCTTTCTGAAGGAGAAGGCTCAAGCCAGCCCGAAGGAGCCGTGTGCTTCGCTGCACCCGGAGGACACGAACACTGAATCGGTGTCTGAAGAGATCACACAATCTTTTGGAAAAAACAAGTCAGAACCAAGCAGAGCGTTTTGCTTGAACTAGCACAGTCTTACTCAGATGTACAATTTTGATAACAACTGCATGTTCAGTGTAATAAGCAAAGAACAACTGGATGGCCTGAGTTCCGCCAGCATCCTGCTTTGCTTAAAAGCTCCATCCTGCAAATGCTGCGCCCGTGTGTCAGAATTAACACAAGGCTTAACTGAAGTGGGTAACAGCACTACCCCTCCTCTGCCAGGCTTAGTGATGAAGCAGTTATGGAGCCTCTTATTTTTTTAAGTGACGGATGCCAAAAGTGTGGCAAATCCCAAGTCTGACAGTGCAGCCCAAGGTGTTTTCTGCAAAATGCTCTACAAACGCAGTGCCCGGCTGGTTCTGGGCGCTGCTGGGACCGCGGCGCTTCGTGAGTGAGTGAAGAGCAAACAAGTAGCATGGGGGGGTGACAGTTACTTGCACTACTTTATGAAGTGATTCTTTCTACAGCCAGTACCAGAGTCAATATCTGTGGTCTTTCCAACGGGTTTTTAGGTGCAGAATGCAATGTTAACTATCATTCAGCCTTCACGTGTCACAGAGGCCTGAAATTAAGTTCTAGAATGGCATTAAATTCCACTGAGAATAGAAACAAATTGGAGATGAAACACGTGAGCAAACGAGTGCACGTAGCCTGCAGAGTGTCGCTCCTTACTCCTTAACTCACTCACCCTAAGGACTGCAGAAAGACTTGTTCCTCTGCAGGACTGACACCCCAGAGACAAACTCCCTTTGGACAGAGTGCCTGATTAAGGCCCCAGTCCGTGGGCTAATTCCCATTCCAGTGTGGGAGCAGCATGCAGCTGCCCGTGTCTGGAGGGAGCCCTGGGAATGGATGTGGCTCAGGGTAGGGTCCAGCCACCTGCACTATTTCAGCCGAACATATGCATCCATTTGCTGAGTACAAACATGTTACAGCCTTCTGGCTGGTCTGGGACAGGAGCTCTGGTTCACCCTATGATTAATTTCCTTTAAAGCTAATAATGTAAAAAGAGCCTGTGCACAAGTACGCCTCAAAACAGCTTGGAATTTCTTTTTTTGGCAAATTATTGTAAAGAGCTCTGTGTTTTCAGAGCTGCAAAGTTTATTCACATTTAAATTTGGTAACAAAAATCAGAGTACCTCCAAGTACTCTCTGTTGGATTATCTACTATGAAGTCATTAGCCAAGGATTAAAAGGAAAATTAAGAGATCTACTTCAGCTTTCAGAGTTCAAGTAGTAAATGGCTCCAGTAAATAATTAATATGACAGAAAGAGGATTTGCTGAGTGAGGCAACACTACCAGTATTACTATGTCAACTTAATTGTGTTCTGCCTTGCTCATTAATCCTGCTCTGAGTATTGCTAAGGATAAAACTCAGGCGAGGTGCTGTGCCGATGCCCCTCTGCTATTCTCCCTCTCCGAGCTCAGAGCATGCTCAGAGCTGGGTTAGTGTCTTCATGCAACACTGGTCTGTGTGAGCTCAGAGTTTTCCCTTTGAACTACAGCTGATATAAACACCTCCTGCTCTGCTGAAGCAGACACAGCGATATGGGTTGAGTAGGTGGAAATCTGGAACATTTAATACTCAGGCTGGAGCCACCACCACTGGGCCATGGTTACTTTCCCCCTATCTGTGGTGTTTCAAACTGCAAGCACTCCAGGGACAGGGCCTGGGACATTCCGATTACGACATTTAAGAGGAAAAAACATGAAATACAGAATAATTTTCATAAAGATATAGAAAGTTACAATCAAAACTAAGTAGCAGAGAGGTTAAGTTCGTGGCTGTCTCAAAGGCACAGTGTGGCTTATGGAAAGACAGAAAGCAGAGATGGCTTTGAAATAAAATATATCATTCCCAGTATCAACAGTATTGCAGAACAGACGCAGGATTTATTTTAATTCCATCACCCATCTCAATTCGAGTCACATCTTATTTCAGACCTGTATTGCCCTATAAAATGGACTTCATTGCCTACCCCCTCTTCCTGCTCATTTTCCCATGGTTCCAAGACATTCAACTGACACGATGAGAGGTGGGAGAACTCTGTCAAACTCTTGATGAGCAATATTGTGTAATTACACATTAGTTAATTCACACAGTTAACCCTCATGTACCAGACCTACATAAATACTTTATCTTCTGTGTTGCTCCAGCCCTTCGTGATAGGGTGTCTAAGGAGCCCTGCTCTGGCTGCGTCGTCAGTTTTTCAGCTCATGCATTTTGCTCACCTGCTGCTTCTGCAGTGGCAATAAACGGGCAGGTTTCCTCTCCACAAGATATGCCAGGATCCTCTGGTGTGGTTTTATCTGAACTGTGCTCGAGCAGGGAACGTGCTGGTGGTTGCCCTGGAGCAGTGTGTGTCGATGACGTAGCCTATTAAATTCTCAGAGCAAGGTACTTGCTTCGTCATATGTTTTGCTTTACATAATAGACATTTTTTTCTGTTGGCACAACAAACCCAGCATCTGCTGCTTCAGGAGGCTTCCACACCTTGCTCAGAGCAGCCAGGTTCAGCACTTTCTCTTTCCTTACCATCCAAGGGGTATTTCTGATTGCTCACCACTGCTCGCTGCCTCACGCCAAGTGCATTGTTCCGGGCAAACAGTTACTTGATGATAAAAGCCTCAGAAACTCATTTACTGGAGCAAAGTGCCATCTCTGATAGCTTTGTTCCAGCCACCCCCAAGCTGGACTTTGGATAATGATCCCACTTTTTCACCCACTGGCATTTATCCCTGGACAGGGTCCAGATGTCACAGCTCAGTGACATCTCTAACCACTGCTGAAGCCATTTCTGTAATGATTTGAGGGGCCTTTCATAGAGTCATAGAATCACCCGAGTTGAAGGGACCCAAATGGATCATCGAGTCCAACTCCTGTCCCTGCACAGGACACTCCCACATTCACAACATGTGTGAATTTAAACACCAACTGCAGTTCCACTGAAATCCCAGAATTGCTGGTAGAGACAAACTCTGACTGCAGGTACCATCAGTGAGTTCTTCAGAAGTTCCTTGAAACTCCTTGATCCAAAGTCAGGTTCTGCTTCTGTCGTTTTCTTTTTATTGTGATATAGAGGGACCCATAGACTGTCCTGACCAAAGCCAAAAGCAAATTAATTGGAGTGTGGGAGAGCAGGATGTATCATAATTCAGGCTCCCTTTACGAAAACACAGAGACAGAAAGGGGAAGCACACGCCTACACTAAGCATGTGCTTGGGAATCTGAAAGCAAGAATATATCTGTTAATAAACACATCTTCTTGTTTTTATCTATTAGATTGCAGATCAAAAAATTGGTTTTGTGGTGTTGGAATCATAAGGTGGGATCAAAAGAATGGCTCTATTTCTGAAATGCAGTGGAAAGAAGTGGAGTATTAAATACATAAAAATATATTCAGTTTTGGCTATAAATAAGTAGGTATTAAATTGCACTATTAGATTATCTGATCTTTTCTCTCAAAGAATTATAATAATCCTTCTGAAAGGACTAATCGACTCTTTCCTTAGAAGAGAAGATAAAAGTTTTACTGGAACAACTTCATTGCACATGTAATTACTGTGATGCAATTTGCTTTGTTTTAAAGCAAACTGGGGCTTTTTTTCTGTGTTACTGCAGTTATGATTCTGAGTGGTAGAAGTAAGAGGGATTTCAAGTTAATTATTCAAAAGAATACATGGAAAATGATGAAATGGTACATTTTTAGCACTGCTTTCTGCTCGGCAGGCTCAGCAGAGTCAATGCTGGTAATATCTTCTGCCTACTAAATGTTTTGGAATATTTCTCAGTAACATCACAGTTACAAGAATTTGAAAAAAAAAAAACAAAAACCCTGACAGAGCCATAAGTTCCCAAAATACCCTCTTATTCTGAAAACCAGGAACAAGAGGAGGAAGAGGAGAACAATGAAGAGGTCCATGTAGTATTCCACTACCTGAATTAAAACTCCAACGCGTAATACAAACGTAACTGGCATAAAGTTTGTCCACAGCACATATGGGAGCTAAAGAAATGGTTCTACAGTCAATTCTGCTTTGTCCAGTTCATTGTGTCTCCTAAGTCATCTCCCAGAAAAGGTTCTCCTACACCATCTGTGAATGTTCAATACAGCACTGAGAGACTCAGGAGTACCTTGACATTTCTGGAGACCCTTGTGCACTGTTCTGCACATCACCACCTCCTGACTGGATCCCAAATCTAATGAGAAAGTGTATCAAAGCCATTTTAAGCCTTCTTTATCAATAGCTTGGTTTTCACGTTACTCCTTCACACTGATGCTTTGCCTGTATTTTATGGGATTGATAGGAGAGAAAAAAAAATTTAGAAGCGTTGGTGAAATTCTTCTGTTATTGCTACTGCTGGCAACGTTGGTCCTGGATGGTTTGTAGCTGTGTTACAGGAACATGAGAACCTGGTGTTATATTTGGTGCAGGAGCGGAGGGAAGAAGTCCTGATGTGACTGACTGAGAGACATCCAGTGCAGGAGGATGTGCTACAGCTGACTGGGAATGAAGAGAATAAGGTGGATTAGCATCATTTCTTGTCAACAGAAATGTGTTCAGAGAAACTGAGAGCTACTCCTTTCCTGCTTTTTTTCCTCCAGAGTTTCTTAACAAAACCCCCAGTATTCACAAAACTAACACCTTGATATCTGTGCCAGTGCGCAGGAACTGTGAGTCATTAGAAAGCAGCTCCAGCTTCCTGTAGCAGTGCACTAGGAACCTCTGTGGGAAGATGAGGCTGCACCTACAGTATTCTGGTGTTTCATTTCAAGGCAGCTCGTTTTGCAAGTGGAAGCTGGCAGGATGCTCCCTTTTGCCGCGTGCGCACAGCATTTCCTGCACAGCTCCTGCCAGCGCCGGCAAAGCGCGCGGCCCTGCTCGGGCAGGTTCAGGGCTCCAGGAGCGACGGTTACGTGACTGAGTGTGACACAGACCAGAGCCACCTCATCCCACCTTAAAAACGGAGGGAGTTTTGTTGTAAATCCACAGAATCGGGGAGGCAGCTTGGCTGCCATTCATGGATCAGTACTGGGCAGCCAAACACACATTATAGACTTCTTTCCCTTAGTATTACCAACACAGCAAATGATTCCTTCTTAACACTGGGGGTTTTGGGCGGCGAGAGGACCAAAGGAGAAGGGAAATATATCTGGTTGTGTGGCAGGGGCTGTATGCATTGCCTTTTTAACTGTCACTAAGCAATATATGATTGGAAGGGGAAGTTTCAGCGCCAGATGAGCTCCAAAAACAAAACCCTACTTGGCTGTCACGTGTGACTTCATGACAATGAAGAGCACACAAATAAAACATGCTTATCTGGTCAGTTAAGTCTATCTAACCTGACTTTGCGACTTGATGTGATTTGTATAGTGTTTGCAGGTAATTTAAATGTGGCTCCTAGTGTCACATCTTCTTCATACTGAAATGGGACAAAATGAAAGGCACAGGACCTGTGCACACAGACTCTGTAAGGCCAAGAAACATTTAAAAGGGCGCTGGTCCCTTGTTCCCTAAAGGAATATCAGTCCAATCTCATCCTTACAGACACACCAAATCAAGCTTTTGGATACTCATTTGTTTGTGGCAGGCACAGAATATTTTTACTTTGGAGCTGATTAATCCTTATTTTTTTCTTTGCACAAGGGAATCAAAAGGGATAACATAGTTTTTCGGATCTATCTAATTTTGAGGCCTATTGAAATGTAAATGGTAACATTTCTTCCATTGTGTGTTTCTGTTGCCTTGCAAGTTTGGAGCATCACACGTTGCAGCTGTTTTACTTTTGTTCTGCTGATTTGGTCCTGCATCATTTGGATGGCTCGTGACCAGAGGCATTGTGCCTTGCGTAGTTCCCCATTCCTTCCTGCTTATGAGAACATCCTGCTTGTACTAAGTTTCTTTATACATCCCCAGAGGAATTCTCCCCTACAATCCCACAATCAGTCCACATCAGCTTTGGCTTAAAACCATACTGACATGCCTCTTGGTAGGAATTCCACATTTTCTCATTCACTGGTCAAGCAAGCCAGCCCTTGAGAGAAAAATAAAACTTTTTATTCTTGTGCTGGATTGTTCTTTCCTTCAACCTGTGACACCCAGTGCCATGTTAGGAATGGTAGGAGAGACAAATCAAAATTTCTTGGCAAAGGCAGTCATTAAATACACAGAGTTAAGTGAATGTGTTTTCAACTTCTGAGGACCGGCAAAGTTCAATTCTCGTTTTTAAAGCCTGTTAAAGCTTGTTCCAGGCCTACCAGCTTAGTGTAGCCCAAGAATTTGGCTTTGTAAGAGAGTATGGAGTGGCGAATGGCCAGTCCTGGAGTCCCCACAGGAGAACACTGCCGTGTTGGAAAGAGTTGTCATCTGATTTGTCAAAGACACCTCAGCGCGGGATGTGGTGTTCAGAGGGGATCGTGCTCTATAGCCAAGTTAAACTTTCTTCTTCCTATGGTAACTTAATTAACTGTCAGGGAGCATAGATGTCTGTTGTTACTAAAGAAAAGGACAGCAATTAGACTTGGCCCCTGGTTTTCTGCCAGTGCTCAGACCTCACGATGTTCTGTGAAGCAGTGAGAACTCTTGCCCAAAGCCACTCACAGCAACTCTTGCCCCCAAAGTCTTCACAACCTGAACTCCAGTTCACACGTCTACAAGATACAGCCACTGGGGCAGACACCACCTCTAAAATATCCTACTTTTTTGACTTGTTTAGATAGTTCATATAGTTTTAGATCTCCATCAATTACCAAACAAGGAAAGGTGCTGCTTGCGTATCTTTAGGAATTCTGTAGAAAAAAGTAAGATGCAAACATGATTTACCTGCAAACCATCTATGCACTCACAGTCTGGCTGTTGCTACGGCAACCTGCAATTGAGATATGAATGACAATCAAGAATCTCTTCAAGAAATGATACTGAATGAGAAGGGCAAGGAAACAACACCAGTTCATCCTGGTGTGGTTCTCACCTTCTCTTCAGCAGTACCGTTACGCGTTTAGTCTTGCTAAAGTAAAGCTGGAACCTGTTATCAAAACACACTAAGGACAGTTTTGCTGAATATCAGCTGTGCAAACAGGAGTGCTTGGTTTGGTTTGTCTGTGCAGCTGCACACGTGCTTTTGCAAGCAGCTCAGCTACCTACCACAAGCTTCCTAACAAGGCGTGGGGAAGAGCTGGATGGTGCATTGATACTCAGAGTGGAGACCTTCCAGCCGTTCTGGGAGCAACAGAGAACATCACAAGGACCACACACCCCTCCCGAAGCAGGAGTTTCTGCTGCCAAGATCATCCTTCTGTTTCTCCCAATTGTCTGTATCCCTCTGTTGCTGTTTCCAGTGGGTTTTGGGCACACACGTGGAGGCCTGAGATGTACAGTGGGAGAGAGCACGTCCCGTGTGTTCAGAAGCCACCACTGCTTTAGGGAACTGACAGCCTCCCCTGCATTTTTGGCCTCTGTTGCGTGGTGACAGTGTTTAAGGCAGGATAAGTCACCTCCTAAGAGAGGCGTTTGCAGCCATAGGCAGGGATAATTATAAAAAAGGTGTTAAGGCAGCGTGGTGATAGCATCATGCCCAACAGATTGGTTTGCTTCTTATTACAGGAGGGGACAAACCACAGACCTCTTTTGGAAATCCTTGGCTTTCTGCTCAAGGGAAGGGTAGTGAAATACTGGAGCTATTTCTGTGCTGCCGTGTTTTTAATTCTCGGCTTCAACGGCACCGAAGCAATGCACAAAACTCTCCAGGCTGTGCTCTTTTAGTTCTGTGTGGTTTGGTAGTCAGAAAAAAATCAGACTAATGGTGTCCTTCGGTGCAGACTTTCAGATGGTCACATCTCTGTTGAATTTAGTTGGGGGAAAAAAGGCTTTTAAACTTTGGTTTACTTTACACCACTGAGGCAGCCTGGATGAGCCTCTGCACAACCTGTGCTGCGCTGTTCTGTTGAACCGGTGCAGAAGGCTCTGGGAGGGGGTGGCTCTTTTACCCTGCCTCAAGGTAGGAGTCTTGTTTTAACAACTGAAAGATTGCTGGAACAATGTCCCAGGAGGTGCAAACAAAACCCAGCTCTGCTGCGTATCGGGCTGTGGTGTTTACCAAGAGAAGGAAGTACTCGCAGTATTAGCAGGGTTTGCACTGACTGTGTTTTTTTGAAAACACGGTTGTGTGAACTTCCATTCTTCTATTTTGTTTGGTTTTCTCTTAAAAGAGAGTGGGAACATATTTGCCAGTTGGCTAGAAATTATTTAAATGACTTCTAGCTCAGTCTGTAGACAAAATAATCCATTATTTACATGGGATAAGCAGGGTGTGAAAGAGTCTTTAAAACAAAAGCCCTGTTTAGATCTTTGTGACAACAAATGAAGGAGAGAGGAGACCGATGAAACAATATTTTTCTCAGCTATCTGAGTGCTTAGTTCACTTTGCTTTAGGCCCTCTCCCCCCAGGATCCTTATCACACAACTCCAGAAACATTCCTTGAAATTATCGCTGGCCCAAATCCATTGGTTACTCTCATTACTGCAGTGCTACGGGGAGGGTCTTCCCACATCAGAATGCTGCACAAGCCCAGGCTGAGAATGGGCTTCTGTTCCTACAAACAGCCCCAGGGAGCAGTAAACAGAATTTTCTTTCCTAGGAGAGGAAAGTAGAGAACAGCATTGCAGACACTCCGAGTTGTGACTACCCTCACCTTTCCTGCTGCTTCTTGCTCGGTGCCATATTCAGGATTTCTTTCTGTTTGAGACCATTTCGTGCTGATCTGGGAGAACCCCACGATTATTTTGGGGCTAAAGGCAATGGAGATGACAGGGAATCACTACCAGTTTGTCTACTGGGGTGAATTTCAGCTGCCAGCCCTTACAACAGGGATGATTCTGGACAACATTACTCAGGAGCACTTGGATAAGAGGTGACTCAGCAGTGTCAAATATTTTGCCAGCTACAGTTTTTACAAATTTGGGTGGGAGGTGAGGAAATATAAGGAGAGTGGGAGAGTCTTCCAGGGAAGTGGGCCCCACAACCAGTGGAGCATTAAAACACCCTCAGCAAACTCAGAAGCCAATTTCTGATGCTGCAAGCACACACAACAGCAGCCACACAGAGATGGCTTCTCCTCCCTTGCTGTCTCCCCATCACTGATACCAGACAGTGCAGGTGCACACTGCGCCCTGAGGCTGCACAACACAGGAGGAGGAGGAGTATGGTATCAGGAGTTCTCATCAGTTCTCAGGGCCATCACCCACGTGTACAGAAGAACAGAACGTTGCTTTTAACGTTTCACTCCTAATAACAACATTGTTTTCTGACTTCTCCAAGTACAGCTCTCACAAATATGACAATTTCATCTGCATGGCTACATCACTATATTTATACAAGTAAACTCCAAGTATAGACACACATGCCAGGAGCTGTCTGCCCCCCTTTCTTCTGAAGTGTTTCTTAAAACTGCACAAGCCACGCCAGGATGATTTTCTAAATGACAGGACATTATAACCTACAAAGCACGGGACTCCTTTAGTCAGCATCTCCCATCACCTGTCACTTGTGCTGGAGAACTGTGAAGGCAGGGGTACCCTCACGGGTAGCTCTGCTCGTCGTGCCAGGTACATCTTTTAGAGAAACTTCTCTGTACACCACAAGTACAGAAACTGTCTTGAGGCATCACATATGGTGGATGTAACCCCTCTGCTAACAGCTTGCCCATGGAGGGGCTCTCACTGGCCCATCCATTCCATTCCAGCCTGGTTGAATGGCTTCATCTCCCTGGTTTTGTAGAGACCTGAAGCCACCTAGCGCAGCCCTTCAGCTAAAGCTAAACCGAAACTTACTTTTCTGGCTCTTCTGTCTTTCCAGATGACTTCTGACTTCTGCTTTCTGCCTCCCCCCAGTGGCAAATACTCAAAGAGGAGAGTGATGCTCGCATGAGAACACAGACTGGAGCAAACGTGGAGATCAGTCATGATTTAGACCTGGCTGCCCTCAGCCACCGCATTGAGCTGCGGGTAAGAGCCAGGGAGCTGTTACAGGTGGAGAGGGAGGATTGTTTGATATTAATTGAGGAGATTACAGAAGGAAAAGGTAAATACTACCAGCTCAGCCAGGACTAACTCAGGCATTGCTGCTCTGCACAGCAGATGCTGTCATGGTCTCTCTCTTCCACTCTCTCTCATAACATATTTTTAGGCTCATTTTACACATGCTTTGTGATTTTGTGTGGTGGTTATGTTTGGGGTTTTTGTTTATTTTTTTTTTTTTTTCATTTATCCAGGATATCCCATCACTTCATCTCCAGAAAAATCAAGAACTGACTGCAATTTTCTTGAGTCATTACCTTACATTTGATAGCTGCATCTTCAATGTATACTTTTTGTCTGAAGAAATTGGGAGGCACTCCCATTTTTCTTGACAGCTCACTCTACTATCTAATGATTTTTCTCCCTTTAAGTAAGATAACTGCATGTTTTCAAGCTCTTCTCCCAGACAGTTGTTCTAGTATCAATAATCCAGTAGAGTGCCCATGTCTTATGTTCTTTGGAAACAGGCAAATCACCATGTATTTGTGTGAAGCCATAACATCAGAAAACCAGGCTATTAAAGAATCCCCAATGATACAGCAAAACAGTACACTATGCAAAAACTTTGAGCATTTCTAAATATAGTTCAGGCTGCATGGAAAATTTCCAACCTGTACTTTTCTCTATATACAATGAGTAGATAAAAATATTTATGAAACTTAGGTCATCTTTAAAGAAACCTGCAAACCTTTGAACGCACCTCATTTTGCCTGGTGAGAGTGCTGTCTTGGGATCACACTCCTGTAATTCTGAAAAACGGAGGGGTTTGGCAAGCCTATTGTCACACTTAGGAATATATTTATGCATTTAGAAAGCAGTGGTGTTTTAAAAAGAAACAAACACCTGCTGTGTGAGGACTGATGGGGACCATCACCTGAGCCCTTTGACTGCTTCGCCTCTGATTTACCACACCTTGTACAACTTTCTACCAGTCTGGTTCTTCCCTCTCTCCTCCTACTGATCTGTTCTGTTGGCAGAATCGAACACCTAATGCCAGGCTTTTGTTCCATCTCTATCAACTCTATTGAAGAGCAGAGTAATGTTACTGTAAGATCTCCCACTGTGCTGCTAAGAGCAAGACCAACAGTCCTTGGATTGACCAGATTTATAACCATAACCTATTGGGGCTGCACATGAACTTTCTGTGTTGGAATAACGAGCACGTTTTGGTTTTATAGTTAAGACTGAGTGGAGCTTTCTCAATGCCTTTCTGGGTCAACAAAGATTGACCAAACATTTCACATTATCTCCTGCAGAATCTCACAGATGTTTCCTTGCAGAAACCTTAAGCAGAATGCCAAATCCTTCAGCATCACATACAAAGCTGGTCCAGAGCCAAGCCTTTCCGATGTGGTTTTGTGTTTGCCTATGGTGTCGCATATGCCTGTCAAATCCGCTTCCTGTTTTGGGTATGAGGTCTTGGGATGGAGAGCTTCCAAACATTTGCCACGTCCAAAGTAAGCTGTGGCCCACAAAAATAAAAACAACAATATCAGAAGAAATATAAATACTCAGATGAATAATTGTCTCTTTATTATTTCCTGGCTTGCAAGCTTATGTGCGTTCATAGGAGGGGGCAATTTCAAAAGGAATATGCTACATTCCTGCTGGCCAAAGAGATGAAAGTCTCTGTTACTCTCACAGGCTTTCTCTCACATGGCCAGGTGAAATCCAACAACGTGTGCATTTAAGACACATCCCTGATGATATTCATACAATGGGCTTTGGCCTAGGTTTGTGAGTTTGTCTGCTGTTACATCTGCTGAGGACAAAGGGGATGCTGTTTTGCCATCCCTGGCAGCATTTCAGCCAGAGGGAAGGCTGAATGCTGTGAAATTGCTTGTGAAGTAAAGATTCACATTGGTGGGATACCCAGTGTTACGAGAGAGTAGCAGTCTGATGGGGAAAAAAGGGATGACCTGTAAACATCCCTTCCAACCCAAAACATTCTACGACTCTAAAGCCGTGTGTGTGAATGTGGATAACCATAACAAACAACTGGTATTTTATACACCAAAGCTAAACCCGATGTCTCCTGAGCTTTAGTCTTAACCCTATGTCTTTGGGAAGAGAATGCTTCCAAAATTGCAATCTGGATTTATTCATTAGGGCTGGTTTGACAGCAAAAAAAAAAAAAAGTTGTAAAATACAATGTAATGAAAGCATTTGACTAGTTGAAAAAAATTTTAGACTAAAAAATGAACATTCATCATTTCTTAAGTAATTTCTAAATCAGATCTGAGTTTTCTTATTATTTCTATAGCACTTAAGTTGCAGATCCTGTGCCAAGGACAGCGTTTGTAAGATACTGAATTCAGACAAAGCACACAATTTAGAGCAGTTGTTGTCTTCATTGTTTTCAACCAGTAGGAAAAACTAATCAAAATAAGACAGAAGTGTGAGAGTTTGAAGCAAATTGCTAGCCTTGTGATCCCACTGGAGGAAGAGCAGCATCTCCAAGATGCAGGTAAACCAGCAGCGTCACATTTTGCCGCTGTCCCTGTTCTCTCCTGGGGTTCTGCACAAAAGTGACAGCAAAAAGAAGTGGCGGCAACCCTGGCAGAACCACACCTCGAGCCAACGAGCCATTACCAGTAGGAAAGACAACACACCCTGCCAGGACTTGTCTCTGCTCACAGCCACGACCTGCAGGAATGAAACCCTGCTGTTCTCCAATAGCTGCACCAAGAGCCTCCCTCACTTAAGGGAGGGTGTGTATTTTAGCAAGATGTGTACAGATTTCCACTCTGTCCCTCCCAAATACCATCGTTGCCCAACAGACCTCAATGTACGTGGAAAATTATTTTTTTCTTAATGTCCCTATTTAGAGCTCAGTGACTGCCTTAAACTCTATTAAAATTACATTGAAAATATTAATAAATAGAATAAAAACATTAAGTTTCATTATGCTATAGTTAATCTGTACTAAAAAGTTAAACATGAGCACTAAGATGGCAAATGGCACAGGCACAATTTACAGGAACAGCTCCTTTGGATTTTGAGGAGAATTAGTCTTTCTAAATAGTTTACACAACTCAACTCCACTGAGTTTCAGATTGTTTTGGTGATTGGAACTGCTGGTCAGCACCTCTTTGAGGCGGGGCAGGAAGAGTAGGAGGACCCAGGGCACACAGGAAAGCACAGGTGAGATTTGGCACTGGCCAGGAGCCTCCCCTTACCTCCGTCTGAAATTAGCACTGTCCGTTAATTTTTTTCTGGTAGGCTCTGTGCTGTTCAAAGAACACATCTTAGTCACAATGCTGGAGAAGTGGAGATGAAGTGGCAGAATCATGGGATGGTTTGGGTTGGAAGGGACCTCAAGGCCCATCCAGTTTCAGGGCAGGGACACCTCCCACTGGATCGGGGGCTCCAAGCCCCATCCAGCCTGGCCTTCAACACCTCCAGGGATGGGGCAGCCACCACTGCTCTGGGCCAGGGCCTCCCCACCTTCATCACAAAGAATTTCTTCTTTACGTCAATCTCAATTCTGACCTCACAGCAATGAACAGGAGGAGTCAGAGAAGTTTTATCAGTCTACCCTGTGCTTTGCTTTGTGCAAAGGCTTTGCTATTTTGTGATCATTCTGAATCACAGGATTTCTTCTTCAACTCTTTCTTTGGTTCTGCCCATTTTTGTCTTTTTTTCTGAGTCATTTTATTTGTTTGAAGGCCAACAAAGTGCTGGATGAGAGCTGTTATTTATACACAGGTACGTTCCTACAGCTGAAGATTTTCTTAGTATTGGAGTGAGTAACTTTGCAAACAAGATGGGAATGTCCTTTAGGACCAATGTTAGAATGGATTAGCAAGAATATAAGACTTAAAACATTTTGTTCATGAACTGCAGACAATTGATTGACTTGAAAATGAGAACTAAATTGAGTAAAAAGAGAAAATATTTATCCACCCTAAAGTTTCACTGGTTTTCAGAGCAAGACTTGTTCTCCAGAGTTACAAACCATTAGGAATGCCTGTTGGAACCATCCTCTATACTTAAAAAAAGATCTGCAGATTCCTCTGAGAATAATTATAGTCCAAAATTCCACATAATGTGGTTTTCTCCCACCCGATAACAGTAGTTGTCAAGTATTTTCACAGTTTGGATTTTTTCCCTGTACCACTAAATTGTGTTGTGCCACCAGTGCAGGAAAACCAATCGTTCTGCCAAATATTGTTAGGACTGAGAAGGCAGCTGCCTACGTGCACTTTGATCTCATTCAGCTTTTTGCTTTGTTACTTCATGGGTCAGTCATGAAAGCTAATTTACATATATATGGAGAGGATTTTTTTTTCCTGACTCTGATGTTTGTTTGCAGTTAAATTAAGGGTCACTGAATGTACTTTGTCTCATCTTTGTTATAAATCCAAAATTGCCTTTTTTTTTTGCTTTAAGAAAAACGACCCTTTGTTTTGAAGGTGTCTCACAGCTTTGTAAAAGACTAAATCACACAGGTATGCACTTCTGTCCCTACTCCTTATACTACACCACACAGAGCCCAAGTAAGAGATACACTTTCTGCCCTTTAGCTGACTGGTCTGCTCTACCCCTGGGGACACGATGGGGATTTCCTCTTATCTACAGCCACCTTTCTGTGTTTGCTTATTTTTTCAATCATTCTTAACAAAGAGGTCAAATCTTTTACTTTTAAATAGCCAAACTTCCATTCCTTACAACGAAGTTCTTTAAAATACTCCAGCAAACCCAACGCTCTGCTCATTTCCAGGAGGTTTAGCAGAAACCACGTGGCTCAGCATTGACACTTGGTCAAATGCACCTATTTTGGTTGGTTACATCACAGGACCAAGTGTGACTGGAGCCCAGTCCCAGGCACTGCTCTGATGGAGATACAACAGCACCAACCATTATTTCAGGGTAAGCACAGCAGTGGCATCCAGGTTTTACAACAGAGCATGAAAACTGCAGCCCAGTCCTACCCACAGGAGAGCCCAGAGCACGGTCCTGCTGCAGCTTCGCTCAGGACATTTGCAATGGGTGAAAAACGCGCCAGAAATTCTTTGTGAGAAACGAGAACAATACCTAAATGCCATTGTCTGACCCCTCTATAACAGCCACAGGTTCTTATTGCTATGGTAAATCTTCCCCCTTCCTTCATGGAGGACTGGTCCAATTCTGCACAATCCCTCCAAGAGTGTTCCAGACCCACGGTCTCATTTCTGGCAGCCTCCCCTATGCTAAATTCTCTCTGGTGCCTGGAGCAGCTGCTTGTTCCTCCAGCTTGGGCCTTTGAGATGTAAATAGTGTAATCCGACTTCAAGAGGCAAGGAAATATTAGCAGAATTTAATGTAAATACTATATAAATCATCCCAAAATAGCACGGCCACGGGATGAGCCAAAGACACTAACTGAAAGTTAAACAGACTGGGTAAATATAGACTAAATATATTCCCCTCCTGGAATTGCCACTGGAAAGCATCCAGACAGGAAATAGGCTAAAATGCAGCCTTGTGGCAGTGATATTAAAAAGCCATTGGCCCATTTGGTGACATTTATAATGAATTTTATGTACTCCATACATTTTTAATACACGCTGAGTTAAATATTATCAAATCTATAAAAAGAGTATGGAAAAAAATGTCTGGTTTCATATGGGTGGACACCGCCTGGAACTCTCTCTGTGGGTTTTGTGTAAAAGTGTTTGAAAGAAAACATGAAAGGGAAAAAAGGAAAAAAAAAAAAACCCACAGTGCAGTTTTTGAAAACTGTAACTTGTCCATTTGGAGCCTGGAAGTCATCACACATCAAGGCAACAGAATTTCCAGGACACAAACCACAATGGGGATCAAGGAATGAGATGTATTTGTTGTATCCCTTACACATTCAAATAGAGAAATATCAGTTTGATTGTCTAGTTTAGCTTTGTGCAACTTCTGATTTAGTCCACTGCAAGTACAAAAGGATCTTTTTCCTGTACAGATCCTTTTTCAGGGCATCTCCAACCACTGCAGTAGCAAACACCAGAATTATAGTTTTGTTCATGGGTACTGGAAGATAAACCAATGCCCTGACTCACCTAGAGCAGTCTTGGAATAGAGGTGTCCATGCCCAAAAGGCTACTTTTCAAAAACCTACTCTGTCCAAAGTTTTATCCAAATTACAAACAGGATAGGATTTTCACACCTCCCACTCTCATATTGTACCCAAAGAAGTCAGTGTCGGTGATCTCTCCACCCCCAGACACCCAGCACAGCTCAGGGACCCAGCAGAGTTCAAACCAGAGGCTACAGGTAAAGCCCAACACACCCGAAAGGAACCCAGATGGGTCTGGACTAACACAACCCTTACCTTCTCCAGCTTGGTCTGTCCTGATGGGATTTATATGCCAGCATTTTGGTTATGAAAGGTTGGAGCACGAGTGACTCTCGTGCAATCTCTACTGAAACAGTTCTACCAGTTAATTAACTAAAACTTTCTTTCTCTGCAGAAATATCCTCAGCCTACCAGGCAGGAGAGGAAAATCATTGCAAAATGCAGAGCGAGGCCTGCATTGCCCTGATCGGCGCCGTGAGGCCCCCGATGCTCCTTACGCCACTTCTTCAGCTCATGGCAGGGGGGACCAAGCAGCCCCCCCAGCTCTGCCACAGAGTTCACGGCTCAGATGTTGTCCTCCCGATGCAGAGCAGCACTGGGCTGCTCAGGACCACCAGCCCCAGCACCAGGGGGCCACGAGGAAGAGCTTGGTAACTCACCTAAATCAGCTTCCACTGGAACATCCTCAGGTAACAGCAGCAGAGCTCCAAGGGAGAAATGAGAAGGGGGAATGAGAAGAAAGAAACCTCTTGGGGGAGTTTATTAGCTTATGCCCAAGTGTCAGCACCCTCTGCAAAGTGCCTGGCTCACAGCTGTAGTAATTTGGGCCCTAATTCCTACAAACAACATAGTGCTGCAGCAGAAGTTAAAATTGCTCATCACCTGAAGGCAGGTAAGTGAATCCAGGTGGTGGTGGAAGAGGATCTTGAAGGAAATGAAATTCTAGTTGGCAGGGGGTCAGGAAACACTGTGAGCTTTACAGGAACTATCCCAGCACAAGCTCTGTGAAACACAGGAGAGGTTCATTTCTTTGGTAATCACAGCTCACATCTCTCTGCCTCCTGTGGGTCCCACTCGATGGCTCCAGAGAACAGACCTCTCATCTCAATAGGAGATAATAATGTACATCAGGAATAGCAAGAGATGTTATTACAGAACTGGAAAGAAAAAGCCTTGGGTTTCATTTTGTAACTCAGAAACAGTTCCTTCTCAAGAAGCATCAGACCTTCTTCCTATCAAGTGTTGGGTTGATTTATTTTACTCTGCTTAAGCCAACGTAAGCTGATGTTCAATTTTGATTTTCTGAATAGCTATTCTGTTTGCTTTTCAGGTATTTCATACCGTATTTCTTTAATATTAGACAAGTTTTTTAAATATGGCTTCTATTAAGTGCCTTCCAAATTTAATCCAGCAGAATTACATGCTTTGAGACACAGCAAAATTGAAGAATATGATAACCAGTCATCAAAATCTAATTTCTCATTTATTTGGACTTCCTGCATTCAGTGAATAAGATTACAGCTCAGCCTTACGCCACAAAATCGTGGGCTACTTTTTATGTAAAAATCTGCCTCATTTTGGCAAAACACTACATTTTAGGAGAAGAATTGATTAATTTGAAGACTGTTTCTACAGGATGGAGATTGAAGACTTGATTCCAGAGCGCTGAAACGAAAACATTTTGCCATTGGCTTCAGTGATCAAACTGAGTCAGTAAAAACTAACTCTTGAACACGTTACCCGTGAGAGTTTTGGTACCAGATAGTGGTACCAGACACTTCATACCAAGTGTCTCAAAAGAACAAAGGCAGAGCTCATTTATTTAGAGACTTCCTCCATCTATGATCAAGTGGACCAGGCAATCAAAACAGCAAGGAAGAAGCAAATATAGGAATTAGTGAAGTTCTGCTTAAAGAAAAAAACCCTACATTCTGCCTAAGAAACAAATATAGCAACAAACCCAAAATGAAAAATGTTGTTTCTTCTCCCTTCTGCATTAAGCTTTCCACGAGGTCTTTAATCAAGAAGACCTGTGTCTAAACCAGATGTGCACTGCATTGTTGTAACACCATCCAAAACCCAGGACCAGTTCTCTCCAGAGATCACCTCTGCCACAGGGAAAGGTGCAATTCATCCCAACTCAGCCTGACTTATCCTGCAAAGCAGCCAAAAGTGAGGGCTGGGTAGGATTTTTCACCATCAACGCTCCGGTTGAGCCAAGGAACGTTTCCAAGGGCTGACGCCTGCACCTCTGGGCAGGGACCAGCACTGATTAAAACTTGGTCACTCTGTTCCCAGCTCTGCTGCTGACATTACATAAACTGGGGCAAGTAATTTCCCGTGGGTGTCCCAGTCCAAGCCTTGTAAGCTCCTTTCGACTGGATGCTGTGCATGCCTGATCACTGTTGAATCATGTGAGTTGAATCAGTGGGAGTTCTTCAGAACTGCCCCAAACCATTCAGGATACGCTTTTACTCAGGTCTGTTTTCAGATGACTGCTGGGAAAAGGAATCTGAACATAGTAATGATGTCACACACAAACTTTTGGAGCACTCAGTGTTCTCAGAAATGTAAATAACACCACAAAATACCACATGGGATACATAAGCTGCTTTAATAATAATAAATTTATTAAGTGGCAAGAAGCCACTTCGCTTTGTAAACCGATTTACTCAATCACAGCCTCTCTATTTTGCTTCCTCATTTAACATGAATACATTCTGTAATTTGTATGTGAAAGATTTATGTAGAGATATTCTGGACCACTCTCGCTGATTTTACTGGTCATAAAAACATTAAACATGCAGAAACAGCACCTTATTAAAACTATAGGCCTTTTCTCATTACATCTCCTTTGCTGCTAAGCTAAATTGTCACTGAATAAGCCAAGCCTACACAGTTTTTTTTCCTTGTCCTGTGTTCTGAGATGCAGAGGGGCCTGCAGAAATGTCTGATACAACCTCACATATAAGTAATTCAGAAGGCTTTGTAAGCAATAGCTGCAGTTGCTTCTTCAGACTAGAGGGAGCTTCTCATGCATTAATGCACTTAGTTAGGTTTTGTGAGGAGCTCAGAGGAGAATGCGCCCTCTTCCTGATAGTTAGTTGAGCCTGGACTCTGCACCACTGATATTGTTCAGCAACTGTGTGCACCAATAATTTAAAAAAAAAAAACAGAACAAGATATCAGGCTGTTTTTGTCATAAACAAGTAATAAATCTTATCATGATAGTAAAAAAATGGCAATTTTTGACGTGTGACATTTTAATTGCTAGAGAATGAATCAGTGCAAAGTGAGGTAACCCATGCACCCCAACACTTAGGGCTGGGGGCTCATCAAACCAGGCGCCGCCTTTTGGAATCCCTCTCCATGTCTTCAGCAGGAGAGTCTCCATTGCAGCCTAGAGGGGACACCAGGTTTAGCAAAGGGTCTTCAGATGCCCCTCCAAATAGGGACAGCAACAAAGCCACACCATAGCCAGTAGCTCGTTCACCCTAGGAGAAAAAAAAGAACAATTCACACTTCAGATTGTGTAATTTGAATCCAGTTTCAATGCACCCAACTCGCTCAAGAGCAGTGATGGTGCACGGCCACAGTGAACACCTGGGGTCCCTGGCAGCCTGCTCGGCTGTGCTCCTGCACCCCCACTGCTGTGGGAACCTGTCCTGTTTAGATGAAACCAACACATCAGTTGATCCACAGGAGAGCAGAGCTCATGCTGACTCAAGGGTGGATTTATGCTGGCCAAGTTCAGGGCAGGAAATGTTCCATCCAGCACGAGCATGGATCCGGAGTGTGAGCCGAGTGAGTCTGGTTTCAAAAAGCAGGACGCAGGAGGGTAAAATTGGTCTCTTCATTAGGAAAAAAGAATACACACAATCCTTCATTCCAAGGGAGGAGGGGAAAACCACAGGAAGCAAAAATACTTTCTCTGCTGCAGGCAGGAAAACTGACTCTGGTCAATCATCTTAAAACAATATGGAAGGCCGGGATTAGTGCCACAAAGAAAGCAGGAAGGCTGTCGAGGTTTACAGCGTTGAAGATGTTGCTGATGAAAGTGACCACTGGAATATTTTAAAACTAAAATGAAAAATATGAACACGTGAAGCTACCAAAACAAAGAAATGCCCAATGCAGATGAAAAGGCGATCCTTTTGAGAAGAACTCTGCTCCACCCAATTCTCTTGCTTTGCACAGAATTCAGAGTACCTGCAGGCACAAGCAGCTTTCTTCCCCAGCTCGCCTGCCAGATGTGACGTGAACATACTCACTGCGTGGACAGGGGCAGCGATGTCTATGTGGACCCAGACTCCAGGCCAGTCAAAGCCAATGTGAGAAGCAATGAAGAGCCCAGCACAGGAGCTTGGGGTATTGTCTCGGTCCTGTGGAAACAATGAAAACACAGTTGGAAAAGAAAATGTCCATGTTTTATTCTGCCTACAGAAAATACAGTTGTGCAAATCTAGTTCAAAGCTTAATGAACAGCCTTGAAACACAATCTTGCAAACCAATTACACTGTAAATCCTTTGACTTAAGCCCTGGTAGCAGTCTGGCCCTGCTCAGTTCCTCTTCTGCCCAAGCTCCTTTCTGCAGCGTTTTTGGAACTTCACTGCACGTTGTAACTCTAAAACACAGCAAAAGCCGCTGCAACAACCCCCAAGGCCTCCATCTTCAGCTCATGAATTCCCAGTTACTGTCTCCGCCAGAGACAGTATGATCTGAAGAACACCTGTCTTCTCACTTTCCATCCAGGAATTCAGGATTCATTAGAGCCATGTTTAAAAAGCAAGCAGCCCAAAGATAACTTCGCAGCAGGATACCCTATTTAAAATTTACACTAAATCCTAGCGCAGTGACAAACAGCCTGCAAATTCCCCAGGTAAAAGACCCTGAAGACCACAATTACATGGTCCATTTATAAAAAATTACAGCCCACACGAACATCTTCCAGTCAGCTATCAACAGGCCAGCACGATGTCCACAAAACATCCATTTTTGTGTAATAAATAAAATTGAAAAAAGAAAAAAGACTCTTACTGCCACAGAGTTCTTCATATCAGCTACAGCAGAGGTAAATTCACTGAAGTGGAGCTCAGGGCAATACACGAGAGGATGGACCAAGTCTCCACAGTTCCTGCCAGCTTTAACACAAGCCTTTTCCCACTCTTCATTATTGGTAAGGACAGCAGCATGATACTTTCCTGTAGCAATTCCCTAGTGAGATGTAAGACAAAATCAAGAAGGATTCACCGTAACTGCTCTGGGTAAGATCATTCTGTACTACTCCCTCTCAGCATTAACAGCTGCTTTTCATCTAACAAAACCACCATGAAAAAAAAATCCTAAAACTACACTACAAGAAGACAGAGTTACAAGTGTAGACAAAGACATTGTAGCTACTGCTGAATCTTTTAAAATTTCTGAAAAATCCATTCTGCAGTGAAATAGTCTGCATTTGTCTGGCCTATTCTAGCCACTGTCCCACAAAGTACGTCTTTGTAATTACTGAGCAAGCAAACCATATCACTTTTCAATTATTTATCCTTAGAAATAAAATTAAATCAATAATGAATTATAAATAAAACATCTGACACACGCTCAGACAGAGGATGCCCCAGCAATGCCTGTCAATCACGAAACCAGTCTGAATGCAACATCCTCATTCATTGGAAAGCTTTCTTCCTTTCAAATATACGAAACCCAGAAGCCACCACCTCATTGGTTTTGCAGTAGGACAATGGTAAGAAACTTTGAAAGAATTGATGTTTACACCAATGCACACAACATTACTGCTTCTAAAATTTCTCACCATTTCTCCTCCTTTTATGAAGACCAATTCATTTTCTAGAAAATTAAACTACAAGAATCGCTGCTCGCCAATGTAACCTTCTATAAAACAGGAACAGATTTCAAAGAACAACAGCATTAAATTTGATCCCTTGTGTCATTCTGTGTAGGATTTACAATATAAGCCATTTGATGGACAAGGAAATTTCTAATCACTATCATCAAATCAGTTTTGCTTATCGTAAAGCTACTGAATTGCAGACATTGAATACTGAATTGCTTACATCAGCCTCTAATATCATCAGAATTTCACTTTTTCTTTAAGTATGCAAAAGCATAAAAGTTGCAATAAAGAACAAAACCAGCCCTGCTTGAGTAATGCAGTTACAAATCTAACACATTCATGGCAAATGTCACATGCAGGGAGGGTTACAGTTACTGGGGTTGCTGTTGGCAACCTTCTCTTGCCTGAGTTTTGGAAGCTGTCACCCACCACAACAGCTCACAGCACCTGCCTTCCACCAGCAAGACAGCAGCAAGGAAGTGTGTGGTGCACGGACAGTAAAAGGATGCACAATCAGTACCTGAGCTCCAGTAAGAGTGGCCATATCAAGAATGATATCAGCTCCAAGATCTTTGCACGCATAGGCTACCCCATCAGCCAATATCAGCCTGCCCTCTGCATCAGTGTTATTGATTTCCACAGTTCTAGGAAGAAAAGAGGGCATTTAACACAACAGAACTTCAGGCTGGAAACTGAAACTCACCTATCTGGGCTAGAACAGTGGATGAGAAAGCAGACTCAAACCTCATGTACTTCTTACTTGGCTCTTCAAGTCTGTGTGGCTGCTCATTCCCTGCCCACAAGCACCCGGACAAAGCCAGCATGGGAAAGGGTTTCAATAGCACTGCCCTGGTGGCCAGGTCTCTGTGTTGGGGCTGTACAATGCCTGGCCTGTCCAGCTGGGGTCTTACAAACTATGGCCATGCAAAGGAGTCCCATACTCAGCAATCTTACTTCCCAGAGTAAAGAACATGAATGTCATCAGGTCTTGTTGCGCCTGGTCCAACCGCATTCTCAGCCAAACAAAAAACAGCATGAAGATTGTCTTTAAAACCCTGTAACAGCAATGGGAGAGAAAGGGCTTTTGATTCACATCAAGCTAATTTATTGGGACTGAAGATGGGTAATAACCTCTGCCCCAGCTCCCACTCAGCTTTCTATCCAACACACATTCCCACATTCAGTCCCTGTGACAAAGCACAGCTAATTCAAACCTCTTCCACCTTTATAGTATTCTTAAGAGCATTTAAAAAAGTCTTGAAACAGTAGCAACAACAAAATCTTTGCCCTAGCTACCTGAAAACATTTTCTGCAGGGATTTCATTAACAGGTCCTCTTATGAGGTTGTAAAACTAAGCAGTGAGATCACTGCTTTGTTTTTCTGTATAAAAGCACAAGATTTCTTGTGAAGTACGAAGGTTTGGCCAAACACATCACTGCCAGCCTATGAATTGTTACAATAATTGCATGTGAAATGACAGATCACTTACATTCACACCTACTGAGACTGTGAATACAACTTCTCTCACTGCAGATATTTACACACAAAACCACTTCAGAAATGAGGACTGAACCAACAAAGAACACATGGCATCCATGGCTTTCCCAGATTGGGTGAGTTGTAGCTCTTGTCCTTTGCAAAGGTGTGATCTAACTTTCCAAAGGACTTAAGTTATGGAAAACCAGTAGTTTTGTCTAAGATACAGCTAACAAATCTGGTTTCAATTTGAACTCTCTGCAGATAACAGAAGTTCACAATCTCTTCACATCAAACATGCTACTGGGGCCAAGGCACAGAGCAAAACTGCTGAGAAATGGCAATTTGGCACTGACCGTCCCCTGGACAAAGCGTCCATCAGATCTATGCATTAATCTGCAGCAGTAAATGTTCTTTGAACTTTGGATACTCCTCGAGGCAATAACTGCTCTGTCAGCAAGAGTCAGTCACTGGATTTGTGGAGAGCTCAGAGTTTTATTGGCAGCAGCCACTTCTTTTCCCCAGTTCATATTGTTAAAGCACAGTATGCATTTTTTAAATTCTTCATATTTTAATACCTGGCTGCTTCTCAGCTCCTCTACTACTTTCTGACAACCAAAGAAAACCAACAAGCAGCTCCTGATGACACTAGAGCTGCCACTTCCTCGGAAGGTTAATATTAGAGCTGGCACAGGATCTAAAATACAGACAGACTTCATATTCCAGAGCCACTCATCCCCTTCTTTGCTAAGGGGATGACAGCTGCCCCAAAACCCACAGCTTAAACAAAATCAGCACTGGATAACTCAGGTATGAACCTGATTTGAGGAACCAGAAACCACCCAGTCTGCAGGACAAACCCTGAAATTCAAGAAAGACTCTTAAATATATAAACTAGCACTCAAAAATCTCTCAAAATTCTCAAGATCCTGGTAAAGATTTGAAATATTTTCCTGAAATAGTAGAAAGAGCGGCTCAAGATCATCAACAGTAGTGGCAGGTCAGAACTTCAGGATTAGACTGGCCCTCATATCTGGGAATATATCCAAAAGCCAGACAGCTCCTTGGCAATACTAGGCTACATGATATCAATTAACACATTTTACTTACTTGCTTTACAGTGGCTTTGAAGGCACCCAAAATAGCAGCTGCTCCACCACAGTCTCGTTTCATTCCAGGCATAGTAGTCTGTTTAAACAGAACCACAGATTTTTTTTTTAATCCTTTACAAGAGAATTCCACTGTAACGCCTGCTAAAACTGGTGTTTCTGATGCTTCTGTAACTCTGATCCTGACAGTGCTCAGCTGTAACAGCAACACAGAACACGAGTATCTGCTTATTGGTGGATCTTGCCTTAGAACTGGAAAATGCTGAATCCCTGCTGCTAATTTGTTAGAAAATAAAAAAATAGTTGTTTACAAGACTTGTGCTCAGGCCAGCTCACATAGGTTTGGATCTATCTCCAAAATCAGAAACTAAACATCTTTGGTTTTAGCTTTCTCCTGTCAGTGGACAAAACATCAGGTAGCTCTTTAACCGCTCGAGACAATATTCCTTGAATCCTCTTTGGTCTTGTGCCCTGGTAGTTTGTGCCCATATGGATGACAAAAGATCATGTGTTTACTCAAATAAATATACTTTGGTTTCCTACAGACATTAAATGAATTAATTCTACCAGAAAACAACACTGCAAGCAAAGGCAGTAGAAGAACAAGTGCTGATGTACCTTTCCCTTGATGCTGAGTCCTCCAGTGTCATAAACAATGCCTTTGCCCACCCATGCAATGGTCTGGGTGGCACCATCTGGAGTGTGACTGAGAACTGCCAGGGCTGGGGGATGCAGAGCTGCCTTGCCAACTCCATAGATACCTGGGAAACAGAGAATTAAACCACTTGTGGGGAAGAAAGACTGAGGGAGACAACCTGGGTGCTTTCGGTAAAACATCTTGTAATACTATGGGCAAGAGAACTGTCTCAACAATGTGCAAATAAAACATTACGATGGAGAGGGGAAAACATTCAAATTAACTTAGCAGTTCAAAAAGGAAAAAAGCTGAATTTTCAGCAAGATAATACCTCCGAAGCCTCTCTCTTTCAGCTCCTCATCTCGAATAATTGTAGGAGTAATCCCAAGATCCTTGCCAACTTTTTTGATTTCCTTAATTATCAAAAGAAAAACGACATAGTCAGTCATGAGGAGGACCCGTTTGTGTCTTTCCACACCTATGGGGGGTTTGGGGTGATTTTTGCATGCATGCACATACAAACATTCACAATTTCGGGAGTGATGCTGGTTTTCCCATGACCTAATTCCACTGAGACATCCCTGACTTGCTATGGCATGAAATACAAAATTGACTTTTAAGCTCCACTAATATAAAAAAATTTCAGAGGTGAAGGCCAGATGTTCACTCTATTGGATCACAATGCAATAGGACAGGAGGATTTTCATCCTCAACAGCTTTCCAGATCTTTGTGATAAAACTCATTTGGAAACACAGCAACTTCAATTTCAGAAACTCTTGTCAGCATCAGGGTTAAGACAACACCAGCTCTGGCAAAGACCAAAACAAGAACTTGTGTCTTCTGACTTCCAGTGCCTTGCTCCAAGCTTTACACTCTGCCTCCTTCCAACCTATCAAAGTTCTACAAAATAGTAAAGGCCAAAGAAATAGGCTCAGCATCCTTGGACGAGTTCTTTGATGTGCTTCCCACTGCTGACATACAGGGTTAGCTGAGTGATAACAACATTATTTCTTGATTGCTGTAGTCTAGACTTACTATTAGTAACTCTTACTCATCAGGTGCATTACCTACCTCCAGGAAGTTATCTGTGTTCATCTCATTGCACGGGGTGTCCACAATCCGAGCTGCCAGCCTGACTCCTTCTGTAGCACTTGCCAGGCACTATAAAAAGAAGTGAGGACACTTGAGAACCGGCCTTGGTTTGGCTGGTTTTCTGCATAGCTTTGCATTTAGTCCTATGCAGCCAACGCCAGCCGTGTGGTTCCTCTGGAGCACACTAATGCTTTGCTGCAACCCATCACCAGCAGTTGGATATGATTAAACAGCAACCAAGCTAACCATGATTTTTTGTACATGTTATTTTTCCCTGTGCTCTAATTTCTAAGCAACTTTTTAACTCCCCACAGTGAACGGACACAGCAAAATTAGTAACCTTCTCCATTACCAAAGGGACGCTAAGAAGGCAATGTGAGGTGCAGGAAAGAAAGATAAAAACAAGCAAATTCTGGAAATCACAACAAGCTTTTAGGCTGCCTGGGCTGCAAATCTGCAGAGATTATGTTATCTATAGCACAGGAAAGCACAGAGTTTATATGTGACAGGCAGAGTAGCTGTGCAGAGTGCAATAAAGATTACAACCATAAGACATTCTATATGGCAGAGCCATAGGGAATATTTCATATCTGTGTAAAACATGCATTAACCTGTTTCCTCATTCCTGTAGCAAAATGGACCAACCCTCATCTACTGGACTAAGTAAAAACTCATCTAAGCAAGAGCAGACAGAATCAAAATGGTCAAGGGAAGACGCTGAGGCTGTTCCCTTCAAGAGGGATCCTCCTGGCAAAAAACGACAAAAGACCAGACACCCAGTTTTAATTTTAACTCCTGGGAATCAACAACTTGAAACAAAAGGCTAGGTAGAAGGAAACTTTGCTCAAACTTCTTCCAGTAGCCACACTACACTGAAGACCACACACAGCAGAAGGGTGACTCAGGGTGCTACAGAGGAATCTGATGTGTGGGACAGTTATTTGTGCTGAGGTATCTGAAGTTTGGCTTGGCCAGACTGGCCCAAGGACTCTATACATTCTGTATCCCAGCAGACTCATAAACCTTGGCTTGCTTTGGAACAGTGCCCAATTCTCTACAATTACTTTTGATTGCTTTACTTCCCCTAAGGGCATAAGGACCTCAGCAGGAGCCAAGTCAGGTTTGGAGTGATTCACTGTTAGGGCCACGCAGGTAAATGGAGGTGCTCAAAGGTCAAGTCTAAATGAAACTGTATGACTTACAGAAATAAGCTGTGCATGGGTCTGGCTTCCAGGGCAGCCAGGAGAACCTGGATAATGGCAGCCTTTAATAAGGGCCTTGTAAAACTATGACAATCCCTGCAAGTCCTCACCATAAAATATCCTGGGCAATGCAGTGGGTGCAAAACACAGCAAACCACTGAGATAGAGCTTTAGCTAAAAAATAACCACCACATGCCTCTTCCATGCTTTTTCAGAGGTGAAAACTTAGCTTGGAGGAAGTCGGCAATAGTTTTGGCATTGACATCAAGGGGAAGAACAGGAGGTAGAAATAATTTCAGCTTTGTTTCTTAGTTATAAATAACCTGAGTGGTTTGGAATCTACCTATCTGAACGAACTATTTTTGACAACAGTTATGTTTTTTTCTGATTTGGGGCACGGAAAAACTGAGTAATCAGCACTTGCAATCATAGTGTGCCTGTCTTTGTCACCTTACTGAAAACTGGTCTGGCATCATTTGCTGTGGTTGATTTAGCTCACAGAGTAAGGACAAAGTTTCAATTCTACAAATTCCAGATGCAGCAACACTGTCTCCTTTGTCAAATCCACTGCCAAAACTGTTGAGGGATTTGGATAACCCCACTGACTGACCAGCTCAGTGAGTGTCCATCTGTACAGGAACACCAAACCAGAAGCACTGAAGAGGAAGTTGCCCAAAAGCTTAAGTGCAACCTTTGGAGAAGCCTTTAAGTCAATTTCTTGACGAGGAATAATAAAAAAAAAAGTTACACTAAAGTTACAAGACATGGAGCTCCCTCTCTGTAAAGATCAAAGGGAAGGGAAGGGAAAAAGCAAGGGAAGCAGTGTTTGATTATCTGCTATTGAAAGACAACTCAGACACATTTCATGGTTACGTACAGCTCATCTCCATACCGTGCCATTTCTTAGCGTCATGTTTCTGGCTACACTACTGCTAGAAAAACGCAGCCAAAGAGGTACATAAGGCAGAAATAGCAGAGGCCATATGTGATCCCAGAATAATCAGCTTTTAGTGACTCCACTGCGATATTCACCCACACAGCCACACACAGATTCTGCCCAGGTAACAGAAAGGGAGAAGCCCACACACGAAAGGCAATGTAATATTAAAGGGTGAAAATACACTATTTGCATCTATGATAAACACGAGAAATCATCTTTCTTTACTTGTTTGGTGTTTTCCACCCTTGAAATCTCAATTCTGAATAACATCTTCAGCCTTTGCTGGAGGAATATGTTCAATATTTCTACTCATAGGTGCTGTGGGTCGATCACTTTCAAGGAACTTTGACCTAGGATAATTTATTCCTTTAGATATGACACCTATTCCCTACATAGCCCGAGACAGACGTATTTGTGCATGCAACAAATTAAAGAGAAAAAAAATTAGGGAATGATGGAAACAATTGATGACGTTAAGAACCAAAATCTTACTTTAAGTGTTGCCACTTCTATTGGTCCATTGTTCTGTCCAACCAGGAAAAACTCTACCGTTACAGTTTTCTTCTCAGTGCGTCTCGAAGCGCTGGATCGATGTGTGAACAATGGGAAAGCCCTGGCCAATGCACAGGCAGAAGCGAAGACTTCAGACCGCTCACAGACCATCTGAAACACCAGCCAGAAGAGAAACAAGTCAGAGCACATTAGGGACGTGGAAGACTACACTTAACAAGATGACCTGTGATAGGATCAGTGAAGATGGGGGAATAACTGACGACTGAATCAAAACACACTCACACATTACGCTTTGCACAGATGGGGTCACGGTACAAACAGTTCTCATCTGAATTCACTCAGTTAATTTCCCACATGGAAATTAATTACACTGCTGACTTGATGGTGTGGGAATTAGTACATCCTTATAAGGGAACTGGACTACATTAATTATACTAGCACAATTAACACAGGTTAGCTTACGGGTCAAGACAAAAAAAAAAGCATGGGAACCATCAATATGTGTTCAAAAGAAATGAAACGGAGAGAAATGGTATGAGAATGCAGCTAATATTAACTCAAAAGCTTTTTAACATATATTTTTCTGAAGTTCATTACAGCAATTACCGATGGAAAGCAGCTTTAGCTAAACATTTTCAAAGTTAACTATAAGGTAAAAAAATTAAATAGAGTTATTACTCTTGCAAATAAGTTCTCCAAGTAAAAATTATAACTAGATTTTGTTACTTGCACTGACTACATGAGTGTTCTCTAACCATCTACAAATCTGAATTAATCTGGAGAAGCCACAGAAAGAAATAACTAATTCATCAGGTGCATACAAAAGATAACTAAAGCAGTCCAGGAGCTTGTCCTGCAAGGGACTCACATTGGAGCACGAGTTTGCATTAAGATTTTTCAAACTTTCTGAATAACACAAGCAAGAGAAGACCTTAAACGGGTTAAACAATACAGACACAGCGCTCCGCATGCCGGCTTCGTCCATCATCTAAAGCACGTGCTGGATGTCATAAACCGTCAAGAGCCACTGCTGGTTCCCTTTGTATGGATGTTCTCAGTTGAAGACATTCCACACTTATCCAACATTAATTCCCTCCAACTGCTCCAGCAAGGATAAGCTGTGACAGTTTGGTCCTGTTTATGCGTCAGTGCAAAACCATTCATAAATGTCAGTATAATTATATTGGTAACACCTGCCCACCTCCAGTCTCCTTGGATACAGCTAAAATCTTGAAAAGTCAAGAAAACACTTGACTTGGCATTTCACCAGAAGCATTTTCAAAGAGCCACTTACGACAATACATCTGTTGACACCCCCCGGAAGGCAATTTCTAACCAGGCGGGTGATGAACTGCGCTGCAGATGGGCTGTTGTGTCGGCTGACCCTGGAAGGCAAAGCGGCCACAGTGGCGTAATTCAGGTAGAGAGGGCAGCTGTCGGTGGGGTTTGGATTCAGTGTGCTTAGAGCAGAATGCCATATCTGGGGAGAAAAGAATTTAAAGACAAAGAACTCTATGAGACTTCTCTTTCCATCTCATTCCCACTCTTTAATTGCAAGATTTTCGGTGTTGGAAACAAAGAAATTATGCACACGCTTTTAAATGTAATGACCTTTAGAGCGTAAAGAAACAGTAAATTTGACAAACCTGTTTATTAACCAGAAAATACAAAGGTACTTTCCATTAAAAGCCATACAAATTAAAACTTGAAAGCGCACTATTAGTGCAAAGGCTGCTTTGGAGCCTTTTTAAGTTGGGACAGTTTTCCTAGTGATAAATAAATGGTTTGATTCACTAGTCCTAAATTATTGTCTCACACAGCAATGCAATTAAAAGCAACCAAAGAAAAGAATCATGGGATGGTTTAGGTTGGAAGGGACATCAAAGTTTCACGGGCAGGGACACCTCTCACTGGATCAGGGGGCTCAGAGCCAGATCCAACGTGAACACCTCCAGGGATGGGGCAGCCACCACTGCTCTGGGCAACCTGGGCCAGGGCCTCCCCACCCTCACCGTGAAGAATTTCCTCCTGAAGTCCACCCTAACTCTTTCCCCTTTCAATTTAAAGCCGTTCCCCCTCATCCCATCACTCCAGGCTCTTGGAAAAAGTCCCTCCCCGGCTAAAGCAGCTCCACACTGTCCCGAGGGGCTCGGGAGCCCAGCAAAGCCCCCGCCCAGCACCTCCTGAGGACAAGCCCTGGTGCCAGCGCTCTCCCCACCCGAAGCCCCCGGCCCCGCATCCCAGGGAGCGGCTGCAGCGCATCCCCCCCCCCGCACCGGGCAGCTGAGACCCGGTGCGCCGCTAATTAACGCTAATTGCCGCGCTCCCCGTGACCCTCGGGCGGGGAAGGGGCTGCCCGGGCCCCGCCGTTTCTCCGTTTCGGGCGGCTCCGAGGGGTTTGTCGCGGGGGCAAAGGCGCTCCGGGCCAGGCGCCCGCCCTCCCTCCCCCGTGCGGGGACACCCGGGGCCGCGCCCCCGCCTCACCTCCTCGGTGACCCGCGGCTGCACCTTGCCCCGCAGCTGCGCCCAGGGCAGGCGGTGCAGGTTGTGCAGCTGCCCCAGGACGAGCACCGGGCGGCTCTGCGGGTCCCCCTCGCCGGCGCTGGCCTGAAACTCCAGCCGCACGTTCGCCATCTTCCGCCCCGGAGCCGCCTCCCCCCGCCGGCTCCGCGGGGCGGCTCCGCGGCGGCGCGGGAGGGCGGCCCCGGCGGCAGCGCGGGGCTCCGCGGGCGGGGCCGGCGCGGGGGACCCGGATGTGGCGGAGCCGTCTGCGTGCCCGCGGGGCGCCCCGAGCCCCCCCCACACCCGGTGTCAGGGCTTTGTGCTCTGTCCCGGGTGACACAAATCGCCGGGCAACAACATTCGTCCCTTTCACCTTCCAGTTTCCACAGGCTCGGTGTGGAAACAAACTTGCTGTTAACGGTGCTTTTAATACTTTCACACATCTGTTATCAAGGAGCAGCAGCTCATCTTTGCACACATTTATTAAAAATAATTCTGTACAGGCCAACGGGTTTATAAGTCATTTCCCCCAGGTGAGGAGCCTGGGATTCCCGGGAGATGCTCTAGCGATGCTCTTCTGTTCCTTGGGCAGGAATCGGAGGTTCCATAGAGGCCAAGCAGCATCCAGCAAGAGGCCACGCTCTGCAGAACGTGCGCAGCAGCTCTCTCTGCAGCACAAGACGGAGACAGGGCTGGACAGAAGCACAGGCAGCAGGCTCGGGCAGCTCCTCTCCTCCGACACCCGAGAAGGCAGCAGCCAGTTGAAACCAAGCCACTCCTCAGCGGCAGAGGCTGTTTGGGGCTTCCCTTGCCCAGTGGCACAGGCAGCACCCCTTTGGTAACCGGTCATGTGGAGATATTCTTACAAAGCACAGCATAAGGGTTGATGGAGCTGCTGATGGTTATTGAGGCTGTCTTGAAACAAGCCAGGCACCTGCAATGACTTAAAAGCCTACTGTGATTTGGTTTTCCCCTTGATATAATCAACTTCAATAAATTGCACCTCAAGTTACACAGGACAGTTGACATCTGAGTTTAACCTCTTGTCCAATGCGTATTAGAAAAGCATATCCTCTGACAGAATTGGATAGAAAATACAGAGCCAGTTGCTTCAGCAGAGCGCAGATACCATGGGAACAACTCATGGGAAAGAACTCTTGACAATGTAACTTACATTGTGCTACAGAAAGGTAGATTTTTTTTTTCAGAGATATTTCATGTCACTGCTTCTTTCATTCAATTATGACGAATATATAAAGACTTCAACATCATACAAGTATGTTTCAGTTTATACTTTTTTAAAAAAAATTAAGAATTGCCCAATTCGGTTGGAAGTGTTTTATTACTTCTTTGAAATCATTAGCCATGACAAAATGTCAAAAGCACCAGTCAAGACAAATAAATAACACAATCTCATGTTAAGAGTTGCAAATACAGTATATTAAATTATAGCAATATGCTGCTTCACACCAACTGATGCAGACAGCACACTTGGGAGACAGTAGTTTTACTTACGATCATCGAAAAGATCTATTACCAGAACAAGGGAGCTGCACACCCAGCTACAAGCATCATTCTTTCTTTTCCCAGTTTACTTTATAAATTTAATCAAGGGTTTGATCTGGCAGTTCCGGAAGATCAACAAACCCTTTGTCTAGAGGTAACAAGAGTGGTACAAAACTCTTCCCAATAAGCCACGTAAAAGCCAAGGCTTTCACATCTTCATAGTCTTTGCTTTCAGGTCAGTTCCTGCACCAAATCAGTTTAAATCCACATCTTAAGCCCAGTAAAGATAAACACAGTAAAGAAACTCAGGGCCAGCAACATATGCAACGTTAAAATTATGATATTACAAAACTGCACTTCAGGGGGTTTGAGCAGAGCATCTCTGCGAGTTCATGGGGAGCGCGGTATCAGTCAGAACATGAAGGAAATAAGTTACAGTCCCTTTGGGGAAAAAAACCCATGCAGAAAAACCATATTAAAAATATTAAGGCAAGGCCTCTACAATTGCACACAACTTCAGGCCTGAATTAATACAGGACTATTCTACTATTTAGATGTTTCCCTGCTTTCTGTTTCATGGCCTACAGCAAAGTTTTCCACTGAAAAAAAAAGTAGTGAAAAAAACCCAAATTGTCTACTGAAGGCCTAGTAACATCATTCGCAATGACATCTCTCACATCAGTAAAAGGCCAGAAACATGTCCTCTTCCAGGCAGGCATTTTGAAAAAAAATAATCTGTCAGGGAAAATGGATGTAATATTTACGGTAGTGAAACCACTTATACAAAGAAACGTAACACATATGGACAGACGCACTATAAAATAAACAGCTTATACAACAACTGAAGTATGAAACATGAGACCCACTGCAGTTGGTCAGATGGATTAGAAAGCCAAAAGGACAATCTCTATTTCTTAGGTTTAATTTCACCACTGTTTTTATGTAATGTCTGTACTTTAAAAAAAAAAAAAAAAAAAAACCCAAAAACCCAACCCATACGTGAAAAAATTATTTGATCATTCTGGTTGAGGAAAAACATTCCCATGATTACTCAAGCTCAGAAAATTTTTTTAATTAACTAAATGTGTTAAATTATGCCAGTGATTAAATCTTGTTATTTACAAGATCAAATACTACTCTGATTCTTAGTAATGGTGCAGTATCTAAATTAAAATCACAGGGCTTGGATTACGTTCTGGTTTCTAAAAGCTTTCTTTTTTAGCTGTCTATCCAGTTCTTTGGAGTTTTTGAGACTGGAAGAAAAGAGACGAAGTCAAACATTTTTGTGCCCCAACATACCTGACATCTACATCAATTTGTTATCTAGTCCCAGGACTCAGTAATATGGTTTAAATTTGAAGCCTCTAACAATTGTCACATAAGAATGCAGAAGACAACACATTTTTGATCACAGTAACACAATAATTACTGTACTTACTGGAAAACCTGAATTTTGTAATTATTTTTAAGTACTGTGTTTCCAAATACCCCTGCACAGAAAACCAAATTATTTGTATGGGAGCATCAGGTTTCCTGATATTTTCTATATAATCCTCACAAACACCTCACAGATCACCAAACTTGTACTTTGAAGAATTCTACAGAAACATTGCACAGACTTTGCACCACAAGGGCTTATACATTCCAAGGCAGCTTTCTGGAGTGTAGGTCCATCGATTCACATTGGGGAAGAAAATCCACAGAACTCCAAAAATAAGAAAATGAAGTGAAAAACCTAGTGTGACTTTACACCAATAAGAACAACAATAAGAACAATTACTATAACAAACAAAATTAAAATAACAAGCATCTTCCGGTTCTTCTTTTGGTATTGCTCAGCCTATAGAAACAGAAAAGAAAAAAATCAGCATTCAGCTTTCTGCAAAGCTACAAAGTACAGTTTGGTGTAAGTGAGGCAGATATAACTCAGAACTGTCCTTTGGTAACCTGACATTGCACACAAGGCGTATTGCAAGGAGCTCCCACAGAACAGCTCTGCTCCGCACCACAGATTGCCGTGAAGGTAAGCGAACGCTGCACCGCAATTATCCGGATCAAACAGCAGGAGCTATAAAGAATGCATCCTCAGGTCAGGTAAGCAACCTTTCTGTGACTCCTTTTCACAGCAGCTGTTGAGTGTCCTACACCTCCACAGGACGCATGAGCTACACAGAAGAATCTTACTTCATTTTGGAAGAACACTTAGCTATGAAGAGCACAGAAACAAGACCAGGGAACTGGGCATGTGAAAGTCCTAATAGGAATGTTGGTAAGATGTTTAAACTCATTTTGCTGATATTGTATTTGAAGGACATGAAAATTCACAACAACTTCATTTTTTAATAGGCATTTTTGCTCTTCCCGATTCCGCTGTGCTTTTTCATTTAATTTCAGTTAGAACTGAAAGCTTTCTTTTTGATTTGGTTTTCAGTTTTTGGCTTCATTCTTTCTTTCTTCTAACCACATTTTTTCATCCATTTCCTCTTTTCCCAGGCAAATTAACTACCCCTAGACTAGAAATAGCATTGACTCCAACCAATTAATTTATGTTTGTGCAGATTGCTTGCAGTTACTTTAAGCCTTGCTCATCAATGGTCAATGCCTGATTTTAGTGAAGCCCAATTTACTTTTACATGTAACAAGACTAAACCTGTAACCAATTTATTTTGCTTTTCCTCAAATAGCACTTTTTTGCTGTCCATATTAAAAGTCTACCATAATAGGAAGTTGAGTGTGTACCAACAAATGTCCATATTTCCAAAACAATGTTTTACTTAAAACAGTGGCTTTTGCATACATCTCTCAATCTACTTTATTTCCAGCAATGGAAACACTGAGCTGAGCTGACAAGTCAGAACTTAGCTTAAAATCAAAACAAAACAAAAAACCCAACAAAACAACCACAAAACTGTGTTCTGCTGCCAATTCAAACTCTTCAGATGTTCACAGCAAAAGCTTCACATTAAAAGCACAGAGTTAGACCCAACTTCTAACAAGCGTCAGCTGGTAAAAGAAAACATCAAAAATTATTCTTGTTGCTCACACTATTGAGATAATGTTTTCAAACTAGAATATATTAACTGACTGAAATCTACAGGGAGTTAACCAATACCCAGCCCTATTTCACAAGTGCTGTGTTCTCAAAGAGAGAAGGAATTGCGAATAGGTCCCATCAGGTCAGCAATACAAAGATCAAGGCGTGTTGTCTGGATGCCCAGAAAGTTATTTAAGAAATTAACACTAGGCATCAAGCACAAAATGAACAGAAATTATATGGAAAGTTCCAACAACAGCACAGTTGGACATTTTGCACTGTACAGCAATGATTTCTAAAAGAGACAATGTCCAACTGAAAAATAACTGAATAACTTCATAGAGGATTGTTATGTATGCAAAGCAGTTTAAGTATTCCATCAGCTTACCTTATGTAGTTGTTTTAGACCCTCTTCAGTTTTCATACACGACTGTTCGACATTGTAGTCAATTCTATCTAGAACTGTACCCTAAATAAATGGAGAGAATGAGCACTAAATTGAACCTAAATGAACTTCATCACAGCTCACAGGAAACAGCTAATGAACTAAGCAAACTATGAACTTCTACAGAACTAGTCTGGACTTCATTAAAGGACCTCCTTGCTCAATGCCTAAATGTCATCATCTCACATCGCATCCCTTAATAATCACCTTACTTCCAGATCAAGTGCTTTTGGTTGACACATTGAACCTAAATTGAATGTCTCGGAAAAATAACCAACACAATTCTGGGATTCTACATTTTGGGGTTTTCTTCAGTCTAACACCCATAACCAGGTGATTTTTTTTTTCCTCATTAACTCATCTTCTGGCAGATTTCAAGCAGGGGAAACCTTAGGGTGAAGAGGTAAGTCTGGCAAAGCAAGAAGCACATGAAATCAGGATGTTACAGCAGTAAGAGTCTGGAAGCCTTAACACTACCCAGAATCTCCTATTTCTTACTAACTGTGTGATGTCAATGTACCTGTTCTACTATCATTGCTCCCAGGTCTCTAAATATCTCATTGAGATCAGAGATTGACTGTACAATCTGACGTATTTCTCGTTCCCGCTCTTCCACCATTAATGTATTTTGCTCCACCAACGCGAGCTGGTCATCTGTAAAACCCTGTTGAAATAAAAGATTTAGATCTTTTACTATCAGTAAAAGCATGAAAACAGTAGAAATAATTATAAGTATTGTAAGACTTCATAATACAACAGTCCTTTCGGAATTTCCACAGTAGATAACTACCTAAGGAAAAAATCTTGTATTTTAAAAACAGTTTCAGGGCCACTAAAATAACTTGGACAGCTATTTATAGTTCTAGCAGAAAAAAGACAAATCTTACATCCTGCCTGAACACATGAACAGCTTTTAAAAATCAGAGCTGTCTGCAAGAACGTTTTTTATTGATGTACAAAACCAATAAATGTGTCTTGTAGTTATGGAATATCTACTGACTGGTCAGCATTACAGAAATTCCCATAATCTCAATGGCCATTAAAATGTTTAAAGACACAGCAGCAATTCAGGTTGTTTTAACCTTCAGAGAACCTTTCTGGTTTTGTCTCCAAGGCCAGACACAACTGAACAACATCCTTCTTGCCATCACTCTTAAATTGAAAACCTCTTATACACAAGAGAGGCCGAAAAGCTGCCCTAGCTTCTTCTGTAAGTTTTCAGTCAAACATTAAGGATTACCTTTGAGAGTATTCTGTAACAGTGTTGGGTAGGACACAACAGAACAGATCCCAGCATTGCTGAGAAATGCAGTAAGTCTGAACTCCACAACAAAGTGAAACAAAAAGGTGGGTCTGGTACTGCTCTACAACGTAACTTCACTGTGCAGAAACAAACCATTACATCATTATTTGCACCAATTTGCAATATTAAAAATCTTCTTTTACACTTTAAAGTGAGAGGCATCTTCCACCTAAACTCAGAATCACACTTCTCTAACAATTACTCTTGCATTTGCCCAGATTGCAGCAAGACAAAGGACAGCACAGTCTTTACAGACCTTGCAGTCCCTGTCTGCCACGTAAGGAGAATGGAGTAGTCAGAGCGAATTCCCTCACACTGCAGCACTAAGGCAGATGGCACAACCATCTTAACATTGCAGCAGCAATATTAATTAGGAAAATGCATCTCAGAAACCTGCAGAAATAAAATTTCCATGTAGCTTGACGCTCATTACATACCATTTTGATATTTTCATACTCAAAGGTACATTAAAATATTTTGTCATATTGAATTTGTGTGGTAATAACTTACTCTATCGTAAAGCGTATCATCCTCTCCATCATCCACCAGTGGGACTGAGGTGTCAAAGAAGTGTTTGGATCTTTCTTCTCTATTCTTCATGCCTGTAAAAGATAAACTACGTTTGAGCCTAATATTTACGTACAGTAATATCAGAGTGAAAGTAAGGTCTGAAGCACCAGATAGAAAAGCACAAGGAAGAAAATCTGGCTAATAAATGAAATAAATAGCAGTATCTACAATTTTAACAGTCACACAGGCTTGCTGTTTAATAAAGCATAAATTCAACCAGACTGGCAAGACTGATTAAATCAGCGATTTTAAGTCATTATGTTCCATGAAGTTAAAGTTAGTAAGTTAAGAGCCTTAAAGTGTGATCACTTGAGGCTATTTTTTAACAAATTCTCTTAGGAACATCTCTCCATCTGAATTGTGATCTTAAGTTCCACCTGTGTAATTTATACCAAAAGACAAAGAATATTATATCAGTATTAAATTTGAAGATCAAGGGTTTTTTTTGCATTTCTTAAAGGATTTAAATGACCTTACTGAGCTGAAAAGAGAATTGCACACAATTTTAGATTTTAAACAGAGGATATTCCATGTCTGATCTATTTCTGGATGCAGAATTTTAAACAGCAGCTATCATGTCTCAAGACCAACGGCTGCTTCACCAGTGTAATAGCTTTGCAGACCACAATTTGAGATGCAATGACGCATTAAAGATGTGGATGGATGAAATACACTGGTTTCATTGATATAGTAAACCAGGAAATTTCTCTTTTAGCCATATGAAGTATAGAGCCAGAGTAAACCAGTTTGAACGTGCACTGGGAACCAGAAACTCCTGAATTTTAACCTCCACCCTAACATACTGGTGCTCCTGTGTGCATCACTTAACCTTTCTGTGCTTCCCAATCAAGAAAAGAAGCACACCTTAACCAGTGCTTTCCACAGAAGATGCCCGTGTATCACTGTGTCTTATGCTTACGTTTGAGATAGTCAGACTGTGCATGCCTAAAGTTGGTGGATAGTTCCTGAAGGGACTGTGCTAAGGAAGACACTACATTCCTGAGAACACGTGCTTCTTGTTCTGTACAACTACGTGATCTGCTCTGCAAGACCTGGACTGCTCTCTGGCATCTGTGAAATAACTGAGAAAACAATTCCATTAGTGAAAAATACAGCAGCACACACTTTAACACTGCAAAAGTTCCAAGTTGAAGCAACATTTTGATTTCTAGATTTTTAAAATTAACTCCTTATTACCCAATGCAATGTTTGAAGAGTTAGGGAACACAGATGAATAAACAAATCAAAGCTACCAGTGTAGCAGAGTAACACAACTACTGCAAGACCAAAGATATTTGCTTCATTATAACTGCTTGCACTGTAAGCTTTAGAATATAAATCTCTATTTCCCACTGATATCTGTAAATGTGATTTAATTAAGTCTCTCAATCCTATTCCAAGAAGAAAAGCAAACAGTAAGTGAAAGAACAGGGAGGTTGTGACTCATTGGCAAGTTCACCAAGACACTGAGTGCAGCATCAAGCACAGAACCCAGGACTCCTGGCTCATTCTAATACTGATTACTAAGGAAACGAGTTACTCAAAGCAAACTACTGCCTCATCAAGATTCATTACAGATACGCCAAAGCACACGTGTGGAACTGAAAGCAGTCTGTACCTGTGTGATTTCTTGGGTTGTTATTTCTATTGCCCGTTCTTCTTCACTGCTGTCATCCAGTGTTGGCCTGTTTAGATGTTTATCATGAAGACTAGCTAATTCTTTCATCTTCTGTTTAACCCTGGTGATATCATACTGAATCTAAAACAGAAAATCCAGCAATGAAGAAAGGGAAGCGACTAACGTTTCAGAGGAAAAGGTTCTCACAAGTGCTAGACAAAGATCATTGAAAGAAATCTGTATAACATAAAAAGCAGACCAAAGATGATCAAAAAACACACATAAAAAGCTGACTAAGAAATAACTTCAAGTTCGGTACTTTTTTAAACCTACTCTTCTTAATCTTATGCAAAGCTGCTACTTTCAAATATGCTTCATTAAGTTGGAATAATATTTTTGTCATTATGTAATTAACATAACAGTAAGAAGGTTTACCTAACTTCCAAAAAATATAAATGAAAATTGAGGTCACATTTTCAACTCTGTCAAACATTGGATAGCCTGTTAAATCACACACTTTCTGATCACCTTTCTGCACAACAGGTACAAATGAACTGAGGAGGCAACGTGTGTTCTGAGAGGACATTTTTAAAAGATTTTCTGAAAGTCAAGAACAGCCTCACACTCCAACTACCGGAAAAGGTTGATCTCCAACATTTTAGGGTCTATTCAATTGTATCCCTCAGAGTTCAAACAAAAAGCCCAGTGGAAGTGCTTATTTATTTTGTACCCTTCCAAGTTTCAAACTGAGAACAACTCTGCTTTGCTAAGAGCTTTAGGACCTTCCTGCAGTCTCAGGACTAAATGTTTAACATGTCTATCCTAGCAGTGTACTGTTAATACTGGACTGATGATGAAACACAGTCTTCTGGGTTATTTCACTTGCAATCCATCATTCAAGAGAGTAAGTCACAGCTTGCCTCATGTTTTCCTCTAAACAAGGGTGTCAAATCAGAAAACACACTTATTTTAATATTTCTTCTAAACTACTTCTATCATAAAACTTACAGCACTGAGAACGTAACTGACAACACTAACAAGTTTCTATGTGAGAAATCAAACGTGTTGGCTTTGCCACACAACTTACTTCGTCTGCTCCATCGACCCATTTGGGAGGTAAGCGTTTTGTTACTCCAATTGCTGCTTCAGGATCTAAACTTATTCCCGATACCAGTGCCATACGGTCATCAGCAAGCTACAAAAGGTAAGAAAAGAGAGCAAATTAATTTTACTCAAACGAGATCCAAATCCTTGATCATCAGCAGACAGAAAGAGGTGGTACCATCAGTGATACCACCTGCAACATACACAGTTACTTCACTGTTTGGTCTTAGGGAAAGATTTCACACAAAACCCGCACTTCCTGGTTTCTCTCAGATTTCTCATTTTCCTTTATCAGACCTGGAAAGCTTTGTGGTTTCTATTCCCTCCCCTTTGAAAAAAAAACAAGCCCTCTTCCTTCCTGGGTAATTCTTTCCTGAAAACTTGTTTTTGTCCTCAACCTTATTTCCTGGCCAATAAAGTTTGTACAATTTATGCATAGCATAAAAAAAATAGTTAATAGCTTCATTGTACAAATTCACTGTTCCCCTTATGTATACAGTAAGTCAGACTGGTTCATACATGCATCGAATAATAACGTAACATTATATCACAAAATTCTTGTCTTCTTTGTGCAGCCTTGTCCCACTGCATATGGAGACACCTCACCCTATATAATGAAATCCAACAAACTAGCAGAGCAAGTAAAAGAATGTTTTAGCTCAACTATGTACATCTGATGCACTGTGGTAGAACAAAATGTGAAAAACAATACCTCATCCAGCTCCTGAAGTGATTTGTGGATCCCATCAGCCCCATCCAGTTAGAGACAGCAAAAGATAAAGGGGAAAAAGGAGACATAGGACAGATATAGAGTATGATCATTGGAGAAAATATTGATTTATTAAGCATGATGGTTTACAAAGAACAATACAAATTGCTTTTAAAATGTTCAATAACTATATCATGATATTGTACTTGAAGTCAGCATTTTGCTTGATGCCCAAACTTCAAAAAGTATTTCAGTTGCTTGGTAAACAGAAAGAACATAAGGATCACATTAAGAGCTGGGTTTGTTTCCCAAAGTAACTGCACGGTGAAGTTTCCTGTTACTAAAACGTCAGGTAGAAACACTGCAATAGAATATATTGAAGTGTGACAGCAAGGGCAATTGGAATGCAGTGTTCAACGCCCACTGTGAGTTAGAAGGTTTGATTATGACTGGAAGATGCAGACACAAGCTTTTGTAAGACATTTACTGACAAGCACCCCAGTTATCACAGGCTGGAACAGACAGCAAAAGACAAACAGCAAAAGCAACTGTAGTATACGCTCACTTATGCTCACACTTCAATTATGCTTTAGTTACAGGCAGCATTAATCCTACATGCATCTGAAAAAATGTGAATGGCAACGTATCTGCACCTTCTCTATTCACCAGTCCTTTTTCGGTAGAGGGTATGTGAGCAATAGAATATTTCACTGGAAGAGGAATAAAGTAAGCATGTCAGATCTAAACCAAGCACAAAATACCTGTGGTTTTACAAGCAGCAGGCTTCAGCTAATGATCTCTTTTATCCTATACCAAGCTTTTGAAATAGGGCAACACTGTTAGGAATGCTACTTTGATTATCTGAGTTTAAGGAGTGGTTGACTGTGCACATGAGAATGCCCCTTACAGGGCAGAATGCCATTTTTTACAGTGAGCTCTTGTAGTAAAGGATTTCTGCAGGAGGAGCCTGGAGAGCAAAGTAAGGAAAGCTGAAGTACTAGGGCACAGAACTGGCAATGCTGCCCTGCTGACATGCAGCAGCTCTGCTCTGGGGATACCCCTCAAAAGACAAGGTCATGAGCTGCAACTCTGACACCTCAGAAACTCGGAAGGCAAAGAGCTCACACTGCCACCTTCACACTCCTCGCTGAAAACACGCTCGTAATAAGGAACTATGGAACTCTCAGCTGTCCTCCAGGATCAAGAGTGAGCCACTGACTAACTTCATCCACTGCAAAAGAGAGACACCTTCCAGTCCCTCTTAGTATTCATTACATTTGACTGAGCATCCTAGAAAACAGCTGCAATTAATATTAACACTGTAAATAAACATTTTATGCAAGTGCTGAGTGTTATTACACTCACTGTTGAGTAAAAGCTCAGCAGTCTGTAGTGAGTTTAAACTGTCACTAACTTCCCTAACGTGATATTGTTTTTAAAAAAAAAACAAGGATCTAAAGAAGAGATATTGATATCGGCAAAACCCCCATGTTAACAAGAACTGGATGCAGTGCCAAATTAAACATGTATAATGCACATTACTATTGACATTTCCTGTACTGCAAATGCAATTTAATATATAGCTTGTTAGGCACAGGTGTAACAAAGTTAACAATGAACAAAGACCATTCAACAGCACCTCATCTGTTGAAGTAAAATTTGCAGCACCAAGTACTGCTTTTTCTAACAGAAATGCATGAATGCAAACAATTTAGAATCATGAGACTGCCAGCATATCTTTACTGGCGCCTGTTACAAATAAATAGTAAGTTTGAACAGAAAATGTAAAAACTTCAGCAGAGCTGAGCTGCCAAGAGGTCCATCACAGCCTTACTAGCTCAGAACTCAGAAAAAGTTGCATAAATTGCCTCTGAACAAATGACTTTTTCAAGTTTCTGTGATGAACTGGAATCTACTGACTCTCCTCTGGCACAGACCACTTTCAGTACTATTTGTACTTGGTGAAAAAAAATAAAAAGGACAATGAGCATCAGAGAAAATTATGGAAAAATTTAAGCAATGGGAATAATCTACACTAGTGTAATTTAACAGTGCCCACACTGAATAGAAGAGTTCTGCTCTAGGAAATAACCTGGATTTTTTTCTTTGGGGAAAGGAGGCATCAAAAAGCACAATGGAATGCTAACATGAAGTTATTACAATGGTATTTATCATTCACGGAGTGAACAGAGGGACAATCAGCACACAGTCAGATCTCTTCTATTCATTTGATGTGAAGCAGTTGGAACAGGTATCAACAAGGTGGAGAGGGAGGAGCGCAGAGAGGGGAGAGTACAGAGGGCAGGGGGCGTTGAGGAGAGGGCTCAGGGGAAAGGACTGAGGGAGATGGGGTGGTGAGAGGGTGGAGAGGAGGCAGGGCAAGGGATCGATGATGGTGGTGAGAGGGTCGAGGGGAGGTGGGGAAGGGAGTGAGGGACTGGTGGGGCGCGGAGAGGGTCGAGGGGAGACGGGAAGGGCGCAGGGCACACGGCACGGCTGCCGGGCAGCCCGAGGCGAGCGCGGTACAGAAGGATGAAGGGAGGAGACTCACCGCAGCAGCCATGCTACGTGAACTCAGAGGGCTGGAGGAGCCGTAACTACTCACTTGCTCGGCCAGCAGCTGCCGGCTCTGCACCGCGTTGTTCCGCAACAACAAGAACGCGTCCGTTAGACGCCGGGTGGCCATGGCTCGCGGCCCCGCGGCCCGCTCAGCGCCTCGCTGCGGGGCCTCGGCCCTAGCCCAGCACAGGGCCCGCGGGCACAGGGGCGCTCAGCGGGCCCGGTCGGCGGCCGCCAGCGCGGGGCCCCTCCGGCCGCCGGGCCCGTCCATCGCCCCGGCCCCGCCCGCAGCTCCGCCGCGGCCCCGCGCACTTCCGCGTTGTGCATCGCCCGCGCCTTCCGCCGCGCCCAGCGGCCGCCGCACTGACGTTCCGGCCATCGGAGTGGTTCGGGTTGGAAAGGACCCTGAAGCCCATCCAGTTCCACCCCCTGCCATGGGCAGGGACACCTCCCACTGGATCAGGGGCTCAAAGCCCCATCCAACCTGGCCTGGAACAGCTCCAGGGATGGGGCAGCCACCGCTGCTCTGGGCAACCTGGGCCAGGGTCACAATGATGTGAAGAATTTCTTCCTAATGTCCAATCTAAATCTTCCCCCTTCCAGTTTACAGCCACCCCCACCCCCCCACCCTATCAATACAATCCCTTGTGAAAAGTCCCTCCTCAGCTTTCCTGTACCCCCCCTTCTGGTACTGGGAGGCTGCTCTAAGGTCTCCCTGGAGCTTTCTCCAGGTTGAGGAGCTCCAGCCCTTGGATCGTCTTTGCAGCCTCATCTGGACCCGTTCCAATAGTTCCATCTCCTTCTTATGCTGGGGATTCCATAACTGGACACAATAGTCCAGGTGGGGTCTCACGAGAGCAGAGCAGAGGGGCAGAATCCCCTCTCTGTCCCTGCTGGTCCCACTGCTTTGGGTGCAGCCCAGGATAGGGTTGGCCTTCTGAGCTGTGAGTGCACGTTACTGCTCATGTTGAACCTCATCAATCAGCACCCCCAAGTCCTTCTCCTCAGGGCTGCTCTCAATCACGTCATCCCCCATCCTGTATTGAAACTGCAGATCACCCCGACCCAGGTGTAGGATCTTGCAGTTGCCCTCCTTGAACCTGATGAGGTTCACACAAGCCCACTTCTCAAACAGCTGTGGACCCCTCACGTAGGGCTGGCAGACCCCAGCACCCTGCAGCTTCTGGCCTTAGCAGGGGTGGGGGCAAACGTTAGCACCTTATGTTCATTGCCTGCAAATGAGAACCAGGTGTGGGCCAGGGGACACGGCAGCCACCAACTCCACACAAGCCTCTGGGCTGGTGGCTGGGCCAGAGCCCTGTCTTTCCCTGGCAGGGAAACTTGGAAAATGGCTTTGTACAAACAACCCGTAACGTTTCCGTAGCTTTTTCAATTAACTTGTTTCTCCTCACTGCTGTGAAGCATCCTCAAATCATCCTCAAAAGGCACAAGTTTGGTTCAAAGCAAAGACTGTCATATGGTCATTTTGGGTTGGTGGCTTCTCTTTTACCATTTATTTTATTTTTCTGATTTCCTTCCCCTTTCCCTCCAATTTCCTTTCAGTGAATCTTCTGTTCTCCAACAAACCTTTTGCAGCTCTTTTTTGCTGGCTCTGACTGTTCAAAAATGAGGATGTTTCCTGAAAATGAACAAGACATTTAAAACAACAACATTGAGTTTGACTTTAACAAGGCAGACTAAAACCAGGGAGGTTCAAACTAGACATCAGGAAAAATTTCTTCACTGAAAGGGTTATCTGGGACTGGAATGAGATGCCCGGGGAAGTGGTTGAGTCACCATCCCTGAAGGTGTTTAAAAGTTGGGTAGACAAGTTGCTCAGGGATGGTTTAGTAGTGGACAGGTACAGTTGCACTCAATGATCTCACAGGTCTTTTCCAATCAAACGATTCTATGAGTCTATGACACAAGATGGGTTTGAGCTCCCTCCTTGCACCCCAAGGGATGCCTGACATGGCCCATGTGGAAACAGCAGCAGACGCTGCCCAACAGAGCCAGGCCTGCTGCTGCACACTGGTCGTCAGGAGACTCCCTAGCTTAAACTCTCAAGAAACCTCCCAAAACAACTAGTATTTACACATATGGTAGGAACAGTGACTATAATCACAACCACATTTTCTGGAAATGTTACCCCGTTTTATCTCACTGTCTGGGCAAACTTCTACAGTGAGAAATAAAAAAAAGTATTCCTTTGCTATTATAAGCCATTTGGGGAGTTTTCTTGAGCAGACCTTTTGCCTCAGCGGGAGAGACCTGAAACTTGGAATTTAGCAAGGAAATAAGCTCCAGTTGTACAAGGACTAACACATGTGGCTCATTTTTCGTGGTCTGGTGAAATCTGTTTTCATTTTGGCTGCCTGACAGAGGCTTTAAAAATATATGCATGTACTTCATTTCTTCATGCTAATTTTTAATCTACTGTAACAATTTTTTATTCTATGAGAACAGTTTCAGCTAATGGCCTTCCAGCTTTGTCCTGGCACTGGTGCTGTGGCTGTAGGTCCAGAAGAATGTCTCTACCATTGGCGGTCTCCCTGTGATCTTTTAGCTTTGAATGCATGCACAGAGAAAACCAGTTGGAAGATCTCACATAGAGGGATGGCAAACATGAACCCAATGGAAAGCCTAATGTGCCGGAAGTTGGTACACACCATCAATTACCATCTTTTGCTTCCTGATTTTTGACAGCTTAAAAAAGGTTGGGATGTTGGGCAGGCTCAGAATTTAAGCAGAGGCTATAAAAAGTATTTGGGACTTGTACACAGAGGGATAAAACTCTGCAAGGAAGGGGTCCAGACCTAATTCGGCAAATAACCACTTCAAAGTGGATATTAGGAATAAGCAAAGGGAGTAGAACGAATGGAAAAAGGGATTAATCAAGGAAAACTATGTCTTAGAAGTTAGGACGTGTAGGCATAAAGGGAAATATGCCAGCAGTAAAGCTGAGTTAGACATTGCAAAGGAAATTAAAACAAATAGCAAAATGTTCTTCAGGCTTACATACCAGGAGACGAATGAGAAAAGAGGCACAAGTGATGAAAGGGGGAGAGGCAGGACAGAAATGAATGCATAACATATAGTGGAAATGTATTATACATAGAGGAAATGAATGCATGGAGATAGAAATTATCTCATCCAAGTAGAACAAACCATAAAGATCATAATGCAACGATAATTTCAACTAGACGATCGTTGTAGATCCCTTTCAACTGAAATACTCTGATTTCTGACCTCGACACCTAACAGCACTGGCCTGTCAATATTATGTCTGGCTGTGTAACAGCATCACCACAGGAGGAACATATCACCATCTAAGAGCAGGAAAAATTGTTCCAGCATTTAAAAAGAGGAAAAACTATTGAAGTATGATCCAAATAGCATAAAGGCTTTTAGATAAATTTAGCAGGAAAGAAAAATTCCAGACACAATGACATACAGAAGTGGGTAACATGCAACATGCATTTGCTGAAAGTGTACAGTGCTAGACTAAGCTCATGACTTTATAAGATAACTACTTTTCTGGACTAGTAGACCTACTGGCTGTTAGATCTACTAGATCTACAAGGTAGTAGATCTGTTCTGCATTGTAATGAATACGTGTAGGCTGGAAATTAGAAGAAAAAGTTTAACCATCAGAGGAATGAGGTCCTGGTGTGTCTTTCCTACAGGCATGGCAAGGGCAAACAAATGTATTATAAGCTGGCACTCAATCTGTTCATAAAAAGAATAGTATTTTCCCCTCCTAAGACAGTACATATCCCTAAAAATATCTTTCTAAGCATATACTGTTAATATTTTGGGCTGGTTCTTCGGGGTGCTAAAGCTCGCTGTCACAGGTTCAGAGCCTATGTCTTCCTTTGCCCTCTTATCTGCTTTTTTAATGCCTCTTCTTTTCTAGTGTTCTTTATGAGCAATGAGATAGCAATGCTGCCTGCACTTGCACATTCCTGCACCCACCACCTCCCACAGCCAGGGCCTGGTCCAAAATTTCAGGAACTTTCCAGTTACGACCATGGCATTTAGATTAGGCCTCTGGAGGAAGAGAAAAGTACACTGCATTTCAGAGGAACATTCTATTTTGAGGTGAATACTTAATCATTTTTTTAAATGGTGGGATAATCAGAGCCGTATTTCAAAAGCCAGCTTTTCAACTGTGCTTGCAAACTCCTTTTTCACAGTCCAGCCCCTGCATCCCCACTGTGTAGCTCCCCAGGCTAAGTCAAGGGCAAACAGACCTTATGCTTCGGTGATCAGATGAAGGTCAATCTCCACGACATTTTACCTTGTGTAATTGAGTAGATACATGGAGGAGGTGAAATATTGCAGTCTTTTGAAGCCTGAACAATCAGCTTGTGCCAAAGATAGGATTAATGGACCATTAAGTGCATTTTGCCCTGGAAAATCCCACCATCCTTTTGCAACTGGGACACTTGGCTGCCAGAAAAATTCTTCAGCGTGGAAGTTTCTAAAAAAAAAAAAAAAAAAAAAAAAGAAATTCAGCAAAGTGGCTGGGTTAGCTCTGTCATTGCTAGAGATGCACTTTCTGCATGGGAAGTGGGGGGGTTCTTGGAAAAATAGACGATCTTCTTGCCGTTATCCTGTACTAGAAGATTTCAGGCTTCAGGTCTGTCAAACTCGCAGTTTCCAGAGGGTGTTAATCACTAGAGTAGGATTTGTTTGGCCAGTGAATCGGGAGATTCCCGTTTTGGCAGTGGGTGTGATGCTGACAGCCTCTCTGTAGGTGGTGCTGCAAGGCAGCGAGATGTGAGTAAGACTCGCCTAGGCTATTTTTAAAATTCAGTCCCTTGGTTTCTTAACCAGCTCTTGGTATTCCAGCTTTGTTAAAAGAAGACGTGGTTGCCCATAATTTCTTTATTTTGATGAGCTATAATCTAAATGCACCTATTGAAAATATAAACAGAGGAGAACTGTTATTTTTTCTGGGTTCAAACTGTTGGCAATCTGTTCTCTGCCCAGAAAACTGCAGTTGAACAAACTGCCTTTTCATATGGATCTAAATTTACCAGAGTTCTAACAGCAGATTGTAGAATCTAAAGAATTAGAAAGATTATCTGAGAAAGAATAATAAGTTGTTCATGCAGAGACCCTAAGTAATAGATATTTAAATTATAAAGAAAAAGAAATTCATACCTCTAAGTGGGCTCTGTCTTCTTTTGCTCTACACTCAAATGTTGCCTTGAGTTCAGCTGCTCTGCTGCACTCTGAAAAATGGTAGAACGGATCCTGCAAATGTTTCTGCATTCCTCCCGGGCTACTGAAATGCAATTAGTCCAGGTGAAATCAATTTTTACTTCAAGCTGGGTAGGCAGTGAAGACTGCTGTGTCTGCTTGGAGGGGTGGGAGGAATTTTTTAATTAAAATTCAGCTGAGAAAAATTAGTCTTTACAGGCAGGCATATTTCACCTACACAATTAAAGAGGCAACCTTGTTCAAAGGCAGATATAAGAGTTACAGTCCATGAGCTCGTACCTCAGTCTCGTGACAGGCCAATAATGCCTATGGTACTTAAACAATGGAACAAGTGTGTCATCTAATATTGTGCAAAATTCCTTTCCTTAGCTGGGCACTATATTAAATCTTCTGTGTCACCATGGTGTTAGGTCACCTCTGCAGCAAAGATAAAATATTGCTCATTGTAGTCATTTGCATCTTTGATTATCCCAATTACCTCTCCAGTAGTCAAGTGAATACATTCTGTATTTAAATTGATGTATCAAATGTAAAAATTTGTCATTGATGTCTTTCTTGTAATGTATATATATAAAGATTTTAGCTCAAGATGGGGTGCCTATCTGTCATGGATGTGTGGTTTAGCCAGACAAGAGTTCTGGAGCTGGGTGCACAGCAGTGTTCATCCACAGAAATAGCAGTGTGAATTCAAGATGTTTCTGTCCCCTCGCTGTTGAGCAATTTAGCTGGCACTGTGTGCTACAAAAGGGCTTCTCATGTGCTTTAGTGCAAGCTGATCAGTTTGGTTACTAATATAACAGCTTTCTTTAAGAGGTCAAACCATCACAGCTGACACGCTGGAATGCTGAAGGGACTTAGCTCAAAAACACTCTGCAAACCCACATTTGAGGGCCCAACAGTACCATATCTGGTAAAAAGAGGTGGGAAATGCTGTGCCCGAGTCCCACAATACTTCAAATACATTCACACATGAGAAGATCGTAATCAAAATAAGTAGACAAGCCAAGTATTATTATTATTCCTCTTCTAGAGATGAGGAACCAAGCCATGAAGAGACTGAGTGAGCAGTTCCCCTGCAGTTACACATAATGTAAGCACTGGCAATAAAACACAAGCTTCATCATTACTGACATTTTACAGATGGAAAAACTAAGTCACAGAACAGCAGTGGCTTGCTCAAGGTCACTCAAGGTATTTATAGCAAACCTAGGACCTGAATCTGGAGCTGCTGAGTTCTGGTCAGCATTTTTCCCAAGAGAATCGCAGATAAGGAGGTTAATGTCAGTAATTTCTCCAAAAGCAACAGAATCTCAGAAAGAGATTTCATGTTCCAGAAAATGATGCCTGTTCTCGTGTTAGAAAAAGAAGCTTAGACTCCAGTATCCCCAGCAACTCATACCCATGTTCTTCTTATCCTAATTAGTGGCGATGTTCCACTTCCAGAAGGTTTTATCTCTTTAAATTGGGTGGGTTTTTTTTCAACTAATTAGAGAAGGCAGTTCAGAAAGATGTATTACCGTAGATCACAGACTGACATTCCAGCATAACAACTATGATCAAAGAAAGATCTTTTTTGTAAACGTAGGAAACAAGTCAGGCTAATAAAAACATGGATAGGTTTTTGCACATTACAATGCTAAAATAATCGATGAAATAGTGAAAAAAATCTAGTCAGAAAGTCTACGTAATGAGTATTAACTTGCACACAAGTAGTCTGACTCTGCTTTACATGAATAGCATTTAGCCATAAATCATTCTGAAAGAAGAGGGAAAGAAGGGATGACCCTACTGATTTCCATGCCTTTTGAGAGCAGCAGAGGGCACATATGAGCAGGTTCCTGCTTAACAGATCTTCATTTTTTTGGCTTGTGTTTTCCTTTAGAATCAGGAACTGTAAATACTGATTTTCTTAATAAGCTGGTGCCAGGTGGCTAGCAAGTGTGTATCCTCTAAAGAAGGAATAGTAGATTTCCAGGCTGGTTTTGTGTCACTTAAGACTGCTGCTCACAGCTGAAGTGCTATGCCAAGATACCGCCATAGATGGTTTTTATTGCTATGCTCAGAGGTGCTTAGAAATGGGAAATGCTAGAATCTGAGATAAGTACAAAGATGATGTAAGAGCTCAAGGAAGGAAACTAAACCAAGCGAAAAAAAAGTTTATTAGACCAAGTGGAGCAAGGTGGGGAGGAGGGATCAGAGCTGCAGCTGAGAATGGCCATGGGGAGATGATGAAATCCCCTTTTGGCCTTAAATAGCAAAAAAGTAGTAAATAGTAAAAAAGCAAATCATACATCTGAAATCAAAACAGAGAGGTTGCAAGGAAAGCAGAAGAGCCGCTCCAACAAAGGAATTGCTTTTGTTTGGTTCTCTTTTCTCCTTGCTGCTCAGATAAAAGAATTACAGTGTCTCTAGAAACACTTTTACCATGTGTGAACTCCTGCTCCACAAAGCAAGGCCTTACAGAAAAATTGTCTCCAGTTTATACATGAAGAAACTGAGGCAAGGGAGAGCAATGCTGTTTTGACATTCAGTTTTTCTACAAGTTATCCTTGTTTGATCCCTCTGAAGACGTGGGTGTCTGAGCTTGGATGACTCATGCAGCCCAGACTCAACTAGTTTACCTCTCGCTAATGTCCCAGGGTCTGTTTTTTGGCCAGGACTCTTCAGCTGTTGCCCGTGGGCTCCAGCTGGTCTGCAGTGGTAGTGGATATCCCCTTCACTCATCTGTGCCCTGAACTCCCCACTCACCCCACTGTTGGGAGAGGATCTTCCACTGAGCTAAGGCAGCAGTGGCCACAATGGGCAGAGGGTTATTTTGCTCTCCCACCTCTGTGCTGCCTTATATAGGCTGGACCAGGAGGCTCCATCTCTGTGCTCTGCTGTCCTTGTTGCATCCCTGCTGGGAAATATAGTCCAGTGCCCTTTGGCTGTGCTTTGCAGGTGTGGTCATATCTTTCATGCTTGGAGTACATCCACCATGGACCAGAAAGGGCTCGAGATCCTTGGAGCCCTGAGCCAAGTTGCAGAAAAAAAAAAAAAAGAGATCCATGTCTGAATTGTTGTACCTGAAGGAGGTACAGACCTAGCCTGTGCCAGTCCAAGCTGGCTGGTTATCCTGACACATCAGCCCCATTTTCCTTGCATGGAAGTGTCTACACTTGCTTCTGTCCACTGTGCCCCCTTAAAATCCATAGAGGAGGCCATAAGAAGCACTCTGCCAGCAGGAAACACTGAGCACAAGAACCACAGTGGGATTTAGAGTGTGGGTTATTCTTGATGTTTCCGTGTCCCAGCTAACAGCACTGCCTCTCCCTACCATTGTGAGCGAGAGCATGTGAGACTCCAGGAAGTGTTTGGCAGCAGAGGGCCAAGATAATGGTCCAAATGCTGAGTTGTTTTCCCTGCAGCATAGCTGTGGAAGGTGGTGGGCTGTGAGAAGTTAATGGGACATAATTTGGCTCTGCATGGTTTTTTGAGGTCTGAGTAGGCTCAGCAGCTTTGCCTGTCCCCATCTTGGTTTCCAGACCAAAGATGAGGTGCGAGGAACTGAACCACATTCCCTGGGAAGAGCTGATAGAGCCTCCCCCACTTCTCCCCCTCTTCTGGTGCTTCAAACCAAAACAGCTGCAAACTTCTTGTGGCTGGAGATGTGCTGAGTGGCCTGGCAGAAGTTCAGGGAGAGGTAAAAGGATCCCACCCACCAGTAGCAAGGGCTCTGTGCCACCACCAGCCCTTGCATGCCCTAAATCCTGGCTTCCTGGTAATTGCTATCTCCATAAATACCAGTTGGCCGGCAGGAGAAGGGACGTGCAGCACTGGACCGAGTTGTATTGTGTGAAATATGAGGTGACACACAGTACACTGGCATTAGGCAAAGGAGTTGTCTGCTGATGTGGTGACACACTTTGAGGCAAAACTGGAGAATTTAATCCCTTCCTGCCCGTGGTCTCCCGGGCGCTGCGGTGAGGCACGCTTGACTCGCTTTGCTTGGGGCTGTCAAGGGAAAAGGAAACTCAGAGCCCAGCACCATCTGCAGGTCACGAACTCAGATGTGTCAGGTTGGCAAGTGCCCGCAAGGCCACTGGGTTTGCTGAACCTGGGTCCTACCACAGCTGGATTATTCATACAGAGCACAGCCCAGCCAGGTTTGTCCCTGGTGAAGCTCAAGAGAGATGAGGAATGCTGAGCTGCTTTTGGCAGTATTGTATCAGAGGCAGCTCTGGCCAATAGTTAGTCTGGCTCTAGATCCAGCTCAAAATGTCTCCCTGCTGCACCGACTGCGGGTTACCCCATCCTCCTCCCCGCAGGACCCGCTGCCTGCTTTCCTGTTGAATCCAAGAATGACAGAGCTGCATTTGTGTTCAGTTCTCCTAAATGTGCAGTCCAAGGGTGACAGAGACCTGTGAACACCTTTCTGCGCTCCCTGCATTTCCTTCTCCGCCTTTCTGTTTCTCATTTTTGTTTCGAGATAACCCTCCTCCTCTTTTTTTTAAGCAAGATGGCAGTTGTCTTGCAGAGATCAAAGCCTTGGATGAGGAGAATTCCCCCTCTCCTGCATCTCTGTTGTTAGTTTCTTTCTGTTTTCATGGCCTCGGCTCTATAGAGCGACCACGAAACCCTATCACTGCGGTGAGTGCTAATGGCTGCAGACCCAGAACTGCGAATCCAACCCACGCGTGGTCTGAGAGCAGAGGGAGCACATGGGGGTGGCAGCAGACACAAACAGCTCAGGGGTGAGAGGAGGAATCTCCCTCCTGCCGCAGACTGTGTTCTGAACCACACCTCGGTGAGAGGCCTCCTGCAGCTCAGAGCAGCCCTGCAGGTATCTGCCTCCTGCCAAGTGCCACTCCTGAGGGTATCTCTGTTCCTAACTTAACCAAAAGCTAGGCAATTATCTTTGGATTCCCAGGCACATCTTGTAAAACCAATTTCAAAACCAGCCCAACAAAAACACACAATGAATACTAATTTCTGTCAGTTCTAGCACAGCATTTGCATAGGAAAATGGGAATTTCTGACATTTCTGTGACGCTCCCTCGGGTGGATGTGTGTAAACACACTCATCCAGAAGGGCTTCTGGTTGTTTATGTTTATCTTGAAGCAGATCTGTTTGCTCTGAAGTGCAAAGGATTAATGAATGTGGTGCAATTAAACCCTGCATAGGAGGCAGCAAGCAAGAATAGCTCCACCTCTCTCCCTTTGTGGGACTTGTTTCGCGTGCACTTTAAGGAGTGCTTGTTTAAGCTAGTAACGGTCTCTCTGTTCTTTGGGACAGATTTTTCAATGGGGCTTTAGAAAGACAACTACAGAAAAAAGCTCCTCATAATGCAAGTGGCAGGTGCTCACCAGACAGCTCGGCGGGCGCGCGCCTGGCCAGCAGCAGCGGTGGTGGCTGAAGGGTACGGGGCTGACGCCTACAGTGGGGCCCTGCTCAGAGAGAAAGGTTGGTCCCGTGGAGGGTGTTTGCTTGGGCCTCTGGAGACCCAAATCCAACAGGCTGCACGACAATCCGTGCTGATACGCAGTTCCAGCGAGCTGCTTGGGACGCGGGCAGACAAACTGTGCCAGATCTCCCCGGGGCGGTGGAGGCGTAAGCCTCTGCTGTCATAATGGAAGGGGAGAGAGGCACCAGTGTCTGCCAGGTCCTTGGCCTCTGCAATTCCCGGTGCTCTGTTACCTTCTGCTGGTGATTTAATTTACAGCAATGAACTGTGAACTGCAGTGGCTGTGGGATGTGATTCCTGCAGTAGCTGCTGGACTGTGACAGCAACTTCCAGTGGAAGAGCAGCGATCGACTCTGGTGCCACCACCTTGCATTGCTGCAGCTGAGCCTGACAGATCCTTTCCCACCCAGCAGGACTCCCTCTGCTATACATCCAGGCCCTTAGCAAGAAAGGCTGGTTCTGGGCTCTTTGGAACATGATTCTGTCATCCTGGGTTTGGGGGTTCAGGCTGATGCCAGTGATATTGTGAGAGGGAAGGAAGAAGAAGAGTAATCTGGAAGAAAAATAAACTGCATGCTGGTGTTGACTGCAGAGAGTAACTAACCCCAGGGAATTCAGAGCCACATTTTGAGTTCAGCTCATTACCCAAACGGTGAATCCATGGACATGAACTTTGCTTCCATTTTGCAAGTGGGAAAACCCTGGCACGGGAAGATTGAGAGATTGTGAGCAATGGAGGGGCAAACCTTTGGCTGAGTCAGTGATACAAATAATGCCTGGAGTCTGAGCCCTCACCAGCAGATCAAGACCTCCATATCACTAGAAGAATGTGCTGCAGTATTCAGTGCATATATTGTTCTCCCACAAAGGAGCAGAAGTGTGCACATCATTAAAAGGAAATATTTTATGCTGATCATTCCCACATGCCTGCTCTGTGTCTATCTGGGTTCTCAAGCAGCACCCATTCTGCACATGATGTCATGCATTTACATCTCACAAGGAAGATCAGACCTCCTCAGGCTAAGGAATTGTTTTCTGGGCCCCTGATAAAACCATTTTAAGGAGATGAATAACTTGTGTGGTTTCATGCTTGCTTTCCCTGAAATGCCATTAGATGAACATCAAGTGCTTTTGTATTTATGTGAGGGGATTTCCTTTTAGATTCTGCAGACAGGGAAACAAATGGGATGGGAAGGGAACTGGGACTGAATTATGCTGCTGACTGGCAGTGCCTCAGGGAGAGCCGAAGAGCATGGCTTGCTGCCTCATTTATATCCATCAGTGGTGCTATGAGCTGCAGACTGGGATAAGTCACCTTGTCTGAAGGACTGAAATACCACATCAAAGCACCACGTGGATCAAAGGTGAAGGCAACAGGCATTCCTGTCTGGCTCATCTTTCAGACCTTTCTCGCTCTTTAGTTTCCACATTGAATCTGATAATGCAGCCAGAACGCAGCCTTTCATAGGCCTTCATTCCTCAAGGCACAGGTGGTACAGAGCATGCATTTCCTTGTCAGTGGGCTGCACGGGGCAAAGGATTTCCAGGGCTTAGCTCTCAGGCATCAGTGATGGAAACAATCCATCATTTTGAACAAGGCAGAGCAATAGTGATGGAATCAGTGTGCAGAGCAGAGGCTCTCCTGCCCAGGGACAGAATGGGGTGCAAATCTACAAAGAGCTGTTCAACAGTAAAGTACCAGCATTAATCTGTAACGTGTAGTGCTCAGGGCCCTTCCAGAGAATAAACCCCAAAGTTTATATGATGACAGACTAAAGTGTCTGTGAGCCATGGAGAGGAGACACTGAAACAGACAGTGTAGAACTGTAAGAAGGCCACATCTACAGACACACAAGTCCCAAAGGAACATAGAAGCACATTGAAAAATTTATGCTAAATGAAGTAAAGGTAAAAGTAAACAACTTCAGGGACTTGGAAAGAAGACTTTGACTCCACAGGTGTGTGACTTCTATCACACAGAAGATGGTAGGAGGCAGATGAAGCTATGTTTCTCAGTGCCTATGAAAATCTGGGTGTTTACTTTTCTGTACCGTCGGTTCCTCCTGCAGTGCTGCTTGTCAGAGAGAATCAGAGTCATCACAGCATGAAGCGAAGGCCTCATGACCTGAAAAAAATCTTGATTCTGTCGTTTTCTGTCCTTCAGATACTTTCATTTATGCCAGCAAATGTTTATTGAGTCCATAGTGGTGTCCAGAGATGTCTTCTGGATTCAGAGCTCTGTTCTAGCATGTACAAACTTAGCTAGCAGCTTTTGAAATCTAGACCCTCCTGTATCTTTGGGTTCATGTAATGTGAAATATTACCTGTATGAAAGCTGAACTGGGTTCTTTTATGTCAGGGTTGATCTCCAAGGTTTATAAAGCCATTCAGACTGGCAGTGAGATGAACAAGGCAATTGTATCGCTCCTTCCCCTGCTCCAGTCTGCGAAAGGAAAACACTGTGACTCATCAGCCAGAGAAGTTGTGTTTTCTTCAGCAGGAAGCTTTGCAGATTCTCTGCTCCCAGATCTCGTTACACTCTTCCATCCCACCATTCTGGAAGAACTCCCACGGAAAGACAGGCAGATATTTTAATCAAGGAATGGTCCTTATTTCCATTAGCAACAGCTGTTTTCCTTTTAATTTAATTCTCCATCCTGGATTCTTTTTAAGAAAGCTGCCATTAATTATATTTTTCATCAGTCAATGTTCAGAGATGGCTAATTGCCCAGCACACCTAATTAGTCCTTCATGTATGATAATGTTTCAGCAAGTCTATAGTTAGTGCGTGGGGCTGATCTCTGCTGTGTAGTGGAGTTGTGAGCAGGGGCTCCCCAAACTCTCCTGGCGTGTCAGATAGTGTTACAGCTGCCTTCCCTGCTGCTGCCAACATGTGGCTGGCTGGGGGCTGCAGTTACAGGGATGTGATAACAGCTGGTGCCAGAAGTGGCTTCTAAGTCACTCCGAGCACGCTAGCAAGAGGGTGAAGAATTCAAGTTGCCTTTGGAAGCTCTTTGAAGACAAGGAGTGCTGAAATTGGAATTACAGCTACTTTTAATTTTAGTTTCAAATGATGCACTTGATAAGTGTTAGTGATGGCTAAATGCACTGTGTTAGGGGCTTTTCCTTAGCTTCTTCCATGCAGAAGCCTTCTGGTCATCCTTGCCTAGGTATTTCCAGCTGACTCATCTGTCCCAAGCCATGAAGGTGGCTACTTGTGATGCAGAGTGTTGCTCTTATTTAATATAGCTGTGGAGACACTGGCTTGACATGGCCTCTCTAACCTAGTGATGCATCTGGGTTCAAGTGAGTCTTTGCGTAGGTTAAAAAGCTTGACACAACCGTCCAGAAATTATGGGCACAAAAGACAACTCATCTTTGTTCAACAAGACACAATAGGTCGATTGAATTCTTCACATACATTAAAGCTGTAGCTAGAGTTTGAGCATCAGGCTTAGTTGGAACTTTGCCTTCATTTTGAAGGTGTTTGCAGCTGCAAAGAATAGTAGTAATTATTGGCAGGTAGCCTCAGGTAAGAAACATTTCACATTCTCCAGTACACAGATAGCTTTGAAAAATGTCCATCTATCACAATTGTGTATTGAAATCCAGTCAGCATGTGTGCAGAGAGCTGGCTCTGTTCCCTTGCCCAGGCTGTCACCTGCAGAGTTCATGGCATTGTGCAAAACTGCATGTGCTGAGCAGGGGCATGTTTTGTTTGTTTTGGTAGAAAAGTGGCAAACGACCAGCTCAGGATTTGTAGTCATGTATTGCATAAAACAGTCTCCTTCAGCCTTTCCTATGCCTGAAGGAGCCCAGTGCCCACGATCATTCTTCACTCACTTCATTTGCTTTTGTTGTGAGCCCTACGGGAGGCTGCAGGAAAGTAAAACTGATGTAGCAACATTTGCTGTGTACAGTAATAACAATGTACTGCAGTGAAACCACTGCACTATATTTAAATAATAAGAGATGCTTTAATATTCTATCTATCTGATGCTGAAGGTACTTCTCTGTCCCATTAAATGACAACAGACTTATGCAGAGGTTCTTTGGCAAGTATTCAATTGGACACTTTCTGACTGTGTGACCTCAATAAATGTAAAACCTTTTGACTGCAGGAGGAATGAATCTACCGTGCTGCTAAAGAGACAGAGGGTTTTTTTCACAAAGCATCTGCTTCCAAGGCAAATGAAATTTGCTTTGATTTTCATGGCCTGTTGAGAGATGAGAGCAGCACTGCAAGGAATCAGAGAGGCTTGGCCTGTTTAAAGGAGGATACAAGTGCATCCATGGTGCTGTCATGTGGGAAGAGAACGAGAAAATGCAGGGGACCTGTTAAAGAATATGTCTTGTTCCCGAAGCCTCCAGCTCTCATGCTGTGAAGGGGTATAATTGCAGACAAAACAGAGTTAGACACAGAATAAATCTGCATTAAGATGCTACTCCAGCTTAACACATTCTTTGTACACGGGAAGGCAGGCGAGTGTCCTGCTATTCTTCACTGTTCGGTCACCTCGTTGCTAGGTGTTCGATCATCCCAACTTTGAACTTCCCTCTGAAATGTCTCTGCTGGAAAGGGCTGGATTTATGGAACTCTTGCAATGGTGATATAAGAAATGTTCTAGTAGGGTGATACGGTCCTGCTGTCAAGTCCTTCACTGGAAACCCAGAGTAATTCCAGTGCAGCTGATGGGTTACTGTCAGGAAAGTGGAAGGCAGTGTTCATCTCTTGGATGTCACCTTTTGGCCTTTTCTCTTGGCAAACGACCTGATGTAATATTGCAAAAACACATCCTCTGAGTGAAAGTGATAAGAAAGACAAATGTTTGACTTCAGCCAGAGAATTTAAAACTCAGTGTCCTTTGAAGACTGCCGAGTTCTGGGCTGTGTTAGTCATCCATATCTATCTAAGAAAACACTCATTTCATCACAGCTGATTACATAAATTCAGACTTGTGAGCAAATGGCTAGGTTGAGTTAAATCACCTCTCTATCTGCTAATGGCATTTTTGCCTTTGGTTGATGATGAAGGTTATCTTGCTGTTTAGAAATTATAAACTACAACTGTTAGACAGTATTATCTGCAGACTTGGGTGAGATAATTTGTATGAAAAATCCAGGGAATCTGAAGCTTATTGGCTTCCATTCACGTGAAGCTGAAATGCTTCAAGGTTCCAGCTGCCTTCACAAACCATGTGCCTCCTGCTCTATGGTGGGGAAGGAATGGCAGCTGGAAAATGATGGATAGCAATGCTGCAGCCTGCTCTAAGTTTAGGAGTGACATCACTGATAGAAAGGGGAACAGCTTAAGCTGTTTATAAAACTGCAGTTGGGAAGTTTGCCCCAGACTGCATTAGCCTCTGTTCGCTGCCTTCCCTGCTTTTCCCCCTCAAATTCCAAGCTCCTTCGAGGGAAACAAACATCTGCAGAGACACAATGTTAATTGTTGTACTTAGTGCTGCTGTTTACATTTTTGGTGCAGGCAAGTCGAAGCCTGTCAAGGCTGTCCTGATGGCTAAAACAAGCCAGAAATCTTGTTCTGGCTGAAATAACAAGGGGATGGATTCTGATCTTGTGTACCAAGGCATTATGCACTAGCCCTAGAGGGTGGAAATTAGAGGGTGCAAAGAAAGTAGCAGAGAGTCTTCTAAGAGGGTGAATGTGATAGATTCACTAGGGAAGCATTACAAGGTTAATGCAGTTTTCCATTATCTGAAAACAGTTGGGGATTACATTGCATTTGCAAGCTTATAAGGGCCAGCTTTCCCGGGTTCTGCTCCCATCAAAATCCAGCCTAATGGCTCCTTATCAGGAATGATGAATCGCTTTTGTGCTTACACTTTAGTCCCGAATTTCCACTTTTCCTGCATTTGCTGAAAGTCCTTTTTACTTTCAACATGTACAGCCATCCCTGAGCCAAGTGTGGCCCTGGTGTTCAGAGTCATTCTGGTAATTACTGCGCTCGCCAGGTCCCTTTAGGATGCAATTTCAATTGGGTGTGACTTTCACAATATTTTTTTTCTTGTTGTTGCTTGAGCCACTCCAGGAAGGAGCTGTTAAACACGAGTCTCAGCAGGATCCATCACGACTGAGGACAGAACAGAATGTAATGAAACAGGGTGAATACGTGTCTTGCTCAGCAGGATATGTTCTCTTAGTTATATGGCTGATAAAGCTTTGGCTGAGGCTCAAAAAGGTGTTCAGCTTTCATCTTTCTGTCTTCCTTCCTCCACTCCCCTAAATATTAATGGCTGCATTCATACCTCCCATATTCATGGCTACTTTAATTGTTCACGGTTTTTTTTTAATAAAGGGTTTGACCTTTTGCCTTTGCAGTTACACAAACCTTTCTCTGTCTTTGCAGTGATGCCCCCTCCATCACAGCTTGTCCTCAGCTCCCCTGGCTGGCTCGATCCGATGCCGTGCAAGGGAACAGACAGTAAATCTTTGTAGTCAGAAATACTGTGGTGGAATTTTCCTGCAGAAGGGAAGGAGGGATAGCACCGCACCGCACTCCGCCCAGCCCGTGACCCTGATTGCACAAAGCCATGTGGGGGCAGTGGGGCACTGGTGTCACTGGGAGCAGGACGTTTGATGCCTGGTGGGTTTGGCACCCTGGGCTTGCTGTTTGAAATCACGTTTGCTCTCTTACTCTCCTTTTGGCTTGGGTGAGTGCAACAAGGTTGTGTGGGAAGCTGAGGTTGCATGGGAAGTGTGTGGCAGCACTGGGAACTGAGCTCAGATCTCCTGAGTCCCCACCTGGTCCATTAACCACAAAGCCATTTTCCCCCACTAATTGAATACAAAGGGAACTGTCTTTTTAATATTATTTACTTGCTGGGAAAGCAGAGGCAGCTCTGTGAGAAAGTAACAGGGCAAAGAAAAACTAGCAGGTTTGTGAAGTGCCAGGTAACAGCAGGATGAAGATTTTGGGAGGGCTGGGGTGTGCCTGATTAACTCTGAGCATCTATGTAAGCACAGCTTAGCAGCTGGGTTCCCAGATCATGAGGAAATTACAAGGCATCCAGGAGTGCAATGACTGTCTATCCAGATGTCTATCCATGCCAGCAGGAAAGGGAGAATCTGTATCCCTTTTACTGCTGGCTGCTTCTTCCTGGCACTGATTGTTCCCTTCATGGGATCCCATTGTCTTGAGACAGATTTCACATGAACCACAGCAGCTGGGAGTGAAGGAAGAGAAAAATCAATCACTGTTCTGCTTTGGTCTCGTTGCTGTGCTATGTGTCGGTATCGGCCAAACTCTGATCATGAAATTCTCCTTTATCACAGGTTTGGCTATGTTTTCTGCGTAAAATTATGATATTTGAATTAGGGCCTGTGTTTATAAAAATAATCAAGAATGATTAGTATTAATGTAAGCATGAATTAAAGCATGGCAATTAAATCCTATGGCAATTAATTAAATCAGGGCAGTGACAAATAAGAGCATTGATGCCCAATTAGGCACTGTTGCACAGGCAACTGAAGAAAAGAAAAAAGTTTATCTGATATACTGTGAATTGGATCAGACCCTTAAGAAGGATAAGACTTTCTGCTCCAACTAATTACTAATTTCTTTGCTGTCAGAATAGGAATTTGCTACGGTGTCTCTGGGCAGCCTGTCCTCTCTGTCTGAAGACATTTGGATTCCTGTCCTTTCCAGAAATGGCTGTGCATCTACACAAAGCAGCTGTAAAAAGCTGTGGATGAAAATATGTTGGTTAATTATAACATCATTAATAGTAGCTGGGAAGGAGTCTGCTAGTGATGAAATAAGATGTTTGTTTTCCATCCGAGTGAAGCATCTTTAGGGATTTCCCAAATGTGCAGAGAGATGAACTGGCTGATGGTTCGCTGTGCCCTGCTCCCGCGAGGGACCAGACAGCAGAGAAGGTTTGCGAGCAGCTTCCACTCCTGGCTCCACATCTGCTCAGGTCAGACGGCACTCAGATTATTTCCTTTCCCTCACACCACCCATATTCATGTTCAACAAGCAGTTTTAGAGGTAGGAGGGCAGGGAGCTGCTGGCCCTGGCAGTCGTGGCTGCGGCTCGTTGGCACACGGCGAGCGCGGGGGCCCTGCGGTGGGGCGGCGGCTGCGAGGGGAGCCTGTTGGCAGAGCTCGGGGTGTGTGGGCAGGCGAAGGGCCCGGCGAGCTTCGGGCTGGCCCTGCACGCTGGGATTCGTCCTTGAGCGCTCACTCTACCCACAAGGTATTCAGGAAAATGAAAGGAAACCGCGCTTACATTTGGGCTTTAATGGCTGGCTTTTTGCATCTCTTATTCTTGGTCACGAAAGCAGCCGGTCTGCCCAGCAATTCAGAGCTGAAATCTTGAACCTGGAAGGCGTTTTGTGTAGTGAACCATCTCCCGGCCGAAGACCAAGTCAAGAATCATGCATCACTGACCTTCATTTTCCAGGCTGGTAGTTGTGGCTTACCAGAATGAAGAACAAAGTCACTGAATAAGTAAAAGGAATAGGGAGGAAGAAAACCCCAAATGGAACAGACACATTGATTGAAACATCTCATTTCTTGAAAACCTGATTTTGAAGTATCTGTCAAAGCAATCCCTCTATTTCTTATAATTATTATATCACATGGCCTTGGCATGGTTTTCTGGTATTTTGCGAAGACCACCCAGAATTAGGCCAGGTTTGGTTATTGGATTTACTAAACAGAACAAGAAACACAGAGCTCCTGCCTGCTATTCAAAAATAATATCACAAGGGAAGCAAACCACAGTGAGACCACAGAGAGGTGAAGCCCATTTTCCACTTGCTGAGGGAACTGCCCTTGCTTGCTGCAGAATGCAGTCTCCATATGGTGGGAATGATTCCCAAAAGCACTCCATCCTTGCCGACTCTGCTTCCTTTCAGAAGTTGCATCCACTGGGATATACGGTAAGGAAGTGGCTCTGAACAGGATACTCTAGGGTGTTTTCTCTGTGCAGTGAGGTGGAGAGAACAGCCTGTAAGAGAAAACACCAAATGGTGTTGGACTAGAACAGAGAAAGCCTGTTTCTCTCTGTCAGTGTTTCTCAAATTATGGGTCCTGGACCACCCGATGGCTGGAGAGAGCTTTCTGGGGCGTAGCACGCTGCAGAGGGCTCCTGGGCCACAAGTACCTCTGTGCTCACTTTGCTGTTGATCCCCTGCTCCACTCCCACCTCAGCCAGGGATGAGGGAAAAGAAGACTGTGCACTGAGAGAAAGGAGAGAATTTGCCCCTGCCTAAGACACCACTGAAGTGGCACATCAAATACAGGAGTGTAAAAGGATAGGACACCACCAGATACAGGAGTATAAAAGGATAGGTGGCCTTCAGCTGCTGGGAATTTAGGAGAGCAGGCTTCCTTTTGTGATCTGCAGGAGGAAGCATTATGAGAAAGTTATGCTGCTGTGAAGTAAATATGGCAGATTGCTTTGGAAACAGAGATAACTCAGCATAGTGAGGCCCTGAGGGCGCTGGGATCTGAAAAGAGAGAGACAGGCACTGGCTGTGTACGCAGCTTTGCCTTTTAACCCAGATTAAAAAGACACGAGGATTCCCCATCAGCAGTGAGTGCACATTGGCTTAGCACTCCAGCCACAGGTAGAAGTGCTGTGTTGGTGGAACAAACCCGGAGGGATTTGAAGGAACCGGTGGGCAGCCAGGGCCGCTGATCATGTCGTGCATGCAGTGGGCAAGGTCCTACCCAAGAGAGCATTCACTGATCCTTTGTGGGTCCTTTGCATAAGACACCAGCTGAATTAGATAATTAGATCACACGTGTGCTAACGGGGAGTGACACAGCTACATCTTGGCTGCATGCTGTGGCTCACTGGCAGAAGCAGGCCAGAGTCCTTCAGATCTTTATTGCTGTGGGCAGCGACCTCTGATTCTTGTCCATGTGAAGACACAGAATATTTTGCAATATCAGAAATCCCTGCTCCCACTGTTGTGAGGTGCTGGTGTGGATGGGAAGGAAGAAGACAATGGAGACCTTTAGCTCCCCACATACTGAGTGACTACTCTTTTCAGATTCTCAGTAGTTAAAGGGTTAATGAGAAAAGCTCCCTCCCCTGACCTTTCACTTATGTGTTTGTTGATTTCTTGTTCTCCTAGGCATGATTTTTTGTTTGGGAATGAAATGTGCTTGATCACTCATAGGCATTTATTACAGGACACCCGTTTGGGTGCATCAGCCACCAGCGCGAGTGCCGTGCGTGCAGAGTGACAACTGAGTCAGTGCCTGCGTAGAGGAGCAGCCCCCTTGCCAAGCTCCTGCAGCTGGATGGTTTTAAACAGAGCTCATTTACAAACAAATCCACCAGCAGAAGGATCTGCAGCCGCCTGTCGCTCCTGTGGGAGCTGCCAGCTTCCATGGGCCACCGGACTCCTCGCTGAGGAGAGCTGGTGTCCCACAGCCAGGGAAGGGACACAGAAGGGACTCTGATCAAAAGTTGTTCTCAGCTGATTGGTTTTTGACTTCTCCTGCAAAATGACTCATTGCTCCTCCTTCTGCTAAACAGATTCCAAAAGTGCTGGTGCTAACTCTGCTGCTGAGTTCAAGGGGGAGGATTAAATGGCACGAGAACCCACCACTGCCTTTTCTCTTCTTGGACGGAGCTCAGGTTGGTGGAGAAATCCTTGGTAGATGGCAGTGGTGGCACGCTCACTTAGGCATATTTGCATTTGTTTGCAACTTCTGCCTTTATTCTGCTGCACAGGCATCCTCTTTCTTTTATAATGATTTGGAGGTTTCATGGCAACAGCCGTGAAAGCCAATGGCAGCCATACAAGTCAAACTTCAAGCAATACTTCTCAAAACACACAGCAATCTATTTCAGTGCACCACATCGTTAATTGGAAGAGACAGACTGGGCAGGTTTGGAAAGTATGATCTGTGGTGTTCAATTCTTAAAAAGGGCTCTGAAATAGCCATTGAAATTCTGTGCATTTTCTACACATAGAAGAAAATATGGCTGTGAAAATTACGCCATATATTGATTAATCCCAGAATTAAAATAAATTATTTATAGTAGTTACCAGTGGACTCTGTGATGGTTCTTCTGGCTATAGGCTTATTAACATAATATGGTAATAACTAGAGAAGCAAAGAGGGATTAATAAAGTAGGAACACTGAAAATTCAAAAAATAGTTTCTAAAATTGTCCCTGTAATTTTTGTTTACAGTAATAAAGGATTTTGATTTTCATCCATCTAATTTATGACAAATGCATTGTCATTGATAGCAATAATTTCATAGAATCATAGAATGGTTCAGGTTGGAAGGGACCTTAAAACCCATTCAGTCCCACCCCCTGCCATGGACAGGGACACCTCCCACTGGATCAGGGGGCTTAGAGCCCCATTCAGCCTGGCTTTGAACACCTCCAGGGATGGGGCAGCCACCACTGCTCTGGGCAACTCACATGTTGAGACGTCAACACTTCAGTACACCAGTGTCACCATAAAGGCTAGGTTGATGTCTGTTTAAAACCTGTGTTTTTATACTTAAAGTTAATCCTATTTTTATTAATTTAGGAGCTTAATTTTCTCTAATTATGCATATTTCTTTGAGGCTTTGAGTTTTTCCTGTAAAATTTTTTACTGAACATTTTCTACTTAAAATTTTTTCACATGATATATTTGGTGGGAGGTTTCTAAAGGTAACAAAATGTCAACCTTACCTTTGATTCAATGAAAATATAGTTAATACAAAATCCAAATTCTACCTGAAAATTTCTGATATATTTTTTAATAGTTAGACAATAACATTTTCCTAAAATTGTATTTGATCTAACTCCCATTTTTGCTTTGGAAGTGCTTTCAGTGAGAAGATTCTAACCAGCCTGGTTTATTTTTGAAGAGGCAATGATCATTGCAGCAGGGTGTAATTATCTTTAGTTCCAAGATTTTTGATCACAGTGCGTTCACATCTAAATATGAGTTGGGAATCTAGAATTTTTTTTATGCCTTGGGCTATAACTTGTGGGGCTTATTTGACAAAATAATTTCTTTTATAAGATAAAAGCACACAGAGCAACACTGTGTTTTCTTTTACTATGTGGGAGTATACAAGCTTATAAAAAACATATTGTGATTCCCTTTAGTGGGAAGGGAGAAGGAAGAGGCCATGTATTCCAGTCTTGGGATGTTGGGAACAGCATAAGGCAAGCATCACACATGTGAGGATAATAACTGTGTTGTGGAAGCCCATGTGCTATGGGAGTAAATTTTTCTTGCATAAAGAATAATACAGATGTAAAACTGTGAATTTAAAGTGAGGAGTGATCCAAGAGCAGTGCCACAGGGCTGACTGAATGGTTGTTCATTGCTGCGCTGCTGGTAAGTGTCTGCCTGTGTGTGTTCAGAGGCACAGCTCACTTGAACTGGCAACACAATTTGGCTGTATGTAAGGGGAAAATAAGCAGAAATTACAGCAGAAATGGTCTGGTTGCTCAGCCAGTCTTTGCAAAAGAAATTGCTGTATCTGTAGGAGTTTTCTCTCCTGTTTAGCTTTAACTCAGGTCCCTAAAATAGGCAGCTCCTCTTGCCAGGCTCCCACAGAGGGAGGGTGAGTCAGAAGGACAGAGCAGCCTCAGTGTGTTGGATCCACAGCACCAACACGAGGATCCTACAGCACATTATGGAGAACACCCTTCAGTTCTGTGTAGCCCCTCAAGAGTGGAAATTATTCTTTCCTTGTGTCAGTTTGACCAGCAAACCCACAACATTCCCAATGAAAACTGCTTATTTTAACACAATTGAGACTGGGACTCCCAGGTCTTTATTGAGACTCCAAATTTGTTTGAACTATTAGGTCCCTCTGTACCCCCACAGTGCTGCTAACAGGCTGGAACATGAAAACCTTTGATTTTGAGTTCCCAAATTTTATTATAATATTTCCATATTAAAACTTCTGCAAGTAAATAACTTAAGCATGGCTAACACATCTTTTCATCATCACCATTATCGAGATGATGGATGATGAAAGCAACTCTGTTCTTGAGTTCTTAAGTTTGGGATAAAAAGGAAGCAAGTTTTAGATGTACAGTGTATATTCATGTTAAATTGGTAAGACTAAGATTGCACAGCCTCAAAGCTCACCATCCTCTACCAGGCAAAATTATTTCATTGCTGCTAAAATCTTAAATCATTATCTGTTTATACAAAAATGTCAGATGACAGAAGCAGCGAGAGGTAAGTGGGAGTATGCTGGATGCTATCAGTTTTGACTGAGAAAGCACAATAAATCTTTTTTAGCAAGAAGAAAATTGTACAGTGGGTGAAGTAGTGTTATCCAATATGTTTTTACCTGATGGATCAGGCAAGAAAACTCCTACATTAGTGCACAATGTATTTCCACTGGGATTGAAAGTGACTTTGTATCAGAAACACATGCTAAAAATGTCTTTTGCATTCCTGTTAATTTCTCAGATCCAGCACTGGGCATGTGCTCCTTATCTAATCTTTATTGCTGCATTAAACCAATGCATGCTATTCTACTTTATCCTCTGTGTAATTTCAGACATGATTTCTGTTTTCTTTGCACTTCACCAAGGTAGCACAGAACTGCTTGGAAAATGTTAACATCTGCAAAGTGGGGGGAAAAAAAATAAAGGAAAGGAATTAATCAAATCCCTGAGATTTACAGGCTAAATCCTTGGACTTTGGTCCAGGTAGTGGGTTTCTTTCTCGTGCTGAGACAGCAGGAAGCAAGCAGGGCTCTGCCCCCGCACAGCAACCGGGGACCGTCCCGCACAGGGAGCTGCCCCCCGGCCCTGCGCTGCCTTCGTGCGCGGGGACGCTGGCGGTGCTCGGGGCAGCAGCCCCACGGCCATCCGAAGGCCCGCTGGAAACCCTCCCAGCCCAGCTTTTGCTCAGCGTGGGGAATCAGAAGCAGTTTTCAGCTGAGAGCTGACCCACGTTTTGTGATGAAGGCTGTTCTTCACCTGCGGGGTTTGATAAATTGAATTTGCTGCCCCCCCTTTGGCTTGTTAGGAACATCCTTTTGATGCCAAAGAAATGGGTGAACACAGATCCCCAGAGCAGGATTATTGACCTGGTGAGACCAACACGAACTGTGAAATCCCAAGGGTGAAAGCAGCTACGCTTGGAGAGGCTGCGATGCGGGGGCTCGTTTATCTCCAAGCACCCTCACAGCTTTGCAGCCAGACTTGGCTACTGATGCGATGCCAGCAGAGAACTGGGATGTTGTCACATGTCCTGATAAATCTGAGAAGATAATTAAAAGCCTGAATCACCGCTGCCTGAAAGAAACGTGGTCCTGATACGCAGTGAGTTTGTTCCTCCTAAATGTTCCCCCGAGGCTTGTAGGGCTCTCCGAGATAGAAGAGCTGTGGGAACCACAGCAGCTGGGAGGATTTACCTCTGCTATAAACAATCAGCACAGAAAGGATACAACTTCCTAACAGAGCACAAGGTCTCGGAAAAAGCCAGAACTTGAACAAATCTAAACTTGTTGTTGAGGTGTGTGAATAGGAGGGGATGGGGCGATCTTCATTTGAACTTTTTTCTAGATTTCACCAATCACATTTCCAAAAGCTGCCCCTCATTTTCTTTTCTCATGTTTTCAGAGATTAGCACATCTGCAGGCAGAGCAGGAACATCATGTAGGCAGATGTCTGAGCTATTTCTGGTGAGGTAAAAAAGAGGCTTTGATAAGGCTGATGGGAAGCCCTGAAAGACATGGACCTTCACCAAGAGTATGGTGGAAAGGTTGCTTGATGGGAAGGTGACAACACCTGTGTAAACCTAGTGGCACAGAAAGAAGTCGGAAACCCTTTGAGATCTTCAAGAACTAAAAGCAAAATTGCCTTTTGATGACATCCATGGTTTAGCCATCAAATTTGTGGGTCTTTCTAGACAGGATTGGAAGGATGAATTGCTCTGCCGCATCCAGAAATTTAGCTGTTCACTGATGTACGGGTATTACTGGAAGACACTTCACACTTACTTATTGTTGCTGTCATTATTAACTGTTTTGGGGAAATAAAAAGAAATTAAGATTTGAAATGGAGAAGTCAAAGTTCTTGGAAATGTTTTGCTGTTCACAGATTGCCTGCGTGTTTGTGGTTTCACAAGTACCACCGGTACTTTAATGTTTGCACGGTTACAGTCTGCTAGAAACGCACATTCGGACTGGATACCCATTACTGGAAATGATAGTGGGTGTCTGGAATGGAAACTGTATGTTCTTTTGAAAGTTTCACTTGTCACTATATGTTACTTGCAGCATTAAATATTGCAAATTGGAATACAACTTAGAAACATAAAGGGATTTACTACTACAGAACTGGATGTGTTATGTGATGTAGTGCTGTGATATCAGAAAACCTGACATTTCATGAATAAAACAAAAGATCTTGCAGCACTCCATATAAGGGAAAAAAGGGCTTGGAGCTGGTCACATTTACAGGGTGACTCTCTGAGGAATGCTTCAAATGCTAGAAATTTAACGATGGCTCTTAAAAATATAATTATATACTGACTAAAATTAATAAAATCTCCAGGAGCCAAAATAGGAATCAATGAAATGAGATCAGTGCAGATACAGTGAGGAACAACAGCATTTATGTCAACATTTTAAAATCATAATAGGACACTATCTAAAGACACACAAAGCCTTGATATTCCAGTTCACTGCACTGAATAGCTTCAAGAACATTTGTGGGGACCTGCAAATATTTCTCATGCTTATACTATATGTCCAAGTATCCCCATGGCAACCAGAGTTATCCTCTTCTGAGGTAAATGCTGCTAGTTTTTGAGCTGGTAATATGATTAATACAATCAGTGGCACATGTTTGCAGGACTGGGGCTTCTCCAGTCTCTTCTGCTATTTGTGACTTGTGTGGATGGAATGTGTTGAGAGTAACTAAAACAGCAATAGCAGAGCTGGAGAAGCCCTCAGGCTTTGGCATCAGAAAAATCTGTATGGCTTCGAGTTCCAATTTGGAAGCACCCTACACATTGGAGCATAATTAATGGGACATCTACTGATTTTTGATCTTGAGGTTCATTTTAACCACATTCAGCATTTCAAAAATTGAGACGATGAACATTAGATGCTGCAGAATGGTGCCAAAAATGTAAGTTTCAAGCATTCCTACTCCTGATTTGTTTTGACAGATATTTCATTTTCTGAAGCTGCAGTTAGAGCAATAAAAACAAAATTCACCGCAGAAAAACAAACACCATCTCCCCTTCCAGCAAAACCAATATATTTTTCAAATGCAGGAAAATGGTACAGCCAGAGCCCATTGAATTTCCACAGGAGGTAAAGCTCATTAGCAAACACATGAAAGACAGTGAGCAGATTATTGTGAAAAAGATATTTGTACAGTTCCTTCAGTAACACTTTATTTAAAGTTTCTGGTTGCTGGCACTTAGACAGTTTGTGTGACCTTGGCTAGGGAATGGTTATTGCTGAAAAACAGACACTCTAAGAACCCTCACAGGCAGTGAGAGGGCTGGAGAGACAGAGCTCCATGAAAAGGAGAAAAATCTGACATTTCTCTTTTTATTCCACCAACAGATCACCTATTTAAGGAGGTAAAGGAAGAGGAAAAGCATCCCTGGAGTGGGAAAAGGGGGAATTGAACGGAGCTGGATAATGTGTGGTGCTAATGGGGGGGATCTCCCGTTTGCCCCCAGTCAAAGGGGGTTTGTGCTAAGCTGGTTGACTACAGATGCTGGGAGCACAGAGGAGCTTTCTGTTATAACTTCCTGTTCTTTGTTTAAGAAAACACATTAACTGGAGGAAGAGAGTTCTCACTACAACCCTGATTATGATTTCCTTTAATTCCATCAAAATGACTTCTTCCCAACCCAGCCGCCCCAGCCAGACGCTCTCCCCAGCCACGGGGCGTTTGAAACCCCTTCATCTGTGCTGCTGTTAATGCTTTGCAGATTTCAGCACAGCCCCTGGGCTGTGTGTGTATAAAAGTACAGTTTAAGCAGTGACAAATAGAAAGCACATGCTTCTTAAAGCTGTGTTACACAACCCCTCTCTGCTTTCGTGTCATCTGCTCCTAAAACAACAAACCTGTGGGGACTTGTGCCTCTGTGTGTGTCTTGGAAAAGGAGGGTAGGTCTGAGGTGGTGATGCTTCATGAGGACGAGCTGGTGTGTGTAACAGACTTGGGCCCACACTGAATGTGCCAGGACCACTCTAAGCCTGGGGACACCCGGGGGCTCATCATCTGGTTAATAGACACCTGTACTGTCGATACCTGCCAGGTTCCAGACAGGGCAGCCTCTGTCTTGTCTAAACACATAACATTGCCCTCTCTGTGAAACATGAGGCAGAAATACGGGATGCTGGACTGGGCTGGCAGCTGGTGTTTGCCTGATTTACTTGTTAGCACCATATCAAAACCCAAGTGCTTGAGCTCTGGGCTCAGCTGGATTCAGCTGTGCAAGCCCAGGTTGTGCCAATCAGGTGCACCCCTAATTAATATTTCCTTCTAGAGTGAGAAAGATCCCCTTGGCTGGTGGCTCTGGATCCTGGCAAGATCCACTTCCAGTTAGATAGGGTAGAGCAGAGGGTGGTGGATCCTCCGTTGCTGTTGCCCCTGGTGATGGAGAGCTGCTGGCAGGGTGGGTGGCTCCACAAGCAGCGGAGAGCCTGGACACCTTCCTCTTCACTCCTGCTCCTTCCTCTGAGCTCCCTCAGCTGGTGCCCAGCAGTCCTTGAATATTTTCAGCCTAACTTTGTTTTGCTTAGAGCCTGAGGCAGGCTTCACAAGCCAAACTTGTAATCTTTCTGATTGGAGCCCTGCGTGCTCGGAGCGCACGGCACATCCTTGGTATGCGGCGCTGGTAGCGTCTGACTGAGACAAATGCTCTCCCTGTGAACTCAGAGGCTGTGTCTTATTTAATTTTGTCCTTTTCAATTAAACTTTGCCTGTCTTTCCATTACCATTTTGAGTCCTGTTTGGTGCTAATATTTAATATAAGCGCACTTCAAAGTGTTTTTCTTATTTCAGCTGCATGTTTCACACGTTCTTTCAAAGATAAAAATAATGTTTAATTTTAGCTGCTTGATTTCCTCTGTAGCTTTTGCCACTACAGAAATGTTGATGGTTCACTTCAATTAGCTGTGTATTGGTATTTACATACATTTGGAATGGGAAGGGAGGAGGACAGAAAAACAGCCAGTGAAGGCAGTGAACACTGCTACACGTAAAACTAATAGAAGGAAAGTGAAACAATGTGGGATATTATCACAATTTTTTTCAAAACCTGCTTTCTGAAGTTATCTGTATATTTTAAGTTTCCCACAGTGATACACTTCAAGTTTTTAAAACAACACAAACATTTGCCTTGGCTGACAGCCTGGTGTAAAGAATAAAAATCATCAACACAACTCAATGGCTTAAAAAGACAAGGTATTGTCCCTGAGGAGAAGTAGAGAATGTGAAAGTAATTGGTGCAGGCGCAATCCTATTCACGTGTGGCCAGTAAAAACAAACTGATTGAGTCATATAGCTCTTTCAAATGGAGATATTTCTTCCTCCACCTGTCCATCATCTCTCTAGGATGCGCACGTACCATCTCACTGGACTACTTTAAGTACAATTAATATTTGTTCTGTGTCTTGTAGGTGTTTTTTTCAGTAATGACGTGACATTTATTTATTGCTTTTCTTCAAGAACTAATAAAAAATCCATAGGGGCTATCAATCTCACCATCCACTGGCAGAAAGTCGTGAGCAGGTTTTCTGAATTGTATAACCCCAAAAAGGTAATTTTTTTTCATGGTTTGGGGCCTATTGCGTTCACACAGGTCATTGAAATCCCTTTTTTCTGTCTCTGCTATTTGTTCAGCCTTTTTGTGAAAAGCAGCAATGAAGTTCAAACCTCTGCCACACAGAATTCTTTGGCAGCTTTTTAAAGCTGCCCAGAAACCATCGTGAAAGCTTCCATAATCAGATAACGACTGATCCAGAGTGTGTGTCGATAGGAGTGTTTGAAAATAAAATGCAGGGTGCTATAAAATGGGTTTACAAGATAGTAAATAACATTTCAAATATGCAAGGGAATCACATTCCAGCCCTGCTTTCTCTCTGCTGCCTCTTTCTCTCCAGGACCTGCTCTACTTGTGAGGAGCCCAGCGCAAGCTTTGGCAGCATTTGCACCATCTCACACAAGACACAATTTAGGTGTCTCTCTCTCTCTCATCCGGTCTCCCTGCGTGGCTTTTGCAGCCGATGGGAAGAGACAGATCCTCCAAAGCCAGACATAAAGCAGGAGCTTCACTCAAGGCTCCCCATCACCTTTGGCAGGGAGCTCTCATCAAACTGAGAAACCCCAAAAGACCAGCAGCCACCCAGTCCCGAGCAGGAGGGGAAGCTCTCCAGCTGCTTGTGTCATGCACTTACAGCCTAGAAAACTGGCACAGAGAGAGGATGTGTTTAAAGGCCATGTCCCTGTTTGGCCAGTTCTGAGCTGTGGGTTCCTATCACTGCCCCCTCCCTGGTGGTTTTATCTCCATCTGCAAGTTGTCTCTCCAACATTTCAGCCCGAAGCTCTCCAGTGCTGACTGTGTGCTCTGTCTTTGTACGAGGCCAAGCATAATACGCCTGGACTATAAGTTCATTTGTCTGTTCTACCTGATTTTGCAATGCCCAGGTAAGCCTGGAGATAACCGATTGCATCAAGAGCATTTAACAGAGGTTGGGGGAGGGAGGGGGTGCAGAAAAGCGCCGTGACCCAGCCTTGGCACCAGGGTGTTGGGTGAAGCTGGTGCGTGGGTGTCCGGTCTGCTCAATCCTGCAGCTGTTGGCTCTGATAAATATGAAGTGATCTCAGAGAGCTTAGACTTCATGAAAGATGAGAGCATGGAGTTACTGTCAAAGGCCTCAGGAGACCGTTTTGCTGCCAAAAAGAGAAAAAAAATGAAATATATGCAATACAAAAGCAATGTCTGATCAAAATAAAACTGTGAGAGTGACCCTTCTAATGAAAAGGACTTGTTTGCAGAGTTGTACATGAGTGAATGACCAGTTAGGGGAAAACATTATTTGCCTGGGAAATCTTAACGTTTGAATAAAGAAAAAAGACAGCTTCTTATCTGTAGCAGATCATTGTGCACTATTGACAACACTATTATGAATTTTTCTCTCACTCTCTCCAAAGCTGAAGAGAAACAAATGTGTGATTGTCTCGTACATAATCTCTAATCTCAGTTTCAGCACAAACACGTAGCAATCCTTAGCAGAGGAAGAGAAAAATGTGATTGTTTGGAATGAATGTTTGGTTGTCTTCGAACAGAGACCACGGTGTACTGTTCACTTCTTGGGCAAAGGGTTCTTGTGAGTTCTAACTTGTTGATAAAGCTGACTTTAAATGCTTTTTAGCCAGCAATGAAAATGTATGGGGTTATCTTAGAGGCTGGAGCATTAAAAAAAGAACAAATTCCATGGGAATTTTCCTTAGAGATGCAGGGGATGATGGAAGATCTGGCACTGGTATTAGTTCATCAAGGTAAGTATGCTCATTTCTGACTATAAGCCATGAAAAATCAATTTAAATTAATGAGAATACTCTGACCTTTCAAACAGAAACATGCTTAACTGCCTTCCTGAAGCTTTAAATTTCTGCCCCAATATTGGCTGAGTTTCGGTTATGCTGAAGTCAGCCTACTTGATGCATTTTTGCCCTCTTAGTGTGAAATCACATGTGGTTTGCAAGCGAATTTTGTGAGTGCCTCTGCATACAAAATCCAGCCTGTAGATGTGTGGATGAAAGGCTCAGTACAAATGTCAGCCTTTATTATTGTTACAAATTTCCGGCTTCTGTTATTAAGACATTTTATATGGATCTTTGCGTGTCTCTCCGCCTGTGAGTTTGGATTAAATGCCTGCCACAAATCTCCCTGGCATCCCACGGAGGGGATTGCTTTAACTTGGTGCTCTTCTAACCTTTCCTTCTGTTTGGGGAATAAACCACCTTTAAAAAAATGACCTCATAAAATGGAGTAAACTCTGAGCTCTTTGTTTTTCTCAGGTCTAACCTCCAGGAAGACTATAAATTCATTTATTCTATAAAACACAGAGAAGTAAATCTTCAGCATAATGTGTGGGGAATTAGCCACTTAACTCCCATTAACATTAATGGGAGCTGAATATTTATTTACCCCACAGCACATAAATCTTCCCCTTGTAACTTCTACAGTTTCTAACTAAAATGTTCCCATTGTTCTAAGGATCACGGTTATCCTGCTGGAGTGTTTACTAGGTTGTCAGCCTATGGCAGATATATTGGATGTTTCAGTCCTTTCCCTTCAAGCAAGCTGTAAAATGCATCGGGGCTCTGTAATGTGAACTTTCTGAAACCTCTGTATGATAAGTTCAGATGGTTCAAACCTCCTCTGCCTGGTGCTGGTCCCATCGTCCCTGCTGGGAGCTGGAATCACTTGACATGAATGAACTGCTGTGACTGATAGACCCTTGGTGATGGATGGATGGGGCCGAGGCTGTCGGTGCTCTGCCACGAGTCTTCACCTCTTCCAGAACCTGTAGTTCTTCCTCTCTTGCTTCAAACCTGTTCCCATTGTGAGAGAATTGCACTCTCAGTTCTTCTCTACTTTAAGTCAAGATCAGACAAATCAATTAAGCACCATCAACTCTGCTTTAAGGAGATCTTTTCTCTCCCATGGAGGAAGGTGAAGGGACCATAGCTCAGCAAGACCTGCTGGAGGCTTCACAGTTGTTACTTGTTACCTGGAAGCCACTGAGATGCTCTCAGGATGGATGAGCCAATGGACCCTAACGAAGATATGAAACAAAAGCTGCCAGAGCCTGGCTGAAATCCAGGCTCTGTTACACTCCATGGCAGATCTTCCCATTACTTCAGTACACGAGGTTTAACTGGGACATGAAACTGCTTTTCCCTAAAGCACTCTGTAGGAAGCTATTGCTCTCCTGTGGGGCTTGTTTGAACTACTCTGAGAAAGTTAATAAATCCTCTGAATTTCTGGTTAAAAATAAATAAGTAACAATGGATGCAGAAAGGCTCCATCTTGCTTTCTATCAGTTCATGAAGTATTTTAGAAATAAAGCCTTCCAATGCACCTAAGTGTATTGAGAAAAAGCAATGGGCTTAAGCTGCAGTGAGAGAGTTTAGGTAAGATGCTAGAAAAGGCCTCCTGGGGGTGAGGGTTGAGAAGCAGAGCTGCAAACCATGCGGGCTGCTGCCTCTGGGAGCAGGGGAGAGAAAGGGTGAGGAAAGACCTGAGCTGGACAGTTGAAGAGGGAGAGAAGGGTTGTGAAGTTTGGGAGTGTACCCTGTAGGGATAGGAGTTGGATTCAAGGATCTTTTTGGGTCCCTTCCAGCTCAGGTAGTTCTATGACTGCGATAATGCCATGGCTGTTACATTAGACATTGCCTTCCAGCTCTGTCACTCTGCTGGAGCAACAGGAGATCCATGGATTTTCAAGGTCGTTGGATCTAGTCTGTGTCTGAAAGACTTTTCAATGAGCGAAGGGCGAAGAATCTGAGCGTGGGGCAGAAATTGCTGTGGGAAGGAGAGTTAAGAGAGCAGAAGATTTGGGCTGTGACTGACCCACGGCTGAACTCACAGTGAGAGTCATAGAATCACAGAAACATCTGGTTGGAAAAGCCCTTTGAGATCATCGAGTCCAGCTGTACCTGTCCACTACTAAACCATGTCCCTGAGATGCTCCCAGTCCCACTAAACTATGAAACCATTGCAAAGAAAGCCCATGGAAGCTCAGTCCCCAGGTGGGTGTTTCAGTTCCCCTCCTCTTGGGATCTGACTTGCCCCATCCTGTGTCACTCTGATCTGGGGCAGTTACACCTTTTGTCATGAAACACAGAACCTTCTTTGCTTCCCTTCCCTTTTTGCACCAGTTGCTCACACGCAGGCGCCGCGCTCACCAGCAGAGCAGGACCTCTGCTCTCACGGCCGTTTCACAGCCAGTTCTGAACTGAGCTCAGTGTCTGAGCTGTATGTGAGGAGTTTTTTTAGTAGTGTACCAAACCTGTGGATTTTATAATCCTGAGCAGCTCCCTCACTGCACCCGTCAGGCTCCTCCTGAGGCTGAAAGGAGAGCAGCCTCTGTGTCTGTTCTCACAGCTCCAAAGCAGAGACAGGGATTTGTCAGGAAACCATTAAGCAATTCTACACCATTTGTTGTGGATCCGTTTTCTTTCCTGAAACCAAAGCATTTCTGCACAGGAGCCCTCCAGGCAATTAGTAGAAAGGCTTCTGGTTCACACACTTTGCTGCACACTGATGCACCTGCATGAGAACCACCTCTCAAGCCACAGAGACCAGATAGGCTCAGGGATCTGAGACCTCTGACATATTAAACCATCAAATCATTGCTGTTGTTAGGTATTTAAAAGACCACAATCATAAACAATGGGGAAACAGGCAATCCCAGGTGCAAAGTGTTAACAGCATATGAAGCACAGGCCCAGGAGACAGCTTTGATTTCAGGTTTAGCTCCCACAAGACATATTTACTCAGGAAATCTTTACTCAGATTTTTTTTTTGTTTTCTAAAATGTGGCACTATTCATTGAAATCTTTAAAAGTATCAAACTAATGTTAACTGTGACCACATGCTATTAATATATGTTCCATTGTACCTCATATTTAGTGTATTCCCTCCTGAGTGATCCATTAGCAAACTCTACTCTGTGCTGGGTATCCGTTCCTGAAATGTAAATATCTCAAACAGAAGTTGTTTCACAGTGTTCAGCATCTTCCCTCAAGAAGGTTGGGAAATGACCAAAGGGAAAACCAGAGAAAAAAAACCCAGATATAAAATTGCAATTGCCCAACCTTAACTCAGGTGTTCCCTATAGAAAAGCAGGTGGTGTACTTAATATGAAGAGATGAGGTTCCCACCAACTGTGTTGCCTGTGGCCCACACTACAGAGCACCAAACAGGGTGACAAAGGCTCCACCCAGCAGAGTGGCCACGACAAGGCTTCCAGTTGGTCTTGGTCATATGCACAATCCACTTCCTTGGAGAGAAGCAAAGCTCACCTGGAAGAGGCACCGGTGCACGCCCTGGCCCAGCCCGGTTTGCAGCTGGTTGGAGGCACAGCTGGAGACACGGCCACATCCCTTGGACGTGGTGTGGGGCACAATTCTGTGATTGGGCAGCACCACCGGGCGAGTCAGACTGATTTATGTTCAACCAGTGGAGAAACAGCAGGTATCAGATATAACCATATCTCTCCCTTTCTTTCTGTCTTTCTCTTTCTTTTTTTAATAAAGTGCTGGAGGGGTTTCCAGCAATAGATAAAATCATTTTTTTTGCAAAATTGAAATGCAACATTTGTTTGGGAGCTTGTTAGGTCCTGAAATCTGTAGGTGGAGTTGCTAAAATGACATTCTCAGCTCTTTGCCAGCAGCAAAGTTATTAGAGCCTTATAAATGTTACCCAGTTAGGGGCTGCTGCTTGTGCCATATTCCCAACAGCAAATGCAAGCATCATCAGGATCCAACAGGCTCCCAAGAATAAGCCCAGCAGTTCAACTAAAAATAAATATTCTTAAACCATAAAAAGAAAAATGTCTGTAAGATTATCATCGTTGTAGCTAGTTGGAATGTGCTTGGGAAATATTTTTGTAGTTAGTTGCAAATAAAATACATTTTACATGGAGACAATGTTGCCAAAATAACACAAAATAGATTTTTTAAATAAAAAATGAAAATGGAAAAAAGATAAAACAAAAAATGGGAACAACTTTGTCAGATGGTCAGACAAGTTGCTTATAAATATTCTCCTGCTGTTAGAATCAACCAGCTGGTGCCTGGCCTAAGGTGATGTTTTGTAACTTGTCAGATTGCAACCTGTAAGAGCAGGGAGCAAACATCGGATGAGTGGTCTGAGGGATTTACTCTTTTTAGTTTGATAATTCTTCATTCTTATGATGTTTTAATCACTCATGACCTTTATCATAATCCATCCCCTCCTAACATTTCCCTCTCTGGGCTTGTTCAGTTTGTGAGATATATTTAATGCACTGTCTAAGTCACATTTTATTGTTTCTGTTATGTGTCTGGCTAAACTTTTCACAAAGAAAAGTAATGAACAGCACACAAAGAATATTTTATCACCTCCCCCTGCTTCTTAAACAACTGATCTGGGAGAATCAGTAGGAATGGGTTTGCAATGTTTCTGAAAACTGAACAGGTTTTCATTAACACGTCATCTGACCTTGTCTGAATGCTGATAAATGAATAATTTCATGTAAACCACAAATAATTTTAAAAGAAAACGAGTCGGTGCTGTGCTCAGAGTGTGAAGGATGCTGCCCCTAATCCTGTTACAGATTCTGTTCGTGTGCTGCTATGGGATGATGTCTGGATGCACTCCCTGATGCGCCCAACAACTTGAGTGAGGGCAGAGCAGGACCTGAGCCTCCCCTCAGCAAGGAGGGTGGTGGCACTGGGCACCTCTTATGAACTATCAAACACCTCACAGCTCTGGGCTCATTAGCAAGAGCTGCAATTAGTGCTCCCATTGGTGTTATTGATGCATTAAGTCTTCCTGTGTTTATTTGTGAGGTGAATTTCTCAGTGTCCAGTATATGGAATTCTTTGTGAACACCTTGGGCAAGATTTGATTGCACAAACTGCAATGAAAAACCAAACTCTTGTCAGGTTTGGTGGGCAACTGACAGGGAATTCATTAAAAATCCTGTCACATCTGCCCAGTGCAGAGCCACGATCGGCTTTGTTGGAACTAAAAGACTGAGCCCAAACTTTGCTGGAAAACTCCCCAAGGCCATTTCATTTACAAAAAGACCAAGCTTTTGAGAACATATAATTATCCTTCATCCCTGCCATCTTATCCCGCATTAAATTTAATTGCTTACAAAACTTGGCAACATTTATGCAGCCATTTAAAGAAATTAAGTGATCTGTCATTTTTTAGTGCTCTTGATATGAAAGTGTTTCAGCTTTCACTCTGTGACAAGAACCCCTGCCTCCTCCCCTTCCCCAAATCACATATTTTGCCTGGGAGAACTGAGCTCAGAAGGAATGGATGAACTAAAAATAATTGATTTTGGCCAAGACTGTCAAAAGCCACCAGTGCCTCTATTTTTAGAGGTGAGTGCTGACCATTTACTGGAAGTCACATTCCTTCATGTTTTCAGAACCCGGCACCCCATGTCTTGCTCTGCATTTCCAGACTGACAGGTCATGAGCAACAGTCACCAGAGTGATGTGGTAGGATTGTCACCCTGGGCCTAGTCTCGTCACCAGGCTCTGCTGTCCTGGCTCAGGAGAACCTCCCCAGAGATGCTGCACGTAGGGTTGACCCATTGAGTCCCTGACCCACCAGTGCTGTTTCATCCTAAGGGTACCAGGCGCAATTTGAATTTCCTCTCCACCCTTCACTTTAGTTGGTCATAATTTTTGAGCGTGGTAGAGTCAAACCTGCCACCTGGAAATGAAAGATTCCTCAGATATGAACCAAAGAGCAGTCCCAATGGTATGAACCATCCACCCCCGGTCTCAGTGGCTTGAAATACATGTCAGGTTTTGTGTCCGGTCTGAAAGAGAATCATCTGTAAAGCAAAGGTCAATGAAGTTAGATTTTCTGCTGTATTTATTGGTGATAAACATCTTGAAGGAGAAGGTGAGCATTTACAAACAGCAGGATACAATGTTAATATAGTCCCTTATCGCCTTATAAACGATCTGTATCCTGACACGGAAGTGAGTTCAGTCCCAGATAAATTATGAGTGGATGACTCCCTAACATAAATAAAAGCAGGAGGATGGGCCTGGTCGGGCAGTCTGAGCACAAAAGCTGGAAATAGGAGCCAGGAGCTTATCTCGGCTTTGGAAAGTGATTTGCTTTGGAGCAGGGTCCTAAGCTCCATTAATTGAGTGGGAATCTTTCCAGCAACATCAGAGGACTTTATCACTCTTTATTAGTGCTACCATGTGTCCACCTTTTTCCCTATATTTGTCTTCTTTTTCTGGCCCTAAGTTCTTTTCCATTGGATTTGTGATGGATGCAGCCCACATCCAGGTTTCCCCAGACCCTGAAGTGCTCTGTGTGAGTGGATCTGGGGTGCCAGGGTGGCAGACGCAGGGTGTCAGTGGGTGCAGGTGGCTGATGGGCACAGGGAGGTGATGGAGGGGCAGGGCTGGGTGAGAAGTGTCTTGGGCTGGCAGAAGGACCTGTGCTGGGAACGCTGATAAGGAGGAGAAAGGGAGGGGGTTGGGGATGAGGAAACGGGAAACTAAGAAAGCAATCAAGGTGGGAGAAGTGAAAAAAGCAGATTGTTCTGGAACAGGAGCCTCTGGGATGCAAAGAGGGGATACAGAGTAGGGGTTCTAGGATTACTGCCCTGGAGTTTAATCCTTGACTGGGGCTTTGGGACAAGGTTCCCACAGACTTGCTGAGGCTGCCACTTCTACTTCTGTGACTTGAATGCAGTCACCACCTCCCTGGTCTGGAGGAGAGGGTGGCTCTGCTCTGTGGTCTTGGAGGTGTCACCAGCTTCCCTGGCTCAGTGCCTCAGCTGTGTGATGGCACAAATGCCAGAGTCACCCCCCAGCCCAGGGAGCTGTGAGGGTTGCTTCATGCCCATGAGGACTTAGGGAGACAATTACATTGTGTTATTAAACTGTTCTCTAAGAACAACAGAAATAAAGGTTTGAAGCCTGAAAATTGAGAAAAAAATTGTTGGAATGTAGTAGTTCCATAGAATTGTACTTGGAGGTGAAGGTTGTTCTTCTCATGGCACTGCAGGTGGTTGAGTCAGTGATGTTTCAGGTCTGGCTCCTTCTCCTTCTCAGGATGGCTGGGGTGTGAGATGTCCATTGCAGACCACTGCATGATGGCAGATACCCAGGTGAGCTTCAGGTGACTTCACCCTGGTGCTGGATTCACCCCAGGTGTAGGTGCTCAGCACTCACTGACACCAGGTGGTGGCTCCTGAAGATTTCTCCCTGCTGCCCTGAGCACTTCACCCTGCTCTGCGGGAGGAGAATGTGGCTCCCAGACACTTCTGCCCCCATTCGTGTTCCCCTATCCTTTAGGTCCTGGGCAAGGCATCCCAAGACTTCATCCATTCTCAAGGATTTCCACAGTGTCATGGTGGAAGCTGAACTCCAAGTGCACACTCGCCTGGAGCTGGGGCTATTCTTGCCTTTGACAGATTGTTCAGACCTCACACCTCTACAGCTAAACAAATGTAATCCAAGCATCAGATCATAAAATCTTGGAAAAAAAATTATTTGAACTGCTGCCCTGGCTTCTAGCAGCACACTGGGGGCTTCTCTCCTTTCACGTGTCCCCAGAGGCACGTAAAGCATTTCGCTCCTAGTAACTGAGCTATAAATGTCGATCCCAGGCAGTGCAGGCTCCGTGTTACAACGTGAGAAACCTAAGGGCTCTCGCTTTTTGTGCAGGAGATTATCAAAGCACCTTTAAAGGGAGCCAGATTTCCTGCCTCACCTTCCCTCTCCCATCGCACTGACATCCCCCCCACAAGAAACCAAAAGGTGTCAAACTTTCCTCAGCACTCACAAAGGAGCAGCACTGCCCTGGCAAAGGGAGAGGAAGGGCTTTGGTCTCCGGAGGGCTCCTTGCTGGCTGCTGGCAGGCAGGGAGCAGCCCTCTGGTGAGGCAGTCCTGACACTGACAGCCACGGACAGGCAGGCTTCGCTCCCCCACCTGCTCACACCCCATTGCTATGAAACCCAACCTGCTGGAGCAAACATTTCCCTTCCTGTTTTAGGGGAAAGAATGTGATTTTGCAACGTATTGTTCTTCTTTGCCCTTTCATTACCAGCTGTGCACACTTGGACTTGAAGGAGTAAGGGCTGAGTGGAGTCAGGGCTCAGCACCACTCCTCACCCAGGTCTCCCAGTTTCCTGAACTGTTATCAATTAACTATGATACTTTATTAAAAGCAAACTTTGGCCTTGTCCTTGCAAACGACCTTGGGAGCTGGAGTTGTGCCAGGACTGAGGGAGTGGGAGCGCTGGCACCAGGCTGGGACAGGAGCTGGTGGGTACCAACATGGGCCACGAAAGGTCCACCTGGTCACTCCAAAGCCAGGGATAAACAGAATGCCAACAGTTGCCCGTGGTGACATGTTCAGGTGTCAACACTTGCTTCCTTCTGCAAAAGAGTCAAATTCAAAACTTCTGGGTTGTTGCTTGGTTGGGATTTTTTTTCCCAGAAAGAATGAAGGAATTATTTTTTTATCCCGAATGAGCACCTTGGGTACCTGGTGAGAACATCCATGAATTCTTTTACCCCTTCTCCATTGTTTAGGGCATGAAGTGAGAGAATTTGCACTATTTCAAAAGAAGGACTTGAAAATAACTTTCCACAGTGCAGGTAAAGGGGCCTGGACACCAGATACCCTCTCCTGGATAATCAGGGCAGGAGAGACAGAAAGGGGGGTGCTCCTGCTCTACCTCCTTCCTCAGCTGCTTCACACCTTGTCTTGAGCTAAATTTAGCAAAACAAACACATGTGCACAGAAAGCTTCAGTTCTAATTAACTGCCACTTTCCAAGAACACAACTCCCAATTCACGGAAAGCTTGCTGTGACTCGGATGTAACTGCCACGGGTTTGATGGTGCTCGTGACATAAGGCAGGAGGATCAAACTCAGCAGTGAAGGGATAAATAACCAATCTCTGCATGCTGGAGGAGCAAAATTTCAGGCTTTTGATGTGAAGAGGCACCTGAACAACCATCAGCTGGCGTTCATAGCACTGAGAAGCTTGACTCTGAGAGAGGACACTGAGCTTAGAGGTGACACCGCATTCTTTGTGGGAAGGTGGTGACTGCACCTGCCAGCCAGCTCATCCCAACGAACTCTGCCAGCGTGGGTGGACGGGGCTCTGGGATGTGCCAGTTCCTTGCTGTCAGGTGGCTTCCTGCCCACTGCAATTACAGAAGGAGGAACAGCAGTTTTGAGAATAGACCTGGCAGCTGCCCAAGCCAGCCTGAAGAAACAACTGTACCCTGGAGAATCCTGTCTTTTTCTTTCTGGGTTGATTCAAGCTCTTTAAAGGAGTTTAGCATTCATGGAGGCATCTTCATTTCAAGATGCTCATTACTGATAAAATCTATCCTAATCCCGGCGTAGTCACAGCCTGTGCTGATATGAAATCCTAAGATGCTGGTGTGGGAGGTCAGCCTGCTCTAGACTCTTCTCCATCTGGAATGGATGAAGGTTGGTTTCAGCTCTGAAGCATCAGGTTTAAAAATACTTGTAGGATTTAACACTAACCACTGTAACTCTGTACAAGTTTGTTATCCTCTATGGTTGCTGAACGTAGCTTAATTCTTGACCACAAAGGCTTCCTCTGGTAGTAAATTCAGACTTTTAATCAGGCTTCATGTGGAAGAAACCATCCTTGGATCTGTTTTGACCACACTCCGTTTGACTGTGGCTGGATGCATGACAACTTTGTTTTCTTAGTGTGACACTCCAAGCACAGAGCTCCTCAGCTCTGTGGGCTGCGTTGGCTTGAAAGCAATGTTTCTGAGCTGTTATCCTCCCTGCCTGTGTCTCAGTCTTTGCAGCACTTTTGCAGCATCCCCAAGCCTTTCTCCCTGATTGCAGAGCTGTGCTGAAGTTTTTTTGCAGCCACCCTTGGGGCTACAAACCAAGCCCATGCATTCTGAGCTCCTTCCCATCGTGTATTTTAGCAAGTCATTCTGCAGAGTGATGAGGCCGTTGCCCACATCCCACAGAGCTCCTGACACCAGGGAAGTGAAGTAAAATACTGTAAAGGAGTAATGATCTCCCACACACTGAGGCTCAGGGGAAGAAACAGCTCTGCCGTTATCACTGCATATTGACATTGCTCCAGATAACAGCAAAGCCTCCTCCAATGGGTTTATGAATAAATCAAATATATGAGCATTGATACCATGGGGTTCTTTCAAGTGGATCTTTGTTCAATATTGTAAGAAACTGTGCTACTGAAGTTTTACAAACAGAAAAGGCACAAATTCAGTCTTCTGGAGAGTTTCAGCTCATACTGAGAAAAAGCCAACATTCACTTGCTAAGAAGTCCTAGAGGTTTTATCTATTGAAAATCAACAGGAAAAAAAAGATTCAAGAAGAACAGAGGAATCATTAAGAAGAGGAGATGAAATAAGAAGGAACAAGAAAGAACGCGGAAAGTAGAAAGAGTTTGCTGGAGTGAAAAGTTGTATAAAGATTAAAGCAAAACTGCAGACAATACAATCTGCATTCTTGCAACTCCCTTTATGAAATCATGGCAGAAGGGCTAATGTGAAGAAGAACATCATGCAAAGAAAACAAATACTGCAGAGAAAATAAAGGTGAAGCCAGGTTAAAGCAATGCAAATAGCTTTTGAGATACACAAACCCTTTGTGCTGTTCGTTCCTTCTGAAGAAAAGTATTATATTTTAAAGTCAATAGATGTGTTTATCCAAGTCACTCCTAGCTCACTTCACAGGGAAGGCTTTGGGGTTTTTAATTTTTGGTTCCAGACAAAGTCATTTTTCTTTGTCTTTCTTTTTTTTTTTCCTTTTAGAAAAATGTAATACATTTTTCATATTAAGAAAACAAGAGATTGAAAGATTACTTTTGGCACTTCCCATCCATGACCTCATTTGCTGTTTATGTGAGGAAAAAAAAAAGGCAGAAGATGGTTCTTGCTGAGACTGCAGCCCCTGCAATTACCAGATGTGAGGGCAGAAAAGAACAAGGGCTTGTTAGCATGTCTACATCTCCCCCACCCCAACGCTCTCACTGTGCCTGAAGACACCTGCAAGAACCTTCACCCCTGAAGCATCATCAGGGCCACCTCCTGCAGTCCCTGTTGCTTTACTGCTGGATTTCATCCTCCTCACACACAGATGCTGCCTGGAGAGGTACAGACACCCCTGCCAGCACATGTCTGTGTACAGAGCCAGCCCTGTGCCTCTGGTAGCGAGCGCTTGGTAGGAACCACGTCTCCTATTCAGGGAAAGTTTGTGTCTTATCTGTTTGCAACACTTCACCAATACATTTTCTCACCATTTCCTGTGGCATAAACAACGGCCAAGGACAGCCCTGCCTGAGAGGAGCAGTGGTGCCCATCCTGAAGGCAGAGCACCTCTCTCTTGCACTCCTGGATAAGCCCTTTGGGTGCTTCAATCCCGTATTAGCAGGAGATCACCTTCTTCCTTGCTCAAAACTGCTTGGCTGAGCAGTCCTCCTAAAACCAGAACCTCTCCTATCACAAGGCATTTTTTCCCTTTTGACTCTCTTTGCCAGTGTAATTTATAAAGTAAATTGGGTAACCCTGATTACAGAATTCCTGATGTGACCAGATGAGGGGAGCAGTTATCTCCTTTGCTTTGTAACCCAGTCTCCCACCCTTATATTCTCCAGCTTTATCTCCCTGCTTTGTAGCTGCTCTTGCCAGAAGCTCTGTTTCCTCTTTACTCTCCTCACGAACATTTCCACCCAAAGTATATTTTGCATTTTTATTGGTCCTCCCCAGACATGTGGCTTTTCATCTACTGACATTGCATCCACATGCCAGTCTCAGCAGAGCACACAGCCTGCAGCACCGCCCACGTCACACCTTCCAGGCATCGCTGCTTGTGTCCGGGTCACATCCCATCACCGTTCTGTGTTTCATGAGGAAAGGCATCCACTTGGATTGGGGTCTGCCCTGCACACCATGCAGCCACCCCCAAATCTGCCCTTCAATCAGCATCCCTTCTGCCAAAGCCCTGCAGCCCCTCTGTGCTTTCCTCTCAGGAAACCCCTCTCCTTTGCGTGCTGCCTGAGAACTCAGCACCCGCACGGCCCCACTGGAACCGACAGTGGGGATGCTGCACCCAGGGGACCTTCTTTCACTTGGAGATGGCTCCAAACCCTACCCAAATCAACACAGACGTTGCTCTCCATCAGCTCCCCAGCTCCTGGTCCTCCTCGCTCACCTGGTATCTGTGCAAGGAGCTCCCTCTTGCCCTCAGCAACTGGGTTTCTCTGAGGTGGGAAGGGGATCGCAGAGGGCTAGAGGCGATGCACCAGAGCCAGACGTTTCCATGTTATGAATGGGCTCACCCCAGCTTTTTCACTGGCCCTGGAAAAGCTCTGCTCGATTTTGGCAAGGATTTTGGTCAGAGAGTCAAATGAAGTGAAGCGATGACAGAGGTGTGGGAAGAGCTCAGCCCTGGCGTGGCTCCTCGGAGGTAACTGAGGCGCGACGGTGCCTGGAAACGCACGCGCGCGGTTGGGTGTTGGCGTCTGCGCGGGGCCTGCTCCTCCACGTGCATCTCCAGCTGACGTTAACAGGAGTCATACGTGCATCTGGACAGAAGAATTACAGTCTAACACACCACCTCAGCACATGGAAGCTCTCCCCGTTTCAAGATCTACCTCTTCCTTGCACACAACAGCCCATCCTGCTTATTTTTTGCCCTGATATTTCTCACAGACCCTGGTGCAGTCGGCGGCCTCAGAGCAGACCCCCAGAAAGAATTTCTGCTTAGTTTGGATCGTGAACGAGTTGTCAGAGAAAATTATGCTGTAATCCTGCGAGATACAATAAAGCTGGTCAGGCCCTCACCAGTTGGAGGCAATTCTTAATGCAGATTTCACTCTGCGTGCATCACATTTGCTGACTTTCCATGAATGATTCCTGATTTTCAATCGACCTTGGTCTTCAGGTCCATAAAACTTTGTTCTGCATTGAAGTCTTTTGGCAATGTGGAATTTTGCCTGAAATAAGGTAGGAAAGAGACATCCTGAAAAATAAATCCAGGAAGATTTTGCACGGGGTGTGGCATTACTGGCAAATGGTGCATTTTCTGCTGCTTCTGCTGCACAGGGATATGTTCCTGTAGATAGTGCTAGATTTCATGAAATATGGATTCAGCTTGTGCTCTAAAAGGCCTTAGACTGAGCTTGTAAATGCTTTGGGACATTTCCCCTGTAAATACAGTCTTTATTTTTCCTGTTGTGTCTATTCAGACTGTGATTTTCAAAGGGACCCAGGGGATTTGTTGTATGAGTCCCATAGAACAATAAGTCTGCTCTAGTTTTGTTAAATGCCTCAGTGAAGCCCTTTCCTGGGAGAGCAGATCATTCACATTGCTTTCCTCCACACCGACCTGGTCCTGTTTACACAAGCTGACAGACTACCTGATGGAGCCATTATTCTCTTTTCACATACAGTCTAAACTATTTCCTCTTGCTGGGCACGGAGTGGTTTTAAATCAAGATGCCTTACTTCATGGAGGTTAGGAACAGTCTTATAAAATGCCTTATTTCTTCCTTGCTCCTATGTAAATCTATTTTATTGGACAATTGGAAAACATAACACTTGGCTTGTGTTGATAACCACCCATGTGCTTCCAAATACAATATACAGTATTTTTTTCAGAACAAGCTTTTCCTGAAGGCCTGTTGTTCCCTGGGTCCCAGTGAGCTTTGCAGGGCAGCCTGTCCTCTGGCCTGAACTCACACCCAAAACGCAACCCTTGGCCAGGAATTCTGCACGAGGAGACATTTCGAGGCTGAAATTCAGGTCACATCGAGGTGTTTTTCTGTGATTTGAAGCCTGAGAATACAGGTTAGACCAGTGCTTTAATCAATGGAAAAACCTCCAAGGGGGTTTAATAGTTCTCTGTTGCCTGTTGGAAGGAGGTGTCTGACCAGGAATTAACCCCTGAGGCGCCCACGCGGGGCAGCCTCTCGCAGCTCGCCCCTCCACCCTCCCGATCGCGCTCTGGCACGCAGAGTTTGTTCTGGCTGGGGATTCGGTTTGCAAAGATTAAAGAGCTGTTGTGTGGGGGGCAGCGAACCTCAGCCAGCCAGGAGATAAAGGCAGCATTGGAGGCTGCACGGGCACGGCGTGGAGCAGGGGTGCTGGGGGAATGGGCCAGCTGGGGACACGGGGGAGGGTACTCATCCCGAACACACATGAATTGAGGATAAATGCACCAACCTGCAGACTTTGAACAAGATGTGCTGCCCTGCTCGAAGCCCCCACCCCTCCTATTGCAGCGTCTGTCCCTCTCTGGGCTCTGATGTGATACAGTGCAACCCTTATGCTCTGCAAAACTACTTGTCAACTGCCCAACGACTGAACAAACAAGGCAGGAAAACACCGCTTGAATATTCAAAATCATCAACAGGCTCCTTTAAACCACTGACTAATGCCTGTGGCTGACATTTAATACTCAGCATTAAGAAAGAAATAGTTAACTGAAACACCACCTCATTTTTACAGCAGGCAATATTTTGCACATATTGTCATGGTCAAAAATTATTTTAGCTTAAACTATGCTACTGCAGCACAGGACACACACAAAAAAAAGGGAAAGTATTTACTGCTGAATGCTTAGTTATACTTTATTTTGCTATTTAAGGAGCGAATAGTGTAATGTAATATAGAGAGCGCAGACCCAAATAGAAGTTCATATGTTGCTGCCAACTACAAGCAATTTAGTTTTGTGACTCAAGCAGCACAATTGTGAAATTGGCTTAGAACTCATTACATTGTTTTATTTTTATCTGTTTGTGTGTTTAAATGCATGCTTGAGGTTCATTGCATTTGCCAGAAGACCCAAAGGTTCATCTCAGCTGCATATTGAAGATTTTCTTTGTAATTGTATGGGCTACAAGGCTATTTTTTTATTGCTGAGAGGAGATTATCTGCAAGATATGGACCATAAGAAAAATATTGAATGCACCGAAACACAATAAAATGAAGAGGACATGGGAAAACTTAACACAGGCACTCTGTGGCTCTGCCCCATCTATCCACTCACCCACCCACCCTATGCACCCACAGCCTGCGCAGGATACGGGGCGAAAGGGATGTGCAAAATATCTTAACTGCATTTCCTGCAGTGCCTCTGAGTATGGATTTGGCTCAGATTGTCTCCAAACCCAGAGACAAAAACAAATATTACATTCTAAAACATTAAATATGGTGTGAGAGTGACAAGTTTGTATCGTGTTCAGGTGCTCTCGTGAGAGCTCCGAGACTGCGTGCGGGTGCTGAGTGTATTCAAATGCAAATCTGATCGCGGGCTGCAGCCCATGTGGCAGATAAACAAACCCTATTTTTAAACGCAGTGTGAAATGTGGGGGCTGACGTGACCATTATCAGAGCCTCGCGCATGAGTTATGAGGCTCCATAAAATACTTTCATGTTACAACAATGGGAAGCGAAGCCGCTCTGCGTTGGGCTTGTTCAATCCGATTGCTCTGCTCCTGGTCTAGTGGGGGGGATGTTTCTCAAGAGCCATTCTGAATGCTGAGCTGTTTTCTCATAAATGTTTCACATAGAAAAAACCTTTTTATGGAATGACTGATGAAGAATTCACTATTAAAACAATGCAGGTGACATTTTCAGGGATTTAGAACATTCTACCCTGTCCATGGAGCAGTCAAATTAGTCACCTCAATCAGGCGGAAACAGAGTTGTGATGTGAGAGTAAAAAATTAGGCACCCCCCCCTCCTCTTACTAAATAGTTCATTAATTCTTCTGAAAATGAGCATTCTTAGGGGTTCTTCAGAGTACTGGACCATTGCTGGATGGATATAACAAATACAGTCACTTTATCTCCTGCCAAATAAATTCTCTCCACCCAACTTTGAGGCTGATGCCATAAATTCTCAATGCCACAATTTTCCTTTTCCTCTGGTAGTCTCTTTCATCTTAATTTATTCTATTGCCTTCATTATGTGATTATTCCCAGTCTTATTTGCATAGCCAGGCTATACTTTACAGAATATCTGCCAGTTGAGTTTCTGTGTGTTAGTAGTCTGCATGTGCAGATCTTAGGTGTCAGATCTCTCTCTCCTTCCCATGACACTGATTTTCTGAGCAATGTTGGACCAATCATCTGATTGCACTGTGCACATTCAGCAAATACAGGAGATGTAGATGTCTCTGAATTTAGTGAAAATCCTCCTGTGAATATCCTAGCCCAGGTAATTCCTCCTAGCAGACATAAATGCTTCTTTTCATAGAGTGAAAAAGGGAGTAAGAGGGGAAGGAAAGCCCAGTGGTGCCACTACTGCCGAGATGCACTGACCAACAAAGCAGAAGCAGGGGGCAGGGCTGTACAAGAGTCCAGGGGGCATTTTGCACTCAGACCAGCAGTGACCAGGCCTTGGCTCGTGGATTTGGCTCGGATCCAACCAACGTGGAGCTGTGGCAGTGCGTGGCCGGGTCTGGAAGGGCAGTCGGTGCAGATGGTCCCTTCCAAGCAGTGAGTCCAGCTCTGTGGTTTCTGGCACTGCAGGCATGACTTCAATGGCAAGAACCCACGGGAAGAGCTGGGCCTTGGAGGGTATTGCTGAGTCTAATTTGTCTTCCTGTCATGGGTTTGAGGTTCATTTACTTTTTCCCCTTCATTCTATTTATTGAAGAATATGATAAAAATATGTGCAAGCGGTTAAATATTCTGAACTGTTTCAGCTTGGTGGAATATCCTTCTTTTCTTCACAGATTTTACTTTGGGGACACACAGGCACAAGGAATTCATGTCTGTGGGGCTTTTGCATGGAGCTAATTCCAGTCAGCCCAGTCACAAAGCTGGGCAAAGGAAAAAGTGAATTTTCAAACTGATGACACATTTATACCAGAATTGTAACTTTATAATATTAATGTATCATTTAACTTACATGTATACTTTGGAATGTTTATAACTACTGTAAATCACAGGCGAGAGCGGCCAAGAGAGAGCCACGCAACATTCCTGGTGAAACTCATAAAATAAATACAACAATCACAGGAGAACAACATTCCCTGTTTCAAAAGATAAAAGGTGGCCGTGCACTGCACATGGGAAACGTGCTCAGTTCACTCTCCACGAAGCCCAGGCACGCGCAGAGGCAGAGACGTGGTGTTTTCTCTGCACCAGCCCAGGCCAAACCTCTGGTACTCAGCGGATGTTTCAGAGGATAAAATGCCATCAAGGCAGCACCAACAAAGTGTTGGGAATGACACCAGAGAGCTGCTTTGATGCTGCTTGGCATTGTTGTTCCCTTCAATGTGGCAGCCCAGATTCTGTGACGCGATCGTCCTCCCTTCCCTCCCCTCAGCCATCCCCACACAGCGCCCACATCCCAACCTCTGTCCACCTTGTGTTGCAGGGTGCCTTGAAAAGAGTAAACCTGCTGTTTCCTGACTCATAAAATTCTGTGGCAGAATTCTGACCTATTAACCTTCAGTTTTTCTTTTAAGGCTTACAGTACTTTTATGTCTTGACCAGCAGACTGTAAAATACACATTTAAATGCATTCAACTCAGATAACAATCTCATCATTAGAACAGCCTAACTGCTTGCTTTTAAGTTAACCAATCTCTAATTCTTCTGGATTCGTCAGCACACTCACCAATACCTATTTTTCCCCTGAAGCTGGCAACCTAACATGACACAAGGGCCTTCAGTTCTTAAAAGATACTAAAAATGAGTGCAAATCTTATTGAAAATTCCCCTCAACTTTAGAACCGAATCTATAGCAAAATCAAATCCCAGTTTGAATTCACGACATCTTCAAACATTAAAACTGAATCAGCTTCTAAATTCCAGGTGGAAAGCACACTGTTTTTCTAGTTTTATTATGCTAAAAATACAGTTGAGCAGCAAGCACAATGTGGTAACATTGCACAGACAGCAAAATACCAAAATAACACCAAGGACAGGAGACTGTTTTAATGTACTTTCTGGTAAGTTATTTAACATGTTTTTGTTGGCAGGGAAGATGGTTTGGGGCTTTGGATCAGGCCTGGATTACTTAGAGCAGGCAGTAGGCAGAGCCTCTCACGTAATGGTTGTTCCCAAATACAGCTGAAAGCCCGTGTAATGGGACACTCAGTTCTGTTTCTCTTCTCTAGCGCTGACACCGTGAGTGTCCCAGCATGTCTTCGTGTTTGGAAGGAAAAAAAACACCATTTCCCTGCAGTTACAGATGCTGAGCTCCGTCCTCATCTTTCCAAGAGGTCCCAATTGCCCCTATCACCAGCAGGAAGGAAGGGACCCAGAGCTCTGTCCTGGGCTGCCGAAACCAAATGAGTTACGTGGAAAGCAAAGCTAATGTGGGAAATGGGTTGGCAGAGGCTGGGGCAGGCTGGCTTTTGGCACTGCTGTGTGCCAAGGGCAGGTGGAGAACAAGAGCCGTGTGTGGTAGAATGAGCCCTTCCACCTGCTTGGTGTTGCTGCTCAGTAACTTCACCCTAGAAACCTTCTGCCAGGCTAAAGACCCCAAAAATGTGCTTCCTTTTCTCCCCAGTTGGATCATTTCTTGTTATGGCCAACAATTGAAAGCTTTATTTTAATACTTTGCCTAATTTATAATGAATTCTGTCCATCATACACAGAAATGTTCATTTTTTGAGTCAAATATAACTGTGCCTGTGCTCATACATTTTCCCTGTGCAATCCTTGGCTTCTGCATTTAAGAAACGTGACCTAGGAGGTGTTTATAGAAGGCTAAATATAGGTTTATCTGTTCTAGTCTTTCCATGAAAGATCTTTTTCCTTCAGCACATGGAGTTTAAATACACGGAGCAATATTAGTTAGCACTTAAGTTATGGCACACTGTGAAAATCGCCAGGAAATTCCGTTTCAAAGTTGACGTTCCAGTCCCAGCTCCTGTTGACTTTATATTTCTTTTCTCTCAAAGGCATGAACTGAGGATAGGGTGTGCTTGAAGCTGAGTGACGCTGCTTCAGACAGGCATTTGGAGAGACACCTCACATTAATCTCTTCAGGCGCTCTTTGTGGGTTTGTTCAGGCTTGGTGGAAAGCAAGAGCAAAAATCCCACTGTTCTCAGCAGCCCGGAACCTATCGAAAGTGATATCTGTGAGTCCAGTGTATTAACTCTGAGTTAAATAAAAGAAAATGAACCAAACTTGAGGGAATTTACATCAGAGCAGCTGTTTGCGTGCATCTTCTGCTGGTCTTAATGCTCACACTTTGGGCTTTCCTGTTAGCGTTTACAATAACATCATTGCATCACGGTCCTAGTGTTTAATGTTCCCTCTTCCAAAATATGAAGCTGCAGCTGACTCCCTGTATCCTTCTGGGATAAACGCTGAAAAAGCTTTACTTAACAGCTGCTATATATTATTATTATTACCTATTACATCATATCTTATTACAGCTCTATTACAAGCTTCCCCTAAAATCTAATCACATTCTGAAATTGTTTACAGCGAAGCTAGAAACGGGCTCGAGACATAAAGTTCACATCTCAGCATGGGCCTGAACTTTCTTGCAGTTCAGATTTATTCAGACACAGCATTTAACTCCCTTGCTCCTGAAAGACCAGACCGACTGCAAAGTTGGGATGTGCACTGCGATACCGCAGCTCTGAATACACGCCAGAGGCACCTGAGCTGTGCCTGTCCAGAGGGGATCTGACATGGCAGCAGCACAGACAGGGTTTTATCTTTTGGTGTGTGCTCTCAGACTGAAAGACAGAGAGATAAGCAGTGAAATTCTGGTCCCTTATCTGTCAATAGCAAAACTTCCATTGATTTCAGCATAGCTGGAATTTCACTCAAGCTGAAGACAGAGCAACAGATATACAGACAGACAGATAGTGTCTGATTCACTTATTTGAGCTAAGTTAGGCTTATTTCTTTAAAATGCAAGTGAACTCTGACAGAAGGATGTCATTGTACCCATGTTGAGCTGCTTATGGCATTTGTCTGGAAGCCTGAGATGGGGAAGGACAGAGGGTTTGGACTGGGTTGATGCTCCCGAGATACAGCGAAAAGCTGTTCTGTGCTCAGGTTTATGAGCTGAAAAGGGTCTGGAGCCTGCCTGGACTTCCAGGGACCAAGTTTATCTCCTGAGGACCTTCACGACCATGCCCAAACTCCTTTTACCTTCACTTCCCACCCTCCAGCCTGTGCAGACTGAGAAACAGCCCCCTGGTGAGACAGCAGTGGTGTTGCTGCAGGGAAACACCCACACAGCTTCTCTGACAGGAACAACCGCTGCTGCTGCGGGCAAATCTTCACAGGATGGGCTCCTCAGCAGAAGTGATTGCTTATAAAGGTGGAATAAAAACAATCCAGGTCACTAGCCTCATCCACATACTGACATTTCCATAGCCCTTTGCTTTACAGCTATGATATTAAGTAGCTTGGCTAACTTTTTAGAAATGTTACTATTTTCTCGACAAAATGTCAAGTAAGTTTTCAGGGGGGAATACTTCATAGCTGAAGTATGTTTTCCTAAGGGCAATAAACCACTAAGAAATGTACTTTTTTCCCACCCAGTCTTTGAGCCAAAACTTTCACGTATTTTTCAAAGAAATAAAATTATAGGTGTTTTTCTGTAGTAGGGTGAAGTACCACCTGGGTGGCAGTGGTAGAAAGTTGGGCAAACTTTAGAAATCTAGAAGGGGGAGATTGTTTTGGCATGACTTAGGGTTACAGCCTGGGTTTCCTATGCATAATTTTAAAAGGAATTCTCAAAGCATCAGGAAACTCTTGCTGGTACACTATACCCAGTGTACAACTCCGACCTCTTTAGAGTCATGGAGGATTGCCATGGCTGAAGAGAGGACTTTTTCAGTGCAGTGGAGTCAAGAAGTAGACTTTTAATTATTAACTGTGGAGTCAAGAGGAAGGCTAATAACTATTTCTGTATCTGACAAAACCATACCCCATGCATATGGTGGTTTAAGACACCAGGAGAATGTACAGTCAATTGAAAATAATGAATTTGTCAACACGGTTTAATTTGGTTCCTGTTCTGAGGTTGAAGTGGGTTCCCATCCTCTGCTGGGCCATGGGAAGCTCAGCACAATACTGGTGTCTGGGACGCCTCCAGTCTAATCTCAGCTCCACAAAATCAATGGGAGAGCAGGGGTGGGGGGGTGGTTATAATTACTGGTAAATAGCTGAACAGCTGGAAATGCACTTTTACTGTTGTCATTTTTTCCTCTGCCATGACAGTGCTCAGAATGTGAACAAATACCTTTTCTGATTGAAATAATAGAGTGGAAAATGAATATCGGTTCACCCACGATCACTTTGCATTGGAAGCGGAAGGTGAGCAAAGGTGAAGGACAAAGAAACTTTTACTAAAAACTCAACTGATGCAAGACCAGTAGGAGTTAAGAAGTGCCTTGGTGGGCTGCCTGGCACCCTGACCGGGCAAGCCAGGCCCAGAGTGTTTTCTTAAATATTAAAAAACAGGCAACATAAAATCTCTTTCCTGGAAATCAAACAGAAGGAAAACTAAAGTAAAGCTACAAAGGAAAACTCGTTCTCTGGCCCGCTCTGCGTGCTGGCTTCCTGCTGCTGGGCTGAGGAAACTCTGAATCCTGTGGAAGAAATCCATGGAGAGGAAGCAGCAGCCACCACACTGTATAAAAGATGGGGCTGGTTTCAATCAGGGCTGACTCTTCACAAATAACAAATGGGAAGGAGAGGTTAAAGTAGGGCATAAGGCTAAGCCAATAAAGCCTTTTTTTAGGCAAAATAAGAAGGGTATATTTCAAAATGCCACCATGGAGGAGTGAGAGATCTGACGTGTCCAGGATGCACAAACACTGCCTGGCTCCAGGCTGTGAGCTCACTCTGCCCGCCCAGCTCGCGGCGAGAGCCGGCTCCCAGTCCAGGAGTTCTGAGTATCACAGTATCACAGTATCACAGGTTGGAAAGGACCTCTGAGATCATCAAGTCCAACCTATAACCCAACACTAACACCAACCCATCATCTAAACCATGGCACTCAGTGTCTCATCCAGTCTCCCCTTAAACACCTCCAGGGTCAGCGACTCCACCCCCTCCCTGGGCAGCCCATTCCAATGGCCAATCACCCTTTCAGTGAAGACCTTTTTCCTAACCTAGCCCTCATCGGCAGGTGAGTCTGTGGCCATGTGACCAGGCCAGATCTGAATTGAATTAGACATCTACAATGAGTGTGAACATCCACACTCCCCCATTCCTTCAACGTGCTCCTGCATCTTTGCCTAGGGACGTCCTAGCATTTTTTCAAACTTTATTGGGGCGAAAATACAATTTTTGCAATGTCAAATTAGTGGGAAATGGATGATCAAGAGCGGTGTTTGGCTCCGCTTGCACCTGGAATGAAGGGAGATTTTGGGTGAAAGGCAAATCCCCATTCCTGAGGGGAATGGGTGAAGGGTGTTATTTGTGCTGCTGCTGAACGCAGGGAAGGTTTCCAGTGGATTTCAGAGCAGGGTCGATCCAGTGCACAGTTTTTAACAGTTCTCCTGCAGTCAGCATCTAACACAGCCCTTAAATTGTCCTGCTCCTTTCCCTGAAATTCTGCTGTGTTCAGAGACTGGATAACTGTGCTGGAAACGAGGCAGTGCTGGCAATAGAAGGCAGAATTTCAGAAGGAGGTCTCAATCTGATGGCCATGGTGGGGGCTGGCACGAAATCATTTCATGCTGCAGCACCAAGGCTAAAAAATTATTCCAGCAAGCTGTGTAAATGTGTTGGGTATCAGCTGGTGTGAGGGCCAAGGGGAAAGCAGCTTTCTGTAACAGATATTGGCAACACCTAGAGAAGAATCTTCCAAATATTCTGTGATTACTGGATTTTTTTCAGCACAAAGCTGTGGTTTGTGAGGTTGCTCCTTAGTGTCTTTCAAGTAACTGGCCTGTTGCTATGCAAACATTCGGGGTATGCAGTGGCCTGTGTGGATGCTGCCTTGATTTATAGTAAACCCTGGGAAGGACTCCTGTAGCACCTGAAAGCAATCTTTCAGCAACTCACGGAAGCAGAGTTGACTTTTTAATTCCCCAGTGTTCAGTAAGAAAGCAGGAAACCATTATATATATATATATTTATATATGAGATATAGTAGAGCAGTGGAGTTATGAAACCAGAGATACGTAAAATGCAAGCTATTAAAATGCACCTATTACTGCAGGTGAGATCTTTTCTGGGTATTGAGACATATTGTTGGAAATTTATTCCACATTTTGTGACACTGGCTTCTCCATTAACTGATCTCACTTGGAAAAAAATCATCTCATAAAATAAATATGACCCCATATTGTGTGCTGGCCTTTCAAGGACTGAAATCAGTTCCTAGAGATCAAACAGTATTCATGAGCCTGGAATTTTCAGGTCCATAGATGGTGAATCTCAACGTCAATAATCTTGACTCGGGGTCAAAATTAGCACAAAATTTAAAAGGATGATAAAAAAAAATCCATGCTTGCTTGATAAATTGTCTGAAAGAAGTTGAATTCCCTTGGTGATCAGTGATTTTAATAAAGTGGATCATAGCATTTCCCTGGAAGGAATTATATGCCACAGTAAAGAATGGATGGTTTAACAACAGGAAATTCATAAAGCCAAGCAGAAAGTTAGTGATTGTGCAACTTTATACGATCAGTTTAGTTGGACCAAATCTACCAATGAACATATTTTTCCCAGAGTGACTGAGAATAAAGGGATATGTTTCAGATAATGCAATGTAAATGCAAGAGTATTTGCTTTTATTCTTTGGGCACTTCCACAGGAATGATTAATCAAAAAAAACATGGAAAACCAGCCAATTGCTATATCCTGAATAACAAATTCCCTCACACTTCTTCTTCCCCCTGTGAAACGTGACATGCGGCCTGGTCAGTTGGTTCTCAAGCAAAAACCCCTGACCTCATGTTCTGTTTTCTTAGGCATGCTTAGATTTAATTACAAGAAAACTACCAAACATAAATGTACCCCTCTTAGATATGCTGTATCCAGTCCCTGATTAGGCCTGTTCTTGACTTCTCCATGTACAATTTACTCCAGGATTCCACCCCAAAACTGAGGCCCAGTGTGATGCAACACCTCTTCCAGCACAGAAGGTAGAGTAATGCTGGCTTGACAAGTTAAATTAATTATTACATTCCATTAATTTTGAGTCATGCACCCAGCCCATGGAAGCCAGGAGAACTTTGTGAAAAACAACCTCACTACACTGTACTGTAACTTTATTCTTGGCTGGAGTGTCAGGAACCTGCTGGGGTCCTCCAGAGGCCGAGCTCTGCAGGGTTTCTTCAGCAGCATCAGTAGAGCAGCTGCTGTCTTCAGAGACAGAACGAGACTCTCAGCCTTCAACTGGGACAACAAAAAGTGCCTCTTTGGGATCTTTAAATGCAAGTATGACTTGGGAGGGTGGTGATTTTGGCTCCTGACACTTCTGAGTGTCGAGCTCCAGTTACATATTTACTCAAAATTGCTGAGCGACTGCTTTGAGCACTTCCTGTGCAAAACTTAAATCTTGAAACATGTCACAGGAATGAGTGCGGCAGTGAAGGGACTTTGAGCCTCCTGAGGATAAAGTGACCTCCATAAAAAGCCTGTGACAACCACATGAAGTCTTCCACACCGCAGCATTCAGCTGAAACCCTGTGGCAGCATCTTTCCAGTTGTAAAGAGGAACAGCTTAGTGTGACTCAGATCAGAAACACTGCCCTTCCCAAACGTTGTATGAAAATTTTGAGCATGAGTCAGCCCCAGAGCCCTCTGGGGAACACAATTACTGTCAGCAAGCATCTGCTAAGCAAGGCACTGCTGAGGGATTGTGTCCATGGGTTTCTCCCACGGGAACCTGTGCTGGAGACACACGGGTACGGCTCTGGCCTGACACTGCATCGGTAAGTCCATGACTCATGGCAGTGGCTGCCTTGCAATACTGACTGTATCAAACAACAGGGCACTGATGTGGATCTACCAGGCTTCTGGAGCATGGGACAAAGCAGAGCTTCCCAGGCTTGGCTGTAGGTTGAGCTCCTGTTGTGGCAGAAAGATGGCTGGACCCCTTCCTCCTTCAGTAAGGGCAGTGGCTGAACACTGAGGAGATCACCAACAGATAAACCTTCGCACCGTTGCAGCAGGGAGCAGACACGGAGTGCTCAGCCTGCAGGCCAGGGCAGCAGTCCCCGTTCCAGTCCTTGCTCTTTTCCCTTCAGTCTTTTTCCTGGCAGACTGGACTGGGCTTGGCATTTACATTAACTGATTCCACTTTCTTTGGTAAAAAAAATAAATCTTTCTCCTCAGCTGTAAAACAGCTCACACTTAGCAGTCCTCTGGTCCTTTCCACATGTGCCACTGGGTTGAGGACACACAAGTGTTGCCCCTCTCAGAGAGCCAGAACCTGCAACAAGTGGCTGCCTCAAGGCCACCGAGGAGCCTCCTTGCTCACATCTTTGCTACCAGTGTCAACAGGGTGCTTCCCACCCCATCTTTTTCCCTTATCACCCATTTGCTGTCTCTCTTTGACAGATAATGAAGTATATAAATGCTGTCTTGTCTCAGGTATCTGTCTGGGGCATCAAAAAAAATCTTCCCTGCGGTGAACGGAGGTGCTCTGACACAGCTCAGGCAGTGGCTGCTTGTGTGCTCCAGGTCGCTGGCAGGCACTGCTTCTGGCTCTGCTCCTGATCAGCTCTCTGCTGTCAGGCTGCTCGATTTGTGTGGGAAGAGAAATGAGGAGACCGGCGACGGAGATAAAATTAACTGCACAGGCAATCTGAAAAGCCTTTCACTAAGTACAAGGACACAGAGAGGAGGATTTATCAGTGGGAAAAGCAGCAGTTGTGAAGGATGGCAGAGTGATAAAGCACCTCCATTTGCCCCAGAGCAGCCTCCTCGCACGTGCCCCTGCTCTAACCTTTCAGAACAAGCAGAGGGGACAAGGAGGAGCTGCATCTCCCCAGCACAGCCCCGAGTGCTCAGCACCTGCGTTCCTCAAGACAGTAAAAAGGAGGCATTGACTTGGGGATGTGGGAGGCTTGGAAGGGATCCCATTAACCCTGATTTTCAGCGGAGAAATTTTCAGTTAGTGGTATTATTTTAAGGAGAAAAGATCTCAACAGAGTTCCACCTTTCTGAGAACTGAAAAAGCTTTAGTCCTCTTTCTTCATTTTCATGGAGTATCTTGGTTTCTCTGCCTCTAGCTGCTTTTATCTGCTTGCCCTCAGAGGAAGAAAACAAAAGGACAACTTCAAGAAAGACAGCTTCCCTTCTGGTGAGCACAGGAGCTTCTTTTTGTTTTCAATGTTCCAAAACAGGCTCTGCAGTTCTGACTGTGGAAAATGCTACATTTGCATGCTGGTTTAAACCCTGCTCTTCAGTAGAAGCCAAAGTACCTCTGTAAAGGCACCTCAGCTCATACAGGTGTCAAACACATGCCAGGAGGATGCAGACAAATGGGCTCTCTTGTCTTTTGTAGATAAACCTCCCATTGCACCAGAGTGAGGAAGTGTCATCCTAATTTCTCAACTTCTCAGCTCAGCATCTCAAAGAAAAATTCACACCTGGATGAGTAAAATTGCAGGCATTGTCTCCCACTTCGCAGCCAAGAATCTGAAGATGAAGACAGCAAACTCAAAGCACATGGAAGGCTAAAGCCTGGTGTTCCCATCCCTGCACTAACCATGGAGCTGACAACAGCCAGCCTTGACAGCACAGGATAGGAAATTCAGATAGGAAATTCAGAGTTACAGGAGCTCACTGACAGTAGGGAGCAACCGAGTCTTCCAGGTGTGAAAATACAGGCAATAAATATTAATTGATCAAGGCTCTGAGAATAGCCAGGGAAAGCAAATCAGACACATTTTACAGAATCTCATTGATTAAAGTGAAATCTCATTTAAAATAGTCGATAGTGGTAGTTCTACATCTACCATTCCATTTTAGTCACATCGAAATGTTTCAGATTGATAAGAAAAAGCAGCTTTATTTTAGCAGTCTCAGTTGTATTAGTTCTGATTTATGTTACATGTCAATCAGAATAGGTACTTTTTAACTTTTTTTTCAGGAAGAACTGCAGTTTTCATTTTGCTGAGGGAAATGTCATTTTCTGACCCAGGACTCTGCAAGCTCCTGCTTTGTCCAGGGAGGAGCCAGGACACCATTTGTAACTACAGACCCCTGGTAATTACAGGCCCTCGACCACCCCACCCCGGGCTGGAGCAGGGTTTTGGTAGACATTTCCCCACATGTTGTGCAAACCCCTGTGATGAACAAACCCAGGAAACACCTGTGGTGAAGTGACTGCCTGTTCTCCAAGGACTCTACTTAAACCTCTGCAGCCTCTGTAACTGCTGACCCAGAGAGTGCCCAGCTCTAATGAAGGCCTTGGAAGACTTTGTGGGGCATACAGCGGGATGTTCCTTAACGGTTCCTGCAGCAAAACACCAGCCTCTGTCTGGCCAGTCTTTCTCATTCAACCACTCACTGAAATCAGTAGGAATTTAGCATGCAGAGGTCTCGTAAGGTCAAGGCTAGTGTGGACTTTGATCTGTCCTTGTCCCAGTTGTCGGGATGGAGGGAACAAGCATCCACGTACAGGCACTCACTGTCTGGGCTGTTTAACACACAAGTTTGAGGTGCCCACAGTGATGTGCTGCTGACTGTTTCATGGGATATAATCATACTCCACTGTTGTGTAAATGATGGCAATAAAGTGATATATTAGGAGGACAAACAATTGTGAAACAGCCTGTAAGAAACAAATTTTAGAATGACACAGGATTTACAAAAGGACTTATTCTTGGTAGGTTTTCCAGAAAAAGGATGGTTATAAAGGCTCTGAAATGGATGTTACATACTGTTTAACTTTTAAAAGAGAGAAGATCATAAACTATAGTTTAAAATTTATCAGTTCAACAGCATCTTCAGTACTAAATGCTGTGTTATATTCATTAACAGGTGGTTTCCTGGGATCTCTTTTCCAGGGAATGGGCATTTGGTGCAAACCTTTGACTGTAGCAGACTGCCTCTTCCACTCCTTCCTCGTGTATATCAAGCTTGAAAACTCAGCTAATAAAGGCCAGATGGCTGCAGGCTCCTTCTCACACCCATAACGTTGATGGGAACATTCTGGAGGGAGAAGATTCTGCCTGAGTCTTTGCCTTGTGCATGACATGATGATAACCACAGCTCAGCCTTTGCACTGCCTGGTCCTAACTCAATTCAAATGTTTCCTGGATTTCCAGGAAATGAATGAAGTGCAGCTCAAAGGAAAATATATGCAGCCCTCATTAGAAAAGGTTGTACTCATCGTGAATTGCCTAAATATCTCATTTCTGGCAGCAGGGAAATAATTTTATTGCTGGGTTTGTTTGGAAAGATTTTGAATAGCTCATTATAAAATTGCATTCATCTCTGTCATTACATACAGAAACGAGCCAAAGTCCAAAATCTGGCCCCACTCAAGTCCGTGGGATTTGGCATCAAGAGGCAGAACTACTGGGCAGAAAGCTTTGATCTGGAACAATGCAGTGTATCTTAGCTGCTAATGTAAGGCACTGAAATGTGCAAAGGCCTTGCAGTTCTGTCTGATTAGATTAATTAAGACTAATTAATGCGAAAGTATAATTCTCTGGAATGCTAAAGATATCACAGATATTGCACGATTGCACAGGATATTGCACAGGATTAGATACTGTCTCTGCTGGTAAATTCCTCGTGGTTAGTAATCTCATCTTTTATATTTAGTTTTTAATAAGGAGCTGCCTTCATTCTGAAGCCAGCTCTGTTTAAAGCTGCAAGAAAAAAGTAATTAAATCTGACAGGACTCGCTTTCATGACATATATTGCAGGCTATCTCATGACACACAGACCTGGTCATATTTTTGTTATAAGGAGCTGATTTATTTTCACCAAGTATCTCTGCTAGAATCAGAGTTTTCCTAAATTCTCTCTTTCTTTGGCTAAACCAGACCTGCTGCCTCTCGCTGGCTCTGCGCTCGCAGCGCTGCTGGCTGCACCCCCTCTATATGTTGATATGTAGTGGTTTGAACATTTGACATTATATGTAGCTGGCACTCGTTCTGTTGCCTTGCAACCATCTGGTTCCAGAAGAAACTCATAAACTGATCTTGAATCCTGCAGCCACCAGACAGCAAACAGATAGAGCTGTAGGCCTGTGACAGCACAGTTGTCACACTTCTGTGACAGCTGACACAAACACTACTCTGCACTGTCTTCTCCTCTCGCTGTCGCACAGACCAGCAAGGGCTGCGTTTTGAGAAGAGGATTTGATCCCTCACAGCAGCAGGAGCTGACAGCTTGCTCCGGCACATCCCGTGTTCAAGCTCTCTGTTAGCTCTGCACAAGCCGATGTCTGCAACCGGGTCCCTGAACTCACCACGCGGTAACGTCCCCGTGCCAACCCAAGCCAGAGGGGACAACCTCAAATTCCAGATTTTGAGCTGCATTGTTCAAAACTGGGAATACCAGAGGGCAGATTTCGAGTCAGAGCCTTTCATGCTTGCACATGAAAAGAAAATTAAAAATTACAGTTACAGACCATGCTGGCGGTGTTGGAAAACCAAAGGAAAGGGAACTGGTAGTGATGTGCCATTGTCCCCCGGCTCCATCACCCACACCAGGAGCAGGAGCGAAGCAATCCAGCCTGCTCAGAGGTTTCTACTGGGCAGATACAATTTGGCCAGAATGTTCTTGCCACAAAAGCTCTATTCTTTATTGTCAAGTGTTTTGCTCAGTAGATTAACTGATACATGAATGGAAAGTTTCCAGGAACAAATGGTGTTCTTGAAAATAGAGCAAGGTGAGTGCAATTTCATTTTCTTGGCTGTGGTTAATTTAGGACACTGGCTCCCCTGTCATTCTCCTTCCCTGTCCTCTCCTTTATATTTCCAGTTCCTAAATCCCTGACACTGGTCTTGTGCCCATGAAGCAAAGAAATCACTTTTCTCAGTAAATAAGAGAACTGAAAAATGCAGAAAGACTAAATCCTAAGAACTTCTACTCACACATTATGTAATAACAATTTAACAAGAATCCTGCCCAGTAATTAAATCCCCATAACCCATAATATAACTGGGAACTCCTCTTTACAAATTAAACATCACTTATTCTATATTTGGATATTAGACTTCATCACAGCAATGTAGATTTGGATTTCATCATTGGAATCCATTTTTATTTTCAGCTCCCATAGCTGTGTATACAAAGGAGCATTACATACTAATGCAAAAGGATGACTTCTACACTACAAAATGAACCACATAATAGTAGCAGTCAGGTACCTGAGCCAGGGTACCCTGGCAGTGCTGCAATACAATGTGCCTGCCAAGGACTGTCACAGGGCCAGATCCCAGGGTCCAGTGCTGTCCCTGGGGGACTGATCCTGAGACTTCCGAGCAGCAGAGCCAGGAGAGCCTGCCCTAGTTTTACCCAATTCAAAAGTGCAATAGCAGTCACTGACTGGGACACAACTGATGGGCATGTGTCTTTATATAGGCTTCACCTCTTATCCTGCAGGCAATTAAGCTTTAAAAATATTTATTGATAATTTGTGATGATCCTTCCAACAAATTTACGTTACTGTAGCATCCTCATTACCACCGTGGAACTTTAGCATCAGAGATTGTTATCATCATCATCATCATCATCATCATCATCTCACTGCCCAACCCTTTTTCCATATAAGTTTCCCCCCCGCCCCAGTATTTTCTTTATTTTCTTAACTCTTCTGTGGTTTTACACTGAAGGTAAAATGATCAATGTCTGTTCAGTCTCCAGTAACCTAATAAAATATCTATTGATGCAAACAAAGGAGAAGTAAGTTCCAGGCTTTTTTCCCCACCATCTTTACAAAAGGAAAGACTGCAGTAATTTTTAGAAGCGATTTTTTGTTGTTGTTATTTCGATTTTTTTTTTCATTTAACACAGCCAACACAAGAATCATTCTTAGGTAATATTTAAGTAGATATTTCACTCAAGTTCTGAACACTCTTGGAATGTTTTCAAAGGAGAAAATGAAGGAAAGTCCACCATTAACAGGCAGTTAGAGAAATTTTCAGATTCCTTTCAGTTTCTTACTTAACTTGGCACTCCATTAAAATAATTACATTTGCTGTAGTAACAGAGAGATTGATTAGACTGAAAACTTTATTGTTAGCATATTTAACATTCTATTTATCCCACATAGCAGCTTTTGATTCGGAGTGAGGCAGTATGTTGAGTGCATAACCTTAACAATAAAAAAGGAAAGTAATTTCTATGAGGAAGCTTCAGCTTTAGCAGCTTTAGTGTAATCACTATAAAGGGGAACTCTGGTTTAATCTAGTTTTTTCTTGGGACAAGAGGACTTTTAATTATTGTTTGGAATCAAGCTTTCTACACTTGCATGAAGCAACACATTAAAGCTGAGATTATAAAAGAGCCCGAGGAATACATCTATCATTAAAAATCAATGACACTGGCAGCTCAGCTCCCTGCCTCCTTTCAACATATCAGGGTTTCCTATTAATAAAGCAATACCTCTAAAATTTAGAAAAAATATTATTTCCCCCCCCCTCTGGATTTCCAATGGGCACATTGACCTGATGGAAACCCATCCGTGACTCCCCAAAGCCCTCCCTGCACATTTCACTTTCCTGTGAACAGTTTTCTTTAGTCCCCAGGTTTTCTTATTGCAACCCAATGTTTCTTCAAAGTTTCTCCAAAAGTTTCTTGGGGACAATAGTGGGTGGATTCTGATCATTTCTATGGACAAAGAGAAATGAGCATCAGGCTTGGTCAAGGACCGCATGACGGAGTGGCTGCAGAGCATCCCTGAAAGGTTTGGTGCGGGGCGTGGCCAAGGTGGTAGCACCCAGCGCGTGAGCGTGTGTGTCTGTGTGTGACAGGGAGGGAGCCTGTAGGACTTGACCTTAGATTTGTGCTGAAGTTTTAAGTAAGAACTACGTTTTTACACGCTAGGTAAGTCACCCTCGCACTCTGGCAGACACTGCCAAAACCAAACCAACACCCTCCTCCTTCAGGCAGTGCTACTGCTGGTCTGAGGCTGGTCCCTCCAGCTGTGCTCTGCTCACTCTTACGAAATCTGCTCAGACAAAGCTTCTGCACTGAAAGCATCATTTATCTTTAATTCTTTCTCCCCCAGAGTTTCCACTGGATTCCCATTATAGACAGAAAATTGGCAACTGTTCAGGTTAAACACCAGAGTGAATTTGCTTGGCTCCAAGGAAGACATTTCTGTGTCGAAAGCTCAATTATGTTGCTGTTTTTCCACCTGTTAATGTGCAGATTATATAATAGAGACATTTTTCAATTTATTTTTTTTCTTCTTATGATAGCAACGATGTGGAAGATGTGACCTTCAAGGCTTCTTTGCTTCATAGAATAATGCCAATGCTTTTGTCAAGAAGATCAAAAAGTAATATTTGAAACCATGTGGCTTTTGCTTGCTGCTTACAGAGATGTTTTTAGTGGTAAATCCTACAGAGATTTTAGTTCAAAGCAATTTTTTTTTGTTTAAGAATTTGGCAATAGAAGAGCTCAATCCTAAAATTTGGATGGCTGTGGGCAGCGCTGTCAGAAATGCAGATGTGTGGGTCCCAATTTGCACGTGTTTTGGGACGCCTTGATTTCAGGGTAGCCAATCTGCAACCTCTTTTGAGACTCCTGACTTCTGGGATGGGGTGGTCAGAACATTTGGAGACCAGTCCCAATACATAATGAAAGGCCACGGACAAGTGGTGAGATCCCCAAATGGGCGGTCTGGCCTTGCAGGGCGATAACAGGCTGTGCTATAACCAGTGTCCGATTGCTCCCTTCGATGGACTCAAGCTCCACACAGCGTAGCAGCAGGGATGTCACATACTGAGTCCACTAATGCAGCTGGGCTTTCCATTTCCAGGTCGCTATTGGATGTGCAGTGGTAATTTCATGTTACTTTTTTAATATATCTTTAAACAAAGTCATAGTTCTTACACAGTCACCTCAGAGACAGGGAGAGAAATATTTACCTAACAATTCCTGCAGTCAGCTTAGCTGGGCATCTGAAAGTAACAGACATTTAAAAACATACAATATCAGTAATCTTTAAAAATATTTTATTTAAAAAATATTATTTGGGAAAAAAAGTCCTTGCTCCCTTTATTCAGCAGGAAATGCCACACAATTATCTTTATTTTCTTACTGTTTGTGAGATGAATTGAATATCACCATTTTAGATAAATTTACCTAGCAGTAATTAACATTTAATTTCCTTTAAAAACACAGAAACAAGATGTAAATGCCCATTGGGGGGTCACTGCTCTTTGATTAAAGTTTAGAAGTGACCAAAAAAAGTCGACATTCAATGAATTAATCAAGAAATAGGGGAATGAAAACTGTTTGATATTCCAGAAGCGAACTGAGAAGTGGCTCAGAAGTGGATATTTTTATTATCAGGGAAATATATGTCTTGCAGAGCTTCTTCCACCACCTGTGTTCTTGCATTGTCTTACATAAACAAAGATGCCTTTGCTGACTGTGTTTCATCCTGCACACCTTGACAGAGATTGCTGTGCTCAGACAGCTGTCTTTTCCATGCCGTACGCAGTGAATACATCCAGCCACTCTGGTTTCTTTAGTGAAGAGACACAGAAACACACAGGAGAATGAAGATGGTGACAGAATCACAGCATTTTTATTACATTTTGACTCTTTGCATATGTCTGAATAATTTAGAAACCGGTCCATAAAAAATAATGTTCCGGATTATTCAAAATGCAGATGCAGTTGAATAATCAGTTCATATGGCCAATTATTTGACTTGTGAGTAGATTGGATAAAACTTGGTGTATTTTTTTCCAGCATATGGTTGTACTACTAACTTGTTTGAAAGAAAAAATGACCCAAAACTCATATAAATAACTGTCACACAGTTTTTCCTATCTGCCTAATTTTTGTCTGTTTTCCCCTCTAGCAACCAGAGATCCAATAAACTATTGAAGGGTAAAGGCTGATGTAACTTCTTTTTTAGGGCACTGATTTCAACAACAGCAACTGTGCATGAAGAGGGTTGTTTTTTTAAACTAGGGAAGAAGAGCAAACAGCTAGAAAAACAAGATGTAAAGTGCTTATGCAAAAATCTGTCACGGACATCTGGACCACCCTTGTCCAGCTCAGGAAATATAACACCAGTCCTGCCTCTAAATGAAAAAATCAATTACACTTTCTGTTTGCAGAGGATCAAAGGTCCCCTGTCAGCTCTGCATTTCAGGCTGGGCAGTGACTCACAGGGTCTTGCTGCAGGTCTCTGTCTCAGGACACTGCAGTGGTGATGCAGAAACAGGGACAGTCACACAAGTCGCCTCTTTCTGTGAAAGCTTGGTTCTTGAGCACAAATATCCTTGTTTACAGCACACATGCAGCTCCCTGAGATACTGAGGTTTAAATCTTTCTATAAGTGTAGAGTATCTCTGCTTCCTCTCTAAGGTTTCATGAGACACGGGTAGAATACTTTGATTTATAATCATCTTATTTTTGGAATACCTAAACTGTTGCTGATGAGACAGGCTGTATTGACTCTAAAGGACTGGTATAACTAAACAGAGACACAGTTTGATTTAAGATTAGATACTTTTGTAACCACAAAGCTTTAAAAATATAAGATGAGGGGGAAATTACTGTATTTATAGTTCAAATACCAAGAAATCTCTCTCCCCAGCACTACTGGGTTTAGACATCTGTTTTTCATGCTTAAAATACAAATGCTGCAACAGCAAACCAGTTCACAACTGCAGAAATTGAAGCTGTCTAGAAACAAGAATAAAAAAGACTTGTCCTCCATGGCAAGAAAAAAATCAGGAGGAAAAGACCTCTTGCAGTTAGTGGTGGAAAATAAATTTAGGTTTTCAAAATCATTACAGCCATATGTAAGATAGGCTCCCTCACCACGGAAGCCACGGGCAAACACAGTCTGGAGTGCTCTTCATACACCGATCCCTAAATAGCTGGGAGCAATTGGGACTTCTTGGGTCATAAGGCTCACAGCTATCCCATAAAACAACTTCAGAAAATACCAAGAGAGGTTTTGTTCCCCCCAGACCTCGATCCCCCAGTAGAAACCTGTGCATCCAGTCAAAAAGCAGTCCCAATCCATCATCACCTGTCCGAGGTTACATCCACCTTCTCCCAGGTCTACTCTTTTTATAACGAAACATGCTCTCTGCTGACACAACCCTCCCGAGAGGCGTTGATTCACGGTTTCAAATATAACACGGAAAGAATCATCTATACAAAAATACATATGGCCAAATTCACCGGATAACCTGGACAATGTTCCTCTAACTTTAAAGCCTCTGTTGTGCTCAATACCCAGATGTTAACAATCTCTTTTAAAGGCTATTGAATGCAGGAAGGACATGTTTTTAGCAATTAGAAAAATAGTAGTACGCTTACACATGGCAATATTTAGCACAGTTTGTTTGGGTAATAGGTCAGCAGTTTGGGACAGTTGGTGGTTGTTACAGGGCAGCAAGGAGGGTTTGTGCAACGAGAGGTACTGGAAAGCATAAGCAGCTGGGAGCTCACAGGCACTTCCAGATGAAAGCGTGCTATATAATCCGAGGCACTCAAGAGACATCACTTATTCCATCATTTCCTCTACCTTTAACAAAAAGCTTTGAAAACATTTTGTGATAGGTTTGAACAGTGGCAGGGAAAGTGCATGTATATAAACCAGCAAAATGGCCCTGGAGGAATAACGTTTCAGGCATGTAAAGATAGGACACACGTAAGCCTTGACACAAAGCTCATATCCATATGAGTTTGGGCAGAGCAAGAAACAAAGAAGTGATTAGTTCTTTCCTGATGAGGGTACCAGACTGGGCTGCTATTTACAGACTCCTGTAGAGATTATTGTCATGCCTTGCAGGAACATTACATGCAAGGGGCTGCTCTGAGCCCATAAGCAGGTGCACGCTAACATTGTGTCTGGAACAGACACGTGTCTGCTGCAACAATTTATGATGCCTTCCTCACAGTAGCATGAAATTGCCTGGTGGCCTTTGTAATTTATCTTTGCTGATATCATTATGTGCCTTGAGAGCATTTATCTTCCTAAACGTAAAGAGTAAATGATTGTTTTAACGAGGAGAAAACAAGCCTTATTAAAACGGCCCTGGACTAGGGACTACAGAAAGGCTTGGGTTTTTAACACACTCCAATCTGTTTTAACAGCTGTTTATGGTTACTATAGTCACTGAACAAAGATACAGTTATTTAACTTTTCTTTATTGATGGCCCAAGTTCCCTCTTATTTTATCTGTCTCTGCAGAATGGCAGAGGCCATGCTTGGAGCCACAGACCTTTGGAGTCAGTCAGATGTGTGCAGTTTTCTGCATGCAGTGCTGCAATTGGCACTTCTTACATTGAAACCTTACACTGAAAATTGGATTATATATAAGGATGCAAAATAGGGACCGTATCCAATCTAAATAATCCACCCATTGATCTCAGTGGAGGTTTCCAGTCTTTTAGGATTTGTGGATCCCCCACAGAGTCACTGACAATAGATGTGCTTTTCTTGGTTATTTTTTGCAGAACCTTAGAATCAGTTCACAATCACAAGTTCCATGGAAAACACAAATAAAATCACACATCTGAGGTACTTGTAAGACGCCAACACCTAGATTCCTGCAGTCCTAATGGGTGAACACAATAAACCTTGAGAGCGTTTCATTACTTGCCCAGCAATCAGCCTACATACATGATTATGCTTGCTTGTTGTTTCTAAGCCACATGCTGCCCTAAAGAAACCAGTCTCAGTCCAAATTCCATCTGTATCCATTGTAGCTTCTCCTCTAACGAAAGTCAGAGCTAGTGCTGATATTGCAATTTGTAAGAATAAAAGCAATTTCTTTCCAGATTGTTATTATTCTCCATTGCTGGGTATGGGCAGAAACAGAAAAGAACAGGACCTCCCACTAATCCGAAAAAGCTAAACCCTAGAGAAGAGTGAAATAAAATTTTAATGAGGAATCAGGGCTTCAGAGGTGTCAAGTGTTAGAGGATAACTGTCCCAGCTCTCATGCCACTAGGAGGGAGAATGGAGATTAATGCTGGGCTGCTGGGATTGTGAAGGAAGCAGCATAAACACAAAATCAGCACCAATTTTTTTGAATACGGGCCCAGTTTTGCTTTGGAACAAGAACTTGGACTCACATGAATTGTGTGAGGGCTTGGCCTTGAAAAATCAATGGGTGCTCAGTATCTGGCAGGATCAAGTCCATGGTGAACAAGAAACTTGGCCCAGACGTGAAACAACACTTCTTCTGCTTTCCAACCCCATGGTGTAACCACCAGACCACAAACGTCTTTCCCACTTTTTGCTGTCAAGAAGGAAGCGTCAGTTTTCAGGCTTGGAGAAATGTGGTGGACTGAGGGCAGGAAGGATCTGTCATTCATAAGAAAATGTGGGCTAGAGTTTCAAGATCTATTTAAATTTTAAATTTCCTTCATGTTGATAGAGTCCGGGAGCAGAAGAAGGTTCCACCGCCTGTGGCTCTCATTGCAGCACGCAGTGACATCTCTCCTCTAGCTGCATATGTAAAAATTAATGACACACTTCACTCCTTCACACTTTGGAAAACAGTGGCACCTTGCACAAGATAGAAAGTTGGCTCATTTCTGATTCTTTCCTCTTCTCCTAGCCCCAAAAGGGACCTTGAATTAATGCGCATTCCTGATTAGCACGACGATACAACTCACAGCCTGCTGCTTTCACGTTGAGATGCGAAGCCAGCACTCAGTGCCCTGCAGTGCACACATTCTCAACAACTTGCAGGGCTACGAAACCAAACAAAGTTTCTTCTGGTGTAATGTCCTACAAAAATTGTTGCAATTATCTCCAAGGATGTAGGAGCTTTAGCTGTTTCAAACCTTTGCTCCCAGACATTATAAAGTTAATTGTAAAATGTGCCAACGGGGAGGCAAGGAGGAACCTTGTTAACCTTTTCTTTCTGTGGTTTCCCCCCCTGCCTCGTTGCATTTACATTGGCCTTGAAGAACTGGGACATTTTGCAGATGGCTTAGGGTCTATAAATTCTTTTTTAAATCATCATGAGCCAAGTATAACAGGTAGCAGTCCAGACTTCTCTAGAAAGGACAAACCCCAGCTAAGCACGTAAATAATACTCCAGTGCTTTTTAGCATAGAAATACATACACTGAGCCAGGTACCCTGGAAGGTTTACTCACATTTTTCTATTGTTACTTTGTAAAGTGCACTGGGTCTGCACCCTATGACTCTGCAGTATTTTTTTAAAATGCTCCTTCTCAGTGACTGGCTCAAAGTGACAGGCTAAAGAAAGGTGATATTTCCTTTAGCTCCGCTGTCTGAAAGAGCTCATCTCAGGTGGATGATAAAAACAACCCAAATGCCAGTGATCTCTGTCTGTATCCACCAGCAGCCTCAAATGGCAGAGTCCAAACAAGCTGTGCCCATCATGATAAAGCAAGAGAAAATTACCTGCTTGAGATCAGGCTTCTAAGAAATGAGGTGCCATCAAGGAGGACATAGTTACGTTTTCTTTACTAATGGTGAAGAGTGTAGTAATAATACAGTGTGTGGCACAGCAAGGAAGAATTGTTCTGTGCTGGACTGAGAGAAATAGAGTACTCATTATTGCACATCAAAGCTGGGAGACACCTTGATATAGGCACTGATGACACCATTTACTTGTTTGAGCAAAACGTATCATCCCTGGTCCCAGTGTCCCTATGGGGAAAATAATGCTGGTTTCCTTTGGCCATGTTATGAAAGTTAACAAATACAGGCTCTGTACATTGTATTTCTGATGAAGAATCCTCTGCACATATTAACTGTTTTTATTTAAGAGTGAAACAAATCAAATCTGCACCTTGTATTATTTTTTTTTTTCTGAGAAATTCAAGAATCCTTTCCAGGTTTGTTTACTTTTTACAGCTTTTTAATATCTTTTTTCTGTCCCCACCTCCCAACTCTGCATCGTGATCCATCTGTTGGTGAGTCAAAGAGTGTTAAATGTATATAGCTCCCTCCAGAGTTTTCCAGTGAGATTCAATGAAGGTTATCCCATGAGGGTTGCCTAACTCTTATCCCTCAAGCCCCCCAAACCAGAAATTTATTATTCAATTCCATCTGCACTTGGCTGAGACCTCACCAAAGAAGCTGTAGACTGGAAGTCATTCACAGGCATTGAGAAAGATGGGGGTTGTTCCTTTAAACTCTGTCCTGATGCAGAACAACATTTTACAGGTGACCATCTGCAGCAGTTAAAATTGCCAGGATGAGAACAGAGTCTGAATGTTAAGAGATTTTCTTCTAATATTGTACTTGCACTAACATTTTGGCAGCAGTCTTGTGCCCAAACATATAGGCTATGCTAGAAAGCTGTTAAGGCATATTAGTTCCCATAGCCCAATAAAATACACCCCTGAAATTGAAATAGAGTGCAAGTGGTTCTACAGCATAAACATCAGTTGTAAATGCATGTACTCAGCACTTTCAGGTCACCCAGTATTTTCAGCTCTGCAAATACTATATCCCTTGGTACTACCTCTTGGCAACTTGACCTCAGAAGCAGAGTTGCTATGGCTTACAGACTTGGCTTTTTGGGGACCCCAGTATCTAGTCAGAAGACTCCTTTCTTCAGACAAACAGTATTTTCAGAGCTGTTGGGTTATTTATCTTTGGTTTCCTGGCCTGCTGCCCTCATGTGTGGTTGCCTATCCTTGCTAGTCTGGCAACAGGAAGAGAAAATATTTGGCCTTCAGGGGCTAAGCAACTCCTTGCCCTGTATTGCTGTCAAGAGTGCATGATTCTGAGTTCAAGTATTCTGTACCTGTTTTGCACAGGAATGAATATTACACAAGGTGCCAGGCAAGTGAAGCATAGCTAATATAAAAACACCTTGGTCTGGTTCCCAGTTACCCTGCAGCTGTGTTGGTATTTACAGCACCGTGAGCAAAGTACTCCTGAATCAGAATAGGAACAACTTATATTCACTTTGAATGCATAAATCAAGCCACATAGTTCTGCTGGAATTACAGGCTGTTTGCAATCATTTGTCTCCCTCCACGTGCTTTGCCCAGCAGGTAGTCTGTAATTATTTGATAATAAAAAATTATAGGCATTTTCACATTGCTGGTCCTCTGCAGGAGCTGAAGATTACCCAGCAATTTTTACACGAGTTGAGAATTTAAGCCTGATGTCCTGGCAGACTTCCAGGTTGGAAGGCTCGATGGCCTGTCTAAATCCTCCTGGTATTTCTAACAGGCTGTGGCACTCTTCTCATCCTCCCGGGACGGTGCGCTGTGAAACAGCTGCATTGCTGTGCTCAGGCAGCTCTGCAACACAATGGTGGCAGGAGGAATTCTTCCAAAGAAAAAATGCTTATGAATCCTTAACTCCCTTGGGAGCTGCAGGGATCAAAGCAGCCATATGAATGAAATCTATCACTCTGCCCTGTTAGTCTGATACATGATAAAAGCTCATGATAGTTTATGTATGATTATTAAAATTTTCAAACACCTGTTTAAAAACTACTCTGCTTTGGTTTTATTCTGCTCCTCAAACGGCCGCTCTTAGAATACTCCAAAAGAAATCAAGAATATTAGCATTAGAGGTTGGAAGTGTCCTATGAGAATTGCATGTCCAAAATCAAAGTTTGGCACTGGTAGAAGATTACCCATACCATCATTTTTCTGGGTTTCAGTTAACTATGTCTGAAAAGAATATCTCTTGCTTTTTTAAAGTAACTTCTCGCAAAATTATTCCTTTCTCTCCAGCATCACTATAACAGACAACTCTTTTGCCTATGCATTTGATAATTTATGTATTTGTAGATATAATAAAACCACAGCGGTTTGGCCATTTACCGAGAATGACTGGTTTGGGGAATTTGGGAAACAAAAAGAGATAAAAACATCAGCTAGAAAAAGGAGTGCCTGCATTACAAATGGTTTTCGTTATTTTTATCTTGGCAAGTATCATTAAACTTTAATTCTCTATGCACCCATGACAGATAAGTTTGTCCCACTTTGCATTAAAGATGTTATGCATTATTTTTGACAAAGCAATAAACTCACTGCACTGAGACCTCACCCCGGTACGCTGAACCCTCCGCTCAGCCAACACGTGACTGCAGAATCAGGCTTGACTTTTTCTCTTCATTCAGTCAATGGGATTATTGCTGTGAACTTGGAGACTAGCTTTTTTCCGTTGAAATTTAACCATGAAAAGCGAGTGTGCAGGGTTCTGGGGTTCTGCTGGGGCCATGCATGTATTTTGTTTTCTTCACCTCATTTGCAAAAAAACACACCTAGCTTTCAGTCTGGTAAAAGGCACTAAACCTCAACCTTTAGTGTTAACACTGACTTGAGTGTTAGACTATCAGAGCCATAAAGGCACACTCTCTTCCCCACTTCCAAAGGCAACCCACTCTCCGCATTATTGCACACACATCCTTTTACTGTCTTTAAAGGGCAGTGAAAGAAGTGGCTTCACCTTCAGCCAACTCCTTGTTTCCAGTTTGTTGCTCATCATCAATACAGCCAAGGAGAAGCATTGTTTTGTTCTACACACATCTAAGTTCAGGTTTGCACTTCGTTTCATGCCGACAGCTGGCTACAAGCTCTTTATCAAGTGTGGCTCGGTCTCCCAGGCCCCATTTGGGTAACAGAAAGGAAAGGGAATTGCCTGGCAGGAGCACAAGGGCCATGGGCGAGTGCACCTAAGGTAGGTGCTTTGGAGTCGCCTGTATTTGTAGTGAGGTGGGTGTTGATCTCTTCTCCCAAGTGACAGGAAATAGGACGAGAGGAAATGGCCTCAAGTTATGCCAAGGCAGGTTCAGACTGGACATCAGGACAAAGTTCTTCACTGAAAGGGTACTCAGGCACTGGAACGGCTGCCCAGGGAACTGGGCAGGAGGTGTTTGAAAGACTGGCAGATGAAGTGCTCAGGGATGGTTTAGTAGTGGACAGGTACGGTTGGACTTTGTGATCTCAAAGATCTTTTCCAATAAAGAGATTCTACAATTCTCTGATTTTTCCATCGTGGGACGTTGAGAAGGTTTCCAAGGGCTCTAAGCCCCATTCTCTTGGTGACCCGGGCAGACAAGGCCCACTGGCACAGCGCAGCAGGGCTGGGCTCTGGGGATGATCCCCTCGCAACGCTCCACTGAGGAGCCACGGTGCCCCACGGCGGGCGCGGGGCTGGTCCCTGAGGGGCAAGTGTCGGTCCCTGAGGGGCAAGTGCTGGTCCCTGAGGGGGAAATGCCGGTTTCTGAGGGGGAAATGCTGGTTTCTGAGGGGCAAGTGCTGGTCCCTGGGGGGGAAATGCCGGTTTCTGAGGGGGAAATGCTGGTTTCTGAGGGGCAAGTGCTGGTCCCTGAGGGGGAAATGCTGGTCCCTGAGGGGAAAATGCCGGTTTCTGAGGGGGAAATGCCGGTTTCTGAGGGGCAAGTGCTGGTCCCTGAGGGGGAAATGCTGGTCTCTAAGGGGGAAATGCCGGTTTCTGAGGGGGAAATGCTGGTCCCTGAGGGGCAAGTGCTGGTCCCTGAGGGGGAAATGCCGGTTTCTGAAGGGGGAATGCTGGTTTCTGAGGGGCAAGTGCTGGTCCCTGAGGGGGAAATGCTGGTCTCTAAGGGGGAAATGCTGGTCTCTGAGGGGGAAATGCCGGTCCCTGAGGGGCAAGTGCTGGTCCCTGAGGAGGAAATGCTGGTTTCTGAGGGGGAAATGCCGGTCCCCGAGGGGGAAATGCCCGTTTCTGAGGGGCAAGTGCTGGTCCCTGAGGGGCAAGTGCCGGTCCCCGAGGGAAAGTGCCACTCTGCGGGGAACGCGCCGGTCCCGTACACCGGGGCACTCCTCTTCCTCCCCTCGCCCTCCTCCCCCACGCCGGCCGCATGTGGGGCGCAGGCGGCGGAGTCTCCACCTCTTCTGGCAGCCCGAACCTGCGGCTGCCAAGCTCCATTAAAGCCCTCGGCGGCGGGGGACGCGCTCGGCAGCCCAGGCGGGGTGCCTCGCGGTGGCTTTTTAAAATCTCGACCCATCTATTGGGGGCTTTCTTCGGCCTTCGGCAGGCGCGGGGCTGGGCCGGGGTCTCATGGCCGCTCCGCCGGGCGCCGCGCCCCGCTGAGCTCCGCGGGCACCGGAGCGTCTCCTGCCGCCGGCGGGGCCGCGGGGCGGCACCATGGTGCGGGGCTGGTGGCTCGCGGCGCTGCTCGTAGGTAGGTGGCAGCGGCGCGGGGAGCGGAGGGGGAGCGGTGCCGGAGTCGAGGTCGTCTCGTCGGGGTGGGGTCCTCGCCACCTTTTGCCCCCGGGCGCTGGGAAAGGGCTGGAAGGGCAGGAGATGGCTGAGGGGGGTGCAAGGAATTCGTGTGCAAGGGGACTGCGTGGGGAGTGCAAAGAAAGAGCGGAGGGTGCAAGGAATCTGTAAGGGGACTGCAAGGAGCTTGGTGCAAAGAAATAGCACGGAGGGTGCAAAGAATTAGGGTGTAAGGGGACTGCATGGAGAGTGCAAAGAAATAGGGGCTGCAAGGAATTCGGGTGCAAGGGGATTGTAAGGAAAGTGCAAAGCAACAGCAAAGAAAGTTCAAGGAGAGCGCAGTGAAATGGCACGGGGGGTGCAAGGAAGCTGTGAGGGGAGAGCAAGGAGGGTGCAAAGAGTTTGCAAAGAAATGGCACGGGGGGTGCAAGGAAGCTGTGAGGGGAGAGCAAGGAGGGTGCAAAGAGTTTGCAAAGAAATGGCACGGGGGGTGCAAGGAAGCTGTGAGGGGAGAGCAAGGAGGGTGCAAAGAGTTTGCAAAGAAATGGCACGGGGGGTGCAAGGAAGCTGTGAGGGGAGAGCAAGGAGGGTGCAAAGAGTTTGCAAAGAAATGGCACGGGGGGTGCAAGGAAGCTGTGAGGGGAGAGCAAGGAGGGTGCAAAGAGTTTGCAAAGAAATGGCACGGGGGGTGCAAGGAAGCTGTGAGGGGAGAGCAAGGAGGGTGCAAAGAGTTTGCAAAGAAATGGCACGGGGGGTGCAAGGAAGCTGTGAGGGGAGAGCAAGGAGGGTGCAAAGAGTTTGCAAAGAAATGGCACGGGGGGTGCAAGGAAGCTGTGAGGGGAGAGCAAGGAGGGTGCAAAGAGTTTGCAAAGAAATGGCACGGGGGGTGCAAGGAAGCTGTGAGGGGAGAGCAAGGAGGGTGCAAAGAGTTTGCAAAGAAATGGCACGGGGGGTGCAAGGAAGCTGTGAGGGGAGAGCAAGGAGGGTGCAAAGAGTTTGCAAAGAAATGGCACGGGGGGTGCAAGGAAGCTGTGAGGGGAGAGCAAGGAGGGTGCAAAGAGTTTGCAAAGAAATGGCACGGGGGGTGCAAGGAAGCTGTGAGGGGAGAGCAAGGAGGGTGCAAAGAGTTTGCAAAGAAATGGCACGGGGGGTGCAAGAGGACTGCAAAGAGTTGCAAAGCGGCTGCGAGCAGACTGCAAGGAGCGCGCGAGGAGGCTGCAAACGGGTCTCGCCGGGGCCGGCTCTGGGACGAGGGGACCCCGGGTGTCCCTGCCGCCCCGGGCCGAGCTGGCAGCGGGGCAGGCGGCAGCGGGGCTCCGCTCGCTCGGCCCTGCCCGGCTCTCGGGTCTCCCCTCCGTGCGCGCCCGCGGTGTCCGGCCGGAGCGCTCCATCCACCGCCGTTTGCCGGGGGAGGAGAGTGCCGGAGGGAGCCCGCAGCCCTGTGGGGACGAGGATGGGGGGCAGCCTCCCCCGCCGAGCGACTCCTGAAGCCTTTCCCGTCCCGCGTTCGGAGCGGCGGGTGGGGATGCCAGAAGGGCTGGAGGTGCGGTGCGGTGCGGAGCTGCCCAGCTCAGCCTCTGCCGCCCCCCCCGCCTCGAAACGCTCTCGAGCTGGCCCCGAGTGTAGATCCAGGATGGGCTCGGGGGGGGGGGGGGGGGGGGGTCTCAGTGGTGTTGAACTGGGAACTGGGAATGATCCCTGGGAGGATCCAGCACCTGTCCCAGCAAGGCACAACTTCTCCTGCTCCATCCCCAGCTGCGCAGAGAGACCCTCAGAGCAGCGCAGGCGGTGTCTTTGCGGCTCACTTTCAGAAAGGCGTCTTTCAACCCTCGGAGCGGTTTCAGAAGAAACGGTTCTGGCTTAAATCATATGGGAGAACAAAGACAACTGTGCTGGGAAAAAAAAAGGCAAAATGATTTCTGTTCACAACAAGGAGCAGAGCCTGAGGGAGGCTCCTTCATCCTTGGACAGCTTATTTTCGTAGGGAATGCCCTTGCTTGAGACTGCACCCCTGAACAGAAGGGGCAAGTGAAAGGGAGGGTGGGAGGGTGCTTTGAGGCCTCCCTGCAGCCTGGATGCTGGAAGTGGAGACACCTGAGTTTCCTGCTGCTGACTTCCTTGCTACCACTTAGTTTACTCATCTGAGGTTTTGGGCAGTAAAATATCACGCTGACTTAGGTCTCCAGGTTAGGAGTGAGTTTAGTGATCATTGCAAAAGAGTCGTGTAGTGAGAGCTATTGGATGTTGTTTGCATTAAGTGTGAAGGACAAGACTGCAGAAAGAAATCGCTAAGCAAGGCACTTCTATAGGGTTACTTTTCTGTTGCCCTCATGTGGGGTCTTTGTTATAGAATCATAGAATTTTCTAGTTGGAAAAGACCTTTGAGATCATCGAGTCTAACCGCACCCATCATCCGCTAAACCATGTCTCTCAAAAACTCATCTACCCATTTTTTAAACACCTCCAGGGATGACGACTCAACCACCTCCCTGGGCAGCCTCTGCCAGGGCCTGACCACCCTTTCGGTAAAGAAATTCTTCCTAATATCCAATCTGAAGCTCCCCTGGTGCAACTTATGGCCATTTCCCCTTGTTCTAGGTTGTTCCCCCAAAACGAGGCTTAACAGGTTAAGAAATACGTATTTTGCTTTTCTACATATTTAATGAGTTCAGGTTGCTCTGCTCAGAGATGTAAGATAACTCACTTAGGTCTAATCAGAATACTTCTTTCTTAAATCTTCATACAATTTATTTTAGTGTGATCTAATTTAAACCCTGTGCTTCTTCCATCTGATGTCAGTGAGAGAATTTCCATTGATTCAGTAAGAACAGAAGCTGGACCTTAAAACGTACACTTAAATAGCTAAGTGAGATCCAAAACTCATTAAAATCAGAGATACACTTGCAAGTGACTTCACTTGTGAGCAACACTGGCATTATGTATTTTGCATAAAGCTGAAAATCAGGATGACACCAGTGCATAATTAGTTGAAAAAGCACTTTAATTAGGTAACTGAATCTGGAGCCTCCTTCAGCAAAGAATTCTTCCTGGAAATGTCCCCAGAGACTTGCTGAGTTTTACCTACACTTCCATTAAAATCTTTACATTCCTATACCACCATGCTGATACTTCTCATGTGTAGCTTCTCCTACATGGCTTTAAAATAAAAGATCTATTCTTGCTTTCAGTGTTTATTTTGAACTGTGAAAATTACAGTGTGGGGTAAGATAAGATCAGCAGTTGCATTCAATTATGAGGTTAGATAGAGAATCCCATAAATTACAGCGGTACATTCAATATAGATATATGTGTGTATCTACACATGCATATACATGTACTTACTATTAAATTAACACCATTGTCTTTGCTTCCAGTATGTGTTTGGGCGATGTTTACTTAGCTAATTTATTTTTACCAAGTTGGTGGCTTTTATTCTTCATTTCTCAAGCTGGCCAAAAAAAATGAACAACTAATATATATTGCCGGATCGTGTGATATGACTCTATTTGTTCTTTCCATAATTATAGGTTAGCCATGTTCCTAAGTATATGGATATAGATAAAAACAGGGCTGAGATGTAAAAAAACACAAGGGAAAAAATATTGTGTGGTTTCTGTATTTTCCCCACTAGCACAAATTGTTGAGTAAGGAGATTTTCAAAAGCCAGAAATTGCTATGAAGGAAAACCAAACCTGGAATCCAGTGCTAGGGGAGGCCGCATCTGGCAGAACAAATTTTGGAAAGAGATTTTACTTTCAATGAGATCCCGTGTTTCCCCACAACATAGCATATATCATCTATAAAGACAGCGCTTTCATGCACAAGATATAATCCCTGCTAAAGTCAACTTCAAACTTAGGAAGCACCTACACAATGCTGTTCTGCAGTTCATTTGGTTTTCTTATTATTTGATGAGGAAGACAAAACTATGAAAAAATAGAATTCTCAACTTCATGATTTTAAGATGATTCATCTCGGATATAATAATACCAAGAAACTTGACAGTGAAAATGTGAGAATTTTAATATGTAACCCTTCTTCTGTAGGCTAAGAGTGCTGCCAGAAACTGAAAATATGATTCACAGAACAGCTCCGTCTCTACCTACTTTAAATTGTGTAAGATCTGAGGGGTTAGTAATCTGCACTGTGTTTTGTTTTTTCTTCAAGGAGTTAAAAAGTTTCATGCTCTAAAATGGAAAATTAGGAAAGTTCTGTTTCTGTGTGTTAGGAAAGAAACTCTGATGCCTATTTGAAATGCCATGGCTATAGAGTGTTAAGAGGGTTGAAATCTGTCATTATTTTGAGTTTTAGCAGGGTGTTGGTGTGGCAATCATGTCTTTCATACTGATGTTTTCTCATTTTCAGTGAATAACTTATTAAATCATCACAGTTTGAATTCAGCTGAAGCTGAGAATGCTGCAGTGAAGCTCAGCTCCTGTGGCACTGTTAGACATTTGCATCAGTGCAACAACAGCTCTCGGCTTACAACTGGTGTGGTGGTGCATAAATCAACAGGAGAAGTCTCATCACTGAGTGTTTGAAGCTATTTGCTTGAGTTTAGTTTTTAAAAAAATGCTTTAAACTTGAGTGTATCATCCTCTATGGTTTCCACTGGGTTAATAAGAAACAGTGACAAATGTGTGACATTCTGGCCTTGTCCAGGTCTAAGACAGAGATCCCTGGAAGTGGGCTTTAATCCTGTGCTCTGAGATCCAACACATACACCAAGATCCCCACTGAGACAATTGGATTTGCCTTGTTCACACTCTTGCCAAATCCATGAGTACTGTACACTGGCAGCTTATGGCTTTTAGTTGTCTCTTTTCTCCTGTTGATGCAAAGGCACGATGATGCGTTATTTTAAATTTTTTTTCAGAGAAGCTTTTTAGAGAGAAAAAGTCATTTCTCCTAGTTAGACTCCCTGGAAAAGATGGATGAAAATAGGAAAGTTTTGCTGCAGAAAAGCTCTTAAGTTTTGTTAATTTTGAGTAGCGTGAGTCTCCTTATTAGATTATGCCGTGCACAGGCTGAATGTCAACTTTGATTTTAGCATCTGTCGGCAGTGTTTAAGAGAACTGGAACACATCAAAACTTGGCTGATGTTGACAGGCAAAACAGTAGACTGAAATTCCAGGCTATCTAGAAACCACACCCAGACCCCAAAACACATGTTAGAAGTAACTTTAATTCTGTGCTTCAGCTGAACAAGTAGCCTTTTTTTCTGTGGTCACTTGTGATTCTAAGTTAAACATGTGCGTATTTCTGGTGTGGGCTCTGTATCAGTTTACCACCTTTCTGCAGAGTGCTTTTTCTGGGGATACCTTCTGCTATGACTGTTTTTGAATGCCCTTCTCATCCTTGGCTTTGCAGGAGCCAAGTAGCCTCAGACTGTTACATCCTATTAGATCCTATTTTTATTACTATAAACAGTATCCTTGCAGCCATGCCAGGAGTCCTGTTGTGTTAGGTGCTAAATAAGGAGAGAACAAAAGGATAGTTCTTACTGTAGTGGGTTTATAATCTAATTTCCTGGATTTGGCCTTGCAACAGTGAGTACTTGACATTGCAAGGACCTGGTGGGATTCCCAGTTGTGTCCAGAAGTTTAGTACCTGCTGCAGCTGCTTACATCTTTACGTACCCAAATGCCTTCATGCATCCAGCCCATATTCCCAGTCCCATGGAGGCCAGGCAGTGGTTTCCATGAGCAGGGTGGTGAACAATGTGCTTCCACAGGACAGCAGCTGCCTCCTGTGGGAGCAGGGAACTGGGAGGGCTCCATGGCAGTGGGAGACTGAAAGGCCACTCGGAGTATCCTGCCGACTCCCTGCCAAGAGCGGGTTTTTCCCTGCTGTACTAATGCTTTGTTCAATCCCTCAAAATCCTGCCAAGCAAGGGGACTTGTGCTGCCTACTAGATCATGCCTCAAGAAGTTCACCCTGGTATACAATCCACATTTTTTCCTCTCTTTATTCACTCCCAACAGAACCTCTTTATTCCTTTCCTTGGTGTTTATGCTTTGTGAATATTTACAGGCTGTTATCATGTCCATCTTGCCCCAGCCCTCGCTCAGCCAGGCTACGTGTACTCTGCTCTTTTCATCTTTGTTCATAACTGAGTCTCTCCCACCCCCTAATTATTTTTTGTTGTTCTACTCTCGACTCCCGCCAGTTCCAGTTGCTCATTTTGCTTTGGGGAAATGCTGTATTTATGTTAATATTATGTGGTGGGTGGTCCTCTCTGCGCTCATGGTCCATGCGAGTGATTTAGATGTTCAAAATGAGGTTGGCATTTCATAGCCAAGCCATGGCCTGATTACTGGTTCCGCTCTTCAAAGCACTCCCAGAAAAAAATGTGCTTAGCCATCACTATTAAAAGTGGCCACGATAGCCACAAATACAGTTTCTGTGCAGGGGTTCAAGGGAGTTGCCAAAACTGCGTGGCTGCTCTAGACATTCCAAATAAGAGTGTGCTATTAATTTCAAAATGATGTGCTGTATTTTCTAATGAATTTCCATCTCATCTAAATTGATGAAGATAGATGTAATACTTCCCATTTGGTAAGAATATGAATTCCAGTTAGAATTGATCTGACTCGTGACTGTACTCCCAGGGTAATCTTCACCCTTGGATTGAGTTGGTTTGCTTTCATTTTTGAAAATAAATGCTTTCCCTGATGTGTTGTTACCAGTCTCTCACTGTCTTAAGTACCCAAGAGATTAGACATCATCTCACTGTGGTCTTACGTACCTCACCAAATTAAAATCCAAACTTTCACCAGTGTTCAAGGAAAAAAAAGCTCTAGTGTTGTGCTTCTTTCGTTCAGTTTCTTTTGCTTTTTGGTTATATGCTTCTTGGTGCCAGACTTCCGTGGCAATACTGATCACAGTCATGTGATCACATGTCATAGAGTTGTATAATGCTCTGGGTTGGAAGAAACCTTAAAGATCATCCAAATTCCACCTCCCCTGCCATGGGCAGGGACACCTCCCACTGGATCAGGGACTCAAAGCCCCATCCAGCCTGGCCTTGAACACCTGCAGGGATGGGGCATCCACCACTTCTCTGGGCAACCTGGGCCAGGGCCTCCCCACCCTTAAGGTGAAGAATTTTTTTTGTTGTATCTAATCTATATCTCCCCCTTTCAGTTTAAAAACGTTACCTCTTGTGCTATCATTACAGGCCTTTGTCAAAAGTCCCTCTCCTGCTTTCATGTAGGCCACCTTTAGGTATCTGAGAATATCTTGTATCCTGTTTTCTCCTTTGTATCCCTTTGCTCTCCAGATGGAGTCAATATATTGAGATGGGCACTTTCTGTATAAGGTTCTGATGCTGTGTTGGTATGGTCAGGGGATCTTTCCTATTCATGGACTCCAGTGAAACTGGTCTGCCCCACAATCCCACTGACAGTGTTGGGTCTGGTTTTCTTCTTAGACATGAATGGCTACAGAGGGAAATTTTATTTAAACGTATTTTATGTTGAAGATGATGTTTGAGGTGGAGACAGTACCTTTTCCCTTCTCCCCTTCTCTATCTCAAATCCCATCAGTCTTGTTACCTATAGCTGGACATGAGACTTACATGAGAAATAAATTATTCCATGATTCCAAGAGCAAAATATTTACTTCTCTAGTGCCTTAAAAACCTGCAGTCAACTCTCCACAAGTGCTTACTATTGTAATTATGGGCATAAGACAAATTGGGCAATGATCACAGCCTCAGAATAAAGCTAGGTTAAACCCCATAGAATATGGTGTCTGAACCTGTTTGCCAATGTATTGAAAGTACGTGCTGAAAGTATGTTTTGAAGATTTCTCTAAAATCCTGAGGTGCTTGGGAATTTTGAGTTGGCTGAGTTCTGTCTTAGGATCTGGAGAATTTCATATATGATTATGCTGTGTTATGCACAGGAAACTGAAGGTGATGCTCTACAATAGTAAACTTGCAATACCTTTATTGTACAACCTTGAAAGAAAAACTGAGAAACATTTAGTGAATTCAGAGCATTTTACAAATAGCATGTACTGAGTGTCAGACTGGTGAAACAGCTATGTGTAATTATACCCATTTTACAGACAAATAAGAGAAGGGATAAATAATAGAAATACTTTTGCAGAAGCCAAACAGTATTCCAGTGAACCCAGTACTCTACCGGCATCCTTCCTCAACCACTTGACCACATTCTGGCTTCAAATCAGGGAGGCATTACTAATCAGGAAAAATGCTCATGCACTGGCTTAATTTCGAGCACATGCTTAAGTTTCACTGAAACCAATTAGACTTTAAGCATGTGCTTAAGTCCTGTCCTGAATTGGGTTCAGTTTGCAGATAGGCAAATTGCCAAATTCTGGTCTGATAGAGTTTTCCACCCACAGTGGGTTATATTTGAGTTTTATAGCTTTATAATATTATATTATAAAATGTATCTCTTCCCATGGAATTGTTGTCTTGGGAATGCCTTATTCTGAGAGAATTAAAAGCACCACTAACTTAATCTCCACACAAATGCAAGAAAAATTGATTTTCTAAATACAAACATTTTCTTTGCTTTTAAAGGAACGTTTATTCCTTTAGTGGCTAACCCCAAATCCATCCTATATGCTCTCAGGAGAGAAAAATGCTAAAGGAACTGCTTTTTGCTCTGTTAATGAAGTCTGTGTGGTTAAATATAATTTGCTTCTGCAGAATATATTGATATGTTCCTTATCGTCCGTTTCATTCCAGTGTGAACATTCCTCAGAAAATATCAAGGGTTTTATGTCATCTCTAAATGAAGAAATGTGTAATGCTCCATGACTTCAGGCACTGATCTTATCCCTGTGAAAGGGTGACTAACTGAAATATTAGAATTATAAATGGGAATAATAAATTCTGGCCATAGGAGGCAATAACATGTAACAGATTAAGCAATCTCGCTCTGGAGAAGAGTTGATTTACAGTAACTAATTTGGTGCAAACTATGCAAAATGCACATAATGTATGCATTTTGTCACCCTTTTATAAAGAAACAGATGCGTGACTCAACTTTGCTTTTTTCCACAGTCAGTCTGCTTGGAGGAACACAAACAAGATTTGTTTCCAACAAGGCATATTACGGTATTTCTAGTTGGCGGCTTTTTTCTTTTGTGAGTTGTGGAGTCTGGAGCAAACAGCAGTTATGTAGCACAACCCTACTGGCAGGTTCTTGTTTTCAGGCTTGGCCATTGCCTAGGAATCTTTCATCTTAATTTTACCAGAAATTTACTTTCTGAAGAATTTCCAGTTCATTTGATGTTGTGGGTCTGATTTTTCTGAAAGTCGCTTACACCGCGTGTGGAATAGTTGGGCAGAGTTTGCTACTGTTGTTGGCTCCAGGCTTGATCCAGTTTCTGCTGATTGCAGTGATGATTCTGGCATTCCTACTGGCATTCCTGATTGCAAGAGTGCTTGTGCAGCCCCACTGCTTGGAGACTTTGGACCAGTCCTTGGGATGCAGCACGCACCGGAAAGCTGGAAAAAAGATCCAGATTTGTCTAGCTGCTGTAGTGAAGAGCTCCCTGGAAATGCTTGTGGTTAATCGGTACAGACAGATGAGATAGTGGGGGCAGAGATCCCAGCTGATTTTTTTTTAAATTTTCCTATGAATGAGTATTTTTTGTCTTGAAGATGAATCGTGAATAATTCCTGCCCAAAAGCTCTAGCAGTTAATTTGTGTCTCTTTTAAGATGGAGAGAGAAGCTACTCTGGTGTGCTTCACTGGGGGCTGACTAACAGAGAGACATATGAGTGACAGCCACTTTATGCTGCTCTTGATGTAGAGATGTGCCCTAACTACAGATTTTTAGGTCTGGAACTGAACTTTTCCAGCCTGAAAGGATGTTTGGAGCTGTTGGTGTTGGGTGGGAATATTTTTTGAGGAAAGAAAGCAGCCACAAAATTTGGATAAAAGCCAATAGCTTTTGGTTTGAGGATGCATCCAGCTTGGAGTCTTGTGTACAGTTAAGTAAGACAAAATCCCTAGGAATTCCCATCATGTCAAATATTTACATTCTGGAAGATTTTTCTTTCTTTTTTCCCCCATGGAATTTGATCCTAATTATAAAAATTGCCTTTCCTATTGAATGTATCAAAATGTGGTGATTCCATTGCCAAAGTGTCTGTGCTCTCAGTGTGGATTTTTAGTGTTTCTGCCAAAAGTAGCAATAAGGATTCAGTCAAATATTGAAGCTTCTGCTGTAGCAAACACACACAGAGCACAGTTAGTGAGTTGAGAATGGGGCTGTATTTTGTGCTGATATTTCAGTGTAGTGATAGACCACACCGACACCTCTGGAGTCTTTCTGTGGTTATGAGCAAAAGCAACTCTAACTGTCATAGTCCATTACTTCTAATACAAATACAGTTATTTTTCAGTTTACCATATGCTCTAGGATAATGATTTCATGTTTATTTTAAGTGTAATTCAGTTTGGATTTTCCTTGTACTGAAGGCTCTCCAAAAGCTTTGCCAGTAATTGGGCCTCTTGATAGGGCGGCCGTATGAAACTTGGTGAGTAAAAAAAGACCTGGGAGTAAGGAGCACCCACGAGTAAATTTGCCCGAGGCCACCGAACAAGGTGATGGCAGAACTGGAGTGACACAGAGCCCTGACTCCTAATGGGCTCTACTAAATGGGCACATATGGGGCAGCCTTCATGGACACTGCAGCTGCCAATTAACAGTTTAACTAATAGCAGAAGGGTTTGTCATCCAGAATTTTCCCATTTTCATATGAAAACTCACAGGAACTGTTTTTAGGAAGAACTAGTACAAGCAATTGTGAAGGAGCTGGCTATGCCTGCACACCACGTCCAGCCCTTAAAGATGATAAAACAGTACAATCATGGGTCTGCTCCAAAAAAAGAGCCCTTAACACTAATAATGCATCTTTCCAGCTAGTTCATGCACTCCAGTGCATCGTGAGGTAACAGAAAATCCAGGGCCGGTTTCACTGGCCTCTGGGTAGGTTTGCTGCGTTGGTTACTGCTCTTTTGCTTCACTGAGGGCTTCACTTTCCATGTGTTTATTCCCTTCGTGGTAGTTTCAGGGTTTGTGTGCTTAAATCTACACAAATACATGTCAAAGACCCTGTTACTCTGACATGTGAAACCTCTGCGAGTGGCAGCGCCGTCACACAGTGACTCTGAATTTGTGCATTGGATGTAAATCTGAAGGTACGCATTACTTGATTAGTAATTAGATACTATTGGAGCAGAAATCTCTGCTTTCCCACATGTTCAGGAGCCTCTGACTTGCACAGCAGATGTTTAATTACTGAGTTCCCATTTGACTTGGTCTAGGGCTTATATTTGTGGCAAAATTGGATGATAAAGGTTGATAAAGGTTTTTAACAATAATTTAGCCCTGTGTGGGTGTAGGGTATGTTGATGCCAGGGGTGAGGCTCCTGTCTCTGAATAAGTTGGCTGCTGGCTGTGGCAATCGAAGGAGCTTCCCTGTTGGACCCCAGCTGTGGGGGTCACCCTAAGTGTTTATATTTGTGTTAGATCCTGAGCTTGTGAGCCAAGGAATTCTGCTGACGGTGCTCAGCAGTTCATAGCCCGTGGTTTGCAGCAGATCTGTGTGCACTAGCTTTGTCTGCAAGCACTTCTTGTTGGGAAGGTGATGGCATTCCCCAGGCTTGGCCCTTCACAATCTCGGCTGTCACTTCTCTCACGTGCAGGGAATGGTTTGGGCTCCTCTTCCCAGTGAAAGGTCTGGTTTAGGTAATTCTGTCACTAAAGATGCCAGGATGGTTTGGGTTGTATAGAAGTACATGTGTGGCACAGAGGGACTAAGAGAAGCAGTTGTGGTGCTTGATCTCCTGGAGAGAGTCTTGGTCTCCTGGACAGAGATGCAGGGTGTGCAAGCGTTGAGCATCCTCACTCTGTGGGAAGGTCATACCTGTGTTAGCTTTTGTTTCTAGCTGAAAGGCAGGCTGGAGAGCAACCTGTGTCCTGACCATTGGTACGTCCTGAAAAAGTTGTCTTGACAATTTGCAGCACACTTTAAGGCAAATTGCCCAGCACGGCCCGAGTGAAGTCTGGCTGGGCTCATAAACCCCCAGGCAGCCCTGGGCTGGGCTGAGCATCGCTCGGCCAGGCAAGGCTCTGGCACCATAGCAGATCGGTGGGGTTTCAGGAGGAGCTTCACTAGGAACTAATTTTGTGGTGTTAGAAAGAGGTGAATCCAAAGTTTCTTGCTGAAGCAAAGTCTCAATGAGTGCAACAGAGCTTTGCTCAAGTTTAGAGTGACTAACATATAGGAATGTACATCTATACGTATGCGTGCATGCGAAGGTCTTCAGGATTTAGCCAAGTGTTCACACATTCCCTAAGCCAATAACATCCGTTGTTATGGGAAATGAGGTAAGTGACAGAATCACTGTCCTTATGGCGGGCGACAGGCGAGGCTGATGTTCCCATGCCGTAATTCCCTGTTCCAGTCACTGCTTCAACAATTGTGAGAGAGAGAGAACGCCAACAAAGAGCACTCAGTTTTATTTGAAGATTTCATCTAAAAAACAGTTGGCTTGGGATGAGACCGAGCTTGGAAACCAGTAACTTAAAACCTCTGTGTCCTTAACGCGGAGCGCCGCTGGACCCCACTGCGGGTGGAAGCGGGGCCGCGGGGCGAAGATCTGGCACCGCACCCCCCCGCGCAGCCTGCGCGGTGCTGACCCCCTCTCTCCCCCCGCAGCCTGCGCGGCCGCGGAGCCGGCGCTGCGCTGGGAGCCGCGGTGCCGGCAGCAGCTGCGCCACCTGCAGGACGGCGCCGGGATCGCCGCGCGGCTGCCGCCCCGCCTGGAAGGGCGCTGGATTTCCACAGGGTAAGGAGCGCACCCCAACCCCGGGAGAGCATCCCAACTCCTTGAAGGGCACCCCGTTCCCAGGGAGCACACCTCAGTCCCCGGGAACGTACTCCAAGCCCCGGGAGGGCACCCCAAACCCCGGCAATGCACCCCCACCCTCAGGAGCGTGTCCCACCCCCAGGACGAGCCCCCGCCCCAGCCAGACGCCCCCAGCACTCCCAGAGCCTCTTTCCCTGTCTCCCGTCGGGCGCAGCTGATGGGCACCCCCGGCACAAGTGGGCAGAGCAGCCCTGGTGCCCCCCGCCCCCTGCATTCTCTCCTGGGGATGGGGCACAAAGTACAAGACCCTGTGTCGAGCACCATCACCTTTTGGTAGCAGATGCCCAGATCTTAACATCACCCAGGGATGGCCACCAGGTGTGGGAGCCTCCTGCCCACCCACCCATGTTCACCGCTCTCCTCCATCATCCCGGGTGCCCCTGGGGAGGGATTTCACCCTGTGAACCCCCCGGCCATGCACTGTGGGTGGCTCAGGATTCCCTTCCTCCCAGGTGCGAGGTGCGGCCAGGACCCGAGTTCCTCACCCGATCCTACCTCTTCTACGCCAACCGCCTCTTCAAGGCTTACCAGTTCTACTACTGGGATCCCTCCTGCCGCGACCCCTCCTACTCCCTGGTCATCAAGGGCAAGCTCCGGCTGCGCCAGGCCTCCTGGATCACCCGTGGGGCCACGGAAGCTGACTACCACCTCCACAAAGTTGGCATCGTTTTCCACAGCCAGAAAGCCATGCAGGAGGTGGCCTCCTGGATCAACCAGACCTCCAGCGAGGGCTGCAGAGAGTTTCTGCCCCTGGGGCGCACCTGGGCTCCTGGAGCTCTCTACGAACTGCTGAGTGCCAAGACGGAGCGCGACTGCACGGCCGCCTTGGGCTTTGCCATGCACGAGCTCAGCCTGGTGCGGGTGGAGAAGCATTTCCAGCCCTTGGTGCAGCCGCAGCAGAGCGGGAGCCGGCTGGTGGAGGAGCTGTATCTGGGGGACATTCACACCGAGTGGGGCGGGAGGCTCCACTACCGACCCACCGGTTACCAGCAACCTCTGCAGAGCGCTGTGGTAAGGACGATGGCTTCTCGCGGTGCCCCCATCGGCTTGAGGGCTTTGGGAAGCCGGTGGTATTGCCTTACTGTTAAAATGGAGACAGGGACGAGGAGGGGCGAGGCTGTTCCCAGGGTGCTGCCTGCCTGCTCCGTGGCACATGGGGCTCTCCTTCCCTTACCAAGTGAGCAGGACTGGGTTGGGTGAAAGCTCAGTGAAACCAACATCAGAAACAGGCCTGCACTGGATAGGCTGGAGTCGGTGGCTTTGTTTGGCTCTGTGTTTTCCAAGGAAATGCCATTTCCTGGTTTCCTGCACCAAAGGCAGCGAAAGCTTTGGGCTGCACAGTATCAGAGGCCGCCTGCTCTGTCATTTGTCTTCCTCTCCTCTCTTTCGCTCTTTGTCCTGACCTCCAGGTTGAGAGAGGAGTGAGGAAGCAATATCTGCCATTAAATCATTACTCCTCGGTGTTAATGTCATTAGAAGAGGAAGTTGCCCTGAATACAATTATGTGATTACACAGAAATCAGGCTTTCCCTTTGATGTGAATAAAACCAAGCAGGAGACTTGGTTATATTTTATTTGATTTTATTTTACAGCAGTATAGTTTATTTCCAAGAAAGCACACTTCTGTCTGAATCATAGCTAATCAATTCAGGAATGATTGAGCAGTGAGACGGGGTGAAAAAACCTCCCTGAACTTTACCAGATGGAACTGAATTAACTGAAAAAAAACCCCTAATTTTTGGGGCAGCATTTCCCCACACACCAAACTCTACCAACTGAACTCTGAAAAACACAGAGCAACACTCTTCTCCCTCTCCAAAGTAACATTCTCAAATTGGTTAAACTTGTGTTATCTTGGGCCAAACCCATATATATGAGCAAAACCAGATGGTAAACATAAACACTTTAAAAGTTAATTTAAAACCAAACCTAAAGATACTGAAATGCTCTCTCTGAATACAGCACTGTAATTAATCAGCTAACAGCTCTCCAATGGACCGGCACATGATGTCACCACTTGGCCATAATTAGAAGCTGCCATACATTAGAAATAACTTCATATGACTGGTTTAAGCAAGTAAGATTTTTGGCTCCGTGTCTACACTGATAATTTTATTGGGCACAGCACCTTTTTCTTCCTCTCCCCCCAACTACCTTCCATTCGCTTGCGCTGGAGAGAGTCACACAGCTATGTTACGAATTATTTTTTAAACCTTTTTATGAAAATACCACTTTTTTCCCTTAAATTTATATCTGATTTAAAGAAACCCATTCTCCACAAATTACCTTTCATTATCAAAGAATTTCCTGTCTAAGGAGAGCTTATATATTTGCCAACCTCTGGGATTATTTAGCCATCATGTACTGTGTACTGTCAGCACTCATTAAGGTGACAGTAGCAGTAAAGCAAGCTGAAAATAACTAAATTACAGTAGACTCCAATCAACTTGCATGTAAATTACCCACCCTACAGTTAACTACTGAGTTATTTAACCTTGTTGCTTATGACAGTTCAGTAAAGATTAGCTCGTGTTCCAGAAAACGATATAATGTTCAAACCTTGGTTATTTAAAAATAAATCAGTTGTGATATATGAAGTATAAGAAAAAGTTCCAAGCTGAACAAAAAAAACCCCTCCTGGCACAGGATCAGCTGCAGCACGGGTTTGGCTCAGAGCTCTGCACGAAGGTCAGGTCCTCGTTTTGCAGTAGGTCCTGTTCTTCTCTGTCCCTTGTGGCTGCTTGGTGCAAGCCGCTGCCTCCCCGACCCTGCTCGCCGGTTCCTGGAGGGCCGGCAGCCTCTGCACAGCCGCGGGTGGAGGGGCCGAGAGCTCTGGGCTGTCCTGGCGAGGCTGCCACCCGCCACGGAAGCCTCCCCACGGGAAGGCGTCGCAGCCTGTTCGAGGCACAGAAAGAATGCACTGGTTTTCCTGAGTCTGAGCAGAAAACCCTGGTGTAGCTGATGTCTCCCAGCACCACCTCGTCACCCGTGGGTGTGCACAGCAGTGGAACGCTTGCAGGGGGACAGCCTGGACAGCCCCAGGGAGCGTTCCCTGCCCTCGCAGCAGCTCTGCGTGCCCTGTCCTGAGTGGCCCTGGCACAGGACAGAGCGCAGCCTCAGGGCACCTCTCTGCCCTTCCTGGGTACCAGAATAGCAAAGAGCCAGGGCAGCGCTTTATCTCACTTAATCTGCTTGGATGTCTTGGGCCAAGTTCATTGCAGTTGAACACCCTGGTGCAGGAGAGGGGAGTCTGAGCTTTTTAAATATTCTGAAAGGGTTTTTGCTCATCAGTTTATAAAAGCGTGGGGTTTTGTTGTTGTTGTCCTCTGCAGCACCACGTGCATCCCTGCCCAGCCTGCGGGATCGTGTACAGAGCTGACGAACACCACCCCCCGGTACTGCCCCGCAGAGCTCAGCTGCCGATGCAGCTCCGCGGCAGCTGGGTCAGCACCCACTGTGAGGTCCGACCTGCAGTGCTTTTCCTTACCAGGTACTTCATATTCCACAGCAACAACCACACCTGGGAAGGTTTTTACTATCACTACTCTGACCCACTGTGCAGACAGCCGACTTTCACCATCTACGCATCCGGGCACTACACCCAGGGCATCCCCTCCTCCAAAGTGAGAGGTGGGACAGAGCTGGCATTTAAAGTCACGCAGGCTCGGGTGACTCCAATGGACCAGGTGACAGTGATGATGCTGAACTCCTCCGAGCCTGGAAGCTGTGGGCTGACAAACTCCTGGAAGGCTGGGGTGGAGCAGGATATCACACCCACAAATGGATGTTTGGCTTTGGGCATCAAGCTGCCCCACACCGAGTACGAACTCTTCAAAATGGAACAAGACATGAGAGACCGCAGCCTGCTGTATGTGGGCGAAAGGCCCACGGATGGATCCAGTCCCAACAGCCCAGACAAGCGACCCACGTCCTATCAGGCACCTCTGATTCAGTGTGCTGGAGCGTCAGAGGAATTCTCTGACTATGTTAGTCTAAAATACCTGGGAAAAAAGGATGCTAATGGGAACGAAGCACTAAAACCTTTGCCTGTGGCCTTTGTATTGTTTCTAGCACTTCTGTTTTTAAGATGGGACTAGTTACTCGTTCAGATACAGCACAGAATTCAGAGTCTTGGTGCTAACGTGAATTTTATAGCCTTCAAAAAACACATCTGGAATCAGTTTTACTCAGTTTTGGAAACACTTTTTAAAAACAACCATCAACAGTGGATGATGCCAAGAAGACGTGCCTGGCTACACACTGTCCCGTGGCTTTATTGCCTCATCTCCCCCCGTCTTTGTGTACAAATTTAACGTAGTGACACGGATGTGCTGCACATTGCAATAGATAATCCAGCAATACGAGGGGGGGAAAGAGCAACATCAATTACGATCGCTGCTTTGAGCTTCTGACATTGCTAAGATTCAATCAAGAGCTTGATTCAAATGTAATTCAAACATCCCAAGTGTCGGCTGCCGAGTTTTTAGAGGTTAAGTTCCCTCTCGCCACACTCTTTATTGCTGCTCTTGCAAATTTAATCTGCAGAGTCAGTCAGCAAGAACTAAACAGTCAGCGAGTGCTCTTGAGAAGGGCACGGCTAATCATGCCTTTCTCAGTTTACAGACAGTTTCTGCAGCTTTTGTGTGTCTGTACACACACAGAGTGCACCAATCTTCCACTTACGGACATAGAAAAGCAGCCCTCGCAGAGCATTGCCCTGACTGTTCTGCCTGACACTGGTAATCAGAGAAGATACAATAAATGGAAGAAGCTTCTGTGCACAACCGTTCAACCCTCAGCGTTTCCTGGCTGCAGACACTGCATCCCTGCTGCATGGTTCTGGCTTTTCAGTTCAGAGCTGGCCTGTGCTTTGGGTCCTCAGCAGTGGCCCCGTGGCCAGCAGGCAAAGGCGCTGCCAGGCAATCGCAGCTGCCCCTCACCGCGTGCTCTCTGAAGCAAACGATCGCTTACAAGTCTTCTCAGGCCATAGGCTTTTGCTGTCTCCCTTCAGTGAGAGCACTGTGTGCCAGTTGTTAACCCAGCTCTCCTTTCAATCGAAATGTTACTGCCAGCCTTGTTCTGTAAAGATGTTTTATAAATCTGCTTCCAGTGAGCGATGAGCTGAGGAGATTCTCGACTCAGACAGCACAGTCAGGTCAGACTGATTTCTACTGACAGGAAGGACAATGTGAAAATACATTCCCTGTCTGCTGCAGCAAAGAAGCATATAACTTACTGGAGGAGCCCTCCTCCCAATAGTTAAATCCTCTCCAAACAGGCCTATATGTCTTACTCACAAAGGATATTTTGTTAAACCAGCTATGCAGTAGCTCCCTTCTTAATGCTGTTTTTTACCAACTTGCAGTTTGTACTTAGATAAATTATGGGATTTTATAACATAAAAATACTTTTGGGGGACCTGTACATTAATAATTCAAATGAGATGCTTATTAAATGCATACAATTGTGACATAAATGTTGTCAGCATGTTCGCGTGTTCCAGGTGTGATCATACATTAATCACACACATAAATATTTGTACTTCTAAGACGACACACAAAAAGGCCAAGCTTGTCTCCCTTGCTTTTGGTGGAGAATGAGACTTCTCCAGGGTTAGTTCAGCAGGCAAAACACCTCCCTGTTTCCAAGGGTTGTTGTGTTTTCTTGCCTGTTGCTGTGCGAGGCTCCGTGGGCAAACAGCTGAAGAACCAGGATGCAGCCTGGAGAATGTGCCCTCTCCTCTGGGATGTCCCCTTGAGATGCTCCAAGTCGGGGCGACTCTGGGGTAGCACAGCTGCTTCTCACCCACTGTACACGTGGCAGAACATCTCTTCAGCAGACCAGTTCCCATCACCGCAGCCTGCAGGAAAGGCTCTCCTGACTCAATCACATCATCAAAACTACACATTTCTGCAGGGCCCAAAGATGTCCACGGCAAGCAGAGGGAACAGCCTTGTGCTGTCTTTGGAGGGTGGGTGGAGGAGAGGCAAGGCAATTCCTGCCCTGCATTTACCCCTAAGAATGAGATTTGGCTGCAGATATTTTTTTTTTCCACTAACACAGTATGGAAATGTATTGGACCTCACAAGTGTTCAAATATCACGTGGGATAAAAACTCCAAGCCCACATATTCTTTCAAGGTGGTGACAGGATTAACACAATGTCAGAGACCACAAGACAACATCACACACGTGTGCAATGCACGCCACAAACACCTGAGGAAGCTCCCAGCACCTCCGGGCGCAGCTCAGCCACCACTCGGTTGCAGCAGCCCTGGATGCTCAGACACAGCTCCACAACTGCAGGACAGACGGGCTATGCTGACTAAACTGCCCTATGAAAGCCTCATCAGGAGCCTCTTTGTCCTGTTTCCCCTCCTTTAAGTCTACTCCTGAAAGAAAGAAAAGCCATGAAAAAGCTATTTGCATAAATATTGTAACTTTTATTGTTCTGTTCACAGTTTTTGGAGAAACATTCCTAAATTACAGTTATTCTCTCTTAAGAATTTGTGCCTTTTTCCAATTTGAATTTGCTTGGCTCTGATTGCCAGTCAGTGATTGTGTTGCTCTTTTTAAGATCAGAGAGTGCTGCAGTGTTCAGTATTTTCTCCCTGTGAAGGTATTTGTGCACTGTAATCAAGACATTCTCAATTTTAGCCAATGGAATTTTCTCCCTCGCCCTCTCTAAGGCATTTTCATACTCCACCAGTAATTTTTGAATCCTTTTTTGCATCCATTCCAGTTACTCAGCTTCTCTTTTAAAATGTAAATATCCAAATTGTAGCCAAAATTCCAAATTCTCACAGCTGAGACATACAGAACAATAATCACTCACTGCTAATGGTAATTAAAAACAAGAACACAGTCTCATTCATCAGTCTTTCACCTTGGGACTGCACTGGGAACACCTGGAGCTCTTACTCTGGTCCTGAGTGTCAATATTATTGTCAGTTAACATTTATCAGGTTTTTGTTATCTATTTTCACCCTCAGTTCCAGACCGCTGAATCCTGTGGGGTCCCAGCAGAACCCTCCTCTGAACATCCCAGTCTCATTATGGTTCTCTGAAGGACCCCCTCAAAGGTATGACTGTGAGAATGCATCAAGCTGGGCAGAGGCCCAGACAGACTCAGCTCGCTCAAATCCAGCAGAAAACTGAAAACCAAAGCCAGAATGAAATGCAAACATTCATCTCCTTTCCCATCCCTTCCCTGGGGGGTCACGCTCCGCACGTCACCCAGCCTGTCCCGTCCTGGTTGTTGCCCTTCTCACCCGCAGACTGCCCCTGGCACCTCCCTCAGAAGTACTGAAACAAGGTTTCTACAGAGTTGAATTTAAAAATGCCAATTTTTAATTAATTGCTAATGAATGGCATCACCTTTCCAGTTCTCTTACATCATCACTACCAGTTTTGCCACCTGCACCTCGTAATGGGCCTTATCCTTCCGCAAAGGTTTCCTCTGAACGTCCGCTCTTTATCACCCTTGCCAAGCACTCTCACCCAGGCATTTTTCTTTTCCTTTGCCTATTCCTTATTAATTTTCTGCACTTCATAACTCTCATTTTGAGTTGATTGCTGTCTGCTTCCCTTTTTCTTATTTGTTTTATATTACTTTACATATAATTTTTCCCTTCATTTCATCACTGAAACAGGATGGGCCGTTAGCCAAACTTATCCCACTTGATTGCAAAATTGTTGGAGTTTTGGCCATTTAATAGCTTTCACTTAGAAAACTGCCAATTCTAATACAGTTTTCCATTTAATTTCTTCTTCACTACCATATTTAAGATGAAATGTGCTCAGCTATGTCCTTTCGAAGCACCAATTAGATTTATTAGCAGTCTGCATGGCCACGTGCCTAGCCTGAATGTAATCACAATTCCAGGGTAACCACCAACTTCCAGTCCTGTGATTCATTTATCTTTATCTGACATAAACACGACAAAACCAAATAACTCAATGTTTCATGTCTAACACTGCATTGGAAAAGTAGCTCTGGGACAGAGACAACAAATGTCAGTCCCGACTACTGGATTCTTCTCAACTGTAAAATAAATCCATCCCTTGTTGTTGTGCCTGGCCAGGGAAAGGAGGCCACCAGGTTGGTGCCAGCTGGAAGTCAATGATAACGGGCACAAGTGTTAGAAAACTCTTCCCCTTTCACTTCTTGCATTTTGAAAGTTTAATCTTTTTCTACGCACTCCAAAAAGCAGAGAAAAGTAATTTTCAAGCACTCTGCATACATTTACTTCCTTCCTGCACTAAGTCTGAGCGTGAAAGTCTTTCCATCTTATTTAATATCATAAGCTGCTCAGACAAGTTCCCTTTGCAGTGTTCTGCCTCTCCAGCAGGCACAAAAATTCAAAGCATGAGCAGAGTTTGCTGGACAAACCTAGGTCATGGGTCTGACCTCCTCTTCACACCTCACTTAACAGTAGCTTGTTTTTCCAATTAGCCACCTTCATGCCTCTCTGTTTAAAATACCTTAGAATGTGTTTTGCAGTTTACATTTCCCAAACAATTCCTAAACAGACACAAAATACACAAAAATGTTTTACACTACCTTTGGAACTATTACCAGCATCGAGCTAGTGCTTCATTTGATAAACAATCCCCACTGACCACAAAAGCACAGGATTCACTGTAAATAAACAATCTGCACTGAAACAGCACAAAAAAAGCTGGACAGAAAGATGTTGACAAGATTCATTGCTCCAAACTCTACACAGAGCGAAGAGGGAGAAGGAACAAACTTGATCAAAGAAGAAGCAGAAAGGTGAGTGGTTCCCCAGGATGGGAAAAGGCATCTGGACCAGAGCTGGACGTGTCCAGGGAGCGCTTGGCCAGGCAGCCCAGGTGCAGCCACAAAGCACTGCCATGGGCCCGAAGGCTGGGGCAGGCAGGAGCAGCAAGGTGGGAAGGGAAGAATGAGACTGAGATGGAAAGCACACGGGCAGCAGGGAAGAACAGGCATTTAAAGACACTGGGCTGACCACCAGTTTCTTTGCCAAGGAGCAGCCAAAGAACTAACATGGATTGAGCCAAAGGGCCAAGGAAGGGAACAGAGCAAGATCTGACAGCTCAGGCAGAGCAGATCGGGAGAGGAACTGGGCTATGGAGGCTGCAGCCTCCACAGAAAGGCTCTTTTGGGCTCAGAATGGAAGCAAACATTCCTGTCTCCCATGAGAGGAGACAAGCCTGTACGCCAGCGCGGAGCTACACACCGCGATCCAGCATCCCTGCACAGAGCATACGGGGTTCAACCCTGACACACACCTAGCTACAAGGTGGCATCAAGGCACTGCATGTCCGCTCACCTTTTAAAAACCTAATTATATGTATCTTAAGAGAAGTCAAGATCACACAGGGCCGGGCACACAAAGCTGGGCAGTTTCAGAGGCCCCTGGGCAGCCTGGACTCCCTTTCTGACCAGACGCTGCCGTGTGCTCACAAGCAGTGGTCGCACTGACAGCGCACGAACTTGGCTTGGCCATTTCCTGAGTGCCTGACTTTGGACGGCCTCAATAAAGGTCTTTTAAGAGTCATTGTGTGCGGATAATTGTGTGTGGGCATTTTGCCAACTCAAACATGAGGGAGTTCAAGAGGCTTTTCTAATCTTGTGAGTTTATCCACTGAAGAAAAAGATTTGATTAAAAAAATGACGTACAGCTGAACTGGGAACAATACATTACTCTGGACTGTTCTTCAGCTCTTCATAGGCACTTCGAAATCTTGGAAAAAAAAAATCACAAAATTAGGACCTTATTAAATAAGAATGAAATGTGCCGATGCAGAAACATAAACAGAAATGCCAGATGTAGAATGTCAACTTGTAATACACAGCTTCAAGTAATTCTTCTTAATTCATTTGTTTTCTTAACTTCTTTTGTTTTGCCATCTGGAAAAGGCCATTTTCTAATGACAGATCATAGGAGAAAAGATCCAAAGTTCAAGTCCCCTTCAAGGAGAAGCAGCTTTGTTTCTGTACTCATAGATTCTGAGTTCCTTTTTGTAGTTTGCACTCACACAGAAGCTTCAGGACAAACTTAGGCCTGGACTGGGAGAACAAAAAGATCTACATGGAAGTTCAGTGACATTTTCAAAAGTTTTACTCCTCAAAGTACAAATGTGAAAGCAATTCTGTACAAGGAAATGGAGCCACAGAAAACAGTGGAGTAAATGACAAGCATAAAGTCAGTCTGGAAGTGTGCGAGTGCACAGTTAGCAGAATATTACACGTAAGAGATTTCTGGCTGGCTCTTACTTATGTTATTTAAAAAAATAATCTACATTTATCCAGTAAAAAAAAAAAATCAACCCATTAATAAAACAAGCAGATTTTATAGTCCGGCAGATTTAAGTAGTGAAAACAAACAATTACTTTGTTCTCTGATGCTAATAAAAATAAAAGTAACAGCACGAGTAATCACTTCTGCACTGATACCCATTAGACAAATTAATTCAGTACACGTGGAGCTGGCAGCTTAATATAAAGAAATCTTAATTGGACATGGTCAAAGAATCTACATTGCCCTGCTTCAACAGTAAACCCCATTATTTCTCTGACTGCAGCAGGTGATTCACACTTGCAGGATATCCCACTGTGATCTTCTAATCAAGAGTATCCAGAGAACACCTCGGCTTCACTATACGAGCAAGCAGCCTTGCTCAGCAGTAGCTTTTCTTTCTAATGCCTGAACTTTGGATTATACAAATACTTTCTAATCAGTAAATTACATTTGTAGACACTTATCTGATTACAAAGCATAGGGACTTCATGCAGGGCATCTCACTGCTATACAGATGACTTTCTTCTTTCTATATTTGTTTTGTCAGAAACACTAGTATCTCAGCTATGTACACTGGGATTCCCTCACCACCCATCCCTTCTCAACTTGCTCTCTCGGGACCTGAGTTCAGTGCTGCTGTTGGAAATGGTTAGGCAAGACCTCTCTGTTTTGCTAAGTTCCAAAACACGAGCCATTGGTTTAGCAGCATGTTCAGGACTGCTGGCCCGGGCCACAGCTACAGCTCCCACTAAGAGGCCCTTCACAAAGGTCTGCTCTTGGGAGCTCTCCTCCATCAGGCACTTCCAAGGCATCTCACAAAGCAGGAGCGTGTTTTCTGGGACCTCCTTTCAATCCTGGAGTGCAAACAAGTTCCAAGTTGTCACAGATCTGCCTGGGACATCAGTACAGATACACTCAGAAGAGACCGGTTCAAGGCTCTGATTCTCCAACATTTACCCTGCCACGACAGCAACTTTTTTTATGAAAAAAAAAAACAACAAATTTTTTTTGAACCTGTTTTTCAGCAAAACAAAGGGCTCTCAAAAAAAGTTAGCATTTTTTTAAAGGCAAATTAGGAATTCAGCTCTTCTGACAACCTAGTTTTAGTGAGATCAAGATATTTACAGCCTCTTAAAAAAACCACTGCATAGCTCACTCTCCCCTCAGTAAAGGTTTTCTCAAGTATGTTCTTCAACTTTGCATCATCACTTATGAACCTGCCTTTCTGAAAAGGTTCCTTTAAAATGTTTCATGTATAAGTTTTCATTAGCTTCTACTGCCCAAAAAGTGTCTTTTCCTTGGTCGGCTCTGCGCAGTTTGTCACACTGAACTCGCTGCTTCCTTCTTTTCAGCTCATTTCTCACCTTCCCTGCCTTTCCAGACACACTTCAATAGCTTTGTCACTCCCGCCCTGAGCAGACAAGGCACCAGCATTTTAAAATGCTAAAGACCTCTCATTTCTGTTGAACCTTCTATAGGTGCTTCCACAGTTGTATTCATAAGCTGAACACACGAGTTGAGATGTTTTACCTCCTATTTTCTTACTAAACTTCACATAAAATTTCGCATATTTGTACTTGCAAAGCAGAAAACCCTTGAGACTTAAGTGGAACAATTACAAAGGTCGAGGAGTGCAGCAGAGACGCTGCTTCCCAAGCAGCTTTCTCAAGAAATCACAGGAATAATAAAGGAATGAAAGAAGTTGATTTAAAAGATGTATCTTAATCCTGAAAGATGTTCCAAAAATTTTTGTCACTGATTGTTTCTGGACCCCCCCCATCTGAGAGTATGTGAGAATTTATCTGCTCAAACCTATTTCATCTACTGCAGTTCAACATGTCAAACCACACTAAATTTCTGTATTTGGTACCAACAGTATGCTTAGAAACAGAATTACCTTAACCTGACTTTCAGGAGGCTGCCAAGTGCCTTAACTACTGAACGCAATGGAACTGGAAAACGGGGAGTTACCTTGTACCTCCGCAGCCAGCATGGTTACTCTGAACAACACTTGCATGTCAGGCTCACCATGGGGTCCTTTGGATTGATTTTAAATAGGCTAGGAAAAAAAAAAATCATCCTGAAAAAAGGCTGCAAGCTTCCTTATGCCATAAACAAATTAAGTTGACAGAGACTATTGTTTCTTCCCCCCCTCCCCATCTAAAACTGTGAGAACATAACAAAAGTAACAAAGGAAACGTTAATTTGGGGGCTTTATTTAATTTTTCTTTTCTTTTTTTTTTTCCTTTTTAAGATGCTACATAGTCAAACAGGATTGGTCTTTTACGGCATAGGACTAGTTTACTACTAATATTTTTTCCCCTAGATAGACTTATTTACATACAAAAACAGCTTCCTGACCACTGTTTCTCCAATGCTCAGATGATCAAAACTCCCAACAATTGTGTAGTGCCCAAAACACCAGGAGGCCGAAGAATCTCGCGTCACTACAGCAGCAAATTTTTAGTTCTATCACTGGCTTTAAACAGGTGCCTTTTCATACCATATAGTATTAGTCAATTTTGTGACAAGAAGGAAACATGAGATGAAATACATTAAATAAGTTAAATATGCATCAAACATCTCTGAATAACATCTTAATTCAACTAAATGAACCACCAGCAATGTAGCTTGGTCCCTTCATGAGAACAAGGCGTTGACCTTTATTCCGAATATTCCCAGCCGACACCCGCCTCAGCGATGCCCAGCACACTCAGCACAGCCACATACAATTCTTTTCAGCTTCTCACTATTCATTTAAGTGCCAAGAAATTGGTAACTTGCACAGAGTTGAAGACACCGACAGAAACTGTTAAATTTATGAGCAGAATGGTGGATTGACGTATTTTACAGAAGTTATCAACACCTCCTGCCTAACCCAGCTCCAAACATCCCACAGGGCCAGCTCCAGCACTGGAGGAATAGCGTGTTTGACCATTTTTTTCTTTTTTTTTCTTTTTCTTTTTAAAAAAGAAGTACTCCAGCAACATGTACCAGGGTCTAAGAATGTTTAAAATGACATATACAATATTCCATTGTAGTGTTACATCATGATTTTCTCCCCTCCTCCATCACTGAAGTGTATTCTCTTCTGTTCATTCACTCACCGTACATTTTAAACTTTCTAGATTATGTTACATAGTATTTGTGCAGGGGTAATTTAAAGGCAAGACCTGTGAGATGTCATACATTAATTTTTTTAAACATCGTTATGAATAAATTTAATCCAATGATATGGCAGAACCATCAAACCAATTTACAATTTCCAGCATGCTGCCTCTACAAGGCTATTTTTCCTATAATTACACCAAAGACAAAGAACAAAACCACCAAAGCAAGTAGTCTGGAGTTGAGCCCTTCATCCTTGACAGCAGCTGCAGAAGCAGATATTGGGCTGTTTGTCTGGGGTGCCTTCCTCAGTCGCAGTCCATCTTCTTCCTACATGAAGATACGTTCATTATTTCTAATTAAAAAAAGCCTTAATATTCACTCTTATCATATTTATTTTAGATGGGCATAGTGAAATATGTGAAAGCTAACTTACAGCTAGTTTAGAGCTCTATTTCTTAGATCATCCTGAGGAAAGGTAGAAAAGGGATTCTGTATCTAACTGACTAGCAAAGCAACCACCTGTTCTTGGAAGTTTTCTCCTGCTGACTAAGGTACAGGGGGAAGCAATGAGGAAGCCTGCAGGAACACCTGTCCAAAGTCTGGAGACAGCTCCAGTTCTTCAAAAACACTGAGGGAGGGAATGGCAGGATGATGTTTTTCTCGCTCTGTAGGCAAATACAGTGCTGTTGGGGAAAATACTTTTCAATATACAAAGACAGGTTGTGAAAAATACGCAACTTAAAAGCAATTATACTCATCACTCCCCTAGTTAGATGTCACAAGCAAATGCTGACATTTTGACATGAAGCTAACGGCAATAATTAGGATATTGTCTTGGTGTGAGTTTGACAGCTCTCTTAATTCAGGATGTATGAGACAACAGAAAAAAAAACACCATTAACACCAGATATTATCATTTTGAGTGGAAACGACACTCCGCACATCTTGAGTTAAACTGTTGTGCAGCAGTTGTGTGTCAGCCACGCCATTCCACACGCACAGCAGGTCAGGAGATGGTAAAGTGAGCCTGGTATGACCTAACGTGTGTAGAGCTGAAGCAACAGGGTTAGACTCTGTGATATACTTTTAAACTGCAGAAGCCTCCAGTCAATACATAAAAATACTCAAGAAAAAAAATTGTAATAAAAGCTACTGCAAGCTTAAAAATCATCGGGTAAGAGAAATTCAAAAGGCTCAGTGTACGTTGGTGTGTTTCACTTTTGAATTTAAAGGGCACTTAATGTTCTAGAGGAAATTTTTTTATTGGTATTGTTTATTTATTAGAAGTCATCTGATACCTCACCTACTGCTGTAAGTCTGGCCAGGGACAAGTGACTTCCGCAAACAATAAAATGTTGTTTACCTATACAGTAATTTTGCTGCTAGAAACAACATACTTTCATTTTAAATATTTTGACTTCCTTTTGACAGTGCCTCCAGCCTGACATTGACAGCACCTGGTGGCTGGCAGTATTTTAACATTGTTTTCTGATGTTTTACAGATGTTTCTAACACTGCAAAAAGGAAACAAACAGCTCACTAATCTAAGACATTGCTGGAAGACATCAGCTCAGCTCTAGATATCTCCTGCAGTGTTTATTCCAGATTGGTTTTCAAAAAAAACAAACTAAAATCATACAGCACTTGTAGTCTTGTGAGACACTGGCAAAACAAGAACACAAGGAGAAGCTATAGTTGTGTTTCAGCTGTACACACATCTACTTCTATGTGCAAAACTAAACTGATTTACAGATGTTTCAAGAATTTCTTCATGCATCAACCAGCCAAGCAGCATCAGAGCTGACAAAACAGAATTCCTTTCATTGAGCCCTAATAGTCACAAACTCCACATTTTCATTGGTGCTGTCATCTATGAAACTATACATTTACAAGAAATGAAACTACTGTAAAAAGTGTTGTCAGCACGGTGATAAAGGCCTCTCAATTACTTGATTCCACAGCGATGTGCTGGAGATGACAGGAAGTGTATTTCCTACTACTCTGTCTCTGCAACTGCATTTATAGGTGCAATTACTAAAACATTCAGTATTTGCACAACACTGCCCTCAAGCTCCCATCGGTTGGAGAAAACAGGGCCAAAACCAAAACTGAATGCTTAATTCAGTAGGAGAAAACTAGGTGGGAAGAGAAAAAAAAAGAAGAGAACTCATTTCTTTGGGTTGCTCTCCAATCAGTTTCTCTGACTGCAGGACTTGCACACTCCTTTCACAGGAAGCACTCATTTCAACAGTTTTTCTCAGAGAGAGAAACTCAAATTATCTTTTAATTCACATACAATACTAAAATATTGTGCCACTGTCAGGTAACCAAATTTTTAAGTCAGAAGCCTCTTTTTCAGGAAAAAAATCTGAAAAAAAAGCATCTTTACCTTAAACTGTTTATTCTCCTCCCGTAACCTCTGAACTTCTACTTGAAGCCTCTTATAGTCTTCCATTACTTTCTTAACTTCAGTGTCATCCAAAGAAGAACTTATTGATTTAGACATTACAGAGGAATCTGTCTTTGTTGCAGTTGTGGATACAATTTTATTTATTTCTATGTCATGCTGTTAAAAAAGGATAGAGTGATTTTATGTTAGTTATTAACACTGCACACCTGATACTTAGGTGGAGAATCAGGCAGAGCTGTCTGTGCACACCTGAAGCATGCCTGTATTAAAAGAAATTAACAACATTTTTCTTTCTGTAACCCTTATCTCCCCATTCTGTTTCAGAGAAAGCACCAGATCAACAGCAATAAGTGCAGACAGAATAACCTCGAGTTTCCAGTTGAAAAGGAAACATCCTTAGCCCATGTCCCACAGCATGAATGGTTGCTTGAGTTATCTGCTCACAGCCTGCTTACAGAGTGTCAGTGCTCTCCTCACCTTCTCCTCCCCAGGCACCACAGAAGGAGCCGGGGTACTGTAGGAACCCCCCACCTGCTCTGCTGCAGCTGCCCCTCTCTTCACTCCCCTCCGCTGGTACCACCTCTCCGTCCTTCTGCATTTCTGTGGTGATGCAGGAACTCACAACCCAAGGCAGAACTCCAGACCTCCCAAGCCCCCTCCCCTCCTGCCTGTGGATCCTTTCCATGTTCTGCACTTCAGAAGGCAAAGGGCCTGGTTCTCACTAAAACCAAACTGCTCTTTTCCTCGCCCAAACTGCCACCAGAGGCTTAACGTGAAGAGTTTATTTACATGAATAAAGTAATAGGTTCTTGTTACAATTTGTGCTTTGTTTGGCTGTAATGAATTTTAGGGATTATAGAAAAAAAACTACAAGTAACCACAACTGAGACTAATTTTCACTTAATTTGGATTTTTTCCTTCCTCTCATGACACCTCTAAACTGGGAATACACAAAGTACCCTGGCCTAAAACAAAGGCACCTGCTTTTAGAGAAAATGTTCGCTCTCTGGAGCAGACACAGTGAGACTGCAATAGTGACATTATAACAACACGTTATTGCAACTACAAGCTGTCCAGTGCAAGGCAGAACAACTGTGCCTTCGGTACCTGCATCCTGGGAAACGAAATTTCAACTCATTCAGTTCTTCAACAGTTCTACATCTGACACTGCAATACTTCCATTAGAAATTAATGCATTCACTACCCCAACAAAAAAGGTTCCCACAATAATATAGATGCTAATTGCAATATAATCCCTACCTGCATTTGTGTCTTCCTTCCAAGCTTTCTACCAACTTACTTGCCAAAATCAGTGTTGTACAAGGAAGAAAAGCGGAGCGCTGGACAGCCAAATTTATCCTGCTGACAGTTATAACTGCTTCAGCATAAACTCTGAGCTTTACAATTATCAATCAGCATCTTTCAATTTTAATATTCTTTATCCTGTGATCTTTCAGTAAATGAAAACAGATTTTTTTGTGCTTGTGTTGCACTCACATTGTTCAAATTAGCTGCTGGTTACCTTGTGCACCATTTTAAAGAATTTATATTGTGTTTTCAAAAGGTGATGCCATCCAGGCAGTGGAACAAGGCTTCTGTCTTACATTTATATACCTGCCTGTATAAACACCTCATTATTTACTGTGTCATTAAGTTAAATCACTCAACGTGCATCTGAAAATACTCACAGGCTTATCATTTTCCGCTGGTAGCTCAAACACACACCTAAGTTTCGAATCCATGAGTTCTTCCGGTTTTGCTTCTTTCCACTGGAATAATTTAATATTAATTTCACATTAAACATAGTAGTACAATACAGCAGATGGAAAATTCAGTGTACTATGTAAACAAATCATATCATCTTGCTCACTGAAAACTCCACAGGTGTTTATCAAGTTGCCTTTAACCACACACGATGGAAAATGGAACCCAAATACATAACTGAGTGGTATCATAAAGACCAGATGCTACGAGGGGAAATAATTCTGAATAGTGTGAGACCTACACAGGTAATTCATGAGAGAACTGGGAACTGTGTAAGAGTGACTGGCATAGGCAGGGGGAGCTATGGTCCCAATAGAAGACAAACAGACCAGAGACAGCAGGTGTGCATCCAACGGAAGGGAAGGATAAGAAAACCTCAAATCCATAACAACGTTAGTTCTGAAGTTTTTGTTCAGCAGAGTTCCTATTTTTAAATTCCACAGAAGGTTTTCTTCCTGACTAGTATGAATTAAAGGACTGTTCTTCCCCTCCTTGTTTTCCACTTTATTTTTCAGCATCAATGTCTGAACAACAACAGATGTCCTACAAGGAGAAAGGGAAGCCTCCCTTCTCATCCTTCTCACCCCTTCAAACAGGGAGCCTACCATAACAAAGTTTCCTTCCACTATTTTTAATAGGGACTTACTGTTATAAATCTTTGCTCGATATCAGCTGTGACTCTGAACTGAAAACAGTTTTGTGTTAGTGATAAACAGCAAGAAGTGTCCACATTTATGTCCTGGAGCTCTCACATGCTTCTCTTCACTTTGCCCACACTTCTGGTGGTGTGGTATTGCTCAGCATATCTCAAGTAGGTGTCAAATTATGAGTAACCCCTCTCCAACCTGAAGCAGTATTTGACTCATCTTAAATAGCTGAATCGTACTTCAGCTCTTCTGTGGCTGAAGTCAGAGTTCTATTTCGAGCTCGCTGGCAGCCTGTGAAGTGTTGAAAGCTTTATAGTACTCCAGTCATTTGTCTCACCTGTTTATCCAGAATGCAAAGAGATTTGGAGAGCGGTAACAGAACTGAGAACTGATCAAGTGTTGCAGGAAAAGAAATTGTATTGGTCTGGAGAGCTCTGGAAAACTGACAGGGCCATTTAGATCTAAAAAACATTCTTTGCTAGTAGAGTAACATTTTTCAGGGTATAAAACAACTCATAAAGATTAAAGAGTTACAAAGAAAGGCACAATGGTTTATCTTTCTAGTGATGCAGACACATTATTACTACTGCTGTTTCTCCAACTGGATCTTATTTTGAGGCCATTAACCAAATACAGTTCCATAAATCTTTCAGAAGGGAAATTCTTAACCCTGCAGACTGCCACAGCTTTAAAAAGCTACTCAGGGGATGATGCACGTTGTAAAGGCTGCTGTAAAGAACCCATGCCACATACTCTGAGGTTATTTGGGGGTTGGCTTTTTGAAGTACTGTGCATACACACACACACACGCCCCACACTCTAGAGTAACAGCCTTTTTTTTTTTTTTTTCCTATTGTGTCCTCAACAGCTACTGAATATTCTCTCAAGTAAACACAAGCTGGACTAGAAAAAAATTCCTCCTGCCATCTTGCAGTAGCAAATCTTGTTGTTATAGGAAAGTCACCAGCTGACATGCTGGTTTGTTCCTTTTCAAGTTGTCTTACTATATCCTGACATGTTATTTTGACATCTTTTGTCTTTCTTTGCTTCAGCACCTATGTGCTTCCTCATTTGTAATCCACAGGACAAAATCTATGAGGGCCTTCGTTTGCCTAAGCCACAACAGCCACAGGTAGGGAGAAAGAAAAATACAATAGTTGTAACTCATCCTCCTGGTTCTTGCTGGGAAAAGGAGCTGCTCAAGGGAAGACTCAAGACAGAATGGAGATACCATAACAGATGGTACAGATTTAGAATATATTCTATATATTCTTAGGATAGAGTGTTCAAATTGGCTTTTCTAAAAACTTATATATTGAAAAAAATTACAACTACTTAACATTCGATTCATAACTTGGTATCCCATTAGTGACAGCACTGCCCTAAAGAACCAACCACAGACACCAACTGCATCTTCCAGGGCAAGATTCCTGGGGTTCAAAAGAAACAGAACACCCCTTGCCATGCTCAGAGATCGAAATCTGGGAAGCTTTCAAGGATCGTTCTAGTGTGGTTCGACAACAACCCTTAAGCAACAGAGTAAAAGGTCTTATAAGATTATACATCAGAAATCCATTTTAATTAATTCAAATACTTACTACTGCTTCCATGTCTGAAGTATCAGCTGGAGCAAACATGGACTGAACCATAAACTTGTGTTTACTTTTCTCGTTAGGGTCATAGTCAAAAGGCTGTAGCATCACTGCAAGAAAAAGCCCAAAACACGTTATGGCAACATCGCTCTGATGCAGTCATGCACTGATGACAGAGGTAGTGGGTTTGAGAAATACAAACATTGAAATGATTTCAAGGTGTATGTTCGTTATGACCAAAGCAGCCTGAGATCAGGAACCTCACTTTAAAACAAAATTTAAAAGAAGAGACCAGACTTCTCCAGTATCTCTTAGATTTTTCAAAATGCAGAGTACTGTACCCTATTCCATACACACCTATAGCAAGATCACTTCCAAGTACCAGTGCTATTAACATTATGTGCCTAAATTCATATTAGTGCATATGTATAAAAGTGATATACCAAGATCCCATTTACTGCAAATGAAGGCAAGTTGAACCAATCTGCCTCCTTCAACGAGCAGACTATTATGGCTGTGCCATCCCTATTGCACACACAATTCATGGCTGTCAACAACAACCACATGCCTGTTAAAGCCAGAAAAGAAGGAAGACAGCAAATTCTCTCAGATGAGGTGCTTTATAAATTATAATACATTTTTAACTCACCTTGCAGTAATCAAATACTGGTCCAAAATACATGTTTGCAAATGAACAGGCTACTTTTAAAACTTAAATTTTTCCCACCAGAAGTGACTGCACCGTGAAGGCACACACGTGTCAACACTGCAGGACACACTGCTGAAAAGCAACAGCCTAAGTTTTCCTCCCACTGTACTAGATCTAAATAGTCACACAGATAGTCAAAACTACCCACTGCTAACAAACTTCTCCAGAGCTGCAGTTGTATCCGTTTGGTTTGCTGAGTGCAACCAGTAGCTCATTTGAAAATCATTATTTCCCAAGTGATAGTGCTGAAGCCATTCTCAAATGCCAAACGATCACTGCTCTGAATTCCATTCACTGAATCATAAGAGCAAGCAGCCAGAGAGGGCTCGACAGTACAAACGTGGTTAGCACTTGTATTTTTAGATCAATACATGAAAGTCACATTGACACAAATTATTCAGCAAATGTCTTGTAAGCCAGATGGGAGGCTTAAAAATACGTACTTTATTGAAGAGCAAACCAAACCATTTCAACATTTATTCACATACAATTGGGGGTTTCTGTGAAAGATCAGCTGCTGTAGCTGCCCTAATTGCTGGAGGATTTGCTACTGTGAATGTGGCTCCTTTGTTTTGACCAGAAATTCCATACCTTATGCCAGAACTGTGTGAAAAGTGCACGTTCCTACAAAATACCTTATCAAGTCAGTCATCTCATCTGGTCTAAAGTTTCTGACCAGCATTCATCAGAACCCAGAGCTTTAAGAAAGAAAATTGTTAGCATGATCTTCAAGCTTACTGACACCAGCATCCTTCAGGCAGAGATCTGTATTTCAACCACTTTCTAAACTGATCACCCTACAGCTAAAGCACCACGAGTATTCTACTGCAAGTAAAAAATGCAAAGTCACTGAGAGATCAATGGAATGAGGAGCCACACAATTTATATTTGTTAGTGCACTTGTCTCTCTCAAAATTGAAACACGAAGGGCAGACCTCATGCACATCCTGAAGTGTTTCCAAATGGATACAGTTTTCTCACACGTTCCTGCTGTATTTGCCTGTTATGCAAGGTCCTCTGCAGACAGCAAAGGAGAGGCAGTGACCACCTAACATGAGCTTTCTTTTTCCTAAAAGACTTCACTTGGCAAAGTTAATAACAATGTATGAAGCACTAAACACTCCTAGTTTTCACTGGAGTAAATCTGCATACTCGAGGAACAGAGGAAATCTGAAGCAAGGAATAAGGAGACAAAACTCTACCCATAATGCCTGCTAGGATCTAGCACTCCCTTCCAAGAGCAGAAGGAACAGAAAGCTCTCCCTGCTCAGACAGTCAGCAACCTTCCTCTAGTTTCTATCTAAATTTATTAATGGCCTGTGTACTTGGTGCTGGACCAATATTGCCCTTGTGCACAAATACCAAAGCAACGGAAGAGTCATTTACTTCTGGTGCACTCCAAGACATCAATCACAGTAACTCTTGGCCTTTGGTAAAGGAAACAGGCCAGGCTGAGTGGGTCCTCTCCAGGTCAGGCTCCCCATTCACTCTCTGCACCTGTTTGGACTTCAACTCCTCTGCGAGAGCCACCCTAACTGTATCTCTAGGAAATCACACAAGTGCCTTGGAGAACAATCGCACCTACCCTCTTCTCTCTGCCACTACCCAGCCTGCTCGCACAAACTACACTTGCCTTATTCACAGCCACACTGCGTCAGCATCTTGGTCACCTATCCAGGCCCCTTTGTTTAACAAGCATGCAATTATAGCAGGAGTATTTTGTTCTCCAGGTACATGATTTTGCAGTTTTTCTGATGAAACTCATCCTCCATTTCTCTTGCTGTAGCCTTCAAGGACACCCAGTTCTGCTGCATCTTCAGTCTCCCAACTTTACACCATCATCAGGGCTTTTAGTGTACTCTTTGTGCCAGAACGCAGAATAAAAACATTAAACAAGAGTAGTACCAAGCATCATTCTCAAGAAATGTCACCAGTAACTTCCTGCTATTACATTTCCATTCACCAAATCACTGTTTACTCCTAAGCAGCCCATTCAACAGTCTGTCAACCTATTTTTCTTTTTTAGCTTTATTTCTAAGTTTTCCAAATGGCACTGCATGAAATCTTTATGGTCTGGGTAGATCACATCTACCACACTTGGGTCAGCTTTACATTAAATACCCCAACGAGCTACAGGGGCAAGCCTCAGCATCACTGTGCAATGTGATCAGCTCTGCTAGAGGTGAGCAAAGGACACTCACTTCACATCTGTTCCACGTTTATGTAGTTCTTTCTCTAAATAGTTCAAGGATACTAAAAATCTTGAACATGAGAAGATCAAGACAGATTCTTCTAAAGCAGGTGGACCAAAGCCAACCCCAAACTTGGCAGTCACTACACAGTCCTGAGATGCTGGGGGGGACATTGTGCAGAGTCGGGAGAGTAGGGGGGTACAGCTGCAGATGGGACACAGTCTGTGTCTTAGCGAAAGGGCAGACCCACCATGACCAAAGAGAACAGCAGCAGTGCCTGAAGGCAATGCAAACTGCCCTTTCAGAGTCAGAAAAGTTCACAAAAGACTAAAAATCCTCCCCAAGGATATTCAACAGAAATTTAAGGATAACGTCAACTTCTCATTTTTAGGAAGCACGTTCTGACTGCTCCCTTCCACGGGACACTGCATACAGATGGCACCATCTGCACTTCCTCTCCCCCATTACACCCCTCTCTGCAGACCCATCAGCACACACATTTTTTCACTTTTCCTCTGTAATCCATTCATGCTTTTTATTCAGATTTCAACCTCTCGGAAACCACAAAACCAGATGTCTTTGTTGAAATATGACATGTTTAACAAAAACGGAATGTGTGCCAATACCCCTGTTTTCAAAGTGTTTCAGACCCAGTGCAATGAAATCAGATGACAGCACACACACAGTTACATAAACCTGGCTGTTAAAATTACATGCCATTATATAACAGGTGAAAATAGGGGCTACAAACCTGACATCACAGCAGGCAGTGCATGCTGACAGGGCCTTAAACGCAGATATTTAGGAAAAGCTGTGACATGGCATAAGAAGCCAGCATCTGAACACTCCACTAGAATTACACTTTACTTTTCTAGCTTTTTATATGTTCCAAACAAGCCATTATATTAGAACGAAATAAAGTCTTCTCATACTCTTACATCAAAATAGCACAGACGGTTTCACGAGTTTCAGGAAGGCATTTGGGTACTACAGCCCAAGGAAGGTAGAATGCTGAGAAACTTACAAATTGTTCACAAGCTTCATGCCACAGCACTCAGGCAATGATTTTGCAGAAAGACAAGATGCAGAACCAGTGCAGCGCTTCCAAGAGGCTGTGTTAAAGCCATTCAGCAATTCTCTCAAGAGAACAGATCCTGCTGTTCTTAAGCAACATTTCTCCACAGCAAGGGTTAAACTCATCTCCTCGCTTTCTGTGAATTCAAAACCAATTCTGTTCTCTAAGTTTATGAAAGTCCCCCCGTCCAAAAGATCCCTGCAGCTAATCAGAACCAAAGACACTGCCATCAAGCCCAAAATTAGGTCCCATTCATGGTTTAAAGGAGTGCAACATATACAGTCTATTAAAGAGAAATTCAATCACAGCACACAAAGACAGCTTTAGTTTAGAATGCTTTAGGAAACAAAGAATCAACATTTATAACTCCAGAATTCTGTAACAAACCTACCTATAAATTTACCTCAGCATTACCCAAAGAACAATGAATGCGTACTACTTGCATCTTAAAACACAATGTTAGTGCAAGGACTGGCAATTTAGGATCGTTATTTCTTAGCAATAAGTTATCAGCATGAAAATACACAGGACACAAATGTGAGCCTATGATTAAATATACAACAAACACTTGCAAACCTAACTGAATCATAAATCACTGTAAAGTTATCAGAAAAGGGAAATCCTTTTATGTAAGCAAGAGCAAAGCATGCTTTAGGGTTAGCACAGCAACCTCATAATGGGATACTTTAAGTCAAGTCTTGGATCAGGTTCCCATTCTATCTCGTAGCTGCTGGGAAGAGTTGGGCTGGAAATGCAAGTAAAGACACCGGCACGCTGATAGCAGAACCCAGGATAGCTCACAGAACACTTGCCCCTACTACATCCTGCTCGAGGTAGAGCGAAGTGATGCTTCAAGCAGAAGTTTAAGAAAACACTCCGTGTTGGGATCAAGATGACATTTAAAAAAGCACAATATGTGCCAGTAAATGAAATGGGCTTTTAATTTTGAAAGTTCATCTGAAAGATGAAAAGAATCCACATTTTTAAAGCATGAAGATAATTTGTAGCCAGAAACCACGCTAATTTTCATTATCACTTCATTGATTTCTACGCATTTAATATGCATGCCTACAGCTAGTATACATGACAGACAGCTTTACTTGGGAATTGTCCCAAGCTTTAAAAACCTCAATTTCTCTCTAGAGAGCGTTCTCTTTTACATATTAGTCATTGCAGAGCTCACAGGGTACATTAGCCTCCTCCTGAAGCACAAGGGCTTTGCCTGCCCCACCTGTAGCTACCACATCGCACTGGTGATCCCCTCACTGTTACACTCCCCAAAGATGAACTGCAGGCGAAGCACATCTCTGCAATCACATTCATGCTCAATTTGACACAACAGAAATCCCAAAGACAACAGATCAAGGAGTGTGCAAACACAGGCATGCACAAGAAGACTTACAGGATTAGAGTCTCCTAATGTCAACAGTTCAAAGCATTTTGGGGATCAATTTTAATTCTGTTGAAGCAAGCCTTCCAAGGGTGAAGCGTTTAAATATTTTACATTTTAGTAAAAAAAAACCCTGAAGTCTTGATTTTTACATTTTTATTTTTTCAAGTAAAAAGCAGTAGTTTTAGCTCCCAAAATCTTTCGTTCTATGCTAGAAAAGTGAGGTAAAAGACAAATGGCAAATAGTATAATCTATCAGTAATTAATTTTTCATATCATGCCAATACTAAAATTTATTAAAGTAGTAAAACAAATCTGCATGTTTATAGTACTAATTTTCTTAACTAAAATGTCAGATTTTATTCATACTGTACACCACTACTATATGCTTTGACAGAATTCGTTATTCAAAACACAGACTGGAGAAGTAATTGAGAAAATACATTGCTTTCAGGCATGTATCATTGACAAGTTTTCATATACAGATATTCTATTTACGGGAAACACCCAGCTCTTAATGCTTTCAAAGCAAGCACTTCTTTGCTCTTCCATTACCAAATTTAGGCAAGTCAAGAGCTACTGACTCACTAGAGAAAATCACTAACTTTTCCTATGGAACAGCATAGATTTAGCCACTGGACATTTCTAACACTGAAGCACACTGCATCTTCAAGGCACACAAAACAAGCATGGCTTGAAAGTAAATGTTTTCATTATTGGTCATATCAGGAAGTTCAGCAATGGCCTAAACCAGTGTGACTGCAGTCCACTCAGTTTTATACTTACCTCATCATGCCTGTCCAAGCACTTGTTTGACCCTGCAATGAGCCGGTTCAGGGAATTAAGCTGGCAAAAAACTAACCACACAAAAATAATCCCACAGGGAGGGCAGGGCCGGTTTGGATACGCTGGCAGAGACTGTTACTGAGCTATATAAATAATTACGTATTTCTCTACCCTTTCCAAACAAGATGTAAAACCAGATCTATTACTGCTAGACCAGGAACAAGGGAAGTAAAAATATATGGAATGGCTGCTTCTCCATGAAATCACAACCTCTAGCTTTTACAAATACTCAAAATATTTTCAGATTGCAAAGCGTTCCAAGAAATAATTGATTAGAAGAAGCTGTTTTCAATCACCAAAAACTGCTTAAATGACTTACCAGAAACATTAATTGATGTTCCTGCATCAATAATTCCACTGTTAGGCCTTACACAGTATCTACGTGGTGCTGTGGTCTTAACTTTGAAGCACACATTTCTGTCCGTAGGATTGCCAAGTTTCAGGTTTGTAGTGACCACATCTGTGAAAGGACCTGAGGAGGAAAGCAAAAGCAGACTTAAAATCACACCGAAAGTACTTTCAAGCAGAGGCTAAGCAGGCTCTAAATCTCTTCACTGATCTTACAGTAATTAGATGTCCAGCTCCCCTCTATGGCACACACAGATAACAGTGCACACACATCTGGGAGGCCTCTGAGCATTCTGACATCCAGAGTGCTCCAATGCTCACAGCACAACAGCTGAAGTTGATCATTAATAGCAAAACAAAGAGGGGGAATCATTTATACACTGTGCCAATGTAACAACATGGCATTCAAATGGTGCCAAATTCTCTGCTGTACGACAGCCATCCTAACTGCTGAATCCCTGTAACCCCAGGCTTACAGAGAGACACCATATGTACCTATGTTATAGATGATAAATAGGGGAGTACAGCACGTTAATTAGAAAGGGAATGATATCAAAGTGGCTACTACAGATCCATCTGCGTATGAAAGCTGTGCCTCCACAGAGGGAGGATTCCATCAGGCTTTCAAAAACATCCCACCATAACTAGCAAGATAAGCATTTAGGGCACACCCCTTTTTCCTAAAAAGTCTTTTTTAATTCTTAAAAATTCTCTTGGCTACTAGAATTGATAAACCAGCAGAAATCTTCATAAAATACCTCACCCAAGACAGGAAATAACCATGTGGAAACAGGAAAATTCTTGGATGCTGAGAACCGTGGCAAAGATTAGCAAAGCAACACCAAGTGCAGGCAAATCGGTTTCTCATAGGCTCACTACCTCATTGGAACTGCCCAGATCCCTTAGGCCAGAGGAGAGGCTGGTTACTGTTTTTCTACATGAGCTGATAAACCAGAGAGGTAGCACACAACTGCAGCCCTTGCTCAGATAGTAAAGGAGTAAAATTAAAAGAAATACAACCACACTTTGACCAACTGCCTTTTGCGTAAAAGTAATTAATCTGTTACCTGAATAAGTATCTTCATCTATTCTGAGTAAAAGCAAACAGACTAAAAAAAAGCATTGAACATTTACTTGTAGAAATGAGCCCTAAAATTTAAAAAAGGCTTAATGATGATGATAATAAATAAAAATACTAGCAGACAACATTCCATCATCCTCTTCCTGCAGCATCGTTGCTCAAAATAATTTAAGTTTTCTTCCTTTTCTATTTACTTATCACAGAAATTTGTCTCCTAAGATGACATTTAATTCAGCTATAAAAGTTATTACAGTCTTGCAACCTTTATCCTTGATCCAATTGTTTTTAAGTAATTAGAGGGGGGAAAAAAGACCCCAATCAACCACAGACACAGAAACTCCCACCCAGCCAGCAACGCAGCACCATCCCTGCCTGCACTCAGAACAAGCCACTTTTCCACTTACAACACAACCTGGTAGCAAAAAAATTGAAGCAATAAAATTTTCAGATCCCATGACCAAAATTTCTCTAAACCTGTGTCCAATGAAACACTGAGATGTGAAAGAGCATGAAACACAACTGTCAAGTTTTCTCTCTCTTCTGCATGCAGAGAGACTAAGTCTAACAGAAAATAACTGGGGCAGGAGCAGCCACGAGCCATTAAAGAAGTTAAATGAGCCAAACTATCAGAAAAGTCCAGCAGACTTTTTTAGATGCATAAAGGCAGCAGCACATCTTCAATAAATTTCTAACTGGCAGAAGTCTGACATGATGTCTGAGCATAGAGAATGTGCCTTTACTAAAAAAAAAATCTCAGCTTGAGTTATTGCAGCATAGAGGGAGGGTCGTCTCTGCAATGTCCTACAGCTGCAGCTGCATCCTCAGCAGTGCTTTATGAGCCTGCACACTGGGACAGATTTCCTGCGGGAAATGCCATGTTTTTACTTGGCTGATCCATGAGCGCGGGCGGGATTTGTGCACCCCAGCACAGAGCTGCTGTTTGTAACAGTGACATGACAACTATTCTGTGTATACAATAATTTCCAAATGGAGTTACTTATTGCTAACATGGATCATACCAAACTATTTGGCAGCAAAACCTTTCAGCAGATCAAATTCATTTTTTCTTGTCTGCTTGGCACTTCCTCTTTTCTTTCTGCTAAACGTTAAAACAGTCTCTTTTGATACATTTTCCCCAAAGTACAGGTTTTACAGATCAGCCAGCACAACTGTACTGGAAGGCTGACGCCCACTTTCAGCAAATTTGTGTGCAGGCATTTTGCTATGGCACTGCTGTTAAAATACCGCAGCAAAGCAAAACACAGCAAACAAATGCAGGACTGAAGTGCCATTATAGGTGTTCTGAAGTGTATAAAAAAAGAAATAAACAACTGAGTATTACTCGGGGTTAATTAGGGCATGGCAGTGAAATATTATCACCCTGTTTTGGCTGCATTTTAGGAGCAAGGCCCGTGGGCTGCCAACTCAGGCTGCAATGAAAACTTGATAGCCTGTTGTTAGATTACTACAGCCCAGAGTAGAAATTTTTGAGGGAGGCTGGGGGAACTGATCCCTGGATAAAGACAAGCGAATTCTGTACTGGAGATGCACCTTTGCTTTCTAACATTTGTATCTGTGCACTGATGATAAGGCTGGCTGGGTATGAACCAGTCATATGAGGCCCATCTAGATGGGAGCTTCATTTTCCAGAGCAAGGCATTAGGACTTCTGGAATCACACCAACAGACACAGAAAGACAAAATGGTCTACATTTCTTTTCAATGCTTTTGCCCTCACTACAAGTGGATGGACTTTTGACATAAGTAGGAGCAACACTTGGATAATGCCTGTACCCCTAAGGAGGGCTGTAAGCACAGCTACTGGTGCGCCTGGATGGTACTTGGGATAAAAGCAACAAGTAGCCTCTGCAGTGAAGACTCACCCTTACTTACCCTCATGTGCCTGAACAGAAGCCACACTCTTAAAATAAACAACCTTTATGCTATAACATTCAAAATAAACCAATGTATTTTCATTGCTCTTAATATTTCTAGGGAAGTGCAACTTATATTAAGGCAGGGTGCCTTCCAAATGACAATTTGCACTTCTTAAACAAAAAAAAAGGAACTATTTTTCTCTCATGTTTTTAAAGATCATAAGAAAAATGCTACTGGTGTCATCCCAAGGACAAAGTTATGGGCAACTCGGGGTCTGTACATGTATCAACTGACATGGGGTTGTCATGGGAACAAGCTATCTAGGCAGGAAAAATGTAGTAAACCCAATTCGGCAGTGAATGTTTGGAATATTCCACAAGGGATCAAAGACTTTTTCCTACCAGTTAGAATAAAGTCAACTGGTGTTAATGCAAACTGGGCATCTAGCGATACACCAACTGGCAGTACTACTCAAAGAATAGAAAAGATCACCTCATATACTCATGCAACAACAAACAGCAAGAGGTATCACGTTTTTTTGTAGGATCACTTTTCAGTAGGGTTAGTTTCAAACTCCAGCTGTGCCTTTCCACCCAGGAGCTATGCATACAACCCTTCACATTTGAAGATCACACCATTATCTCAGAATTTGCCATGCTCCATTTCCTACTCAAACACCAGTGCCATATCAATCTTTCCTAAGAGTATCATTCTGCAGTGCGCTGCATTACAATATCCCAGATCATTTTAGTAGCAATACAAAAGCCTGAGAATTAGGTCAAAAGAACATGATGTCAACTCAAATTTTAAATAACTCTCCTTGCAATAAAAATTGCCCATAACTGTACCACCAAATCCAGGCTGGTAACTTTTTGATCAGCACATGACTTGCTCTGAGATCCATGCCACTTGCTACGCACAGTCACAATGTTACACAGTTGGATCATTTGTTCCAGACCGTAATGCACTGATTCTCACCTTAACAAAATTCCATGCTTTAGTACAGCAAATAAACAATCCTCATACATACACACTCAGTGCAGCAAGAACACTGCCATAGCACAGTCTGGCATGTGAAAGAAATTAGCACAAGTATCAGCAGAGGTAAAGCTTCAATTGCACAGGCCTGAGCAGAAACATTCAAACCAGACAGGGGAGGCCCCCTGCAGATTTGTACCTGCAAATACTACAGCATTATAATCAACTACACACATTAATTAGGTGGGCCACAGTCCCAGGGCTGCTCTATTCCTGCATCAGTCCATCTTGCTGCTGAAAGGGGAGGTGGTCTGACCTCTCATCTCCCCCAAACGCTTGTGCTAGCTGCAGAGGCTTCAGCTGGCTGTGCCGTGAGCGGAGCCAGGGAGCTGCTGGGACTGAAAATTAATCCACTTATGAGACAGGGAGTGAGGGAGGGGGCAGTGGTGATGAGAAAAAGGAGAATCAGTTTCCAGCCAGATCAAGCAGCACTCAGACACTGGCATCAGGGAAGCTGCATCTTTCTGCACAGCATTCTGCCAAACTAAGTCAACGAGGTCTCCTATTTAGTAGGTTAAAGCTAGCACAGCTAGGCATTCACACTGCAGTCACACTTGTAGCGTTGACATAGCTGCTGGAAGTAATTATGGCAGATGCCTAATTTTTAGTGCTTAAATCTAATGCAAATTCTCATCTGTTTACAGCCGGGCATCTCCTCAAAAATTTAGCGAACTGGTGCTTTTTGGAGCAAAATGCAGGAGCACTTGACACAATCACAGTCACGTTAAACTGGCTATCAGTCCTGATCAACAGGATTAAGAATAAATTATTATCAAGCTGCCTGTGTTATTCCCAGAATGTCTGAGACGCACTATCATCAGCTTTCCATAAACAGCTTTTGCCACTCCAACTTGGCACCACAGACATGTATCTGAAGGCAAGGTAATCAGAAACAGGCAGAAACACAAGCAGAGCTTCCAGGGAGGCAGCCCCTCTTGTACTTCCCTTGCGGAAAGCAGCAGAATGCAACAACAGGAGTGGAAGGACATATTTCACCATGGTTTAATCCCATCGATGTGTCAGATGAAAGTCATTAATCACCTGACATATTAATCAGCCACAGAAAGGTAACCAAGGAGTCTTTAATAAAGGAGATTGTGGAAAGCAGCAGAAAGGAAACTTGAATTGTTTGTGGCTATTCTCAAGGGCCCACATCCTACACAGCGATGTGCCCTGACCAGCAGATGTCCACACGCAGCAGCTAACTTACCCAGTGAAAGAGCCCCATTGACCATGGACATGTGAGGGTAAAGGGTGGGGGCTGAACGTGACACTTCAGGACCCCTCCCCCATCACACACACCCCACACTGGCTCCTGCTCCCCACCACCTTGGTCAGCCCCTCACACACAAGATGCACTTTGCTCCTCTCTGGCACCCACGAACCTACCTCAGAGTTTTAAGCGAGAGTGTATGAGCCCCATTGACAAAACAATCACCCCAGGAACACAGCCATCTCTCCATCGGAATATTTCAGCCTTTCTGCTTACCACTTCTCTCATCATCATACCCCAGTTGTTTCTCAGCTCCTTGACTAAGCCCCTCACAGTACCAAGTGATTTCATTTTGATTCTACAGCTTCTCCCATTTTACTTTCAGGGGTGTCCATCAGCAATAAGAGTCAAATTAACAACACTAGCGATGAGCAAGAGGGCTCAATAACAGGTGTAGGACTTGACTTACTGTACACTTCTTTTTAATGTTATATATAAGATGATGAACTTTGAAGATAAACACTAAAATTAAAAAAGCTGAAATGTCAAGCAAGGTATCTTGAGCTATCAGCCAGGTGCCAGTGAATCAAGAACACCCAGGATCCAATCAGACTCTCTAACCATATTACTCGTCTTCAGACAAATCACTTCAGGGTTTGATCTTCTGCTATTAAGAGTCTTAAGAGTCAACAGCAACTCCAAAACAGAAGCAGGTTTGGACCCTTAAGAGTTTTCCTCTCTGTGAAGTCATGAGAATACTTATCTAATTACAGAGCATCTTGTGAGGATTAGTGTTTTTAAAAGTACTGTATGCCAAGTTTTAATCATCATCATCATCTGGCTCTGGAGACATTCATAATTAAGTGAGCATCCGCAACTTTGGAAATCAAAGAAGTTGAAGAATGAGAAACAAGAAGTGCCCGTGTTGCATAAACATCTGATTTCACAAGTAACTAACTGAGAGAACCCAACAACCCCAAATCTGGTAATTGTTTTTAAGAAAAACTTAGGCTTCTCTTAGTCCTCATGTAAACCACTCATAAAACTTTCAAACTCAGCTCAGACTGAAAATACACATAGCTAGAAAACCCTGCTCTGTGGAATCCATTTCTTTACACCTACTGAAGTTCTCCTCACCTGAAAGAGCCCCTGAAGCAAAGTGAGAGGAGGGAAGTGGTCATTTCCACTCCTGCCATGTCAAGCAGTAGAAGCTTTGATGAAAAATCTATTACAAAAACAGAAGTGCCATCCAAATCATCCCATACAATAGCTGATGCAGTGCATTAATAATTTTTTAAAGAAAAGATGTAAAAAAACAACAAAACTACATGATACAGATGCCAAAGTTAAAGCAAGGTTGGCAGTAAATTATGCCATTTGGATGGATTAATCAGTGTCCTCCTCTGGCCTATTTTGGCAGAAACTATTTTTGCCACAGCATGCCTCACGCTTAATGGGGAAAAAAAGAGAGAAAAAACAAATACGAGACTGAAGATTATTTCCAGGGTATCTATTAGCATGTCATTTTTGTCACCTTTTATTCCTCAGAGGATCATTAACAGTTTGACTTTGCAGTTGTAGGAACGGTGAGGCCACACATAAGGTTGCCAAGAGAAATGTAAGAACATGTCCTTCAAATAATTTTTGTACCAGTGAGATTTGTTTTTTCCAACTGATCTCTTCAGAGTTTCACTACACCCAAACATTACAGCAATCTTCCACAACAAAATTGCACAATATGAAGCATTTTCTCTACATCCTCATCTTAAAGCAGTTTTCTACACACAATTGCATAAATGAAAGACCAATGGCAGAGCTGGCTGGCTTTTAGAGGTGCATCTCTTTTTTTAGCTGCACTTTCATATCCTTTTAGAACCAATTGCCAAGCATATCCTATTTCTTTGTTTGTTCCACTCACAAATATCCCATGTACCAACTCTCTGCAGGTATGAAAATAGCTCAGAAAATAGTGATATGCTCTCTTTTGATAGTGGAATAGTCACTACATCTCCTTCAATAAGCATGACATAGCAAGATCTACTTATAATTACACCTACTTATTCTACATGGCCAGAGCCTCATTCATGGAGGTTGCTGGTGGGTATTGACAGGGCACTGAAACAAAGCCCAGGCCCCTGGGAGGGCACTGAAACAAAGCCCAGGCCGCCATGGAGAAGCGGGGATGCAGCGGCAGAGCGCAGCGGGACGATGGCCTGACGTGCAAGCATCCCTGGCAAAAACAGGGCTAAAGACTGTAGTCAGTGTAAGGCATCTCCCTGGAAGAAGCACCATGATTTTAATCACCGTCCCAAACTATGCTTTTTCTTGTACTACTTGTGAAGTAATTTTTCATGGTCTAATTTCATCAGTAATTTCCATTTCAGATGCACATTAAAATGGTAAGGAAAGAGCAACTTAACTACTCTAATTTTATGCTCATATATATTCCTTAAATAGACAAATTTGATGTGTAACTTAAATAGCAACTGAGCAAACATTTTAAGTGCAAAACTATGCAAAAATTGCAGATACCAGAAGACACGAGCAAAATTAGAGATTTTGGGATTCACAATCAGTAGCTGCTTTTCTAGTAAGTTAAAAAAAAGTTAAATAGGCAGTAAGAAGCTAATTATAGATACAAACAAGGAAAGAACACTAAATTTAGCAAGGTACAATTCTGGGGAACCACTTGAAAACTAGCCTTTTAACTGTGCGTTCGGAATCAAAGGAAAAAAAACACCAAAACAAAATCAAATAAAAAAATTGAGTCAGAAGCAGTGAGACAACTTAAGGAAAAGAATACTTGACAGCTTATCCTGTCTGTAACAGAACAAAATAGAAACGCGAGGTGGAATTCGCCAGTCCCAAACCTCTGTAATCACTATCTGCACCACTATATTATGCCAGCAAACACAGGCTAAAAACAGCTATTAAAAAAATAAGAAAAAATAATCTTATTGTCGTCACACCTTTGCTCCTACTTGGGTATAAATGTAGCAAAGTCAGAAGAGGAGACACTGCAAACCAAAGGAAATTATGCACACAAATATTTTTCAAAGATGCACAATATATTGTTAATTCCCATGTCACAATAAGCAGCAGTTGCAAACATGAACAGGCAACAGCAGCAGTCCAAGCACGAAACTGCACACGGAGGGCTGGACAACTGCTTGTGAGAAACATTTGAAACACTGGTGAGGATGAACGACTGGTTGGATGAAAAGGAGCAGCCAAGGGAAAAATGAAACAGTGCAGCTTTTCTTTTCTTAAAGAATTACACAGTCATTTGACGTGCCTTCTACAGCACAACTCACTTGAATTAGGTCTTTAAAACTGTTTGCAAAAACATAAGATTTGGCTCCATAGTGAGCTGCACACCTAGAGAATTTTATAATTTGCATTGTAACTGGATCACCAGGCAAACCTTCCCCTTCTCTATTTTTCCACCCCTCATAGAAACCAACCAAGAAAACAGGGATAAATTTAGAATGATAAAATCTTTAATCCATAGCACCATGGTATGAGTGACTTCGTTTCCAACTCAGAGAGGCAGACACTAAAGTAGTTGAGTAAAGAGATTATTTTCATAAAGTATTTATAATAATGCGGGATAAAGCACTGCAGGCAGCAGCAGTACCCAGTCTGTACAAATGTTTTTGAGGCCAGAAGAATTACAGTTGCAGTAAGCAATTTTCAGAAGAGCCATACTTCAGAAAGCACAGGCTCACTCCCAACTCTCAGTCTAGATTGTCTTGCTAGTGTAAACACTCAATCAGTTCATGTGCATTTTAGTCCCGCACTGAATTAAACATGGCAATGGTGATTCACTTTGCATACATCTTCAATGACAGCAAGATTGTAACAGCTGTTCCAGACTGATGGCACAAATCCCTCTGTAGGAAAGGTTGCCTAGCAGGCCAAGTCTTACAACCAATAACATCCCAGACAACCAGAAAATATCCTATATGTCTCTACAGCCATATCAATCTACAAAACAGGTATGAAAGGTTCTATATATTGAATAAATATTGGGTCAAACACCAAAGGAAGAGACTTGACATGAGTCTGGCTCCCAGTTTAGGTACTCTGGTACTTAAATATTGATACATGTAGGTAAAACAGGCTTCCTTTCTCCCTCCTGTCATCACGAGGGAAGACAATGAAAGGACGCTTCAATGTTCCTTGTGGCAGAACTGTCACATCAGTGTCACAGTTCCTCATTCAGAGAGGACAGAGGTCTAACAGGTGAACAATTCCTGACCTAACCAGATTCTCACTGAAATCAGCAAGGATTTACTTGGAGGCAAAATACCAGCTTGCAGCAGCACAGTGGCATGTTAAAGATCACATTCCCTTCAAATACAAAGATGAAATTTAAGTCTGAAACAACAGCTGTTACCACAAACAAAACTGTTGTGAATATCATCAACAAAGCTTTCAAAGCCAACCAGCTTCACTGACAGAAAGGCTGTTATTGTACCAACTATGAAATGCATTCAGTAGTTATTAGTTGTTCCCTGCAGGGAACAAACGTAAGACCAATATGGTAACAAGATAGTAGAAAATGAGTGTGGCTGCAAGATGTGGGCAGAATTAGCAAGGGTCATTTGATTCCTGCATTGTCTCCAGTTTGGCAGAAAGCTATGTTTAGAGGCACTCAAAAAGCAAAAAAACAAGACAAACACTCGGTCACCCAGTTTCCTACAAAAATGCCATTACAGTACATGTAGAAGTTGCTTATCTGATTCAAAACTCCTTTGCTGCAATAGATACCTTCCAGAGCTGAGTGCATACAACAAATCAAGCTTCTTTTAAAATTGAGTATTTGTTCATAGATGTAAGCTGACTTGAGCTTATAAAGTTGGATCATTCACTATGGTGATGATGCTTTTTTTCCAGTTGAGTTTCAAAACAGATCTGGCAACCTATTTAAAGGTTTGTACTCTAACTTTTACAATGCTAATTATGAATTAGAGTGCAATTAAACAAAATTCAGTCATGTATTCAAAGGCAGCTACCTATTTTAAAAGAAATAAAACATTGCATGACTACTGATAAGTTTTCAATTTATAAAACCTGTGAAGTGAAGTAAAAAAAGGCAATAATTTCATTTCTAATAAGAAGAAACTATTAGAAACTCCAGTGCAAATTCCTACTCCATATCCTTCTTTCAGAAGCGATAAGACACTGCACATGGCATGCAGGGCAGCAGCTGGTAAATACAATTTACTGCTAAGCACCTGTGTGAACCTGCACCCACTATGATACATTATCTGTGCCTTCATTTTAATGTGACAGCCGTGCTCCTAGGACTGAGGGCAGCTCTCCTTACCTTATCTTTATGTGTGTATTTTTAATATAATTTGTTATCAGATACATTTTCTCAAGTGATGAATAGCAGACACATCCCTTCAATCAAATCAGACAGGATGGCAGTCCATCACCCTGATGAGCTTTAAATAACAAACTTAGTTTTTCATGTCTCCTTGCAATGGTTCCATAGCTCAAAGCGAGCTGAAAATGGGTGCACAAACACCAGATTTCCAAGGAACGGGAAGTCACGAATATGTGTGTCTCATCCCTTACAACAAAAGCAAGTAGTTGAACACATTAAAACCACAAGACCACACAAAACTAACAGAAGTAACTGCAAATAGCAGTTGCTCATGCTGATTTTATCACTGCATTAGGACCTCCCTTGAAATAGTAACACTTTGATCCCATTAATGCTCATTACTTCAACTACAATTTTTAAAATCTACACAGTACAAAATTATTCAAAAGCCCTTAACCCATAAATCCCACTGGCCAAAGCCTTCAAGCCGATTGTGAGATTTTTGGAAATAGTCTTGGGAGACTTAAATACATTAATTACAATTAACAGAAAATGCAACTAAAGGTCCTCGACTGCTTCACACATCTCAAGTAATTGTTATGTGGCTCTCCAACCACCTTATATTCAATGTTTCAAATTTCTGTTACTCCACACATGTGCGATTCTTCCCTCCTTTCCCAATGGAGCTGTTAGCATCATGTTTCTAGTGTACAGGACACCGAGAGGTTAAGGAAGCTCAACGGAAGCACTACCTTTAACTTATTCCACCTTTCCAAAAAGAGAAGAGACATGCACAATGCATCACTGTCTTGCTTTTGCCTCCAGTTCTTTTCCTCCAAACACCGCTCTTTTAAAGTGAAAAGACTACGGACAGGGGTGAAGTAATTATAAAACTAATGGTGCACGTGAAATTACAATAATTCAGTGAGATGCAATCAGTCTGTACAACTATAACAAATGCTTTATAGTTAGAATGAGCTATTGACTTTAGCTAAGTTGCAAGAACAGCGAGCATAACAGGAATTGCAAACATTCACATGTCACCAGAAAATAAGTAATCTTGTTGGATAGCTAGGCTACATGCTTAGGTTTGTTTAGACTTAGGAAGCTGCCTGTTATTTAAACACTATGTCCTCTTTTAAGTATATAACTCAATAATCAAATTCAATTATGCAGAGACTAGGAATCAGGCTAGACAAAGGGAGGCACGGACTGGTACATTTTCTAGCAGAAAAGTAGATGGCCACTGACACAGCAGCCTTCAAAGAAATCCTAGTAATGCCTGCCATTATGCTGTGAGTACCAGGAGGACTCTAATACTATGAAGAAAACAGTATGTAAATTTTCAGGTTACAAGATGCATATTAATTATACTAAACAGGCAACTTCTCACAACACTGTCAGTATTTTACATTCCTAATCACAGCCTTTTCCAGTGGTGAGGACTAGAAATCCCTATTTATTCAATACAAAACAGAACGAGCACAGAGTGAAATCCCTCCAAACACCTTCATTGCAGGAGTGCTTCAATCATTACAGACAGATCACGACAGGGACAGAGATGGAATTACACAGTTTAGTGCCAATGTCCAACTAAGTCTTTAACCTCTCTTCTGAAACTTGACAACGGCAGGATCAGTAAAGACTGATCCTATGTCCCTGATGTTACTGAACTGTTGGACTGAAGAACCTCAGCCTGGTCTTTGATCAGAACAGGATGCTCACATCAGATACAGGTGGTTTTGCACACCTACACTGCATTGCACAGACCCAACTATAGTTTACACACATCAACCTGACAGAGCTCAAACCATCTGATCTGGAAGAGGCAGCCACCTCACCACGGTAATGCAGGTTCTACCTGTGCCTAAATACAAACACTTCACAGATATCGCCGGACTGAGCGCATCTATGGGAGCAGAGGCCACACCTTGGACCGCAGCTCTGAGGCACCCAGGGGACTCACTTGAGCCAGCGGCAGGCGACAGCTTGGGAACAACTCTGCTAGGCCTCAGGCCAGGGCTGAATCACAACTATCAGGACTGGAGAGTGTTGGCTGTGCTGGTTTACTAGCGCGCCCTTTGCAGAAAGCAAAGTGACACAGTGACATACTGCACACGTGCAGGGTGCAAAATCACACACTGGGAACAGGAAACAGCATTTCCAGTTGGCAGGAACTCGCAGGGTTTGGAGAGGAATTCCTCCTGTGCTGGGCAGTACGTCTGTTTGCCACATGGGGAGCACTGCAACACACTGCTGAGTCATGAGTCCATCTAACCTGTAGCAAACCTCCAAAACCGCTGGTGAAATGAAATGTGCCACCGCCTGTGCCAGCTCTGTCTGCGAGTCCCCTACTAAGCACCACTCCCCTGACATGCTGCATCTGCAAGGAATGCAGAAGCATTTCAAACTTGCAAAATCCCAGGCTAGTTCTGAAATAATTTATATTCTAACTAAACCTAAACAAATTCTCTCTGACAGTCTAGATGGGTACATCCACCTCACTGGGCAGCCAGGCTGCGGAGTGCAAGAAGCAGAGCCCTGTAGCATGCCTGGCACTGCAATCAACAACTGGATCAAAACATGACTAATGAAAGGAGCCAGAATGACACATCTGTGTGTAAATTTAAGTTTTATAATTGCTAAAGTTGGACCCAAATAATCTTGGCAGAATGTTGGATATTATCTCCTAGGTTATAAAAAAAAAGGGAACATAAATGAAATGGTTGTCAAGTATAATAACAATGGTCTGTTTCACCATTTATTACCAGTGAAGCCTAAACAATAAACCTATAGTTCAATGCTTTCTCACCTAGGCTGCAAGTCTACACCAACCAAGAAATGGAGTAATTCACTGGCAAGACAGTAAAGCTCCTATTTCAGATGGCATCAAAGACTAGGGCACAGAAATGGGCACCTCCAGCCCCTCGGGGGTGGGCAGAGGAGAGCACCCTGCCTCCCACTATTCACAGCTGCATTTCAGCTCAGCACACGCTGATGCTATTTTTGAGCAAGTGTGTTATGGTGTAGGAGATGTGTGGTGGTGAGGAAAGACAATCCCTGCTCATGTTCATACGCTGTGAAAAAAAAATTCTACCATGGAAAACTCCCTTGATATTTTTGCAAACAAGCCACAAAGGCAGTATTTTGAGATGGAGAGCCAAATCAATTTAGAAGATTCACTGCAAACCAAGAGGCTGCAAAAGCTTCTTAAAAAAGGTCTTCCAATCCTTTACAAGTGAAAGTGCTGGCGATGAGAGAGATGCCTACAACCCCACAGCAACTGGGACATGTTATAGAAGAAATCCTCACTTCGGCATACTACTCCCCACATCTTTTTGCAAACATCATACCCTCCATCCAGATTTTATATTTGAGAATTATACAGAACACATTCATCACATCAGAGATAACTACTTTCTGGTTTTTCTACCTGTCTTTTTGACCAAAACCTTTACCCATTTCCAGCCTTTGTGGAACTGTTTACGGTTCTACCTCCCCGAGACTGTTGCCCCACGTTAAGCACCAGATCTTCCAGCACACATCAGCAAGGAGGCACAACCGTACCCTTCAGCAGCACCACTGACCTCTGCCAGTTCCTGTCTACTCTTACACTGCAAAGCAACACTCTGGAAATAAATGCAACTATTTACAAAGGTGAGAAAATCATTACTGCCGTATTACCAGGCAACATGCCATCACAAAAACAGCAGGACAAGAAATGCTGAGAGCAGAATTCACTTCATGAATACTTCAAATTGGCCTTTCCCGAATGAAGGACAGCGGTCAGCACTGCTCGTTACAAAGGACTGTAAGACAGAATTTACTGCCAAGGCATATGAACACCAGCCATAGCATTAAGTCTGTTTGAACATTAATATTTAAGCATACTTTAAAACTAAGCCATTTATTAGCTGCAGTTAGTCAAGAAATGTTTTATGCTGTAAGGAGCAAACGTTGCTGGCTAAAGGCTTGGCAAATCTATACGACTGGTTGATTTAACTTCAACAGTTACTCATTATCTAGCCAAGAACCTCAACTGAAGGACAGGCAGCCTGAAGAGATATCTTTATTTCAACAAAAATGAGAGTTTGGCTGGGTTTATTCCTACCTGCAACGAAGTGGGGGAAAAAACCAACCCTGAATACAAATTACACCTTGCTGGCACTAGGCCAAATAAGGCCCTACTTTTTATCTACCTGAGTTTGGATTCGCTTCCTCATCAAAAGTAGTATTATTCAGAACAAGCGATTTCCATCTAATTGTACTTAACATAAAGAATGTTAAAACAACAATAGTTTCCTTCTTAAACATGTTTGATACTGCTGTCATAACAACATGCAAATACTTCAGCTTGCAACAAAGATACATTCATTCCAGCCAGTGTTTATTACCATGCTTTTCTGGTAAGCCCACTTCATGTTATTACTTCTAATAAATTCACTAATAAAAACAGGTAAAGACTTCCCCTACATTTGAAAATGTACGCAGAAGCTTTTTAAACGAGTATTATTATTACCAGAAGACAATAAATCACCATTTAAACAAAAAGCCTATTTGCCAGATATTCAAATGAAGCTATAAAGCACCTCTGACTCTGGTAGCATAAATAAACTTGCTGAATGCTCATCTGTAATCCCAGAATATTGTATTACAGTAGTGCTATCCGTCAGGCTACTAGACAGGAATTTCAACACGAAGAAAAATCCAAACCCATTCAAGACTGTTCTTTAAAGGATGGATTTTCACACAGGCAGAACATTAACGATAAATTTAAACAAATAGTTTGTCAAATTAGAACAATAACAGGGGAGGGCTGGGAACGGCTGCCCATAGACCTCGGGCTGAGCTCACTGCCCCAGCTGCCTCACACCTTGGGGGGTCTCAGGGTCTGCACCAATTGAACAACCTCCCTCCAGGGGGCTCGGGGCCTGCATTAGCTGAAGCCCCCCTGCAGCTGCCTGACACCTCTGGGTGCTCAGAGTCGGGGTCTCAGCGTCTGCATCACCTGAAACCCCCTGAGACTCAGCTGCCAAACACCTCGGGGTCTTGGGGCCAGGGGTCTTGGGGGCTGCATCACCTGAACACCCCCTCCTTGGGGTTTTTGGTGCCTGCATCAACCGAACCCACTCCCAATCCCAGCTGCCTGGCACCTCGGGGTCTCAGTGCCTGCATCATCTGAAGCCCTCCCTGCCCCAAGTGCCTGACACCGCGGGGGTCTCGGGGCCGGGGGTCTCGGGGCCGGGGGTCTCAGTGCCTGCATCATCTGAAGCCCTCCCTGCCCCAAGTGCCTGACACCGCGGGGGTCTCGGGGCCGGGGGTCTCGGGGCCGGGGGTCTCGGGGCCGGGGGTCTCGGGGCCTGCATCATCTGAAGCCCTCCTTGCCCCTGCCCTCGGGGGTCCCTGTACCTGCACGAGCTGAACACGCACCCCACAACCCCCCCCGCCGCGACACCCCGGGGGTCTCGGCGCCTGCACCAGCCAAACCGCCCACTCCCGCCCCCCGGCGCAGTCCGACCGCCTCCCCGCCCCCGCGGCCCCTCCCGGTCCCGCAGCCCCCGGGGGAGGCTCGGCCCGCGGGAGCCGCGCCTCTGCGGGCCGGGCCGCGCTGCCGGCGGGCGGAGGCGGCCGCTCCTGCCCCCCGCTCCCGCAGGCCCTGCAGCGGAGCGGCGCGGGGGGACAGGGACACCCCGCACCCCGCCGCGGCCCCGGGGCTCGGGGGGGTGGGCGTGCTGCGGCCCCGCTGAAGGACACCTTCGCTGGCCCCGGAAAATGGCGGCGGCGGCGCGCGGGGCCCGAGCGCTGCTCCCGGCGCGGGGAGGCGGCGGCCGCCCCGGTACCTTTGAATCGGAGCTCGTGCTGCGGCTCCAGGCTGAGGACCTGCTCCGCTTTCGCCATCTTCCTCCTCCTCCTCCTCGGCGGCGGCGGCGGCGGGCGGAGAGGGGGAGGGAGGGGGCGGGAGGGAGGGGAGGCAGGCGGGGCGGGGGGAGCGGCCCTGGGGCGGCGGCGCTGCGGGCGGCGGGGACGGCGCGGGGCGAGGGCGCGCAGGGGGCAGCGAGAAGGGGGCGGGAGGCAGCGCCGCGCGCGACCCGTGCGGGGCGGGGGCGGGGGCGGGGCGGGCGGCTCGGCGCGCGCTCTGCCCGCGCGGAGGCGCGGGGAAGGGGGCGGCGCGCGCAAGGCCCGCGCGGGGAGGGGGCCCGGTGCGGCGTGCCGCGCGCTGCCCTTGCGGGGAGAGGGCGGGCCCGCGCGCAGGAAGGGGCGGGGCGGGTGATGTGGCGCGCGCTGCCCGCGCGTCAGCGCGGGGACCCGGCGGGGCGGGAGGCGCGCGCGCTGCGCGTGCGGGTACGCGGGGAAAGGGGCGGGGCGCGTGACGCGGCGCGGGCAGAGCGAGGCTGCGGGTGAGGCGGGGGCGGTGAGGGAGCCCCGCGGCGTTGGACACGAGCAGGGTCGGGGCAGCGCCAGCACCGAGCCGGGCTGGGGGTGCGTGGGGCGAGAGCAGCCCCGAGGAGGAGGACTGGAGAAGTTACCGTCCCCGCACGCTCGGGCCGCACCTGGGGTGATGCGGGCCCTCAGCTTGAGAGATGTTGAGGTGCTGGAGGGTGTCCAGAGGAGGGCAGCGAGGAGGGGGAAGGGGCTGGAGTACAAGCCCTGCGAGGGGCGACTGAAGGAGCTGGGGCTGTTCAGCCTGGAGAGGAGGAGGCTCAGGGGAGACCTTATTGCTCTATAACTGCCTAAAGGAGGCTGTAGGAGGCAGGGGTTGGTCTCTTCTCTCAGGTGATCAGTGACAGAACAAGAGGACGCGGTCTCAAGCTTCGTCCGGGGAGGATACCATGTGCAGAGATATAAAGCAAGTGTATTGGCATCAATCAACACCCAAAGAACAGCAACTCGCAGCATACAGGTCTGACAAGCCCTCATCGGGGCTAATTAGCAAACAGCTAAGAGATGAATGAAAACATGGTAATAGAAAACATTGTGAAAATTCATTTTGTCACAGCAATACAACGTGTGGGGTGCCGTGAACCTCGCCCTCACACAAGTTCTTTGTACTGTGAATTCTGTTTTACTTCATCATTGCCAAAATGTGCAAGGTAGATAAAATTATCTGGAATTCATAACAACAGGGTTGTTGTCATTTCTGAAAATAAAAACAATGGCAAGTGACTGATGTTAAAATTAACCCCACTAAACCGTTGACATTCCATGCTCTAAGCACACCTGCAGTACTTACACCATATCTCAACACTTCAGCTGCTCTTGTCCATGGTAATCTACGTGTTTCAATTCATCTGCTTAACCACCTACCATCCCGTTTCATCTTTTGTTTTTGTTGTCTTTCATTCCATGCCAAACCCAACCCAACCATGTTTAGTGTAACACTTGGGTTTGCACAACTCCATCTAGCCAGTACCTCAGGACTAATTTTTAGAGGCTTCAGCAATGTACAGCAACACAAATTAAGTACTGCTGTTCTTCCTTACGTTCCTCCTCTGTTGGAGAAAAAAATGGTCATGCAGTGTCATAAAGGCGTGCATTTTTTTTCAGAATACCACTATTCCACTTTGCTCAGTTAATTAGATTTGGAGCCTAGGATGTTCTTGGCTTATCGTTTTTGCTACTTGTGGGAATTTAATTTATAGGATAAACTACAGATTCTGTTGTAACATTTTACTAGATTTCAAGTCAGGAGAGAACTGCTTTGAAGCAGAGCTTTCTGTGGCTGATAGTCCAGGAAGGTTATCTTCCTTCATGTAATGTCTTCAGTCGCATTTTTATAAACAGATTCTCTCACTGAGCTAAGCATCCTCAGTCTACTCATTAGTAGAAAAGACAAGCTTTATACATATCAGCAAGTTAATTGGAAACTAAAAGTGAGAAATAAGACAGGAGACTTCAGACAACATAGTCATACCCAACCAAAACCCTAAAGTAAACTGTTCACTGTTGCTCTCCAGATATTTACAAGTTGTGCTTTTCCTGAATGAAGTACAAAGTAGACCCTTAAGCATTTGATGATCCAGGTCTTTAAGGGTTTGCCAAGTTGTGTCATCTTACCGCAACTGGCAGTTCTAAACTTACCTGCTTGTATTTGAAGGACTCGCCCACATCTTCACCCAGGCTGAAGTTCTTATAAAGCACCGCATCGTTTACTCCACATTGAAAAATTATGAAGTGTAATTAATGTAGTTCGTCAGAGTTACAGGTAAATCGTGTGTGCACATTTAGCATTGTGTAGATCAGATTCACTGAAATGGGCATCCATGGGGGGCACCTGCAATGCTACATCCTCATCGATTACACAGCTGGTACTGAACAAAGAATTTGTTATTCCAGGTCTCTTGTTAAAAAGACGCCAGTACACATTTCCTTCATATGAACTGCAGCTGTGCTCAGCAGAAACTTGTATTCAACATTTTTAGGTGAAACAGCAGTATCAGAAAAAGTATTGGTTTTGCTTATTTACACTCTTTAAGGCCACTATTAACTGAACATGTTGAAACAAGGAAACTGCATCTTTCAGGGGTCGCGTAAGACGATAACTGTAGCCAACTCCATATTTGTGCTCTACATAACCACCACAGCAATGGTTTAAAAAAGCCAGCTACCAACCAGCTGGATGTATTAACAAATAAGAAAGGAACCCTTCCCAGCGTGACAGACCCCCACAACACTATGCAGATATTAAAAGCACTTTGCAGTTTTGATTGACAGAAATCTGGCCTAAGCAGTTAAGAATTTTACATTTCATGCAGTCTAAGCTAAAAGCAATGTATTAAATAACTTGACCCTGGTAGAATTTGTCAGGCCTTGCACTGGCTGACAGGACTGTGTGTGGCCTGCAGTTTCTCAGACATCACACTGCAAAGAAAGGAAGCATTATACAAAAGCTGCGTTCTCTCTGCTGTTTTCCCCCCATCCCTTTTTTGTACAAGTCTGTCTTCTGCCTTTGTCTGTGTATACACCAACCAGAGAAAAAGCTTCTTTCAGAATGACCGGCAGTCAGTACTTTTGGAAAACAGCTCTTTGACTCATCACTCAGATTCATTTCTGCCATGGTATTGCTTACATTCTTCTTCCATAATTCCATTGCTATAGAGACTATTTTTTTAAGATGCTGAGAATTTTGGAAGCATTTATAAATGAAGCCAGCACATTTATAAACAAAGCTTTTTATTAATAAAATGTTTACACCTTTTTTTGCACAATACATCAGACTGGTAGTGATTTAGCATGTTATTACACTATAAAAGTTTATTATGAATGCTTAAGCTGAAAAGGCTGTTTACATTATGCCAAATCAACACTTCTGGTTTTTTGCATTCTATGCACTATATGGGACTGTAATCACTCAAAAAGGAGAGAACAAAAGCCTGGTTTTCCTCATTAGCATCTACAAACCAACAATACAGACAAACCTGTACATGCTCTTGGGACCAGCCCAAGAGAAGACTAAAAAAAGTCTCAAAACATTCATAAGCTTGGGAACTCATCACTACAATATTTCATCACGAGTAATCTGACTACATTTCATGCAGTAAAGCAATGGTTGTGAAATTGTGCAGTTTACAGTGCTGCAAATGCTCTGTAACTTTGAGCGGCTTAAGTTTGTTTTAATAAGAGATACCATAATAAGAAGGCACAGACCTTTCAACCTTTGTAACAGATTAACCCAATCCTACAATGAGAAGGCAAAACGTTCTTAAGAGGGAGAAGAATTGCTGATACAAAGTTCAACCTTCATACTTAATTTTATGGGCAAACATTTATTACACTGCAAGAGCCATATCAGGTTATTTTTGTGTCCTGAATACACAAATACAATTTTTTTTTGTTTAGAAGAAACCTTAAGAATGTGGTTTTTTTTTTTCAGATTGCATTGGGAGTGAGGGATACAAGGGGAAGGTTGCCTGGAAGTCTTAAGTGTCTTACACCTACAGAATTGCAATCCATTTCTGTGTCTTGATTCAATTTACCGTGTCACAATTTCAATGTTGGATCCATAATGTTCAGAAATAGGAAGTACAAAACCAGATGTTAAAATTTAGAAGTATTTAAGTCACATTACTCAAGCCTTACGATAAGTTGTTCCTCCAGGTGAATGTGCTTTTAGCCTTTGTCATCCACTACAAAACAGCAGTGGTCCAAGTCTCAGCTGCTATGTTTTCATGACAGTTTTATAAGGCTGTACTAATGAATTACCTTTTAGTTTACAAACATTTGCCGCTGTGACAGATATTTCTGGAACCTTTGAAAAGAAGACCAGTCACCTATTCTTGGCTAAATCCCATAAGGAAACAAAAGAACAAAATTTTCAAGAAAACATAATGGATTTAATAGGAAATACAACCTGTAACATGAATAAAAGTGAGGCAAGAAAGCAGCAGTACTCCGGGTGTCAAGAGTTACAGCACATCCAAGAGCAGCAACTGGATGGAGTATCACACTCACAAATGAAGAGTGTGACAAAGAGTGGTCTGTGTCCTTCAACATTTGAAAAATAAGTAGCAGTTGGTTTGTTCAGTAATACACACGTGAAAACATTAACAGGGATGAAGCAACAAAAACCCTCACCTTCTTTAAGAAGAGTACTTTTCAGGTAATTAGCTCCTTCAATAGAATTAATTGTTAGTGTTTAAGAAAAAGTTTAAAAACCTCAATGTGCAGGATGATGTAATGGGAAAAGCAGAATTGTTTCTTCTAACAAGTCTTTATGGTAGAATGAGAGCAGCTCCCAATTTTTAGGGAGACAAGTCCTCCTGCTGCCTTGATTTTCCATGTAAAATAAAACAGGAAGCACCAAATAACTGTAAGCCATTAGAACTTTTCTGAGTACTTTTAAATTGCAGTTTAGAGCATGTACACTCTGATGACATTATGTTAAAAATTCAGTCTGGTGAGGAAGAGGGAAAATGGAGTGGGGGGGAGGTAAAAACTGACCCCTAAGATCATTTTGACGTGTCAGACACAGTCCGTTAGTGCTCTTCAGTTTTAGGATAGTCTTAGATCCCTCAAAAGATTTGTTGTCTGTGACACTTCACAGTAATGTTTGCTTGATTTTTCTAAGTCATGCATTTTTGATCCTAGCTGACCAAGAAAAGGTTTGCTTCTAAACTCTGGACATCTCCAAAATATCAGAAAGAATTTTTCAAAAACAAGCATTGGTGTCAGAAAACTTAATAGTTTTAGGGAAATATGTTTTGGCACATGAATTCTTGTATCAGAAAGAAAGATGTGATTTCAAGCATATTTCTTTTGACAAGTTGGAGCCACTGACTCTGAAAAGGACAGCTGACTTTTTTTTTTACACTAGAACCTATATTTCTGTCTTAGATCAGTAATTCATTTTATTTCTATAAATCCTCTGTCACCCACCATCACCAGGGTTGTGACCCATTATTACAAATATGATCTGAGCATAAAACTTCAACAGTTTTTTTTCAGAGAATTTCATGCAGATCTCTTAGAAGCTTAGCTCCAAGCACACAACTCTACTGTTTGAAGTTACAGACTCCTGGCAAACAAACAGCCTGAGGTTGCTGCAGAACAGCTTCCCGCTATAAAAACTGAGAAAGTTTGTCCTTCTCTCTTTTCCATGAAAAGATATCCTTTTTAGAGGTTTAAAGTGTTTAAGAGAGATAGATGAAGCTTTCAAGGAAATGAATATGCACTGTAGATGTTGAAGTCAGTGAATTATTCAGATAATTTTTTCTATTTCTACGTAGCTATTGCTGCTCACAAGTGAGGTTCCCTACAGGGTGCCGAGCTACACGGCTCAGCCAGCTCCTGTCCTGTAAATCATCAATTCCCAAGATAGTCTTTGCTGACTGCTGACATAGCACACCACAAATAGACTACACCATCCTTAATGAACACTAAAGCCTCTTTCACAAGAAAGTCATTCAAACATCACTGACAAAGCATCCTTTTCCAACTAATATGTTACTCTGGAAATTAACACTAATATTAAGGAATAATCTAGGATTAATATTGTAACAAAGGCCAACTTTTAAACCATTCAAGATATTCAGCCTGAATTATTTTTTGGCAATTAAAATGACGCCTTAAACATGAACGTAGACAGCTCCCAATCACTCCCACACCTCTCGACCAGGTTAAAGGATTAAACTTCTGAATCAGTGAGTATTGTCTCCTCTCCTCTTACTCTCTTCCCAAGCACGTAAATAATCTTTCTTGAGCACGCTGGTAGCATTAAACTGATGTTAAGAACATCAACACAAAGACCCAAGTCTGCATAAAACACCCCTCTAAACTATCAAATGTCTGGTCCTGTAGCACTTAGAGGAAGGGTCTTACTGATGTCAGTAGGGATTTGAAGAGCAATGATTTGTTTTGTTTCAACACAGGCCCAGTAACATAAATGAAGTCTTTACCTGCTTGGCAACAGCAAAAATTGTCAGAATTGTCTTAGAACTTTTCAAAGCACCTATCACAATTTTCAGTAGTTTGACCACTAGATTCTTCTGTTATTAAGTGTAACTTTCCAGATTTCCCTCTTAAGGCATTTAGAATGCCAGTTTTCAGTACATAAAACATACTACAAAATCAGCTACAGCACAGATTAAGAGCCTGGCAAGTCAGCTAAGAGACTGTTGGAATTTAGAGGGTCAGATGAAACAACCCTCCAAACTTGGGGAGGAAACTGAAGTTGCTACAAAGCTTAAGAATTAAACATCTATCAAATGATATTTTTGTACAAATCTAAGTTTCATGGGAAAGAACCAATGTGGTTTAAAAGCTGAAATAGTAGTCATATTTTGTCAGTTACAAAGTGCTCGGAATCAATGATATGACATGCACCTCATTACTTTTTTACATATGTAATACTTTACCCTTCCAAACTTGCTCTGCAGCAGTTAATTCCCTTGGAGAGTATCTGCAAAACTCATCTCTATGATAAGCTCCATTCATTAAATGGAAAGGCTTAGGGGAACATAACCTCAGTCCTGAGCTTTTTCAAGAACTTCAACAGAAAAAAAAGTTTTAAAAATTTAGCTGGAATGGTTGATAATCAGCACTCCAAACAGAGGCTGCTGCGTCTCTAAATAGAGAAGCTATGTTAGGACAAAATACAGTCAATTTCAGCAAGCTCAGTGCAGGGTGAAAGCAGATGGCCTGGCAAATCATTAATACAGAAGCCATTTTTCTCCAACGGAAATGAAACAATGAACATGTGCATCTCACCCAGGGAAGAGTGCCTCCAGCTTTCAGCAAGGGCCAACTGATCAATAAACAGTTCTCTTGGCTCACAAGAACTTGCATCAACAGTCTGTCATTTTAAATGGCCATGTGTTAAGAAGCAGCCTCACTTGACTGCCTGTAGTTTGGACAATCTGAAGCACTGTCTGTTCCCATGTTTTCATTAACCGCAGCATTTCAGATCAGAACTGCAAAAGGAGACAGAGAAGGCTGACATTCCTCTCTGGGAACAGGACAAAAGGAGTCTGGGGCATTATGACTTGGCCACATTTGAGGAGGGTCAAATTGTTGCTGCTGCTTTAGTGTTTTGGGGTGGGTTCTTTGTGGTTTTTTAAAGCCTAGTTTCGGTGTACAGCAATAATTGAGGATAGATCAGAAAGCAGTTCATAAAGATTTGATAAAATAAATGACACTCTCCCCCCTGACTGGAGAGAATGACAATAACCTCAATACCAGGAGCACTCTCCGTCTTGCCTAGAGTTCAGTATTTTCTTCTGCAGACAATAAATCTTGGATAAATACTATTCAGTAATTTTTCTTTTCTCACTGAAAAAATCAAAGAATCACAGAATTATCTGGTTGGAAAAAGACCTCTGAGATCAAGTCCAAATGGAATTAAACTCCATCATTACCACATGCTAACAAGCAACAACGAGAATTTAGAAGGTCTGAAATTCCTTTTTCTACTGATCTACATTAAAGATACTCCCAATATCTGAGACTTGCTTTCTCCTGCTATGATCTTTCCAAGTTGAAGAATTTCCAGAATTACTACTAGTCAACTTTAACAAAAACAGTATTTTCTGTATCACAGTTAAGATACTAAAGCACCTGGTAACTTGGTACAGAATAGACTTCTGAAGCACTGTGAACATAAAACTTTTTAAAACCTACCTGAATTAGACAACCAGAATTTTTTTTTTAAATATGCCAGGAGCAAGAATTGAGATATTTAAAAAAATAGGGATTTCCATGACTGCCAGTGTGAAAGTCCTACATTTAATTGCTCACCTGCTTTTTTATAATTTAAAATATGTCTTAGAGCAAGCTTACTCTGTTGTTTATTTGTTAATTATACTTCCATCAAGCATTTGAAGGGATTCTGAAGTTTTCTGTTCATAATTTGCTTTGAGTGACAGAAAAAAGTATCATACATTAGGCTGAAGAGTAAACCTAAATCTGTCTCTACAGAGCTGCTGTGTTAAGGACCAATGTTTCAAAAGGGCTTCCAACAGTCTCTGTTGGATGAGGATGCACTTCTTGGTCTCTGCACAACTGTGGCCAAGACAGCCTAACTAACAATGAAGGGTAACTAAGGGGCATGACAGAAAAGTAGTCACCAAATTTCATTAAAACCTACTGACCCATTCAAAATCTCACGGTAATAGTTCACCTGTTCTGCTCTAGAATAGCTCTACAAGAATTTTCACTAATACAAACCAATCTGAAATACAAGTCTTCTCAATTCTTACGAACTTTTCCACATTTCCTTACGAGAAATTACTTGAGATGACAGAAAAGCAGATAATGAACAAAGAATAAGCATTATCAACATGACCTCATTTGGATACTAAAGTTAAACAGCATATTTTAGTATATACTCAAGTCTATTAAGCTACCTTTCTTCAAAAGTATAGTTTCTCACTTGTGCTGGTAGGAAACAAAGTAAAAATAAATATAATAGCACAAATGAGTATGGTCAACCTGCAGTTTAATTAAAAGCATACTAAAACCAACACAGTATAAGCTAAATACTGATCTGCTAGAAAAACCTCACAGATGAAAAAGCCCAGGAACCAAGAGGTAATGATCTACATTACCACGTCTTAAGGTTACTTCCTATTTGTATTTTTGTGCCCAAAACAGGAAAGACTGGGTGCACCACAGATGAAAACTTGTTCAACAGACAAGACCTCAAGCTGCACCAACAGCCCTTTCAAATGTGATTGAAAGAGAGAGAATTTCAGTCTGCCTCTGGATGAACTCACAGTGACAATACCTAAAATGCAAGAAAAACACCCTGCTGGTAATCCCCCAGGACTTTATCCATAGGTGTGGAATGGAAGGAGTGTATAAGATTGTATTATTTTTTACTGTTTTTACATAATTTATAATACTTTAAACATTGGTCTCATAAATATAATATGAACACTTTACACATGCCAAGCAATTAAAAGCTGTCCTCCAAACCTTTTAAGTCTTATCAGAAATATTGGTAGCATCGGTTTACAGCATCTGGTTTTAGTCAGTAACCACTATAGTCAGAACTAGAACTAGGTTTTCTTCAACCACCTTAATATTAAAATACTTGTAGAAAAAAAAAGATGCCTCTAAGTGTATCAGTTTGCCTTAAAGTGATTAAAGTCAGCATGAATAAAAGATTGTCTGTGGTTTAAGATCTGTTGCATGTGTCCCCACCCTCGGCGCATATCATCTTTAAATAAAAAGTGCAAGTGGGATTTGGGGACTGGATGGACTGATTTGCCTATTATTTGTCTTCAGTTGCTTATTCTGTAGCCACTTCACATCAACTGTCCCATTGTACTTTGGATTAGCTACAATTACATTTAAAATAAGGCTTACTGAAGAAAAGGAAGAAATGACATCTAACTTTCAGGCTCCTCCCACCCCTAAGTCCCACAAAAGTGCTCATTTCCCTTTTTACCAAAAAAACCCTCCTAAAATCTTGATTACAAAACTATTAAACCTTTCAGTTCTACCACCCATATAGTCACCTTCCTTTCAAGCAAGGCCAAAAAAGTGATGATGCAGGACATACTACACTTTTTGTAAGCAAACAGGCTGACATCACGATTGCAGTCTTTTCTGCAAGTGTACAGATGTCAGACCAACTGGTCCATTTTTGTGGGACCTCGGGTGTACAAACACCAGCAGATAAAGATCTAAGACTGATAATATAAACCCAACGTGAACTATTAACTTCCAAGACCACCTACTGTATAAACAAGTCTTATTTTCTAAGGAATCAGTCAACAACAGCTGCGCTTTGTCACCGATGGCTGTCTTCTAAGTTTGAAGCCTTTACCACTAGACGGGGGGTTGGTGTCGGTTGATGGAATTCTGCGACCTAGGAGGAGGCAGAAAAAAGAAATTTGTAGCAAACATTGTACCTTCAGTGTATGCTTCATATCCAAAAACGTGCATTCAACTGGTAGTATGTCATTAATGACAACATCCCTGCGTAACAGGAGGATGGCAGGTAGCAGTCTACACTGTCTGCAATAGGAGCAGTTCCACAAAAGAAGAGTACAGGCATTTTTAGGCTAACCTTGCAGTGTTTACACTTCAGGCTAATCTGGACTTGGGAGAGCTAAGCTACAACAACACCCAGAAAATCTATTCTGCAGGAGCCAATACCACCTGGAGTATCTTAAATGAGAACTACCATCTTGACCTGAATTTCAACAGCAGATCACCTGCACCAGGCTCAGCGCAGAAGTGCTTGTAAAGATAGCTGCTTTATTCATCTAATCAGCCTTTAAAATTGACTATTCCTGGTTGAGCATTCTTTTCTGAGGAGGATTTATGATATTTTTTCCATAGATTATTCAAGATCAATTTTAGAGAGCAAATATTAAGACAGTAAATCAAGAAACTAATCTACAGCACATACTTTTTCTATTAGCTTCAATATATTCAACTACTTATAAGGACTCTATTTTTTCTTCTTCAGCCTAATGTTTCTACCATTATTCAAAGCTGAACTCCAGCACACACACACAAAAATGGATATCTGTTAGTCTTCTTTTCACAAACAGGCTGACATACTGGCACATTGATGCTACTACCTGAAACTTATACTAAAAATAATATTGCATGGAATTCACTTTGGAACACTGTCTGCTGTCATTGCCATCTCTAAAAGAGACAGAAAAGATGTGCAACTTAATTAAAAACCCCAAGGTATCACAAAAATACTTGAGGAAAATCTACACAGAACAGTTGCTATTTCCCAGGCAGCAATCTGGCATTTATGAATTCTTATATTTTTAAGTATGTGCTATTTCAGCATAAGTACAAATACCAGGAGTAAAAACTTAATCCCTTTTCTCAGCTGTATAAAGTTTGGATCTTCCTCATGCCATCTCCTTTCCCTTCCATAACCTTGGAAGTACTAATTAAAATATTCAATATCAGATACAGTAAGATGACACTGATTGACCTGAGTGCCCTGCTTGCTATTTATCCAGCAGCATCACAGTAGGCTTAAAATATTTAGGGTTCAATACATGACCAAAAATTCATACAGCTCATTTTGCAGTTTGTATTCATGTCTGTTTGTGACAAATTTAAGTCAGTTTACTGTCACCTAAATAGCACAAAATCTAACATGGTAATCAATTTTTCACTTGAACTTATTTCAGAAGAAAGCACATTAATTGTTTAAATACTTACTAATTTCTATAAAGAGTTCATTAATGTTTATTGCATTTTTCGCACTTGTCTCTACAAATATTGCATGAATGGAATCTGCATAGTCTTTAGCATCTTTTTCCATGACTTCTCTGGAAAAACAAAGCAAAGAAAAACTGTATTCAAAAAAATGCCACCATTATTCAAAATCCTGAAGAACATATTAAGTTTTTGAGTGTTTCATTAAATGAGTGTTTTCTATTTTGCCTGTTTGTCATCACAATGCAACCTCATCCTGAAGCTGATGCTCATTCTTTATGCTGCCTCCCTGCCTTGAAGCATCACTGAAGCACAATTTTATGCCATATTTCCTTCAAGAAACATGCTACTTCTACCAAAAGCTATTAGAGATCACTAGATCACTGCTAGTTACATATATACATGAACAATTTGCAAAACCATACTAAGAACCAACTTCACAGTGGTTCTTTAAACACATAACCATCTGCCTCCTTTGAGACACCAGCTGTGGTAGCTTTTCCAATGAAATCTGAAAAATAAGAAGTTTGCACACACATTCTTTCTGAATTTTGGCTTATTTAACCTGGACATCAGTAAAAAGGGTCTTCTTTTGTTTTTAGAACACCTACTTGAAAGCTTGGCTGTTCGTAAAGTTTCTCAAGAACTCTTCCCTGCAAGTATTTCAGCCACAGCCAATTCCATCCCAATATTTAGGCAGGGAAGGAAGGCACCTGAACAAGCAAGTCAGAAAAACCTACACAATGCTTTCCAACAGGATTGATGTTTTTCCTAACAAAATGAGGTGCTACAGACTGACAGGGGTATTTCTTATAAAGTGAGGTAAACAGCTTGTATTACACTGCAGTTTCACAGGCAGCTCAGGCTTGTGTTACTTGGCACCACCACTAGCAAAGGTAATCCTGTCTCCCTGTAAACTGCTCATTCCCAACCCTGCTCTCCCAACTCTGTTATGCCAGCAAGTGTTCCTGGTGTGAGAAAGATAAATATACTTGGGTCAGTTTCCCTTTTTTCAAATGGTTAGTTTTAATCTGGATGCATTTTCCAGCCTGATTCACTCACACCAACACAGGGAAGCAGGCAAGACTGTTCAAGGGCAGACTGACCAAATCTTCTGACAGAAGAAAGCAGCTCAGACCCCTTGTGAAACTACAGCACTAGTGCAAAACAGCTTAAATTGCTCTATGCCTCCCACCCTCTCTGATTCTTAAAATACTTAGCATTATGAGCTTAAGAGAAAACCTCCAAACAGTCGGTGGTTATTTACCTTACATCATTAAGATCACACTTATTTCCTGCAATAGCTACAACAATGTTGGGAGGTCCGTGCTGCCGGAGCTCTTTAACCCAGTTCTTTAATGTTGAGAAAGTTTCCTGGTGTGGCAAAAAGAGGGGGAAAAAGAAATAAAAGTCAGAACAGGCTCATGACAAAAAAAAACCCTCCTTAAACTGTAGTGTTGGGTCAAGATTAAATTTCTTACCTCCTTTGTGATGTCATACACTATAATGGCTGCTGCTGACCCTCTGTAATACATCGGAGCTAAAGCACGAAACTGAAACAAAGACACCAGACATCATGAATCTGATCTTCCACTGACATCCATGACCTCATTATTATTATTATTATCGAAAAAAGTGAAAACTAGCCTTAAGATTCACATTTGTGTAAAACTCTGCTTTACAATTATAGAGTCTGTGCAGTAGAGTACATAAATTTCCATAAAGTGCTGCTTTACGAAGGCCAAGCTATAAATAATTTAGCAATCAGCAGCACACCTACTGCAAAAAAGCAGGAAGCCAAACTTGACCTTATTTTGACTAGATTAGAATCTCTCATTTAAAAGACCGTAGCTTATGCACAGACAAACCCACAGGACAAGTGCTCAACTTCAAACACCAAGCAAGGCAAAACCAGCAAAAATAGAAATCGCTTCTTCCTCTTTAGGAAACTCATGCTTTGAGACAAAAAGTAATTTCAGATCAGCAGTAATATATTCTTGTTTTCTTGAAATATTCCAGAGTTGGTGTTCACCTCTGGCCCCATGGGTCAGTCATGGCACTCTTAAATGCTGACCTGTTGCAAATGCAGCTTTAAGTAACATGCTAAATGGTAAAGGCTAGAGTAATTTTCCTGTAATTTTCAGAGTTAAACCTACAACAGGCATATCTGTTTAGTAGTGCATTCACAGGGTATAAACCAGGCCCGTCTCTCTGCATGGGGAGTTTTATGAATCCAGAAAAAAGTGATAGAGCACGTGATTAAATTGCATCAAAAATATCAATCAAGCATTCCATAAAAGCGTGACGTTCTGCCAATTTAAAAAGAATCAGACAACTAATCCAGCAACCAAAACTCCCAAAGCAGAGTAAACTGCGTGTGCTGCTCTGATGTGAGCATCTGTGATTTGGAGTCTTTGTGCACCTTATTACTCAGAGCAAAAATCATGAATATAGTTTTTCATAAAGGCTTATTTGGTTCTAATAAAATACCAGCTTCCTTTTGCTTAGCACAGTTCAACTGAGAGCGATGTGATAAATCATAAAAATCTTGCTATAGAGCTGAATTCCAGACCATTCACATTTGGCTCTCAAATTCCGTTTTGAAAACAGGATTTTGAACACAAAATTCAGAATATAAAAATATTTAATAGTGGGAAAGGGAAACATGGGCAGGCATTCAGTTCATGTTGGGACATAATCCCTCTCTTCCTCTTAAGCAATAAAATGTAAAGGGAAACATAATTTGGTAAACCACCACTTGGACTGGTTGCAACGTGGCTTTTTGATTATTTGAGTATTTACATTGGGAATAAACCAACCTTCACTTGCTGATTTGGTATTACTCTCATTTCCTGCCTGCTAACACTTAGATACTTTTTTCCACCTAAGAGCAGTGGGCAGACAAAATACATTAACAAAACAGATGTTGCCAGGAACACTGAATTTTCCTTTTGCTATTTTTCCAAAGACTTCAGCTTTGCCCTCCAGCCTCCACTTTATGTTTTGACAGAATCATTAAGACGACATATTGTAATTATCCAGGGGAACTGTTAAAATTGTTAGGTAAGAAGGCAAAAAAACCTAATTGCTGTAAGTAATCTATCGATTTTACTCAGAGTAAAAGAAATGAGAGAAGGAATAAGGCATGCATGTAGGGAAATGAGCTGTATGAGGTGAATTAGAGCATGTTTCCGCCTTTGGGGGAAGCTGAAGGTGATTATCCTTAACTTTGGGCTTTAGCCATGATAACAACAAAAATAAAAACATCTTTACAGCACCCATATCTTGATAGAAACCTGCACTAGAAACAAGATGTTCATAAAACCAGATTGCATTGTGACTTTCAGGAGTAGGGCTGCAAAGCAACCCAAACCCTCGCCAGAACCATCACCACAGTTACTGATTCTACTCACCCGCTCCTGCCCGGCTGTATCCCAGATCAGGAATTTATGCAGCTCATTTTGATACTGTACAGTCTTGGTCATAAATGAGGCTCTAGAAGAAAAGTTACAGCTTATGCTTTTCAGAATATAAATAGATTCTTAGAATGTTAGCACCATGAAATTTTAAAAAGGTTTATATTCCAACAAGAGTGCTTTCCTCCCCTTCACACACATAAAACTGATGAAGATTTTCATACATAAAGGCTGAAATTAATGAGGCAAAGGGCCTCAGAGGATAACAATTCCTTTCGAAGGATGAAATTCAACTAACAAAACAAAAGGCACGAATGCAGATTATAAGCTTTTATTATTCATAAGCTTTTGATAAAAATAAAGCATGTATGGCCAAAAAAACATCAGAAAGGTCAGCCTTTTTAACGACATTCTTCCTCATAAATGCAGGAATTATCACAGCAAATCACTTAAGTGCATACTGGAAACTTCTGAAGGGAAAGATATAAAATCCTTCCCTTTGTATCAGCTTTTTCTATCTCTGTACTAACATTCAGACAAACACTGGTGAGTCCATACTTGAGAATAAATTATGGGCGATTCGTATTGCTATTGCTAGGTGTGAAGAGGACTGCGAAATCAATAACGAGTAACTTGCTTGTTGTCTGCACTCTGTACAGCTCCCAAATCCATCACACACTTCAGTCTGCAGCAGCTCCTGCACTTCCAGAATACAAATAAAAAAAAAAAATCTCTTCTGTGCTCCAGCTGTTCCCACCCCCCAAATCCCACATCGTTTACAGGAAGATATTGCAAAATATAGTAAGTACTTTTGTGCTTTACTTGACTTTTACATATATATTGTATGTGTATTTCTCACAAGAACAGGAATTCAGAGACCTAAAAGAGGGAGTTCTTTGCTATATCAATTACCTGTAGGCACATTTTTTTTACTGGAAAAGCTAGACACTGAATTAAAATCCTTGTAGAATATGAACTATAGATGCCGTAATTATTTTAAGCATTTGAGATCCTACATTATGATCTCAAATACCTTCTGTGTGCTTAATTCCTGCCACTTTATTATACTGCAGACTTCCAAAGTCATTCTACTGTCAATTTTTTGACAGGATGCAGGATAGGATCCTGGAGGTTGCCTGTACTGGTGCCTCTTACAGTGCACTAAGCTTGCTGTAGATTCAAAATCATTTCAGCATATTCAACCAGAGTCCAAAACTCTGAACTTTTTTTTAAGTCCCACCGAAGCACAGATTTTAGTGATGTCCGTGACACTTTCATAGGTAATGTCACTGGATTCTTTGCACAGGTTTCAATGTTACAGGAGGACAAAACAGCCACCCACACTTAAAACAAAGGGAGCAATTACACAAGGCTTTCCACTGTTAAGAGATAACCTTCTCCCTATTCCTCAAGCTCGGATAGTTTGCCAAATAGTACATCAATCTCCAAAGTTGATTATTCTTAAGAAGCCAAACACAAGGTTGCAGCATGATTTAAGAGAAACAGTCTAACTGCAAGGCATCTCAACACAGTTAATGAGACGATGTATTTTAGCAATGGGTAAGCAAAAATAAAGCGATAGGAGTAGGTGCTGGATAGCACAGCAAAGACTTCCACTTCCTTAAGACTTCTGAAAATTAAGCATCAATTCTGAGTTCTCTGGCCAATATGGTAACAATTCCCTAAATCATAATTCTCACTGAAAATTTACCTTATTTGGGTCTATAAATCAAAGCATTCCTGTACAGTCAATTTCAATGGAACAGCTGTGTTGCTCTAATTCACATCAAAATTAAACATACCAGAGAGCAGCTGACAATAGAGATTAAATGCTGCTTGAAATTCTTTGACAAGTGGAAGGTTTCATTGTGACAGATGTCAATTAAAAAAACATAAACAAACTCCAAAGAGAACAACCAGCTGAAAGACAAACCACTTTGCATCAATAAAAGCATCAAACTAGAGCTATCCTCCAGGACTCTCGTAAGAAAACAGGCATATTCTCCCAGCCAGGTAACCACTATAACGACAAGAACAGACGCACCTGAAAGTAGTTTCATACTCATTCATAATTTATTTTTGATGCTGTAATGAAAGCCTAGATATTCTGCAGTACCTAGAGATATTTGCTGCTCAGGAAAAGCAGAATGTGTCCTCAGCATCCAGAGAGGACAGAAGTAAACATAGAAATGTTCTCAGCTTTAGTTCTGTAAGATGTTCAAAATTCCTCTTCAATCATTACTTTCTACCTTCTAGTCTCAATGACAAAATACAAACAAGGTCTAAAAAAGGTTTCAAAATTAATTTGCTTAAGATTGTGGGACTGTATCATATTGGAGCTTCACACAATCCTGTACTTTGGCAAGTTTTGATCCATTTATAGCAGCATTGCAGACTACCAAGATATCAAGTCCTCAAACCAATGAATGATTTTAAGACTGCTAAAAGATACACATTTTTAGTCTGTCACTTCAAGAAAGTACACTAATCCCAGTACTGTCATTAAACTCATGAAGACAAATCCTGTTCTACACATCAGCCTCATTACCACAATGGCTACTAACAACACCTGAAGTGAAGACAGTATCTATTACAGACATTCCCCTGGGAAGACACACGCATGTGATCTCTTTGGTTCCTACCTTCAAATAGATCAGTGCTACACTGGAGGGAGGAGAAAAACAGAAAAATCAACCCACACACCACACAATCAGAAACCTACCAGATTAAAAGAAACTGACTCAGGAGAGAAGACAAGATTTGATGAAGTTCATTCCAGTCTCAGCTCCTCCACGGTAGGAAAGGATGAAAGAAAAAAAAACACAACAAAACCCTGTCCTGAGTTATCTCTAGATTATGGAAAATTCTACTTTGTCAGGATAGACACATCACAGATGACAAAGTTTGCTCTGCAGCTGTGGACAGCCTTGCAGAGCCTAAAGCCATCAAGCACAATATTTTAGAATTTAGAATCTGAAAGCGCAGTTCACACGTGACCGGACGCATAATGCAAATTCCATACTGTTACTGGAATGTTTGATTTGTGTAGTTCAGATGTGGTGAAGTCCAGCTACAGAACAGAGCATCCCAGCCAAGCAAAGAGGCACCTCTCATGTTGCAAAACCTAAGTCTGTGTTACCATACCTGCTCACCTACTCGTTAAGCAGACTTTGATCTTTTCCCCACCGCCACCCCAGGCTTTGTCATGGTGTTCATGAACACTTGGGCCACTGTAGATAGGAGCAGTATTAGCCAACTACTCAGCAGACTCTGTTTTTAAAAGCATCTGGATGACTGGAAATGAAGATGGATAATCAATTTCTCAGACAGCTCAGGTAACAAGGAAAACAAACGCAATGTTCAATAGTGTCCACCTGAGGAAGAAGTTTTGCTTGTAGTTGATAACCCTGTAGGCAATAGGTCTGAACTTTCTGTACAACCTGAACACAGGGGTTTAAGCCTGCTCCCCTACTTAAGCAAACAGCAATGACTGCCGTCCTCGCATCAGTTTCATAGTCCTCCAAAAAAGAATCTCTACCACAGCTAATATGACATTAACTAAGAACGTTCAACCCTTGAAGATCTACAAAAACTACTTAGCAATCTATCGTAAAGGCTACCTGTGTTAACAGGGAAATTTAAACAAAGACAGTATCTTGCGATTTGAGGTCACTATTTACACTCAAAAATAGGTGGGGAGTTCAGGGGGAAGAAAGAGATATCTCATGGGAACCATATTTTTTCAGAAAGACAGCATGAGACACAGCTGATTTTTATCAGCTTTTCTGGTCAAAGCTGTAGCAGAGCCCATACGACACCCGAGATGGGAAGTTGCACTGCCACCCCCCAACACTTCTCAGCATCAAGTGAAGCCACATCATCCTGTCAGTAAAGAACTGTTTCTGAGCAAAACAGCCCACAAGAAAGCTGCAGCAAAAGAAATCAAAAGATCCAGCTGCTCCAAGAATTCCTGATGCTTGCCCTTTCTTCTATCGCTTTGAAGATTTGAGCTCAGTAACGTTGCCACAGAGGCTCAACTTTCAAATATCCCAACCTGGGAGATCAATTGTATTAACAATTTCCTAAGTTAGTCACAAGACTGTGTATTGCACATAGATGCCCAACACAAGAAGAAATTAATGAAGAGAACGGAATTCTTATATTAACTACCTTCAAAAACAGACTTCTGATTGTACTTGACTCTTTAAGAGAAGTGCAAGAGAAAAAAAGTTATTTATTTCAACAGAAGAATCTTCGGTGCAATTTACTCATAACCAGGACCTCAGCAGGGTTTTGTTAGCTCAGCTTAACAATACAAAACATATCCATATCTTACACGTGGAACGAGAAGCTGCAGGAGCACCAAACACACTCCTACACTGCCCAAGGTAGCTCATGAGCTAACTAAGGCTGTAGTCACTTTATTACCACATTTAGCTGTCACACACAGAGAATCCTCAAGTGATCTACTCAGGAGATACAGATTTATATCCATACAAATTGGGTTTTTTTCTTGAATAAGTCACATTTACTTTAGTTTCTTACCCTATTGTTGGATTGATGTTGGGATCAAAGCTATCTTCCACAAATCTCCACACGATACTTGATTTGCCCACACCAGTGTCCTAAAAAAACCCAGAAACAGTTGAAAGAGACATTAGTTACTATAAACAAATTATTCTTTTTGTCCTCAAATCTTGCGATACACTCTGCAAGATTAAGATGCTCCTGCAGATAATATCAGAGAAGATGATTCAGAAATACTTCAGGTATTATACTCATTCAGTAGAAAATGAAAGGTCTTTGAGATAAGTTACAATTTTCTACTAAAATTGTTAAAATGTTTTTATGAAAGACTACAAAAATCTGTATTCATACTTATTATCAGTTATTCAGACTTTTTTCTTTTCAAAGCTATGAGCAAATTGCATTTGAACAGGAGCAGGGAAAGAGGTCTACCACTTGTAGTAAAATACACAGCAATTGAGTACAGTGCTCCATCACTGGAAGCCAACAGAGCATGTTAAATTATCCAAGTGTGACACATGCTTTTCAACCTCTGACTAATGCCGTCCCACCCTGCTTAATGAAAGACTTGAAATTTCTTCTGTGACACACCTGAAACATGTTTCAAATGCAACTCTACAGAGCTATAAATGGTAAAAGAGGAAACGTAACATTAAAATTCTGGGTCATGTATGCATTTGCACCACTGACTCCACAGGTAAAAAGATACAAACGAGGCATATTGAGGAGTGAAATTACTCAAACTGTCCCCAATAGCAGCTGGACATTCTCAGCCATCATTTAATTAAGCCACATGAAGGCTTTTTGCTTTGCATCTCAAGAGTCATTAAAATTTTAAGGAAAAAAAACCCAAGGAACCCCTGCATTGAAAATGAATTAGTTTTGTGCTATTCATACATTTTCCTGGACCCCCTGAATACTGTTGAAAATTCAGGTATAGTGTGTATTCTTCTGTTTATCTTTCCAAGCTGCTTCCCTTTCAAGGAAAGCGTATTATCTCAGTTCTGTACTTTATAATGTTTGCAGTCTCAACAAGCAGAGCAAATTTTAAAGAGAAAAAATATACGGTTCCTGGCTCTGGGAGTTCAAGGAGCAGTTTTTCTGGACACTGACTTTCTTGTTCTTACATCACAAAAGGTTCCTCAGGTTGGGTGAATGTAAACAGCAGATGGCAGTGACCCCAAATACTGTCATAAACACATAAATTGCCCCCCAAAGGGCAACGCTGCCGTTCAGCCCACGCTGCCTGTCACCTCTGCACAGCACGGGATGCAGATGGAGACAACTCCACCTGTTCCACCTGAGGTTCGCCAGCGAAGCCCTCAGACCAAACCAAGGCCACCCACAGCTTTAGAGCCTCGCTTTCTTTAAACACCTGCTCCGGTCTGCTCAATGCCTCCTTCCCCCACCCCCTGCAACACTTCCAGAGCCCACAGGTGCTCCTTAAATAAAGTTCACGTCCCTTCCCCTCTCGTAAGAGTTCGATTTCAGGTGCTTTTATTTATTTGCTTGGTTAACTCCCAAGCCCGAACAGCCCGCGAGGAGAGGGAAGGGCAAACTTATTTTTAACGACAAAAACACAAAACCGGGGCGATCTCTGCCTGGGGCAGGGCAGGGCCCTCAGCTCGGCTCTGCCCGGAGCCAGCAAGGCCTGCCCTGCGCGCCCCGTGCCCCTACTCCGCCTCCCAGTGCCCCCAGTGCTCCCAGTCCCCCTCCTACTCCCCCCAGCGCCCCCACTCCACCCCCCGGTCCCCCCAGCACCCCCACTCCGCCGGTCAAGGCGACCCCTCAGCCGCCGCCCCGGGCCCCGCCGCACCGCACTCACCCCCAGCAAGCAAACCTTCAGCTCCCTCAGCGCCATGGCCTGGCGGGCCGAGCTCTCAGCGAGCGCCTGAGCCGCGGCCCGGCGCGACCATAGCCCTGCGCGGGCCCCCCCCGCACCCCGTTACCGGCCGCCCCCACTCCCCGCCCGCCGCGCCCGCGCCGCCATATTGGGCGGCATCACGTGACCGCGCGCCCCGCCCCCGCCGACATCTTGGGCTGCGTCACGTGAGCGCGGACCCCGCCCCCGCCGCCATCTTGGGCGGCGTCACGTGACCGCGCCGGCCCCTCGGGAGGCGGCGCCGCCGGGGGAGCGTTCGCCGCCGGTTCTTTATTTACACCGGCGGCTTTCGGGCCGCCCCGGGGGTCGGAAACGGTGGCTCTTCTTCCTCGTCGTGCCCTCTTCCCCAGCTCCTCGGCTGCATCCGTTCCAAGATGGCCGGTGAGCGGGGCCGCTGGGCGGGCGGGGGGCGCCTTCCTCGGCCGGCGGCAGCGCAACCAACCCGCGGTGTGTTCTCTTCTGTTTCTGTTTGTAGGGATCCCTTTGTGTTTTGTGGATTTGCAGGATGACTTAGATGATTGTGAGTAACTGTTTCCTGTTTTTCCGTCCCCGGGGCCGTTCGCTGCCCGCTCCCCCCTGCGTGAGGGTGAACGGGAGGATTTTGAGGCGCTTTGCGGCTCTTCGTGGCGCTTGGAGAAGCCTCTTGGGAGCTCGGAGCGCGTTCAGGGCCGGGCGGGCCCTGGCAGCGGGGTCTGGGGCAGGAGGAGCCCCGGGGCGGTGGCTGCGATGTCCCCGGGGCACCGGATCCCGTGTAAGCGGCGCCCTGAGGCGGCGTTAGGGAGAAGCTCTCCTCGGGGAGGCCCTGGCCCCGGCGCTCCAGGGAAGCGGTGGCTGCCCCCACCCTGCGGGTGCTCAAGGCCAGGCTGGATGGAGCTTGGAGCCCCCTGATCCAGCGGGAGCTGTCCCTGCCCGTGGCAGGGGGTGGGACTGCGTGTGCTCTGAGGTCCTGATGCCGAAAATGCTGGCAAATAAACTCTCTGAGACTCGTTTTGGAGTTTCAGAAAGCTTTATTTCAGCACTGGACATGTGAAGGAATGATTTCCATCAATTGTGTAATGAGACGAGCTGGGACAGGATGTATTTCCCATTTACATATATGCTATGAATTTTCCTCAGGAATCTTACACATATTCTGTTACTTTCCAAGGACTAATTTTAACATTATTATGAACTTCATAGCAGCCAAATCTCTTGCTAACTAGAGCTTTGGAGCCAGCTCTCTGTCTGAGCTTGCATTTTAGACAGGGAAAAACTGTGAACAGAGATGATTATAGAAGAAAACAGATCTGTTCAGAATATTATACTTAACATGTGATGTTATAATTTCTCTTTTAACTGTATCTGGAAAAACACTTTGATAAAAACATGCTAGAAAGAAAACCTTCTATCAGAGGGACATGTGGCTTATAGAATGGTTTAGGTTGGAAGGCACCTTAAAGCCCATCCAGTTCCAACCCCTGCCGTGGGCAGGGACACCTCCCGCTGGATCAGGGGGCTCCAAGCCCCATCCAGCCTGGCCTTGAGCACCTCCAGGGATGGAGCAACCACAACATCCATTGGCAGCCCGTGCCAGTGCCTCCTCACCCTCATTGTGAATAATTTCTTCCTAATGTCTAATCTAAATCTTCCCCCTTCCAATTTAAAACCATTCCCTGTTGCCCTGTCACTACAGATCCTTGTAAAATGTCCTTCCCCAGCTTTCTCGTAGTCCCACTTCAGGTACTGGAAGGCCGTCATAAGGTCTCCCCAGAGCCTTCTCTTCTCCAGGCTGAACAAGCCAACTCTCTCTGCCTGTCCTCATAGCAGAGGTGCTCCAGCCCTCGGATCATCTTTGTAGCCTCCTCTGGACCCACTCCAACAGTTCCATATCCTTCCTATGTTGGGATCTTTGGTGTGTCGCTGTAGGAAGCAGCTGTGTACGTGGGCTGGTTTCGGTAGCCCTTTGGTTGCTGAATTGACCTTTCTGTTAAAAAAATGAAAACCAATACTTGTATTTGTTTCTTATGCAATACTCTATTTGTTTACGACAAGACCGTTATTGTTTAATAGTATTTGAAAAGGTTTAACAGATGGATTTCTCCCCCAGTGAGCATGAATGAGTATTAACTTAGGAAGAATGTGATCTTTGGGAACATCAGGGGAAGTGTTAGGACACATAAGAGTTCTCTTCCATTGGAAAGATGTGCAGGGACATTGCCCCTGTGGGAAGCAGGTCCTTCTGTAGGATTTTGTTAGTTGTTACTCTAAGTGTTGTTCCTCGTTCTTTAAGACTTCTGCTTTTCACTAGTAGGGAGCAGGAAAAGGTTTTCATTTTGTTTTAGAAAGAAGAGTATAAACAATAAGATTGTGTACTTAAGAGTACTTGGTTTGTTTTGTTTATATTTTTGTGTATTTGAAAATGTTTTTAACTCTTCTCTTATAACTTGTAACTCTGAGTCTTAATGAATCTCAAACTGTAATTAAAAAGCACCCTCCTTAATACAATTATCTATTTGAAAAGGTAGAAATCTAAAAAATGTGTGGAAAATATTATATACTTGAAATCCATGTATTTGAATAAACAGGGATTTAAAGTTTTGATAACACTGTAAGAAGTTGCTTAAAAAGAGGTACTAAAGTTTATTGCTTGCTGCAGTAAGGAAACGTAAGATATTTGTAAGAAGTTGTCACCTTAAATGACAAAAAGCTTGTATGTGTTGAACAGCATTGCAGTGAGGACATGAGGTGATACATTTCATTGTGCTTATGCAAATTTAAAGACTGTTTTGCAGCGAGTTCCTTGAGCCAGAAGAGCTCCAACAGTTGTTGTTGTAGTACCTTATTTAAAAGTATCTTTCTCTCTGCCCTAATTAAAAAGAAAACAAAGGAAACCCTTGATAGTGCTAATAAATGCTTAACTGTTTGAATTGATTAGGCCTTTTTTAATTTCTTCCAATTCCCTTTCCAATTTTCTTCTCTCTGTAGCAAGAAAAAAAAAATCAATACTGGGTGTCATTTGAGTTCTGTTTGAGTGTGTAAAGTGCAGGCAGCAGAAATAAATCTGAACTTCCTGTAGTGGTCTGTTCGGGATCTTGGCCTCAAACCAGAGGTGACTGTCAAAGGGATGTGCATTTTTTTAGAGCATTATTGAAATCTTATTTTATGATTTAAAAATATTCTTTGATTAGGTTCATTAATTTGACTGTGCAGTTAGAATTCTGGCATTGAAAGCTGCCCTCTGTTACAGCAGAGTTCAGACCCCATCTAGGCTAAGATGTTATTGTGCTAATACAGTGACCACTCTAGCACTTCATGAGCTGTTTTTGGGAAAATCTCAGTGAAATAAGTTGTTAAAATAGTGTTGTTCACATTGAAGACCAATTCCATTGAAACAGAGACACTAGGGAATTCCTTTCAATTTGAGGGAAAGCTGTAGATCTCTGGACTTTGAGTACAATTTCTGACGTGGGTTCTTTTTAGGGTGAGAAGTTGGATCATCTGGAAAAATAATTAGCTCAATTATGCCCTTTGTACAATAAAGAAAATGTATTTTAAAGTTGTTTGTTCTTCTGGAAACAGCAGGAGAGAAAATTGCCTTCAGCTCATGAAATCATTGCACTCTGCACTATTATTTCCTACTTTGAATTGGCAAAAGTTAGTAGCGACGCTACCTGGTGATGTTGAATTGCGTAGTGAAATCTTGTGGCCTGTAGGTGATTCTTACAGGTTCTAAGCAGCTTTTGAGTCTGGGTCAAACCAACGCATGGTGAACTCCAGTTCAAATTTCAAGCTTGCTTGTTCGATTTTGTTGGAGGGGAAAAATACTGAATGTTTGATTCACCGAGGAAAGAGCATTACATAAGTTAAGAAATAATAGTTCATTATTTTTATGTAATTTACTTTCTAGTACTCTGGTGTATTCTGGAACTTATTAGTACCTATGGCTTCTTATTTTATGGAAAAAGAAAGTTAAAATTCTTGAGAGAAGCCAAAATGGATTTTGCTGTGACTATTACTTATGAGTCTGTGGAAAAAATCTCAGGTATTTAACTCTCTTGATCCTGAGCATAAGTAGTTTGCTCTGTTTTCCCTCTGGTCTTAGAAAGCACTGGTGTGTGCTTAGCTAGTTTAAATGAATAACAGAACTACTCCAAGTAGTAACATTAGGCTTATTCATCATGTTTACAGAATTAGTCCCAGGTATAGTATTGTAGTAAAACTTAGAATTGAGATTTAATTCATGGTCATTTGAACCAGTAGGGTTCTGAAATATTTGAAATGAACTGGTAAGAGTCTCCATTTTTAAACTATTTCTTAGTTCAAGAACAGATGGGCAGTAGATAAAGTTAATGACAAGTATACTGATTTTTTATTTTTCTTTGTGTAACAGGTGGCTAGCCTCAAAAATTAGTGAGTGAAAGTGTGTCTGATCTGTATGGATTTTAAAATATATATATAACAATTGCATAGATATAAGGATGGTCAGAGGTGGGTTTGGATGTAGAGAGTTTATTGCAACCTCAGAAAGGAAATCTGCAATCCCACATACACTGTGTAACTTCCTGTGAGCTTTCAGTGATACCATGGGTTTCTTTTGGAGCTGCAAATACTGGATGCTCCCTCTTCAGGTCCTGTGGTTGGTGGGAAAGCAGCCCTAGAGCACGTGGACAGATGGATTCCAGGCAGCTATTTAAGATGTGCAGAAGTCTTGGCTTGTCATTGTGCTTTCAAGCTGTTACCAGTTTTGTGCTTTCTCTTCTGATTTAAATACCTAATATTGTGTATAACCAAGTCAAACTGGTTTGTTGTCTTCAGTGGTTGTCACTCTGGGCGCATGTGCTGGTTTGAGAGATGATGTTAAATTCAGTTTCTTTTAATGAGACTTATTTTCCTTTTGAATTGGTCGTTTTTTGGCATGCACCTTTGTCAGCTGAGCCCTCTTAACTCATAGTGCATGTGGTTAGTCTACTTGTATTGGGAAGTAAAATGTGTTAAAAACGAAGGATTTTATGGCAGTTGAAATGAATTAAATTTCCAAGGTTGAATTTACAGGTCTGTAAGCAAGTGTTGCTCTTGACTTCGTTAGGGGCAACTTAAGATATTTTTGTAAGCCGTGTCCAATGATGTACAGATACTTTTCCTATGAAGAATAGTTATTGGTACAGGGTATTTCACAGTGTAACATCTCTTGCTTACTCTTGGAATTTTATTTTTTTTTTTTGGGGCTACTCTTCTTGTCTTTCAAGTTGGGTTTGAAGATTATGGACCAGACTGTGATAGCATGAGGATAACTGCATTCTTGGATATTCCTGGACAGGATAATTTAACTCCACTGGCTCGTCTAGAAAAATATGCCTTCAGTGATAACATATTTAACAGGTAAGGGTACAGCAGCTACACTCGATAACCTGAGTGACAGCATTGTGGATGCTCAGGTGTTGTAACTTTTGTTGTCATTCTCCTAAGCACCTGCTTAATTATTTCTGTTTGAATAACTGTTATGTAGCATGTCCGTAAAAAGAAGGTTTCGTTCTTGGTCACCTGAATAAGATTTCTCAACTCCGTCATTTGTTGTGTTGGGATGTAGAGAAGCTGTGTAACTGATAGATCTGAATGTTCAGAGAGGAGCTTGGTCTGGTTTTTGGATGCCCATTTGCCCAAGATAAGTTCCTCTTGTGGCCTGTCTGTGCCGTTGGCAGGATATTAAGGCAATTAATATGTTGTTCACTCCACAGGCAAATTATTGCCAGAGGTCTTTTGGATGTCTTTCGAGATTTCAGTAATAACGAAGAAGACTTCCTGACAGTGATGGAAATAGTGGTCAGGCTCTCTGAAGATGCAGGTTTGAAAGTTTCTTTGGGTTTTATATTGTTGGGGTATATTCAAGTGTTTGTAACTTATTTTACATAAGGTTCAATGTAGAAGGCCATAATTTTTGATGTTTGAGAAGGCAATGAGTGAACTAAAGAAACAAAATCATTTAACAGCAGTATCTGTCAGTGAAAACAAAGATATTTTTTTCTGGTTTTGAAGTATTTTGTATGGTAGGTGTATAAATGAAAACCTCTTACTTATCATGAGGCCCAAAGTAATATTTTTAAGGAGTTAATTACATCTGAATGTGGGGTATATGTGGTATTGAACAGGTATGCACTCTAATACTGCATGTGCATATGTTAGTGGTGATTGGATTTTCTAGCTAGTGCTCTCATTTTATCTGATCCCAGGTCTCTAGACTGTGGTGATGGTTGTAAAGCTGTTCTTTTTTTATTCAGCTTTGCTTTAAGAGCAGGCAATCTCAGCGGTGATACTTTCTTGTGTTTTGAGTCCTTTCATTTTCCTCTGTCAAACATTAAAAAAATGCTATTTGTTTCTTAAGGCACTTGATCTTTATTTCATATTTGGTTTTGACTTTTTTATTACTAGAACCAACTGTACGTACAGAGCTGATGGAACAAATACCTCCTATTGCCATTTTTCTGCAAGAAAGTCGACCAAAATTCCCAACGGCATTTGTTGAATACCTTATGCCCATAGTAGTGAGATACCTCACAGATGTTAACAATCAGGTGGGAAAAATACACCATGCAGTTGAATTGTTGGGAAATTCTGTGTGGCTTGGAGAATTTAAGGCATGAGGAAGAGATAATAGGAAATTCCGTGTTGATTGTTACCTGGCTTTTGTGTAGTGCTTTGTGTTTATTGGTTTCTGTAAGCTTTGCTAGGGAGGTCTGACTATATATGTGTGTGTATATTTATTGTTTTTAAATACTTAGATGATGAGAAACTTGCAGGATCTGCCTAGCAGCTCATTGGCACCGTGTTGTTTCTGGAGTCATGACTTACAAGTCCTGCCTTTTGCTCCATCTTTTGGCATTTCCTCCAAATTTGATGAAAAGACATCTAATGATTATATTAAAACTTAAGTATTTATCATTAATTTTTTGTGTTGTTAAAACTGCGAGATGTTTTCCCATTTTGTGTTGGTTTTTTTTAACTCGTACCTGTGTATATCTTGAAAATATACCTTTTTGGGGTTCTCATATCAGTAAACGGTGTTTTTAGTGATGTATTTTTGTTTGTTCACAGGTTAGAAAGGCAGGTCAAGAAGCACTGCTTATACTGCTGGAACAAGATCTTGTTTCTCAGAGTGACATTGAGAATAAGGTGTGTCCAATCCTGTTGGACCTCTCTGCTCCTGACAGTGATGATGAGTACAAGGTGGAGGCTGTCAATGTAAGTGAATGTGGAAGAAACCTTATCTCTTTCCATTTTGCAAACGCTTTTGTTGTCTGTCTTTTAACAGTGCTACACCTATAGCTCATGTAGAATAGAACAACTTTGTGTGAGATTTTCGTAAGCATAAACCCCAGAAAATAAACTTTATACTTGTATTTTCACTGTCCTGGGAGCTTTACATTAGTCACTGAACTTAAACTCTCTATACTGTTACTGTTTGTTTTTATTCCTTCTCTATTTGTTAGTGGCTCTGTTGTGAATGAAGAAGCCACTGCTCTGGTACAGTTGAAGTTAAGCTGTTAAGCCCTGAATCAGTAGGTTTCGTAGTCATGGTTAGTATTGAACACCATTGGAACAATGGGAATTCTCAAAGAATCTGAGCAGGGTCAGGACTTGATGCACCATACTGAAGTGTTAAAAATGATCTTACCTGAATTCAAGAAGAACACAAGGTTGTCCTGAGGACTGTCCTACTGAGTTCTGTTTATTAATGCTTTTGGGTAAGGACAGAGGTACTTTGGGTGGGTTTTCTTCAGGTGCTGTAAAAAGGAAAACTGGGCTGCTTAATTAATGAAGTGCTTGAGGCATCTTTTAAAATAATACTTATTGAGAATTGAGCTAGTAACGTTTGATTATTTTTTTCAGTTTAACATAACAAATCTTTAATTTTCATTCTGAACTTTTGAAAAGATCGGATTTAAAGAGACCGTCTCTGTACTTCAGGGTGCTAAATGATTGTCAAAATGGTAGCCAGATAACTTGAAAATGCAGTTAGTCCTTGGCAGCCTTGTTTTAATTCTTGTTAAGATTCTTATGTTCCTCAATAGTTTCTATACATTTGCTCTACCAGGTTTCACAGTAATGTGGTAAAACTATGACCTGATCTTAATTCTTACGCATTTTGAAAAAAAAACTTTCCCTGTTTGCTTTCAAGAAACCAATCAACCCCACAGAAAAATGCTGGGGGGTGATTACGTTTTAGCATTTCATCTGACACTTGACCTGTAAAATAGTTTTACCAGCTACATTTCCCTCTTCCTTATTTGGGAGTTGGGTATTGCTTAGGCAGTTTTCTAAGGTGCCATGTGAGCACCAGATGCCTTTAGGAGCTTGAAAATTTGTAGGGAAGTCCTTGAATGGTGTTTTCCTTAGCTCTTATTTAGCATTCCATTGCAAAGGCAAATGTTTCTAGGGATGAAGCTTATTTTTGTGGAACTAGAAAGCTTCAATAATTTTGGAAACAAAAAATAGAAGTATGAGTACTGTTACTCTGACAACACTTCTCTAAGTGTTAAGCTCCTGGTGCTGTGGGCAGAACAGTTAAATCTATTTCGTAATTGCTCTTGAAAGTAATTTTTAGGAGTGTTGGACTGTACTTACAGCTTTATAATTTTCTTTTCCTTACATTTACACCCTTCTTGAATTTAGATAATCTGTAAAATGGCTTCTATGTTGAGCAGAACAACAGTTGAGCACATGCTGCTTCCTCGTTTCTGTGAATTGTGCAGTGATGGGAAGTTGTTTCAAGTCCGAAAGGTTGGTGTGTTTTCAACCCTAAACCACCTAAAAATGAATTTGTGGGTGTTGAAATGCCTTCCTGAATAATTTGTAATAGCTTTGGCTGATGAACTTTGAAAAAGTCTGGAAGAGCAGTTTTAATTTCTGATGTGGTTATAGTTTCTGTAGGTCAGTAAGAAAATAGATAACGCTGAATAGCTTTGTAGCTGTAACTGATCTTGCACATTTAGTAGTTCTAGACAACATTTTCCTTAAGCCAGTGTAGCTGGTTGTAAGATGCAAACCTGATCTCTGCCGTCTTATTTCAAAATCAGAAATTCAGAAAGTATTTGAGACATCCTTCCTTTTAAAAAAATAAATCAAAAAATCTGGTGTTATCAAAAGGAGAAATCCCAGAAGTCTAAGAGTTAATGGTTCAGTACAAAAGGAAAGTTGTAGCATAAGAAGTCTTAAAATATTTGAATGGACTTAAGGGTCATGCAGAGTTTCATCTTGGTCTTTTGTATAAGCTGCACTTGTTGGAATTTGAGCTGTGTTATTGCCTTCTAATTAAGCGTTTAGAATGTTTAAATGAATGAATAAATTGTAAGTTAACACAGTTCAATCTTAATTGTTTTCAGATTTTTGCATCATCTTTTTCCTGCATGAGGAAGTGTGTCTTTTGCCTTAATTATAGCATTTCTAATGTACTGTAAATGGTGTTAACTTGAGACCTTGATTAAACTTTGCTTCAGCAAATCCCTTAAGCCAGTCTCAGCCATAGCAAAGACACTTCTGCCAGTGCGCCTTAGTGCTGACCCTCAGATCATATTTTAGTCTGCTTTGGGTTTGACAGCTGCTGTTTCAGAGTAGTTTAAACTTTCAGGTAGGCTTATTGTCCCTTTTAGTGATTACTGAAGTAGATGATGCTCTTTGTGCAGAAGCCTTCATTATTAATAGTATTGATTTCGAAGGCATGTGGCTTGTGGAGGCCTGCTCTAATGAGTCTCTTTTAGGGATGAGTTAATATTACAGGATGCAGTTACATGGCTGAAATTTGAATAGTCAAAACATGCAGTTGTTGCGTGGGATAAATAATGCATGGTGAAGCTGATAATAAAACTAAGGCGCTTAAAGAGCCAGAATGTTATTAATTACTTTTTTTTATTTTTTAGATTTGTGCAGCTAATTTTGGTGACATCTGTAATGCAGTTGGGCAAGAAGCCACAGAAAGACTGCTGGTATGTAAAAAGCAAGAGACTTGTATTTCTCATTTTGAAAGGTTTAATAATGAATACTTTTATCTTCTCTGTAAATTAATCAATGTGTGCATATCTTTAAAAATTGATTTGTCTGAGGCTTTAGTTGCAGTGATATGGCAAAACTGGGAATTAATAGAAATGCAAAGTTCTTGTTTTGCATAACACTTTTAAATACGTAAATGTAATTGTATGTATTTTATATATATTTATACACACACGCACTCTTTAGAATTACTGACTTTTTTTTTTCCCATGAACTAGGTGTCAGTCGAGTCACAATTTCAGGAGAAGCAGGCCATTGCATTTTTCTGTTCTTTTCTAGCGCGTGTGGTTATACATAAAACTCTAGTGAAGTAAATGGGAGACAGTTGGCTTTTTTAATGTCTTCAACTAATACATGTTTTTGTAACTGTGTCCCTATTCCTCTATTCATCACTTATTCTATTATCTCAAGTTATCATTGTCTCCATTTTCCAAACAAATACCTTGATAGTGAATTGCTGCAGTCTTCGTTTAGTCTTTTATTTGGTTTTGCTTATTTTTGGCAGATTCCCAAGTTCTTTGAACTCTGTTCTGATAGTGTATGGGGAATGAGAAAAGCTTGTGCTGAGTGCTTTATGGCAGTGTCTTACACCACGTCCCCAGAAGTTCGCAGAAGCAAACTTTCCCCACTGTTTATCAGTCTTATTAGTGACACTTGCAGATGGGTAAGTAACTCACAATAATTGATGCATATTCACAGGCAGGTCATGCATAAATAACGAGCAAGTCAGAAGTGTGCTGTAAATGTTCTCTGAACTGAATTGGCTGAGATTAGTCTACTCTGCTAAAATATAATCTCCTCTAACAAGAGTATCTTATTTTTCCTTTTTTACTACTTAAAATTTCTATCAAATTTTATGTGTAAACACTCTCCTGATAATAGGTGGCTTGTGTTGAGAGTATTCGTTGAAGTACAGTGACATCCTTCAAACTTATCTTAAAATATTTCCTCATTATGATTGTAGATATGTGTTTACTAATTGAATACTCTTTTCTTAGGTGTCACTTATTTGGAAATTGATAATTGGTATTAAGTGAAGCTCTTATAGCAAGAATCAATTGGTTCTTAGTTAAAAATGAAAATAAATTTTTATTTTTCAGCATTAACTCTGGGAATTGCATGAATTCTGACTGTCTTTTACAGGTTCGTCAGGCTGCTTTTCAGTCTCTTGGCCCATTTATTTCTACCTTTGCAAACCCTTCAAGTGCTGGTCTTTACATTCGAGAAGATGGGACACTGAGTATCCGACCATCAACGCTGGATGTGAATTCCAATTCCTGTCAGCCAAGCAACAATATAACTTTAATGTCCTCCAGTGCGAATACTGTATCGTCCAGGTAATATCATGGGAAGGATGTGGTGTAGGGAGGAAAAGATAATTCTTCCACTTGCTCTTCAGGGCTAAATGTCTCAACTTGAGAGTGTAGTTCCAGAAAAGGTGCAAAGAGTGAGGTCACATGTGTAGCCACATTGTTGAAAAATTCACTTTGGCTTCACGGGATGGTAAAGGGAAAACTGGTGAAGTAAAGCAATAGTGGTAACATCAATTCTGTCTTTTTGCAGAGAAGATAAGCTTCTGTAGATGATGCTGTCTTTTATCATGTATTTCACTGAGAAGTGTTGCTACACAGTACTTAGAAGTTTTATTTGGTTATTTGGATAGCTGTGTTTTTGTCTGTTACCAGTTCAGAACAGCCAACGGAAACCAAACCGGAATCATCAACTGAAGAGACTTCAGCCCAAGTTGATGCAAAGCTCTCAGTTGAGAACCTCAACAAAGATACCCGGGAAGAAAGTTCAGATTATTGCACCAACCCTGGAGAAGATGTGTCTCGGTTGCCTCAGGGTGGTAGAGTTGCTGCTGGTGTCACAGAAGTCACTAAGGATGGCAGTTTTCCTGGAGCAAACTCGAGGCTACATTCTGCTGAGGATGTATTTAATACTTTTCTATACTGGCGCCCTCCTCTGCCTGATATAAGTCAGGATCTAGAGCTGCTTCAGTTCAAGACTGAAATGCACAAAGATAGCTGCTCTGTGCCGTGTAATAACTGTGTTGCTAGTAGTGAAATAAAAAAAGTTCTAGAAACCTTACAGGAGCACATAGATGATCCAGATGTTCAAGGTGAGACTCTAATAGTGGTGTCACATTTTCTCTGAGCCGATTACATTTTCTTGTGGCCTTTACAAAACCCCTGAATGCATTTTAGTTGGCTTGGTATTTATAAAGTGGTGAGACTTCCTTGAGTAGTAAATTGTAGTAGAAAGTCATGCTGTGGTACCACCTTACAGGGGATTATAAGAAATATCTTGCCATACTAGAAGCTGGTAGAATGCTTCTGCTGGAAGTGTTAATGCATCCAAATCATTGCTCTTAATTTGTGATGTTTTTGTGGAAGAGTAATGAGCCTTTCCTTTTGAAGAGCAAATCTTTTGCTAATATATCATTTTTGTGCAGCTCAGACTGGACCTCGTTTTATCTTTTCAGATTAACAAATTACAAGTGTAATGCTTTCAAGTGCAGAAGGGAGACTAAATAGCTGTCTCTTGCTTCGTACAGCTCAGGTCCAAGTGTTGTCTGCTGCTCTCAGAGCCGCTCAGTTTGATTCTGTGGGTGACTGTGAGACCAAAAAATTGGAAGAAGGCAGCGGCGAACTTCAGAACAAAACTATTTCAGATGAAACAGCTGTTCCGTGTGCTGCTTGCATCCAGATGGAGGAAGATGCTCTTTCATCCCTTGACTCCCAGGATAACAGCAGTGATCAGACCACCACCAGTAAACAGAAAAGCACAGTAAGTGTGCGTGGGGATTCTTGTCTGAAATTAGTTCTTACCAGCTGTACTGTGTGTGTTTGTGTAGTCCCCTTTTTAACTGACCCAGCTTCTGATCTGAAGCCTTTGAACATCACTATGCTGTAACTGTTGTACACTAATTATGTGAGAAAAAGGAAAGCTATTGAGGGCTTTTATTTCTGTGTGCACACAAATTACCCAAGAGTTAAGGTTTTGCAGTACTATTGCTTTTTTTTTCCTGATGAAGTGTACCAAGTACGATTTCACCTCTTCCTCTCATGAATCTAAAATCAGTCTTTTATCTCCAGACAGGAGCCTGAATCAGGTGGTGACACATACACAGTTCCTGGTTACTGTTTCTTGATTATAACATACAGATAGAAGTAAAAAGAATTGTTTTCACAATACTTAATGTTGCTAGCGCTAACTGTGAAATATAAAGAAAAACTGTCCTTGTCTATCAACAAAAAAGTAAAATACTCTGTGAACTGTTAAACTGAGGTTTTGGTCTTTTAAACTTTTCCATTATTTGAAAGGTAAGTAAAGCTTTTATCATGGTATTGTCTAACTTGGAACAACTGCTAAGCTGTGTTGTTTATTCTTGGCATGAATTTAAATTACATTAAAAACTATTTGAGGGTATAGCAAGAAGTAACCATCCAGAAACTTATGAATGCTGGATTTATTGCGCTAAATTAGTTTGGTTTTTTAGTAGTAAATCTAACTACTGTTACCTTTGCTGCTACAGTCTTCTTAGTGTTTGCCTTAGTGTACAACTCCATTGTCTTTCTGTACTTGTATAAACACACTTAAGCTTTGTCTGTGCAAGGCTTTGTCTGTAAAAGGCTATTCTGTATCTGAATTGTTGTGTTCTGCAGTGCGATGCTTTGAAATATCTCAGACAACAGTAAGTGTAATTCATTTCACGAGCTAGTCTGTCCTTTTCCAGGCCTATGAGGAGCAGCACAGAGGAACCAGTGTATTTTTAAAGAAAGAGCAAGAAAGTAACTCCATGTTTGAAGATGACAAGTCAAAATTACAGGTGATTTTAAAGTAGTGTTTAACTGGTTTAGTGGAGTAGTGTATACAGTTCCTCTTTAACTCAGTGATAGCATCTGCAATTCATTAATTGCTGAATGTGAAGAAATGCTCTGGGTATTTGAGGAGAACCCTGTTTTAAATCAGAAAGCTAGAAAAATTCTGTTACCTTTTTGGCACCTTAGAGACTTATCTGTGCAACCAAGGTAGATGCTGGCTGTACTGTTTTGTCACTGGATTTACTGTTTGTCTTCAGCAAAGAAGAAATTCTTGGTTTGGCTTGATGCAACATGTTGATAGTATTGTTGAAGTATTAATTACTATTCATTGCTGACTGCTCTGTCCTAGTGAGAGGACAAATACCTGTAGGGGTCATTTACACTTTGTAAAGCCAGACAACAAAAGGAACATCGTGCCACTGTGTGATTTGCTGCCAGCTGGTTGATAGCCAGAGAATACTGTAGCGCAACAGGTGTATTTTCTTTCTGATCTTGAAGTGTGTGTGGCTGATGTGCTCTCTGTCTCTGTAGGATATCATACCCCAGCCTTTGTTAGACCAGTACTTGTCAATGACTGACCCAACTCGGGCCCAGACGGTTGATACTGAAATAGCCAAACACTGTGCTTACAGTCTTCCTGGGGTGGCCTTAACGCTGGGCAGGCAGAACTGGCACTGCCTGAAAGACACGTACGAGACGCTGGCCTCAGATGTACAGGTAAAAAAAATCATCATTAAAAAACTGCTGTATCAGAATTTTGAATAGCTTTTTAGTTCTGTTTGTTGCACTGAAGTTAAAACGTTGTGTACTTGGTTATAAGGGATTAAATGTGCATTAAAAATACAAAACTCAAGATTTGCATCAGACTTCGTAAATGCAATGAATGTTTTCTACTGCTGTGTAGAAATGTTTCTTCTGCTCTCGGTCCTCACACAGGTGTTGTTGAAAAGCTGCTTTATTTTAGTTATGGTGCCTAATCTGGGTCGCTTCTTAAACTGTTTGCAGTGGAAGGTGCGTCGGACGCTGGCTTTCTCCATCCATGAGCTGGCGGTTATTCTGGGTGACCAGCTAACAGCTGCTGATCTGGTGCCGATCTTTAACGGATTCTTGAAGGATCTGGATGAAGTGCGTATTGGTGTCCTTAAACATCTATATGACTTTCTAAAGGTAGGAAAATGTCATTTAGCTTCTCAAGATTTTTTTTCTAACACCATTATATTAAGAAAGGTTTTTTAGAGATATGTAGGTATCAAACTCTAACTACGTGTTTAGTTTTGTGCATTACTGCCATCTTGTGCGTCTGTTGCTTTTTTTAAGATCCCTCACTTCTCTTCTGTCATATGTCCCAGCAAAATATTGTTGTAAAATGTGGTTGTAAATCCTTCTGTAGCTGTTGTAAAGGAATTAGTATTTTGTGCAGTCCAGCTGGAAAGCTTGGCAGTTAGCAATTTGTGTTGGGGCCTGGCTGAGAGAGAGCAGATCCTAGTGGGCTGCTGCATGACAAACACAAATATTTGGGTTTGATTTTGGGTTGCTTGGTCGCATGCCCAGAGATGGTGCTTTGATGGGTGTCGTTGCAGAAGTGATGACTTCATGTACTTTTTTGGTTGTCAATTTTGTGTGTCCAGGCACTCAACTGACTGTGTGCAGTACTTTGTAAGCACCTTGTGAATGATCTTTTGCTTTCAAGTGGGAAAATGCTCACAGGTGTGAATGGAGTAATTCACCAGAGAACTGCAAGTGTTGAGATCTGTCAGTTTTATACTAGTAATGTTTTTCCTTCAGTTACTTCATGCAGACAAAAGGCGAGAGTATCTTTACCAACTTCAAGAATTTGTGGTGACTGATAACAGCAGGAACTGGAGGTTTCGTTACGAGCTGGCAGAGTATGTAATTTTGTTAACTTCTGATTTTAATCTACGTTATTGACTTGGAAATGGAGAATTACATTCGGAAGTTAGCACACCCCAATTAGGAACTAAAAGATTACAACCATTGTTTATTAAGGGACTGAATATAAAAACCGCTGGCTGTTAGGGTTTCTTCCAAGTATTGGGGTGGGTTTTCTGGCAAGTTCTGTACTTAAATGATTGATTATACCAAAATAGAGAGATCTAGTTCACTTGGAGCTTGTGAAACCTGACAAATTTGATAGATGTCATTCAGTGAGGCATCAGATTTGATTCGGTTCCAGACTGCCTTGTAAAAATCAGTGAAAAGTACACAGTCATTTTTTTTAATGAGTATGAAAATAAAAACAGTTCTTAAATTACTTTATTCATTTGGTATTTCCTTATGGCTGGGTGTGTAATGGAGATGGAGTAACATCCCACAGTTCTTTTTCTACAAGCCTTGTTGATATTTGAAGCATCCAGAGAATGTTTGTAGGCATAGTTTGCAGCTAAAACCTGACCTTTATGTTTATCTCATTGCTTTGCTTGGGCTATTGAGGATTTAGTCTCCCGTTGTAGTTTGGCTCAAGCTGAATCTCTCTCTAGTGCAGGATGTGCAGCAGCTCCCTGACACCTAGTGGAGAGCTGTGGCGTTGGTGGTTGGCTTGATGACACCGGGCACTGGTGTGGCTGGACTGAGTTCCATGCAGTTCTGAGATACAAACCATTTTTCGCAATGTAGATTTCTACACTGAACTAAATATTTTGTTTTTACTTAGCACGAATGTACAGGATATTGGTCTGAAATTGCAAAGAAACTTCTCGCTGTGCTTCTGTTTGTAGCTTTTGTTACTATGTGGGATAATTTGATTCATGGATACTTCTAGTTTGGATACAAGTTTCTCTTCTGCTCCTTGATAGAGAGGTGCATGACTTCATCCATTACGTGTGTGCATCTCTGTGAAGTACAGAACAGGTTCAGGTGCTTTGTAGTAACTGTGATATTTTTGAGGCTCCAAATGATCCTTCCTTGCATTTAACAGATGGTATAATTGGAGCAGGTTAGTGTTGCACTTGCTAGAGTTAATCCCTCTCTTTGTGTTTCAGGCAGCTGATCCTGATACTGGAACTCTACAATCCCAATGACGTCTATGACTACTTAAGACACATTGCACTGACTCTCTGCTCCGATAAAGTTTCAGAAGTTCGGTGGATCTCCTTCAAGCTGGTAGGAAACTTTGTTCACTTCCTGGCAGGAGAGGAGGAAAAAGATCCTTGGGAGGGATACCTGAAATCACTGTGCTTTCTTTCAGACAAGTAGAGTGCGTGCAGACATGTTTGGATAAACAATATGGAAAAAAAAAACTAAAATGAGAACTTTATAAAATGCTTTGAGTTGTCAGACTTCCACAGATATTAAAATATTTCTCTGTTGGTTGTATGTGAATGGTAAACATATTTTCAACTGGATGAAAACCAGGATATAGAAGATTTGGGAGACCTTCCCCCAATTCTGGGAAAGGGGAAAAAAAAGTTTCTGACCCTTCATTAAAGTTGGTTTACTTTGTTATCAACCTCGTGATAACTCCATGGACTCCTGAATTGAGTAGAAAAATTCCTTCAGTTTCTTCTTTCTTCATGGCACCATGGAAAGGGTCATTATTTTAATGGTTTTAATTTCTTTAAGTGTTTTTGTTTCACCTGAACAAACAGCTTTTTTAAAGTTTATGCTTTCTTTTCTTCAGAATAAGAATGGTAACTTACCAAATTCTGCAAGCACAGCTGATTACACTGAATACCATTTTTAGTGTGCCTTTGCAGGATTCAAATGAAATCATGACTTTGTAAGGGCTATAAGTGAAGTCTCATCTCTTCTTTTTTTCTCCTGTTTCCCCTTCCCCCTGGCTTTTCTTCACAGGTTGTAGCAATACTACAGAAGTTCTACACAAACAATGCAAATGCACTGGGATTAAATTTCATTAATGAACTTGTAGTGCGATTTCGTCACTGCTCCAAGTGGGTTGGAAGACAAGCTTTTGCTTTCATTTGTCAGGTTGGGATGTGTTTTCTCTCTCCTTTTCTATGGTACATTAAATTTGGAGCCAGTGTGGGCAAAAGTGAAATTTTGGACTCCAGAGTTGCTTTGTCGTTCTTTGAGTTCTGTGATTCCATGGGGTGACAAAAGAGAGTGGCTGAGTTAGTCTGATCTCAGTAGCAGCATGTGGCTGTGCAGTTTCAAAGCTGTGGTCATTGTTTTGTTCTGTGGCTCCAGCTGGAATAGCTGATCCTTATACTTTACAGTATCCCAGTAGAAGTCAAGAAATGAGTCCTAAACTGAGATGCATTTTGTAATACTTTAACATACATAAAAGGTATGTTAAAGGTTCACAAGACATCTTCAAACCAACAATGAGTACTAGATTCCAGGAACTATTTCCATCTTTATTTCCTCTTACCTACCCCTCTCCAAAGCAAAAATGCTTGCTTCACTGGTGATGAGAAGCAAGGGTTGAATGTTGAAAGGCAAAAGGATGATGACTGGCAAGAGCCATATTTCCTAAAATGAAGCTGAAAACAAGTTTTCTGCCTTTGTTGGGTCATCTCCAGGTTAACTTCAGAGTGGTAAGGCACATTTTCATAGCAGTATTTCAAAGGTTGCACTTATTTCACCAGCATAGGGTGTTATTTGTTCAGGGTTGAACAGTGCCTTTTTTTAATAGGCCAAATTAAAGGCAGGGTGGGAAGGAATGGCAAAAAGCGTATTTTTAATGCAAAACTTGCTTTCTCACATTCTGTATTTATCCTGTAGGCCGTAGTAGAGGAAGAATGTATGCCTGCTGACCAGTTTGTTGAACACTTGCTCCCCAGTCTTCTAAGCCTTGCTTCAGATCCTGTGCCAAACGTGAGGGTTCTGCTGGCCAAGGCCCTGAGGCAGACGTTGCTGGAGAAAGGTCTGGTCATTACTTTCCTTGGAAAGAGCAAAGGTCTCGTGAGCACAGTCTTTCCTCTGCCAACGCAGGTCCCTCTAGATTGGCTTAACTGTTTAGTTCTGTTTATACTGAGAGCAGAGTCAGATGCTGGAATCTGGAATCGCGTGTTTGAGTTCAGATTTAGCAGTGGGTAGTGCAGTGCTTTTCCTGTCTGCGGGGGTCAGTCCTGCTCGCTGAGGGGCCGTGCTCGGGGGCGCTGCCGTGTGCTGCCGCCCGGGGGCAGCACTGCTGCCGCCGCGAGACGCTGCGCAGCCTCTGCGCTCTGCAGCCGTGGTCTGTGCGGGACAGCAGCTTTGCTTGAACATCACAGTAGGTTACTCTGTGTTTCAGACCTTTATGTTAAGGAAGCAGTTGGCTTTGGGGTCTTTCAGGTGAAGCATTACTCCTTTTCCTGAAATGATTTGCTTTGTCATTTGAGTCTTAAGCTGACAGTTGTGCTAGGAGAGAATGTAATTTTGTGTGCTGCTACAATTTCCTGTATTTCAGTTCCTTCAACAAAAAAAAAAAAGCTGATCTGTGAATATTCAAAGGAAGATGCACAGGAACCTCCTGTTCAATCTTTTCAGAATAGCATACAGAGAATACTTTGAAAAACACTGTACAGTGGCTGCTTCCTGAGCTTGCTTTTGATATGTTGATACATTTCTGTTTAGGGTTTAGCAAAAAGAGTTTATCTTAGAAATATGCAAGTACCTAGTGAAATGAGTAAGAAGCAGCATATTTCTCTTTCTCTGTCAGCTTCCTTGGCTGGCTGAAGTTTCTCTAAGGAGCCTGTGAATTGGATGAGCTGCCCCAGATGTTTTTGGTGTCCTCTCTTTCTGCACCATTTGCACCCTAGGGTTTATTCTGGCTTTGATTAAAATTGTCTTTTTTTCCCTTTTTTCTAGCTTACTTCAAAAGTGTTGGCAATCCTCATCTCGAAGCTGCAGAAGAGACCATTCTTGCCCTGCAGTCTGACAGAGATCAAGATGTCTCCTTCTTTGCCACTGTAAAACTAAAACAGGGTAACATGGACAACACTACCATTGACAAACAAAACTAATTTGTTCTTCTGCAGTATATGCTGAACATCAAAATGGTTCTTCCCCTCATATTTGCAGTTACTATGTCTGATATGAACAAACAGGAAGGTTTTTGTTACCTACTTGAGCTGGAAAGGGTCTGTTGAGAAACGTTACGGTATTCATTTGATGACAGCTCTTTGTCTGCAACTCTGTCTGATACACAGGAGTTTTCTTGTAAATGGTTTTTTCTTTGTAAATGTGGGTGATAACTCTGGTCTCACCTGCATTTAAGTATTGTGTGTATAGTCTTACAGCATTACTCTGTGTTTCAGTGTAATTGGATTCATGTTTCATTTTGTAACAGAACATTTCCAGTAGAAGAGCAGTTTGCTATAAGCTAAAAATGGTTTCTAAACCTTAGAACTTGATTATAACAACCTTACATGAAGATATTTCCTCACTTTTATTGTAGTTTTTGTATGGTTTCCAGTATTGCCTTTTAACTGAAAACAGTGTATATATGTGAATAGTTTTAACAAAGAAAAAAAGATCAAGAATTTAATTCTGTATCAGTGGGGAAAAGCTCAAATCATTTCATTTTACAAAGTCATTACTCTTCTAGAGTAATGCCTTAGCATGGTTCATTTTTACTGTATATAACGTGATATTTTTCACAGTGGAGAGAGCTCAAGATTCTTTGTACATTGTGACTTCTGTATTAATTTGTTATTTCTGAGCTAGAGCCTTACAGGTGTCAGTGCCTCTGGTTTTGTTACTGCTTGCTCTCGTAGCGGTAGGCAGATAGCGGATTTCCCAAATGGAAAATGACCCGTTCTGCCCTAGCAAAGTTCACTTCATGGAAGGGATTCAGTTCCTGCAACAGGCACTGTATCAGAAATCCACAGGTGTAAGGTTTTGTTTGGTTTACATACAGCTCGCTTAAAAACACCTTTTAAGAGGTCCAACATTCAAATCCCTAAGTCTGCTACTTTGCTCCTAAGAAATAACCTCTAAATTCTGAAAAACCCCAAATAACAAATGTTTAGGGGAAGGGCAGTGGCAGAGTTTGCTCTCTAGCTTCTGTTGATGATGTGGTAAGATTTGGGGCAAACAACAAACGAAGGTTACAGAGATCCTTAAGATTAAGTAGGGCATCCTCTGTGTATTTAAACAGGTGTTCTGGAAGGAAGAAAGAAAGAATATAGAGGTAGGACACGGTTCTGTTAATAGAATTGGAGACCTTCTGACCATTTTGAAAGATAAGGCTAATAGCTTTTGGTGGATCCTGTCCTCTGTGACCTAAATCCAAAGGTAATGTGGGGCCTGTCTTTTTTGATTGTGGATTGGAACTTTGTCCTGTTCAAAAACTTAATGCTTAAATACAAAAGAAATTATTTCCTGTAATAATTTATTGTAAATAGACATGTGTAACTATTTGCCCTTGTTTCACTGCTCTACTTGTGAGCAGCTCACATGAGCGCAGGTCTTTACAGAAGCTGCTTTATTACTTTTTTTTTATTTTAAATCTGGCTTCTCCACAGCACAGCAAGTAACTTCTTCAGCTGGGTTCTGTATTTTTGGAGGGCTATAAGTTTGTTTAACAAGTCTTGTATTATAATATGTACAGTATTTGTAACAGTTTTTTTCCTTGTGAGATCACAAAATGTGTTCTGGCAGTTGCAGGCAGAAATTTAGCACTGCTGTTAGAGCAAATGGGGTGAACTCTAACCTCTGCAATGTTCTACATTAATTTTGTACAATTTTTTTATAATTTAAAACATGCTTCTTCAGTACAGACCTTTTTATGATTGCAATTTCTTAACAAAGAGACCTCTCAAATTAATTTTTTCTAGTTCTAATATCTTTTTCTAATGCTGGTATTTTCTAATGGTTCAGATTTTCTAAGGCATTTTTGACAAGGTTTTACTTCCGTTTTTTATTATTCATTCAATTTCTCAGCACCGAACAATTTTTTTTACGTGTGTTTATATGTAAGTATGTTTGAAATGTACTGTATATAAATTAAATACTTTGAGCATTAACCCAACCCAGGTTTTTGTTTGTCAGATATTCTCAAATAGTTACTTTACTTGCAATAATCCACTGGAAAACGCAAGCCTCTGTACATTTTAGCATGTTTGGTTAGTGTTCACTAAGAGTTTTTAATTAGGATATGTGTAAGCAGTAAGCCACCAGCTGTGAAAGTTCACTAAAAAGCTAAACAAAGTTCTTTTGGTCCCTCTCTGGCTCCAGAGATCACATCTGTTTTAAATGATGTGATTTCAGTTGAGCACTTAAAAGCTCTTGTTAAAACTCTCCAGTTGCATGCATTAATGGAGGACATTGTGGTTTTGGGGTGGGTTGGTTTTTTTGTAGACAATGTGCAGGTCTATTGAACAGATTTACCTTCAACAAGGTTTGTCTTTTTGTTTTAGTTTTAAGCTAGAAGTGACTCTAGCATGACTAAAGCCTGCACTTTACGTCCTGTACTAGACATACTAGACAGGTGTCTGCCATGCAGAGCGCAGCGGTGTGTTCACATGCAGTTCTCTGGGTTGTTTAAATTATGCACAAATATATTTTAAAAGGCAGATGGAGCAAAGTTAGGTAGTTGATCCACTTTCACAGCAGCAATAAGAATATCACTTTTAACCACTTCTAGCTAAGGAAGATGAAAGTGAGGTTAGTGGGTGCAATATTGCTTGGGTGCTGTTATGAAATAGACAAGCACTTGTAATCCAAAGCATGTTTGTCGTGTTGCTTAGAACTTGCCCTTGCTGGAGTCTCATGTATGAATACGCACACTTGGCACCAGTCAGGATGCTGCCCTGTGGCAGTTGTGTTGCACACAGTGGTGTTCAGAACCCAGTTAAGTGGGGACACTCTGGAAGTGTCACTTGTTAGTCAGAATATAAAGAATCTATGTAAGTTTGTATTTATCTCAATAAATCCTGTGACTGTTTTATAAACCATCTTGTGGTAACTGACTTTTGTCATGTGGGATGTGAGGGTGTAGTAAAAAATCCATCAGAGGTTCTTTAAGTTGGAAGGGTCACCTCCCACTGGATCAGGGTGCCCAACGCCCCATCCACCGTAGCCTTCAATATTTCCAGGGCTGGGGCAGCCACGACTGCTCTGGGCAACCTGTGCCAGGGCCTCCCCAGCAAAGCCTTTCTACCTAAGATCTTACCTCAGTCTCTGCTCTTTCAGCTGAAAACCATTCCCCCTCGTCCTGTCTCTGCACTCCCTGATCCAGAGCCCCTCCCTAGAGCTTTCTCTTTATCTAGGCTGAACTCTCTCAGCCTGTCCTTGTATGGGAGGTGCTCCAGCACTCGAATCATCTCCGTGGCCTCCAACAGATGGATGTCCTTCCTGTGGTCGGTCTCCAGAACTGGACACAGGGCTCCAGGTGCTGTCTCTTCAGAGCACAAGGGCAGAAGAGCTCGCAGGGTGACGAGCCCGGGGCCAGGCTCCGGCGGGCGCTCAGCAGCCAGCCACGCCTGCTGAGGATGACTGGTGACACCTTGGGCACGAATCTCGGTTTCTGGCTGCGAGCGCAGTTCTCGGGCCAGTTTCCTTAGCAACAGGCGGGCCGCGCGCGTTGCTAAGGAAGTGCGTCACTGGCGGGGGGGCGGGACCAGCGGGCGCTTCCGGCGCGGCGGGCGGAGCGGCCGGGGCTCCATGGTGACGGCGCAGGTGAGCCCGGCCCGGCCCGCCCCGAGCGGCGCCGCCCCGCGACCGCGGCCCCTCCGGCCCCTCCGGCCCCCGCCGCCCCTCCGGCCCCCGCCGCCCCTCCGGCCCCTCCGGCCCCCGCCGCCCCGGCACCTGGTCAGACGCGCGGGCGCGGCCCCGCCGGCGGGGGGAGCGGCGGGACCGGATCCTGAGCAGGCCCTGGGGAAGGGCCGTATGCGACCCCGCACCCCGTCAGGGCCCATCTCCCCGCCCCCTCCACTGTCCCCGTCCCCACCCCGGGCCGCGCTGTCCCCGTGCCCCGCGCTGGCTCCGCACGGCCCCCGGGACGTCCAGTCCGGCACGGGGGCTGGGAGGGCGCGGCAGCAGGGGGGACGGGAGGTTGCGGGGGGGGCAGAAGGCACAGGGAATGGAGCGGAGCCGGGAGGAACCCACCGGGTTTCTGGCGTCGGAACCGCAGGGAATGAGCCGTTAAAGCAGCCAAACCCTGTCCCAAAGTGTCACAGCCACGCGGTTTTTTAACTCCTCCAAAGACAGGGACTCCCCCGCTGCCCTGGGCAGCCTCTGCCAGTGCTCCACAGCCCTTTCTGTGAAGAGATATTTCCTAATACCCCGTCTAAACCTCCCCTGGCACAAGTTGAAGCTATTTGTTCTCATCCCTTGTTCCTTGGGAGAAGAGACCAACGCCCACCTCACCACAACCTTTCAGGAGCTGCAGAGAGCGATGAGGTCTCCCCTCAGCCTCCTCTTGTCCAGGCTAAACAGGCCCAGGTCCCTCTGCTGCTCCCAGAACCCCTGGGGCTCCAGACCCTTCTCCAGCTCCGTTCCCTTTCTCTGGACGCACTCCAGCCCCTCAAGTTCTTTCTTGGAGTGAGGGACCCAAAACTGAACCCAGGATTCAAGATGTATAGAATCAAAAGCCCTGAATCAGAACACCCGACTGACCACCTCTCAGGAGCCTGGGCAGCAGGGAGAGAGCAAAGTGATGCTAGATTTACAAAATGTGAGATTTATAACAAAAAGCCTGACTGCAAATAAAACTAATGGCAAAGGATTATATTTATAAGCAGTTTTGAAAGCATTATGATTATTTTTAAGGGTGCAGGAAAGGATCTCTGCCAACTATAAAGATGTGGGTTGGTGAAGATGCTTTGCAGCAGACCCTGTAGAAGCGATAGTGTTTGATGGGGAGGCTTTGACAAGGTCACCATGTCCCAGTTCAGACTTTTTCATGTTCATTGTTTTTATTCTTCAAAATCCCTCGCAACTTAATGGGTGCAAAGTGCTGCTCGAATAGATGGGTCGAGTTGTTGGCTTTGTGAAGAATGGTCACCCGCAGAACGTTGTCTTCACCTCTTCCCTCCCATGTTTCTGTTGTAGGTTCCTAGCAGGGGATCATCCATCGCTCACATCCCGCTGGCCACAGAGCTGCTGCCATGTCAAAGCTGAAGAGCTCCGAGTCCGTGAGGGTGGTGGTGCGATGTCGGCCGATGAACAGCAAAGAGAAGACGGCTTCATATGAGAAAGTCGTCAACGTGGACGTGAAGCTGGGGCAGGTCTCAGTGAAGAACCCACGGGGAACAGCTCACGAACTGCCCAAAACGTTCACTTTTGATGCTGTGTATGACTGGAATTCCAAACAGGTGGAACTTTACGATGAGACCTTCAGGCCTCTTGTGGACTCTGTTCTGCAAGGGTTTAATGGGACGATCTTTGCCTATGGGCAGACAGGAACAGGGAAGACGTACACGATGGAAGGGGTGCGTGGTGATCCCGAAAAAAGAGGTGTCATCCCCAATTCATTCGATCACATCTTCACCCACATCTCTCGATCCCAGAATCAGCAATACCTGGTTAGAGCTTCTTACCTGGAGATCTACCAGGAGGAAATCAGAGACTTGCTATCCAAGGATCAGTCCAAGCGGCTGGAGCTAAAGGAGAGGCCGGACACGGGTGTGTATGTTAAAGATTTGTCCTCCTTTGTTACGAAAAGTGTCAAAGAGATCGAGCACGTCATGAATGTGGGAAACCAGAACCGCTCTGTTGGCGCCACCAACATGAACGAGCACAGCTCTCGCTCCCACGCCATCTTCGTGATCACTATCGAATGCAGCGAGTTAGGACTGGATGGAGAGAACCACATCCGCGTTGGGAAACTCAACCTGGTCGACCTCGCAGGCAGCGAGCGCCAGGCTAAGACTGGAGCGCAGGGGGAGAGGTTAAAGGAAGCTACTAAAATCAATCTCTCTCTCTCAGCTTTGGGCAACGTTATCTCTGCCCTTGTAGATGGCAAAAGCACGCACATTCCGTACCGGGACTCCAAGCTGACGAGGTTGCTTCAAGACTCCTTAGGTGGCAACGCCAAAACTGTGATGGTGGCCAATATAGGTCCTGCCTCATACAACGTAGAGGAGACTCTGACAACCCTGCGGTACGCCAATCGTGCCAAGAACATCAAGAACAAGCCGCGCGTGAATGAGGATCCCAAGGATGCTCTGCTACGAGAATTCCAGGAAGAGATTGCTCGACTCAAGGCACAGCTGGAAAAACGGAATATTGGCAAAAGAAAGAGGAGGGAAAGGAGGAGAGATGGTGGGGAGGAGGAGGAGGACACTGAAGAGGGGGAGGATGAAGGGGAAGACAAAGATGACTATTGGAGGGAGCAGCAAGAGAAGCTGGAGATTGAGAAGAAAGCTATAGTTGAGGATCACAGCTTGGTGGCAGAAGAAAAGATGAGACTGCTGAAAGAGAAGGAGAAGAAGATGGAGGACCTGAGGCGAGAGAAGGAAGCAACAGAAATGCTGAGTGCTAAGATCAAGGTAGAGTTCTTCCTTGTATTTTTGAAAGCCGTTTTTGTGAGGAAAACAGCAAGGTTGCCAGTTGGGAAAAGTATTTCAGATGAAGTTTCCAAAATAGTGGTTTTTGTTTGGATTTTAAAATAAACCATTTCCAGACAGGATTTTAAATGCCTTTCAGATCCACTGTTAATTACATATTTTGATGTTCATAAGTTGTTTGTTTTTCTGATGTGCTGATTGTGTGGGGTCAGCAGCAATCGGAGCAATAAGGTGTGGCCATACAGCCTTGCACAAGCTGTAGAACAGAAACCGCTTCCTCTCCTCACAGGTCGGTAACAGGAGAGAGTGTGTTGGTTCTCTGGTTTTGCCACACCTTGCAGTGATGCCTCATTCTGCACAAGTTACTGTTTCGTTAATCCCACCCTTTTATAGGAATGTCAAGGAACATTAATTTTTGTGGCAGCTGACTTCAAAAGGGAAGGTTGTATCAGGGAGCTGCCCTGGGAGGTTGTGTCCCTAGGAGAGAGTCATGTTCTGTGGAAAAGACCAATGAGATGAGGTGAGTACTGAGAGAAACTCCTGACCTTGTTTCCTTTCAGGCCATGGAAAGCAAACTTCTGGTGGGAGGGAAGAATATTGTGGATCACACAAATGAACAGCAGAAAATCCTGGAACAGAAGCGGCAGGAAATTGCAGAGCAGGTACGAGGAAGAATGTTTGTAATTTGGGGTAGGCAGCCTGGCTGCTAAACTTCCATAGAGCTGAAGAAACTAAAGAAAATGTTCCCAGGGTTAACCCTGAAATTGATAAAAAGAAGAAAAAAAGAATCTAAATGTGACATTGATTCCTTTAATTGAAGCTTGAGCATTTATTCACATTGCCTCATTTTAGTAGCAAAATAAGGCCAAGAGGAGTTAACGCTTCCAGTGCTCCTGAGGCGAGGTAGGAAGCACTGGAAGCCAAAGCCCTGGAAGCCCAGGGTGTAAAACCACCCTGAGCGTTTGTTTCATGGAGGCACAGTGCACCTGTGGGCTCTAATGTTGTGCCTCACCTTCCTCAGAAACGTCGGGAGCGAGAAATCCAGCAACAGATGGAAAGTCGGGATGAGGAGACACTAGAGCTGAAGGAGACCTACAGTTCTCTGCAGCAAGAGGTGGACATAAAGACCAAGAAACTCAAAAAGGTAACGAGGAGGTGATTCCCTGTCTCCCTTACTCCCCAGTAAGGAATGAAATCCACTTGAGCGTGAAAGTAGTGTTGGCAAGGAGTGACTTCTGCTCTTGTTGTCTGTTCCAGTTGTTTTCCAAGCTGCAAGCTGTGAAGGCAGAAATCCATGATCTCCAAGAAGAGCACATCAAGGAGCGCCAGGAACTGGAACAGACCCAGAATGAACTCACCAGGGAACTAAAGCTGAAGTAAGCTCTGTCCCTTTGTTGCCTGCTGTTCTCTGTAACAGAGATGGTTCCTTTGGGTGGGAGGGAGGGACTGTGTCACATGAGCTTGTGGAACAAGATTTAAACAGGAGGAAATGGAAACATTCCTCCTTTTCCAGGGCTGTATTAAGCCAGTTGAAAAAGTCATCTGCTAATGATATTCCTATCTTTGTGTATTTCCCATTTCTGTGCTTGCATGTAGGCACCTGATTATTGAAAATTTTATTCCCTTGGAAGAAAAGAATAAGATCATGAACAGATCATTCTTTGATGAAGAGGAGGACCAGTGGAAACTGCATCCCATAACCCGTCTGGAGTGAGTGTGCTTCTCATCTTTGCTTGGGATGGAATTACAGGTCACAGAATCCCCTCTACCTGTCAGGAATGAGATACCCAGCAGTGGCCCAGGTGGCCAAAGAGACCACCAGCATACTGGCTTGGATCAGCAATGGTGTGGCCAGCAGGAGCAGGGAAGAGATTGTCCCTTACACTCGGCACTGGGGAGGCCACACCTCCAATCTTGGGTTTAGTTTTAGGCCCCTCATTCCAAGAAGGGCCTTGAGGGGCTGGAGTGTGCCCGGAGAAAGGAACGGAGCTGGGGAAGGGGCTGGAGAACAGGGGTTCTGGGAGCGGCTGAGGGACCTGGGGGTTTAGTCTGGAGAAAAGGAGGCTGAGGGGAGACCCCATTGCTCTCTGCAGCTTCTGAAAGGAGGTTGTGGTGAGGTGGGTTCCAGCTTTGCTCCCAAGTAACAAGGGATGGGATGAGAGAAAATGGCCTCAAGTTGTGCCAGGGAGGTTTAGATTGGATATTAGGAAATATTCCTTCATGAAAAGGGCTGGCAGAGGCTGCCCAAAAAAATACACATAACAGTGCATTCACCATTAAAATAGCAGCAAATTCCTATCATGTTTCTTTCCCATTTTAGATAGGAAAGCTCTCAAAAATAATAATAATTATTATTATGGGAGCTGTGGCTCAATCCTAACTCTACATGGAAAGTTCTCTGCAGCAGGTGTAGAAAGTTGGGAGCAGCTGAGCACACGCATGGTCTGAGCCATAAAAATGTGTAGAAACCCTCCCCTTCATGCAGGCAATCGTAGAATCATGGGATCATTAAGGCTGGAAAAGACCTTTGAGCTCTTCCAGTCCAACCATCAGCCCAACCCCACCGTGCCTGCTAAACCATGCCCCAGGTGCCACAGCCACACATTTTTTTGCACCCCTGCAGGGATGGGGACTCCCCCACTGCCTTGCGCTGCCTGTGCCAAGGGCTTCACCATTCTGTCAGGAAAGAAATGTTTCCTGATGTCCAATCTAAACCTCCCCTGGTACAACTTGAGGCCATTTCCTCAAACAGATGGCACGGAATAACGGTCTCATCACCGTCTCTGAGTAGAGAGCTGTCCGTGCTGCTGCAGCCCACGTCATTTCTGCTCTCTGGAAATGTGTTTCTGTGTGGCACTGGCGGGTGTTTTAGCTCATAAGCTCCCAGAGGAGCCCCTGGTGTTAGTGGCTCACAGACTGAGTACCCCTTTTTCTCTAGCAACCAGCAGATGATGAAAAGGCCAGTGTCTGCTGTGGGATACAAAAGGCCGCTGAGCCAACACGCCAGGACATCCATGATGATCCGTCCGGAGGCTCGGTACAGGGTAAGCCCAGATCTTTTCCAGTCTTCAACTGTTCACTCTGCTGATCAGGGGAACATGGACTGTGAGTTTGCTCAGTGTCCTCCACACATCTGTAAAGCACTGCAGAATGAGGTGCTGGAGGGGAAAGAAACATTGAGTGTCAAACGTCCAGTCCTGGAACTGTGCTTTCACTGTCTCAGGCAGAGAACATTGTGTTACTGGAACTTGACATGCCCAGCCGGACAACGAGAGACTACGAGGGCCCGACCATAGCTCCCAAAGTTCAGGCAGCTCTAGAAGCAGCTCTGCAGGATGAAGATGAGATCCAGGTGGATGCTTCAAACTTTGAAAACACCTCAAACAAAAAATCCAAACCCAGGTGAGTGGACTCGGAGTGAGCAGACTGGCCAACAGCAGGGCTGCCGGTGCAGCGGCTCTCTGTTGGCATCCTCACCAGTGAAGTTACGGTGAGCGTGGCTGTAAAGCAGAAAGAAAGGAACACAGGAGAGAAGAGACAGCAGAGATTGGTTAGAGAGTAAACCCAGTACAAAAACCAGCTTCTGGAAGGCTGATTTTGATGAGTGACAGTGCCATTGTTGGGGCTTTGTGCTTACTTTCTCGTTTTTCCTTCTTCAGGCCTAAAACTGGACGGAAATCGGGCGCATCCTCTTCAGCAGGCACCCACAGCTCCCAGCTCTACCCGCAGTCCCGAGGGCTGGTTCCAAAGTAAACCCAGCCCTTCCTCTCTGGGGCGCCCACAGCCTTTGCCTTTCGAGAGCAGAGCCAAGAAAACACCCACAGAGAGAACTCCCGCTGGCTCCAGCCCCTTCCCCTGGAGGCGGCCGCTGCTGTTTCACTGACTGGTGCCAGTCCAGGGGCACTGAGCCACGGGAAGATCCCTGCTTGCAGTTCAGCCTCTGTGGGAAACAGACTTTAGTTAGGAACTCAGACATGCATGAGGTACGTTACGGTGTGTTAGAAGCAATGGGAAGCATGGGATCACCTCGCAGCATCGCCGCCTCTCCTTCCGCACTCGCCCTTCTGCTGCACTGGGCTTTCTTGCTGCTGGGCAACAAGAAAGCAGAGTTGAAAGTCATCTCAACAGAACCACCACTCCAGAGCTCCACCGTGAGACCAAAATGAGGCTCAAAAGCAGAGGATCTGATCCAACTTGACTAGGTGCATCATTTCTTCTCTTCCTGCTTGAAAGATGGTTGTCATGTTGGGGTTAAGAGCTGGTCCGAGGAGGCAGGATGGCAGCTGTCAGCACGCACTCTCCCCCAGGCAGCTGGGCCTCCCTGCAGAGCTGTGGGACAAAAAAAGGGCCTTGAAAGCGACATGTGCTCTAGAAAGGAACCAATAGAAACTCAAGTCTTTCCCTGTTCACAGGCATAAGATCTCTCTGCTAAGCTGACTTCCCACAGACCTCACCCCTTCCAGCAGGAACCACCTTGTCCAAGGATACCTCTGTACAGCGGTGCCAGCTTTCTTCCTCTCTCTTGCCCCTGGCATTTCAAACCCGTGTCCGTACAAAGCCTTTGAACTGTGGGGTGGCCTGTGGCCATTTTCTCCCATCTCCTGGCTCTGGCGGGCAGCGTGGCATTGCTCAGAGCTCTCTTCCAGGGAGGCTCCCAAGGCTGGCACTGCTCCCCCTTAAGCTGAGGGAGTCGAGCACCGCAGTGTGGAGCTGGCTCTTCCCATCAACGTCATCCCTTGCTTTGGTGCCTAAGGAGGATCAACATCTGGCACCTTTTGTGCCTCCTCTTTTCCACATTAGAAGCTTTCCCTTTATACCTCCCCTCCATGCAAAGCCTGCTGAGAGTAAAAGCACACGTATCCGAGCCTGGAAAACGGCATCTGGTATTGATCCCAGGGGTTTTACTTTGAAAACAAGGGAGGAAGAGCCTCTGCACCCGACGCTCTGCAGAGCCGCCCTGTGGCAGAAGCGAGCTCCTGCGGCAGGGTGGAGCGAGGCGGCACTGCCACGCTGAGGAGAGCGCGCTGTCCCTGTCTGGTGTCTTAGCTCATTCATACATTTTAGTTCACTGTGTTTTGAGACTTGGGATGTTACTTTTATGGTTGCTGTTTGCTGTCATCCTGGGAATGTTTTAACTCATTTCCCCTCCCTCCCTGACGACTCCCCCAGACTGAGACGTGTGGGTATACGGGGACTGGCCCAGGATTAGAAATGCTCTGTTCTGTGGACCCTGCCTTGTGTGCTCGCTCGGTACCTGCTGCAGGCCTCTGCCTGGGCTGGAGAGGGCCATTCCCTCGGACCCACCATGCCCTCTGACCCTGGGAGCAGAGGGAGCCGCCCTCACAGCTCTCCCACATCCTGCCAGGGCAGCTGCCCCAACACTAGCTTGGCTGCTCAGATTCTCCGAGTTCTTTCCTGCACCACAGATTAATATGTATATACACATATAGGTATTAGTTTTGGTGGAGGAAAGCAGTGTTTGCTTATAGTGGAGAGTTCTTTCAACCTGGACATGGTAACTTGGCATAATCTTCCCTTTTATCAAGCACTGTTGATGTACAGAGAGCCTTCTGACCACATCTCATTGCATAATACAACATCACCTTCTCTTCCCTCTCCTGCTCTAGCACATAATCTTCTGTGATTTGGTGTTTTAAATGATTGTATGGTGTAAACACTCAGAGAATGGAAATGAAACAAGGGGGGTCTGAAACCTGAAGCAGCCACAGGACCTGTAACTGTGTCTGTGCATCTGCACCTACACGTGTGCCCTGTCAGTGATGCACACACACATCTGTGTCTGCACATGCACACGCTCTTCCTCGGTCACTGCTGTTCCATAGGGAATTGAGTACGGAACTCGTGACAGGAACTCCTCCTGCGGCAGGAGCGGAGCAGTGGGAATGGCCGTGTAGAGCCCAGCTGTTCTCATTGTGGAGTTGGTAAAGTCACTGGTTAATGTGCCTGAAAGGCTCTGCTTGTAATGCTGTGGAAGTTTGTTACAAGGTGAAAGGACTTCTGTCCGTGCGTTTCAGCTCTGCGTTCACACTGGAGCCATGGCTGGAGCTGTGGTTGATGCAGGCATGGCAAGCCTTTGGCTCCTCACTCCCAAGGGCTCACCCTCAACCAGACACTTGGTGGCACTGATGTTAAGATAAAATACACTGTCTTAAGCTGTACAAAACTGAGCTGAGCTCGAGGTTGAAGTTTCAAAGACATTCCTGCCATATTTGCCTCTCTCTGGGTGTTACCTGCACCGGCTGGGGGTCCTGCAGGTGAATGGCCCATGATGGAAATGCAGCAGATACCTGGAAGGGGCTCTCAGACAGTCTGCACTGTCAGAGGAACATTTAACACCCTTCTCATCTTTGTTCTGATCTGTGTAGCAGGATTTGTGTTTAAAGAGGGATGTGGTGGAGCAGAAGTTGGCCCTGGGGTCTGAGAGCGAACACCACGTGACACTGAGGAACAACAGCACTTTCTTAACATCCTTAACGTGGGTCCAATGCCTTTTATACAGTATCTGCATGATGCTGCTTGAATCTTGTGACACACAAACCTCTGGCGCAGCGTTACACGGAGCAGATCAGGCTTGCATCAAGCACTTTGTTAGGTGTTGAGTCTGCCTTCACTGAACACGCAGCACTTCCCATGTTCCAGCACAATATCTGTCCACCCAGATCCGTCCTCTCTTCTGTCTGCAGTGGTTAACGCACATCAGGATTTACACAGCTCAGTGTATCCACAGGAGTAACACAGATTGGAAAAGGTGACCTGCAAAAGCCATAAACAGCTGCAAAATGGAAGAGAAATGAGAGCCCCGGTCCTGTCGGCGCTGTCCATGTGGTGGTGGGTAACTGTGCTCCAGGCGTTTACCTTCTCCAGTCCCTCTGCCCTTCAGAAGAGAAGTGCCCGAGGCTCTCCCGTCCACAGGAGAACTCACAGCGATCTCCGCCTTCCCATAGGTGATCTGTAGACAAAGAACCTGTCAATAGTTCTGTCCATAGTTTTACAGCTTCTATTTATTTGTATCATCTCTTTTGTCTAGGAATGTAAAGTGATCCTGAAATAAAGCCAATAACATTTATTGCATCTATCAAAATGTGCCCTGTTTTCATTCCTGATTTGTAAGCACTGGCAAGGCTTTCCTGGAGCCCCTTTCAGTACTGGAAGGCTGCTCCTAGGTCTCCCTGGAGCTTTCTCTTCTCTGGGCTGAACAACCCCAACTCTCTCAGCCTGACGTCGTACGGGAGGTGCTCCAGCCCTTGGATCATCTCTGTGGACTGCTCTGGACCCGTTCCAACAGATTCATGTCCTTCTTATGTTGGGGATTCCAGAACTAGATGTAGGGCTCAAGGTAGGGTCTCACCAGAGCAGAGGGGCAGAATCCCCTCCCTGATCCTGCTGCTCCCAGTGCTTTGGACGCAGCTCAGGACACGGTTGACTTCTAGGCTGTGAGTTCACATGCATCAGAGCACCCCGTTGGCCTCCTTTGCTGCTGCAGTGCACTGTTGTCTCACGTTGAGCCTGTTGTCCACCAGGACCCCCAGGTCCTTCTCCGTAGAGCTGCTCTCCAGCCAGGTGGGACCCAGCCTGAGCTGCACTCCAGGGTCAGGTGTTCCCAGGTGCAAGACCTTAAACATATCCCCACTGAACTTCATAATGTTCCTGCTAGCCCACTCTTCCAACCTGTACAGATCTTCCTGGAGGGCAGCTCCTCTGCAGTGTCAGCTTGGTGTCACATGCAAACCTCATCAGGTGCTCCTGACCCAACATCCAGGTCCCTTACGGCGACACTAAGCCCAGTACCGACCCGTGGGGGACCCGGCGTGTGACTGACGTGACCTCCCTCATCCTCACTGAACTCCACAAAGCTCCCGCCAGCCTCCCCTCGCCGCCTCCCGAGCCGCCATGGGGCGCGGGCACCGCGATCCCAGCCCGCCACGCGCCCCGCGCAGCGCCCGACGGGACTTGTAGTCCTTAGGCCCGCGCTGGGCCGCCGCGGCGCGACCGCGCGGACTACAACTCCCGTCAGCCCTTGCGCCCCGCGGCCTTCAAACACGACCCTTCCGGCCGCGCTTCCCGCCGCGCCCCGCGCGATGCCTGCCGGAAGTTGTAGTCCACGCGCCAATGCTTGGCGGCGGCCGCCGCCTCCCAGGGAACTACAACTCCCACAAGCCCTTGCGGTTTGTTTTCCTTCAAACCCGGCGCCGGCCCGTGTCCCGCCGCGGCCACCGTCGCCGCGCCCCGCCCTGCCCCCGCCGCTGCCGGCCCTTTGACCCCGCTGTGATGCCGGGCCTGAGCAGCCGCTGCCGCCTCCTCCCGTAGCGCCGCCGCCGCCGCCTCGCACCCGCCCGGCCCCGCCCCGCGCTGCCCGCCCGCCCCGCCCCGGCCCCGCCACCCCCGCCCGCGCCGCACGGCCCACCCGCCGCTCGCGCCGGAGCAGCAGCACAGGAGGAGGAGGAGGAGGAGGATGAAGGAGATGAAGCAGCGGAGGAAGAAGGAGCGCACGTGGGCCGAGGCCGCCCGCCTGGTGAGGGGGGGGGGGAGCGGGGGGCGTGGGCTCCGGGGGGCTGCGAGGGGCCGGGGCCTCCCCGGGTAATGGCGGGTGGGGCCGGGGCCCCCGCACACACCAGGACTGGTGCTTCCCCCCGCACTGGGGCCGCGGCCCGGGCCTCCTCCCCGGTTCTTTTCCTTCCTGGCGGGATGAGCTCTGGGATGAGCTGCCCCCTCCACACACACACACACCAGGGCTCACCAGGACCACCATTTTCTGCTCCACACCGAGGCCCCGGGGCCAGCTTCCCTCCCGCGCCCCGGGATCACTCCCTTTCCCTCCACACACACACCCTGGGGGTCTCCAGCACCTCCCCCAGTATGGGGGGACCCCGAGGCCGTGCCCCCCACACACGCACAGACCAGGGATCCTCGGGGCCACTTCTCCCCCGCCCTGGGACCACCCCCACATACCTCCCGGGGGTCCCCACGGCTGTTTTCCCCTCCAGACGCCCTGGGGGACCCCAGGGCTGCCCCTGCCAACGAGGCTGTCGCACAGCGGTGCGGTGGTTGCAGCCCAGAGGCCATCTCAGTGTGGGAACAGTTCCTCTGCTCTCTCAGAGGAAGGAGCCAGAGGCTCCAGGTGAAGCCTCAGTCCCGCAGCGCCGCTCTCCAAAGTTTCTGGTTCCGCACCCAGCGCCGCCGGTTGGATCTGTGCAGCAGCAGAGCCCCAACACCAGTGTCCGCTCAGCTCTGGGCTCAGTGTCACAGAGTTATTGAGGTTGAAAGAACTCTGTCCAGTCCAACCATCAGCCCAACACCCCCAGCCAGCTAAACCCTCTCCCAAAGTGCCACGGCCACACACTTTTTGAACCCCTCCAGGGATGGGAACTCCACCTGTGTCCTGGGCAGCCTCTGCCAGGGCTTCACCACTCTGTCAGTAAATGCTTTTTTCCTGATACCCAATGTAAACCTCCCTTGGCACAACTTGAGGCTGTTTCCTCTCATCCTAAAGCTGTGACCTGGCATGCTTTTCCTTTTAGGAGACATTGCTGCAGGTATGGCTCTGTTTTTTTGTCACTGGGAATCTGTGGAAGGCTGGAACTTCCGGCCCTAACCTTGCTTGTGGTCTGTGGGGACCCCATTGTCCTCTGGCTGGCGCAGCGGGAGCAGGGCCATCACTCTGTGTGGTGTCTTTAGGTTGTATCGTATCTGTCCTAAACCAAATATTTTATAAATGAAAAGAAAACTAATTTCAGCATCTTCAGGCAGCGAGCGTGAGCTCACCGGTGGCTTTATTGATGGAGGTTTGGAGGTGTTGAGGCTTGCTGCTTGACATAGCAAGGCCACCACTGTCTGGAAGGAGCTTGATCCCCGTGGCCTCTGCCTGGGAGCCATGTGCTTGGCGATGTGGTGAAGCCAACCAGTGCAGGAATGCTTGTCCAGGGAGTAAAGGATGATCCAGGTGCCTGCAGCCAGCACACACAGATCTCTGCGCTTTCCCTCCTGTGGCCGGTGGTACCCGATGGGTGGGGCTGTGGGTGTGTTGCTGCGTAGTGCACAGACATTGGCAGAACAAGATTTGTGGGACTGGAGGGCATTTTCCTTGCTTGTTTTCTCTTTCATGCCTGTGTGTGTTTTGGTTTTGCCTGGCTGGGTTGTGCGCTGGAGTACGAACTCAGATTGAGCTGTGTGGGTTGAGCCCAGCTGAGGCCAGTGTCCAGAGTGTTGGAGTGAGGTCTTGGTGCTCCTTTGAAGTAAGATTTGTTTGGCTCTCAGAGTGTTTTCTTACTGCGTGCCAGGCAGAAACCTAATGAGAAGAGCACTGTCTTCCAGCAGCTTGCCTAATCTTTTGTGTGTAAATTAGAGTGTTTTAGACCCACGTGACTTTGCTTGAAAACTGGAAAAGAACGTGAGGGAGGCACCACAGAGCTTCCCTGCAGGAATCTGGGGGATCTGGTGGTTCCTGGGTTTCTCTTCAGGGCCCAGGTTTGGAGCCAGGTGTGTGGATGCGGGGGCTGGGTCCATTCCTGGCAAGTGACCTCGCGGCAGAGACAGTGCTGGGCCACCTTGCACAATGTCACCTCATTCTGGTGTCCTGAGCTCCAGCAGGGGAAAAAATCCGTGCTTGTAGTCTGCCCAAGGCAGAACATGGGGTGGTGACTCTAAAGCAGCCTCCTAGTACAGCCCTTGCCCTGTGTGAGCAGGCAGGACCTGCTCACACGGCTCCTCTCTCCCATCTCTTGGCCAGAGCCTCGGGCGCGGTGGGTGCACGGGACGTCCCAGCCTCAGCAGCACCTCAGAGCCATCGGTGGACCAGAAATAGAACAGTCTCATACTGGATTATCCACTTAGAGAGACTGGTGGTTGCATAGCCTCACTTCCAGCTTGCAGGACTGACTGTAAATCCACCAAAAATAGCTCTTTATTTAACAGCAGCGTTGCACATCCTCCCTGTCACGATGCTGCTCATTTTCCCCTCTGTGCACCATTGTGTTTTCTATTCTCTCGATGTTTCTGAGCATCTCAGGCAAAAGTGCTTTGCACTGTTGCTCCTCCTGCAGAGCTGAGACTGTGCACGTTCTGTAGAATTATCCAACAATTCCTTGAACACCCCGCTCCTTGGGACCATCCAACAAGTGCTGTCGGAGCTGGGCTGCCAGTAGATTAATTGGGGGGAGTGATGTAAAGGTCTGTTAATTGGGACAGAGGAGCCTTCGACTGTTGGTGGTACAAACTGGAGAGGAAAAAGCTCTTTTGGGGAGTAGGGACCAGCTGAAGTTGCTTGAGCTCTGGTGAAGGCTGGCGTGGCACGGGCAGTGCCAGGGCTGGAATCCGGGTTCTGGTGGCTGCAGCAGCAGGAGCTGCTCTCCCCAGTTCTTCTGTTAAGCAGTTGGTGTGCTGAACATTGTGCTCAGGGGAACAATTTCCAGTCAGCAGCGGAGTCTTTTATCTTTTATGGGACTGCCTACTCATGCTCTATTTGGGGCTGGGGGCTTTGCTCACCAGCTCTGCCACTTGAGAGAGGGCACTGAGCTGCAGAATCCCCTTGGTTTTTGAAACAGGCAAGTTTCCACTGCTGGCTTTTCCCTCTGTGGTGCTTCCCCTAAGCAGCTCTGCTTCCTTTGAGCGGTGGGGTGACCATTGTCTAGGAAGGTGTGGAAACATCAGAACCTATGGAGGCTTCTTGATTAGTGAAGGAAAAAGTGTGCTGGAGCTATATGGACTCAGAATTAAGATGGCTTGCTCTCTCTGACTGTGGCTTATTGCTTGCTTGGATCTTTTCTTTAAACTCTCGGTGTTTTTGTTTTGTTTTATCACAGGTTCCATAGTTCCCAAATTCCTGTCCCCTCTGGGTTAGTGCCACTGGTGCCTGTGACCAGACAAATGTGTGGCAGGTGGATGGGATTTGGGAAATCCCTTTTGTCACAAACCCCAGCTGAGATACAGAGCTACAGTGACGCAGGTTGGGTTTGTCTTTACCTGTGGAGGTCAGAGCTGCAAGTGGTGCCCTGCACCACGGGGGTGTTTGCTGGTGTCCTGTTCCTCCGCTCTGGAAGGCGAATGGTGGGCTTGGTGTGGGCTGTGCTGCTGCAGAGACTCGGCTCTAGAGGCTGCTGAGACAAATGGGGCGTTGGGGCTCCTGTGCTGCCTTCTCACAAGAGTCAGACTGAAAAGCAGCATTGGGTTGCCAACTCCTCTAAAGTGCGGTGACAAACACAGCCAGGCTCATTCCCTGCTGTGGCCGTGACACTGGGGGAGTTGAGGCCACAGTTCCCATCAAGATGGAGACCTGTTGCTCTATTCTTGGGCTTTCCAGGCCCTATCCTGTGCCCAGATCGCTGTCTGTTTGCTTGGTTGATTCTGGGTCTCTTGTGTTGGGTGAGCAGCGTTGTCTCTGCAGGAGGTCGTATGTGGTGGGCAGCCGTGGGGCAGTCTGCTCCCACCTGTGGCAGCTCATTGCTGTTCACTGTTCATGTGGATGATCTTCTTATCCAAAGAAACGTCCAGTTCCCCTTTTGAAATCCTTGAGTTCTTGCTTCTGGACATTTTGGAGCAGTAACTTCCACAGGCTTTAAAAAACCTTTCACAGCCTCTTTGGTTCTTCACATAGAAGTGGCAATTCTGTTCTTCATATCTGATTTGAAAGGACGAGTTGTTATTTATTATATTGCCTTTTCAATACCTGTTTTTACTCACTTTCTTTCAAAGGCAAGCAGTCCCAATCTCGTTATTGTCTCTACTCATCACTTTTTTCCACATCCTTTACTCGTCCTTTTCTGAGTTATGTCCCTCTCTGACAAGATTGACTCTTGTGTGTGGTGCCATTCTTGGAAGGGAGCAAGGATTGGATGAATCCAAGGAAGGTGCGCTGTGGAACGATGTAGTTCTACAGTGCAGTTTGTATTGCCAGAAAAACACTGGATGCTTCACTGAGAGGTAGGAAGGAATAATGCAGGGAGAACATTTCCCGTTACTGGTCACCAACCACTGTGCTGCTCTGAAGGTTGGATGTGGCAGCAGCTCAGTCAAGCATGGGTTGAAGTACCCATGCTTCCACTGGTTGTGTGCTGTGGGGTCAAGCTCAAATTCTGCTGCTTTCTCTCTCCTCTGGGTTTGTGTTTTAGTCAGTGGGGACCAGATCAGGGCGAGCCTTTTACCCCCATCTCCTCTTGAAGCAGCCTGTAGTTTTTAGTGTGTCTTTTGCAGATGAATAAAGTTTCAAGAGGCAAAGTACTGGGTCTGAACCATAGCTTCTGGAGTCGTTCTGTGAATGCAGGAGCAAATTCTGTAATGACATGTGATCTCTTTGTCTTTTCAGGTGCTGGAAAATTACTCTGATGCTCCTATGACCCCAAAACAGATCCTGCAGGTCATAGAGGCTGAAGGACTGAAGGAAATGAGGTTAGTATTGATGATCCCCAGCGTGTGGGGTGTGGGGGAGGCTGCACACGAAGCCTTGTGTTGCTTTGTGTGATTCTGCCTCATCTCCAGCCTGCTTTTCTTTCACCTTCCTTTTTTCTCTTTCCCGCACAGTAATTTCAGATGAGGGTGTAGACATTTCTGTACAAGTGGGTTTTTTTCTTTGACAGTAACTGGAAGTCGTTCTTGGGGTTGTTGAGAAGAGTCCCCTTCCTCCACCCATTGTGAAGGAACTGCCTGGCACAGGGCGGGCTCCTGGGCTGTGTGGTGCTTACTGCTTGTTTTTGTGGCTCTCCTAAGCAGCTCCCAGGAGTTTCTGCTGCTGTGGTTCTGGTTTGAGAACAGTTTAAGTTTTGTCTCATCTGATGCTTCATTTCTGCACCAGAGATTCTGTTTTAGGAGACTCAAAAAGTCTTTATTTTATATTGCCGTACTGACTGCTGCTCAGACTTTCCAGCACATGATAGCAGGGCTCCCACTGTTGTGGCTCTTGATGTTGTACAGAGGAGGTGCCCATCTCAAGGTCAGCTTTATGTGGAAAAGAAGCTCACATGGAGCCTGAGAAACAATTGGAGTGGGAGAGTTTTTCTTGGTTAAGTTCCTGTGAAATTCCATCTGTTCCTGTGATAGGGTAGAAGGGAAATGGAGTTTCTTGCAGGTCAAAGGAAGTCAGTAACCATGATAGTCAAATGCCTCAGTGCTACCTGGAGAAAAGAAGGGCTGAGTACCAGAGACAGCAAAAGCAGAGTATCTTGGCTGCTGCCATTGATTGACTTGTGGGGAATCCAGATGTGTGGACTGTTTCCAGTCTTGCTTCCCCCTCACCTCAGTTCTGTGCCCTGCTTTCCACTATGGTGTTTGCATTCCCTGAACCTATGCCTTACCCAGCTGCAAGAGGTTACCTGGCTTTTTCCAGGATCTCACAGCTCAGAATGTCAGCTGATTTCTGCCCTTGTTTGTATCTGAAGTCAGAACCAGCTGGGTTGGATGATGAAAATGGTGATGCATATGGAGGAGTTGCCATGGTTTGGAGAGGGATGATGCCATCCTGCCTTGCTGCTCTGATATTGGAGCTGTTCCCACCTGCCACAGGTGATCCTTGCTAAGGAGATTTCTGGACTGGGCACAGGTGGTGGTTTCACAACTCTGAGAATTCAGGCAGGTTTTTCATGGGGACCACTCATGTCTGTCTTTTTAACCAGTGCGTTGCCCCTTCCTTGTGTCAGTCCTTTGTGTGAGCGGAGCGCTGAGGATCCCGTGCCTGGGCTGTGCTCAGGTGACCACATGTCCCTTCACACACACTACCCTGGGGCTCTCCCAGTTGTGACCAGTGCCATGTCACAGCATGGAACCAGAGACCTGCCGTGGGAGCCTGTGTCCAGATCCCGCAGAGCTGGATCATCCCTTTAAAGGCTGGTGGCTTTCCCTGAGGATAGCTGCTTTTCCTGCCACAGTTCTTAGCCTTTGCTTAGAGCAGAGAATTGTTTTCTTCAGAGTGTGATTGTTGGCAGAAGGGAGGCAGCGATCCCGCCGAGCTGAGTGACCGCGGTTTTGCTGCTCCTTGTGCAGGAGCCCTTCCTAAAACTCCATTTCCTGAAGGAAACAGCGCGGTGGCTCGAGGTGCTTTTCCTGAGGTCCTGCCTGGCTGCTGCTGGAGCCAGGGCGCCTGGGCCCAGCACCCCTTGTGGGGTTTGTGCTCTGGGAGAGTTGGGCTTGTCTCATTTCAGGGATAACAGTTTGTTTTGCCATTCCAAGGCTGGTGGCTGCCTGGCCCACTCTGTTAAACACTGCAGGGAAAACCCTGCCTAAGAGGGCAGAGGCTGGAAATTCATTTTGTGGTACCTGAAAGTGGTGCAGGGTAATTTTATCTGTTGCCACGGCGGTGAGGAAACATCCAAACCCCACACATGTTCAGGGTGGGAACAAAAGTTGTTCTAAGTATTCAATCTGAGCGTTTTTTTCTTTGAAATATTTTGTCACAATCCGGTTGTTGGTTTCACTTTTAGTCACAATGACACCGATGCTGCTTCAGTGGCCCTTCCAGGCCACTATCTGGCCATGTGCGCGTGGTGTGTTGGAAGAGATGAGATTACGTGGCCGGAAGTCCCATCGGTGTGAGCGTGGGACAGGTGCCCTAAGCAGGGAGCTGTGTGGGAGTTGGCAGATGAGCTCAGCAGACCCTTTCTGTCTGACTCTGCGAGCGCAGTTTCGCCTGTGGCTGTTTGGGAGGGCATTCCAGAAACTCCTCTGTGTACAAGTTGCATTGGGTTTGTTTACATCTTTCTACAGGAGATTTTTTTGTAAAATCAGTCCAACTCTGAAAGTTTCAAGCAGAGAAAGGGAGGAAACGGGTAACAAAAATGAGAAACAGCTAAAAATGGCTGAGAGCAGCTCTAAAATCAGCCCCACGGTTCCTGTTTTCTGCCGGTTGCCCGGCTGTGATGCGCGAAGGCTGCTGCACAGCTCAGAAAGGAAATGGTAATACTGTTCTGACTGGAGCGCCCGCGCCGCGGGGCAGCTGAGCAGCAGCCGCGGCCCCAGGATGCCGGTTCACAGAGAGCTTTCCTTGCCAAGGCCCTTCCTTCATGCCTGCCGTTTCCCACCTTTGTGTGTTGCAGTGGCACCTCGCCCCTGGCCTGCCTCAACGCCATGCTCCACTCCAACTCCCGGGGCGGCGACGGCCTCTTCTACAAACTGCCCGGCCGCATCAGCCTCTTCACCCTCAAGGTGAGCACAGAGGTCCTGCTGCCCACCGCGGGATGAGGCGCGAGTTGTGCGTGTTACGCGTGGCTGGGGGTTAAACCATCACTGAACATCACGAGCTGGTCATGTGAGAGAGCAACTGGCAGTCATTATTTCATTAGAGCTTGTACCTTTCAGCTGTATTCAGTCACATAGGAACAGTTCCTTTTAAAAAACCCCTGTTATATCTTGAATTGCACAAGCAAGAGTAGATGAATGCTCTCACGGCAACGCTTGCTGTCTGGCTCGGGTGGCTGCTTATTGAAACAGTCCCATTCGCTGCTTTGCTGGTGACCAGTATGTTAAATTGGCCCAAGAGCTTGTGGCTACTAGTAAAATCTTGATAAGAATGGTGGTTTGTTTTGTACTCTCCTGCATTCTGTGCATGTTCAGTGTCACTGTTTCCCTCAGATCTTGAGGTCTCTCTGGAGTGGGTTTTATTTTTAATTTTTTGTCCCACTAATCTTAAATATTGAGAATGTTTCTGGTCTTAGGCTTCTGCTTTTGCATTGTTGGATTCCCTGATAGGGATCAGCTTGATAGACAACAGGTATCGCAGCTGTTCATTGGTGTCTTTTTTTCTGCCATCAGAAAATTCTGTTAAATTGCCCTGTTTTACTGAAAACAGATGGAACTAAAATGGCTTTGATTATACCAGTAGTAAATAACTCTCCTAAGCTTACTGTGTTTGTAGTTGGCTGTTCTGCTGCTGCCTGTTCTTTCGCAGTAAAAATGAGGTATTTCTCTATTTTAGAAACTGCATTTTCAAAGTGGTATTTGCAGTGACAAAGAGATATTTCTCTGTTGGAAAGGTGTGATGAATTATTTGCCTTACGTATTTTGGATGTGTTTGAGTTGCTTTTCTGGGAGGTGTGCTGGTTGTTTAGACGACTTCTCTTCCACTGTGAACCCAAATATTCTTAAAAATATCCTTCTGCATTAAGGATTAAAATAGGGAAGATGAAAAAATTAAGCTTAAAAAGCTCCATCCATTGAACAGTCTGCTCCACTGTTTGAGGTGGTGGTTGGGAGGGAGGACTGTAGCCATCCCAGGTCTGTTTGCCCCTTTAGAAGGATGCCTTGCAGTGGTCTCGGAACCTGTCTGTGCCAGAAGGGGAGGAGCTGGAGGACACGGCAGATGCAGAAAGTTGCGAGTCCAATGAAGCGAGCACTGTGAGTGGTGATAATGATGGTGAGTGTCTAATGGCTTCCATCTCAAACCATAACATCAGCTTCTGTGTCTGACCCTGTGCCCGTCTCTTTCAGTGTCCCTTGATGAAACCTCTTCTAATGCCTCATGTTCCACTGAGTCCCAGAGCAAGGGACCTGCTGCTACCAGGGAGAGCCACAGAACTGCCTCCCAGGTAGGAAAAAATGGGACTGGTGGGAAGTGTGAAGCCTCTCAAGGGAAGCTGTCATTACTGAGGGCTGGGTGAGCGTGCAGGGCGCTTGCTGTGCGTGGCTGCCTCAGAGAGCTGCAGGGCTGCCTCCTTAAAGGCATGGGAGGGATCCTGTACAGGCAGGGAACTTTGAAATCTCTCCTATTCCTGTGTAATTATTGTATGTAATAGCCCCTAAAGACTGACCTAGGAGCTAAGTAGTTCTTTAGCTGAGAAATGTGTAATTATTTTAACCCAGGCTATTTAATGTCTTTATCTGGACCACAGGCAGCCAAGCAGAAGAAGAAGACTGGAGTAATGCTGCCACGTGTTGTCTTAACCCCACTGAAAGTAAATGGGGCACACATGGAGTCTGCCTCAGGTGAGGGCTGCTCTTGTTGTGGTGGTTGGGTATTGACCATAGCCAGCTTGTAATCACTGCTCCCTAATTAGCTGTGAGTTTGCCTGAGGGTTTCTTTAAAGCTTGGTGAGAAGGTTGTGACTGTGGACAGTTGTGTGTGTTTAAATCCATCAAAGTAGTTGTTAACTGAATGCATTAAAGTAGCTGTTAACTGGGCAGTGCCCTCTAATAGTACATCTGGTATGAGCAGTAATTCTTATGTCTTAAACCCCACTCCAAGCTGGGCTTCTGCCCTTCTTCGTGTGGTTTTCTGAAGTTGTTTTGCTTTCAGGCTTTGCAGGCAGGCACGCTGATGGGGAGAGCAGCAGCACCTCCAGCAGCAGCAGCAGCTCCTTGGCCCTCTGTAAAGCCACCTTGCGTAGCAGGACAGAAATAAACAGGGATCCTCCACAGCTTCTGCGAGGTATCCGGAAGCCCGCAGCCGGTAAGTGCTTCTGCCTGAGGCTGGAAGAATAATTGGCTGTAAAAGCAGGCGATGGTGAAGTCTGTGTGTGTCTGAGGAAGCACCAAGGTTCTCTTCCGTCAGAAGGCGTGTGACAGTCTCGAGGCTCGTTAGCTGATTGTTCCTCCCTGAACATCAGAGTGGCAGTTGTTTAAGTTTGCCTGCTCTGAAGAGCAGCATCAGGAGTGGCCCCTGAATTTGACAGAAATGTGACCCCATGTCAGAATTCCAGATGCACATTTGTTAACTCGTGTGTTGGAGTCTTGCTTCGTACTTGAGCACTGCACTCTTTTCTAGTACTTTGACATGGATTTCTTGCCTGTAATGCTGGAATACTTCTATACAACAATGTTTATTTTATTTGCCTGTCCTTTAACCACAGGGCAAATGAAACGGAACAGGGGTGAGGATATTGACTTTGAAACGCCTGGTTCCATTCTTGTCAATACAAACCTGCGAGCTCTGATAAACTCCAGGACCTTTAACGCGCTCCCATCGCACTTCCAGCAGCAGCTCCTTTACCTCCTTCCAGAAGTGGACAGACAGGTATGTGGGTGCAGTGCTTGGGTGTTTTCCATTCACTGTGTTGCCTCCTGCTTGCAGAACAGTGGGAGCAAATGGTTTGTTTGTCCCGGGTCTGTCCCGTTAGGTTGGGGCTGACGGGCTGATGCGTCTCAGCAGCAGCGCTCTGAACAACGAGTTCTTCACTCATGCTGCACAGAGCTGGAGAGAACGTCTGGCTGATGGTGAGTAGATCTGTTTTCCTAGAGGGCTGGCTACTCATTTCCTGGGATGTTTTGTGTTTTACAGTTAATGAAGAGGGATTCAGTCCATCTTTGTGCTGTATCTGGTGATGTTGTGCCAACTTTCTTCTTTGTTTGCTTTAAAATCAAAGATGTGTTTTCCTTTTTCATTTGCTCCAGAATGAAGCAATGAGGGTGTCCAGCAGTGCCAGACTCATCTTCCCTTAACTGGTGGCCTGTCTGATAAAACATGGTTGTGTTCAGCTGTGTGACCGTTGACCCGAGGAACTGCAAGCAGTGTGTGGCTTCATCACAGGGTGGAGAGCAGGGCAATAATAAGAAATCTGTCCTTCACACCTATAGCTGCTGTGCTGCTCAATCACAAAAGGTCACATTTGCAGAATTAGTTTAGTTTGGAACTGAACTTCAGTCTCTTGCTTCTATGCAGGTGAATTCACCCACGAGATGCAAGTTCGAATTCGGCAGGAGATGGAAAAGGAAAAGAGAGTGGAGCAATGGAAAGAGAAGTTCTTTGAGGACTACTATGGACAAAAGTGAGCAATTTTGCCTGATCTGTCCCATTTATCTGTTTATGCAGGTGGCAGAGCGAGTTCTGCTCGTGGATACCTGAGAAGGTGCAGCGTAAGCAGAGCAAGTTGTGGGTGAATTGTTCAGACTGCTGCTCCAGGGAAATCCTTAGTGGGATTGGCTGGGTCACAGCCCATCTGTTTTGTTTCCAAGACAAGTTAATATTACCCATTTTCTAACACAAACCTTCCCATTTTCTGCTTTCCCTCATTCCTTGTGACAGCAGTGTGGGATAGGAATCTGGAAGCTACCTCATTGCATGCTGACTTAACGAGGTTTTGATGAGTCTCTGCTTTGTAACCTCTATGTTAATACATCCAATGGTGACAGCACAGCTCTAAGTAAAGGATGAAATCCTTAAATTAGGTGGGCTTTAGCTTTCAAGTGGTTTTTATTTTTGCCTTATAGGTTGGGCTTGACACGAGAAGAATCTCAGGAGCAGAATTCGGTGCAAGAAGACGCCGAGAACAGGACAAGACTGTCTGTTAAAGGAGAAGCAAGGCTGCCGCGTGGTCCTGTTACGCGGCAGAGAGATGGGCGCTTCAAGAAACGCTCCCGGGCTGACCTGCGGTGCCGAGCCAGGAGGAGCCTGTACAAACTGCGTGAGCCTGAGCAGACAGGGGCTTCCAAAGAGACAGCTTCTGTGGGACCAGAGTCCTCTCCTCATAAAGAGACAAAGCCTGAGATGGACCTGAATAAGGATGATGAGACGAGCCCGGCGGCGGCAGTGTTGAAGCCGGAGAGTTCAGAATTGCACCTCTTGCCAGAGGCTTCCAAATCACACAGTAAATCAGAAGATCTGTCGCTGGCAGCTGCAAGCAGGATTCCCAGTTTGCCCCAGGAGAACTCTGCTCGGGAGTCCAAGGACCAGAAGAGGAAATGCTTTGCAGAGGCTGCCTCTGCATCCTTCCCCGAAAAGAAGCCCCGGCTTGAAGATCGTCAGTCCTTTCGTAACACAATTGAAAGTGTTCACCCAGAAAAGCCACAGCCTACTAAAGAGGAGCCCAAAGTCCCACCCATCCGGGTAGGAAAGAGAATTATAACTGCTTGGTATCTCAGGGCTGTCATGCTCAGTAGCATCAGAACGTTATTAAAATGTCAAGTGTTGCCATCTGAAGAGCAGAAGTGGAAGGGTTTCATTGGTAGAGCTGGCTGAGTACCTCTTGTTACCACAGTTTACTCCCTTATTCAAAGAGGCAAAGAATGGAAAATCGTTCCAAGGTCTTTGCGCAGAGCGCAGGGTAACCTTGACTTTACTCTCTTAGTTTGCATTTCTGTGGATACAGAAATCACTTTTCTTGAAACCAGCTGACTTGTTTCAAAAGAGACCTTCAAATCATGTCCTTTGTCTTGTGTGGTTCCTCAGTTCCTCTCCTTTGGGGCAGAATCTCAGTTTTCCTTCTGACTTCTCCCATGTTGAGAAGGTGTCCACCTTGTTAGTGTCAGGGTGGCCATCCTGACAGGAAAGGGACCAGTTTTATTTCTGAAGATCTTGCTGCAAAGCACTCGTTCCGTGTTTGTCTGCTGGCTCTGGTAAAGCCATGTTAATATTAAACTGAGCTTTACGTATCGCGCGACAGAGCACACAGGAGGTTATGGGAGCTCGCTCCTTCCCTGTCAAAATTCAATCTTAAGCTGGAATTCTCAGTTTTTGTTGAATTCTTGTGATAAGAATCATGATGAAATGCATTTTACTGACTGAAAATGCTCAAGCATTAGAACTAATGGCTTTCCCTTTTTTTTCAGATTCAACTTTCACGTATTAAACCACCCTGGGTGGTTAAAGGTCAGCCCACTTACCAGATATGCCCCCGGATCATCCCCAACACGGAGCCCTCCGGCCGCGGCAGGGCTGGGGCCAGAACACTCGCAGACATTAAGGCCCGTGCTCTGCAAGCCCGAGCCCAGCGAGAGGCTGCGACAGCCGCCATCGGAGGAGGGGGTGGCCCTGGTGGAGGGAGAGGCACCAACGAAGGAGGTGGCGGAGGAGACTCCGGCAGCCGTAGAGAGCACAGGAGATCAAAGAGAACTCGTGGAAAACGTTCGTCAGATCTACAACGAACACAATTACTGTCGTCTCTCCATCTGAAGGGAGAGAAGGCTAATGCTGAAGCGGCTGCTTGGGAGGCTGACACGAATTCCTTCCTCTCTTCAACACAAGACTCCTTTTCTCCAAAGAGTGAGGGCAGTGGTGACCTGGAACGCGCTGTAGGCAGTAGCTCAGGGGAAGCTCAACGTGGTGATGGTCCACCTGGAAGGCAGCCCTTTGATGCTCTGACTGGGCCCTCCTTAGACAATGCAGCTTCTGAGAGGCAGGAGGAGAGCCCAGAGCAGCTCCTGTGTGACCCAAGGACTGAAATTCCGTCTTGTGTTGTATCACAGGAGAGGCAGAGTGTGAAGGTGAAATGTGTGGTTCCTCCGGTGAACGGTCTGCCTGGTTCTCAGGTGCAGGGAGGTGTGCTCAGTCCTGCAGGAGATGGGCTTTTGTCAGACCTCAAAGGTGTTGGTGCTCCTGCTGTACAGCTGGTTCATCATCCTAATGTAAAGGAAAATTCCTCCAGTTGTCCTGCTTCTCTACCAGAATCTTCATCAGGTGGTGAAGAATGCCATGAGCCAGAAGTGGCAGCCAAGTTTAGATTTAATGGCTCTGAAATGATTGTGGAAAAATGTGTGGCTGGTGGTTGTCACTCCAAAGCAGTGTCTGCTGGAGTGGAGAGCGTGGCCGCTGCGCTGTGCAGCCTTTCACACCTGCAGGCAGAGAAAGAGAGCAATGGCAAACGGAGGAATGAAGAGCAGAACAGAGAGTCTCCAGTGAAACCCTCCTTGTGTGATGACTTTATTTCTCAGGATACGCTGGATACCTCTGAGAAGACTCTGCAGCCAAGGGAGAGGAGCCCCTCAACAGGACCAGAACATGCACATCAGTCACTGAGAGAACCTCAAGAGCTCAAGGCAGACAAAGATGATGAAATACAGAGTACGCACAGTGAAACAACAGATACTGCTTCAGATTTCGAAGGTGACGTAGCTGATGAGAATGTAGAGATGGATCTGCGCTTCCAAAGTGTCAGCTGTAGGGAGGTGGCTGGAAGAGACTCCTCCCATCAGAGCAGCACTGAGAGGTGCGATACGATTAGATCAGAATTGCCTGTGGAAACTGATCGTCTGGCCCATCGCGTGGACTTCCCTGCGGGCGCAGCCGTGAGCGCTGCGGCTCCGTCTCAGAAGTGGGGAGCGCGTGCGCCGTTGCCCCAGAAACCCGAGTGGCCAACAGGTTCCGTGTCCTCTGTTGAAACCAGCACCCCCTTGGTGATGCAGCTGCTCAAGGGGAATCTCCCCTTGGAAGAAGGTCTCCCAGTATCTCATGCTAATGTCAAGCTGGAGATCACACGGCCACCACTGGACAAGCAGTCAGAAATCCTCTCTAGGCAGATGGAGAGAGGTGGCAGTTGTTATTTTGGCAAAGAATCTTCTCCAGATGCAGGAACAAAGATGAGTGCCCTAAGCAGGGGTGATGACTTCCACTCTATGAGGTCCTCCATAGATCCCCAGGAAAAGAAGTGCGGATCAGGGGCAGCATTGCCTAGAGCAGAGGATGCGGAAAAGCAATCTGTTCCAGAAAAACATTCCAAAGTTATCTCGACTTTAAACTGCCAAGACCAAGTGGCAAATGTGGCAAGTGCCTCTCAGAAGCCTGAAGATGTGGGCCCTCGGGAAGGAACATTTTCTTCCTGTAGCTTTGAGGAGCAAGAGGAGTTGTCCAAGGTCCATCAGGTGCCTCAGCACAACCCAGTGACAAGTGTTATCACAAATAAAAGTCCGGAGCAGTTGAAAGCCTCTACGGAGCCTCGGTTTTTGTCTCCCACTGTAACTTCTGTTGGTCCAAATCAGACAGGAGGTGCCTCGGTCAGTAAAAATCATGTTGGTGTTCAAGGCAAAAAACTCTTTGGTTCTGGTTTTCCTTGCAACCCCGGCGTTCGACTGCATCACTCCAGGGCTTTGGATCAAGTTTCAGCCATGGGAACCTTGTCTCCCAGCAAACAGATTCCTCTGAACAAGAGCTGTGCCTCAGGAGAAGGAATGCCAGCTGCACGGGAGGAATGGACTTCAAAGCAGCGCTCCGACACCCCGGGAGGGATCAGAAAGGAGAACGCGTTGGCACACGGCAGCCCAGCCAAGCGGAACGCGGAGAGCCGGAAGGATGCAGCCCGGAGCCCCGTGGAGCTGGCGGAGCACCTGCAGAGCGTCCCACTCGCTATGGACTTGCCGTGTTTTAAGTTTTCGAGGGAACCAGGAAAGGGACTCGCTCACCCTTTGGCGCCTTCTTCCATACCCTCTCAGCTCAATATCAAGCAAGCGTTTTATGGGAAGCTTTCTAAGCTGCAGCTCAATTCCACCAGCTTTAATTATTCATCCAGCACTCCAGCTTTTCCCAGAAGCCTTGCTGGAAGCGTGGTGCAGCTCACCCACAAAGCGAACTTTGCTGCCAGCCGTAGCGCAGCCCTGTCTGTGCAGATGTTTGCTGATGGCAGCGGCGTCGACGAGATCGCGTTCAAGTGCTCGTGCAGCCTGAAAGCCATGATCATGTGTAAGGGCTGCGGAGCGTTCTGCCACGACGACTGTATAGGACCCTCTAAGCTCTGTGTATTGTGCCTTGTGGTGAGATAATAAATTATGGCCATGGGACAAACTGTACATTCAGTGTGTGTATTTTGATAACGGCTGATCCGAAAACCTCTACACAGATACTGCTCTGTTTATAGTAGAAATGCCATTACACTTTATTTTGGTGAGGAAAGTTGACTTGCAAAGCCCTCTCTCGCTCACGGTTGCGCTTCGCTGTCCGTGCTGCTCCCGTGGAGCGATCCTTCTGCTGCAGGTGCTGAGGCAAATGCCCACGTGAGAGGCGGTTTGTGGCAATCCGTGGACCCTCTGCTGAGGAACACTTCTCATCCAAAGGAACTGGAACAGGGTCTTTTCTACTTCAGGGCTGCGCTAGGTGAGGCCCTACAGTCTTCCACTCTCCCTTCTGCCATCCCATTCTTGGTTTGTGTGGGAAGTGCTGCTGTAAGAGCTCTGCAGTGATGGTCCTGGCCGGCCTTTGGATGCTGCTGCAGGATGAGGTGCCCAGAGAAGCGCTGGGGAGCCGGGTACTGCTCACTGTGTCCTGGATGGGGCCAGCTACAAGGGTGCAAGAAGAGGAGGGAAAACAAGGTGGCAGGTGCCAGGTGAATGTCTGTGGGAGCTGTGGCCCTGGAACTGTGCCTGATTGAACTCTGGGACCAGCCCATGCGATGCCTCTCCGCTGCCTGGCCAAAAACCAGTGGGTACCATTGGAGGTTCTCTGCATCGCAGCCCTGCCATGAGGACCTTAACACGACAGCATCGGACCACTCGCGAGAGCAGAGCTGGGCGTTGCTGTGACCATCACCTAATGTTGAAAGCAGTGTTTTTTCCTTTTTTTTTGATATATTTTCATTCTTGGATGTAGAAAGTGAATTATTTGGCTCCTGTAAGTATCCTCTATGCATCTGTTTGATCATGTATTTATATGTTGTACACAGTACTGGCCACTCTGTAAATTGATGTAATGTACATAGAACATAAAGGGTTCTTTTTTTTTCCTTGGATTTCCTGGCTCTACAGCAGTATTGCATTAAAGTGGTGTTAGTTATTAACCTGCACCTGTAGTCAGAGCCCCTGTGTTCTGTCCTGCCTAACGTGAGGCTCATGTGCAGAGGTGTCTTGGTGCTGTCAGCCTCTCTCTCTGCCAGGCTCTGTGCCCCATGGGATGTGCTGAGCTGAGTGTCCTGCACTGGTTGCTCCTGTGGGCCATTTGCTGTGGGCTGTACGTAAGCTCCTAAGGCACAGCTCGAGCTGGGTTGCAGGGAGGTGAATGTCCTTGTGCATCCATAGCTGGTGAGTGAAATTGTGGCCCTTCCTCTTTGGAGCGGTTGCTGATCAAGAGTCGCTCTGGTGCAAGGAGAAGCCAGCAGCAGCCAGAATTATAGAGGAGTTGTTTTTATTTTCACTTGTCCCTTTTCCAGCTCTGCCCAACCTGCCCTCACCACGCACTTTTGGTTTTAACTGTCCCTATTCAAGACGCAGCCAGTTCAGGCTCTGGAATGGTTTATCCTTAATGGATCCGACAGCCTCACATTGTGGGAATGAGCCCACGCTGGGTGAAGGGAGCAGCCTGAGTGTGGGACCTGCTTACCAAAGATGGGGAGTGGAGCTAGGGTGCAGCTCTGCCTCCCTGGGGCCACTGCAGTGTACAGAGCAGGCAATTCCCTGGGGGGATGCTCCTGTGTGTCCCTGTGCTGTTGGAAAAATAAACACTCTAAAACTTGTGCTTGTGGCTTCCATCCTCTTTTTACAAAACCATCTGCTCTGCTCCCTAAGGTAATGTTATTTCTTTCCTTCCTTTTTAACTGCGGGGGGCGGGGGGGAGTTCTGAGCCCTCCAATGGTTAAAAAGAGGAGGGGGCTGTGTCCCTGTCTTGGCTTTATTAAATGGCTTTTATGCACTTGCAGGTCACCAACAGTGCTCCTGCTGCCTGGCTCGGGCCATGGGCACCCAGAGGCTCCCAAGGCAGCAGCGTGGCTGGGGGATGCGGGGGCTGCAGCTGCAGGAACCCCCCCTGCAGTGATGGGAGCAGATCCTGGCTCTGAGCAGCAGCACCTGGGCTGGCACTGGGCAGCCCCTGCTGCCTTTGCTCCATGGCTTCGGGTCACTGTCCTGCTTGGTTCTTGGATAATGGGTCTGAAAGTGTTTTCTAAAGAGCGTAACGTGATCCCTGTTATGCTGTTTATTGAAGCTACCTATAAACTTGGTTCATTGATGCATCCTCTCTCTGTTTTCTAGGTAGTAAGAATAACATGAATTATTGCATTGTGTGTCTCAGTTAGGTCACATTGTCTGGATCTCCTGCAGGGTGGCTGTGGGAGGGTTTAGAATCAGAATGGTTTGGGTTGGAAGGGACTATGAAGACCATCCAGTCAAAAATCCCCTGCAGTGAGCAGGGACATCTTCAACCAGATCAGGTTGCTCTGAGCCCCATCCAACCTGACCTTGAATGTTTCCAGGGATGGAAATGAGGATGGTTTATATGCATGTAGCCATGAAACAACCGACTTCCCTATGTTCTGTTGTGCTCCAGGGTGGCAAATCCACTGCGATGCCCTGTCTGCCATGTTGCTAATGTTGGGGTTGGTGGGCACAACTGCAGCCGAACTGGGCTTCCTCAGTCTGCTGGCCTAAAACATTTGTGAGGAGGAAAAAGGGGCAAAGCTGAGCGATGCCACATTGAGTACAAAGGCAGCTCTGTCCCACACGTGGGAGGTTTGTGGTTTAAACTCTGCATCCCTCCCGCTGGTAACCGGGTCTTATCTGGCTGCAGCCTTCAGTGATGGGAACCAACCCCTCAGGAACCAGCTGCCCCCAGGGCTGCCCTGTGTGCCATGGCAGGGGCTATTTGGCACCAGCTTTCACAGGTCTGGAGAGTTCACAGATGCTTTGGCTCTGGTGAACTTTGTCTGCAAGTACAGTTAAGGATGCTCCGATAAACTGAAGATGCTAAAAATAGGTAATGCAAAGATTCAGGTGTTGCTCAGGTGAGCTTTAAACTCACTAAATAATGGACAGCGTATTTTATTGGCATGGTGTTGGAACTGGTGATCTCTTGGACAAGGAAACTTGAGGGCTTCAAGATTGAAATCCTATTGATGCCCGAAGCTCACAAAGAGCAAATATAATTACTTTTTTTTGTCTCCTTGATATTTATATGATAAATAATAGATTTTTCTCTCTGCCAGGCCGTGTACTGTTTGCGCCTGGCTCTGCTGCTCTGGAGCATCCTGGCTCCATGGTGGAACCGCCTGTGGACAGAGGGGCCCTTCCCAGCCCGCCCAGACCCTGTGCCCCTGGAGCTGCGGAGCCAACCTCAGGTATGGCTGAAGGGACTTTGGTTTGCTCCCTGCTGGGACTCTGACCATCCCCAGGGTTTGCAGCCCCCTCCCTTGCTCCGTTTGAATTCCGGGAGCAAAGCTTATCCAAAGGCTTCACATTATTAAACCTGGCTGTGTCATGGACACACGGGCAATCGTTAGTGAAGGTCCTTTTGGAATGAGCAGTCACAGAATCCTGGCATGGTGGGGTTAGAAGGGCCCTCTGGAGCCCATCCAGGCCAATTCCCTACTACAGCAGGGTCACCTCCAGCTGTTGCACAGGAATGTGTCCAGGTGGGTTGGATCTCTCCAGATAAAGAGACTCCACACCTCCCTGGGCAGCCAGGTCCCCTGCTCCAGCACCTGCACAGGAAAGACTTTTTCCCTCCCATCCAGGTGGAATTGCCTGTGCTCTAGTTCATGCCTGCTGGCCCCTGTGCTGTCACTAGGCACCGCTGAGAAGAGTCTGGTCCCCTCCGCCTGTCCCCTGCCTGTCAGATATTGATCAGCATTGACAGGATCCCCTCGCCATCTGCTCTCCCTGTAAGAGAGATGTTCCAGGCCCCTCATCATCTCTGTGGCCTCTGCTGGGCTTTCTCCAGTCGTTCCCAGTCTTTCTGGAGCCAGGGAGACCAGAACTGGACACAGGACTCTGTCTGGAGCCTTCCTGAGGCGGCGCAGAAGAGGAGAAGACCCTCTCTCCTGCTCCCCACTCTGTCCTGGTGCCAGTTTACAGGTGGGTCCCTCTGGCCATTGCTGCAGGCTGCAGCCACCGCCCTGGGGCAGGCCCTGCCCGCACGCTGCAGCATTCCTGGGCCAAGCAAAGGGCAGCGCTTGCACAGAGCCACCAGTGAAGCCACTCTGCTGTCCCGGGGCCTCCTGATGCCAGCACTGCAGGTGCCAACAGGAGCTTCCAACTACACAGCGCTTGGCGATGAGCATGGTGCGGATGCAAAGATTTATTATACTTAGTGAATAAAGCTGATAAAGAACAATCAGTATTTTCCACAAGGGAGAGGGAGAACTTTCCAGATACTTCAATAAAAACTCCATTGCCTTTTTTTTTTCTTTTTTTTTCCACAAAACCCAAACACTTCACAAAATTAATTTTGTCAAAATATAACTTAAGTGTAAAATACGTGGCCAGCCCCATCTGCGAGTGCTAACGCTGCTCTTTGGGGTCCCCGTGCTCCGTATGGAACGGAAAGCATGGCTTGGGTCCTAATTATTGATAGATTTTTTTTTTTTTTCTTTTAACACCTCAGTTTCGCTGCTGCTCTGGGGCCCGACCTCGCGCCGCAGGGGCTGGTGCTGCGCAGCGGCTGAGCTGGCAGCGCCGGCGTGGCTCGGTGGTGGAGGAGAAATCCCTTCTCGTTATACAGTGTTTATTGTCGATTCAGTCTTATATATGACATACAGCTTTGAAAGAAAAAACAAAGGATTCCACATAGTTATGAAATCAGTGCATTTAGCAAGTAATACCATGGAGATAACAGCTTGATTAACAGCTCATTGGTCTTCGTTAAGTGAGGGGAACAGGGAGTTGGCCTGTGCTAATCATTCCACAAACAGAACAGAATTAAGTTGCATCACATATAGAATAGACACACGTTCTAAGAATTAAAATATTAAGCCACATTTACTGGAAAAATCCACGGTATATAACACAAAGAACTTGTATCAAGCTCGTTGAGGAGGAAGTGCTCATCTGCTTAAGAGCCACGCGGAGTTGCATAGGTGCCTATCTGCAAAAATAGCATTTCAAAATGAATCAATTGATTAAGCAATAAAGTGTCACCTTAAAAGCTGGATTAAGTGCCATACGCTTTCTAGCCGAGCCCTCTGGAAAGCACGGGCTTTCCAAGCACTCTCTTCTGCTTCGTCCCCAGCATCCTGAGGGAACGCGCTCCCACCCAAAACCAGCAGCTGGCTCGGGCGGCTTCACCAGGCTGGGTAAAGCAGGATCCCAGCGATGCTGATGCTTCCTCGTGAGCCCCTGTGCTTGGAACCCTCTGTGGAGCTCAGCAGCTTTCGTGCTCCTGCCGGGGCCATGGGATGGTGGAAGCGAAGCTCTGCCTGGCTGAGGCTTCTGCTACCCAAGCATCACCTTCACGCTCGTTTGGAATTGCAGCCAATCTGTAAATCTGGGGAAAAAAACTACAACTGCTTGTGCAAACCCCCAAAATCACTGTTTTGTGGGGTCCTCCCTTGGGTGGGTGCATGTGACGGGGTTGAGGCTGTGGCTCGGTTAAGCAGACGAACTGGGTGAGGTGCCTCTTCCTCTTCAACAGCAGGGCTGGCAGAACAGACAGGGGCCGGGAGTTCTGTACATGTAAACAGTACACTTCCACTGAGTCCAAAATTAGGAGCAAAAATACAAAGGTTCACATTGGTCTTAGGTAGGTACAGGCGAAGAACTGAGCTCTGCAGCTCCGAAACGACCAAACGAAAGGTTCTAAAGCACCACTAAATTATATAAAAAATCAGAGCATGGACGGATTGTAGTCGTTTTTCTTTTCTGGTGAAATTCTATGCTACCTTGTAAAAAGTCTTACAAAAAAATTACAAATCAAAAGTATTTCAACCCTCTGAGTTCAAAGCAGCATTTTTTTTTTCCCGTGAACTGGTACTATATCCAGGGCTGCTGGTGGGAGGGAAGCAGCCCCTCGGATCAGGGAGGTACAGGTTACGTCTGCTCGCAATCCCAGGAACTCCCATGTGTGACACCACCACGGGAACCGCACATCCAGCGCAGGGTGGGTGTGCTTAAAATTAAATTAAATTAAATTAAAAAAAAAAAATTCTATTTTGTCAACCAGTGATTCACTTTTCTGAAACAAACCCAAGAACATGCAGAGCATTTGCTAACCCAGCACTCTCCCTCCACTTCTCAGGAGATCTGGAAAGCCGGTGTATTCTGCTCCTGCTCATTCCTTCTCGTTGAGAACCTGGCCTGGTGCTTCCTGATCCCATCCTGTCTAGGGAGAGTGCAGGAATGTGGCTGTGGGTCAGTCCTGGAGCACAGAGGAGCCACAGCTGTGCCACGGATCGGCTGCAGAGCAAGGAGGTGTCTGTGAAGCTCACTCCAAAGAAACGATGGAGCTGCAGCTCACCAAGACAAAAAATAAAGGAAAAAAAGTGAATAGAAAGATCCCTGACAGAATTTGTAGTCAATCCCGTTTGCTTCAGAACTTGTCACAGTTGCGGCTGTCACCGGGGCTCCGGACTGCGGAGGCTGCAAGGGCTGAACATCCATCAGGAGGTCAGGGTGGGTGCCTTCCTACAGCACTGAAACACGGGGCGAGAGCAACGTCAGCGCGTGCCAGGAAAATCCGGAGGTGACCGGTAACGGCAGCGACACCTGGGATCCATCCAACTCCCCACACACCGCAGCTGATGGCGATTGGCCGTAAGCCCCTGGGTAACCTCGTTTTCCGTAAACTGGGTGGCAAATTTATGGCTGAACACCCTCGATGGTCTCCGCCGGGGAGGGCGGCACTGACTTGGGGGGAATCGCAGCGAGAGGGAATGGGCCAGCGATTGTCTCTGCCCTCCTGAATGGGCAGAACTTCATCAATGGCTGTGGGTGCCTGTTTTCGTCAAAGGTTTTGTTACTTCATGATATTCACACAAAAATAAATATTTACATCGATTCTGAGGCTGGGAGGATGCAGTGGGAAAACGGAGCAGGGTTAGGAAGTGCTGCGGATCGCGTGTGCTGGAACGCCGGCCCGGGTGGGGGGAATGCCTGGCTGTGGGCAGGGATGGCCCAGGGCGCTCAGCCCGGGGTGCTCAGCCCAGGGTGGCTACGGCGCTCCCATCTCGGGCATCGGGGCTCACGAGCCACAGCCCCATCTCTGCACAGACACCCTGGTGGCACCCAGGGCTTCGGGCCCTTTTCGCCAAACACTGTGGGCTGTTGGCTCTTGAGGGGACACAGCCAATGCGAAGGCAAATCCCTTCTGCTGCTGGGCAGCTCGACCCCTGGAGCTGTATCATTGTCTGTTCTGAGAGCAGGGCAGAGGTCTTGCTCCTCTTCCAGTGTGTGGGGAATTTCAGAGGGTATCAAGGCTACGGAGCAAAACCACCCAGGCCTGCTCCCGGCTGGGACCAGCCATTGCCATCAAGCCCACGCTGGCATCAGCCCCCATGGAACAGCAGCCTCTGTCCGCAGGGCCAGAAGAGGAGAAAAAAGCAGCTCCAAAGACAGACAGGATCTCCCTTACCCTGAGTGCCCAGGGTGCCACACCGATCAGATGTGGATCTCCTGCCCGGGCAGGGGGGCTGCGCTGGCGCGGGGCGCGAGGAGGAGCAGGATCCCCACTGTCAGGTTTGGCGCTCCCCAGGCTCCGCTGCTTTGTGGGGCTCAGCCCAGCACCCCGGCCTGAGCACGGTCCCTGGTTTAGCAGCACTGGTAGCAGGTATTGCACTGAGCAAAACGAAGTGCATCATCAGGGTGGGGGTGGTAACGGGGCAGAATGGACATCGGGCTACGGTCTTTCCACACTTTGGGAGTTGTGGGCTCATTCCAGGACTGTGAGCAGGGAGGGGGAAAGAGCCTGGGCCCCAGAGAGGACTCTGTCAGTTCTGCTGCTCAATGCACCCAGCTCGCTCTTCAGGCAGAGACCCAGCCTTTGCTGCACCCACGTGGTCCTGGATGGTTTGTTCTCTTGGTGCTGCCCCAGGGCTGCTTCCACATGGACTGGAGTAAACTGGGCACAGTGGGGAGAGCACGAGCTGCCGCCCAGCAGCAGGACCCTGGCAGATCCGCTGGACCTGCTGGCTTGGTTCCAGCCTCCTCGGCACGATCCACGTGGCTGCGACACTCACTGTCCCCCAGGACCAGCTGGGCCAGTCCTGGAAGAAGCCCACAGTGGAGTGTGAGGTAGAGTACGGATGGTGACAGCAAGACAGTGTTTCTCAGGAACTTCCTTCCTTATCTGCAACGACTTAAATGAGCGCGAGACATCCTTCTAGGCAGAGGTTGCCAAGCTTGCTGAGTCTCTGCAGGAGATTCAGACCCCACTGCTGCTACAGGAACACTTAGAACGAAGGTCTAAAAAGGACTCTTGCTTGCTCTGTTGGTCAGGTGCCACCTCTGCTCACTGAAGGCCAAGCAGCCTCAGGATGGCAAACTCGCTCCTGGTGGGACAAAGGCTCCCCAGAGAAACAGGCAGAGGTGCCTGGCAATTAGTAGTGTAGTGATATGGAATGTGTTATTTCACAGGAACAAACTCCTTCTGATCAGACAGACAAAAAACTGGCAATCTGTACAAACTCAAAAGAATCCATTTTCAGAAAAATAAATTACTAAGGGGAGAGGAGGGTTCATTTCTCAATAAATATGTGACTCAGCTCACCTAAGACTTGGAAATTATCTGGGGACGAGAATCTAACATTTGGGTCCACAAAGGTTATTCTAAATACATCTGCAGCCCCAAACCTCCCCAGGCTCCCTTCTGCCCTTTGAAGTTCCATGTCCTCCCAAGCCGCAGGTTTGGCTTCTGGTCAGGTGTTGGTACGGTTCAAAAACGTGTCCTTGTGCCTCAAGTCCCAGGTGCTTGGAGTGTAAAAGAAAACAGGTCTTTTGGATTCCACCTTCTAAAACTACAGGTACCCACTGCTTCACGGGAGGACAAGTGTGGTCCTGAGCAGGACGCCGCTGGGAGCCTCCTTCTAGCAGGTATAAATTGTCTTCTTGACAGAGGAGCGACGCGCTCACGGGGAGTCAGTTCTGCTGTAAAATGAGGTTTTCCAGTTCGTCTGCAGATCGAAGCAGAAACGCCGCCGACTCTCGGTATCCGGCAATCAGCTGCCGCACCGCGCTGATCTCCGTGGGGCTGAGCTGGGCAGCCTGCATTCCCCTGCTGGTGCTGTTGGAGGGGGCCGTGCTGGAGGCCCCACCTTTCATGCTGAGATCGGTTGGACCTGCCAAGGAAAAGCAAGATGAAAGCTCAAGCAGAGCATCCTTGCCCATGTCTGGGTTGCCCATGAGGAGATTCCCAATGGGAGCTGCTGCTCCCAGACCTCGGCACCGGCAGGAAGGTCCTGGCAAAGTGTGGTGCCCCAGACACCATCAAAATCACAGAATCACAGAATGCTTTGGGTTGGAAGGGACCCCAAAGCCCATCCAGTCTCACCCCCCTGCCATGAGCAGGGACACCTCCCACCAGACCAGGGGGCTCAAAGCCCCATCCAACCTGGCCTTGAACACCTCCAGAGATGGGACAGCTACAACCTCTCTGGGCAACCCAGGCCAGGGCCTCCTCACCCTCAGAGGAAATCATTTCCTCCTGATATCTCATCTGTATCTCCCCTCTTTCAGCTGAAAACCATTACCTCTCATCCTATCCCAGCCCTCCCTGATCAAGAGCCCCTCCCCAGCTTTCCTGCAGCCCCTTTCATTACTGGAAAACTGCTCTAAGGTTTCCCTAGAGCCTTCTCTTCTCTGATCTGTGGCCTCATTCTACCAGGAGCCAAACCAACGTGGTGTTTCTGCCCACAACCAACCACACGTCTGTGCAGCCTGGCCTGGGTGGCTGTGTGTGGCAAACCTAGGGAGGAAAGCTGGTACAGGTAAAGGCAGGGGAAAAACTGGCTTTATCTTCCTGTTAGATTGATAAGAGAAGCAAAACAAGTTGCAAGAACCAAATAATCAACTAGAAATGAAGGGAGAAGTTGGAAGATGGGAACCAGAGGTGTGACCCTGGTTTGGGGGAGAGGCAGGCGAGGCTGTAGCCTGGGGGTACGGAGAAAGAGAAGACACTGAGCTAATTGGCTGGGGCTGACGGAGCAGCTGATGCTGGAGAAAGGCTTCAGGAGGGCTGAGCTTCTGCTGGGTGGTAGCCATGGGACAGCAGGGACCAGGCAAAACCAGGATGGGGCTTCAGCAGCCCCTAAGACCAGGTGGGTCCCGCTGGCGACCGACAGCAGGGAGGGGAGTGCATCACCCCGAGCGGGAAGGAACGCGTCCAAGGAAAGCAATGCTGGAGCAGCAAAGGCTGCGGGAGGAGTGGCACCAGCAGAGGACTCACACGGCAGGCAGCTCAGCGCTGGGAAGGGGAGGAGGAGGCTCTCACACAAAAGCAATTTCACTGGACAGAAAAGGCATCAGTAAACGGAGCCCATTTCCCAGCTCACCAAGGGGGAAGGAGCTGGGAGCGGGGAGGTGGATTTGAGCAAGGATCGCCTTAGGTGGGGGATGGAGGGAGAAGACACTGCTGGGCAGCAAACCCCTGCAGGCTTTCTGCACACAGAGGGAGGAGAAGGCACAGCTCCTTGCCAGCGCTGTGGCAGCACGCTCTGACCTCTAAAGGACTGGAAAAAAGCTTGGGTAAAGGGGAGAAAAAAATGGCGAATCAGAGGGTTGAAAATCCATCAGGAAGCAGCGAGGTGCTGCCACGTGCTACACCCAGCTCTGCTGCTCCAGGGCAGACGCTCACTGGGGCTGCTCTGAGGCGTTCCTGCACGTTTGCTGCCTCCCAGCAAGGTGCCAGCACCCGCAGCCATGACAGACAAAAGGAGGGTGCACAGCAGCGTGGGGCCAGGGGTGCCTGTGCTGCTCCGGGAGGAACCATCGCTGCCTCCACCACGGCTGCGAGGATTAGGTCCCAGCAGCTGGAGGCCGGGGCGGGATCTTTTTTCAGGGTTAAGAAGCATTAGGAAGGGATGATAAGAGTTAATCCCAGACAGGCATCTCTCAGGGCTCCGGAAATCACATCCTTCCAAATCCTCGCTCCTGTTGGGGCGGGCAGGGGCAGGACAGGAGCCCCAGGCACACTGGGGCAAGCAAAGCAGCCTGGAGATTGCCAAAGGACTGGATGGGGACCAGTGTGGTCTCCAGACCGTCCAGTCACCACGACCAGGAGGGTATAGCCAGAGGCTGTGGCCCACAGGAAGTCTTTGTCCCACACTGCAGCTCTCTTGCCCAGGGAGCCCTGCTCGGCCCCAGGCTCTGCTCTTTCCAATTGATCCTAACTCAGCTGACCTCCCAAGCCTTGCCACACACCCTCCTCCTGCCTTCCCACTCTGCAGCCACAGTCCAGTTCCCCACTGCTTCTCCCGCACAGCCCCCAGCCCCTCGCCACCCTCCCGCCATGTGGCAGGAGCTGGATGTGCCCTGGAGCCCCTGAACACCTGGATGTGCCCTGGAGCCCCTGAACACCACCAACCCTGTCCCCATCCCTGTCCCTGTCTCCAAGAGCAGCAGATGCAGGCTGGGAAAGGAACGGCTCATACCAGCGATGAGATCTGGGCAGTGATAGGCGTCTGCTCCTGTTAATCATTAATAGCTGGTACAGACTCTCTTTTTTTCAAGTGACACTCCTTCCCTCCACCAGCACTATCCAGACCATCCTTCCAAGTTCAGTTCAACAATTAACCACCTGCTGATGAGGCAGGCTGAGCAGAGGGGCAGAGGCCTCCATCAGCTGCCAGAGAAAAGGAGCTTTTGGAGCAGCTCTGCACAGCTGTGGGTGAGATGCTGCTGTGACCAGGTTTGGCAAAGCCCCCACCTTGCCCCCAGCGACCAGCAGAGCCACACAGCCCAGGATCACAGAATCATGGAATGGTCTGACTTGGAAGAAAGCTTAAAGCCCACCCAGTTCCAACCCCCCTGCCTTGGGCAGGGACACCTCCCTTTGTATCATAGTCCCATCCAGCCTGGCTCTGAACACCTCCAAGCTGCTGGGGAGCCCAGGCATGGGGCAGAGGTGACAGCTGGGTGGGCTCCCCGTGCGGCCCTTACCGTTACTGTGGTTGCCCGTCTGGAGCGAGGCAGGCGGCTGCAGGCTGCCCCCCAGGGACCCATAGCCACGGTAGCTGTAGTTCAGGCTTCCATTGATGTAGACTGGATCTTGGGAGTAAGACGAAGCTGGCAGTGAGTAGGAGGAGTGGGTGATGGCTGTGGAGTCTCTGGAGTGCTGCTTGTCTAGAGCGATCGGTTCGTCCTGCGTGAGGGTAACACAGTCTTACTCCAGTGAGCAGCCTCTGCCGCCAGCGGGAGGGACGGTGCAGGGATGCCTGGTCTCCCATGGCTGCAGTGTGGCCACCACAAACCAGCGTCCCTGGCCCTCAGGACACACAAAAGGCCCCGTTCTGCGCCTCTCTGTCTTTTAGAAAGGCTCTTAAAAACGTTTTGCCAAATTGCTCTGAAACTCCTCTTATTTTCCCCACCCCCAGCCACCAGCACTGTACCTGGGAGGTCTGGTAGATCTCCAGCCGCATCCTCTTGGCTGCTTTCCGCGTTTCGCTCTCGCAGGCGGCAGCCAGGATGTTCTCTGCCATGGCTGACGTGAGGTGTGGTGGCGTGGGCCTGGTCTGCAGAGACACAAGCAGAGAAGGCACTTAGGGAGCTGCTGCCCCGGGAGTGGCAGCGAGCAGCAGGGCAGCGGGGCGGCCGCTCACCATCTCCATCCCATTCTTCTTCATGCGGCGGCAGGACTTGAGGTAGGTGCGGATGCGCTTGCGTGCCCGCTCCTGGAACTCAGGGAACTGCCGGCTGCAGGACTCAATGATGGCCTGGATCTTCTCCTTGGGCTGCTTGGAGATGGGAACCATCCGGTCTAGGTTCTCATCCACAAAAAGGCGCACAAACATCTACAAAGGAGAAGATAGATGGTGGGAACACCGAGATGGGAGAAGGGTGGGCTCACCCTCCCTGTGGAGCCCTCCTTACGTTGAAGGCCTTTAGCCTCTCCGGGTCCATCCCCTCCGAGTCATTTATCTTATCATTGTCTTCGTGATCATCGTGGTCATCATCATCCTCGTCGGCCGTGGGGGCCCTGCCGACGGTCAGGTCCTCGGGGCAGCCACTGACCTCTGTCTTGACGGAGTCGTAGCTGCCAGAGCTGTACGGAGGGGACTGAGAGGAGACGAGGGTTACCACGAGCAGCCCTGGCCTGCCCTGACCCACGCTCTCAAGGAAAAAGCCCTTTCTCCCGGCATCTCAGAGAGAGGAACCCATGGACAGGCTCCTCTGAGGGACAGTATCTGCCTGCTTGGGGCAGAGGAACGCAGTAGCCTCAGGGACCATGCAATGCCCAAAGTGGAGGCTGTGGCTGCTGTGTCTGCGGCTCTGTCTGACCCTGCAGGAAGCGCTGCCTGGACCCAGCAGGAACGGGCTCCTCGCAGAGCAGCAGCAGCACAGCCGGTCAGGGGTGAGGTGAGCCCACTGCTGAGCCCTGGCTACGGGGCAGGCAGGGCACGGGAGATGCTCCCTGGCTCTCCCACACCATTCCCTGCTCTCTCTGCCAACTGCTTGCTCGGTGCATGGTCCAGTTTCTGCTGAGCAGCAGCAGCAGCAGCCCCGAGGCCGGTGCAGCCAGGCCCAGCTGCTCTGCTGCAGCGGTGGGCGAGACTGGCACTCGTCCCTCCTGCCCCCCCTGCAAGGGAGAGGCTCCCAGCCCCGCCACAGTCGGGGGGAGCCCCGCGTCGGCCTGGACCCGGGTGCCTCACACGGCTGCTCCCAGTGTGCCCTGCCCACAGCAGCTCTGGCTGGGACGCGCGGCCGCCCCGTCTCACCCAGCCCCAGCGGTGGCCGTGCAGCTTGGGCCGTACCTCTGCCGTGGTCTTCACCCCGTACTTGACCCGGCTGCGCAGCCCATCAGCGCTGCAGCCGTCCGACTGGTAGGAAGGGGTGCCATGGGCAGGTGCCAGCTTGTCGCAGAGGTTGATGGGCTGGTCGTCGGCCGAGGTGGTGAAGTCCATGGGGGCTGCGGTGCCATTCCCGTTCATTTCGGGAAAGGCGCTGTCGCCTTGCGTGCTGCTGGAGGTGGAGGGGTTCAGGGTGGAGGAGCCATTCCCGCTGCAGCTCTCTGACGAGGAGTCATCTGCAAGGAAGGATGTGTGGTCACCTCCATGGTGCCCTGGGACCGCATTCCCAGGGTGGGTAAGTGGCTCTGCTCACTATGGCACCAGCCTCCCCCAAGCCCGCCGGCAAGACCACCAGCACCTGCAGTGGATGTGTCGCTGCTCTGAAAGCCCCTGCCCATGCAAGGCTGCCCTGGGCTCACTGGCTGGACGCGTTGTTGTGGACATTGCTGGGACATGGGCCTGGTGACGCAGCAGCTGGACAGACGGACACTGGTTCCCACAGCTGCAGAGCCACTGCCCAGCTCTGTGCCATCATCCCTGTGGATGCCGCTGTGCCCCACACCCGGGCCACCCGTCCCTCTGGGCAGGTGACAGTCCCTGTGCCTCCGCCTGTGGCCACAGCTCCTGGGCTTGAATAAGAACTTTGGAATTTGGTCCTTTTCGGTTTCTGTTTGCATTGCAGGGAGGAGAAAGGGGCATAGCCTCTCCCCGCCTGGTCCCTCGCCTCCCTGCCCTGTTTGGGGCTGGGAGTGCTGGGAAGCTCAGGGACGTGCTGCTCCCAGAGTGCTGGGCCATGGGGATGGCACTCAAGGACAGGCTCGCTTGGGCAGGAAAACCCTGAGTTCCTGCTGCCTGGAAGCAGCATCCGAAGCTCTGTTAAGAGTGGGCACGCTGCTGCTGGGAGGGTGCAAAGGCTGCATGGACATCCCTCCTGACCCACTCAAAAGCCCAAGTGACCTCCCACACTCTCTGTGGACACCTCTGCTGCCCTGTTCCCACATGCTCCAGAGGCAGCTGCATGGCCAACTCTCGCCTTCATCACTCGAACAGGCAGAGCCCACGGCCCAGGTGGTGCCACACACATCCAGCACACAGCATGGCTCTGGCTTGGTCCTGGTTACGCTCACACCCTGGATGCTGGTACTGTGCCCCTGTACACAGCTTCCACCACGCCAGCCTCCTGCCTTGTGCTGCAGCCGAGAGCGTAGCCCTGCTCGTGTCCAGCGCTGCCAGCACCCACCCCTGCTTGCACCCAGCCCTGCCTGCACCCGGCCAAAGAGCCCGGCCTGAGGCCAGGCTCGACATTTTCCAACCGCTCAGCCCATGCCCCTGCCCTCCCCCTCGCTGCAGTAAATCCTTTATTTCATTAGGTGCCTCCGTGAGAGGGAAAGGGTGAAGCACGTGGGGAGCCGCTTCCTGCGCGAGCGTGTGCCGGGCGGTGAACAAAGAAGCTGCCGGCAGCCACAAGCAGATGGCGGTCCCTGCGCCCGGCCAGCAGCGCCGCAGGACAATGGGGACAGCCCCGGCACCACGGTGATGGCTCCCGGTGCACAGGTGCCAGGTCCAAAGGTGTGCTGGTGCGGGATGGCAGGACAGTGCCAGCTGTTGCCACCCACCCTCCTCTGCCTCCCTCCTCCAGCATCCATGGGAAACGTTAATGAGAGACTCATCGAGGGCTGTGACCCTGCAGCAGTCCAGGACTTTGTATTCCTTAAAATAAAATAAACAGCCTTGAGGACGCTTGGGCATGCGAGTGCCCGTGGGGCCGGCCGGAGCTGCCGCCGCGTGTCCCCAGCCGCCCCACCACGGGTGCCAGCGCTCGCTGCCCAGCCTGCGCCTGCGCCAAGGCTGCTCCTGGCCCCACGAGCCCCCACATTAAAAGGTCCCCACTTGAGCTCCCCGCTCAGCGGAGCTCCCTCCCCCTCCTTTCCCTTGTGCTGATCCACTTATTCGTCTGAGCGATGACCAGAGCTGACCTAATCCCCGGGGTGGTGTTTATGTGCCGGGTGCTTGGGGCCAGGGGCAGGTGTCACCGTCCCCAGCACGGGGCTGGAGCCCTTGCTCCCAGCTGGGGCCAAGCGCTGGCTCTGCGTGCCAGGGCCGACAGGGCTCTGGGAGAATTCATAGTCAGCACCACCCTGGGCACCCCCGTGACCGGCTCCGCTCTCCTGCCCCTGTGCCACGGTGATGGGGCTCCAGCAGGCAGCTGCTGCCCAGCCCATGACAGCAGAGCATTGCTGCTAGCTCAGCCCAGCCCAGCCCAGAGAAGTAGGAGGATATGAGATATGTGAGATATCATTATCTGCCACCTCCTGCCCTCACACCCCTCCTGTGCCAGGGCACCGGGAGCTGCTGCTCTCAGGCCCCCACGGGTCCTGCTCTCCAGCCCGGCCCAGCTCCCGCACCGTGTGCTGCTCGGGGCTCTCTGCCCCACTCCCGCCTTGCCGGGGCGCGTGGCCAGAGCCGACACCGCACTCCGTGCCCTCGGCGCGGGCGCAGCAGCGGGCAGGTGGATGGGGGCACGGGGCCTCCCTGCCCATGGGATGGCGGCCATCCCTCCCTCCCCCTGCTCTGCTCTGCGCCAGGCGAGACGGGGCTCCCAGAGGGAGGCTCCAGCCTCATCCAGCGATGCCTCTCGGAAGGATTAAGGAGAATTATTCCCATGCAAGGAGGCACAAGCCACATGCCAGGCCCTGCTGTGAGCCCGGGCACAGCCACAGCAACAGCAAGCGCACAGCAGGGCCAACCAGTGCCCATCACACAGAGCAATGGCAGGGACCTCCTGCCAGCTCCTGGGGCAGCGAGCAGCCACCAGCACAGCTGCCTGCGCAGAGCAGGGGCTGAGGACCCTCCGTGCCACCAAGAGAGGCATCACCCGGGAGAAGACTCTGCAGATGCCCTCAGCATCCCCAGTCTATGACATGCCCAACCTGCCCAGGGCACCCCTGCATTGCTCTGAGCATCCCCAGTCTGTCCCAGCACATCCCCAACCTGCCAAGGACATCCCCATATTGCTCTGAGCATCCCCAGTCTGCCTTGAGCACCCTCAGTGCTTCCTGGGCATCCCACTCTGCCTTTGTTCATCCATTTCGAGCCTCCCCATGGTCACCAGCTCTGTCCCCGCTACCTGCAGCTCCCATCTGCATCAGAAGCACCAGTCCCGCGGGCAGGGTGCTGGGGCTGAGATCTGGACCCCAACTTCTCAACGGCTCGTGTTTTCTTTTGTGGTGCACAAAACCCACCCAGCAGCTACAAATCAGGTTTGTTACCAACTCTGCTGCATATACAAACCCTGGATTTGCCACAGCTGAAACCTATGGAAAACAAAGAGGATGATGTGTCCAGGAACCTGTCCGGGTGGAACCATAACATGAAATGGGAATCTAAAGTAAGGACCAGCACCTGCTGCAAGAACAATTTAGTTTAAACCAAGGATGAAGTAAGTAAATAACAAGGGCTGGAAACCCACTGGGTACAGATAACTTTCTAATTTCTACGTTTTTCCAGGTTATGATTTCCTACCAGCTCTGCATATGAAGTGGTGGCTTCACAAATTCAGATTGCCCATGTCCTTGGGTCTGAATGGGAATGCCTTTGGCCAGCCTAAAAACGCAGATGGGCTCGGGAAGGAGTTGAGCTCTCGTGGTGGATGAGACAGGATGGTGCTGGTGCTGGTGCTGTTCCACAGGCAGCTTTGCCAGGACATCTTCAGCCCCAGGCAGTGACTGGACACCCTGCACCCAGGCAGGACTGGGGGCAGAGGGAGCAGGAGCCCTCTTGCTTTGGGTGCCAGGACCAGGTTTAGGCTCCTGCTCTGCTGGCAGTTGCGGCAGGACGCCGAGGAGCGGTGGCTGTGCTCCCAGAGAATCTCTGTTCCGGTGAAACCCACCAAATTTAGAATCATAGAACCATAAAATCATTTGGTTGGAAAAGACCTTTGAGATCATCAAGTCCAACCATACCTGTCCACTGCTAAACCAGATCTCTGAGCACCTTGTCTGCCCATGTTTTAAATCCCTCCAGGGATGGAGACTCCACTGCCCTGGGCAGCCTCTGACAGTGCCTGAGAACCCCTTCTGTGAAGGAATATTTCCTAATATCCAGTTTAAACTTCCCCTGACACAACTTGAGGCCATTTCGTCACATCCTTGGGAGAAGTGACCAACACCAACCTCACTACAACCTCCTTTCAGGGAGCTGTAGACAGCGACAAGGTCTCCCCTTAGCCTCCTCTTCTCCAGGCTAAGCATCTGAGCTTGGGGAGGATTCTTCAGACCCCCAGCAAGTGCCCAGAACACCGGGCTCCAGCAGCAGCAGGCGAGCAAGGCCAGGCTGAGCAGCCATGAACATATTCATTATCAACCAGCACGAGCCTGGAGAGCTCCCTGCTCACGGCTGGAGCTTGGCTGCACGAGGAGCCCCTCTAATGAGGATAATTGGGAGCCCCCCTGCTCCACCCCCGTGCCCTAATTGAAGCAGATGGAACTGTAAAAACAATGTCACTTCTAACCGGTTTGATCTTTGGGTCAGAAAACAGAACATTTCGTTCTCCTGTTTAAATCCCCTGGATCTGGGGCTCCCGGACGCTGGAGGTGGAAGGACCCCCAGCCCTGCACAGGGGGTGAAGGCTGGCAAGGATGACAGAGGCCGCCCAGCCCCACAGCGCTGCCCTCCTTGGCCCTATCGCCGTGGCCAGGAACGCGGTGAGGCCGGCGAGGAGGCCATGGAGAAGCCGCCTCACGCCTCTGCCGCAGCCTCGGCCTCTCCCCGGCAGTGCTGAGCCCGGGAGAGCGAGAAGCAAAATGGCTCCTTGGGCCGTGGTGCCGGGGGAGGAGGGGATCAGTCACTTATTAAATGAATTAATCAGGGCTCAGCATTTTCATTTTGAAGAGGCTGCTGGATTATCCTTGATTTCTGCGGCACTGGATTTGTGGAGATCAGGAGGGGAAGGGGCGATTTCCAACACCTGCTCCCCCGGAGATGCTACGGTGGGGAAGTGGTTGGGTCTAACGTCTCTGCCGGCGAAGGCCACCGCGCCACTCTGCGAAGGCAGAATTAAAGATGAATGGGGCAAATTGTTCCTCCTCCTGTCACATCTCCAGAGTGAAGACAAAACCTCTTTTGACTCAGAAAACAATGAGCTTATGTAAGAGCCAGCGGCCCACGGAAGCCTCGCCACAGCCCCACACGGCGTGGCAGGCCAGGGGCCACCCAGCCCCACTGTGGCAGCAGCCCCTGGCCAGCACTGGGACAGCAGGCTCAGTTACTGCCTGCCTGCACAGCCTCAGACCCCACCAGCAACCCTTGCTGTCCCTGGACTGCCATGCAGCCACCAGTCATGGCCCTGCTTGCCCACAGCCAGCGGTGCCGTGGCAGAGGGTGATGCTCCTGCGTGAGACTCCTCATGGCTACCAGGAGGGAACTGCCCTGCTTCCACCCCACTGGACACCCGCATGGGCTGGGGCTGCACACCCAGCCCGAGAGCGGCTGTCAGGAGGGTGCAGAGCATTCCACTGCTGCCCAAACTTCCCACCGCCCCAGAGCATCTCACCTCAGCCTGAGCATCCGACCACCACTTGAGCATCTCATCGCCGCCAGAGCATTCCCCCACCACCAGAGCATCCCACCACTGCCGGAGTATCCCACTGCTGCCCGAGCACCCCACCGCCCGAGCATCCCACTGCCGCCTGCCTGCAACACCAGCCAGGAAGATGAAAAGTGCCATAAATTATTCAGTCACAAAAGAGACGAGAAGGGGGAAGAAGGGGAGGAGGAAAGCCTGCGAGGAAGGGATACTTAACACAAATTAGAGAGATGAAGTGGGAACAGGGCCCCATGGGGGGCCACGGCTGGGTGACAGCGCTGCATTCATTAGGCGCAAGCAAGTGGCACCTCTGGGCTCCCACACCCAGGACCGGGTGGTGAGCAGCAGGAGAGTTCCTGGCCAGGCTGGCTGCTGCGGCCACACCAGCCCTGCACTGCTCACGTGGCTGGAGCACGAAGCCTGTTTCCTCCAGGCCCTGCCCGGTTGGTTGCCTGCGAGATGCAGAGCTGTGGGGCTGGCCAGGGTCCAGTTAAGGCACACTATTTCCTGTCTTCCTTCGTTAACGCAAACCTCGTTACAGTCTAGACAAAGTGTCCACTCTCTGCCCTCCATCCCCGGTCCCTGCCTTTGACCAGAGCCCTGGACAAGCCAGACATCTGGCAGGGCTGGGCACAATGCGCATCCGCAGGCGGGCTCGGCCGGACAAGGCAGTGCTGTGCAGCCAGCTCCCCCGCCCTCCCCATGAAAGGTGCCCCCCGGTGCCATCTCCCCGGCTCTGCTGCCCAGCCCAAGGGAGCAGCTCCCTCTGGCACCAGCACCTCACCACTCCGGCCTCACCGCAGACATTTTCCCATTCACCAAACTCGGCAGCTCCCACTGTAGAAAGCAGCCTTGCCACAAAGCGTCTGTGTCACTCGCTTTTCCCTTCTCCTCCCAGTCCCTCCCGTCACTGCTTCCCTGGCCTCCTCGCTGCTTGTGAGCCAGGAGCTGGGAAAGTGAGGAAGGAGTTGGTGCAGACCAAGCCTCTCCCTGTGCCGCCACCGCTGGCAGTCACCCGGATCCAGCCGCAGGGAGGGGACACGGCCGGGCACTGCCTCTCCCCGTGCCAAACAAACGGGTTTGGTGGCTTTGGGTAGGGTTGATGTGGAGCTCACTCCAGTGCAAAGCTGCCACCAGAGACCCTGCTGCTCAACCCCAGTCATCTGGGCAGGACGAGGCCAGGGACACGCTGCGGTCTCGCCCTGCTGTCCCTGCTCTCCCTGCTCTCCCCTGCGGGGTGCTCAGATTTGGGGGGAAGGTGGGGACATAGGCAGTGCTGGCTGCCTTGGTGAACCTCTCTGCTGCAAAGCACAAAATGTTACCCAAAACTCTGCTCTGAGCACAAGCAGGACCGACTCCGCAGAGCCCATGTGCCCACCAGGAGGGAGCCCCAGGCCAAGCTCAGCACAGTGCCCGCACCTCTTGGCCTCACAGCAGGCCAGGGCAGCTCTTTAGAAGATGCCTAAAGGAAGGTGTTTATTGCTGGCAAGGGCCTTTGCTTGGGAGGAGCAGAGGTACCCCTGGAAAAGGAGAAGAGAGACACCAGCCCAGGCGGCTCAGGCAGGGCAGGGACGCGCTGCCTGACCTCTGCTGTGGGGACAACACAGCCTGGGGACACCCCAGGGAGAGAGGGATTGTATGGCTAAGGAAAATAAGATAACGTCACATCCAGCTGCTGTAAGGCCTGGATGCTGGTCCTGCGCTTGTTTGGGCTCTGAGCTAGGACTTTTGGGAGGGCAAAATCCAACACTGGTGTAGGAAGCCCTGAAAACAGTGAGGATTTTGCCACCAAGGGTCTCGGGGCTCATGGAACACCTTTTGCAGATCACTGTCTGCTGGGCCTTCCCTGAAGTTGCGAGAGTCCTGCAGCAGGGGCTGAGCTTGCCACACAGGCACAAGCCTGGCTTCTGGTCTGCGTTCGGCCAGAGGGATGCTCTCCTCCCAGGAAAGCACTCTGCTAGGTCAGTGGTTAAAGGAACCCAGCACATCGTGGGCATCTCACCAAACAATGGCGATGTGACCCAGAGCTGCGGGACGCGTGCCACGCCAGAAGAGAGAAGGATGTGCCAGGGATGGTTTGATGCTGTCCCTACCAGCCCCAGGGCAGGATGTCCAGTGGAGCTACCTGCCCTACATGCTCCTGGGATGGCATCCTGAAATAACGCCTGCCTGCATGACACGGAGTCAGAGTCATGGAATGGGTTGGGTTGGAAGGGACCTTAAAGCCAGTTCCACCCCTGCCATGGGTGGAACCTCCCACTGGATCAGGGGGCTCAAAGCACCATCCAATCTGGCCTTCAACGCCTCCAGGGATGGGGCAGCCACCACTGCTCTGGGCAACCTGTGTCAGGGCCTCCCCCCACTCACAGCAAAACATTTCTTCCTAAGATCTCACCTCAAGCTCCCCTCTTTCAGCTCAAAACCACTTCCCCTTGACCTGTCTTTGCACTCCCTGATAAAGAGCTCCTCCCCAGCTTTCCTGGAGCCCCTTTCAGCACTGCAAGGCTGCTCTAAGGTCTCCCTGGAGCCTTCTCTTCTCCAGGATGAACAACTGCAGCTCCCTCAGCGCATCCTCGTGTGGGAGGTGCTCCAGCCCTTGGGGTTGCTCCTTGTCCTTGAGGTCCCTCCTTAGAGCACTCCCAAAGGATGGCCCAAACACCTGAAGCCTTCCCAGCCAGCTGCCTTGAGGGATGCCCCAGAGGAGCACATGCCTTTGCAGTTAAGTAGGTTAAGAAAGTCCTTTCTCCAAGGTCTGGATTAGCCACTGCTGCTCCAGGCAGAACAGGCTCAGCGGGGATCCTGCCAGTCAAGCCAAGATTGCATGCAGGGACCTCAGCTGGGAAGGGGATCTGTCCCAATGTGGTGCCACGGTCTCAACATGGTGCAGATCTTACACCCAGCAACCTTCCCTGCTCTTCAGAAGGATCAGAAAGACTGGGCTGAGGAGTAGCAACCCTTGCCCATGGGCTGAGCACTGCTCCTGGGCATGGGACACCTTCAGGGATAGCAGCAGGCACAGGGGACAGCAAGACAGCACAGCTTTCAGGTCACTTTGCTCCGAACGCGTGCTGGCTCCCACAGACGCGTCCCTCCAGGATGTCCTGCACAATAGCTCTGCTTCAGCAGCAAAGGGTTCGTGTTGATCTTGCTGTCGCTCTGGGCAGCCGCCGGCTTCCTGCGGGCACGTACGCTGTGAGCAACATCCGACAGGGAAGGGATGTTGCAGGGAGCTTCACGTTTTCCGTGCTGGGGCCTGCAGGATGAGTAACAAAGGCAAATGGAAGGAGCGAGCGTTCGCATGTCGGTGTCGCTGCTCCGAGCTGGCCGGTGCACGCTGCATCCTGCCATGCGCCTGCCAGCCGCGGGAACACAGGCTCTGCCGCCATCACTCTCCGAATGGTGCCATCTCTGTCCCTTACCCACTGAAATCACGGGGTCTAATGTCTTCTCCCTGCTGGTCCAGGGGCTGACGCTGGTTGCAGCATGGCTGTACTGGGCCAAGGCTTCTGGGCACGGAGACAAAACAAGGTGTCGATTTTCATCCTAGCTGCTTTTTAGCTCTCTGAAGATTTAGCGGATACCTGTATATCAGAGCATAGGACGCTGCTTCCCTGCTCTCTCGCCTCTCTGGATTTCATACCACTCTGTCCATATGCCAGAGGAGAGCACTTGCTCCTCCCAGGCCTCCAAAGAACCCAGAGTCAGTGCTTCCATACTTTAAACAAGCCATTTTTTAACCAGTGTGTCAGACGATACCGCTCTCCTACCAAGCAACTCTTCATTAAAACTTTATACTTTAGGAAGCCTTTCACAGAAGCCACACTCCAAGCATCCTGCCTGTTGGACGGTGGCAGGTGGGAGCAATTAGTAACTGAAAAGGATTTCCAGACAGAGGAGAGTATCAAGTCCTGAACAAACTCCTGACTGAAGGATGTGGTGTGCGACCAGACCTCACTGCAGCACCGGGACGCTGGGAGCTGTGCTGGTGGAAGAAGGCCAGAGCTCTGAGGGGTAGCTGCAGGGCATGAGGCATAGCTGAGCATAGGAGATGTGGATAAACACCCAGTTTTGGATGAAGTATTTTGACCAGAGCCCTTGGGCTGCCCTGCTGCGGGCACGCAGCTTGAGCATCCTGGCCAGCCGAGCTCCAAGCAGCACGCAGTCCGCACAGGTTGGTTACTCACATTTAGATGGTCCTTGGGAACACCTTGCACAAGCACAGCCTTAGCAAACCAGCCTGACCCCAGTAAAACATATTTACTTGTAAAAAAAAGAGCTTTCATGGGTTAAGAGGAAACTAAAGAGCGCTCAGCACTGATTCATGTCCGTTCCCTTCCCCACAGCAGTCTTTTCCTCTCCAATGCGCTCCTTCTCTGCTCTGTGTTCCTCTCCTCTACCTGCCCACCTGGGTCACTCCTCCATCGTCCTCCTTCCCTTCTCAGCCTTCACTCCTGGGTGGGAGCACTGGTTTGGCAGGGGGATTGGCACAGGGCCCTTCACCCCAGCAGCATTAGCCTGTGTTTGAGAACTCCAGGACAGGACAGGGACACTCACCAGAGTGGCAAAATCAGACTCCTCTTTTCTGTTCCATAAAACACAACCTGAAGTACGACAGCTTGATGGAAATCCCAACACCTGGCTTCTACTTGAAGGTTCTCATTAGTAACCCTGGGCTTGGCCTGCTTACTCTTCGACTTCATCACTCCTGCCCTGCCCAAGTCTACCTTGCTTGGCCTTTTGCCGATCCCTGGGACAGCCTGGGACACCTGCATTCCTCAAAAAAGGAAGGGACTGTTTGTACCTCATTACTGTGCCTTACAAAACAAATGAGAGGAGCCAAGAAAGGCCACAAAGAGGACACTTGTTCCTGAAGGAAAAACCCAGGGCATGTGAATTTGGAAGCATTTCCTAAGAGGGCAGAGAGAGAGGATTTAGCCTGAGTGAGAACATCTTGATTTGTCTAAATATGTGAGTTCCTCATTAAATTACTGTCCTGTTGAATAATAGTTTTCAGCAAAGGGATCAAAACTGTGTCATTCTAGATTGTAAATGAGGCTTGGGAATTCAGTGGTGAAGGCTAAGGCAGGAGCCTGAAATGCCCTGGTGGGAGAATGGCCAAGTTCGGGGCACACGGAGACCCAGCCCAGCCACAGGCAGGCGAGGCACAGAGGCTGCAGCCCAGCCCCAACCGCTTCTGCTGCAGCTGCATCACCACCGCACCCCCACCTCCCGCCACGGGCACAGCCCCATCGTGGGACCCATCCTGCTGGATGGGGCCGTGGCGCAGCGCAGGCAGGTTTCACATCCTCACCACGGCTGCCCGTCGCCAGGGCTGGTGCTCGTCACTAAAACCAGCGGTTTCTCAGAGCTGCAGATTTGCAAGAGAAACTGAAGGGCCACAACGCATGGGGCTGATGAGAGCAGTGTCCCTGCTGTCCCTGCCACTGGCCACACAAGCAGCTAAAAGCCACCCCAGGGAGACCTGACAGCACAAAAGGCCTTTTTTCCTCCAGAGTGGTTTTCCAGTCCCCTTTCTTAAAGCAGCACCAGCTCAGCCCAGCTTGTCCCTCGACTCCTCTGTTCCCTTTCCACTCTCCCAGGAGCAGCCGGGATGGGGACAAGGAGGGGTTCAACCTCTTGAGCAAAAGGCAGTAACAGTTCAAACACTGAAGCCTTGAAGCATCACGGAGACGAACTCTGACCCGAACTCGTACCTCTACCATTTATTTACTTGCCCTTTTATTTTAAACTAGTGTGTTTCACAGAAGTAACCCACCGGCTCTCCTCACCTGACACTTGCTCACATCCAGCCCGTGTGTGACACCTCCAGCCCCTTCCAACTACTTGCCCTGAGCGAGGAGACACCCATGCCCACCCCACACACTCATTGCTGTCAGTTACTGCATATTACGCATTTCTTACCCAGAGGATCAAACACACCATCTAAGGTGCGTTTCCAAGTTGGAAAGCTGTGACCCATCCTGCAATACCTTGGCATCCTTCCTGTCCTTCCTGCAGCCCACAGCTCAGGACTAACATGGCTCTGCTCATCACACTCAGCGAACTACAACCTGATAGCTCAGGAAAGGATTTCGCCACCTCTTTCTGAAGGTGCTGGGAGCCAGGTTCCCACACAAGGACCATCAGCTCTGAGCTGGAGAGGGTCCTGGCTGAGCAGGAACCCAGAGGCTAAATGGGAAGGACTGGGAGTTGGCACTGCTTCGAAGCCTGTGCTGATATGAAATACGTCCCACAGGTGGGACACCTGATCAGAAAGGACTGGTTAATGTTTAATAAGTCACAAAAACATCCTGTGTCAGAGGCGCAGAGCGCGTCCCTCCCGCTGGGGCACTCACCGTCCTCCTGGCTGTGCAGGTTCTGCGGGCTGCGCATGCTCTCGTCCTGGCTGGGGCTCAGGCTGGAGTTCAGGTGCTGGTCAGCTGAGATCCATGTGGAGTCGTTCATATCAAAGTCCTCGCTGCTTACCGATGTCTCATCCTGGAGGCAAGCAGGAAAGGGTTAACCCGCTGAGCTATTCTTTCCTCCTTTCTCTGGCTTTACCATCTCCTCACCAAAAGCCTTCCTAAAAACAACTCACCAGCAGCTCCTGACCCCAGGACCGGGCTCCCCAAGGCTGGGGGGAGCAGCCCTTCCCTCCGGCTGGGCTAGGTGGGTGCCCCAGTGGGATGGCCGCTCTGCTTCCTGCCTGAAGATGTGCCTGAGCAATGGCACTGGCTCTAATTGAGGACAATTAGAAAGAGCTCGCATCCTGTAGGAGCGGATGGCTGAGCCCTGGAGTTTACCCTTTAATCTCCATCCACCCCAGCACAGTTCTGGTGAGGTAGAGGCGTGGGGAAGCTGAGGACGGGGTGCAACTTGGTTGAAACGGCTCTTTCAAACATCTCAGGCTGTTTTGAGATGGAATCACCTGCTGCAAGGGGACACAGCGAAGGGGAAACAGCAAAGCAGCATCCATCCCCACAGACCCGTGCTGCAGGGCAGGCTCCTGGAGCGCAGCCCCAAGGCACTGCTCCTCCAGCCCTCTCTGAAGGCGTATTCGCTCTCTACCTTGATCAAACCCCACAATGTTCACCTTGGGAAGGGGCTGGGGGAGTGAGGTGTCCAACAAGGCAAGGACAACCCAGCTCAGGCCACGGAGCCCAGCCCAGCGGCATAGATGACATTCCTCTCTCCCACTCCTGCAGCTGAAAGGACATTTTCTCTCTCCCTCTCTCCCCCTTCTCGCTAACCTTTACAGTACTTCGAGACACAGCCCTTGGATCGCTTCCAGCGCCGGAAAGGTCAGCCACAGGATTTCAAAACCATCATCATAAAGGCAGCACTGAGATCCTGAATGAGAGGAGGGGCTGTGGGACCTCCCCAGGCTGAACTCCCCAAACACTCAGCCTGGGAGGAAGCAGATACGTGTCCCCATATTAACACGGTCCTGCTGGCGACCCCTTTATCTGCTTTCCTCTCCTTGCTCCCCCCGCAAGAAACGGGCAGAGCCTGCAACCAGAGCCCTGGGGTACAGGAGAACACCAAAAACATTTCCAGAACTGCTTTCAACTGTGCTTCCCCTTGACTGAAACATTTCAAAGGTTTGTAAACTCTCTGCTCTTATTTTTCTTTCCTCCTCCTGGCCCTGAGATAAAATACAATCCCTGTTTCCTTTCCTTGTAGGCAGCAATTGGCAAGCACCCCTCCAGCATTCGCCCGTGCCTCATAAAAACTGCCCTGCCTGGCTGCCGGCTGGCAATTTTTATTGTGAACAAACCAATGTCTTTAAAGACAGGTTTGTGCTTCTCCTCCTCGTCCCTGCAGACATATCTGTTGGCTCAGGGCTTGCGCCCGCCCCCAGCCCACTCCCTGGATGTGCCTCCCGGGGAGTTTCCTGGAATTTACGGCTTGTGAAACCCCGCACTCACCAAAGGACAAACAGGCGAATGGACAGACAGAGCTCAGCAGCCCCATGCCCACCTGGGGATACTGTCACCCCCAGACCCAACTGCACTTCCAGCCCTGTGCCCCCACAGCCCCCTTGCCCAGGTCAGGCAGAGCAGGAGAGGTGGGAGGCAGCAGGGAGGCTGGGTGGCCCCTGGCTCAGCACTGCCGCCACACCAGCCCCCAGGCAATCCTGAATTTCCAGAAACTCCATCTTGTATGTACAGGGAAAGAGTTGCAAAGGTCTCCCAGTTGCAAACTATAAATAGTCTCTTTATTGTAAGCATTCGCAGGGAGGCAGCCACCCTAATATCTGGCCTTCTTCACAAGGCTTACCCAAGATTACTGTCAGAGCTTAAGAGACAAACGCAAATGCCAAGGTCCTTGCTGCCCACAGCCTCTCACCTGTCCGGTGAGGAGGAGGAGCCCCAAGAGCCACCCACACTGTTTTGGGTTTGTGTTGTGTCAGTGGAGAATGCTCAACAGCAGCATCTAACCCACACCGGGAGGCATCCCTTTCTCCACACAGGGTGGGAAAGCAGCAAGGTGAAGGATGCCTCATGTGCACGTGCTATGCAAAAAGTGCTTTGGAAACGCACACGATTCTCTTGAGGTGCAACAACATTTGCCTATTATTAGAAATACTCTGGGTATCAAACCAGAACCTGGTAAGCTATAAATGACTCAAGTCAAACAAAGCCGTTGCACTTTCACACATCCCAGATCCAACCACCAGCGGAAAGCGCAGGCTGCTGTGGTGGGACCCTGCCGATGGTCCCATCCCTGTCACCCCAGTGTCCTCCCCTGCTTCCCAGCCAGGGCTTTCCACCTTCCAGCCCAACCCAACGGGATGCACTGCCCAGTAGCGCACAGCTCCCGCAGCACAGCCCACCTCAAGGGGATGCAAAGTCAAGCACACAGTCAGAGTCAGGGCGAACACTCCACGACAGTAGGGAACAGCCAAAGCAAAGGGAACGCCTCTGCTGCCTGTCAGCTTGGGGCAGCCCCCAGAGCTCTGCCCACACTGTGGTGCACAGGAGCTCCTCACACCTTTGCGCCTCCTCCCCAAAGCACGAGAAAGGCCCCAACCTCAAGCGCAGCTCTGTCCATCCCCATCACTGCAGTTCCAGCATCGCTGCTGCCTTTCAGCTGTACCCCTCGCTGCTCACTGTGACACCAGAGGCCACTAGCAGCCTCCCTCCTCAGGACACCCCTCTGAGACCAAAGGCTGAGCACTGTGACCTCCTCACGCTGTCCATTACTGCCAGCAGCAGCTGCTGGCACTGCCTCTTCCCACCAGGGATGGGAGACCCCGGCAGCAGCGCCCACAGCACCGGCTGCCCAGCCACAGCCAGGAGCAGCCCCGTGTCAATCGGCTGGAGCACAGGGGGAGCAGCTCAGCACATATCCCAGTATCAAAACGTGGCACACCAGAGCAGCATCACAACTCCTGGCTGGGTGGGCAGCCTTGGATTTCCCCTGGATGCCACAAACCCAGCTGAGCCTTGAAGCAGGCTCCGCTGCCCAGCCAAACAAGGAAGCATTTCTCAACAGCAGCAACAGCCATGACTCGGAGCAATACGGTAAATCTCATCTACCCTTCCACCCTCTTTTGGCTTGCAAGGCAGGCAGCTCATTCTTTTTCCTCTCTGGATTCTCAGGAGAATTCTCTCTGCTAATTTCTTCTTTCCTGTAAACAAACTTCAAATGAAACTTTCATTAGAAAACAGAACGCAATCCATTACCAGTGCCTGTCTCGGCCCAGCCGCCTTTTCCCCAGTTCCACACCACTCGTGGCACAGATGGAAGCGACAGTGGCTGCCCCAACCAGCCAGCCCAGAGCCAAATCCTGAGCCCTGGCTCTGCCGCGGCCGCCCTCCTCCTTCCTGCCTTTCCCAGCCCTCTGGAGAGATCTCCTTGCCCCGCTGTAAAGTCCCATCGCTTTGTTTCCAACGTTCAAGGCATTGAGCGATCAAGGGTCAGGCACCGTGCGTGCGGCTCCACTCCTGCAAGGGGAAGTTGGATCCTGCTGGTGCATTCACAGACCACACCCAAACAGCGGAGCAGGGCTCCAGGCACCGCGTAGGGTTTGGAAAACAACATCCTTGCTCCTCTCCTTATCTACAGTCCAACATTTGCAGCTGCTCTGCAGCCACTGGCAGCCAGTGTTTTCTAACTGGCAAAAGTGGACACTCACGTGTGTGGGACTCACACTCGGCGCTTCTGCCCCACTTTCCATGCACCAGTCTTTGAGCACCACGCGTGCACGCATCCACCGAGCCTCTCAGCTCCCCTCCGAGCTAGAAAAGTATTCTTCCTATTATAGAGCTGGAAATCCCGGGCACTGACAGGCGCCCAGGCTGCTCCAAGAGCACAGCAAGAGGCTGGCAGATCCAGGAGCGCAACCGAGCCCTCCAGGCTGTGAGGTTGCCACTGCCAGACAACGCTTCCTCACCAGCGGCTCTCCTTCCTGGAGAACAGCCTCCCATCGCGTGGGGCAGGGGGGGAAGCTGCTCCTATAACCGTATCTCGTAAATATATGCAAGGCTATCGGTAACCTGCTTATTTTACAGCCAGGCTCAGTTTCTTGGGGACTGCCGTGTGAGTCTCTCTCCAGTCATTTACACGCCATGCCTCACACTTAATATTCCCGGCTCTGAGTCTCAGGATGGTTTATATTTTTCCTCTTCGAGTCCTTTTATTTTAAAACGTGTCCTTTCGCACTGCAGCTTCCTATCCCGATGGGATTTCCTTTCACGGAGCAGGAACGGAGGCTGTGCGCCATGCAACCTCCCCACACGCAGCCACGCTCAGCTTCCCACCAGAAGCAGCCGTGTTTTTAGAGTCAACAAAAGGCAACGTGTGAGTGCCAGCCCCCGGAGCAGCTCCACCACCGTGCCAGCAGCAACCTGCACAGCACAGGCAGCCCCCAGACCTGGCAGCCAGGGCTGAGCAGCTCCTGGCGTGACCTGCGGCCGCAGCACGGTGCTCAGGGACGAGCTCTCAGGAAGGCAGCAGTCTCATCTCCCTCTCAGCACTGTTTAAACCCAGCCCTCTGAGCATGCCAAGAAGGTATTGAACCAGATTTGACCCTAACTTAACCAGTTCAGTGCAGAGAAAGGCTTACTAATGGAAGATAAAACACGCCAGGTCAAAGATTGATACTGCAGCCACAAACACTGTGGTGGTCATTGCTCCAGAGAGCCCAAGCAGCCTGGAAGCACAAGGGTGTACACTGGCTGTGGTGGTAGCGAGCTGTGACTGCACTACCTACTCGTGTGTGCAATTCACACACCAAACAGAACATCCCCAGAGCTCTTTGTCAGGTCACTTACATCCCTATTTACTGCAATTTCTTCTGATTTCTACGGGACATGGCAGAAATGAGCATTTGTTAGTTCCCAAAAACGGGCAAAGGAGTTAATTTAAAAGGAGAATGGCAAATGGAAGAGGAAGGGAGGATCATCATCTCCTCCCCATCCCCCCTTCCTTAAGAGCTCTTCTTCTGGGTGCCCTACCGGAGTGTTCCCAGCACCCTAGGGTGGAGGGTGAAGGGGCTGGCCCTGGCTGTCCACTGTCTGCTGACCCCTGCCCACAGTTACCTGTCCCCTGCCCCCAGTCCCCTGCCTGCAACACCTGTCCACACCCCCTGCCCCTGCCTGCAGCCCCTGCAGTAACCACCTTCCCTTAGCCTCCTGCTCGCAGCCCCCTGCCCACAGCTCTTAGCCCACTGCCTTCACCCCACTGCCCCTGCCCACACCACCTGTCCCAGGCTGCTCCTGTTGTTGATCGTAGAGGTGCTGAATGCAGAGGCAGGTGGAGGGGGGGACTCCCGGTCCTACCCCCCCCAACCCTGTGCCCCACACCACTTTCCCATCCCCTGAGCTTGCTGCCAGCCGGGCAGGCAACGGCTTTTCCACACGAGGTGGGGATGGGGGCACTTTGCCCTGCCAGAAGCACCGGGAAGACAGGGTCGTGGGGCTGGGGCTTTAAGAAGGGGAACCGAGGGGACCAGCGCTGCAGGCTGAGTGGCCAGGGGTGCCCCCAGACCTCGCGTTTCCCTGGTGAGACGCGGTTCCCACGCGTGTCTCCCCGCGGCAGCACGGGGCTGGGGCCGAGGGGGGTGGTCCTGATCCCGGTACAGGTGCCGGGAGTGGGCGGAGGTGCTGCTGCCGGGGGCGGGTGGGGGTCATAATGCCAGTCTCGATCCCAGTGGTGAAGGCTAGAGTGGGCGGGGGTCTCTGTCCCGATCCCAGTGCTGGTGCCAGGGATTAGGCAGGGGTCCCGCCGCCGGTCCCCTTTCCGATCTCAGTGCCGTGCCGGGATTGGGCGGGGGTCCCGTTCCCGGTGCCCGCCCCCCGCCCGCAGGTCCATAACGGCTCCGCTGTGTGCGGGGCGCGGGGCTCGGCGTGCGGTGGGAATGGACCCGTAAGTAGGGCTTTACCTCGAGGGAGGCGGCTGTTTGCGGCGCACCCCCGCCCGGCGCGGGGCGGGCGGCTCGGCGATGGCGCTGCCCGGGGATGGATGGGGCCGGAGCGCTCCCGCCGCCTCCTCCCACTTTCTTCTGCGCTTTTGTGCTCTTCCGGGGGAGAGGAGGGAGCCGCGCCGGGAGCGGGGAAGGACGCTCCAACCTCCCCCGCTCCAACCTCCCTGCACCCCCACCCCTCCACCGCGAGGGCGCCCCGCAACTTCCCGGGAAAGCACGGCGGCGCGGGGGCTCCCCGAGAGTTGGGGTTCCCCCCGGAGTTGGGGCTCCCCCCGCCTCCATCCCCGCCCCTCCCCTCCATCCCCGCGTGCAGCCCCCGCGCATCATTCCCGCCGCGCCCCCCCCCCCTTCATCCCGCATCCCCCCCCTCCGGTACCGGAGCCTCACCTGGAGCGAGGCGGGGGGCGGCGGGGCGGAGGGAGGGGGCTCGGTGCGGCGGAGCTCCAGAGAGGCTGACAGCCAGCTGCTGCCCGGGGAGAGGGGCCGGCGCTGCGGAGCGCGTCACTCCCGGCTCCCGGGGGGAAGGGGGGGGGAGCGGGGCCCCGGCGGCGGGGGGAGGGGGCGGGGAAGGGGAGCGGGGCGGCGGGAGGGGCGGGGGGCGCGGGGAGAGACACATTGTGCGGAGAGCGCTGCCTCCGAGGGGGAGACAATGTCCAGGGCGCCTGCTGGAGAGCCGCGAGAATGCACGGCTCGGCTCGGGGGGCTCCGCACGCGGGGACTCCCGGCTCGGCGTGCCCGAGACCTGCCCAGGGACCTCTGACTCAGCACGGCCCGGGGGGCTGTCGCCCTCCCGGGGACCCCCGGCTTGGCACGGTCAGGGGGCTGCGACCCACCTGGGAACCCCCCGCAGTCCGCCCGGGACCACCCCTCGGCGCGGCCCCGGGAGCCTCGGGCCGGGCAACTACCGGTCCCGGCAGCGAGACCGCGGGGAGCGGCGTGGGTGCCCCGCGCTCGGGGCGCAGCCGTGCCCACCCCGCGCTGCCCAGCCCTTTTGTTTCAGGTGACTCTCCGATCGCAGCCTGGGAGCGAAGGGGACCCTGCTCTGCCAGCACCGCATCGCTCAGCACCGCAGCTTCTGCCCTAAGGATGGATCCTGGATCAATCCCTGATGGATCCCAACTGAACCCTGGATGAATGCCCGCGGGATCCCAACTGGATCCTGAATGGATTCCAGGTGGATCCCGGCTGCCCACCAGGCTTGGCCACAGCCTCCACCCAGCCCTACGCCAGGCACCACGCCCCCAGGAGGGATGGGGATGCACAGCCCTGTACTGGACACCATGGCACCAGATGCCCAGAAGGAATGGGATGCACGGCCCTGTGCCAGGCACTGTGGCACCAGGTCCTGAGGATGGCTGGGGTTGCTGTGACCCGGCTCTGCACTGGGGATGCTGCGACCCAGCTCCAGGCAGGCAGAGCGCACTGCCCTGGCATCCCCCAGGATGGTACCTGCTCCCGCCAGGGCTCCCAGGGCAGCGGGTGGGTGACCTTCCTCCCATCTGGAGATGGCAGCAGTGGGTGCAGGGGTCTCAGCATCTCCTCCCCAGCCCATCCCACGGCTTTCACTGCTTGTGGATATCAAGGGAATTTTTATGAAATAAGCCAAGTGTAAGCAATTCCATGGCTGCAGCCCCGTGCCAGAGCCAAGGAAGGGAACTGCCACATTTGTGTTTATGGCTTGTTAGTGCGGATGTCCAATTACAATGTTTTCTATCCAGCATTAACCACTTCACTACCAGGGAAAGCGTACAAGGAGGAGGGGCGGCTTGGGAAGCTCCAAGGCCAGAGGTGGAAATGGGTATTGCTGGGTATTGCGTTGCCATCTCTTCCAGGATGATCTATGGAGCCAGATGCTGAAGGGCGAGAGCAGAGCCCTAAGGACCTCCTGTGCTCCAAGGAGGGCTGCCGGCTGTAAGCCCCCAGCCACAAGGCCTGCTCCGCTGACTTCCAGCTCAATGCCTGCTGCTCCTCCCTGGAGCTAAAATAAAATCCTGACCATTTAAGGTGAACAGGAGCCTTGCCTGGACCTCAGTGGAGCGAGCTTTAACCCCTTCCCATTGCTGAGCTTTGTTTCCTCCTTGTGCTCCCTCCAGCTTGGAGCTAGACCAGCTGAAAGCCCTTTGGGTGAGCAGATCCCCTTGGGAGCGAGGCATCTGCACCTCCAGAATGTTCACCGGGGACACAAAACAGCCAGGGTGTGAGTCTGGAGCTCAGTCACTATTCCGTGCTGCCTCACCATGTGGACACTCTTATTTTATACTAAGTGCCTTTGTGTGGGTTAGGTTAATCCACTTTGGAAATGGATTAACCTAAATTTCACATTGGCAAACTTAGTGTCGAACAGCCACGTCCACGCAGGGAGTGAGGGAGGGACAGCAAGGCAGGGGTAGCTGCTGGGCCAGAGCTTTTCCCAGTGCAGGGGAGGGGTCCTGACCCCCAGGGGGGTCACTGCGACTACAAGTGGGGTCATGAGCCTGACAGCAATGCAATTGTCAATTGTTTGTGCCAGCGTTCGGGGTCAGGAGCCTGGCAGAAGTGGGGCTCACCAGGGAAAGAGGGGCTGTCTTCAGGAGCTGAGAAGCTTTGGGAAACAACACGCCAAGCTCTTTTCTAGGGGGTATTTTTCAGATTCAAATTATCTAGGGGGAAATAATAGGCAATTAGATATAGAATTGGTAATAACAATTTACCAAGTTGTCAGGAACAGGGGTGCCTTACGGGATTACATGTTAAAAACCCCCACCATAACAAAACAGCCCCACTGTTATTACGTTATATAGATAATATACACCAAATATATTATTTATAAGTCACTTCCTTTCCTCTCTCCTCGCAATGTGTTCATCACTTCTGGTTCCTGCAAAGCCCTTTGCATGGACACAGGTCTGCCTGTGCAGAAAACCTGGGGCTCTCTGAGAGGCTGCGCATGCCCCAACAGGGTCCTGTCAGATGCCACCAGAGCTGGAGCTCAGGTCCTGAGAAGAGCCACGCCAGGCTGGAATGGCCCCTGCGCCGCGCAGCCTGCCTGCGTACCAGGCAGTGACGCTTCCAAGGGCACCGCTAGCGATGCCCTGACCTCATCTATCGTAATTTCCTAAGGCAAGGCTCCACAAGAGTGCCAGGGCTGCCAGCAAACCCGGGAATAAACTGCATCTGAGGCACTGTGGGAGCTTAATTGAGTAGCTGTGCTGTTGAGGAGTGTGGGCACAGAGATCTAGTGGTGAGAGCAGGGGACAACAGGACAGCAAGATACGGCCATCGTGCCAGAGGAGCCACTGACTCATGTGTGACCTTGTGTGAGTCACTTGATGTTCCTCTGCCTCTGAAAAGTGAGTTAAATAACAAATGGGACCTCCTGAACCGGGTCCTCAGTGACCATCAAACCCTGGGCAATAAGCATTAAAATGGGGACAAGGGAGTAAGGAAAGGGGGGCAAGAGGAGCTGCAGAAGGAGAGCCCCAGCACATGGCAGGAGGAGGATATGCAGCTTTTATCAGCACTGTTTTAACCTATCGAGCATCCAGGGCAGAGTCAGGAAAAAAAAAGGAGAGTAAAGATTTGGGAAACTTTATCAAAGAGCAGATTTGTTGTGGCTGAGAGCTGTGGTCCCACTTCATCTCTCACTCCTCCATAAAAGCAGTAGTTGTTAGCAGCTGGCATACACAGGAATGAAAGGATTGTTTTTCTTTTTCCCAGGAGCCAAGACCAAGAGATGGAAAGGAAACACAGCTCCGTATTTCAGGGGGTGCACTGGTCACTGCCAAGAAAAGGAGCAGGAAAGGAGTAATTTCTGTGGATGGAATTTGCCTTCCTCTGGAGCACAGGGAATGGGTGTTTGAAGGGATGAGTCAATTGCGGTCAAATATCCCCCAATGTTTCTTGCCAAAGCCTGAACCCACAGAGCAGACCAGAACATCAGTGTTGTGTTACACATTGAGGATGACCCTCACAGAATCACGGGATGGTTTGGGTTGGAAAGAAACCTCAAAGCCCATGCAGTCCCAACCCCTGCCATGGGCAGGGACACCTCCCACTGGATCAGGGGGCTCAAAGCACCATCCAACCTGGCCTTGAACAACCTCCAGGGGTGGGGCAGCCACCACTGCTCTGGGCAACCTGGGCCAGGGCCTCCCCACCCTTACAGGAAAACATTTCTTGCTAAGATCTCATCTCAATCTGCCCTCTTTCAGCTCATTCCCCCTCATCCTATCCCTGCAATCCCTGATCAAGAGCCCCTCCACAGCTTTCCTGGAGCCCCTTTCAGTACTGGAAGGCACCGCTCACAGCTTATCTCTTGGCCACCCAAATCAGAATCAAGTCAGCACAAACAGAGCTGCCACTGAGCCCATTTCTGGCCACCCTCAAGCCATGCCGCGTCTTTCAGAGTCCATCTTTGTGAACAAAGCTGACTCCTCAGGGACACACACGCTCCTTCTGCGCGCACACAGCTCGTACTGCGGGTCCTGGGAGCCCGTGCAACCAGGCAAGGTGCAAGCCTGCCTGTGCAGGTTTAACAGCAGCGGAAACAAAAGCAAGCACACAATTCAAGGTTAAAAAGCTGAACCACACAGCTTCATCTTCTACAGTAACGGAAATCATTAATACAGTTCGCACTCAAAGTAGTTGCCATCCAGGATCTTGAAGAGCTTTATTAGCAAGCGAGACCTCAGAAGTCTCTCTAAGGTATTCTCCCCTTTTTAAAGGGAGAGGGCAATTAAGAAACAGCCATCTGCGTGACTTGATCAAAATCAACACAGAGCAAGTCAGCACCCAAGCTTGGGAAACAATGAAGAAAACCTCACCACAAGAAACTTTCCACAGGTACAGGTTAAATTTAACGGGATCCATGACACTATTCCATGGACATTAAATGCTTTCATCACCCTGTCATTCAGATCTCTCCTTTTTCCCCTGGGAATGTTGCCTAGTCCCACTCCACAGGGCCTGAACCAAGACTTCAGTTCCAGTTCTACTGGGAATGGAAACAGCTGGCTTTGATGCTAGTTACCACACAAGGAATGGGCAGCATCTCCTCCCCAGCAGGGCAAGCGCTTGGAAGAAGAGATGAATTAAAGAAAGATAATGTGGTTTCTGGCCCCGCTCATTCCGTGTTCCCAGAAAGAGGCTAAGGCAGCTCGGCTCCTCGGCCTGCACGGCTGGATAACATGCGCCGGCGCTAAGTGGCAGTCGGTTCTAATCGCCCACGGGGGAATTGGCCCCAGTGCAGAGGAGCTTTGCTGCGGGGCGGGCAGGGAACCCACAGGGGCTCCGCGTGGGCCAGTCAGTGAGGGACCCGATGGCCGTGTCCGGGCAGTGCTGAGCTTTGTGGAGTCACTGTCACCAGCCCAGGGGACTCCATGCTCCCCAGCCAAGTGCCCCAACCCATCCTTCCTCCCAGGTTCTCCCACTGCAGGCTCTGACTGCTCCACTCACATCTGCTCTGCCATGCTCTGCTCTGGCTTCCTCTGACCCAGCCCTCACCAGCACGGCAACCGCAGCTCCACCACGAGTGGGACCAACTGCTGACCATCCCCAGCCACTGCTCCAGGACCTTTGCTAAGGTACACAACATCACAGGGAAGGGAACAGAGAGTGGGAAAGGGATCAGCTTCCCTCCACCAGTGCACAACCACCAGCGAGGAAAACAGACCACACCAGTCACAGGCAGCAACTACTCCAGGGAGGACAAATGGTGCCCAGCACAGGCGGAATCAGGCAATGCCACTTCATTCAACACCTCCTTTCTTATAGAAAACAATGTGCTTTTCCCCAAAACTGCAGAGTCAGGGCCTTGGCATCACACCTCGTTTGAAGACGAGAGCTGCAGAGGCAGGATTTATCTCCACCAGTCGAAGTCAGGGTCTCAGACTGCTTTGCTTGCGTCAAGCATTACATTGAACAAACACAGAGCTCACCTGTAATGCAGCCACGCTGCGAGAAACATGGGAAGAGCTTCACAACGGGAAATGAAGGCTCTTCAGTTTTTACCAGCTGGGGACATCAGCATTAATTCCAATAACAAAAATGAGTTGCCCTTCACTGAATGCAAGGCATTCACACACGCCTGAAACCCGGCTGCATGGTTTGATCATCTGACCTCCTGCATCTCATGAGCCATTGAGGCCAAGGATGAAAGTCGTGCTAAACTATCTTTGTCAGTAAAGAACGCTGTTGTGACAGCCAGATCTGCCTCCCTGGCTGGGGCCTGGACAAAGTCTCTCTTTTAGGGCAGCCAGAGCCCCGTCTGCTGACAGAAGTGATGTTTCCACTAGAGGGCTTTGCTGATGCACATCTCAGAGCCAGCCTTATCGCACAGATCCAATCTATGTTCCCAACACCCATGGTCACCCAGCCAACATTCCCTTTCTTTTGTGTGTAAGGATGCATTTAGGGAACTTCTCTAGTGCTCCAAAACGTCTTGAAAATCAACATCAGGAAACAAAGATCTTCCCAAGCCAAGGGAAGGCCTCTCAAATGAATTATATCCTCAAGTCAATTTAGAGGTATTTATTCCTGGAGATGTTTAATGTCTTCTTTAATGGACTGGGAATTACCTTATCATCCTCATGTGATGCAAACGCATTATCCCACTTCCTTCAAAATACTGACTGTGTGTTTCTGCCTTAGAATCATAGAACGCTTTGGTTTGGAAGGGACCATCCAATCCAATCCCCCAACTGCCTTCTCTGCACATCTATGACCACAGCCGGTGTTTCTTCAAGATCCCTCTCTAAACACTCAAACAGCCAAATCCAGGTCCCAGGTGCCAGCTCTGCCGGATCTGGTTCTGGTCTCTGGACTAAGTGAACAGAGAATCTGCAAACCTCACCTGTGAACTTAAAGACGGAAAAAGAAAATCTAGCCTGTCCTTTTCTTCAGCCGCTTGCTCCCCTCCCTGCTGCTGCCACCTCATCTGTGCCGGTTGTGCTCTCCCAGGATTAGCATGGAGATGGATTTGAAGCAGAAGGAAGCAAAAGAGCTGCCAGGGGAAGATGCATCTTAGCCTTTCTGATAATAGCAGAGCCTTTTGAGACGCTGAAGTGAGCAAGCACAGTAACGGGTCGACCAGGGAGAAAGAAGAGTGGAAGGAGGAGGACTTAACATGGCAAAGCAGCCTCTGGGCACGAGGCTCCGCAAGCTCCCAAATCCCACAGAGGAGGATTGATCCTCACCAGCCTAGAGGAAGCCAACACCCTGTACATCCATGTTATTTAGACCCCTGCATGCCCCCCCTTGCCAGGTTGACCCTGCTGTTTGAGTTAAACAGTGCTTGAAATCATATTTTGAAACCCACCTCACATCCACACACTGTCCCACACTCCAGGTGAACAGGGAAATCCCTGGAGGAATGGAGTGTGTGAGGGTGCAGGATGAGGCTCGGTCCCTCTAACACACTTATAAGTCAGTGTAGCAAAGCCATAGCAACCAGAAAAATACTCTTGTTCCATCCAAGAGCAGCTCCTGCCATTCACTGATTGCATGACCTTCTGTCAGCAGGCATTGAAGCAACCTTTGAAAATGTTTTCACTTAAACACAGTTATTCGGCCCTGGACTGTATCTGCCAAGGCAGCAGCAACAGCTCCAGAGCATCTCAGTGCTGGGATTTGTTCTTTTTAAATCTCCGTGTTCCAACAGCCACCACTGGAAAATCTGCCCAGCAGCATGGCACGAAACATAAATCCAAGGCTGAATTTGAATAAAACAAAAAAATTGGAAAATGACTGCAATAAACTGAAATAAATAAATAAATAAGATATATAATTTGAAAAGGAGGTGGAAGGATCATTATAGATAAATATCAAATATCTTCTTTTCATTCCTTTTTGCTGCAAGATTAGGAAGGGCAGAAGTTCAAAGACACTTAAATGCCTCAGCAGATGCCCTGAAATGTGGCTCATTCAGCATCGGTGGGAAAGGGAAGGAGCCTGACTTTTCCCACACATGTGAGAATGGGCATAAAACAAGAATGAAGGCAGACTCAGAGCCCAGGAGTTCCTGCATGTTCCAGTGAAACCAGTTTAAGCAACATGGGTCATAGTTGTTTTCCATCATGCCAGAATACTGACTGCAAGAAATACATCAAAATACATTCTGTAGGAGCTCTTCATAGTGTGAGTGACCACGTAAAGAGCTCCTCTCCAGATTTGATTTTGTCCTAAGCAGAGATAAAACGCTTTCTCTGAGGCTTTCCTGGCTGTGTTTCCTTGTGGGGACTCTGTTGCCATAATACTGACGGGCTTAACAGCACTAATAAATTACAGTTACAGGCACACTTCTTTTTCCTGAATAATTAAATTAAAAGGCCACTTTGGCACAAATTCATCCATTGTTACCCCAAGTGAAGTGAGTTCCTCCTGGTGCTGCCGCATACAAGTAATTGGTTTTGGCAAAAGCCAAGTCGAACACAAGTCCCTTGCTGCCATGAGATGTTTGTGAGCACAGGGCAGCAAATCTCCTCCAGCGAGGAGCCAGCACTGCTTGGTGAATGCTGGTGTGTATGTGGAGGGCACCCGAGTCCCACTGGATTCTCTCCACGGGCTCCAAATAGTTTCTCCCCTTCGCTGCTACAGCTTGAAAAGCTCAGAGCGCTGTATCAAAATCACCGAGAGCTCAGGAAACTTCAGAGGTAAGGAGTGACACCAAGCCATTTGATTTATGATCTAAACCAACAAACTGCTGGTTGCCTCAGCTGGGCCCTTTTTTTTCCTGGATGACATATGGGATCTTAGTGAGCTCCAAGAGTGTTTGTGGCAGCCCTACATTAGCTCTGTCTGTCCAGTGACAGCTCCAGTGCAAACTGCCAAACCAAAATCAGGGTATATGCTCCTCACATTCCTAAATTACCACCCAGAGTCCTCGAAACAAGCATCCCTAACAGTGCAGCTCCAAAACTCAACACTCTGTACTACAGCCTGCCAGCTTCTGGGGTGGTTTCTGTGATGGAAATTATAAGATCAAACTTCAAGTCTGGTTTCCCACCTGGAGAAACTGTGTACAGGAGGTTTCTGAAGCTTCAGACACACTTCTCTTGAATAGAGCTTTGGAACCCAGAGGAATCAGCCTCTCAACAGAAAATCCATGAATGGGAACCAGGCAGACCTCTTGTGCTGCCCTTTGTGTACATTGAACTTCACTGGGCTGAGCCAACCCAAGTGCTGTGAAGCCCGACTGGACTCCAGCGCCTGCTGGGTCCTGAACCATGGGGAAGAGCGGACTGGTGACCACTGGAGGGACAAGGGCAGGGTCTGCAGGCTCAGTGCCTCCCTGCTGGGAGGTGCACCGAGACCCAGCAAAAACTCTGCACAAGCCAAAGGCAGCAGAATACTCTGTTTATCCAAAAGTGGTGCTGAAGCAGCCATCAGACGCTGCAAAGCGGTGCATCCGCCCACTCTGTATCCCTAAATCAGCCCAGTTCAGCCCAGCCCAGCTCAGACCAACACAGCCCAATACAGCCCAGCCCAATACAGTGGAGCCCCCAAGCTGTCCATAGTTTCACCACCCAACCCAGCACAAGCACAAAACCTGGCACATCACAGCCTTTCGCCTTTCCAAAGCTATCTCTCCAGCTCCTGGCAGCAAACCCACATCTGGCATTTCTCCCCGGCAACAGATACTCTCACCCATGTCCCGTTAGGGTGCCATGAGACAGAAGCACCATCAGGTGCAGCTTCACAGTTCAAGCCCTCAGCAACATTTCCAGTACTGCACAATGCAAACACTTTCACTCTTTGCACTGACAGCAACATACGAGATCAGATTGAGGTTTCAATGTGCCACAAAGAAAATCCAGCCCTGGTTTCCAGTGCAGATTGTGGGGAGCAAGTCAAACGTATTTTTATGACAATTTCCACAGTGCACAGAGGTTCCCATTTTGCATCTGCAAAACCAGAAAATCGCACAGCCTGGGTCTGATCCTGTGGCAGCCTGAGCAACCTATTCCCAAATCAGCATCCAGTGGTTTAACACAACCATCAAACAACTGAGCCTTCTCCCACTTCTCCACTAGAGCAGAGCAGCTGCAGTCAGTCTTCCTCAAATTACTGATCAGTTTAAGAGATCACCTGACCAAGGAAGCAAGGTCTGGGTTCCAGACCCTGCCTGCTGCAGCTCCCAGGCAATGAGGAGGTGGTGGTAAGGAAGCAAATTCATAGAAACATAGATCCATTAAGGTTGGAAAAGACTTCTAATATCACCCAGTCCAATCAATCTCCTCACTATCTTTATTTTTAAGGCAATTTCTTAGAAGAAATGTACTTCTAAAGAACAAACAGACTTGTTCTTTAGAACAAGCAATAATGCAATTCTTTAGAATAAGCAATAACAGCATTGACGCCACCTCTGTTCCTCTCCATGGACACAACGCCAAAGGAACTCTCTTTGCTTTCTTCCAGCCAGTAGATCAGAGCCACACTGCCCTCCCAGGTTCCATGCATGGATGATCCCTATGCTTGAGAGCCTGACCTGCCTGGACAACCTGGCCATTCCTGAAAACATCATCCAAAACTCACCACGCCAAGCACCAGCCTTCAGCCCTTCTGCAGGGACAGGAACCTGCCCTGCACCCCGAGCGCAACTCACCTGGTCCTGTGAATTCATCACCCGCAGCTTCATCTGCTTCAGATAGGTCGAGGTGAGGGGCATGTTGTAGTCAATAATCCCAGAGACCAGAGAGGACGGTGGTTCGCTCTCTGAAGGACAGAGGGAAAGCTTTATTTAGACACAGGGATGTGGAAGCACAAACCTATGGCATCTTCCTTAAATATTTGTGTTTAGAAGCACTTTGAGTTCCCTCACGAGAGCTGGTGCCTGCTGAGCTGAGGTTCCTCCAAGAACATGACCCCACCAAGAACATAATTACAGAGCAGATGTTGTCGTGCAAAACCAGCATTGCTGTCACCTGTGGAAAAGGCTACACATGATGTATAATTCTTCAGCCTACCAAACTAGAACATAGCAGAGAAAGAACCTGAGCCTTGCTGATTCCTCAGCAGCATTTCCATGCAAACAGGATTTATGCAGAGGTTGATGAACAAGAATCTATTTGCAGCTCACTTTAGCATTGCAGAGCCTTGCCAATTTTGCTAGGATTCCCTCAGGTAGGAGTTAACATTAAGGCAACTTATTAAGGTTTTCTATCTGGTGATGAAGATTATTTTTAACACCCTTATTAAAACACAAACTTAATTTTAAAAATCTATAATTTAAATCATTCCTGTTGATTCCTCTGGCTGCACCATGTGTCACTCCAGAGATCACTCCAGATTCAGCCCCCTCCTGCAGGTTGTTTTGTCTCACCAGACAGAAGAGTCCCCACAAAGCAAATTCTCAATGATTTTTTCTGAATTCTCAAAGATTTGTCAGCTCTGCCATTATCTCTGCGGAGCTCACAAGCCCTCCAGGTAGGACATGAAGGCTGCCAGAATTACCTGTTCTAATCCCAAATTTATGGGCTCCTTCAAGGGTTTGTTCAAGAGGAAAGTTGCTGCCTCCCACGGGAAGGGCTGCTGGCTAAAATGAAGAAATCTCTGCCCTCAGTACAGGCAGATGCAAGTGTGGAGAATTAATCCAGCCTCCAGCATGCTCTGAAGGGATGTGTGAGCTTAAGTAGCAAGGGACGGGGAAGGAGGATTTCCAGGAGCTGAAGGTGAGCTGACAGTGGGAGGTTTCCATTCCTGCCGCTGAATCCCCCTGGCTGGCTTGCATTTTCTGGGGTCACTGGTTTCCCAGGCACCTCTGACACAGCCCCTTGAAAAAGAACCTGCACAAATGTTTTACAGCACCTCAGAAAACCCATCAACCCGAACCTAATGAGCCTGCTCTCCAGAAATGCTGAATATCAACAAATCCCAGCGAAAGCAGCAGACCTGAAGATGCTTCACCCCTCTGGAAACACCAGCTCTATTGTATCTGGTTAAGGAATGACATGACCCAAAAACCATCTGTAACTGACTCAAACATCACACAGGTTTCACAAATTTTCTGTATCAAGAGCCTATGCAGAGTCTGCAGAAACACAAGGATTCTTTCCTAGGTCCATGGAACTCATCCCTGGGCAGCTAAAGCATTCCTGCCTGTGGACACACGAAAGCGTGGCCAGAACTGCTCAGGCCGTCAGTTCACTCCAATATGAAGGCACAGAGTTTTGGGAACCTTGTAAATGAATTCTTCCCTTCTTTTCTCATGGTTGTGCATCACCAGTCTCTGTCATGCTTTGACCTATAGATTAATTAAGGGCACTTCTATGCCTCTCTATATTAAGCACCCAAAATAACCCATGATTCTACTGCACAAGGTTATTCTGCTGTGATGCCAAGATGCAAAAATCCCAGTGCAAGGGGTGCTTCTCCCAGTTTGGTTCTGTTGCAAAATGGGAACAGGAACCAAATCTGCCCCCTGCCCAGGCAGGCTGGGGTCAGCGGAACCTGAGTCGGTAAGAAGAGTTCAGGAAAGAATTTGCTAAGAGTAAGAAAGGAAAAGCTGCTCTTTCCTTGAAGCCGGGCGGATGAGATGAGCCTTTCAGACCTCTGCAGACGATGCTCTCCTGCCCTCCCCCACATCACAGTCCAGTGCTGCAGAAACCACTGGGGCTCAGCAGCAGAAGCTCAGCATCCTCACATGGGGAGGGAGAGGGAGGTGGATGATCTTTGGTGCTAAGATATTGCCTGAAACCATCCTTGTGTAAATCTGGAATAATTCCAGTAGCAGCCACAAATTTACTGTGAATTTGGGCAACTGTGACTGCTAAGAGCTTGAGCTAAGAAACCAAACCCTTTTTTCTTTTTTAAGCTAACTGGAAAAGAAAGAAAATCTTTGTTTTAAAAGGCCTGGGGACTCCCTGGGAACAATCCTGCATCCCACATCACAAGAAGGGCTATCAGAATGCTTTAGCTCATCTTTCAAGATCTTTGCTGTATCACATGCCTCATGTGCCGGATGTACAGAGGGAACCAGCAGAATGGTTCAAAGTAAAATGATTTCAATCCTAACTCCACCCTTGTGTAACTCAACTGGAACTGGTCCTAATTCAATACCAGTGTAAAGAGACAGTGAAGTCCAGCAATGTTCAAAGTTTCCTATGAGAGAGACAATTTACTTTTATGAATTACATGGGTGTCCTGCAGGGCTTGATGTCAGACACATTTAATTAGGGATTTTTGTGATCACAGATGTGTTAAAATTTATTTAACAGACAAGAGAAATAGGAAGAGATGCAAATGACTCTAATTTTTTCATCTTTTGAGTTAACTTTACCTGTACCTGCTTGTGTGTGTGTGTGCATGTGCATATGCTGAGGTGATTCTTATATGACCCCAGAGGGTTTTTTAGGCGATTTGCTCCTGATAAATTCCTGAATATGTATAAGTGAAAACAGACACTCACCCCCAGTAAAAGTTACCTTATCTAATCTGCTCTGTGCATTTTCACAGCTACTTAGTCACTATTTAGGTGCTGTTCAGAGCAGAAAGGCTCTTCTGTCTTTCCACTCCTGCCGGGCAAGAAGCAGGACCTTTTACCTGCAGGATCCTTTGTTTTCCTGTTTGATTTATTTTTAAGAGAACTGCTAAGGGGGAAGCATTATGACATTAATTGATATTATAAATTTGCTGAGTACAGGCAGCTCTCAGCATGGATCATTGTTCCAAGGCTGGGACCGCGCTGGGGAGGACAATCAGCACCTGGAGTTCTCTGAGCTGGGACTGGTGCCCTGTCACTGGGGGAGGTGTGGGGATGGTGGGTGGGCAGGAGGGAGCTCCCGCAGGAATAATGACCACTTTCATCCACTGTCTTCTGAGAAGGGGTCTTGAACTCTGGGACAGCCAGCTAGTGCCAGGCATTTAGGAAAGTATCCTGATTTGGACCAAGCCAAAAGGTGACAACATCCCTGTTGGCCTGACTCACCCCATCGCCCTTCCCATCCACTGAGCCAACTGCTGCGGCCGCAGTGCTTGGAATGTCACCGGTGATGGATGCAGCGCAATCAGTGAACAGGTCAGGTTTGCTCCCAGAGAGGCCAAAGGCCAAATCTTCTCTTGACCTAACTGGAAAGAGGGATTGGGCCCTCAGCCGGCAGAGTGGGTAGTGCCATGGCAATGGAGCTCAGGCTAATAAATGTCACCCAGGATTATCTGGGTGAGTTTCTAAAAAGTATATCAAGTACTGAGCATTTCAGTCACTTGGATGGCTGGCACACCTAGCCCACTTAAACAGAACCTCTGGGCTGTACGTAGCTCTATTCCTAGCAGCAAACAGGCAGAAATCCATATTTAATACTAGAAATGTTCTTCCGTTGAGTCCTTCGTTCATTTAATTCTGCTTCTCTGCTTGATAAGAGCTGCCAAAGGAGCCTGTTTGCTTTAATAGTTTTGCAACTGAGGAACTCCCTGCCCTTTCCTTATGTTTTTTTAAAGCAGCAATTTTGTTGGGTGAAACCTCTCGGAGTCAGTTTGATGTTTCGCACTTGATCATGAAACAAGTTTGTAAGTCAGAAAAAAAACAACAAATATCAACTTTAATCCAGTGCTCAGGAAGAAAACCTGCTCCCATCTCAGGCAGTGATTATGTCTTTCAGACATAGGAGCTGCAGATCAGTTCCATCTACAGAAGCATCTTTATGAGTCAACTACCGCGATGGCCATGCTAACTGGCTGTACGCATAATGTAACTGAGTGCCAAAACACCTCTTGTTATCAAAAATAGGATAATGATGTGCATACCTATTAATTACTGCAAATTATTTCTTCATCAGAAACTTCAGATATTCAGACCCTATTCAGTGTCTTTAATTACAAAATTCATAGTTTAAAGGAAAATTCTGGGTCATCTTTTTTCAGAAACTGAAGTTGCCATCCACGTACACTTATGGGTTGATTGCTGACCTACCTGCAGCATTTTTGACCCTGGCTTTGCATGGCTGGGCTGGGGAAGCTCAGAAAGAAAGTGGAAAATAGTGATGGACAAACCAAATTCAAGCAATTCTTTGAGCTTGGCTATAAAAGTGCATGAAAAATTACACAGGTTAGGAAAACCATTAGGCTGAGAGGTGCCTCATCAGTGGGGCACCAGCTGTCAGGGATGCCCCCCGGTACAGAATGTGCCTTTACCTTTGGGCTCCAGTCCGTTGGAGTTGAAATGCATCCTCTTCTGGCACTCGGTGCAGCTCATCAGGAACCTGGTCACAGCCTCTCTCGGAAGAAAAGCATAGGTCTCTGCAATCTGGGAAAACAACAAGACAGCTGTATGTCCTGGGAAGGAGAGGATGCCAAAGAGAGTGCTGGGATAAGACCAGGGACATCTCCCTCCTTGCCTGCTCAGCCTGGCCCAGAACACCAGCGACTCACAGCAACGCACCGTTCCCTTCAGCCCAGTCCTGGGATCCCTCAGTCCCTCTCTTTGGAGCAAGTGTTGATGGAGGAACATTTTGGGAGGATAATTGGTGTGTCAGGAAGGCACTGGGACACAAATGAACACCCCACTCAACTCCCTGCGTAGCCACTCCTTCCAGGAACACCTTTCCTTTCCCCTTCCAAGTCTGGAAAGAGTGAAGCTACGAACGTGTATGAATCAAATGGGAAAGCGAGGTCTCGTCAGCTCTGTTTGCATTGTTAATTACCATCACACCAGTAACCTGAAGAATCCATTAATCTTTGGTAAGGGCAGGTCACTTTTCCCCACAATGACAATCAATTACTGTTAATAATACTTTGCACTTCCATGACATATTTCATCTAGGGAATTGCAAACATTCTCTCAAACAGCAATGAATGAAGCCTCCTGGGCCTTTGGGGGGGTATTTGTATTTTTACAGATGAGGAAAAGCTAAGGATAAATATTTAAAACTTGGATGCCTGAAGTTAAACACTATATTCAGCCCCCACAGAAGGTGTCTGGCCATCACAGAGTCCTGTTATTCCAATTAATCCCTGCCAGCAGCAATTTTGCAGCATTTCTGAAGATCAAGACAAGGTTACTTGGAGTAGGAATGAGGCAATTTTAATGTAGATTTCTTTAAGGCCATAAGAGACCATCAAATCATGAAGCCTGACCTTCTGCATAGCACAAGTCAAGGAACTTCACCCAGGTCCTCCTGCAGCCCAGTAGCCTGTGGTTTGCCTAAAACATCTTCCAGGAAAACATCTGGTCTTAATTGGAAGGCATTAGGCGGTGAGAGCCCACCTCTCACTTTACGGTTGACTCCTCCCGTTAATCACCCATCCTGTTTGGCCTGAGTGCCTTGTCCCAGCCCGGCAGTTCCCAAACCAGGGGCCGTGACCCCACCAGGGGTCACAGCCCTGACAAGTGGGGTCATAAAGCAGACAGAAATTCAATTGTTTGTGCCAGTCCTCAGGGCTATGAGCCTGGCAGAAGTGGGGCTCATAACGGGAAGCAGGGCTGCAACCAGACACCTCGGGAGCCACGACTGGTGACGGGGCCAAGCCAGGAGGGCAGCCCAGGATGTCCCAGTCCCCCTCCTCTGGCCAGGGGCAGCACCCTCCCACCTTATCTTGTTAATTAAAATCAAATATATCTAAACTGGCAGCACCTTTCTGTCCTACAGATGCTTGAGCTTGGAATAAAACAATGTTCCAGCAGCAGTGCGATGGGGCAGCGGGTAGGAGGTTGCTGGATCCTGGCCCCAGCAGCCCAGTGACCCAGCCTGGTAGTGGGAGGGAGAGACATCCATCTCCACTGAGCGGCAGCAGAGCCCGAGGTTTTACATCACGCTCGCCAGATGGGTGGAAAGTTCAGGCAGGGACCTTGTCCCAGGCGCTCAAATGGAGGATGCAGTGCCTGGGCCTCATGGGATCCTCCTTCTGTTTAGCTACGGCCCCATGGAGCCCTGCTGAGACTGAGCGGGTGCCCAGCTCAGCCTTTGCCTCTCTGTGATACTTATCAATGCACAAACACTCGGGAATCCCACAGAAACGCTGGATCAGAGGCCTGGCAATGGCTGGTGGGAACGCGGCATTGTGGCGCAGGCTGGGAACCATCCCTCCACGCTGCCCATGAGGGTGAGCCCAGCTTCCTGGCCTCTTCTGCTCCAGCAAGCACACGGTCTCTGCCGCAAATGTTGAGCTAATTTTAGTGATACAGTTGTTATTTCTCAGCTGATTTGATGCTCTGCAGAGCCGACAGCTTCCTTGATGAGTTATCTCCCATCCAAACTCCCTTTCTGATTGCCTCCCTCCGGAGGTCACGGACAAGGGCAAACTCTCCAGTGCCTCTAATCAGAAACAGTGTGGAAAGGGAGAAGGAGAGGAACGGCTGGGGACACGGCAGCCTCCTGAGCTGGCTGCCCCACAGCATCCCTTTGTGCGCCCGAGCCTCGGCGCAGGGGGTGCGACGCAGCATTTCACTGCAAAGGCACTGCAGGGAGACAGGGCACGAGTGCAGCCAGGCAGCCCGGCCAGGTCAGGAGGGGATACAGGCTGCTGATGTGATGATCTCAGCTGGAGAGGGAGACAGAGGGGTGGAGCGTGAAGCACTCTCTGACTGCTGTGAGCAGGCCTGGGAAAACAGACGGATCCAGCCTGCTCCCCTGGGGCTGTGCAGGGCACAGATTAGTCCTCCAGAGAGCCGGATTGAGGGAATTAGGGGAAGGTCTGTGCTCTGCTGGGGAAATCATAGAATCATGGGATGGGTTGGAAAGGATCTAGAAGATCACCCAGTTCCAGGCCCCCTGCCATGGACACCTCCCACTGGATCAGGGTGCTCCAAGCCCCATCCAACCTGGCCTTGAACACCTCCAGGGATGGGGCAGCCACCACTGCTCTGGGCAACCTGGGCCAGGGCCTGCATAATCTTAGGCATCATTGCAGAGAGCAGGGCAGCCTGCACAGGCCTCTCCAAGATGATGTATACACCAGAGACATGAGCTGGCAGCACCTTTCTGTCTCCAAGCGACCTGGTCTTTAGGGCTGTGGGATTCAAGGGTGTACCTCGGTTTTGGACAGTGAATTCAGCTCTTCTTCTGAAAGGAGAACCCAAGTGTTTGCATCAAACGGCTGTGCAGAGTCAGGAGAAACAGCAAGCTCCCTGGAGAAGCACACTTCAAGCTAAATTATTCCTGACCTAACTAGAGTGGTTTCAGGATGGATAGAGCTGGTTCTCAGCATCCATGAAGCACCTAACGAGCCTTAGCTTGGTGTCTGCCTCCATTTTATAGCAGGGGAAACCCAGGATGGGCTGGTGAGAGCATCCACTCTGCCAGGGAGGAGTGGTGGCTCTGGCCGCGCTCCAGTCCCCTTCCTGGCTGCTCCCACCCTTCAAGGCCCAAGTGAGATATTTCCCTCTGGCTGAGGGCAACAGGGACGCAGATGGCAGGGAGCAGAGTGGGCAGGGGACTGGGCAAACATCCCCTCGCCCATCAGTAATACTGAGCATTTCTCTCACTCTTTGTTTCCCCCCAGACATGTACAGTTGTCTTTGTATGACTCACTTGGTCTTTCCTCTCCGAGCAGCCCTACCCTTGCGCTGCTGCAGCCCGGTTTCCCATCTCCCGAGCACAGCTGCTCTGCCTTTAAACAGCTCCTTTCTCACGCCTCCCCGCACAGGCAAACAGGACCCTGCTTCGCCTCTGCCCTCAACAGTGGCTCCGCCTCTGCCTGCTCCCCCATCTCCATCCCCATCCCTCTGCCTCCTCGCTCCCCTTCCCTTGCAGCCCGGGGCACGCCGAGGGGGACTCTCACCGCTCGGTAGGTTTTCTTCTGCCCGGCATGTTTGGGTGCTTTGCCTGGCTCCGATGAGCTCTCAACATGCATCGAGTATATGATGTCAAAGAAATCTTCCACCACAGCCACGCGTTTCAGGGAGATGCCCTCGGGCTCCGACAGTCCATCTGCCCCCTATAACAGCACAGGCAAGAGGAGTTAGTGTCAGCGGTGGGTGACAGGGGTGACAAGATTGGCCCGGGGCTAACGCGGTCGGAGGGGACAGAGTGGCAGCACTGCAGCCTCGGGCTGCCTTGGGCATGGGGGATGCGGGGGATAAATTAGGCAGTGCTCCGGGGATGATCCTGCTGAAGCCAGGCCAGTGGTGGCTGCTGCTGCTGTGCTGCTGAAGCTGCCAGTGAAACTGGGCCAGGAACAAAAACAAGGGTAGAGTCCAGAGTGGAGTCACAACCAATCAAGTTATTCCATTTTCATAATTTGGGATGATTTTGCTAAGCAGAGAACAGGCAGAGGAAGCTTTCTGGACCTGTATGTGATACTAAACTACCCTAGGAAGCCCCACAACGTGGTGCAGTCCCTGCGGACACAGATCAGCCAGCAGGACAAGGTTTCACTGTGATGCCAGGATACGGCCCCTAAAGGAAGGAGACAGCATGCCCTCCTTCCCTGCACTGACCTTTCCAAGGCACCCTCCCTCTCTCGCATACGCAGAGCAGCTGAGCGCTGGCAGCAGCAGCACAGCTCTTTGTGTGTTAGGATGTGCTGGAGAGCAGGAGGCAGTAATTCTGCCACACGGCAGTGGTGACAGACTGGTGGGAGTGGGAAGTGTGGGGAGCAGTGCTCCTCTGAGCCGACTGGCACCAACGGTGTCAGCTCGCGCTGGCAGGGAGAGCTGCGGGAAGGGGAGGCAGCCTTCGGGCCCCGGCAGCTGCTAACGGCGCGGGCACAAAGCACCAGAGCAGGGAGCGCTGATGGGAGGCAGGCAGGGGCTGCTTGAACGGCTGGGGGGTACTGAGAAAGGGCCAGGCTTTGGGAGAGCACTCAGCTTCTTCCTTGAAAAAAAGGCATTATTTCATAGCTAGCTGTATGTACACATTACATATACAATACAGACATACACATGTACATACACACGCTATGTCCCTTGGAGGCCTGCCTTCTGAAAAGGCACACACAGAGGCAGTGGTGCCCACCGGGCCAGGGAGCAGCAACCCACACATCCCAGCAATCCACAGACTGCCCTTTCCAGGTGCATTCCCGCATCTGCGAGTGCAGGCAGAGGCTGGCAGGGGGCTGCAGGCAAAGAGAACACCCAGTCTCCCAACCTTGATTTCTTGCTATCAGTGGCTGGGCTCCGCATATCTAACACGGTCTATGGATTGAATAAATGCTGTTCTTAAGCCACCAATCAAGGGACTCCCAAAAATCAATCTTTTAGAGGCACTGCCTTCTTCTAAAGACTATCCAGCATCTTGGGCAAATGGTCTATTAATGTAAAGAGCTATTAAAGTTGCCTTCTCAACTCCAGTCTGGGACAGAGGCTGCCGTACTGGCCACAGACAGCAGTGGAACAGGTCGCTGTGCCCACCCAGGACACGGGCACGAGGATTTTCCAACTCAAGCCACCTCTGCCTTTCCCAGGGAGCCCTGAGCCAGATACACAGAGGTGGCTGCAACAAAGAGAATATTGAGAATGAACACAAGGGGCAGGGTGGCAGCGCTGCCATGGTAGGGGTCGGGAAACTTCGCCCCAGGGACTGTGTCTGAGGAACATAGATCTAATTTCATCTGTCACCGTTTGCAGAGTTTCACTTTAATCGAGGGCATGGGTATCCCCCTGCAAAGGAGGAGCGGGCATTAGGAGGCTTCCTACTGACCAAAAAAACCTCCAAGCAGGGTTGAAATGAGGATAATTATAGTCACAGGACAAAGGAGAATGCATCAGGAGAAAAGCACAGTCAGATGCTGCAAGCAAAGCCCTCAAGGCAGTAACCAACCCCGTAGGCAGATCACCATTTCCAGGGTCATTCCAACCAACTAGTACCCTCCTCCTTGCACTGCCAGCGCACCCCTGTTTCCTCCTCAGTTTCAGAACCAATGCAGCCCAGGTAACCTTAAGGTTTGGGCATTGCAACAGCCCCTCTGCACACCCAGCCCTGCCTTCCTCCAGCCCAGCTGGATGCTGGAGGATGGAGATGCCTCCTTGACATCCCATTCGGTTCACCAACCCTCCCCTGACTCCTCATGGCTCTCCATCTCCTCAGCAGTCTTGTGACTTCTCTCCCTGTGATGATTGTTCAGCTCTGGGAAGCAGGTGATATGTAGGTAGCATCAAAGCCACTGGCTGTAAGAAGCTGTATAAAGAATTACAGAGCTTTATACCCGGCAATAGAACCAAATGTTGATCCAGGATTTAAGAGGACACCTGCACTACAGAGTCCATCTGAGAAGGCCCACACCTCTCTGGTTCCTCCTTCCACACCCAGTATCGCTCGGGTTATCCATCATGGTTTTCCTTTGCCAATGCCCTTTGTCCTCCACATCTCCTAGAATCCCACATTTCTTTGCCTGCTGCCTCCTCACACCCCACAGACCCTGGAGCCCCACGCCTCCCTGCCCTTCAGCCACCCCTCCAGCCTCTCCCATGTCCCTGCAACCTCGGTCCCTCCTGCCCTCCCACTCATCCACTCTCCCGCACGTCCCGCTCTCCCGCAGCTACTGCTCTACCGCAGCACCTACTCTCCCACTCTCCTACCTCTTCGCACCTCATGCTCTCCCACTCATCCCGCTCTCCCATTCTCCTGCACCTCCTGCTCTCCCACTATCCCACACCTCCTGCTCCCCTGCTTTCCTTCTCTCCTGTTCTCCCGCACCTCTCGCTGTCCCACTCGTCCCGCTCTCCTGCACCTCCCACTCATCCCACCCCACCGCCCATCGCACCCTCCGCCCCCGGGCAGCGGGCTCTGTTTGTAGCCAGTGGCTACTGGCCGCTCCCTCCTCACTTGCCCCCCCCTCCCCCCCCCCCCGCTCGCCCCCTGCCCCCCCGCCCTGCCCAGTGCACCCCCCGGCTCACCCCCTGCTCTGCCCTCTGCCCCTCCCGCTCGTCCCCGCCCTGTGCTGGACCGAGGGGATGGAGGGAGGGAACGGGACCCGCCCCTCCTCTCCCCCCACCGCCCGGCCCGGGCTGAGACCCGCCCGCAGGTAGCGTGGTAACCATGGCAACCGGTAAATCCTCTCCCCCGAAGGGACCGAGAGAGGGGACGGGCTGAGGGGAGGGAAGGGTGAGGGCAGGGATGGGGTGAAGGCAGCTCCTGCTTCCCCTGGGCCCTCGCCCTCCTCCCAGTGCTCCCATTGCTCCCCTCAACCGGCCACGGCCCCCACACGGCCCAACGCCCACGGCAGCCTGTGCCCCCCAGCCTGTGCCCCCAGCCTGTGCCCCCCAGCCTGTGCCCCCCAGCCTGCACCCCCCAGCCTGCACCTCCAGCCTGTGCCCCCCAGCCTGCACCCCCCAGCCTGTGCCCCCAGCCTGTGCCCCCCAGCCTGCACCCCCCAGCCTGCACCCCCCAGCCCGCACCCCCAGCCCGTGCCCCCAGCCTGTGCCCCCCAGCCTGCACCCCTAGCCTGTGCCCCCCAGCCTGCACCCCCCAGCCTGCACCCCCCAGCCCGCACCCCCAGCCTGTGCCCCCAGCCTGTGCCCCCCAGCCTGCGCCCCTAGCCTGCTCCCCCCAGCCTGCACCCCCCAGCCCGCACCCCCAGCCTGCGCCCCCAGCCTGCGCCCCCAGCCTGCTCCCCCCAGCCTGCACCCCCCAGCCTGCACCCCCAGCCTGCACCCCCAGCCTGCGCCCCCAGCCTGTGCCCCCCAGCCTGTGACCCCGCTGGGTCTCCACAGCCCCTGCAGCCATTCCTCAGCTGCGTGGCCTGTGGGTGAAAACTGGCACCATCAGAGGGATTTGTAACTCACCCGCAGTGCCAGCCGCACTGTCAACAGGCAAATGGGGTTCCCCTCACCCTGAGGCCAGCAGCTGCCATTGGATCCCCTTGGTGCTGCCCCGCGATGACCTCCACCCTGAGCCCCTGTGAAACTGGACCCCCAGCCCCGGGCAGCTCTGCAGAGCCCAAGGGATGAGCTGCAAAGGGCTCCCTGTCCCTGCAAGCTTTTCCCCACCTCAGGCTCTGATCTGGGAGAAAGCTGGGAAGGTTTCATCTCAACTGCACTCCAGGGAGCCAGCTCTCCAGAACCTGCATGCTCCCAGCTCCTCTTCAGACCAATCTGGGAAGGGGGCACTGCTGGAGGACCTGGTACCCACCCTGGCTGGGCCTCAGCAGACCAAAGGGTCCTGGCTCTGCCCTGGCACAGGCTGGCAGGGGCCATCTCTGCCTCCTCCAGCAGGGTGGCAGCTCTCCTGCAGCGCAGGTTTCACTGCCCCACAGGGAAGCATCCCTTTCCAGACATAGGATTCATGGGAGGGCCATGGGGCAGGGGCTGCTGGAGCAGGAGTGGGATGGGAGGAAGCACAGACTGCTTCCCCATCTGCTGTGTTCAGCGCAGATAAAATGCTGCCCTGGCCTCCGTACGGGGCCAACAGCAGCCGAATTCAGCTTCCTGTGAGTCAAAAGCCGCTTCCTGCAGGCACAGTCCTGCCTGATAATGGCTGCGCTCTGTTCTCTGGCCAGGAGCAGCCCCTCTGCCCTCGCCGCTGCTCACACTCCCCACATGAAAGCGCTCGCCTCTGTATCTCTGTGCCACAGCATCTCCCCCAGCACCGAGTCTCTCCGCGTGTTGAACTCCAATTTCCTGCTGCTGTTTGGAATGCCTGCTGCCACCCTCATCCCCGGGACACCCAAACCAAGGTTTGGGGCAGCTGTATTGAGCTGCCCCTCAAGGTCTCCCTTGCAGGCAGCAGAGAGGCAGCATTACTCGCTCTGCCTGCATCCCTGCTCCCCACCAGCAGCAGGGCACGGCTGCTGCTCCCTGGCTGGGTCAGGACGAGGGTTCTCCAATCCTGCATTGGAGTGAGCCACCCCACAGTGCGACCACAGGCTCCCAGCCCATGGCCACAGCACAACCTCTGCGGCAACTGCCCGTGCCTCACCCTGACTGCAAGCCCTTGGTGGTTCCCTGTGTGCACAGCCTGCACCCCCAGCTGTCACATACCTGTTTGGAGATTGGCAAGCTGGGGCTATGTTTTATCTGAAGCATTCTGCTGCTCTTTTCTCTTTAAGGAGAATTTCCTACAGCCTGTGCTCCATTCTAAGGAAATTTCTGTTCTTTAGAAAATAATTATCAGCTGTAATGGGGAGGGGACAGGTAAAGGAAAAAGCATTTGGACAGAAATTGCGACACGTTACCAGGACAGGCTGAGAGAGTTGGGGTTTTTCAGCCTGGAGAAGAGAAGACTCTGAAGAGACCTTAGAGCAGCCTCCTGGTGCTGAAGGGGGCCTACAAGAAAGCTAGGGATGCACTTTTTACAAGGGCCTGTAGTGAAAGGATGAGGGGGAATGGCTTTAATTTGGAAGAGGGAAGATTTAGATTGGACATTAGGAAGAAATTCTTCATGATAAGGGTGGTGAGACACTGGCACAGGTTGCCCAGAGAAGTTGTGGCTGCCCCATCCCTGGAGGTGTTCAAGGCCAGGCTTTGAGCACCCTGATCCAGTGGGAAGTGTCCCTGCCCATGGCAGAGGAGTTGGAACTGGATGATCTTTAAGGTTCCGTCCAACCTAAACCATTCTGCGATTCTATGATACAGCAAAAGATGAAATCCTGACGTGCTGGCAAAGATAGCCCCACCAGGTGCTTCCGAGCTGCTGCCTTGAGTCCAGCTGCCTGGGCAGCCCATCTCTCCCTGGCTACCTCCTGTGCAGGTACCACTGGCAGATGGAGCGGCGAGCGTGGAGCACAGCCCACCTCTGCAATTACTCCTCCTGCACAGGCTTCAGCACCGAAACAGGCGTTGTATTTCAATATGGACTCTTACAACTTCTGATCAAGAAACTGTTCTTGGTACTTCTCATCTCTGGGAAGCCAGCCCATGATTGGCTTCTATATATAGACTTCTCCAGGGCTTTAGGAAGTTCACTCCTCATGGTATTTAGGTGTAGGATGAAAGCAGCTTTTGCGGGGGATATGTTAAACCACAGCAGGCTCCCTCTGCTAATGCTGCAAGGAGAAAGAAGAGCTGCATTCCTCGAACTTCCCTCTTCCTCTTGTCCCTTCTGCCATGGGCACAGTGCATGCCTTAGAAACTGGCACCTGGGAGACGCTAGGCTGAGGACAATATCAGCTGTGCTTCTCAAAATAAAAAGAACCCATCAGGTGAATATGGGAAATACTCTCATTTACAGATTCTGCTCTTTCTTCTCCTGCAAATACTTTGCTGGGAAACTCTTCTGATCATTTCTGGTTGAAAAATGATGGAGAAGTGGTTGCTGAAATGTTGCTGCTGTTTCTCTGTGCTAAGCATTTATGTCATTTTGCACGAACCACCAAGCAAACACGAAGCCCCATCCTGCACCTACAGCTCGGGTCCTCCTCCCTGCAGTGAAACAGCTCCAGCTTTGCGGATCAGCTGAGCTCCGCTCCAGCCCAGGAGAGTTCATTTCTCCAGGGGAAACCACAGCACAAAGCACAAGTCATGTTCCCAAAGCTTCCCGTTGACTCAGGCCAGGAGCCGGCAGAGCAGCGCGCCCGCAGCCGCCCGCTTGCGCGGTGCATTCGCAGTTTCTCTACCCAGAAATGTACACAATACTTTTCTTTTTTTGTAAAGTAAATACTTCCTCATGAGGGGAGTGGGTATATTATTTTTAGATGGCAAGCAAAGCCAAGGTGTGTCTTTCAGTGAGGGACAGGTGCCTCTGACGGGCTGCTCTTCCAGCAGCTGCAGCTGAGCCATCAAGATGGGTCCAGGCCTTTTCTCTGGCCTCAGCTTATTCCTCTCCTCGCTCCCAGGCCTGGGAATGAAAACACAGCAGCCTGGGAGGGGTGAGCCTCCAGCTGCCAAGAGGGCCCAGGTGGGCTGCAGGCTTTGCATGGGGCGGGCACAGGGTCTGGTGCGTGGCTGCTCCCCTGGGGAACAGGGCTGCCTTTCATCCCGGGCTACCCAGAGGAAGGAGAAGTCTGGCAGGCAGAGAGGCTTGCTCGGATGCCTGCTGAGATGCCTGCACAGGGGGCTTGCTAAGATGCCTGCTCAGGGGCTTGCTTGGATGCCTGCTCTTCCCAGCCTTGCTCGGATGCCTGCTGTGCCCGGGAGGCAGAGGACATTTTGCACTGCACAGGAGAGCAGAGCTGCCTCCTCGTGAGCAGCGGGCTGCATGCTGGCAGGGGAAGCCAAGGAGCAGCTGGATCTGGCACACAGAGGTATGTGCAGTGCTCCCCAATAAACACGAGCCTGTGCCTGCCTGTGAGGAGCGACAGGGGAGCCGCTGCTGCCCTGCCTGTGCTGTGTCCTGTTTGTGCTGCCCTGCCTGTGCCTGCTGCCTGTGTGCAGGTGACAGGGCAGGCGAGCAGGCGCTTTCAAAGGTGACAAAACACAGGGTTCTGTGAAGCAGCCTGAGCTGCCGCCAGAGCACAGTTCTCTTGCGTTGGGTGAGAAAGGCCACTGCGTCCTCAGGAGCAAAGCAGCTGACTGACCTGCCAGGGAAATCGCTCCCCTGGGGCTGTGGTCTCCCACCCAGCAACTGGGACCAGTGCACTCGGCTCTGTGGTGCGCTGAGACCTCTGCGGGGGTGGCATTGCTAGTGGCTCGCTAACGGGGAAGGTGCCATGGACATTATTGCTTGGAAATTATTATAATGTTGCAGTATTTTTTCCTATTTTGAAATAGGTGGAGATAAAATGTGAATGTTGGCGTTTTTTTAATAAATCTGTAAAAGAGCAGGAATTGCTCAATGTCATCAGGATCTTGGGTCTGGTGACTTGGGGGGCATGCTGCAGGGGAGATGAAAGGGGGGAAAGTGGCAGGCTGCATTTAGAATTGGAAGAACATTTGTATTGCATAGCATCCTGAAAAAAATCTACAAAATTCTGAAAATATATAGTTGTCACACCAACTCCAAGCATGTTTGGAGCTGGTTCTTCCCTGAGGTCACTCAATGCTGTGAGGAACCTCCACAACGCTGAGGCATCAATCTAATAATGACCCCACCAAAGCAAAATCCTTCACTCTGGAGGGGGACAAGGTGCTGTAACAAATGACAAGGTTACCTGTCACAGCAAGGTGACCCCTCCCTTCCTGGGAACAGATCCTACAGTGTCAGGGCAGCCGTGAGACATCATCGTACCTACAGCGAGGACACGGTGATGTCAAAATGAAACTGAGAAGGAGGAGGCACAGAGCAGCAGCGGCCACTCAGCTCATCAGTGGCAAGCAAAATTATGTAAAACAAGTTACAAATGATGCTACAGCGAATCAAGGTCAAGGCAGGCTGAGGCTGAGCCCAGGATGCATGGCATCCCAGTGCCAGCTTGCTGTTCCCTGGCAATGCAGAGTATGTGGGCCACAGTGGGAGACTCCCGCAGGAACAGCAAGATGTGCCTCTAGGAAGATGTCGGCAGCTCAACAGCCGTTTGAGGTGGGTAAAATCCTGCACCCCCCCCCCCGAAACGCAGCCTCCCCACCAGGTAAGGCTACTGCAGGACTTCAGCCATGCCATGGTGGCTCCAGCACAGCCCACCCCTGGCACTAGAGCCTGGAAATGATGATCTCCTGCTCTACACCCCAGCACAATCACATCGTGTGCTGCTGCTCCCTGTGAGTGCACTGGGTTCCAGAGCACTGTGCCTTAAATGTGGCCACTCTCAGCACAGGAAGCCAGCAGAACACAGGCAGGACTCGCGGTGAGAGCAGACACTCACATTTACCCTGTGCTGCAGAGCTGGCTCTGCAAGCGTGGGGGGTCCTGTACACAGAGTCAGGGAAGGGGGATGTGGGATTGATACTGATGAGAATCTGTCAGGTCTCTCCCTGTATTCATGCAAACCCCCTCTGTATCCTGGCCTGCTCCCACCATAACCACACTAGGCGGATCCTGGCTCTTCTAAAAGCTGAGCTCTCCCTTGTGAATCACACCCAGGAAGGATTCCTCATTAATCTGGGACAACGGAGGGGAAGTTTTTGAGCTCTTGACTGGGACTGTGGGTGGGGAGGCAGAAGTCAAGCATGTTCTTTGACTCTCTGTCATGGTAACCCATCCACAGAGACTCTGCTCCCAGGCCAGCAGCATCCCATCACATCTGGTCCAACAGGCCTATCACCACAGGTCGGACACATGGAGAGGCCTCCTAGCTGGGTCCCCCTGCTTTTCTGCGAGGCTGTGTCTCCAAACAGGGATGCTACTGGAAGCAGAGGAAAGGGAGGGCAATGCAAACGGGGCAGGGAAGCCAGACAATTAATATAACCTTCCCTCTGCGTGAGGAATAAATTGGCAGCTGACAGGTTATAATCTGTGCAAGCAGGATCTTCACAGGAGAGGTGAAGGCTCCATCAGGGGCCAATTGGATGGTTAATTATGAGGACAAAGCAGAGAATTCGTGAAAATGTTTATGAAACAGTGCCTGGAAAGGCAGCCTCAGAGATGTTCACCAGAGAGGAGCTGCTCCTGGTTAGGAGGAGGAGACACAAGGGTGAAACAGCAGAACCGAGCACTAAGAGAGAAAATAGTGATGCAAATGTCTGTAAGAGGGACGGGGGATTCCCAGGTGCAGTGCAGAGCAGTTCAGGGAAGGACCCTACGACATGTAATTTTTCTAGAACTACATGGGCCGTGTCCTCCCTCCTCCTCCTCCCTCCCTGTCCCCACCCCTGTGACCAAAAAAGCCGGGGCAGTGCGGAGCAGCCTCTCGAGGTGGCTGGCAGGCAGCCTCCGCCGCAGCCAATCCGCGCTGCGCTCGCTGTGCAGAGAAGGGCACGAGGAAAGCAATTAAACCGAAGCTTTGATTAGGACTCACAGATGACTGCTTGTGTTAGAAATGCCTGAGCTTCTTTAAGCGTCTTGGCGGTGGCTGGAGCCAGCCTGATCCCCCATCCCCTCCTCGGCGCGGTGCTGCTGCAGCAGGAGCATGACTGATGCTCTCTGTCCCACACACGGCTCCAAGAGCTCAGAGGTAGGAACCAGTTGCTAAGAGACAGGACTGTACTTTCCAGCCCTCATCCAGACCTTTGTCACCAGCTCAAGGGCTTTCTGCTGGATCCCAGTGCCCGGTGCAGGTGAGCGGGAGCGAGCAGGCCTCCTCCCAGACCCACCGAGATGCCTGGTCCTGGCTCAGAGAGCTGCACAACCAGCATCCAAGCCACAGATGGGAATGGCAAACCTGACAGTGTCCCCAAGGGATGAGCTGCCCAGGGCTAGCTGCCTGGCCCAGGGCTGTGAGACTGGGAACCGGGACTCCCTGTGGGTAACCGGGCACCAGTGCGGACAGACCTTGCAGCACCAATCTCAGATGGATTTGGCTGTCTCAGCAGTGGGGATCAGTGCATGACTTGCGGTTTGCTTTGAGGTTGCTCCTTCAGATGCAAGCCAGGGGTCCTGAATGTTATTCTCCTTTTTCGGAGGGGGTCCCTGATGGGTCCCTATTAATTCCTCAGACTCCCATAACACAGACTCATCACTGCATCTGGCAAGCAGAAAGCCCAGACCCTGAGGCACAGAGGCTGAGTTACCCCATCTCCCCCAGATGACCCCCTCCCTCTTGGCATGGCTTGGGTCCATCTAAGCCGCCAGCATTGCCTATGCCAGTGGGTCAGCAGGGACACACGCCCTCCCGGGCTGCCAAGCCGATGCAGAGCAAGGACAGAGAGGAACCATTCACACAGCACTGTGGTTCCCTGACTGTCACTCCCTGGAAGGCCCTGTGCCACGTTAGTGAGACACAGCCTCTGCATCACCATCAGTGGCTGCTGCTGAGATCTCAGACACGCAGGGCATAAGCTGTAACACCAACCCTCTGCTCTTACCGCCTGCCCCAAACATGCATACAAACAGTCTGCAGCTATTTCTCCTCAAATAAATCACTACTCTGGCACCAGCTGTAAAAGTGGAGGTCAGCAGCATCCCAAAGATTGGCCCTCACTGCAGTCAGCGAATTAAAACCAACACCAGAACTCAGAGGTGGCTTTGGCCCATCCTGATGCAACACTCAAGATTGGGCACAGCTCAGAGAAGATCAGGGGAAGGTAATTGCTAATTTGCACTAAAGAAAAGAGCTATGAATATGCATTCTTCTGTCACAGTGATACAGATGAGGTTTTGGGAAGGCAGAACATCCATGCGGGCTGGGTGAACGGACACCGTGTCAATGCTCTGCGGTTTCCCTGCCATTCTCTGCCAGGCTGCATAAGTGCAGGTCATCAGCACTCTTTAAATTCACCTTGCAAAGGTGCTGGAGCTTTTCCTGCTGCCTGGTGAGCTGAATGAAGCCAGCTCTCCAGCCCAGAGGAACGAGTATTACTGCTGTGACCCAATGAGCAGCCTCAGAGGTAAAAATCGCTCCTGATGTGCAAATTTGGAGCTGAATCTGGGAGAAATGTTAATGCAGGTGATTTTCTCTAGACTGTGTGGGATGGGACCACACACTCAGGCCAGCATCGTGCCATCACCATACCAGTCTCCCAAGTGCACTTTTAAATGGAAACCTGCCATCAGTTCAGCTCCTTGGAAAAAACAGAGCTGCCCCACATGCTCAGGTGAAGGCACTGTGTGCTCTAAGCAAGGCTTGTGCTATGGAAGTAATAGACAGTTCTCAGATAACACCTTCAGGTCCGTTTGCTCTGTCTCAGGCTCTTCTGAATGGGCTTGATTTATTTTTTTTCATCACTTGAAGTCCACAGCAAGTCTAAGTGGTTCTTCACAGTGTGAAAACCTTCTGCTGACTAATGTTTTTAGAGGTTACAGACATGCAGCTTTTTAGGGCACTGAATATGGGCATTGAAGGGTACTTGTACCAGGAAAAATGTAGCCTCTATGAGCTGCTGGAACAGCATCTTTCCAACATGCCCGGCTTCTCAGCTCGAGCGCTCTGCCACTGTGCTGTGCTGTCCCAAGGCCTGGCACCACAGCTTTCACATCACAACGCTCGTTGTCTCCACAGCAAAAACACGTTTAGGGATTGGCTGCATTGAGCAATTTATCTGGTGTCCTGTGTGATGCTTTCCTGCTGCTGATGAATGGCCCCCATCCAGTTTGATTTTTGGTCTCTCCAGTTCTTTTCACAGCACTCCCACCACCACAGCACCTTTCATAGAATCATGGAATCGCTGAGGTAGGAAAAGACCTCTAAGATCATCCAATCCAACTGTCAGCTCATCCCTACCCTGCTGCTTTCCTCAGATGCGTTTCCCATGGCACAACTGTGAAATGGTTTTGCACGCCTGGCTCCAGGGGAGCCAGCAGAGGTGAACGGTACCTGTACAACAACACGCCCATACCACTGTCCTCAGCCTTTCCCACAAGGACACCTGAGCCTGCAGTCAGCTCTGCAGGGCACAGAGAGAGACAGAAAGCACCATCCAGTATGGGCGGTGCTGAGGAGCCCACCCAGTCCCCACGACCCAGCACGGTCCCCAAGGGCCGCTCTGATGCCAGGCTGTCCCTACCTCATCCCGCAGTCCCCTTGCCTGCACCACGGGCTGCCAGGATGAATCTGTCCTGCAAGGCTTTGCTGCTGTTCCGGAGTTGTGACAAGCTCCCACCACCCACAGCATCGATGTAGAGAGCGCATGGCACCACAAACACCCGGACCCATGGCTGAGACCAACCCTGCACACCCTGCTGCTACAGCCAACTCGGCCGCACTGCTGACTCCCAACAAAGCACTCCCTGCTTCCCCAGTCCTGTCTCCATCTCACTCTCGTTCATATGGGGAAGACTGTATAAATGACACTAAATGCTTAGGACAAGAGGGACACAAGATTACAAGGAACTGCATCTTTGCACCTTGTCACAAACAACCCCCCCCACAGTTGTTAGCAAAACTGGGGAGAAGGCAGAGCGCTGGGCATCCAGCGCCAGCTTCAGTCCAGGCCGCAGATAACGAGGTGTTTCACGCTGTAGCACCCGTTAGCCGCCTGGAGGAAGGGCACGTCTGGGCACTTTGGGCTGGATCCATTGTCTGTGCTGCAGTAGCACACAAAGATGCCCTCCTCCTCCTCTTCCATACACTCTCAATGCATTTCTTTCCAACTCCCTGACCTGAAGGATGCAGCATCCAGCCCCCACATGAACAGGGGCTGTCAGACAACAACGTCCTACACTGCTCAGCCTCCTGCATTTATCTGCAGAGGGGTTTTTAATTGCATGTGTTAAATGTCCAGTATCTTTGGGATGTTCATCTGGGAAAAAGAAATCTGAACAGCCTCTGTGCCAGACATCCGTCCACACTGCTGTTCCTATTCCCAGTGCATTCTTTGAGAAGACCACCATCTGCTCTGACCACCACCCAAGGCAGATGCCCCCTTCTCAGCACACAGTCCCAGCTCGCAAGCCACCCAAATCTGATTAGGGCTGTTCTGATGAGAGGCCTGGAGGAGGGCAAGGGAAAGTTACTCGGGAGGGAAAATAATAGCCACAGGGTAATTGTGTTTTCGCTACAGATGTGCAGAAAATACAGAAACCAGCTCAGGATGCGTAAGCTGAAAGAACAGCTCTACCCAGCTGCTTGGGGGGGGGGCAATTATTCTTTGCATTTGGGATTATTTTTGTTCCAGAGGACAAGCAGTCCCATTTCCTGGCAAGACCTGCAGACACACCCCCGTGTGCAGCTCTTGCTGCACCGCATGTGCAACCATGGGACGCCCCAAGCACCGCACTTCGCTGGTAGATGGGCCCAGGGAAGGATGAGCAGCCAGGACACGTGGGATCAGGTTGCTGAGGAGCACAGCCAGGAGACAGCAACCAAAACACCGCTCCAGAGTATTTGGGAAAATAGGCATTAAACCAGAATACATGCTTTACCACCGAGCAAAAGGCTCGTAACAGCTTCATATATTATTTAGCTAAAAGCACGAGAAAAATTAAATACACCCCAAACCCAGCCCAAAACACCCAGGATGAGAAGAGCACAGAATTATCAGGAACAGAAAAAAAATCCCTGTCAAGTTATCTCTACCTTTGAGAGCCCCTTTAGGCAAAACCAAAACGCTGTGACGGCATCTGTCTGAAATAGTCCCAGGGTTCCCGGCACAGAGGGGCACGGTGAGGTGGGGGGCTGGGATGGGGTGGTAAGGAGGCAACAATTTCTATAGACCCTGTGCTTGAGGGGTTTGGGAAGCGTGATGACTCGCTTTCCCTACAGCCAGTGGATCTGTAAAAGCACTCCCAGTGCTCCCAGTGCTTCCAGTCCTGTGTCTGATGGGCTTTGGGAAATAAGCGGAATTGCCTCTCAAAAACCCACCTGTCCCCGCGGGCACAGCTGCTTTGTGTTTGCTGGCTTAGGAGCCTGGGTGCATCTCCTGTCTGTAACCTGCAGGGACTCTGCCAGGGAAGACGCAGGGCCTGGACAGGCTCCTCCTGAAACTTCATCTGTGCAGAAGCCCTTGGGGAATCCTCAGGCTGGTTGGCCTGGCTGGGCTGCTGACCCTCGGGACGCCCTCCCGAATGAAGGGGAGGGGGCGTCTGGCAAGCAGCAGGGTCGAGGAGCCTGGCTGGGCCTCTCGGGGTACCATGACTCTGCAGCATTTGGAAGATCTGGGATAGAGAGGCTGGATGGAGAGGGACCCGCGGGAAGCATGGGAGCTGTGCAAAGGGGTACCGCTCCCTACCCACCCTTGGCAGGGGCTTTCAGAGCGGGGACAGCGGGCGAAGAGGGTGTGGAAAAAGCTCTCAACAACAACAAAAAAAATAAAATAAACGGCAAAGAATTTTTTTTTGGGACACAGCATGGGGGGAGGGGGGCAGCGAGGGGAGAAAGAAAGGCGCCTCTGAGCACCAGGGAGGGAGAAATAATGACCCTTCCCCCTCCCCCCAATAATAAGGCAGACCAGATGGGAGGTAAATAGTGCGTTTAGAAGCATTTGCCACAGATGGGCTGCCCTCAATGGAAGCATCCTCCAGCCACATCAATGCTGGAGTCTGTGTGTGCACAGAAAACACTGCACCCTTCAGAGCAGCGGCAGCAGCAGCAGCAGCGGGGAGAGGAGGGGACGGGGAGGGGGGACGGGGGAAATAAAAACCCCTCCCGAAGCCCTTCTGTGCCCGCTGGCCCGGAGCGGTGTGTGCACCCCCCCCCGCCCCCGCATCCCGGGGCAGCGCCCGGCGCACCCTGTGCTGAAGTTGCGCGTTTCCCTGCGCGCTCGGGACGGGAACAATGGCGCGGGGGAGGTGGCTGGGGAGGGGGACCGGGGCAGCCCCGGGGCGGGGGGCGGGGGGGGGGCTGACGTGGGAAGGGAACCGGGGCGCCCCGGGGCTGCGAACAATGAGGCTGCGGCGGATGGGGGGGTCCCGGGACGACGGGTGGGCAGGGAGGGCTGCCCTGGCCCGGTCTCCGCGCTACCCGCCGCCCCCCAGCGAGCACCGGGACGCGGAGCCGGGCGGGGCGCGGTGGCGAAGGGGGGGACACTGGCGGCGGGGGGGGCAGCGCCCCCTTCTCGCCGCTCCCCGCCCTTGACTTCAGCCCCGGCCGGGGTCAGGGTGGGAAACACCGGGCGAACGTGATCGGACGGGGCTGGGGGGGCGGGGTGTGTCCCCCCACTCCGCGGGGCAGGTGCACGGGGCTCCGCCATCCCCCCCCCCCCCCCCCCGCATCCCCTCGCCAGTAGCGCCCGGGAACGGCGGCCGCACCGGATGGGACGGGGATGGGAGCCGAGCAGGGCGGAGATGGGGGGGCGGGGGAGATGGGAACCGGGGTCCGGGGAAATGGAGGGGGGGCGTCACGATATTCCCCCCCCTCCCCGCGGGAGCAGGTGCACGGGGCGGGCACGGGGCATCACCGATCCCCCCGCCACCGCCGGCAGCGCCCGGGAACGGCGGCCGCACCGGATGGGACGAAAAACAGGGAGATGGGGAGGGGAGGGCGGCGCGGGGCGGCACGGTCCCCAGCCCCCCCGCGGGGGCAGGTGCATGGGGTGGGCACGGGGCATCGCCGTGCCCCCCACCTCACTGGGAACGGCAGCTGCACCGGCTGGGACGGTGATGGGGGAGATGGAGCGGGGGGGGGGGAGATGACGACTGGGGACCGGGGAGATGGGAGGGGTGGGCGGGGGGCGGCACGACCCCCCCTCATTCCAGAGGGGGCAGGGGCCTGGGGCTGGCATGGGGCATCACCGACCCTACCCTTCCCCCCCCGCCAGTAGCGCCTGGGAACGGCGACCGCACCGGATGGGACGGTGACCGCGAGGATGGGGCGGGGGGGGTGGAGATGGGGTGGGTGGCGGCAGGGACGTCGTGTTCCCCCATCCCCCGCGGGGGCCGGGGCATGGGGCGGGCACGGGGCACCGCCGCCATACCTCTCCCCCCCGCCCCCCCCCCCATCGCCGGTAGCGCCCGGTAACGGCGCCTGCACCAGCTGGGACGGGAACTGGGGAGATGGAGGGGAGGTAGATGGGAGGGTTGGCACAGCCCACCTCCCCCGCGGCGGCAGGTGCACGGGAAGGGCACGGGGCATCACCGGCCCCCCCCATCGCCGGTAGCGCCCGGGAACGGCGACCGCACCGGATGGGACGGGGATGGGAACCAGGAAAGGCGGAGATTGGGGCAGATGGGAACCGAGGACCAGGGTGGAGGGAGATGGGGGCGACGGAGGTCGTCGTCTCCCCCCCACACACACCCGCAGGGGCCGGGGCACGGGGCGGCACGGGACATCACTGCCATCCTCCCCCACCCCAGTAACGGCGGCCGCACGGGCTGGGACAGGGTCTGGGAGGGGAGCGGTGTGAGGGTCCTTGCGGGCGCCTCTCCCCATCCTCCACATCCCGATGGGGCCGGGAGCTGCGGGTGTCCCGGGTGCCCCGGGGGCTGCGGGAGCGGCGGGGGCTGCGGGAGCGGCCCCGCACGGGGCATGCGCGCTCCCGGCGGCGGGGCTGGGCCGCCCGGTGCTGACGGGACAGGGGACCGGGGGGGAGGGGACGACCCCAGGGGTGCCCACACCACCCCCCACACCTTCCACCTCCCCATGACACACAGGGGAGGACAGACAGACACAGGCAGGCAGACAGATAGACACAGGCAGGCAGACACACAGAAAGCCCCCAGTCCCGGGGTTGGGGTGGGGGGTGGACACGGAGCGCACTAACCGTTCCCGTTTTCACCGGCACATAAACCACCACTTGACCCATCTTCGTCGCCTCCCTGGTGCCGTTTCCCAGGCGGAAGCCCTTGGAGCGCACCCAGAACTGGAACTTGCCTTTCTCCCCCCCCGAGGAGCCGGAGGAGCCAGAGCCGCCCCCCCCCTGCAGCACCTCGGCGATGCGCTGGTACTTGCTCCGGGTCACCGTCTTGGTTTTAGCCGAATCCCCGTAGGTGCGCAGGCACCAGTCCCGGAACTGCCGCCCCAGCTCGGTGTCCCCGGGGCGGCTCCCCCGGAGCAGCAACGGCGGCTTCGGCATCTCCCGGTAACGGCGTTGATGGAGGCAGCGGTAACGGCAGCCGCTTTTTTTTTTTTCGGTTCCCCCCCACCTCCCCGTCCCGGAGCAGCCGAGGATGCTGGAACAGCGTGGGACGGGGCTGGGATGGGGTGGGAAAGGATGGAGAGGGATGGAAAAGGATGAAGGGGGGTGGGGGGGGGATGATGGAGAAAGGGATGGGGGGGCCGCACCGGACAGCGGAGGGAGGCACCGGCAGCAGCAGCAGCAGCCGCTCCTGTCACAGGATCACAGGCGGCTCCGGCTCGGCCCCCCCTCCCTCCCTCCTCCCATCCCTCCACCTCCCCCCCCGCCCCATCCTCCTCCTCCTTCTCTCAGCGGGATCCCACCTGTTAGAGCGACTGCGACGCTAACGGACCCCCCACCCCCATCCACTAGCCTTGGGCTACCAGTCCCCCTTGCCCTCCCCAACTGGTATGTTCCCCCCCCCCCCCCCCCCCCCCCGTGCCCCCTGGTCCACGCAGTGAGGGAGGGATGCACTCGTCCGGTTTGGTCCCCTCCCCGCGCCTTCCCTCTCACCGGCCCGGGCCGGTGAGAGGGGACGGAGGGAGGGGAGGGCGACCGAACCGAGGAGGGGGGGTCGGTGGTCCCAGACAAAGAGCAGCGGGTGCACGTGTGCGGCGGGACGGGGCGGGCACCTGCCGAGCCGCCGCAGAGCCGGGGAGGAGCCGCCGGGGTCCGTTCCGCCTTGGAAGGATGGAGATGGACCGGGCGGGGGTGGGGGTTGTCCCGGGCAAAGCGATCCCGCAATCCTTGGAGAGGGAGACAAAGGGTGGAGCGTGGTCCCGGTGCGCTCCCCCGCAGCTGCCCCCGCCCCGGTCCATGGGAAGGAATCGGGAGAGCATCCTCATCCCGATGGAGGAACCAGGATAGCATCCTCATCCCGATGGAGGAGGGAGGGGGCTGCCCGGCCCGCCGAGGGGCTGAGCCCCAGCTGCGGGAAGGGAGGCAGGATATGTCCCCCGAGGTGTCCAGTGGGGGCGGGCACTGCGTGACCGGGATAGGGGTGCCGGCGTGGGATGGAGTCCCAGGCTCCTGGCTCGGTGTGTGCCTGGCGGTTACACGCATGTGCTCCTGGTGTGTCCATCAGTGCCATGGATGTGCACCATGCCCACCCAGCAGTGCCACACGTGCTCGTGGTCTGATCACATGTGTCACACATGTGGCCCCAGGCCAGCAGTGCCGAGCACGTTCTCCCAGTCTGTCCATGGGTGCCATGTATGTAATCCCAGTTTGTCCATCAGTGTCATGCGTGTGCTCCATGCCCACCCGGCAGGGCCATGCGTGTGCTCCCAGTCTGTTCAGCAGTGCCAAGGATGTGATCCCAGTCCATCAGTGCCATGCCTGTGCTGCATGCCCACCCAGCAGTGCGATGTGTGTCCTTTGTCTGTCAGTGCCATGTGTTCTGCTGGTTTGTCCAGTGCCACATGTGCTCCCAGTCTGTCCATTGCTCCTATGCATGTTGTCCCAGTCTGTCCATCAATGTGGTGTCTGTGTTCCATGCCCACCCAGCAGTGCCATACATGTGCTCCTGGTGTGTCCATCGGTGTCACACATTTAGTCCATCAGTGCCACATGTGTGTTCCCTGTCTGTCAGTGCCATGTGTGCTCTCAGTTTGTTCATCAGTGCCATGCGTGTGTTCCATGCCCACCCAGCATTGCCATGTGTGTGCTCCCGGTCTGTCTATCAATGCCACACATGTGCTCCTGGTCTGTCCACTGGTCCCACACATGTGCTCCCAGTCCATCAGTGCCATACATGTGCTCCCTGCATGTCCACCAGTGCCACGCGTGTGGTCCAGGTCTATCCATTGGTGCTACATGTATGCTCCATGCCCACTCAGCAGCACCACACATGGTCCTGGTCTGCCCATCAGTGCCACATGTGCTCCATGCCCACCTGGCAATGCCATGTGCTATCTCCATGCCACCTGGGGCTTTGCAGTAGTGTGCACTGAGGGCTGGTTGTGCTGTCAGCAGTGGCAGGGTCAGTGTGAGAATGTAGGAGCAGAAGCCAGGAGCCTATGGGAACCTGGAAGAGGAATCTGATGTGTCAGGGAGTTGTCTGAGGGCAGTGCTGGAGGAACAGGGCACGGTGGTGGTGGAGCCAGGCAGCACACAGGTGCCTGCGGTGCCACATGCCTGGAGCTGGAGGCACGGGGAAGGTGAGGGAACTTCACTGGTCGAAGGGCAGTTTTCTTCACTGCACCTCATCCCATGGGAGCCACACTGTGCCTGTCCAACAGATCCTTGAGCTGAGAATTGAATGCTACAGGAGCTGGGCCATGGGTTAGCCATGACAGAGGGGCTGTGTTGGAAATTGCACATCCATTCAACCTGAATATTTTCAGATGAACAGCACCAATTTGGGTTTTGTCACTGCTGAATCTTGGTAGCCATCAAACATTCTCTCCATCAAAGCAGAGCAATACACATTACTTCTTATTTAATGATTTCTAGGCAGCCCTCCTTGTTGTGAATTGTGCTTTGCAGACTAAGACACCAGCTGAAGGACCTGAGCCCGTCCCAGAAAAGGGGAAGGAACTGGTGGGGAGGGCTCAGGGGAGAGTGAGGGGCCACTTGTGGTCGCCGGTTGGTCACAGACTCCTCGAGCCTGCTCGCAGACCGCAGTTTGTTTGGGTGAATGTGTGCTTGGTGTGGGATGAGACACTCAGTAGGCACAGTGACAGAGGGGAAGAACCTCAGCTCTCTCCTCTCTGGCACTGACTGCCTATGTGGAAAACTGCTGGAAACTGCAGTATTTCCAGGGAAAGGCCTTTGTTGGGCTACAACACCCACTGGGCTTGGTGTCTTTGCTTCTTGGTCCTCTAGAAGTGGTGAGCAATGTCCTGCAAGCCTTTCCTTTGGGTGGGTCTCTGCCTGTCTTCCACTTGGCTTGGTTCGTTAACAGCTGTGGTCCAGTGCTGTGTCTGCTCTCTGATGTCCGGAGCTGAACCTGCCTGGTCTTCCTTTTATGAAGGTTTGGACAATGCAGAGGGTCAGTGGAGAGCTTGATTGGGAGTTTCCCTGTTTGGGAAGGCAAAGCCAGACAAACCAAGAAGAACTGTTATTCTCTGAATGAGGATTTTAGGAAGAATGCTCACAAAGGGGCAGAGTGTTCAGGTCCCAGTCCAGCATTGATTCAACAAGGGTTGAACTTCCACTGCCTGAGCAATCTCATGATGTGCCAGATGATAATGTGTGATCATGGGATGGTTTGGCCTGGAAGGGACCTCAGAGCCCATCCAGTTCCAACCGCCTGCCGTGAGCAGGGACACCTCCCACTGGATCAGGGGGCTCAAAGCACCATCCGTCCTGGCCTTCAACACCTCCAGGGATGGGGCAGCCATGACTGCTCTGGATGACCTGGGGCAGGGCCTCCCCACCCTCACAGGAGAATATTTCTCCCAGAGATCTCATCTCAATCTCTCCTCTTTCAGATGAAAACTGTTCCCCCTTGTCCTATCCCTCCACCCCCTGATCAAGAGCCCCTCCCCAGCTTTCCTGAAGCCCCTTTCAGTACTTTCAGGCTGCTCTAAGATCTCCCCATAGCCTTCTCTTTTCCAGGCTGGACAACCCCAATTCCCTCAGCCTGTCCTTGCCAGCAGGTGCTCCAGGTCCTGATTTTGAGGCCACTCTTGTCCTTAAAGATAGGGGGGAAAAAGTGGAAGTGTTTGGTGGCCCTGGGCCTTAAACTGGATGGCAGAAATGGTGGGTAGTGTTCAGCACAGGGTATCTGTCCAGGCTCTTCTTAGATGAACACCTGATGGCTCCAGGTCCAATGCTATTTATACCGTATAAATAACAATCATTCTCTGTAACTTCAAACAAATATAAACCATAAATCAGTTCTCCTTGTAAGACTTTTTTTCAGTAGTACTCAGCCCTTCCTTCGAAGCCTCTGATGCTGATCAGGGCAGGGACAGCACAGATGGGTTCACCTTGGCCACATTCCCACCTTCCCAGTATTCGCACAGCGACAGCAGGCAACCCTCACCGTGGGTCCAAGCCAACCATGAGCAGAGCGAGCCCTCCTCGCCTGCTCCCAGCCCCTGCTCTGGGCTCCTGCTCCTGCTGCCAGAGCCTTGGTGGGGCAGGGCAGTGGGAGAGCTGGGTCTGGGCCAGGTGGGACCAGTGACCCCACCGTCCACGCAGGACCATGCCAGGGACTCTCTGATCACCCCTATAAGCATCTCCCAGCTGATGGGGGGTGGCAGTGGTGGACGCTTTCCAGCCAGCACCCTGGGCATCCCCAGCTACATTTAAAGTGATAACTGGGAAGTGATAACTGGGAAGTCCCCTTCTCCTCGAAATTGTTTAAAATGCAGTTTATCTGCTGGAAGCGAGGAAAGCCAAATGCCCCATAAAAAGTGATGTGTGGTGAGCCAGCAGCAAGTGCCCCGCAGATCCCAGCTGGAGAAGGTGCCAACTGGACATTGTCTTGCAGTGTCCCCACCGTGCTGGTCAGCATCTGGATTTGCACTGGAGTAGGACCCAAACTGTAACCATTTACCAAACCCCCTGTAGTGCCTCTGGGTGGGATAAGAGAGGCAGGCAGCAGGGTGGGAGCAGGGGATCTGAACCCATCAGTGGATGTAGAGTGGTACTGAGCAGTGCAAATTGATCCACCAGTGATCCAGGAGAGCTGTGATCCATTGGTGGTACAGCTGTGATCCGCCAGTGGAAGAGCTATGATACACCAGTGTGAGAGCCATAATCCATCAACAGGAGACCTGTGATCCACCAACGGGAGAGATGAGATCCGCCAATGGGATGTAGTCAAGAGAAAGGGGGACAATCTGAAGTTGTCCAGGGAGAGCCATTTTAAGAGAGATACGGTGAAGCACAACAGCTCTGTTGAAGCTCCGGGCCACGTTCTGGTGAGCCGTAGTGAGAGAATTTCACCTGCCACTTGGTGCAGAGATTTTCCTGGTTCCTCAGGAGAGAGGAGAGTGTCTGACGGTGGTGCCTTGGCGCTGATCCCAGCAAAACAGGTGCTGAGAGAGGGCGTGTTTGTGGCCAGTCAGGAGACAGACACTAGGGAAGGACACAGGCTGAGTCGGGGTGCCATGGGGTGAATGGACTGTGTACAAATCCACATTGAAGCAGGGAGATGCTCACCAAGCACCAGAGCTGTTGGTCTCTACAGGAGCAACTGCAGAGGAGACCTGCGGAGAGAACCTGCAAAATTGGAGCTTGGTCAGGATGTAAATGAGGTGACACAGAGCAACTGCCTCTTGTGTGGGACACTGGGCACTGAGGTCCTTCTGGGGCCTCTGTCCCCAAAGGGAGAAGGCAGGTTTAATTCTCCTGTAGTTTTTGCTAACTCTGACCCTAAACAATGAGGTTTTCCCAAGTAGAATTATTCTTGACTTTAATCAAAACCTAATTTAAATCCAAGTCAGACAATAAGTCAAACAGCTAAGGGCAGGCAGCAAAGAGCGGGAATTCCTCCTGGAACCTATTGGATTTCTGTCCATCTGGCAGCACCAAACCATTATTTGGTGTGGCCCTTGCCATTGACAGTTTTCCCACCTTCGCATTCTATCTCCAGTGTGGCTCCAGAGGGCTGGGAATGCCCAGTGGGTGTGCTTGGGGGAAAAGCCCTGGGAGTGCAGCAGCCTGAGAGCTGTGGAAAGGACTGAAACACCCAGTGGCTGCCAGGGCTGTGTGGGAGCCGGGCCGGGAACAGCCGGGAGCTGCGGATCAGGGCTGAGCTCCATTTCCAGAGCTGCGTGGGGAAGCCTGATGGCACCTGCCCACATCCTCTGCGACTGCACATGATGCCACGGCTCCCTCAGTTTCAAGATCAGCAAATTTACCCTTCTCTCTTTTTTTTTCTTCAGGAGAAAGAAGAAAAACCCAAGTGGGAAAGCACAGATTTCCAGGATGGGCTGTGCTAACGCAGTACAAGCTGTCAGCAGGAGAGCTGGAGGAGACGGGATGCCCTCTGCAAGCTGGAGTCCTCATTGTCTGTGTGGCAGGGGACAAGAAGGGAAGTCATGTGAACCAAAAATAGCCTTACAGTTTGGGAAGTGAAACTGTGTTCCTGTGACCTCTCATTCCTGTGCTTATGTGCAGGGCAGGGGGTTGTCTTGCTCCACCAGCCTAGAGGAGAGGCTTGTTGCCTTCCCTCCAGGTGTAATGTGTCCCTCCAGCTGCGTCCTACCATCCCATCGTACTCCTTCAAAATCCTCGCCATGGGTGCACTCCAGCCGCATCTGCAGATGCAAACATCTGGATTGGGCTTTCCTATGAGCCCACTTACGCTGCTCTGAGGTGAGGGAATTGCTCTGGGTTCTGAGGAATCGCAGCTACCTCTGCGAGACCTCTGGGCATGGGAGAGGAGAGGCGAGTGCTGGCCCAGGGTGGGCAGCACCCATCCTTTCCAAAGGGCACTGAGAGCTGGGGGTCTGGCCTTCAGCTCAATACATTTAAGTGCTGCTGCCTCCAGGCATCACTGGCTGGTGGAGAAGGGAGGAGGCAGCAGGGACCTTGTGCCTGGGGAGCGCTGCCTGCTCATCAGGGCCCCCGGGAGAAGCTAGGATTGGATTTTTGGTGTGCTAGTAGGCACAAGGGCCCTTGTCATGAAATTTGTGGGGGATTTAATGGGCTCGGGCTGAATCCTGAAAACCCGTGCAGCAGCAGGACAATGAAATATTGGCTGGTTTTCAGTCTGGCTGCATCTCACCTCCTAAACTTTAAAGACGTTGACACCACTGCTAACTCATCAGGTTGAATGCTCATCCAGGTGGCTCATCCTTCCCCTTCTCTGCCCAGCTGGGTGCCCAGCATGGTCCAGGCTGTGGTGCTGGGTGTGTGCTGACTGCAGAGAGCGTGCTGCTCGTGGCTGTCCCTGCGCAGGTTCCCTGGTGCTGTGCGTCTCCTCGTTACCACCAGAGCTGGGGAGCCTCGCCTGCGGCCTCGCCCAGGGGAGTCCCTGAGCACGAGCAGGGCTCGTTACCTGTAGCGGGATGAGAGGCTCTGGGGCACTCGGCAGAGCCAGGCCAGCAGGATGCTGCTGCCTTCATCCAACTTCTCGTGTCACAGTGGCCAAGTGAGCTCTGGGGCAGTTTCTGATCTTTTTATTTGGGAGGTGAGGTGTTGGGGTTTTGCCTGATTCCCCAGGATGTTCTCGGGGATGTTGGAGTCTGGTCTTGTCCCAGAATATAGTGGATTCTGTGTTGTCCTGGGACTGAATGGGTTAATTTTTGTGCTTCTCTCCCCAGCTCACTGCGGACTCTGGCTGGGACAGAACATCTGTCTGTTGCTATGGCTGCAGTACACTTGAAGGGGATGACTGGATAATTATTGCAAACATCCATCCTGCCTGATGTGCTCCCGGACCCTCCCTGCCCAAACCAGGGGGAGCGGCCGCCTTCCCAACGCAACTTCAGCCACAAGGATCCTACCTAGGGATGGCGGGTTGGCAACACCTTTTCATTTGCATAATTAATGAGGCCGAGGCTGCAGGGCTCCTGGGAAATTCGACGCAGAGCAGCAGCGATGAAATGGCACAGAGGGCTCTAGCCTTCTCAGTGGCTCGTTAGAGCTCTGCTCGCTGACAATGCCCTGCTTTAGAGCTACAGGGGAGTTGTTCTCCCATTTCCATTAATTTACCACCCACTTCCATCTGAACAGATTGCTCTGGGCCCAGTCCTGCGGTGCCTCCTGCCAGGCATAGGCCCCAGGTCTGGCTGCGGATGGGCAGGATCCAGCCGGCGCGGTGTGCGGGCAAACCCTGGTGCAAAGGTTGTTACCTTCAGGGCCATCCACGCCAGCTGAGGGCCTTGCAAGCTGCACGGTCCTGGGCCACGACATGGGCCCGGGGCTTTCTCGGCGTCTCCGCTCCAGGCAGGCTGCTCCCTGCAGCATGGCTGCTGCCGGCGGTGCTGCCTGCATCCCCTGTGGGTGCTGCCACCGCCTGCAGCTCGGTTCCTGCTGGATGGAGCTGTGCACGCTGCTTCGACCCTGCAGTGCCTGGGCACCATCCTGGGCATATGGCTGTGGTGCCAGTGCCATGAGTGGCCGGTACATCCGTGGGGATTGCACCGTTGGGGAAGGGTGGGCGGCTGCTCTGTGAGGTGATCTTCTCGCTGGAGCCCACTGCCAGATCCAGCCGGGATCCCCAACCTCACCTTGCAGCTGCTTTCTGAGCGGTGCCCATCTCCAGGGGTGCAGCATGTCCTGACCAGTACCTCGCGGCCACACCATCCTCTACTCCTAGGAGTCAGCCTATGCCACCAGTGTCTGCCCACAATACCAACATCCCCTTTGTTCTTGGTGTTGGGCTGTTCTTTCACCTACTGGCATTTAACCCTGCCCTGGATTTAACCCTGGGGATGTTCAAAAATCCAGATCTGGCCCTGTGAGTTGTCCCTGTTTCAGCAATTCCCACCTCTGATTTAATAGGGAAAAAAATGACACAGAAGCTCCCCTTCTGCCCAGACACCACTGTTCTCTGCCCAGCGGGGAACCTCAATGCATCTATTGTACATTTTTTCCTGTTATCAGCACGTGGTGGGGTTCAGAGTCCGAGTGGAGCTGGGGTCATGATGAGCACGGAGCTCTGCAGCCACCAACCAACAAAGAGCATCGCAGCCGGGCCGTCCGCTGGGGCCGCGCTCCCTCGCAGAAGTCCAGGCAGGCTGTGTGGAGGATGGAGTAGAGGTGGGAGATGTGGGCTGCTCCCCAGTGCTGTTTGATCCTATCATCCCTACGTTTTTGTGTATGATTCAATAAACTCCTTTGCTTGTAAAACTTAATTAATTCTCATCATGACTCAGGTGCAAATGATCCACTCACTTTAGCAAGTGATAAGGTTGAGCCCCATGGCTACAAAACCTTTGACAGATCCTGTTTGTGGTTCAGCTGGCCTGGACAGCAGAGCCAAGCACTTCCCTGTTTGAGGCCCTGGCAGAAGGAATGGGGCAGATGGGGGTGGCAGGGCGGGTGTGCACCACACTGGCTGTTCAAAGGGCATGGCCAGGGCTGGCATCTGCTCACTAAACCTGCATAAGGTCTGTTGGAGTTTGTGGGCTCCTGGAGCCCCTCACATCCAGCCCCTCGGGAAGCTCTAGTTTCTGCTGCCCCAGGCCAATCCCTGCCTCAGGAATCTGGGGTGGGCTGGATGCTCAGGGGTTGCAGGGGAATGGGAGGTGCTCAGCACCTTTTAAAGCTCTTTTTTGGAGGTATCTCACCTCTAGGTGCTTGTGCTTGGAGGTGCCTTGCCTGAAAACACACAGGGCATCTGTGAGCTGCATGTCTTTGGGAATGTGTCCAGGTGGGAGGATCGCTGTGGCAGGTGGAAAGATGATGCCACTCCTGTACCCATGGTATCCTCGTGCTGTGGGGAAGCTTCTCCTCTGGCCCCAGGGTTGTAGGGGCTCTAGGGCACAAGCTGTCTCTGGCTTCTGCACCTGAGTGTGATTCCAGGGGAAGCGTAGGAGGACATGTCCTCTCCCATGGCAGGGTGCAGGGCGTTGTCTCCTGACCGGTGCAATGGTGACTCCTATATCCCTAGCCCAGCCCCTAAAGGAAAAAGAGCTTTTGGAGAAAGGTTTGGTTTCCATGCTTCCCAAGGTTGCAGGCAGGGAGGAGAGCAAGTGAGTCACTGGGAAGCCACAGCTGAAATGCAGAGCTGTGCTGGCAGCCTGGGCAGAGGGGCAGTGGCTGCAGGGGGAGGAGGAGCTGGTGCTCCCCCAAGGGCAGTCCTGGCCCTGAGCTCGTGATGGGGGCTGGCGCGGGGATGGAGGTTTGCCATCTCCCTGGGCTTGGCCCGGTTTCCAACGTGTCTTGGCACCATATGGCGCTTGCTTTATTTGTTCTGCTGCGACTTGGGAAGGAGGGCAGTGTTTCATTGTCTGGCAGAGGAGGTGGGATGCAGGCGCAGGAACATGCCCGTGTCCCATGGGATCACAGGCGCTCTGCATCTCGCCTGAGTTGCAGGTCAGTGTCCTCATCCCTGCACAGCCCTTTGCTCCAGAGGGGCTTCCCTGGCAAATCACTGCCAGATGAATCACCGTGGCTCCAGAGCCGAATCAGCATCGTGTGTGTGGGCGCATCCCAGTGCAGAGCACGACCGACCCACAACGGGACACTGCCTGGTAGGAGGAAAAGGTGGCAGCGCTGTCACTGACTCAGGGAGCACAGGCAGCAATTCTGTGACAGCGATGCCAGGCTTGCCCAGCACCAAAAAGTGACAGCATGCTCCACCCACCCAGCTTGTGGGGAGCAGCAGCCTTCTCCGCATGCCCGCATCTCCCTGTCCTGCTCCATAGCATCCCAAATCCCAGCCTACAGCCTTCCCAGCCACCCCCACACTCCCTCAGCCCTGCCTTTCAGCTCAGGGCCCTGCTCCCTCCCGTTGAGCAGCAGGGATGGGGGGGAGGCCGGGAGGCTCGGAGGCTCAGCTCTGACAGATTTGCATATTTTTTACTGGTCCCTAAACCAGACTTTTCCCAGGGCAAGTGAATGAATCGCCTTCTGTCCCCGAGGGGGCTGCGCGCTGGGACAGCAGCCGCTGCTCGTTGAGGGGTCGAGGTCCCAGCACGCACCGCGGGCTCGCTGCAGGCACAGCCCTGCTCTGCGCGCTGCTGCTCCCCTGCTCTCCGCAGGAAAATCCCTCTTTTTTGGTGGTTTCAAAATTCACGGGATTTATTGTTTCTGACCTGGGACCAGGTCCTGTCCCTCTTCGCTCGCAGGAGGGCTCCTGGTAGCAGCTGGGCTGCAACCGCCTGCGCAAACCTGCCCAGTTTTATTTGTACACTCGAATTTCCAGAATGTCCCTCCTCTCGTGTATAATTTAGCCGCATGGAAAGAAGCCGTGCGAGGAGGGGAGAGGCTGGGCAAACTTGCAAAGTCAGCCATGGAGAGGGAATCTGTGTCAGAAAGCATTACAAAGAGAGCTGGGGGATTGGCTCCAGTGGCTTCCAGTCGCTGTTGGTTTGTGCCAGCCCCCGAGGAGATTGCCCAGCGCAGCTCTTTCTTCCCCTGCGTCCCTATCTGCCTTTATCGCGCTGCAGGCTCCGTGGGACAGCCCAGCGCGGTTGCTATGGCTGCGGGCTGCAGGATAACGCCCGACATCTCCCCCCTGCCCAGCATCTCCCTCCTGCCCAGCATCTCCCCCATGCCCTACTCTCTCTGCCCTGCTTCCCCTGCCCTGCCCCGCTCGGGAGGCGCTCTCGAAAGCCGCAGAGTGGATTTTATTCCCGTGGGATCAGCCAGGGCTGTGCACGCCGCTGCCGGCAGAGGAGGAGGAGGAGGAGGCACCGGGCTGGGCGGCCGCCAGCGGCCCCGGGAGGGGCGGGAGGGGCGGCGGGCAGGTAGGGCGGGGGTGGGGGGGACGATGCTGCAACCCCTCCCCGGGGAGCGAGAAGGGCGGCCGGGAGCGGAGAGGGGCGCAGCTGAGCCCCGGCCGCAGCTGAGCCCGCCCCGCCAGCTGCCGCGGCGAGGGCAGCGCCGGCCCCGCCGAGCACCCCGGCATAACGGGGCGGGGCCATCCCGGGATAATGGGATAACGGCGTGGGAGTGTCCCGGCATCCCGGGATAACGAGGCGGGCACATCCTGCGATAACGGGGCAGGTGGACCCTGGCATCCCAGGCTAACGGGGCACATCCCGGTATAACGGGGCACACCCCGGGATAACGGGGCAGATCCCAGGATAAGGGGGCGGGCACATCTCAGCATCCCGAGATAACGGGGCGGGCACATCCCGGGATACGGAGGCGAGCAAATCCTTGTATCCCGGGATAACGGGGAGGGCATATCCTAGCATTCCGGGATAACGGGTCGGGCACTTCCCAGGATAACGCGATAACTGGGCACATCCCAGGATAACTAGGCGAGCACATCCCAGGATAATGGGGCGGGCACATCCCGGGATAATGGGGCAGGCACATCCCGGCATCCCGGGATAACGGGGAGAGCGGATCCTGGCTCAGAGGTGGGAGGATGCGGCCGGTGCCTCTGCACCCTGCGGGGCTGGAGGAGCCTCGGGCCGGAGTCGAGGGGGGGGGGCTCCCGGGGGGCCACGGCAGCTGCCTTCATCTCTGCATGGTGCTTGGGCACCCGCTCTGCGGGCTCTGCCTGCCGTGAGGCTACACCCGGGGCTCCGGCTCTGGGAAGATGCTCCAGGCTGCGGGGACACTGCATCCCCCGAGCCGGGACAGCGGGAAGGACCGCGGCAGCAGCGCAGCATTCTTGTCCCACAGAGGCTTGGTCCGCCCTGGCTCCCGCCATGGGGGTCACCGTGCCGGAGAGGGGAGAGTGAGACGAGATCTTAGGAAGAATTGTTTTCCTGTGAAGATGTTGAGACACTGGCCCAGGTTGCCCAGGGCAGTCGTGGCTGCCCCTTCCCCTGAGATTCTGTGCTATGTGGGTCGGTGGCAGAAAGATAATTACCCCCACCGGGCCCCAGCAGAGCAAAAGGTGGTGCTGTGGCCTCAGTGGGTCGGGCCCTGGGGTCCCCATCCCCGGCAGCACCCATGGTGCCTCCCGATTGCCATCTCACGGGGAGCTGCTGCTGCCGCCACTGTAATCTGATGCTCTCAAAGTTGGTGTTTACAAGGGACAAGGCAGCCATCAGAGGGCTCTTCCTCTCCTCCCAGTGAAAGAATATTCTCTGTCTGTGGCGTGTGGCTGCTCCGTGTGCCAAGCACTGCCCGGGTTACACCAAGCATCTTGCAGAAACACCACACGGTGTCAGCGCCCGTGGAGCCGCTGGGCAAAGCCGTGTGCTGCCAGGACCCCCACACCGAACGGGTTGGTGGGACCGGGATGCAGATGCCCCAGCGCACTCAGCCATTCAGGCCAGCCTGCTCTGTGGTGTCCGCCATGGCCGTGTGCCGGCAGGAGGCTGCTGCCAGGCAGGAGGAGCTGGGAGGTGGACGAGCTGCCGGCCCCGTGGGACTCATCAGCTCCCTGTTGACAAATCCTTTCGCTCATGAGCAAGCAGAGCAGGATGGAGCCCAGCATGAGGCTTCCCAGTGTGGCTCCAGTCCAGTGACCACTGCATCCTTGCTGGTACGTGCTGATGTTTCAGTTGGCACTGGGACCCCACGGGGTGCCTGCTTCCCTGGGCAATGGGTGGGCTGGTAAGCACCCCCCACCAGAACCCCAGTACCCACAGCCCCATCCTGCAGGGCTCGTCTACAAAGCCAGGGAAGCCACTGGCATCCGTGCCCTTGTTTTTCACCAGGGCTGACACTCACACTGGTCACCGTGCTCAAACCCTGGTTCCTGTGCAGGCTCCTCACTGGGGTTGGGGCATGTTGACATTGCTTCCAAAGGACAGCGTGACACGGGTTGTGCCTGCTGAACAGATGTCACTGCCACAGACAGGTTTGGTGACAGAGGAGGGACCGCTACCCTCCCACTGGTCCATCATGGCATCAGGGAACTGCGCTCTGGTTCTCCTGAGGGCACCTGGGAAGCTTGTCTGGAGAACACCAGCTTCAAGGGCAGACCCTGCTCCAGGCAGCTCTGGGGCAGTGGTGCAGGGATCAGCAGCAACAACAGCTCCACAAGCCCTTTGTGCTGCTCCATGCTGAGGCACTGCTGTCTGTCACAGGACAGCAAATCCTCCGTTTAGGGTTTCTATGCCCTCAGCTGCTGGGACGAGAGTGATAAATAAAAAGCAAACCAGCTGCAGGAGGGACAAGCCTTAATGGGGGAGCCCTTGGATGGGAGGAGTTGGGGATTGTGGGCACCTGGGCTGGGGCAGGAGGCTATAAGATAGGTTGGAAATAGTGTGCTGTGGAATAGCTTCAGGAGGTGATGAGGCTGGAGGCAGAAAAGGAGTGTGTGGCAGGCTGAGGCCATGGTGAGTGAGCTGCAGTTATTCATGGTGCCATTATTACAGCCACTCATTTCTAACACCCTCAGCAAGGTGGGAGCATGATGTGCTCCAAGGAAACGTGATTGCTGGGTCCTGCCCCTTGGCCCGCTGCACACTGCGTTGTGCAGATGGAGCTGGCAGAGCTCTGGCTCTGCTGCAGGGAGTGCAAGCGAGATGGCGGAGGAGAAGGCAGGATGTATCCTCGCAGGCAGAGCCCTGTGGGAGGGCACAGGGGAGGGGGACAGAGCTGACACCATGGGGGATGGAGATGGTGTCAGGGAGATGAGAGGCAGTCCCTGGGCTGGCTGCAGCGCCTGCCCTCCCTGCCCCAGCCAGGAGTGCTTTTTCATCCCTTGTGGGGTGGATGTACAATGCATCTCACAGCCCTCTGAGTCTGGTGCGGGGTCTAGCATTGGCCTAGCCTTTCCCTCCAACTTCCCTGCTCCTGCCTGTGAGGTTGGTTTCTAGGCAGAGCCTTAAAAATGCTGTGCATATGAGTACTAAAAAAAGCATAATTGTATTCAATAACTGCATTGTGTGCTCGGAATTGGTTCATCTGTGAGGCGGATCAGGTAGCAAAGCTGGGGAGAAGGCATGTGCTCCCCCTCGCTCCAACTTGCTTGGGTGGTGCTGCCTGCGTCTGTGCTTGGAGGCGATCCAGCTTCAACCCTCCTGTCCCTGCCCTCGTGGAGGGACCTTGGCCTGTGGGGGCTGCCTGGCCCCCGCTTTGCTCCAAAGGGGCTGTGAAGGGTTCTACAGCCTGCAAGCCCCTGGCCTCCCCCTCATCCCATGCTCCTGCTGCCTTCCTTGGGGTCATCGCCCTGCAAAGGCCACTTGCAGCTGGGGGCCTGGGCACCTGCAAGTGTCCCACAGGGATGCTGTGATGGTGAGGTTTATTTATATATGTCTGTACACAGCTAATTCCTCAGTAGTGGGAGCTGAAAATCCCACCAGCCTGGTGGGGTATCCAGATGCCATGAGGTGGCCCTCAGAGAGGCTGTTTTTCCCTATTATTATTAACTTGCTCTTAGTGAAGCCAAGCCGACTGATGCAGCACCCCAACCCGGCACATTGTGGGGTGCACAGGGTGGGACGGGGTCATCCAGGTGATGGCGCGGAAAGGGAACAGTGGGTTTTCAGTTTTATTGCATTTAGAAGAAATCTGGGAAAGGAGGAGGGGGTGTGCTGACGTGACACGGCCCCAGCCCCGAGGGCTCCCGGGGCTCGGCGAGGACGGTCCGGGGCGGACACTGGGCTCTGGGGTGGCTGAGGTTGGCTCCGGGGCTCCCGGCTGGGAGAGCTCTTGTCGGGCTGCGGTGGGGATGGTGCTGCTGGGGGCGCGAGGAGGGGAGTCCTTCCTGCCGGCGGTGGGATGGAGGGGATTGAGGCGAGGGAGGGATGGATGGAGGGGAGACGGGGCGGGGAGGCGGTTTGAGGCGGAGGGAGGGAGGGACCAGGGCGGCAGGATTGGGGCAGAGGAGAGATGCTCGGAGGGAAGAGAGGCGGCCAATGGGGGGAGGAGGGAGGGATTGCTAGGAGAGGTCCCAGGGGGTGGAGGGCGGGCGGAGAGATGCAGGGAGAGACCTTGGGGGATGGAGGGCGGAATGGATGCAGGGAGTGGTCCCGGCGGAGGGAGGGATGGATGCAGGGAGAGACCCAGGGGGCTGGAGGGTGAGCGGAAGGGATGAATGCAGGGCGGGTTGCCCGGGGGAGGGATGGATGGATGGATGCAGGGAGGGAGGGACTGACGCTCGGGGGAGCGCTGGATGCGGGGCTGCAGTAAGCGGGTGCGGAGCGCGGTGCTGTGGCGCCCTCTGCCGCTCCGCCCGCGCCGCGGGGGCGGGGAAAGCCGTGCCGTGAGTTTGTGCGGCCTCTGGAGGCGGGAGGGAATGGGGGGGGCCCAGCCCGGGGACCCCAAACCCTACCCCGCGGGGCTGCTGAGCCCGGAATGCAGGGCTTGGGCTCCGTAAGGAACGCATGCACCCCTCATCCCACCCTGCCAGGGCCGTGGGGTGAACGTGCAGGAGCACCCCAAGCCCCAGTCTGAGCAGCCCAACTGTGGTGCAAAACAAATTCCCAGCAAGGGAAGGGCCCTTGACCTCACTTGCAGTCCCCAAATTTCCACGCAGAGATGCAAGCTGTCTTGCCTCTCAGTGCTCCCCATGGCCTTGGTTGGGTGATGCCTCCTGCCTGCAGGTTGGCAGCATCTTGCTCCTTATTCACCATCCCACCCAACGCTGTGAAACAAAGCTCAAGAAAGGATTTGGGCTCGGCTGCTGATGGGGACACGTGGTGTTTCCCCTTCAGACTTTGCTCCCGCATCCTCTTTGTCCTGGATGTTGAAGCCTTTTGTCAAGGGCTGAACATGTTCAACCCTGCCCCAAGCCAGCAAATTGTCCCCCGTATCGGAGTGAGAAATGTGGGACAGTGGGTAGGGACGTCTGCCAGGGAGGATGCCTGCCCCGAACCCATCCTGAGGTCACCAAGCCCAAGGGTTGGCACTGCCATGAGGCTCAGTGTTGATGTTGGGATGTGCTGGGAGGATGGAGGCTGCAGGCTGCGTTACAGGGGCTCCTGGCCTGGTGCTTTGCAGCAGTTGATCACCGCTGGGACTTGTTAGGAGCACACTTCCAGACAAAGCTGGTCCCCAGCACTGAGATGTGTCAGCAGCACAAGGGTTAACCCTGCTTTCCTTCTCTTTCCATGTCGAACTCGGGGATAACCTTGTTAGCTGCTATGCTGCTCATGATGCCCCTGGGACAGAGCAGCCCCATAAAATGGAGCTGAGCCATGAGGGAGCTGGAAATGGGAGCTGGGCCGCCTCGGTGGGCGGCTGTCAGGGTGCTTCCGCCCTCCATGCACGAGCCTCTGGCCACTCTGGGGGTCACGGAGTGGGGCAGCTGGACCGGGATCTTGGAATGGGGAGGGTTTGTCACGGCAGGGCTGGGTGATGGGCACTAAGCTGTGTCTACAAGGGAAGGAGCTGCAGTTTGTAGTGGGTAGGGCTGCCCCATGGGCGCTGCGTGCTGTGAGGGACCAGCCCAGCTCCACAGCTTGGGGGGGCTCCTCTCTGGCCCCTGAGACTCAGCTCCTCCTCAGCTGCTGGCAGAGCAGGTGCTCAGAGCTGGCAATGTGGCTGCACACAGGGACCACAGCACCAGCCATCAGGGCCCCTGTGCTGTGCCCACTGCACAGCCCCCAGCCGAGTCTTGGGAAATCTGGGTGTCCCCTCCCAGTCTGTGCTTCTCAGATGGGCTGGGAAGCTCCCACTGTCCTTCTCAGGGCTGGTACTGGTGCCCATGGCCAGGAATTGTTTGCTGCCTGTGCCATTGTGCCACAGGCCCTGTTTCTGGTGGCCACCTCCCCATGCTGCGGCAGAAGATGGGTTCCTTATGCCCAAGCATTCATTCCCTCTACTGAGCTACAGCCTGTGGTCTGGCTAAGCAACCTCAATTGTTCCCAGTGTGCCTGGACAAAGAAGTGCCTAGAGAGATGGCAAGGCTTATGAGGAGGAGACATGCTAGGATTATTTCTACTGCCTTGGACAAAACCAGTTTGCTCCCCCGCTCCCTGCAAGAATGGGAGGCAGCAGATCATTTTGGTGGGTGGTGTGGAATGCCTTCCTGTCCCAAGGCTGAGGGCTCATTCCTATGGAGCTTGTCCTCAGCAACAGCACGATAAGGACTCCTGATAAGGGAGGCAGATTTGAAGGGTCTCCCCCAGAGCACCAGACATCAGAGACCCAGGGAGCACCATGCCCCCCCTTTTGAGTCCCTGTCCCCAGGAGATCACGTGGTGGTGGCCCTGCCTTGGGGCTCTGTGCTCAGGGCTGCACTTCCCAGGCAGACAAAGTGATCCTAGGAGCTGCAGTTTGCAGCTGGTGTTTCTACTGGATGACAGCCTGGGTGCTGTGTCACCCCAAAGCCTAGAGGAATTGGGCAGGGAATAGCAATGGGATGAGGAGGGACAGGATGGCTTCATCAGCCGTGCTGCTCTGTGCAGGATCAACACCATTGTGGAGCCAATGCCTTTCCTCTCTCCCAGGGCTGGGGTTCAGCTGGGCCAGGCATGACCCTGCACCCTTGCTGGCTTTGCCTGGCACTGGGTTGAGGTCTGGGCTGCTGTTAGGACTGTGTCCTGCTGGTTCTTCTCCAAGGCTCATCCCACCTCCAGGGCTTATCCTAGCTGCTGGCCAACCCTGAGATTTGTTGCCCTATTTTGCAAGCAGGAAAGCTGGGACAGGGATAAAGAAGCTTTCAAAGCCCTTGGAATGGAGAAGTTCCAGGCAAGGTCTGCAAAAGCAGGGGCTTCTGCAGGAGCTCTGCTGGTTCCCACGCGACCTGCTCAAGGTCAGGCAGAGCAGCGAGTCCCGGTTCCTTCCTTCCCCGCTGACCCGCAGGCTCAAGGCGGGAGCGGAAGCAGCGCCTGCGTCTGCTCCGCCACCTCTGAGCAGGGGGAGGGCGGCGGGCGCCATCCCGGCTTTTGTTCTCAGGGCTTGGAGGGCTCCTTCACACGTGAAGGGGACGGCATCGGCGTTTGCAGTGGGGAGAGGATGCTGCATCCAAAAACATCCCTGCTCCCTGGATCCTTTGCATCTGTCATGGTTGAGAACCACAACTGCCTTGAACTGGTGCTGGGAAGTGACAGACCCTGAGAGCACAGCTCTCATCTCCTGGCTGCTCCGGTGCAGCTTTGTGGGAGGCTGGCAGGGATGGGCATGTGGGATGCTGGAATGCGTGGGAGCAGGGGTGCCCTTGCTGCTGCGGACTGCTCGGTCAAACCCAGGGTGCAATAATGTGGTCCCCAAGGTAGCAGAGGGTCCTCACTATGGCAAATGCAGCTGCATGAGCATCTGAGCTGGGTTTTAAAGGGGGATGACTGTGCTGCAGCTTCAGCACAGCAGAGCCGCCCCTGCCCCACTACAGCCCCCACATTCAGTGCTGCACTGCAGCTGGGAAGAACCCTGTGTGTCTGTCAGCTCCAACTCCACGGTGGGGCCCTGGGAAGGAACACGGGGGCTGTGGCATGGCCACCCCAGAGGAAATGGGCCAGGAAAGCCCTCCAGGAGGCAAACTGCTGCAGGAGTGCAGTTAGCCTCACCCCACATAGCGAGAGGCCCCTGTTTCCCCTGCGCCCGCTGTCCTACAGAGATTAGCTCTCAGCTGGCTGGGCTTGACCAGCAGCCGGAAGAGGCTGTGCGTGCGCCGAGCACTGTGGGGGCTGCCTGGAAACCTGGGCAAAACGGGGCATTGCTGCAGCCCCTTCCCTCCTGGCCACAGCTTGATCCCTGCTCAGCCCTCGTGGCTGCACTCTGGGTCTGGGCATTCTCTGTCACCCCGTGTGCTGGTGGCACCGCAGCAAAGCTGGGGCCATGTGTGCAGGAAAGGCACAGCAGTTGTCTTGTGATTCCCAGCACTAGGCTTGTCCTGGCACGTTGCAGAGGGCATCTCGGTTCCCCTGCAGTTGGCCTCACCCTGTGCTGGTGCTGCCAGACCTGGGTCCTTCCCTGCGCCCCTTCCTGCAGGGGCTGCCAGCTCGGCTCATGCTCAGCCAAGTGCGCAGGATGAAAGGGTGCTCCCGGGGGGCTGGGGACTGCTGGTGGCAGCACCAAGGTCACGCCATGTCCTGGCGGCACGGCAGCAGCCTTCTCTGATGCTGCTGATCAGAGCTGCCCGTGAGGAGCGTGGAGCAGCATGGGGGTGACCCTTGTGCTTGGGGTCAGTGGCCACGGCGGGCGTTAGCCCCGAGTGTCTTTAATCCCAGCTGGGCTCGGGGGAACGTGGGGGGCAGCAGATTCCTGACCCACAACTGAGCCTGGCATCTTCTCTGGCATCGCTGTGGTCCAGCTCCTGCCATAACTGGCCAGGGTTGAGCAGTGCTGCCCTGGCACCAGGAGAGCGAGGAGAAATAATAGGAACAGGCAGCAGGAAAGAGAGAGAAAACAAATTCCTTTTGTCTTGAGAAAGCAGCCCTTGGGTCCTTTACCTCTGACCTGAAACAGCTTTTCCTGCCACCCAGAGATGGGATATTTTGCAGGGTATTATTTCAGAAGATTTTTTCTGGAAGCCCCCTCTGCTTCCCAACAAGGAGCTCATCCTCACTGTTAGACAACTGCAGTCGAGCCAATGGTGCTTCATGGGGTTTGGACGTGCCCACCAGGGAACGGGCTGGATCCAACTGCTGATGGAGGAGCTGCTCACTAGAGCCCAGCACACACAAACCAGCTTTACAGAGTCACCCTGAGATGCGCTCCCCAGGTACACGCAGGCAGGTGTTCAGCTCTTTAAGATTTAAGATCTACCACCGAGATTCTTTTCCAAAATGAGACATAATTGGGAAGGATGGGGCTTTGTGCACCCTCATCCAGTGGGAGGTGTCCCTGCCCATGGCAGGGGGTGGAACTGGATGGGCTTTGAGGTCCCTTCCAACTCAAATCATGCAATGATTCTATGAATCAACCCATTTCTCAAAGCGGGAGAAGTGAGAGCCCTGGAAGCAAGCACCAAGTGTTTCACCAGGTTAGATGCTCACCTTGCTTCCCTCGTCCTCTCTGCTTGATTCTTCTGAGTTTGAAAATCATTCTTTGCCTCCATTTTTATCAAAAAAAATCAAATTCTGTTACAAATGGAGCAGAGTGGGAATGGGTTTATTTCTTTGTTATTGTAATATAAGAATCCACAGATTTCTGACCACAATTTCTCATAATAGTATAAAAAAAAGGAGTGAGTGGACTTGTAGGTGCTTTGAAAGGCTGAAATTTCAGGTTCTGAAGGACTGATGGGTCTTGCTGGGCTGCAACACCCACAGCCTCGTCTTCTCTTACCAGGGTGCCTGAGTCAGGAGGGCAAGAGCAGGTCTGCAGGCCCACAAGGAGAAATCCAACATCCTGGACAGACGTCAGTTCAGGCCTGTGCACTCTCAGCTGAGGCTTTCCAGGCCGGTTTTGACCCGTTCCATTTCATGCAGGAAACTGTAGAACTGGGGCAAAGTTAATTCTGCAGAACAAAGACATCAAGGCTTAGATTTCAGGTTACACTTCCCACACTGGAAAAGCCATTCTGGTGCTGCCACAGAGCAACCTGCGGTCACCCGTGCTCGGCAGGATTAGACACTGGGGCTCTCGGCAGCTGTTTCTTTATGCTGGGCAGCGCCGGCTTCTGGGCTTGGATTCTCCCAACAGCAATCAACGCTTGGGAATCGTTTACATTCTTTGTCTGCTGTGCTGCTCTGACTGCTTTTTGTAGCTCCCTATCTATACTTACTCACGCAAAGATGTGCAGACTGCCCAACAGTAAGTGTTCCCGAACACTCCCTGGGTGACTGCGGCAGGGAGAGGCCAGGCAGGAGCAGCCGGAGCATCCCCCAGCCATGCTCTCGCAGTGACCCCTGCTGGGTCTGTGTCCAAAGCTCCCCCACCTCCAGCCCGAGCGCCGTGCTGCTGCTCTGCTTTCCCATACTGAAACGCTTCATTCTTTTTCAGAACTGTTAACTCACCCATATACACGTTTTCTGTTTGGTTCCCTTTTTTAACCACCAGCTTCAGCTTGGGGGAAGAAAAAGCAGAGGTATTTTAATTCAGAGAGCTGCACTCTGAGCCCCGTCGAAAGAGAGAGGCACAGGATTGTGCTGTGAATTTGAGACAGGCAGGCTGTTGCAAAGCACACACAGCCTGGACAGGATTTTCAGGAAGTATTCACTGTAAGAATAGATTCCTTAGCCATTGGGAGCATGTCTGGAAGTCCTTATAAACAATCACATCTCCCCTCCCTCCCAGGACAGTGTGACCTTTGCAAGACTGAGCTTTTTGAACAGCTTTTCAGAGCAGGCTGTGCTTCTGTCATATGCAATGTCTTCAGAAGAGAAACAGCATCGTGCCTGCTGTCTGCTTGGAAGGCTGAAGCAGATGCACTGTTGCAGAGGATGTTCCTAGGAGATCTAGCTTTCCTCTAGCTCCTCTTGCAGCCAGTACGTCCCACACGCCTGGCCAGAGCTCATTCCTTAACTGTACTACAACCTGAACTCTCTCATGTAGGAGACTTACCTGTAAGAAGATACTTCCCACTTTTTCCAGTTCACTGCTCCCAGCAGTCACTGCGAGTCAGAAAGAAGGGAGATAATCTGTTAGCTAAAGTGTGAAATAAGTTATTTAGCTGAGGGCAGCTCAGCTGTTGGGCTTCCCAACCCACGTGGGTTATGTTTTGGCCCAGTTACCTCCGAACTTCCACTCCATGTCTATCAGCTGGTTAATCATCAGCGTCTGACCCACAGCCAGGCGTGTTAGGGTGGGGGAATTCACCTTCCACTGCAAGAGCGAAACACAGGCAAGCGATCGATTCAGAGAGGCCTCTGTGTTACCTGTAATTCCAGCGTGAGTCAGAACTGGGGCAGGCTGATGGCAGAAGCCCGATGTGGAGGTGTGCAAAGGGGCAAACTACAGTCGGGAGGGCTTCCAAAGGTGTTTGAGCCCTGCTGGGGTTTCTGCCTGCCTTGTTGCTTCTGCAAAGGGAACTCCATGGTTTTGCTCAAACACTGGTTTAGTGTAACAAATCTGTGCAGAAAGCGCTGTGTTGGTGTAACTGCGTGACCCTGGGGCTTGAAGCACACGAAGCAGGAGAACAGCCAAAGGAAAGCCACACAGCAGTGCAGGAATGAAGGAGCCAATGAGGAAGGACACAGCAAACCAGAAGGATCGTTAGACAAAGTGTTCCTTTCCAGTTAGGTGAGGAGCTTCAGTTCAAAATTCTGAGCTGGTTTTGAATAAAATACCCAAAGTGCTGACACCTCTTGGTAGCTCAGCGGGGTTTGACAAGTTCCCACTCAGACTGTCATTTTGTTAGCTTAGAAACAAGCAAAAATATATTAATACCTGTTCTGCAAAATAACTGGCTTTCTCTTCACTGAGGCCTGTGGGAGAAACCGTATGCGATTACTATACATGATAAATATAAATTATCTTTTATTTAGTGAAAGTCAGCTGACCTACCTAGAGCAATAAAATCTGCTTTGACTTGTTCGGAAGATAAATTCCTCTTCAGGGCACCTGAATAAACAATGTGAAGAAGAAAAATCACTTTATACTGAGTCAAACCAATCTTTACTGAGTCAAATAAATGCAGACACACTGCGAGAGAAAGCCTCTGTTCTGAGACTGTGTTTTGAAGCAAACCACAGCTCCTCAAGATAGGAAATAGAGTTGTGCCTGCCGGTATCTTAGCAGATGCCCGGTGCTTTAAAAGTCAGGGCCATGGGAGCGCCTGAGCAGAGAGGGGAGATTTCACTGAAGGTAACCATGGAAACAGCAGCAGCGGTTGTGTTTTGAAGCTGCTGCTTTCTCTCCTAGAGAAGCTTTGCTTGTTAAAGGAGAACTGCTAAGGCTGGCAGGCTACTAATTTGACCTACCTGCTGTGTTTTGGATTATGGGTGTGAACGTGTGCATATAACACTTTCCCCTGCTGCGCCGGCCTCCTTTGTTCTGGGGCACAGGCAGCACATGGAAGTTTACAAGGATTCTGTTCTCTGAAGCCAAGAGCAGGAATCTCATAAATTCAAAAGCCTGCCAGTCCCACGTGGCTTCCCATCCGTGTAGCACGTTGGCAAAGTTATCTGGTGCAACTTGTGCCAATCCTGTCTGGGGCATCCCAGAGCAAACCAAAAGGTACCAAGGGATCAGAGCCAGTGCACACAGATAGGAACAATAAGACTGAGCGCACCCAGTCCAGAATCAGAAGGGGAGAAAATGCTGATTCCACGTCAAATACCCTCAAGACAGTTGTAGGAAGGGAAGTTACTCATTCCGACTCCTGGACGGAAGAAACAGCTTGAAGCAGTGGAATGAAAGCTCAGACCATATGCAGGGAAGAGTTGCGCACGGCTTTACTGCTGTGAAGAATGCAATGGACAACCCTGGACTGAAGGGCAGTAGCAAGGGACTGCTCCTAACAAGAAGGATCAATGGGACAGATGGGCAGTGGAGATGTCTGATGTGCTGTCACGTCAAACAGCAGCTACAACATCAGAATGACCTCACAAAGTGCTGGAGTCTGGGGCAATCAAGGAGAACCCTCCCTGCCTCGCTTCCCCACTACCTGTGAATGAGAAACTGCTGGACACCTTGGGGTGTGTCTCAAACAAGACCGTGAGGACAGAAGTGTCCTTTACAGGGCCTATAACTAGGCCAATTCCCAGTCCGCTCTAGAGGGATGTGTGCAATGCCTTATCCATCCCAAACGGTCTTGTCCTTGTAGGAATTACTGTCCTGGGTCACTTGGATGGAAAATCCTACAAAGACTTTGTGCCAGCATTGCGCTGGTCTGGCAAAAATGGATTTACAGGCACAAGCTAAGCAAGCACAAATGTCACAGTGTTCTGCTCGCATTTAATACCTAAAGATTTTTCAGTGAGTTTAGTTAAACCTGTGAAAGTGTGTGCAGGCAGGGCACAAAGAACATAAAGTCCAAGTCATTTAGCATGGATACTTCAAGAGGAGAATTTTTGATTCTCAAAGGCTAAGCTGTTTATTGGCTTCCCTTAGCACTGTGCAAAGCAAGTGCTCTGGTTCTGAAAGACACTTTAGCACATGCAGGAAGAGATGCAACCACTTGGCCTCAGGGTCGCATATGCAAATATGTCACTTACCATTAGGCACCAGAAGAATACTTTTGACAATGTTTTTCAGGGGGCCCAAGCTGATTTTATTCATGGTGGCAAAGTCTGAGAGCTGAGTCAGAAACCTTTCGATCTGTGCAAGAGAGTGATGGGATCTCATGATCTTATTCTGCACCTTTCTCACCAGCGAGCCGCATTCCGGCACCCCTCTGGCATTCCAGCACTTCTCCCGGGGTTCTGTGCAGGCCTTACCTCCTTGGGCTCCGTCAAGAAGCGGAAGAGCACTTCAGTCAGCTCTGAGAATTGCTGTGAAGAAATGGGACAGTGTTATGGAGTCAGGCACCAGCACACGTAATTTCTCAGCACATCTCCACCTCGTCTGCCCCACAACTATGTGGTGATTTAGAATCACAGCACCACAGAATGGTTTGGGTCAGAAGGGACCTCAAAGCCCATCCAGTTCCAACTCCCCTGCCACGGGCAGGGACACCTCCCACTGGATCAGGGTGCTCAAAGCCCCATCCAACCTGGTCTCCACACGGCTCCACCGGCCCCTGCTCTGGGGTGCAGGGTTTGACTGGTACTGGGGCTGCACTGGGGTAGAGAGTCTGACTGGTATTGGGACTCGGGCTGCTCTGGGGTGCAGGGTCATGACCAGCACTGGTACTGGAGCTGCCCTGGGCTGCGGGGTCTGTCCAGTACTGGGGTGCTTGGGAGTGCAGGGTCTGGCCAGTACCGGGGTGCCTGGGGGTGCTGGATGCTCTGGGGTGCAGGGTCTGCCCGGTACCAGGGCTGCACTGGGTGCAGGTGTGCCCGGTACCGGTTCTGGAGTGCAGTGCCTGCCCAGTACCAGGGTGCTCTGGGGTGCAGAGTCTGCCCGATACTGGGGTGCTGGGCGCTCTGGGGTGCAGTGCCCTGCCTGGTACCGGGGTGCTGGGGGTGCAGTGCCCTGCCCGGTACCGGGGTGCTGAGGGGTGCTGGGCGCTCTGGGGTGCAGTGCCTGCCCGGTACCGGGGTGCTGGGGGTGCAGTGCCCTGCCCGATGCTCCGTCCCGCCGGTCCCACCTGCGCGCTCAGCTGGCTCAGGCTGTGCATGTCGGCGCTCACGGCCTCCGGTACCGGTCCCGGCACGCAGCGCAGCGGCCCCATGGCGGCTCCGGCCCCGCCCGCCCGGCCCCGCCCCCAGCACCGCCCCAGCACCGCCCCAGCACCGCCCCAGCACCGCCCCCAGCATCGGCCCCAGCACCGCCCCCGGCCCCGCCCAGCGCGGGGGGGGCGGAGACCGGGGGTCCTGGGGGTACTGGGCCGGGATATCAGGGGAACGGAGGGGCTCGGGGGTGGCAGGGAGAGGAGCCGGTGGGGCTGCGGGGTCCGGGCAGCCTGGCAGAGACAGAGGGGCTGCGGGAGACGGGAGCTGTGGGGTCGGGAAGGCTGAGGTGCTGGTGAGGCCACGGACGGGGGTCTGGAGGCTGGGCATCTGGAGAATGCGCATCCTCGCGCATCTGGAGGCTGGGCATCTGGAGGCTGCGATCCTGGGGGGCAGGAGCCCAGCAGGGCCGGGGGCTGGGGAGCCCCAGTGCCTGCTTTCCCCAAGGCCACGCAGTCCACAGGCTGTCCACGCGGGCAGGGGGAGCGTGGTTCACCTCCCAGCACCACTGAGCAACACTGATCCATCTTGCACAATTATTTCTGGTGGAAACGTTTGGGAGAGCCTCTTGCTCTCCTATCCCAGCCTAGTCCGACCCCAAAATCTGAGCTGCAGTACCTGTAGTGTCTGCAGTTTGTGCCAATAAGTGTTTTCTCTCCATTCCACTAAGATCTCCACCCTAGAGATATTTAGCCCTGTGTTTAATTTTATGCACTTTATCACATCCATGAAAAGTGAAACGACTGCTGTAAGTGTGGGGCAAAAGGGAGAGGCTGTGCGTGCTCGCAGGGAGATTTTAGCACGGTTCTCACCATAACCCACGGATAGGAGGTCTCCTTCATCCAGAGACTTGTGTAAGGCAGGTGGGTCAGAAACTGCCATCTCTCCTCTGTGACACCAGCTCGGTTCTGTCTGTGCTGGGGAGAAGGGCCTGGATCCAGAAAACTGTATGTGTTCCTGAAAGGACAATGGAGCTGATCCCGTGCTTGACGACTCCCTTGCCTCCAGCTACTGTTTCACAGGTTATTACTGTAAGTGTGAATGGGTCTGATCTGTTTTATGTGGGAAGGTGTCCACTGGAGGGACAGTAGGAAAGCCTTTGTGGAAGGGAGATCTGCAGCAGCCCGCCAAGCTTCTGCTTTATTACCGACACTTTCAATTGCAAATGAGAAATTTTATAGTGCCTTTCATTGTGCAGATCCCCCAGTCCTGGTTTATAAACGAGGAGTTAAGCGGCAAAGTACCACTAATGATGAGGAGTTAAGAGATATTTACTAGTGGTGGGCTGGAAGAAGCATTCAAGCTTCTCTTCCTTTTGTGTCCTGGCCCAACTGGGATATTTTCTGTTCCTAGGGAACTGTGAACCTCGCTGAACAGGATCGAGGGGAAAAATGTGGGCTGCTTGCAGGATTTGACCCTAAATATCGAGGATATTTTAAAACAAGGTGCAGATTTTCCCCAGTGGAAGCATGTATCACATTCTGTGGTGAACTGGCTATACCATCATATTTAAAACTGCAGGATTGTCTCTAAAGACCAGTTAATCTTCACTGGAACTCATTGAGAGAGAGGTGTGGGCTGGCTGGGATGGGATGCCAGTGTGTGTGAACACGATATTCCTGACCTTAAAATGTTGCATGCAGCTTTATATTTTCCTAAGGGCAAATTAATAATTGTGATCCATAATTGCACACTTTTGTAACCACCGAAATTCATGCACCCATAATGTGTGGCCAAAACACCGGAACAAGGGAAGAGGCAGTTTTCTGTCTGGTTTATACGTCAGGGTTGGCTGTGCAGGAGCAGCCTCTGCCTGATCTTTACTTCCCTGGGTCTGTTTGGGGTGATGCTTTAGGAACTCATTACAGATGGTCTCCAGGCACGTTGTGTGTGTGGTGTGTGTGTGTGAGAGACCACGCAGGAGGGAGAAGCCAACGCTGTTAAACAACTTCCCAGGCAGCAAACCAAGTTCTTGGGGAAAGTTGAGTGGCAGGATCCAAGAAGAGTTGAGGTTGAGGTACAAGGTACGTGTTCTTAACATCCTGTTCAAACAAGCACCAGGAAATTTGGCAGTTCCAGAGATGCTGCTGTGGCATCCGAGGAGTGCCATGAGCCCTGTATGGCATTGGTGGTTCTGCGCTGGGAGCATCTTTGGAAAAGTATGTGCTCAGACGAGAGGGGAGGTTGCAGGTGATGGTCTGGATTAGTTACTCGGACAGATGGATGGTTCCCAGTGCCCCAGGCAGAGCCCCAGGGCTGCTCTCCTGCCTGGTGCCAGCACCCTGTGTCCCCGTGGGTGCCTCTGCCAGGCCATTCTCATGCAGATCGTGCATTGATGGACGATCAGAGCTGAGGACAGCAGTTCCATGTGACAGATATTCCAGCTTGCTCACCACAAATACTGCAGTAAAAGCAGCAGCAGCAAGCCATGGGGACACACAGGGAAATGGGTTTTGGGAAATGATGCGCTCCAAACTGAGCCAGAGGATCAGCTGGCCCTGCTTCAGATGCATTTCTGAGCTTCATTTCACCTTTTAAACTCCAAAATCTTCCTCAGCACTTGCAGAGTGCTACCTGGGGAATACTCTATGTTGGGGATTCCCAAGACAACAAATCCCGGGGTGTCACCAGTTGATTCTCTGATGTGGCTTCCTATCCAAGGCCCTCAAAGTGCTTTGCAGCCCCTCCAGGGTCAGCCTTGGAGACCCTCCTGAAACCAAGGGTATGAACTGTGCTTGCTGGGCTGAGAAAGCCCTCTGACTGCAGGCAAATCCTTTCCTCTGCAGGGTCCCCTGGAGCAGGGATGATGATCCCTTGGCTGGAGGGAAGGAGCAGCTCTGGACCGCAGTGGAGAGGGCTCTGCTGGCATCCCCCACTGGAGCAGCATGGACAGAACGGTGGTTTGGGGAGGCCTCCTCGCTTCGGGTTCGGCTGTGCAGGCGTATCCTGTTTTTGAGGAAAAAGAGGATTTTGTGGCCAGCTTTTTTAGAGAGGCTTTGAAGATTCATCATTGTGTGCCTTCAGGTTTGAAGTTGATATGATGGTAGCTGCAGGCTTTATAGATGTTCTGGTTATACAGATGACACTTATTTTTAACCATATTTTTATTAGAGGTTTGTATCGTGTGGTCCTGTACAGCCCACAGGAAGGGCCAGAATCTTCCTGGAGGAGGGGGAACACTTCCTACCTCCGTGTAAACAGCAGTTCCCCCCAGATGGGAAAAGCCAACCCAGCTATATTCCCACATGTGGCAGCAGGATGAGGCTCTCCCACAGCCAGGACAGACCTCACTTCCAGCACTCAGAGCCCCACCACTGTGCTGCCAGGTAGCACAGCTGTGCCCCAGCTCAGAGGAGGTGCTCTGGGGAGCAGTGGCTGGGCACTGGGCGCTGTGATGGAGCTGGTGGAGAGGCAGGTGGCCAGCTTGCGGCTGGGGTGAGGGCTCAGGCCACAGAGCTGCTCCTGGAAGAGGAGGACACATCCTATGGGATGTGCTCTGATGGGGTTGTGCAGTGAAAATGATAGTTAGTGCAGGCTGGGCTGCGTGCTGTGCATACACCAACAGGGGAAAGCCCAAAGCCTGAACTCAACATGAGCATCGCCACCAGCTTCACTGAAGGGAAAAGTTCCTCCTGCTTTCAGCCCCAGGGTGGCTGGAGGCGCTCGCAACTGCCCGGGGTGATTTAACTTTGCTGGTGCTGCTCCCAGCCTACTAGAAGACTAAACAAGCATTTTGTCTTTTCTGGGGTCTGGGAATATGTGACCCACAGCTCCAGAGAGGATGAGGCTGAACTGCTGATGGCTGTAGGTAAAGACACGTTTGCTCTATGACTTTATTTGTCCAGGATCTCCAGGCATACTTCTTAGGAACACAGGGCAGGTCCTGACCCAAACACTTGACTGCAAAGCAAGAAACAGCAGGAGATCGGAGCCAGAGCAGAGCTCTGGGCAAGGAACAGAGTTGGTTTGCCTGGCCAGGGTGGGAAAGGAGAATTTTAGGAAGAGATTTGAAGTGGGAGAATAAGGTGGACAGAGAGGACCTAGGCCTGGTCACCTGGGGACACTGCAGGGAAGGCAATGGCTGAGCAGCCTTTGGTGAGGATTCAGGGTCAGGAGTGATGAGTTACACGTGGAAAAGCTGGCATAGTGACTGAGAATCATTCACAGTGGAAGATGAGGATGAGGAGTCAGTTATAATGTGTTGCCAGTCCCATCTAACTCTGTTGTGATGGTGACAGTGAGAGCATGTTCATCTGAGTGGTCACCAGCTCTGTGGGTTTGAAATGCTGGCTGTGAGAGGTCAGCCAGGTAGGAAACTGCCTCTTCTTGTTGGAAGGAAAAGCATTGGGAAGTCCAGCTGTGCTGCTGATGGGAGTCCCTCCATCACAGGGAAGGAAGTGTCCATGACTTGGTGTGCAGAGAACATGCAGCCTGTGTCCAGGGGATGGGAGGGACACCCATCTCTCCCCAGCCCCTTCTCTTTCCTGCTGTAAGTCTTGGCCATGCTTCCCAGCTTTTCACAGTGATGGAGCGGAGGAGCTTTGTCCCCAGGGCCATGCCCCACTCCATGTCCATGCTGGAGAACCTTGGGGCTTACGGAGAGCGGTGGTGGGGCTGCTCTGGAAGCTGCCTGGCAGAGCTGGCAGCCCGCGTTCAGCAGGAATGGCTGAGAGCCTGGCAAGGGGTGTCAGACATGCCTGACAGGAGCCTAAATATCAAATCCTCTTTAAAGACACTTTTTGCCCCGTGAGATGACACACAAACTGTCCTTACTGTTCAGAAATCCTCTCACAGCATCCTCTGTGGTTGTGTGTAGCAGAGACAGGGAAAAGGGTCAGGGCTGGGCTCATAATCCACCCGGAGCTGCTTTGTTTGCTACCAGGCCTTTTTCCCAAACCGTATGCACAGCCGCGCTCCCCTGAATTAAATGATAACCTAGAGGAAGAGAGAGAAAGAGGGCGTTTCAGGCGGGCGGGAGATTGATGGCGGGTCAGGGGGGCCAACAGAGGCAGGAAGGTTTCTGCAGAAAGGGAGGGGAGCCCTAGGATGCTGGAAGCGAGGGCTTGTTTCACCCTAACAGTGCCTGAGGACTCAATGAACACAACCTGCAGAAGCATTTTACTTCTCCAACTCTGGAAAAACACACAGGAGTAAATCTATTTGCTTGGTTTTAACCTACTCGGCAGAGCTGCAAATCAGCTCTAGGTCTATGCAGTGTGTGTTTATTTGAGCTGTAACCTTCAGTGCTCCCCAAGGCTCATCCAGACCAGATTTCTCGGCCCCTCTTGTTCACTTGCAGGGTTTTTTTGCACGCGCAGCCGCATTTTTCATGCTTGTGTTCTGCAGGGATGGAGGGGCGGCCGGGGGGAACCTGCCGTGCAGGCCTTGGGCTGGTCCGCGCGCTTCCCATAGGCTTCCCATACTGGAGATCACTCACTCATTTTTCTTCCTGGCCTTGAAAGCTTATTTCTGTCACACCAGGATAATCACGTTACTTCTTGCTGTTCTACAGTTTTCTGCTGGATCTAGAAGTAATAGCAAGTGAGAAGATTATACCCCACGTGGACTCTGGATGCTTTGTCTTGGGCAGGAGGGGCGCAAGCTGTTTCCCCGTCCCCAGCCCTCGCGAGTGTCTCGCCTCTGTGCGGGAAAGGAAGGAACAAACAAACCAAAACTGGCTGTAAAACTTGTGAGGCTTTGCCTGCCCACGCTGTACTGCGAGGGGCATGGTGCTGCTGGGAAGCCGGTGGGCAGAGGAGTGGCTCAGCAGGGGGAGGACTTGGCTTGGCCTTGGGTGCCCCTTTCTCCCCACAGGGGCTGCTCTGCTGCAGGGGCTGAGCTGCGGGAGGGCTTCAAGGGCTGAGACACAGGGGGAGCCTTTGGGGGAGAGCGAGCCGTGGGGGTGGACATTGGTCGGTACCAGGGGATGGGGAGCCCTGGGATGATGCGGGGCATTAGTGGGGGTGTGGAGCCCCAGGAGAGGGATGCTGAGTCCCGGGGAGGGGATGCAGGGCATTGGGCAATGTGGAGGATTCGGGGGCTGCGGGGCTCCGGGAGGGGTGCTGGGCTGCCAGGGTGCAGGGCAGTGGGGAAATGTGGAGCAGTGGGAAGTTACAGGGGCGCCGGGAGTGCGGAGTCCCGGGAGATGAAGAGCAGTGGGGGGGATGCGGGGCACTGGGGGATGCAAAGCCCCGGGAGGGTGCGGGGCAGTGGAGGAATGCAGAGCTGTGGGGGGCATACACAGGATGCGGAGCCGCGAGGGTGGGGGGCGCGGGTGTCCGGGGAATGCGAGACCCGGGGGCTGCTGAACCCGGTGGGTGCGCGGGCCCGGGGGTGTCGGAGTGGGGTCCGGGGTGCGGGCGGGTCGGTGCGCGCTGCCGCCCCCTCCCCCGCGGCGCGGGGCGGAGGAGCAGCAGCAGTGGGAGGAGGGGCTGCCCCGCACGGGCAGGGTTAAAGCGCGATGTGAGCGGGGCCGGGGCCGGGCCGGGAGGCGAGCGGTGTCCCCGCTGCACGGCGCGTCCCTCCGCGGGCAGGTGAGCGGGAACCGGGCACGGGGACACCGGGGGAACCGGGGCGCATCCTCGTGGGCGGCTTTGTTACGCGCGGCGGCGGCGGGGGACAATGGGGAGGCGGCACCGGGCGATCGTGCAGCCCCGTTGGCGGCGACCGGAGGGGGCGAGCGCCCCGCCGCCACTTGTTGCCCTCGGGGAGGTGTCGGGCTGGGCTTCCTTTGCCGTCCCACCGGGTCCCACCGGTCCCTCCCCAACTTTTGGAGCCTCCCACGAGTCCCGGGGCGCATCCCGGGGCTGTCACGGCGGGGTCGGACCGGGGTGGGGGGATACGGACACACCCCAGGGGGCTGGGAACCCCCCAGTGCCGAGATGGGCACGGGGACCCCTGGGGGTTGGGACGAGCAGAACCGAAGGGCTGGGGACCCCCGGGAGTTGAGGACTCCCGAGGTGCCGGGACGGGCAGGACAGGGGGGTGGGGGGCTGGGGACCCCCCAGAGCCGGGACGAGCAGGGAGCGGGGCAGGGGCCGAGCCCGGAGTGGGGCGAGCCCTCGGATCTTCCCGTTCCCGTCGGTGAAACGGGCAAGCGATGGCTCCGGGCGGGAGGTGTGGGAGGGGATGGGGTCTCCCCCTCCCCACCAGGGGCGCCGGGAGTCCGGGATGTGGCTACCGGGGCTCTGCACCTTTGTTTCTATTCTGGGGTCGGGAATCTGACAGCGCATCTTGTTTTTCATCTTTTCGCAGGAAAAGCAGCTCCCGGCCGGCGTGGAGGCTCCCCGGGACTTGGGACGGAGGGGACGGAGAGGGGTGTACTCAGCTGCCGGGCAGGTACTGGCCCGGGGAGCCCTCGAACATCCTCCTCCCCCTGAGCCCCAGAAGAGGCTCCCGTGGAGAGAGGGCATCCAAAAAGAGGAATAACCTCCAGGGTGGCCCCAGCGTGCGGCACAAGTCCTGGGAGATCAGGGGAGGGAGCAGCAGGGGGGCACCTGGCACTGGTGCTGAGGCTCCAATGCTGCACCCCATCCCTCGGAAAGGGGTGAGGGGGATGAAACCCCTGCGGCAGGACCTGCTCCTTCTGCCTCTGCCTCCAGCTTCTAATGGAACAAGGGGAACGAGCCAAGGTGTCCAGCCCTGGCTTTGGGGAGAGCTGGGGGCTTGTACCCCCCCTGTAAGGGGCTGAGGAGGGGGGGAATCTGGGATCTGGGCACAGGGGGGTGCCATTGTCACCACTTTCTTTCCTCTTGTGCAGGGAAAGATGAAACAGTAGCTGCTTGGGAGCTGCGGCCACTGAGCGAGACCCACCTGCACGACGGTGGAGCCCCCGCAGCCCCCAGCCCTCACCGCAGGCAGTCCCAGCCTGGCTGCAGTCTCCACATCCCTGGGCACATCCCTGGGCAGGCGGCTCAGCCAAGCCAGCGTGGCCCGGGACCTGGTGAGATGAGCACGGTAAAGAGCCCCGAGCGGCTGGAGCAGCGGCTGGCTGGGGTGGTGCTGGCCCAGAAGCCTCCTGGTGCCTGGTCCTCACTGGGAGAGGAGGGGCCGCCTGTTTTGTTTTTTTTTTTTGTTTCTTCCCTTTCAACCCAGCTTTGCTGAGAGGCAGTGGGTGAGAAGCTGGGGCCTGGAGGAGGCTGCAAAGAGTGGGGCAGGGGCTCCAGAGGAAACAGGGGGAAAATGGAGGGAAGTGCCAAAGCGCGGGGAACGCAGCAAGAGCCGGAGAGGGGCCAGGGACAGGAAACAGGGCAGGGAGCGGGAGTCTTAATGAGCATATCTGCCAAAATGGGCTCCCTTTCTTGCTGAACTGCCAGCCCAGCAACTCTTTTCTTCCCAGGATTAGAGAGAAATGTTCAGTTTGGGGAGAGTTAAAGGGCATTTGTGTTTGTGATAGCCCAGAAGCCAGGCTGGGGGGAGCTGGCCCCTGCCATTGGGGTCCTTTATTCCTTTTTGTTATTCAAACAGGGCCTGGGTGATGGCTGCCATCCTGCAGAACCTTCCCTCCAGCCTTTTGATATGCATGCCCCAGTCTGGAGGCAAAGTCCGGCTGTCTCCCCCGCAATCTCTCCACCTACTGGGGAAATGCACCTGATAAGGGCCAGCCTGTTTTCTCAAGAAGGAAAACTGAAGCCAGGGGCAAGCCAGGCTGGGGGAGCAGCCCTGGTTGGGGGGCAGTGGTATCTGGGGGGCATGGACCTGCCCAAATGCCTTGCAGGTGGGCACAGCCATTCTGCCCACTCCAGTGCAGCTGGTGAGCTCACCCGGGCAGGGACGGGGAGGCTCTCTAAGCAGTTAATATTGTGGTGTGGTCTTTAACTAGTCTGGGAAACCTTAAAGAAACTGGTATTGCAAAACCATGGCGGGATCCAGAGTCTGCTGGTTCATTGTCTCAGTGGGGTATCGCTGCGGGGCACATCCTGGGCACCAGGCAGCTGCTAGCGCCAGCTTCTCTGGGAGCTCTGGGCATCGGAGTTGGAATTCTGCATTATTTTATTCCTCATGGGTTCTTGCAGGAAGCAGAGGGGCTGCAGTGCATGCTGTGTGTTTGCGGTGCATTAAGCAATGCAAACACTAGTGCTGTTTTTCTCCTCCTGGTGAGACAGAACCTATGAGGGTGGTGCTCTGGTTGTTATTATTTTTTGTAGTGTCCTGTGTGTACATGGTGTGTGAGGGGAGGCAAGGGCCAAGATCTGGGCCTTCCTCCCAAGCAGGAGGTGCTGAGGATTGTGAGGATGGTGGCTCCTGTGGGAGATCCTCCGTGGATGGAGGGGTGGTGGGACGGATGGCAGGATGGTTGACAGGACAGTCTCAGGCATGCAGCTTCATTACTGGGTGAAAAAGGCACCAGGAACAGGCGAAGGGATGGGTGCTGCGGTCCTGCTGCCTTGGAGCAGGCTGTTGGGAAAGCGAAACTTGAGCTTTGCAGTTGGGGGTCGTGGAGTGATGCTCCTTTTCTCACTTGTGCATCAGAGGATGGGATGTCCTGGAGTGATCTCGAGTGCTGCCACTGGAGAAGTGCACATATGTGCTCCTGCAGTTGCCCTGCTTGTGTGCTGCTGGCCCCCACTGAGCTGAAACGCCAGGGCCGGCTGTGCAGAGCAGCAGAACCCTGAGGTGGGGTCTCCAGCTCTGCCAGGGAGCCCTTGCTCCCAAAGCGAACTCTTCTGACTTTATAATTGGAACAAAGAGGATACTGGAGTTCCTTGACCACTCAGCAAAGCTGAGCAGGGCACAATGGGTGCTCAGTCCTGGCTGCACATCCTGCAGAGCAGCTGCCACGGCTGCCCTTCCTATAGGATGGGAGATTTCAGCTGCTCTGTCCCCTTCCCAGTGCAGGGCTGGCAGGGACGTGCTCTCCCAGTCACCCTCTTTGCCAGGCACTGGGTGGCCCTGGGGCTGAGAAAGGAAAAGCAATTTTGAGGTGCAGATTTGAACCTCCTGGGCTCAGGCTCCTGTCTGAGGCTCCAAAAGAGGCTCCTCACAAAGGTGTGAATGCAAAGGTCCTCTGAAAGTCCTGGTGGGGTTTTCAGGGTGCAGATATTTTGCAGGGCTGGGAGGTGGCCGTGCCTGCTCCTGTCCTCCGGAGATCTCAACAGCCTCTCGCTGCCTCATCTCCCTGTCCCCAGCCACTGCACTGAGTCACCCTCAGGCTAAGCAAGCAGCGTATCCCCTCACACCTCACTATTTGGATTCCTGAGTGAGATTCACTGCTTTTTGTGAGAGTCACTATTTCCTTGTGAAATTGGCTATTTTTCGTGGCAGTGTCACTGCTGGCTGTGCTCTGCAGCTTCGCAGGCTGGGGAGGGGGAGCAGACCTTGGTGGAGCTGACCCGGCTGTGCTGCGCCGTGACGTGGTGCTGCATCCGAGAGCATCCGGGGCCGGCGTGCACGAGGCCGCCGTGCGGGACCAGCCGGGCTGGGGGAGCTGGGGGCAGCCTGGCAAGTCTGGGCAGCTCCCAGGAATTGTTCACTGGGTCTGGGAGCAGATGTGCTGCAGCAATGGGATTTCTGCTGACAGCTGTAAGGGTTTATGCAGCTTCAGACTCCCTCTGGTGCCGTTCCCCTCCTTCTTGCCCTTTGTTGGGGAGATGTGCGTGGGGGGAGGCAGGACATGTCCCCAGGGCTCTGCCTGTGGAGGTGGGCGCCCAACACCTGTTTTCCTTCTCATTTGGATGGTACCAGGGTTTTAATGCTATCCTTGGCATCTGAAACACCAAACCCCGACTGGTCTTTGTTTGTTGGAGGTGCTGACAGATGATCTCAAAGCAGAAATCTCAATTGTTGGAGAAGCGAGAGCTGGAGAGGGGGCAGTGGGTCTGGAGCCCAGGGTCTCTTTGGGGCTGGTGGAGGGGATTGCTTTTGCTTCCTAAAGGGGTCTTAAGTGGGTAAAGCCCTGCCTGTTCCTTGGCTCCTTACGTGCTTCTGAAATGACTCTGCTGGCCAAGGGGCAAGTTGCAGCACAGATCCATAGCCCAGCAATGAAGCAGCTTTGCTAGCGCCGTCCCAGGTGCCTCTGGGAGAGCCTGGGAGATTCCACTGCTGAAAACAGGATCCGGGGAGGGCACCAGAGGGAAGGCAGAGGCATCTGGGTGCAGGTGAGACGCACCCCACCTCTCCCAGGGGATGCCTGGCTGGGCTTTATCTGCGCAGCAGCAGCTCCCGGGGCGGGGGCGCATCAGTGCTTGCCTGCCCCAGACCCCTGCCCTGTCCCTTCACCCTTCAGGGAGAGCTGGGACCTGGGGCAGGAGGAGTTTTCTCTCTTCGGGGAAGCTGAACTCACTGTGGGCACCAGGACTTTGTCCCCCGTTTCAACTGTTTGCCGCATCCCGCTTTGCTGGAGCAGCCCACTTGCTGCTGGATGTGCTGGGCAGCCAGAGCACAGCCAGGCTGGTGCCCAGAAGGGTGGGATGTCCCCTGGCTTCTCTGGAGTGGCTGGGAAGTGCAGTTCTCCCCTGGTCACGGTCTCAGTCCCTGCAGAGCTAGCCTGGGCTGGGCAGCACCAGCCAGTGCAACCCTGGAGCAGAGCCCTCGCGCGCCCCTAAGGACAAGCAGATTGAGTCTGGTGACTCCACTGGAGCTGGGAATCTTCAGGGCCACCGCATTTGTGGGGAGATTTTGTCCAAGTGTCCTTATCTCCTGGTACCACTGCAGATGTGTTTCCAGTCAGACCCTGCTGTTCAGGGCAGGAGAAGTTGTGGCTGGCTGGAAGGGCTTCACTGCCCTCTTTGCCGTCCCTGGGCTTGCACAGCTCAATTCCCCCTCTGCTCTGGCTCCCACAGGCCACCATGAAAAAGGACAAGAGCCATGGCCCAGCTGAGGCAGACTGCAGGGCAGAGCTGATCCTCATCAACGGGGACTGCACCGATCCCACTAAAGACACACCCGCCCTTCTTCTGGAGCCAAACGGGAAGCCAAGCGCTCCAGGTGAGTCTCACTGCACCATGCTGGGTTGTGCCATGCCTGGGATGCACAGGGCCAGGGATCTCCCAGCTGCCATCCTGAGGGCTTCCTGGGGGCTGCAGCCACGCAGCCGTGGCCGGGGTTCCCCCATGACTCCGCTGGATCTCTGGCAGCACAGCCAGGCCTTGGCGACAGGAGCGGTTGTGGGAACAGGTGCCACGCTGGGACACTGGCTCTGCCCCCTGACAGCTTCAGTCTCCTGGCGGGAGGGAGACAGGGACCCCCACACAGCTGCATCGCAGCTCCTGGGATGCTCTGGTCATGGGCCCCAAATCCCAGCTCTGTGGCTCACAAGCTCCCGCTTTAAATGGTCTGATGACAAACCCTGGATAACAGGTGTATGGTTTCTTTACGCCTCTGAGCTTGCAGGAATAGAAAGGGGTGTGAGAAGGTCCCCACACTTGCTCCTCGTTTGGGCGGATGGGTGGTTTGGGACTGCAGTGTCCACACTCTGCACTGGGGAGCCTCAGGGACACTGTTTTCTGCCCTTGGCCACATTTCTCCAAGATGAGGTTTCAGTCTCTTCAAATCATGACTTGCTGCTCAGAGCAGTTGCAGGCAGATGCACGCAGGGGCACGGCCAGGGTGGCTCGTGGAGCCTGATGCTGTTCTGCCTTGTCCCTGTGCAGATGCCCCAGGCCTGGGGCTGCCAGCCTTGAAGAACAGCAGGAGAGTCAGCAAGGGAGACCTCTCCAAGGAGGACTTGTCCTGGCCGCTTGAGCTCAATGGCGAGCCAGAGGTAAGAACTCGCCAAGGCTGCTGTGTGACCTTGCTGCCCAGGGGCTCGGTGGGCTGGGGGCTCAGTGTGCTGCCCACAGAGACAGCGAGTGCCCAGGACCCTGGCCCATTGCCCTCTGGAGCAGCTCTCGTGCTCGTTGCAAGGGCAACAGGCCAATGGCAGGTGCAATTTTCATTTACAAGCATAATATTTGTTTTCGTTTCTAAATTCTTGACTTGCACCATGTCAGCAGCAGCAGGAGGGGGTGGTGCGTGATGCAGCAATGCCCACTCTGTTGCAGCACTCCAATATGTTCATACTTTCTTTAAAGAAAGTCCTGGCTGTATTGATGGACTGAAGCATCTCATGCGGCCTGCTCTCAGTGGGTGCTTTGGAGTTGGATCCCCGTTTTTCCCCTCCCTTTGACAGGGCGACAAACCAGGGTCTGGAAGCTTTTTTACCTTCGGGCTTTATTGTTCTGCCTTTGAAATAAGACCTGAAGGATGGAGATCTGCCTATGCCGAGGCAGCTCCCATAAGGAAGAGCCATAAATCCAAGTGGTGTGAAAATTCTGCTTTCTCACCATGTTGGGTTTGGGGCTTTTCGCTTGCAAAATCTCATTTCAATGTGAAACTCAGTTATGCCGGATGCAGGAAACTCGCGTGGGTTGGACTGTTTGTAAACTGTGGCTGCTGAAACCGCAGGGGAAGGGCTGCCCTGGGTGCCCCTGCAGGGCCTGGCTGTGGGAGGGAGTGCGCCCGACAGCACCCACGCGTGTGCGAGCAGGGTGCTGTGCCCCAGGGGCTGCTCTGCCAGGGCCCTCCCGGTGGCTGCTCCTCCTGGCTGTTGGCTCTTGGTCACAATGCTGAGGTTCTGGCTGCGAGGAAGTTGTTGGAGGATATGGTTGAGGATGCATGTGTCAGCTGGGAACAAAAGTCGATTTAGCAGCCCCAAGTGCAGGGTGTGGGGCTGCAGCCGTGGGTGCTCCTGTGCACGGCTGTGCAGCCCCCAGAAATGCTGGGAGGCACACGGTCACACTCAAGGGGCTCAACTCGAGGTGCATCCTGCAAACATCTGTCCTCTTCTTGTCTTCCCCACTGCTGGGGCTGCAGTGCCGCTGGTGCCCAGCCCCGAGGGGTGCAGGGTGTCCCTGTCGCCGCATGCCACTGGCGTGGGGAAGGCATCTGTGACACAACACCTCTCTGTTCTGGCTGCAGGTGCGGCCCCGCGGCAGCGCTGGCTGGGAGAGCAGCCTCAGGCAGAAGCCCCCTGTCCGCCTCATCTTCCAGGCGGGGCAGACCCGGCATGAGATGAGGATCAAGGAACCAGACAGCGTGGAGCCGCTCAGGGACCTGCCAACTCCCTTACGGGTGAGGCTCTGCCTGGGCCAGGGTTTGTCTGGGCCTCTGGAGACCCTGCACTTCTGCTGTGCCCTGGCCAAAGCAGCTTCAGACGTGTTGCCACTTCCCATGCCTCAATTTCAAGCTTTGTCAGGGAAAGTTTAGGCTTGATGTTAGGAAAAAGTTTTTCACTGAAAGGGTGATTGGCCATTGGAATGGGCTGCCCAGGGAGGGGGTGGAGTCGCCGACCCTGGAGGTGTTTAAGGGGAGACTGGATGAGGCACTGAGTGCCATGGTTTAGATGATGGTTGGTGTTAGTGTTGGGTTAAAGGTTGGACTTGATGATCTCAGAGATCCTTTCCAACCTTATGATACTGTGATACTGTGGTAATTTCGCCCTGTGAAGTGGAGGATGATGTGGGACAGGTCTCTGCTGCCCCCTGCCCCTCTCCCTGCCTTCCTCCTGCACTCCTCATGCTCCGATCTCTCCACCACACAGAGCTCCAGGCGGCGCCAGGCTGCCGTCCCCACCATAGACCTGACGGAGGAGGACTCCCAGGACTCATCCCGCAGTGGCAGCAGCTCCCAGGAGGGGCAGAACGGCTCTGCCGAGCTGGGGGCTGAGGAGCCAGAGAGCAGAGACCTGGGAGTGGCACTGGAATACCAGGTATGGAGGGGTCAAACTCGGGACTGTGCAGGACAACGACAAACCTTCCTGGCTTGTCCCAAGCCTACAGGCAATGAGACCCTCTGGAAACATCATTGCTGCTTCTCCTGACTGCCCTGCGTGTCCAGGGAGCAATGGTGCCAGGCTGTGCCTGTCCATGGGGCAGCGGGGTGGGTGCTGCTTCAGGGGCACCGCATACTGCAGTCAGGGGACCAGCCCTGCTGAGCTGCTTCCTGAGCCGTGCACGGGGCTGCAGAGCCTGCCAGGGCCCCCGAGACACGTGCACAGCACACGCCGGGCTGGCAGCCGGGCCCTGCCCCGAGACAGGCACTTGCGTGTACAGAAGATGTTTCTGTCGGGGGATGCTGGTGAGGAGCAAGGGTGCTGGAGCTGCAGAGGAGTGTGATTCAGTGCCTGCAGGCACCAGGGCAGGGCCCGGGACTTGCAGGAATTGGGCAATTGCGTCTTCATCTTGCTGCGTAATTAGGTGCCTAATTGCAGAACAAAGCTGGGAAGGAGGGCTCTGCAGGCAGAGGGGACTCTGCTCCTTCACAGGGAGAGGTGCCTCCCTGGGCACAGCACCACGCCGCCCCAGCAGGCTGCTGCTGGGCACCCTGGGCACGGCCACGCCAAAATTCCCAGCTCTTTTCTTTCTCTCTGATTTCACTTTGCCCTGTTCCCTGTTCTCCCCTGTGGGAACAAGAGCAGAGTGGGTTCCCTCTCACTGGGATGCAGCCAGACAGGCTGGGCTGTGAGCCCTGTGAAGGGGTTCCTCTGTGCCAAGGAGGAACCTTGTCTGCTCAGAGAGCCCAGGGAGCACCCTTGGTGTGAAATCCTCCCTGTGGTGGGAAGGGCACACAGCAGCCCCTGCCATGGGAGCGGGGGGCGAGCCTTGTGGCTCAGAAGCAGCGTGCAGCGAGCCATGTTCTCCCAGGAAAAAGTGGCTGCAGTGTGTGAGAGGATCAGGAGAGTCCGTCTGCACTCCCCAGAACTGCTGCCTCCCTGCCTTGCCTGTTCCCATCACCGGGGCTGCTGCAAACCCTTCTGTGACAACTGGAGCTTCCCAGCTGCTGTTTTATGGGAGTGCAGGAAAAGGCTCCCCCTGTTTGCAAGGACCCCGGGAGGGTAGGCAGGAGTGGGCATGCTCGGGGCACCACCGCCAGGAAGGCTGTGCAGGACGGAGCATGCACCACGCCGTGCACGCCAGGCACTGGGCTTGTCGAGGGACTGCAATGCACAGACGTCCTGCCGAGCTCCCACTGGGAGCCAGCCCTGCCAGGGAGGTATCCTGGCACTGTTTTGAGGGAGAAGGGGTGCAGATCTTGTAGGTCATTGTGCAGAGCTCCAGATGTGTGATGGCTCCAGCAGGGCACTCCAGGGCCATTCCCCCACGGCTCCTCTGCCGTGCTCAGATAAAATGGGGAGGTTTTGCTTTTGGCTGATCTGTGTTGTCCTCTTTTGCTTCCAGGATGGGAAGGAATTTGGAATTGGGGACCTCGTCTGGGGAAAGATCAAAGGTTTCTCCTGGTGGCCTGCAATTGTTGTCTCCTACAGAGCCACGGCCAAGCGCCAGGCTGCCTCGGGCATGCGGTGGGTGCAGTGGTTTGGCGACGGGAAGTTCTCCGAGGTAAGCATGCTGCCTGCCCCTGCCTGCGCCCGGCTTTGCCCAGGCTGAGATCCCCTCCCCAGCACATTTCTTCCATCTGTTTCATCCCTGGAGCTGCCCTGGGGTTGTGTGTGCCCAGCTCAGCTTTCCCAGGCAGGGACCCCGGTGTCCAGCAGGGTCAGGCTCTGCCTGGTGGCTCTGGCATCAGTATCTGATATCCGACCACTGCGGGGATGTGACGGGATCCAGCAAAGGCACAAGGGAAAGTCCTGTTCTGGATGCCTGCCCGGCCCCTTGGCAGGATTTTGCTGAGCCCTGTCCTCCAGGACTGCCCCCAGCACTCCATGCCCGATGTGGAATGCCCTCAAGAGCCCTGTCACCCCTTGGCCATCCTTGGGTCTCAGGGAGGGACAGCAGTGCCATGCCAGGTGCCTGTGCCGCACCGGCTGTGCCTGCAGAGCTGTGATACCAGCAGAGGGTGCAACACTCTGGTCCTCATCACAGTGCAAAGCCTCAGCCCTCCTCCCTCTGTGCGAAGTTGATGCTGGGTTCCTCGCCAGGCTGCACGGTGCAACAGAGCCCTGGCAGTGCAGCACAGCCACATCCCAGTGCCCTTGGCTGTAGCACGAGAGCAGTGCTGGGAGCTGCTGTGCTGCAGGGCTGGGTCTGCGATGCGGAGGGCACGGTGCCCTGGGGACACGGCTGGGCTGAGGGGCGCCCATGCCTGCTGGTAAACTTTTGTCACTCTCTGCCAGGTCTCTGCAGACAAGCTGGTGGGACTGGTGGCCTTTCGGCAGCATTTCAACTCTTCCACGTTCAATAAGCTGGTCTCCTACCGACGAGCCATTTACCACGCGCTGGAGGTAACGGCAGAGCTGGGCTGGGCGGATGAGGCGCTGAGGAAAGCAGCGGGGATGCAGGGAGAGCTGGGCTGTGTCAGGGTGGGCTGATGCAGCTCTGCCAGCAAAGGAAAGCTTTGCTGGGGCAAGGAGAGATGCCTCAGCCTGGAAGCTCAGCCTGGGCGTGTGCAGAGCTCCGGTGGTGTGTGTGGAGGTGGCTGGGGCCAGGGCTTCCCAGCTCTGCCCCTGCATGTTGCTTTGCTTTGCCTCTGGGGTGGTTCTGGATAACAGCTGAGAGCCGGTAGTGTGGGGTGCTCCTGCCACAGCCCAACTGCTCATTTCCTGTGTCCTGGGGCACCGTGGAGAGGTGTCTGCAGGAAACCCCTCCTTTCTGCACTGGGACTATTGCCCAGGGTGGCTGTGGGGCCAAGCTGAGCACCGCAGTGGCACAGCAGAGGTGAACTGGGCTGGGACCGGATGCCCTTTGCAGTCGGGGCTGGTGCTGAACATTGTGTGGGTCTGATCCCCATCCAGGGAATGCATTGGTGAGGCCTGGCACAGCTGTCCCTGCCCACGGCAGGGGTTGGAACAGGATGGGCTTTGAGATCCCTTCCAACTCAAACCATTCCATTATTTCATTATTCTATGATCCTGCTCCGGGAGCTGCAAACCCCCAGCCCCTCTTTTGCCTGGTTTGCTTCCTGCTGGGGGGCAGAGTACAGGCGGGAGCCAGGGCTGGGCTCTCCCTGCTCCTGGTGGGACAGGGGCTGCAGGAGCACAGATGGGCTCATGGTGGGGAGGGGAGGCACAGGAGCGTGGCACGCCCAGCGCCGGAATCTGGCAGCTGCTGCTGTGCTGGGGCCGCCGAGCCCCGCGTGCGTGTGTGTGTGTGGTGGGGAGGGGGCCTGGGCTGGTGGCCCCAGCAGGCATGGGGGCCATGCAGGCTGCAGCCCTGCTCACCCTTGCCCACTCTGGCCCTTCTCTCTCTATAGGTCGCCCGGAACCGGTCGGGGAAGACCTTTGCAGCCTCCCCTGGGGAGTCTTTGGAGGAGCAGCTAAAGCCCATGGTCGACTGGGCGCTCACTGGCTTCAAACCCTTGGGTCTCAAGGGGCTGCGACCGCCCAAAGCCTCAGGTGAGGTGGTGACCTGAGCTGGTTGGCCCCAGCGGAGCCCCCTTGCCTTCTGCCACAGCCGTGCTGGCCCTGGGGCTCCTGTCTCACTGGGATTCCCCCACAGCAGCACTGCAAAAAGCCATAGTAAAGCTCCTTCAAACACAATTCTCCTGGAAATCAGTGTCCTGGCTGAACTTCAAGCCATGCAATGGGAGCCTGGGTGGTCAGGAAGGGCCCTGCTTTTTGCTGGGGTAGGACCTGGCAGGGCTCAGCAGGAGGTGGCCCCTGGCACCCTTGGGAGCTCCTGGTGCCACAGGCTCATCCCCAAGGAGCTGCCATTCCCTTCTTTGCAGAGAACGGGGTCCTGAGGAACGGGACGGAGGAGGTGCTGTCCCTTGAGCAGTGCCCTCCTACCAAGAGGCTGAAGACCAATCTCTGCAACAATGGCAAGGAGCAGCGAGTGGAAGAGGACCAGACCCGAGGTAATGGGCACTGAGAGCTGGGGAGCAGCGTGGCCTGGGCCCTGCATCCTGAAAAGCACTGGGAAACCTCTCTGGGAAAGGGCTCAGCTCCTCTTGGGGACCATGAGCTTGGTTTCCAAAGGCAAAAGCTTTTGTGGTCTCGTGTTGCTCACTGGTGCCTTACAAGACACAAGCAAACCCAACTGCAAGGTTTGTCATCACAAGCTGGGCTCCGTTAATTGCTCAGCTTGGAAATGATCTGTGTGTGGGTGCCTGGAGCTCCAGCTCTGGTATCTCCATCAAAGGACGTGGGTTTTGCACCAAAATTTCTAATGTGCCCATAGCCCACCTTCGCTGTGCAACACCCAGCAAAGCTGTAGCAGTTTTAATACAAGAAATAAGGCATCTGTGAGCTGAGGGCATGTAAATTCTGTTACATAAGGAATGCTAATTATCTTTTTTTTTGTTTTATAAAGAGCAAATGGTTTCTGAAGTTACGAACAACAGTGGGAATCTCGAAGGTAATCGATTGTCTTCTCTCTTGGGAAAAGGTGGGGGCTGATGCAGGTGCTTGCAGGCACCAGGCAATGACCATGGGTCCCTTTGTAACTGCACTGTGTAGAAAAGGGGAAAGTGCTCTAACTGCAGATTCGGGGTCTCTCTTTGTGCTGAGGGGCTCCGAGTGCTGTGCAAACCCTCCCTGCTGGGCCTGTTTCTGGGGAGCCCCAGCTGCATCCAGCCCTGCACATGGTTCAGCCGAGAGGCTTCTGGCCCTACAGCACGGGATGGGGTGGAAATGTGGGGCTGTGTGGGGCTCGCTGCACCGGGCACTGCTCCTGGCCCCATCCCAGGGCACCCTGGCAGCCGCCCCGGAGCCCAGGCTGCAAACGGGTGAGCCCCAGGGTGAGCAGAGCTCTCTCTGGCACACAGACAGCTGCTTGTCCTGCGGGAGAAGGAACCCGGCCACCTTACACCCGCTCTTCGAGGGGGGCCTCTGCCAGACGTGCAGGGTAAGTGATGCTGTGCCAGGCTGAGCATGGGGCCAGGGCATGGGATGCAGAGGGGCAGCGGGTGGGATGATGAGATGCAGCTCCAGCCAGCACTGTCAGGACAAGAGGGGTGACTGTGCCACATCTTGGCCACGCTCTTCCCACCACCAGGCTGTCCCTCAGCCTGTTCCCTCCATTTCCCATGTGCTTTGGTGCCCATGAAGCACTGAGGACCTGCATCTCTGAGCTCTCGCTGTGCACTGGGGACCAGTGTGGCCTGTTTACCCTCTGAACTCGGATCCTGATCCTCTGTCTTTCTCCCCTCCCGCCATCCTTTTGCTAGGATAGATTCCTGGAATTCTTCTACATGTACGACGAAGACGGCTACCAGTCCTACTGCACCGTCTGCTGCGAAGGGAAGGAGCTGCTGCTCTGCAGCAACACCAGCTGCTGCAGGTGTGCCCCACGCGTCCCTGTCCCTGCTCCTCAGGCTGAGCTCCCAGCAGAGCTCCTGGGGAGCTGCGGGGAACTTGGATCATGCGTGAGCCTGGGCAGCGTGCTCTGCTGGTCCCCAGCACATCTCAGCACAGCCCATTTGTCTCTGCTGAGCTGGGCTGCACCTGAAGGAACCCTGGGGAGGAGCTCCTGGCAGGAGTTTTTCCCATCCCTGGGTCACCAGGTGGTGTTTGCTGCCCAGGGATCCTGCCTGGAAATAAAGCCTGCAAAACAGAACAGGGTCTCTTGTGCCTGGCAGAGGAGACTCCAAAGACTGGGGTGACCCAGACGGATTTGTGGAGGTGACAGGCACAAGGTGTTGTGGTTTGGGCAGGTGTTTCTGTGTGGAGTGTCTGGAGGTGCTGGTGGGGCGAGGGACGTCGGCCAAGGCAAAGGAGCAGGAGCCCTGGAACTGCTACATGTGCCAACCCCAGCAGAGCTACGGCGTGCTGCAGCGCCGGCAGGACTGGAACACCCGCCTGCAGGACTTCTTCACCAGTGACAAGGGACAGGAATACGTAAGGGCTGCGGGCAGGCTGGCGAGCCCAGTGTGCTGGGCTTTGCGGGAGAGGGCTATGGAGGGCAGGGCAAATGCCTCAGATTCCCTCAACCCTCTGTTTTTGTGTTGCTCATCCAGGAGATGCTCCCGTGAAGGTGGAGATGATGTCTGTGGAGCCAGGGTTTGGCCTTGCAGTGCATCGCAGCACTGCCCAGAGCTGGGCCTTCATTGCCTTCCTTTCATTGCAGGCTGAACCCAAAATCTACCCAACAGTTCCCCCAGCCAGGAGGAGACCTATTCGAGTGCTCTCTTTGTTTGATGGCATATCAACAGGTGAGGCACTGGGAGAGCATTGTCCTGATGGCTTCCAGGATGTTGGGGATGAATAGTTTCATGGCCTCCAGCCTGTCCCTGTAGGCTTGTTGAGGAGAAGAGGATGAAGGGCAGGGGCTCCCCTTGCAGCTGGACAGGGCTGTGGAGGAGGGAAGGATGGAGAGTGTGGGAATGTTGCCCACAGAGGTTCTTGTTACTCCAAGTCCCATTGTGGTGGCTGATTTCATCAAGAAAAAATAGCTGTGGGAGTGTTGGTTACCTGACCTCTGATGAAGAAGTGCTTGAGGGCAACTGGTTTGACTCCATTCACTCAGCTCTGGAGTTCTGCTTTCTGGGAGCAAACCTCTCTGGAGGGAATGGGTCAGAAAAAAGAGTTTGCTCATCTGTAAGTCCTGTGTGACTGCACCCACCTAGGACACCCAAGAGCGGCCACATCAAACATCCGTGCTGACGAAGGAGACCTGGAGACTAAAGAGAGCAGTGCGGCCTCAGACCTCTGTCCCTTGGCAGGGTACGTGGTGCTGAAGGACTTGGGCATCCAAGTGGAAAAGTACATTGCCTCGGAGATCTCCGAGGACCCCATTGCTGTGGGCACCATGCGGCATGAGGGCAACATCACCTACGTGCACGACGTCAGGAACATAACCAAGAGAAATGTGAGCACTGCAAGAGGGCTGGGGAACATGACTAGAGAGGGTGCGAGGAGTCACAGAATCATGGGATGGTTTGGGCTTGAAGGGACCTCAAAGCCCGTCCAGTTCCAAGCCCCTGCCATGGGCAGGGACACCTCCCACTGGATCAGGGGGTTCAAAGCCCCATCCAACTTGGCCTTGAACACCTCCAGGGATGGGGCAGCCACCGCTGCTCTGGGAAACCTGGGCCAGGGCCTCCCCACCCTCACAGGAAAACATTCCTCCCTAAGATCTCATCTCAATCTTCCCTCTTTCAGCTCAAAACCATTCCCACTCGTCCTGTCCCTGCAATCCCTGATCAAGAGCCCCTCCCCAGCTTTCCTGGAGCCCCTTTCAGTACTGGGAGGCTGCTCTAAGGTCTCCCCAGAGCCTTCTCTTCTCTGGGCATACGTGGCGCCTCCTCACCTGGTCTCTCTGTTCACTGTAGATCGAGGAGTGGGGTCCCTTTGACCTGGTCATCGGTGGAAGCCCCTGTAATGACCCCTCCCTTGTCAACCCGGCCAGGAAGGGGGTGTATGGTAAGGCTGCTTTATCTCTGCAGGGCTGGGCACCCCGGGGGTGGGGTGTTCCTGGGGTGCGGAGCCACTTTAATGTCCATGAAAGCAGACAGTGACTCCTCTTTGAGCTGAAAACCATGGGGTGGCACCTGCAAAGCTCTGGCTGCCTCCATGCCGGCTACGGGCAGCCCGGGCGCGGCACCCAGTGCCACTGCCACTCCCACCCCGCCACTCCAGCTTTCTCCCTTGCAGAAGGAACCGGGAGGCTGTTCTTTGAGTTCTACCACCTGCTCAACTACGCCCGCCCCAAGGCAGGAGAGGAGCGCCCCTTCTTCTGGATGTTCGAGAATGTGGTGGCCATGAGAGTCAACGATAAGAGGGACATTTCTCGGTTTCTGGAGGTAGGGATTGCTTTGGGAAAGACATTGGAGCAGGAGACTTGCTGGGCTGTGCAAGGTGTGCCCAGGCTGAGGGTTTGGCTGTGGTTTCGTATGGTTCCAACACTGGAAAACCCCTGCCTGGAATCATCTTTTCAGTCTTGGTACTGGATCCCCTCTGGCTTTCAGCAAGTTAACCCTGAGCACTTGTTCTCTGGGAGGAGATTTTTGCCAGCCTTGCAGAAAGCATCTGTTCAGAGCAATGCCTGTCATTTCCATGGAGAGGGAGGTCAGGGACAAGAAAGGATTTTTAACTCCGTGGTAGCCAAGAAGGGATGTGGGTCAACAGGACCTCTGTGTGTAAAATCCCCGCCAGAGGCTGATGGTCCCAGTCCTGGCCCACAGAGACCAGCACTGACGTGTGCTGTGATCCTTGCGAGCTGCTGGCCCTGGCTGTGGCACGGAGACCATGTGGCCATCTGGACCATGCACTGGTGTGGAACAAGGGTTTGTTGGGGCTTGGTCTTTGGGAGGGTTTGCCAAAGGCTTGAAGTCCCTGCAGTGCAGTGGAAAGGGCTTCCTGTGCAGGAAAGGGCTGAGCCCACACCTCTAACTTTTATTTTCCCCCTCACGGTTGCAGTGTAACCCGGTCATGATCGATGCTATCAAGATCTCGGCTGCCCACCGAGCACGCTATTTCTGGGGCAACCTTCCAGGGATGAACAGGTAACCCTTTGCTGTCAGGTTGAAACTCTCACTGCAGTTTTGCTTTGTTTTGGTGTGCTTGTGTCATTCCTCTGTCCCTCTTGGCCCCACAACGCAGCTCCTGGGAGCCAGAGAGCTGCATCTCCCATACGGTGCAGTGTCCTTGCAGTGATGTGCACATCAGAATGCAATGGGCAATAATGGGGCAGCATACACACAGCCCTTTTTCTTTTATTTCCCTAATCCAATTTTAAAATGGAGCCAGCATGCCAGGGTCTTAATCCCTTCCAGCATCTCCTTTTAACTGGGAAATCCGAGCTCTGCGGATGTGTGTTCCCAGGGATGCCCTGGTGGGGGTAGGCAAGGACCCTGCTGCAGCTTATGGGATGGTAGCACTTTTCCTCCCTCCAACAACTGCCTGGAGCAGTGACACTCTGGTATTTGATACTTCTGCTCCAGCCCTTGAGGCAGACTGTCTGCAGCAGGGTGGCTGCTGCAGTAGGAGAGCTGTGGTGGCTGTGGGATGAACACAGGACTGCACTTTGGAGGAGCCTGGCACGCTTGCTATGTGTCACAGATGGGCTGTGTGTATATCTGGGCACTTGGGTCAGACAGGAGCTCCGTGCTGCGTCCTGGCCGGGGGACATTGCTGCTTCATTGCAGCAAGACTCAGAAAACCTGAGCTGACAGTGACTGCCTGAGGCTGCTGTTCCCCTGGCAGTTAGCGGGGTGCACGTCAGCGTTGCTTCCCATCCTTCAGCTCACCCAGGGGCAGTGGTCTTCCTGCAGTGATTATCAGGGCACCCTAACGGCTGGGGACACCAGAGCCCTCGTAGCACAACTGAGCATGGCTGGTGGTTAATTCTGGCTGCCCTCCGTGTCTGTAGATGCACTGGTGCTGTGAGCCCCGGAGCCAGGGAAGCTCACCCAGCGTTCTCTGCCACAGGCACGTCCGGGGCGGGAGGCGCGGCAGCATATTTGCCGTGGATAGATTTCCACCAGGCAGCAGGTGCAGCGCGGGGCTCCTTCATTCCTGGTTTGCCCCCCTGGGATGTGTCACACCCGATTCCACAGCTGGGTCTGGGCCCTCAGTTCCCATCCACAAGTGGGTTCGGTTGTGTGGGACAGATGGGCTTGCACGGACAGGTGTGGGATGAGTTGGGAGGTGCTCTGGGCAGAGCAGGAGCAACTGCGGTGCCTTTGCTGAATGCTTTGAGGGCTTTAGGTGGAAAGTGATCCGTGTTCACTTGCTGCCATGCTGGGAAAGCAAACCGGAGAGCTGGTAGGGAGCACTGGCTCTCTTGCTGAGTGAGACTGTGAAGCAGGGGCTGGAGGCAGGGCAGAATATGGGGATGGGGCAAAGCAATGCTGCATCCTGCCTGTGGCCAGTGGGTGCTGGGAGAGCGGGGCTGCCACCAACCCTCACCCTGTCCCCTCTCTGCCTCTGCTCCACAGGATCTTCGGCTTCCCCCTCCACTACACGGATGTCTCCAACATCGGCCGCGGGGCTCGCCAGAAGCTGCTGGGCAGATCGTGGAGTGTCCCCGTCATCCGGCACCTCTTTTCCCCACTCAAGGATTACTTTGCCTGTGAATAGCAAGCCGAGCGTCCCTCGTCTCTCTGGTAAAGATGCACAGCTCCGCTGCCCTGGCGGGAGAGGGACGGGCACCGCTGCCGGACTCTGCCACGGCACCGTCCCTCGCCAGCCACGAGCTGCGGGAAGGCAGCCTGGCCTCACACGGGGAGCTGAGGAAATGTCTTTAACCAAAGAACCTGGCAGGGTAACTTTTCTTGAAAGGGACTAACGACAGTGATTTGTAGGAAATGATGGACACAAGAGCTTTAATTACCCAGCGCAGGAAGCTCTCTGCATAACTGATGAGACACGAGTCTCTTCCAGAGCATTAAATATTCCGTTTTACCCTAGAGCTGGAAAGTCACACCTGGCTGAGCAGTAGGTGTGGAGCTGCTGCTGACAGACTGCAACTGGAGTGAATTGTTGAGCTTTTAAACAAACGAAACCTCTCTTGAAGCAACTGCCCAAACCCCCAAACTGCTGCAGCGGGTGTGAGGGTCCTGGTCCAGTTCACACACTAAGCCTGCAGGATACAGAAACCAAATCTTTCTTATCTTTAAGACTTTTTTGATAAACTTTAATATTGTTGTTTAATGTCTATTGCTGTTTTAAGGCATTACATACGAATGTGGAAATTCCTAGACCTGAATGTAGCTGAAACTGAACTGTGAGGTGATAGAATTACTTTTCTAGCTAGAACTAAAGGGATTTTATTTTCTATGTTTGGCTGTAGTTTACAAATTTTTACTACTTCCTTTTTAAAGCATCTAAGCCTTTTCTTTAGATTTTAAAATCCTGCTGAGTGGTTTGAGAGCTTACACGGTAACCAGAGCACGGAGGATTAGGGCTCCAGTGTCTGTAAGGGAAAATGTTCTCTGAGCATTCATTTCCCAAATGACTGTGGTGCTGTGGCAGGAAGGAGAGCGCAGTGGCCAAGGTCATCTTCAAATCAGAGTCCCCCAAATGTCCCATACAGTGTCCCAATCCCGAGCGGTGGTGGCAGTGCATTGCTGTGGTGCAGGGGCTTCCTCGCAGGGAAAATCCCCCTGACCCCAGAGGGACCATGGGGCTGTAGGGTCCAGGAGTGCAACACTGGTCCCACCTGCACCCATCCTGCTCTGCGGGTGGCAGCGAGGTGGGAGAGCTGCTGTGGCCAGGGGCAGGGGCTGCACCTCTCCTTCCCTGCGCGCCCGTTTCCCCGTTGTGACTCTGTGCACCGACGTGGGATGCTGCTGGTTCTTGCTGCGTGCCCAGCCCTGGCCCAGCAGTGCCCTAGGGGGCTCCTGGGGCCACTCCCAAACTGGGAGCTCCTGAGGCCACTGCTGCACTCCCTTTTGGTTGCCCTCCTCTGCTCCCTGATTTTGCCAGAGTGATTATCTCACTGTCTGTGAAGCCCTGGGCGTGCTGGTCCCCTGGCCAGCAGGGCCCATCCCTCTCCACTAGGTTTTCCATAGCCATGGGGCTGCTGTCCCGGCTGGCGTCTCCCAGGGACTCTTCTCTCCAATGCACATTTCAATGCACTGAAACAACCGGTGACGCTCCCCACTCTGCCCTCCCCTACCTCTGCTGCTCCTCGCAACCTGGCTCGGGCAGAATCCTTGGGTGCCTTCTCACAAGTAATCAGGTGGGCCAACGCTCTGCCCGATGCCAGGCTGTCTCACAAGGTGTTGCACAGCATCAGTGGGAAATGCCAGCTTCTCTCCTGGCTTCTTCTACCTCTCTGGCACATGGGGACTCCCTGGCACCTCCTCACAGGTGGTGGAGGACAGCAGCCTCCCCAGAGGAGGGAGCCTTCTGTTTTCCTCTCTTCTTGGTATGGAGCTGCTTGTGTGCAGCTTCCCACCCATCCCCATCTTCTCTAGGTCTCCAGCCCAAGGCTGTGCTTGGGAATGGGCAGGAAGGGACTCCCAAGTGATGTTTTACGGCTTTTTTCCTTCATTGTGCCCAGAGGTCACTCTTTTAGAGGCTTGCCATAAGGGTTGATTAATGGTGCTGGATGTTCAAGGTGCACGCCTTAGTTAAGGAAACACTGGAGAGAGCCAAGCAGTCTCCTCCACGTCACTGCTGGCACCTGCAACGCTCCACAAGACAAGCATCATCTCCTTTGCCACCAGCCCCCAGACTGGGGAGATTTTGGGGTGGATTTTGTGGGTGCTGGAGGTACTTGGGCAGCCTGGCATTGCCAGCTGGCTTTGGAGCCCTCACCAGCCTCCGAGATTTGTGCCCAGATTTCTGTGCCCAGCCCAGCAGTTCCAGTGTGAAGCCAGGCGCGGGGCGATACCCATCCTCTGCACTGGGAACCCTGGATGGATTCTCTTTTTCTGTACTGGGCTAACATGTAACCTCCACATCTCTAATTCCATCCTCCAGGTCTCACATCTTTTCCTATCTGATCAAAAGGAAAATAAATAGAAAAGAAAAATAAAAAGGATTTGGGGAAAGTAAACAAAGATGAAAGAGGAATGAGCATTGTCTTGGCATTAAGCTTACTTGATGAGGATTGTAGAAGACGGGTCTTCCTTGACATTTTTCTCTGTAAGAGCTGCCTTTACTCCGTGTTTTTGAAAAATGTTGTAAGGAGAGGTTGATTTCAGAGATGCCTTTTTAACACTTTTCAAAGGTTTCTGACTCTCCCTGGTGCTATTTTTGTAGTTTAAGGATTTTGTTGAAAGTCTTTTGCGGGTTTTTATACAATCTTTGAAAAATAAAGAAACGTATTGTTTTGTTGAACACTTTCCATGTGCTTTTTTATCGGGAGTGTGAAAACTCAAACCTGTGCCTTGTCCACGAGTTTTACCAATATTTGTGTGGGAAAGGGGATCCATGTTCACAGTTTACCAGTTACTGCTGTTTGATTAAAAATTGGTATTTCTGTATGACCAGACAGTCCTTATTTGGGAAATCCAGCCTATGAAAAACAAGGGGTCCTACAGAAGGGCGAGTTAATCGGGAGACAGGCCGATGGACCCTGCTCACAGTGGTCACTGAGGCGTCCGGCCCAGCACTGCAACCTTGGAGAAGCCAGAGGGAACCTGGCCATGGTGGGGTTGGGGAAGTGGGCCAGGGGCTGGGTCAGAAGTGGCCCTGGTGCCATCACAGGCCCTTGGGGTTGTGTGCCCTGACAGCCAAGTTGAAGAACAGGACACTTGGCAACCACATGAAGTTTAATAATTACCAGTGCTAGATTTTGCACCTGGGACTGCAACCCTGGCTGTCTGTACAGGCTGGGGAGCGAGAGGCTGGCAGAAAGGGATCTGAGGGTTCTGGTTGATGGCAAGTTGACCATGAGCCAGCAGTGTGGCAGCCAAGAGGGGAATCGTGTCCGGGGGGGCATGCAGCACAGCATTGCCAGCCAGGTGAGGGGAGGGATTGTCCCGCTTGGCTCTGCACTGTGTGAAGTTTGGGCGCACAGGACAAAAAGGATCTAAAGCTGCTGCAGTGTCCAGAGGAGGACACAGAGATGGTTTAGAGGGAAGGGCGTGATGAGCGGCGGAAGTCACTGGGTCTGTTCAGCCTGGAGGAGAGATCTCATTGTGCTCTGCAGCTTCCTCACACGGGGAGACGGAGGAGCAGGCGCTGAACTCTTCTCTCTGGACCTGAGGGAATGGCAGGAAGATCTGCTAGGGGAGGATTAGGTTGGACATTAGGAAAAGGTTCTTCACTCAGAGAGTGGTGGAGCACTGGAACAGCCCCCCAGGAAAGCAGTCACAGCTCCAAGCCTGACAATATTCCAGAAGCCTTTGGCCAACGCCCTCAGACGCACGGCGTGAATGTTGGGGTTGTCCTGTGCCGGGACAGGAGCTGGACTCGATGGTCCTTGTGGGACATTCTAGGATTCTGCGTTCCTATGGACAGCGCTGGAGCTGAGGCTGGAGATCGCTGAGGAGATGGGGCTGTGGCTGGAGGTGGAAATCGAGCTGGGGCTGGAGATGTGGCGGGAGTTGGATTTGGAGAGGGGATGCGGCTGGGCTGGTCCCGGTGCAGCCTGAGGCGGCCCCGCCGCCACCTCACGGGCCGCATCTACGAGCGCCGCCAGCGGCACGCGGGACCCGCGGCTGTGGGCGGGGCTAACGGCTCCGCCAATGGCAGCCCCGCAGGTGTGGGCGGGCCTAGCGTCTCCACCAATGGCAGGCGAGCGCACGGGTTTTCCCCGCCTCCCTCCCTTTTTCCCCGCGCCGCTCGCTTGGCCCCGGGCTGGTGCGCGGCGCTCGTCACGTGTGGGTGACGTCAGCGCGTAGCGTGCGCGTGACGCGGGTGCCGGGCAGGCGGGCGGGGCCGGTTTGAACGCGGAGGGGCCGGTAACAAGCGGGGCTGGGAGCGCCGGGCCGCGGCGGGAGGCCAGGCGGGCCCGGGGCTCCGGGAGCGGCCGGGCCAGGCCTGGCGGGGCCGGGCGGGGCTGGCGGCCGGCGGGCCCTGAGGGCAGCGCCGCGAGGCCTGCAGGGCCGGGCCGCGCCCCTCCGCTGGTGCGGGGGGCGCCGGGGGAAGGCCTGGGAGCTGGCGGGGGGCGGCGGGGCCGAGGGGGGGCACAGTGGCCGGGCGGGTGGAGGTGGCGGGGCCGAGAGAAGAGGCCTTGGGGCCGACCGGGAGGAGGGGAGGGGCCTGGGGGAAGCACCGAGGCCCGGCGGGAGGAGCCGAGGGGCCCGGGAGAGGCGCAGGGACCGGGGGGAGCGGCGGCTTCTGGGACAGCCGCTAGGACTAGGGCTGGGCGGAGCGGCGGGGCACGGAGAGGAGGTACCGGGGCCCGGCGGGAAGCGTTGGCGGGTGATGGGGATGAGCGGAATGGGCAGCGCGTGGTTCCCTGGCCCGGCGCTGCCCTGGGAGCGCCTGCTGGGATTCGCACCAAGCCCTTCACAGCTGTGCTGTAACCGGCTTCTTCACGTTCCCGGTCTATTACCGTGTTCCCAGTCCATCATCACTTTCCCGGGTACCATATCACACTCGGCTGTTGGGCCACGAGGGTTCCAAGGGAAGCATCTCCACCGCAGTCTCACAAGCGCGTTGGGGCAGAGCGGTGACGGCTTGGAGCCCGAGCACGTGTGGTACTGATGCCGCCGGTTCTGTCTTTCAGAAAATGGCAGTGAATGTGTATTCGACCTCGGTGACCAGCGATAACTTGAGTCGACATGACATGCTGGCGTGGATCAACGAGTCCCTGCAGCTGACGCTGACCAAGATCGAGCAGCTGTGCTCAGGTATGGGGCGCAGCGCGGGGCGTCTCCGGGTCGGGTGGGCACCTCGCTTTGCACCCTGCGAGCCATGCAGGCTCTCTGCTCTTGGCTTAACTTCTAGTGTGAACAGAGTCACAGTTGGTGTTATAACCTGGTCATGGTTAGCGTTTTATTGAAGTGGTTGTTAATAATGTAAGTGTAATGAAAAAGTATTCTGACTCACTGCAAATGCAATAAGAAGGAATGGGGGTTCATGTAAGAAAGTTTCTTAGGAGGGTGTTTTCCAATGAGGATTTAAGCATTTCTTTTTGATGTACAGAGTAAGCCTTACAAGTGTAGTGACTTCCATAAACAAATGTGCTGTCTTAGGGAAGAGAGCACCTGGAATGTTGGCGACTGGGCAGAAGGAGCACTGTGGGGAAGGTGTGCTGGGGTTCACATTCAGGGCTTTCCAGCTCCTCATGGCAAAGGAGAATGTTGCTCTGTGTCACCCAGCTGGCTTTGGCCTGAGCAGACATCAGCAAAGCTGAGAAAGATAAAAAAGGGGAAGTGCTACTGAAATGGAGTCAAGTGTCATCACAGGGAGGAGTGTGTGTGTGTGGGAGGAGGCTTGTGGAAACAAATAAAAGATAAGACTGCAGAGTAAGAGCTGAAAAATCCATGGCTAAAAATACAGGGTAGGTAAGAGGTTGATTTGGATAACAGGCAAGGGAAAGGGACTGGGTGAAAAGTGGAAGTGCAGCTCGTACAGTGCATTTGAAATGTTGCTCATAGAATGAGAGACGTGGAAATTGGAATAAAAGGAGGAATGAATGTAAAATGAGTGTGGGGCTCATCACAGTCTGTGGAAGAGATGTTCACAGTGATTACTGAGAAACAGAGGACTTGAAATAGACATCTGACAGGAATTTGTTGTGGCTTTTGTCTAGTGAGATGATGGAGAAAAACTAAGGGTGAATGAACTAAGGATCTAGCACCACAGAAGTAAGGGAAATAATGAAGCATTGCCCGCTTTCAGATAGGGAGGTTAAAAACCTGTTGTGTGTGGCATTGATTTATGTAACTGAGAAGTTTTGCTTAGAATTGGTGTGTCTTGAATGCTGCAGGACCTCTATCTCTGAGAAGGGAGGATAATTAATCCTGTCTCTGCAGAATTTCAGCTCACCTGATGCCAGGAAAAGGCTGAGAGCTGTTGATGTGTTCACTTAGTAATGTCCCTTCCCTGTGTCTGCAGAACTGCTTTGTGCCTCTGCCAGGTAGGGCAGTGGCTTTCACTGCCTGTCACAGGTGTGTGAGAACAGGAGTTCCAAGCTTGCTTTGCTGCCTTTGGCAAGGGCAGCAGTGGCAGCAGCAGTTTGAGGCTGCAGTGAGCGCACAGATCACCTTTGCCTTATGCTGGGATCTTTCTTTATCATGCTTATCGCTCAGACTGCCAGTTGTTAGCATGGCCCTGATTGCTGGGTCCTCTGGTTTGGAGGTGGGCATGGGCTGCTTCTGGGAGTGAAGGAAGGGCAGTGGAGATAAAACAGCAGGATGGGTTTTTAATCTGCACCAGTGGGTGAGCAGCAATATTCTAGGGGCAGGTGATTTTAGGAGCCCCCAAAGACCTACGAAGTACCTCGACAGAAAGGAAACAATACAGGACATTGTTGCTTGTGGTTGAGGTGAACAGAGCAGTTTAGGGTAGCCCATGATGTGTTACTGTTTGGCCTTTCAAATAATACACAAAACCTTGTCTTGTTGCTATTGGGTGGTTTAGGTTAAGGTTCCCACTCCTCTCCATGTGCACTTAATTCATTGCTACTGGTGAGGGGAATGGTGCCCAGAATGCTGTGCTGGTATAGTCAGAGGCACACAGTTACAAATCATTGCAGAGAATATAGTTTAAAATACTTTTTTTTGAGTGTGTATATTCCACAAAAGCTGTTTTTTGGACGTGATTGTCTACTCTGTGTGACTGAACTGAATCCCTCTTTTGCTCTTATTACAGTAAGGGCTGAATTGAAGGATGTGAAGGGTTTAAAAATCAATAGAAAGAAATGCTGTCGTATTTCAGTTCTTTAAGACTTGGTTTAAGTATAATCCAACTAATTTGGCCTCTTGCCTTTGAGGACACCTTGAGTTGTGTATAGGTTCTGTTTGTAGTGAGTAAATGTATCCCTATTTTAATAATAACTAAAGTAATGTTTAGAACCATTGTTTTTCTAGTTTAGTTCTGTCAGTGTTGGTAAGAGGAGATTGGATGCCTGTTGGACACCTGTGACATCTCAGATCTGTACTGGGTTTTTTCTTTTGGAATTGTAGAGACAGAATTGCTGTTGTATGTAAGAGTTTATGTCCCAAGACCAAAAGTTTGGTTCTGCAGCTCACTGGAGCTTATGTGTGGCCATGCTGCTCCAGAAAGGAGACTGAGGGCTTGTGTTTTCTTCCTTTTGTTGCCTTTAAGGGGTTGTGTAGCCGAGGACTGAGCCAGATCAGTTTGCTGAGCTGACTGAGCAGTAGCTTATGTAAGCGAGTGAGCTGACCGGATTCGTCCTAGGGCTTGTGTTCTTTCTCTCGGCAGGTGCTGCATACTGTCAGTTCATGGACATGCTCTTCCCAGGTTCTGTAGCACTCAAGAAAGTGAAATTTCAAGCAAAATTGGAACACGAGTACATTCAAAACTTCAAGGTTCTACAAGCAGGTTTTAAACGAATGGGAGTCGACAAAGTGAGTGGGTTGTAACTGGTTCTCTGTGTTCTTAACATCGAAGTAATGGAATGTACTTTCAAATTGAGCACTGAATAAATCTGGGAATGGAGTTTGCTTTTGGTTTGTAAATCTCAAATGTTGTACTTTTGGTTTGCAGTGGGGTCCTCACTAAATTTTTGGACACAATCTGCTTTACTCCAGCGCAGGCTGGGTTTACAGTTCTTAATCATGAGACAAATTGTTCCATTTTAATTCTGTGAAACCTATGTAATGTGGGCTAATATTGAAGTTTCTATGAGATAAGGTTTACTTGAGCTTCCTGTTTGAACCACCTTTTTATCAGGCCTGTTCCCGTAACCTACTGGTGTGATATTCCTGAGGGATTCAGAGTCCTCCTTACAAGCATCTGTAACACTAAACTAGCGCAACTGAGGTCTGCCAGAAAGCTTTTTCAGGTGGAATGATAGCTATGCTCAGGGAAGGGTGATTTATCTAGGTGAGAGTTACTGATAGCATGCTTGGTACGGGGCAGGACACTGCTGTGTTAAAACTTTTGCCTGCCTTTAAGAAGGCTCGTTCCATGTCAGCTGGAAGCTTTAACAGACACTTAATTGGCATCTGCCTTGGGGAAGCAGCTCATGCCGTGTCCAGAGCTGGACAGGTGGCTCTCAGCTGCTGGGTTGATCATGGAGGTGGTGGCTCCTGGCCCCTGCTGGTCAGAGACTCAGCTCGTGCCCCACAGATGAGAGTTCACAATTCACTGCATCTTTTTAATCATCTTAATTTACACAACTCATTCTGGAGGAACTGCAGTTGTGACCTGCTGACAAGGTGATGCTTCAATCTTGTAGCAGTGCTGTGTGTCAGCAATTCTTGAAATCAGCCAGCAGTTTGCATTCAGGAAAGCACTGGAAGAGCCCAAAAGAAGCTTTGTGGTGAAACTTGGTGTAGCAGAAAGCTTGCTGCAAAGTTGTTTAAAATTATCTGGACCCTTACAGTGAAGCATGATTTAGTTTTATTTCCAATTATTAACAAAACTTTTGCTGTTTGATATCATTGTGTTCAAGGAGGGGTTTCTCTAGACTGGACAAAGAATTAATTTGCCTATCTTCTGAGTGCACTGGTTTTAATACTTTATATAACAAAACAGAGAAAAGTTCTTTACCCTTAATATGAGCATGACTGTTTTTTTTTTCCCCTCCTCCAGATAATTCCTGTGGACAAACTAGTGAAAGGAAAATTTCAGGATAACTTTGAATTTGTTCAATGGTTCAAAAAATTTTTTGATGCAAACTATGATGGGAAGGAGTATGACCCTGTTGCTGCTCGACAAGGCCAGGAGACGGTAGCACCAAACCTTGTTGCTCCAGTTGTGAACAAACCCAAGAAATCTCTCACCTCTAGCAGTGCAGGTAGAGAAAGTAATTACAAGGTTATCTACATCATTAAAAATTCTGTGGAAAATAAGACCGGGGTGCTGTTTAAAATCAAGGTATGAAATGTTAGTGTGTTGCATTTTGTTTCAGACATGCTAGGCTACAAACACTGAATTGTCTTGTAGTACCCAGTTATCTGGAAACTACAGAAAGACTAGTTTTCTAAAATAGATAATGGCAGGGATTGGTGCCAACATATCCCCAAAAAACTGATATGTCACATGAAGTCAGGAAGAAAGAAGGAACATGTATTCAAGCTCTGACATGCTAAAATGTGTTTGGAAGGGGGACAGCAACTTTATAGGAGAAAGAAAGGTTTTCTAGGAGGAACTGACACTGACTTAATCTTGCAGCCCCACAGAGGCCCATTGTCATACAGAGGACTGCAGCAGCTCCCAAAGCTGGTACTGGGATGGTGAAAAAGAGTGGAGGAGATGATGAGTCAGCAGGATTGATTGAGCAGGTGGGTTGGTGCTTTATAGATTTGTGTAAAGGTGGGTTTTCTAACAGCATGAAGTTACTGGGTCAGGCAGATGGAAGAAAATGATCTGAATCCAGTCAACTCACTTAAAATCGCTGAATTGGAAGCCTTTGTTGTAATGGTCTTGTTCTCCTGATGGGACTGAAACCCCTTGTGCAGTGCACGGGAACGCAGATGTTGAAACTGTGTGTGCAGTGTGGCACACGGCAGTGTTTGTAAGTGTGTCCACAGCTGCGTTGTGGCTGTCACAGCATTCCAAAGGAGCTGTGAGCAGCTGCTGCTTCTCCGAAACACTGAGCATGACACAACTAAAACTGGGTTATTTCTGAGGTGCTTTGCCTAGTAACGCCCTTCTAAGAACAATGCAGACACTGCCTCTTGAGTAGATACCTCTGAGTTCTGGCTCTGGTGGATAAATTGTTATTGATGCCCTTTGCCAGATCAATGTATTGAAACTTACTGTTGAGGATCTGGAGAAGGAGAGAGACTTCTACTTTGGCAAATTGAGGAATATTGAACTGATCTGCCAGGAGAATGAAGGGGAGAATGACCCAGTGTTGCAGAGGATTGTGGAAATTCTTTATGCCACAGACGTAAGTAATCTGGTATAAATTGTATCACGTAGTTACTCCCTCCTCTTGTAATTGGAAGCTGGTTTGTTTTATAGGGCTGCTTCTATTTCTGCTTTGCATTTTTTTCTCTTTAAGTTTATGACTTCTTCCTGTAATAAAAGAACAGATAACAGTTGTAGTCGGGTAGCAAACAAGGTTAGACTTTCATGAAGGGTATGTAACAGATCAAAGATGAGGAAAGTAGCTCTTCTGGTAACGTATCTTGGCACAGTAAATAGTAACTTAAGGTTATCTAGCCTAAGTAAAAGGAGAAGAAATAAAGGGCACAGAGTAGCTGGGAACTGGTTTGACATCAGATTTTCATTAAAGCACTTGTTTTATTCCCCTTCAGGAAGGCTTTGTGATACCTGACGAAGGAGCACCCCAGGAGGAACAAGAAGAGTATTAACAGACCACATGCTGTACCAGCAGAGCAGCAACATCAGAATCCTTTGCCCCAGATCGTGTGCTTAACTGTAAAATACTCCACTTTATTCTTAGAGGACTCACTGGTTTCTTTTCATAAGCAAAAAAAAAGTACCTCTTCTTAAAGTGCACTTTGCGGAAGTTTCTCTTTGTACTGTGGGTTTGAGTCGGGATCTCTCTCACTCCGTAGCGGAGCAGTGTTCACATCCAGGTATATATTTAGGGAGCAAGAGGCTGAATATTTGGACCTTGTTGCAGAATGGTTTGCTGGTAAAACACTGGCTTGTGGGGAGATGTTTTTTGACTAAGGTGGTGTGTGGTAGAGAAATTAATGACTCTGACTCCCAGAAAGGCTGAGTTAATGTGAAATTGCAGCACAGAAATTATAATAAAATGCCTTAAGAGTATTTAAAATATGCTTCCATATGCCAAATTGAGGTAATGTGACAGGAGATTTTATGTGCTTCATATTGGGGTAGACACTTGTTTGACTGTTAACTGCTGTCAGAAAGGCCTTGTGTGGCAAACTCACTTTGTCAGCAAGTGCTCAAACAGGGCTATTAAAACAAAACTCCATTCCTATGTAAAGCTGCTTATGAAGTGATTAGTTCTCGATGAAATAGGCCTTAACGTTGCCTGTCACAAGATTAGAGGGAGTATGCACAGCTGAGACACATAAATTACCTTGAAGAGTGCGAAAGCCTGTTTCTGTGGCATTGTGGCTGATGACTGCCAAAACGTACTGTGTTTTCTGTAAGAGAAACAAAATCAAAAACCAAACCAACGGAACCGCGGAGGGCATCCAGACTTGCTGCCTAAAACGTTCTTCAGTTTTCCTTCCTGGCTTTTGTTTCTGTTTCCCCTGCTGCTTTTTATTTTTGTTGGTATACTTTTTGGTCTCCCACTTGTTCTTTCCTCTTTCCCACCCCGAGGAATGCCGGTCAAATCCAATTGTTATAACAGGGCTTGCACTGTGCAGCTGTCATAGAATGAAAGTGAATTGACCATGAGGAGGATGAGTTTTCTGTCTTTTTTTTTTGTCCCCTTTCAAACCAGGACGTGTTTAATACCTGCCAGTTCCGTAGTCGTCTGGGGAAAAAACTAAAAGATGCTGGCTAACAGAGCTAATGTTATTGCAGAAAATACAGTACTGAGACTAACTTAATATTAATATTTAAAGTCCTTTCCTTGCCTATCCTCCTTTGCTCTCATGCCCCTCATTATTGTTGTTTGCCAAGATCCTGCAAGACTTCTGATCCCCCTTCACTACTGAGATTGATCAGCCCTATTGTGCTTGTATTCATTTGTTCCTGGTGGTAGCTTGTCCTCAAATGTGAGTAGGAGAGCATTTTATGGTAATTGTTATGTAGTGCATGAATCTTTGTGAAATTCAGAGGAAAAACCCAAATTCAGTGAATGCCAAAAAAATGCAAGTATCCAGCCATTGTTTAAAATTGCAGTGGTGCTATTTCTCTTGTGGCCTTTTAGACTTTCGTTGCCCTGAAACTCCATTTTGCTGGGAAACCATATTTTACTTGGATTTTTCTTGACAGGGTTTTTCTATTTTAAGCAGTTTCTAAATAAAGTTCTGTATTTCAAGAGTGTCCTGTCTGCTGGAGTCTCGTGCTTTCAGATACGCTGAGGCAAAGCTAAAGCCCGGGACAGCATTCATGATGAAGCTTGCAGGACCCTGGATCTCTGCTTTTATTCTTCCTAATGAGTAGTGGTCATGTTGACCCTTTCCTTGGAGTGTGCTGGGGAATCCATTGCTCCAGGTTTGGCTCCCCCCTCAAGTGGATGGAGTGTGAGGGTGTTGCTGCTTTTCCCCTATGAAGGGTGTGCGAATGGGGCCGTGTAACAGGGATGTGAGCATCTGAAATGTTAGAACTGCTAAAGCACTGGTTGTTAGTTAGAAATAGGATGGTAATCACCTCCATCTCCAGTCTCTGAGCAGACTGGCTGGGAACTTGGCTGATGTTTCACTTGAAGTAGATGGGCTTAAATGTTGTTGTCACAGATTCGTGCACAGACCAGCATCTCCTGAGAAGTGCTTGTGTGATGTATCTGCCCTTGAAAAGGAAGTGTTCCCTGCTGGAGAACCTCCCTGCTCTCCACAGGCAGTGTTGATGCCTTGCTCTGCGGCACAGGCGTCACGGGCAGTGTCAGGTGGCAGAAGTTCAGGTGTAGAACGAGGGGTTTGATGCACATAAAATCTTCTGTACTGTTACTTGCTTGCTTTGAGGTTGGAAGCATATTTTTTCCGACTCTGAATATTCCATTATTCCAGCAACTCAAAGCAAAAGATGGCAATAGTACGTGGCTGACTTTGAAGAGGACTGGTTGGGTGTCTGCCTTGTGCGGTCTGGTTGGGCACTGGGACCTGGTCGCTTCCAGTCTCTGGTTACCAGGGTTGCACGCGTGAAACTGTGAAGCCCCCAGGTCATCGGGTGGGTTGTATTCAGTTGATTTTGATCTCTGTTAGCAAAGCAAGCAAATACTGTTTTGTGCTAAGGGAGTGGTGGGTCAGGAATACCGCTGGTGTGCCGGGTGAGACTGATGAATGTGTAGATGTGTGTTAAAAACCTGAATTGAAACCATAGTCTTGTAAGGCAAATGCTGCTAAGATTTCCAGTTGCTTGCATCACTTCTTCGCTACCAAGATGAGTTATAAACAGGATGGGAACAAACTGATGTAGTCTCCTTATCTTGGAATTACCTGTTTTTTATGCCCTTTTTTGGGGAAGAAAATAACAATAAGCCGAACTCAAACCCATAAACTGGCTCCTCTGTCACACTGGTACAGTATCTGCTGTTAAATGCTCACCTACCCAAACAATTCCAATAGAATCCAACCTTTCCTAGTATCTTAGTTTAATCAGATATTTGAAAAATGAACAGAAGAAGCGGAAGCTCACATCTCTGTTCTGGACCAACATGTCTTACTTGCGGGTGGACTTGTGGATGGTTTTTTCACTTTTATTGTTCGATTTTTTTTAAGAATTCCTGGTTTGCAATGACAATTCTTACTGTAACTGTTAAAAGCCTTCAAATAAAGGCAAAAGGTTCCTTGCTGTTGTATCACGTCACTCTCTAATGTGGCTGCTTGAGCACTCAGTCCTCCTGTAGTCTGAGTCAGATGTGCGTTTGGAGGAACGTGTGTGTCCTGGGGTTGGAGTGAGCCTGGCTGAGAACATCCTTTCAAGGTTGAGGCTGGAATGGACTTCTCACAAGAAGGTAATTTCTTGCAAGTCCACGTGTGAATCCAGCAAGGGCTGTACCGTGGATTGCCAGGTAGCCTGGTGGCACATGGATTGTGCTTCCCGATTCCTAGAGCAGTGCAAGAAATAGAGGGGATAACACAGGCCTAATGTATGGGCTTTTCATGCCTGGCAGGGATAAAGGAATATGTGTTGGGGCACCTGCACTTTGTTAGCTGGACAGCAAAGGCATGTGCTGATCTAATGCAGAGCGAGCAAGAAGAGACAGAGTTCCTTGCAGATCCACTCCTGGCTAGCTGGAAGTGAGACTGAGCAGTGTCACAGTATCACAAGGTTGGAAAAGACCTCTGAGACCATCCAGTCCAACCTATGACCCAACACCAGCACCCACTCATCATTTAAACCATGGCACTCAGTGCCTCATCCGGTCTGTTTTCAAACACCTCCAGGGGCGATGACTCCACACATCCATGGGCAGCTCATTCCAATGGCCAATCACCCTTTCAGTGAAAATTTTTTTCCTAATATCAAGCCTAAACCTCCCCTGAAGAAGCTTGAGACTGTGTCCTCTTGTTCTGTCACTGATGTCCTGAGAGACGAGACCAACCCCTGCCTCCTACAGCCTCCTTTTAGGCAGTTATAGAGAGCAATAAGGTCTCCCCTGAGCCTCCTCCTCTCCAGGCTGAACAGCCCCAGCTCCCTCAGTCACTCTTCACAGGGCTTGTGCTCCAGCCCCTTCCCCATCCTTGTCGCTCTGGATGAGCGTGCAGTGCTCAGAGCACAAGGAGCAAAAATGGGAACCACTGCTTTACTGGAAGGAGACTGGAATAAACTGCTGGTAAGTGAGATTTTTTGTGTCTGTGACTGTTGGTTCCTCCCAGGAATTGCATTTGGATTGTTAACAGGCCTGGAATCAGAGAGAGGAAGGTGACCAGAGAACATAAAAGGTATGGAAGCAGAAGTTGGAGAATGCTGAAGTGATAAAGGAATGAGATAAATGCATAGAAATTGAACAGAACACCTGAAGGAATCTGATGTGAGGAAGCACTTCTAGGGACAGAAAAGTGCAATGTTCTGTGGGTAAAGAGGAATAACGGATGCACAAACCCTGCACAGGGAGTGTGTGGTTAGGCAGCGGCGCTCCAGAAAGGAGCAAGTTCTGGTACACGCAACGTCTGCCCAAAGCAGTGGAAACCAGAGGGGTTTGTTTGAGTGGTACCTCTTCCAGTGAGGGGAGGCCTGCACGGAGAATGGTGGTCTCCAGGATCTGCTGGCTCACCCTGTCACTGGGACGGATGGGCTACATCTCGCAATAAAGCGTTTGGTTTTCTCCATAATAGAGAAGGAATTAAGTTAAACCTAATTCTTGGAGCTTCCTAAGACCAGAAATAACCCAGAAGGCAACAGCAGCTTCAAGGAGGCAAAGGCCTCTTTCTTTAAAAATTGTTCTTCTCTGTTTCTCAACACAGCTGGTTGGCTTTTGAGCTGTGGCCTTTAAATAATACACATCTAACATTGATACATAATTAACATATAAATATATTAAAAACATTTAAAGAATACAATAAGCATGGAAGAATATTAAAATATTTTATATAGATATATAAATATGTAATGTGTGTATGTAAACAAATATATTTGGCTGACTGCTCAGAACTGTAGGAAGCATCAACTGCTGTCATTTTTGGTTTTAAATCTGAGAGATTTTGCAGACATTTTCCTCTTGAAAATAATTTCATGAAATGGTTGCCTGTCAATCTTCTTGTGGTACTCTGGCTCTGATTTCGTCCCCAGGGGATGAGTCTGGATGAATGGACATTCAGGAGGTGTTACATCTCGTGGGACAGCATGAATATAGATCTTGACAGATGCAGAGATCTGCAGATTGATGTTGGTGAAGTGATGAGCAGATGAGATTGAACTGAGGAGACAGTCAAGGTGGGTCCATTTTCATGGTTTGAATATGAAGCTGTGTTTAATTTTGGCTTTTCTCCTGGAGAAGGGCTTCTTGGGAGTGTGAGGGAAGCAGAGAGGTTTGTGATGGATCCTGTCAAGGCAGTAGTGAGGTTCCACAGCAGCCCTAGGTAAGGGTAGTGAGGGGCAAAGAGGTAGGAGATGCCTCCTTGTGACCAGTGGCTGAGCAGGGAGGGGGGAACAGAGGAGCTGTGTTGCTTTGAGGGTGAGTAGCACCACAAGAAGTGACAACCCTCTCACTCTGACATCGTGCTGAGAGATGGGACACAAAGAACTCCTGGTGGCAGCCAGTTTCCTTCTTTTTCAGATAATGCTGCCCTTTCTGAACATTCCTGGAAATCCCAGTCATGGACCTGTGTTAAATACTTGGATGGAAATGTGGAGCTGAGGAGCTCTGTTTCCTCATATGTAATAAAGGAATGGGAGATCTTCCTTCTTCCTGTTCATTTGAAATTCCAGGGTAGACACAGGCAGCTCTTCATGCCCCATCGCTGGAGGTGCTCAAGGCCAGGTTGGATGAAGCTTTGAGCACCCTTATCCAGTGGGAGGTGTCCTTGCCTATGGCAGGGGGTAGAACTGGATGGATTTTGAGGTTTTTTCCAACCCAGACAATTTCAGGATTCTCTGACACAGAAGCATGTGGACTTTGCAGGCAGTCATTGAGCTGAGACAACTGCTCTAGACTGAGCACATGGAGATGAATCGAGGCTGCGTTCTGGACTGGTGTGGTTAGAGCTTTGATTCCTTTTATTCTGTTTGGCTTTAGTGAGCTTCAAGCCAAGATTGTTTGTAGAGTTTTTTGTGAACTTTTTGTTTTTCTCTAAAGGTTATGGGTGAAAAACATCTGAGTTGCAGCCCTTTTGGGGTGGAGCTCATCCAAGAGCAGAGGCACAGGGAAGCCCCTTGTCACCTTGTGGCAGTGAGGTTCAGAGGGGCAGATGGCAGCGGCCTGAATTCTGAAAGCATCCCATTTGTTCCCTGCAGCTTGGCTGGGCCAGTCCAGGGCTGCATCAAAGACGTGGCTCAGTGCTGTCAGCTGGCTGGAGACAGGATCTGCTGCTGAAACTGTTGGTAAATATTTACAGTTCCTACCTGCTCTGGGGCTGTGCAGAGTGTCTTTGCCTTGGAAGCCAAAGGAACTTTGTCTTTGTGAGTTGGTTTGATTTTTGTATTTGAGGCTGTTACCAGCACGTCGAGCGTGCTTGGGGTCGCGGTCACAACGGCTGGGGGTGCCGTGGTGCCCTCAGCGTGTCGCTGGCCCTGTGCCACGGGGGCTCACTCTGCAGAGCCGGCACCAAATTCTTCGATATCGGTGACAACAAATGTGACAATCTTTTGCCTGGTTGAACAGACAGCTGTGATGCAGCCTTGGGTTACTGGTGGGCTGCTTCTCTAAACAGTGGAGTGACTCCTTTACAACAGGACTCTGTGCCTGCCTTTCATAAAGGGGTCCCTGAGGGAGGAAAGAGCCCTGGTGCCCGAGAGCTCCGGTTGCATTTCCTAAAGCCTAAAACAATGCTCACTGCTTCTGGGCTCTCTGCTCCTGGGAGGTGACTCTGCTCAGTGCTGGGAGTGGAAACCTTTGCTTTCATAGAATCATAGAATCTTCTGGTTGGAAAAGACCTTTGAGATTGAGTCCAACCACACCCATCATCTGTTAAACCATGTCCCTCAAAAACTCATCTACCTGTTTTTTTAAACACCTCTAGGGATGGCAACTCAACCACCTCCCTGGGCAGCCCCTGCCAGGGCCTGACCACTCTTTCAGTAAAGAAATTCTTCCCAATATCCAATCTGAACCACCCCTGGTGCAACTTATGGCCATTTCCCCTTGTCCTATCCCCTGTCACTTGAGAGAAGAGATCAAGTCAGTGGGGACTGAGCTCTGCACTGACTGTGTTCTGATGTCCACTGCCTCCTACTTTCTGCTGCCCCCTCACATTTTACCACCTGTGCTCCACTGGACTCTATTATTTCTGGAGAAGCAGGACCAGTGGACTGAACTGCATGGACTCTCCTATAAAACGGACCCTTTCCTCCCCTAAAAGCAAGGTGTTTACAGTGAAATGCATTGAGGCTTGAACCCCAATCTCATTAAATGCAATCTTCCCACTCTTGCAGGCACTCCTGGGTAACTGGTGCCACCAGATAAAGTTCATTCCTGAGCTCAAGCTTGTTGCCTCCTGCTCAGCAGCTGATAAGAGCCTTGCTTCGCTTCCATTAAAATGACACGGGAACACTCCAGTAAGACAGGTCTCTGCCTCTGTGCTGTCATTTAACCATTGCACAGTGGCACCTGGCACTGCTGCTGGTATTTGACATTCCCTTCCCTACAGATAGAGTTTACTGGTACCAGACTTTCAGGTACTGGGAAACGTGACTTGGGGAAAATGTGGAAGGAGCTCACATTTTTTACTGTTTATGATTTTTTTTAACCTGTAAGCAAATGAAGCTTTTGAAAGTTGCTTTAGGCTGTGTGAGGGCAGTTTCTGAGGAGCAGGAGGATGATTTGGTGTGACAGGTTCAGTTTCTGTAGGAAAACTGTTGGAAACATTGCCCTTTGGAGGAGTCCCCTTGGTAGCAGGGGTTCCAAAGGCATTCTCCCTTCTGGCTCAGGACCCTGGGTGAAGTGGGTTGGCTTGGGGCTTTCAGGCCCAAGGAGAACCTGTGGTCTGCTGCCAGCAGAGAGGTGTTGTGTTTGGCAGCACTGGCAGTTGAGGCACGGGGGGGGGGGGGGGGGGGGGGAATGAAGTGGGGCTGGAGCATGACCTGGAGACACCCAGGATGAGCTGCTGCTGGCTGGAGGCTTGGGATGAGTTTGGGATCACTGTGGGCAAGGAAGCCTGCCTCAAGAGGGTGGGTCTGGGGGAGGTGCAGGTGTGATGGGAGGAAGCTGGGCCTCTGGTCAGAGGGAAGGAGAGTGGTACTGAATGGGTGTGTTTGGGCTCTGCCTTCCCAGATGAGCAGAGCAGGAAGGAGCCTGGGAAAGGAAGGGCTTGTTTCACAGGGATGCTTGAGGTCTCCTCATTCACCTGCACAAATCGCCTGTCTTCCTGGTCAATCACCTCCCTCAACTTTCTGATTCACCTCTTGCTCCTGTTTCTCTGCCTTTTGTTGCAAATATTACTCAACTTTACCAGCAGCTGAATTCCGTTTTTCTTCCCATCTCTTGCACTCCTTGATTGCCTCTTCTTTACATCCACCTTGCTCCTCTCTTCCATTCCTCTTTTTTGCCTTCTCCCCTCCTCCTATCCCCCTTCTCCACTTTCACAATGCCTTTATCCTGGCAGTGATCCACCCTCTCTGGAAGCTGATGGGGTACAGCAGAAAGCCCCAGAGCTGCTACTTACCGTGCTGGCAGCTGCCCAGGCGTGTTTCTGTATCTGGTCTGCTCCAAAGTAGAGCGCTGTCAGACAGTGGTTTTGTCCATAGCTGTATTGTTTGCACTGTTTTCTCCAGCCTTGGCAGTCACCGTTCCCTCTCCTTCACCTCTTTGGGCTCTGCTCTGCTCTTTGGCAGTGCGGCCTGAATAACGTCTGCCTGGAAATTGTGGGGCTCTGCAACTGTGGTTTCACCTGTCCAAACAGTTCTGCAATAACAAAAGATGTGAATGTTAAATTACTGCTTCCAAGAGTTGAAAATCCCAGTCGCTGGCATCTGGACTCGTAATTACATGTCTCTGGTTTTCATGCTGCAGACAGAATAATATTGAGTCTTCTGTGGCTGCTGTAACTTATCAATGGGTAAACTTGGTCTTAGAGGAAAAAAAACACCCTTTCTCTTGCACCTGCAAGAATGAAAGTAAAGCAAGTGGTGTGTGAGACCTCACCTGGAGTCCTGCATCTAGTTCTGGAGTCCCCAGCACGAGAAGGACATAGAATTGTTGGAGCAAGTCCAGAGGTAGCCACAGAGATGATCCAAGGGCTGGAGCACCTCCCATAGGAGGACAGGCTGAGAGAGTTGGGGTTGTTCAGCCTGGAGAAGAGAAGGCTCCAGGGAGATCTTAGAGCAGCCTCCCAGTACCGAAAAGGGGCTCCAGGAAAGCTGGGGAGGGGCTCTTGATCAGGGAGTGCAGGGATAGAAGGAGGGGGAATGATTTTCAGCTGAAAGAGGAGAGATTGAGATGAGATCTTAGGGAGAAATGTGAGGGTGGGGAGGCCCTGGCACAGGTTGCCCAGAGCAGTGGTGGCTGCCCCATCCCTGGAGGTGTTCAAGGCCAGGTTGGATGGGGCTTTGAGCCCCCGATCCAGTGAGAGGTGTCCCTGCCCACGGCAGGGGGTGGGACTGGATGGGCTTTGAGGTCCCTTCCAGCCCAAACCATCCCATGATTCAACGGTCCGTAGCCTGTTCTCCCTGTGCCCCTGCTGCCCCTCCCTAAGGAAAGGGGCTTCTCTCTGCTTCTGACAAACTTGTGGTCCTTAATCCCGAAGCCCCTGGTGCCCCCTGGGTGCAGAGGAGGGAATCCCGGTGAGGTTGTGCGGCTTCAGCACCGTTTGAACCTGTGCGGCTCCAGGGTGCTGGGTGCGTCAGGATTTGGCCGCCGCGGCTGCAGTGCGGGGGGAGCGCCACGAGGGGGCGATGCGGGACTGCGGGAAGGGCTGCGGGGGTTCCGGGCTGCGGCTGGGGCTGAGCCAGGGCATCTCTGCGCATTGTTTGGGTTTATTTGCACATCAGCCTCCAGCATGAAGGAATTTCAGCCCGCGAGTGGTTTGCGAATTGTTGCCTGCTCCCCAAATATTCAGAGTTTGGCGTTTGCAGAATCGCAGGATGTCCTGAGCTGGAAGGGGCCCACAGGGATCGAGTCAACTCCTGTCCGTGCACAGGACACATTGTCCAAATGCTGCTGGAATATTGTCGGGCTTGGTGCTGTGACTGCTTCCCTGCGTGCTCCACCACCCGCTGTATAGTTTTTCTGCTCATGAGCCATCAGCTACTGCTTTAGAGAAAGGCAGCCCCTGCTCTGATGGTTCCCCGGGGATGGATATTATTGGCAAGACACCATAATAGGTTTTTTTTTCTTCATTCTGCAGCTGAAATAATATGTGCTTATACTGGCTATTATTTCTGACACTGGCTGTTTTATTAGTAATATTGAGAGTTGTGTCTTAATCAGCCGGTTCAGTATTGGCGGCAGCGCTGCTCCAGTAGCTGGGCAGAATGGGGATACATTTGGTAGAACTTTCTGCAAAGGCTGCTGAGCCTGTATTCTGTCAGTGTTCTCTTGTAACCTTAAAAATAACTAAGTAGTATTTGTGCACTTAGACTTTTTTTCCTCTCTCCCGATTCCCTGTCCTTTTGGCTTCATGAAGTTTGCTGTGTGTTAATGCAATTCTACTGTGTTGCACTGGACAGGTCGCTTTGTCTGCAAACAGTTCCTGCCAACAGTGGCCTGGGCTGCATCCAAAACAGTGGGACCAGCAGGGCAAGGGAGGGGATTCTGCCTGTCTGCTCTGCTCTGGTGAGACCTCTGAGTTCTCTAAACATAAATTTGAGAAGAGCTGGAAAATCCCTGTGGGGCTGGCCTGTGCCCCAAGGTAGCTGGGAGCTGAGCTCAATTTTTTTAAACTGGACTGAGGGTTTTTTTTTGAACAAACATCTCTTATAGATCAAGCAGAATTGTTTTGACACATAATTAACTTAATTTAGATGGTTTCATATAGTTCAGCAGCAGTTAAAAATCCTGGTTTTCCACCTGACCTGATATATTGATTCTGCTGGTGTTTCCTCCATAAATCTCTTTCTGTTTCTGTGCAGCTGTAATTGCGTTTGAGAAAAGGAAAATTGTATATGCCCAAGCCACCCAAAGTGCATAATTACTCCACTGAAATGCCTCTGGAGGTAAAGGTGAGCAGAGAGTCATCTGAGGCTGAAGTTTCTGGTTAGTTTCTGCCTGAGGCTGTGTACAAAGATGTAGGGAATAGGATGGGGGGACAAACCCATGACAATGCTGCTGAAACAGCTTTCACAGTCTCCTGCTAACATAGCAATGATGTGCAAAACCTTTCTAGCAGAAATCCCTTCTGTCTGGTTCACGTGGGGTAGGATTTCAGCAATGCCTTCTTCTGACCTTTTGTTTTTCAGATCAACCTTATTCAAGACCCCTGGGAGCTTTTGTTCTGGAAATCACCTGGTAAGTCCACAGGGAGTTTCCTTCCCTGATTTCTCATTAGTCAAAATCCACATTCTACAAGACAAGAGGGGTCTGGGTTTGTTTTTTTTTGTTCCCCCCCTGCCCTTTGGAGCGGTTCAAGTGTCTCCTGGAACAATTGAATGCTCGACCTGTGTTAATTTGTAAAAGGCAAGCTGGGTGTCAGGAATGTTGCATATACAGAGCCATCAGTTTGGTTCTGTTTGTGCTGAAGTGATGTGTGTATTGTGTGGAGATGTGGTTGCCTGGGGGACCGCACAGGAGAATTCCAAAGCCTTGATGCATGTTTCTGCACACACCTGACCTCGGTTTGTTTGTCTCCAGATCTGTGCACCAAATGCAGCTGTTCCTTCATGCTGTAACCAAGTGATTTTACTAAGAACTGAGTTAAGGCAGCCTGTTGTTGCTGCAGTAACTTTCCTATAGTGTAAATGCACATCAGCTTCTGTAAATAGGGAAGAAATTTATTAAATACCTGCACTGAACCTTTCTGGGACTTAGCTTTGTCGCCATCCTGCTTCCAGTAAAACCTTACTGGGGAGACTGGGCAGGCTGAGGGTGTTGAGAAAGATCTCAGTGTTCATTCAGCAGGCGCTAAATTCAGAAAAATCCCGATGCAGGGTCCCAGAACTGCACACACAGATGTTTCCTGCATGAGTGACTCTCAGGGACACCAAGTGAATCTCCTCTCCCTCTTCTCTGTGGGAGCTCAATGTGGAGTGGGGTTTCTCAACGCTGTGTTCCTTAAAACACCACATTCAGCAGAACCTGTGCGGAAGTAAATAGTCTGAGGAGGCAGCTCCTGCCCCTGAAGGGTGGCTGGGCCGTTATGCCAGCCAAGTTTATGAACACTGTGACTGTCTTTAGAGACGTGCCCTGTGCGTTGCGGCCGGGCCGTGGCTCATGGGACACCTCTCCTTGCACCAGAGTCCTTTATCTGCGCCTCTCTGCACAGCGCATCTGCTCAGCGGGAGGATTGCACCACTTGTGCAAGGGCCTAGGGTTAAACAGAATTCTTCCCTGCAGTGCTGGAAATCTCGATTTCCTGAGGGCTTTAAATCAGGCGTTGGGTGCCCGGAGTTTCTGTGATTTAAGCACTCTGCTCTCCCTGGAGCGGCCGTGGGGGTGAGGGAGCTCCAGTGGGATGTGTTCCCCTGCAGCTGTGTGCCAGGCTAGAGCAAGACCAGTGGCTCTGAAGGGTTTACTTGTGTTTGTGTGGGTCTTGAAAGGCTTCTTAAATCATATGAAGTTAATACAATGGAAAATGGATTCTCCCTGCCCGCCTAAGCAAGCCTTTAGTGATTAATGCTGTAAAGTAAAAACAACGGCAAGAAATTCAGTTTTATAATGTGCCGTGAATTCCAGGTCTATGAAAAATGTGTGCTTTGTAAAAGAAATTTTTCCTCCTTCACTACTCTTTCAAAACATTTCTTATCTCTGTAAAATCCCCTTGTCTCCACAGGTGCATTTTGATGCTAATGAGATTCATAGCTTCATAATTCTGTGTCTCTCTTCTTGCTTTCCTACAAGGCTAAACTCTGGTGCAGAGTTAGATGGGTTCTGCTGGAGAAAACTTAGCAGAAGAGAGGATTCACGCTTTGGATGTGAAATTAGGTGAGTGTTTTTCATCCACTGCTCTCCTGGAGATGTACTGTGTGCCGTAACGACTGAGAGCAAGGGGCTCTCCTGGTCTGATTGCTCCAGGAGTGATCCGCAAGCACACCTTCATGGCTCCATGGGAAGGCAAACTTCCAGCCCAGCCAGGCTGGTCCCTGCCCTGCGCTCGCACGGCTCTTGCTCAGCCCTGATCCTGGCTGTGTTCTCCACCTTGGCCTTCCAGAGGTTTATCCCTCATCTGCTGGGCTGAATGTAAACCAAAGTGATTTCTTTGAGTGAGAGGTTTGGGAGGCTCTGTTCCCAGAGGCTGCTGCTCAGAAATAAAGGCACCCTGTGGGGGAGGAGATGCTTCCTGCTCGTAAAGTGATCCTGAAATTGCAGATACGGATCATACACCTTGGGTGCTACACTATTTATGATGTGTGTTCACTCACCCAAGTCACACTGGCAGTGTTTGAATCAATTATCCAGGCAAAGCTCAAATTTAAATTGAATGAATAAACCCTTTACAGCTAAAATATGCCCTCTCCTTATCCTGATTATTTTTCTTTTTGCAATGGCATAGAACAGGTTGTTCTAATCTCATTGACAAGTAAAATCTTTTAATAGCCCTGGAGAGGAATAGTGCAGGGAAATGTGTGCCCTGCTGGCATCAAAGGTTTCTGTGGTTTGGGGACCTGTGCAGAGGGACTCGTTCTGGTGTCAGAATGAGCCTTTGTGGGCATTTTTCCTTAAGACTTCTCTGAGGTTTCGTTAGAGACAGGGCTGCCATGCCAACTGCAAGCCAAGGAAGGAGTGGATTGGAGCTTTCCTTCCAGGCTGGTTCCGTTCCACAGATGTTCTTGGAGCTGGTGCCTTTTCAGTACAGACCATTGAACCTCTCACTCCCTCGTCCCTGGCAGTTCAGGGATGGCGTTTCCACTCCCAGAGCAAATATTCAGCCAGTGCATGGAACCAGGTGCTTGGCATTCCTGGGGCTATAAATATTTGGGTGTTTTTCCCATCCCAGGGCAGGAATTCCAGCGCTGCTACACTGAGTGCTTGCTGCTTTGTTGGGATTTTGCTCTGCCCTCATCAGCTTTTCCCTTTGCTCTGGTATTCAGACACTCAGGATGGATCCTCTCTGTCAATCTGGGACTGACTTTGCTGGCAGCTGTTGGTTTTGGGCCCTCCTGAGGGAGGTACTTGTGCTGTACACCCCTCAGCATCCTTGTCTCTGAGTCCCTGGGAACAGGAGTTGGAGTACATGAAATGTAATAACCTTGAAATGTGTTACTGGTCACCGCGATGCTTCCCTGTGTCCTCAGTGTCTGTGTAATGTCCAGACCTCTTTTGAATCTAATTAACTTCTTGGCTTCAGAGCTGTTCTTTGGCAGAATATCCTGTGTTTGAATTGCCAGTGTGAAAATCCATTTCCTCCTGCCAGGTCTCCCAAAGCCAAGAATCCCTGCTTTAGCTGCCTATGCCCAGCTCTGTTTGCTGGAAGCCTGCTCCTACATGTTCTCTTTCTTTATTTTCTACCTCTCTGCTTATCCCCCAACACTGCCTGGGGCTGGCTGTGCTGGGGCAACTGGTGTGGTGACCCAGTGTGCTGGGTGTGTGATGGGACTGTCCCCAAGGTGACTGCAGTGCTGGGAGGTGCTTCCACTTCCAAAAACGCAGCCAGTTCCACCTCCCTTACCACCTTCTGCCACTCCTGGAGGCACTCCATGTGGCTCCGGACACCCTTTTGGCTTCCTGCTGGATGCTGAGGGATGGACTTGCTCCTGCATTTGTGTAACAGAGGTTGGTTTGTGCCCTGTGATGTTGCTGCCAGCTGTTGAGCATCAATATTCTAGATTTTGTTATAGGGCTTCTTGCACGTGTGGTGTGTTTATAGGGGGAAAAACTGCAAATAGAATGGTTTGTGCCCAAACTTGCCACTCTCCAGAACCTGAATTTCTCTTTCCCTATCAGATTTTGTGACTGGCTTCAGAGCCCAGCTTTGGCTGTTTAGCAAACATCCATTCAATATATCATATGGGGAGCAGCTGCCGCTCGCTGCCGAGCCAAGGCACATCAGATAAAATATTGCTCATTTATTTGGTTTGGTAGAAATAAAGTTGCTGTAGTGGAACATCATTACAGGCTGTTCTTAATTCACCTCAGGGCTATTCCTAATAGCAGCACACAATTCTCCTGTGACAGTCTGAGTGAATGAGATGGGTGTTTTGATGTCAAGCTGAATGTAAGAAAGGGTTTAGGAATCAAAGCTTTGAAAGAGAAATAACTGCTGTTTGTGCTGTGATACTGGAAGAGGTCCCTGTTTTATTATTAACACTGTAGCTATTGAAAGTCCTGACACTTGTTCCTCGGGGACTGGAAGCAATTCAAGCCATGAAATACTGTTTCAGCTCAGCCTTTTACAAGTCCCTGCGTGTTGGTAAAGCTGGAGGTGGCCTTGATATCGAGCGGAGGCGCTCAGGGCTGGCAGTCTGATAATGTTGGATTTTTCAGCTGTGTGGCAGCTGGGAGCCCTGTTCCTGCCCAGCTCCTGGCTCACAGCAGATAGCGGCTTTGTCCAAGCAGAGCTGTTTATGAAAAGCTGTCCAACGCATTGCAATTTGGACTCATTGCTCTGCACAAATGTTGTCAGCATAAACACTCAGCCATGGGGCTGGGGCACCTGCAGGCGTGCTGCCTGTGGAGCTGAGGGGAGGCAGGAGGCTGCTGCTTTAAAAAATGAAACAGAAAAGGAAAAGTGATGGGCGAGGGGGAGAGAGCGTAGAGCTGGTGTGTGTTTTCTTTGACAAGGAACAGGCATCTAATCAGGATCCTCCGCAGAAAATTAAATCTTGCAATATCTTATCTGCTCCTTGCATCATGGCTTGGTGAAAAGAAGTGAGGGGAGCATGTGGATCTGGAGATATTTCCGTATCACAGACAAGAAAACTGCCAAGATGTTGCTATTTGTGTTGTATCTCTAAATGTCCAATCACCCGTGTGAGGCAGCGGGCATTGCGCCTGCGTTTGGCTGTGGAAGGGAGCCGTGTGTCCTGCTCTGCCACAGCAGTTTTTCTGTGTCCTTTCTACTTTTAATTAACCTCTATAAAACAGAGGTAACGGGTGGGAAACGTATGGTGGCTCCAGCTCCCAGAGCAGCAGCTTGTGTTGCTGAGAGCAATAAAGCTTGCAATGTAAGAGCAGTGCCTGGATTCCTCTGTGCTGAGTTGTGTGTTGGTTGTCCAAACGGATGCTCTTTGTCACAGCTGGGGTACAGGCTCTGCCCTCGCTGCTGCTGTCATTTAGCACGGGCAGCACTGTGACCCTGGCGTGCTGGGTATCAGAAGTCTCTTTGCTGCTGGCTCTGAAGGACACGGTGTCAGAGGCACACAGAATCCAGTGTGAGTGACAAGATCTCGTGGCTCCTGGGAAGGAATGAACAACAGGAGCAAATGATTTACAAGTCCCCGGTCTTACCCAAGTGCAAGTCTGGGGAGCGGGGCTATGTTTTCCATGCAGCAGCGTGGCTGATGCCTGTGCTCATATTAACACTATCCCTCTCCTGCTTAGCAATGATTGCTGCTGGAAAAGAAAAAGGAATTGTCTTGGAACAGCAAAACCCAGGGAGCAGAGCTCTCTGCTAACAGCTGGCAATGACCTTGGTTGTGTGCTGTTGTAACTCAGTGAGGGTGTTTTTCCTTGAGCTCCATGACACAAGCTCAAACAACCTCAAGACCTCATTCAATGCAATGTGTTTATGGCAAAGGGGAATTTTTTTTTTATTAGGACTCTCTGCTCCAAGTAAACCTCCTCAGTGCTAATCTCCCATACATAAAAGTTCCTTAAAATACTGGTGATGGAGCAGTTCAGTTGTGTTTCCGCACTATCAGTGCCTGCAGCTGGCTGCCACTTCTGATGCACGTTGATGTGTGGCACATTGTAAACCCTTCACTTGGTTTCTAATGTCTCACTAAAATCCCTACTGGGACTTTGATGGGAGAAGATTCCACTCCAAGTGCCTGAATTCTTAAGGTCGCCCAGCCTTATCTTGTAGTCGGAGTGGGGAGCAGCTGCCTTGGGCAATGAAACATCAGTGGCAGCAAAAATGTGTGGTGATTATTTATGGTCTGAGCAGCTGCTGGGGAACGGCCAGAGCCTGGTGATGTTTCCAAAAAGAAGAACTGGATCCAAGGCACTCCTGGCGCTGCCTGCTGTGGTTTGGCCATTCGTTATCCGTGGTGATCCAGCTGCAGCGCCTGTGTGATCCTGTGCGCCAGCTCCAGCTGCAAACATCTGCACCCCCAGGGTCCGCAAGGCCGGGGTCCCCGGGCACGCCCTGCGCCGCCGCCAGCAGGGGGCGCTGCAGCCCCGTTGCCGCCCGCAGCCCGCAGGGGGCGCTGCAGCGCCCCGCGCCGGAGCGGAGCCGCCCGCTCTCCTCGGGGCCGCGGGTTCGAGTACCCCCCCGGGCGGCTGCGGATGTTTTCCTGCTCCCTGCACCCAGCGTGTCCCTGGGTGCTTCTCCCCTGTGCTCTTGCTCGCTGCAGGGCGTGGGTGCATTTGACCAGCCCCAAAGACGCCTCTCAGGGCCGGGCAATATGCTTCCGTATTTGGGCTCTGGTGCTGGGTTTGCTCCCGTGCGAAACACCGCACTTTCTCACTCACCTTCACCAGTTTTCCTCTCTGAGAGCTGGGGGTCTTACCCTTTTTGCATTGAAATTCCCTCTGGTTTGCAAGCAGGGGAGCCAAGGGAAGGTGCGTGAGGTCTGTAAGGTCTCTCTGTAACGCAGGAGCTGGGCAGGGGGTGTGCGCTCCAAATCACGCACCCCGGTTGTAGGAGTGAGTTGGGATGCTGAGCCCCGGCGGCGGCAGAGCCAGGACAGCCGCGTGCCCGTTCTCGCCCGCTCCAGCCTGTGCTGGGTGTTCTCCTCTAACGTCTCTTTGTCTCCTCGTTTCAGGCTCACACTGGTGTTTCGAGGCTTCTGCCCTGAGATGGGATCCTTGTCTAGCTGACACTAGACTGACCACGGGAGGGAAGTAGCATCTGGGTGAGTCAGACCCCAGTCCTACTGTCAGGATAATTAACTCATTAGGGATGTCTGTTTAACATGAACTCACTGTCTTGTTTTAGCTGCAGTTTCTTTACAGCAGTTGGTATCTTGCTAGAAACAGACATTTATTTACATAATGCTGACTCCAAACCCCTGACTGCCTGTCAGAGCTGTAACTTATCCCTGAGGAATGTCTGGACAAAGCACAGCACTAATTCTACCACCTGTGCTGATGGTGGTTCCAAAGAGACCCCATCAGGTCTCTATTAAAAACTGAGAATAAGACAGAAAGCCTAAAGTCTTTACTTACAGGAGATGTATGTGTGTAATGTAAGCTGCTGCTGATTCTTCCTGCGGATTAATAGAGATGATCAAGGACAATCTCACTCAATATTACTTTTCTTTTTGTAAAGTGGAGCTTCCCCAAACCTGAGGGAAGTCAAAAGCATGACATGGAGTCTGTGTTGCTCTCTTTCAGTCAAATGTAAATAGTTGTCTTTATTTTCAAAGTCTCTGTTGGTATTGTAGTGCTGACACTTTCTGAGACAATGGACAGAAATCCATTTTCCAGGCTGGGAGGAAGGCAAAAAATAAATTGGAAGAATGAAGAGTGAGGAAGAATTGAGGTGTTCACGGTGCTTGCAGCGAAGTGATTGGAAGTGATGGGAAGGAGGCAGGAAAGGCATTCATTTGTTTAAAATATAGGACTAGACGTGACTTTAAGGTGCACATTACATCCCTGAGAACTCCATGCTGCTGGGGCAGGCACCAGGCAGCACACGTGCAGGGGTGCCCATGCAGACCAACTGCCTGCAGACACACAGGTTTCACCCCAGAGCCGGGCTGTGAGCCCGTGCTGTCCCATGGGGGGAGGTGACGGCCTCTCCTCCTCACTGACGAAGCCTCAAATATCAGGGGGTTTGTGGCAAGTGGCCAAGAGGGACCAGATGAAAAAGGATGTGCTGGGGAATCTGGAATGTGCCAGACCTGGAGATATCAAGGTGCAAGATGACCAACAATATCCTGCAAATCTCAGTGAAAGCAGCTCCCCCGGAGCTGCAGGGGAAGGGTTTGCAGGGCTTCTGAGACTTTCTTGCCTTGGTGTGGCTGGTTCCCCCTGCGAGTCCTTTGGCTGCTTTTGGTGTTGTGTGTGGAGCTTTGATGCCTTGGTGAGGCCTGAAGGCGGTGGCAGAAATGCCTTCAGTTTCACCCTGCAGCTCATCACCTTGCTCCTGGCTCATGAGGTTTGCCCCTCTTTGGTGGCTGATAACGTTACATTCCTTTTACTTCATTTTACCTCAGAAGCAGAAAGGTTTCTGTCTATAAGCTTCCCGGGCCATTGGTTTGTTGTTATCCCATGGCAGTGATTTTACTCTGTCTCGCTGTTTGTGCTCGGAATGGGGATACATCCAGCAATCAGTGCTGCTGCTCCTGCTCCTTCTGACAGGCTCTTCAGAGCTGCTGTCCCCGAGCCTCGTCGTCTTCCTGTGTTTTTCCTGCCTGTGTTCTCTGCGTGGCCCTTCCCAAGGTTACGTCTCTGTTTCTCCAGTTCCCTGTGTAGGAAACTGCACGGGTGAAGGATCAGACACAAAGTGAACGTGGAAGGGGTGCTTTTGACGTCTGCCCACGCACAAGATGCCACAAGTCCCTGGGACGTGTGCTGAGCAGGAGCCCTGGGTCAGCCCGAGCCTGGGATCGCTTTGGCAGGGCTCACTGTTGTTGGGCAGTGATTGGGGTTAATTAAACTGCTCTGCCCGTGTGGACTGCTGAGAGGGGAAGCTGCCCAAGCAACTGTGAATCTGGCAGTGGGGATTGTGGGCTGCCCACAATCCTGGGCTGAAGCCCAGTCCCAAAACTCGAGGGGGGATTGATTCCTTCTGTCTTTATGAAGCCCCTCCAGCTCCTCTTAGGAGTTTTTAGTTCGAGTTTTGACCAATCCTGTTGCTAGAAATCAGCTTTTGAGGGTGGCACTGAGAGGATTCATTCATCCCAAACCAAACAAGAACACAGGTAACTTTACAAAGACAGAGGCTTCACTAGCACAGCCTTTCTGCTTAGGACAGTTCGGTGCATTACACTGGGCTGGGGAGGTTAGAGAGGGGTTCCCTCCTTCCATTCCCATGAGCAACTTCATAAATGGGAGTGGAAAAAGCTCTCTGCTGAGCAAGGCTGCTTGCAATAAAGCAGAGTACAGCATCCAAGGTCACTTTTCTACGTATGTGTTTTCCATCCTCTGGACAGCATTGCTGCTTTTTATTCACTGCATAACAAGGAAGTAACTTGTATTCCTGTAGCCTGAAAACCTCTGGAATGTATCAAACCCTTTAACTGTCATTAAGATGTGCTGGCGTTCTTCAAACTGGGGTGGAAAAATTCTGAATTTTCTTTAAGGTTGCTTGAATCTTAGTTTGAGATGTGTGCAGTTCTCCCACGTTTTTGCCAAGCTTTGTGGCTCTATATGTTAGAGAGAAGAAAAATCAGTGAATTAAATAATATTTAATAAAAAATATAGTATTTAGTTTAATGTTACTCTTCTGAAGTTCCTGGTGCTGTTTAACTGCCATCTGTCTGAGCTGTGAGCTTGGGGTGGCTCTGAATGCCAGAGGCACCGTTCCTCTGCGGGCGTTGCTCTTTCCATCAGTCCTTCCACTTTCCAGCATTTGTGTTGGGATAATCTCTTCCAGAATTTCTTGCAATGCTTCATTTTAATATATATTCCCTTGTCATTGTAGAACTGAATTCAGCCTCCCAGTAAGCGATAGCTAAATCACTGCTTCAAGGAGAGGATGAAATACGGGCGCGTGAGAGGGAGGCAGAGGATCTGACTGAATGAGAACTCAAGCAGCAGGAAGAAATATCTACAGCAAGGTATGAAATGTGCTGCTTTCCTTGCAGCTTCTGCTGTGCTGCTGGCACGACGTGTGCGTCGGGTGCGAACGCGGGTGTCTGCCTGCTGCCAGGTTACCTGATTTGAGAGTGCTGTGACTGTGCAACAGCTCAGGTGATCTTCGCACACGCAGCGGTGTCTGCAGCAGTTTGGGGATCTGCTGCTGTACACGCTCAGTAGCTGCCTTTGCCAGCAGCAATATTCCTGCAGTGTGTACGAGGCTGGAGTAGAGCCTCATAAAGGCTTCGCCGTGGACACCTATGGTGACAACTCAGGCTGGTTGAGGCCTCACTTGGGTGAGGCTCTTGGAAAGGAGAAGTGAGGAATGGTTGTCCCAGGCAGTAAAAGTACATTAGGGCAAGCAGCAGTGCCAGCAATAAGAACAATAAGTGTAAATCAGAGACAAGTGGGAAGGAAATGGGAAAAGAAGAACTAGAGGCACTGGTCGGCTGTGGGCACTGCCATGTGCTGGAGAGGGACCGGCTGCCTGGGTGCCTGCTGCAGGCAGGACCCTGCTTGGGTGCCTCTGCACTTTGCTCCCCACCAAGGGGCTCTGGGAGATGCTGGAGGTGAGCCTGTAGTGTTGCTCTGTGTCTTTTCCTCACTGACCAAATGCTGCTGCCACGATCTCAGTGGGTGTCTCTTGTGGTGGAGGTGATTTCTGACTTCACTCCGCTGCTTCAGCCTTCTTGGGGGGCTCAGTTCTTTCCTGGTTTCTGGGTTTCTGGGGCTGGATGGTTGCCAGCACTCCGTGCGCAGGCCAGGTGGGTGGGTGTTAAATAAAACTGGAAATAGTACGGTGTTTCTGTGATGGGGTTGGATCTGAGCCCTCGGAAGTGTGTGCTCAGGGACCTTCTGGCTTGGTGACTTTGCTGTTATTGCAATAAAACACCTTGTGTGGTATCAAAGAGCATCTTACAACTATTTTTTGCTGCTTTCTGTATGCCCATGGGAAAGTGAGCCCAGACCTTGCTGTGGTGGTAGCAACTTTCTCCTGACTTCAACCTGGATGTGTTCACTTGTGCTTGTTTCTGTGCCAACATTGTCCCTGAGCATGAGCAGCTCTCCTTTCCCATCCCAGCATTTACCTCTCTCCTGTGTTTGTGGAAAACGATCGTATCTCAGCTCGTCCTCGTTCCGCAAGGCTGAGTGCACCAGCCCCTGCAATTCCCAATCATCACGGCAGCCTTTTGCTGCCCAGTTTCCATCCGAGTCCGTCCCTGTTGGACATAGTGACCAGACTTGAACAAAGTCCCCAGATAAGATCTTCCTGGCGCCCTGCACAATGGAGACTTCCAAGAAGCCTGGCCAAGGTGTCCACTGAGGGATGAGATTTTCATCCCTGCTGGCTGAGATTTTCCTTTGAAGTCCACTGTTTGTGCTGCCCTCCAGCTAGCGTGAGCATTGCTTATTCACAATGGTGTTTAGTGTTGGCTTTAGACGTTTCATTACAGCCCCATTTTTTACAGTCAGTTCATGGCACTCCACAGATAAAACTGAAATCAATTTGAAGCTTGGTCTTAAAGCCAACCTTTATCAGGTTTCTGCAACTTCTCCACATTGCTTTTTGTCAAGAAAACCTTCTTCCATATTGCATTTGAAGCAGGAATGTGCATTATAAGTCCTACAACTCGTCAAGGGCTGGGAACAATAGATCCTTTCCTCCAGCTGTAATCCTCCTGGAATCTGTGCCCATGCGCTCTGGGCGCTGCCATCCGTGACCCCGCTGCCCCGTCAGCCTCTGGTCAGGTTTAGATGCTGCAGTAATTCTCATCATTTCCTAAAAAGTTGGTTTTCTCAGAGTACTGGGATCCCCACTGGGGCTCCGTGACAGGGCATCCCTTTCAAGACATTAGAGGTGGGAAAAGTGGTGTTCAAGTTCAGGCCAGAAAGGGAGATGGCAGCCCATCAAGTCAGTGGTGACGTTGCCTCATATAAATCAAGAGAGGTGGCAGCTGGGTGGTGTTTGCAAAGAGCAAGAGTATAAAGGGATGCTGCTCCTGAGGTGTGGAGGCTGTGAGGAGAAGCTGTGTCTCTGCTTGCAGAAGAGCAGCTCCTTCCATCGCAGTTGCAAGGACAAAACGGAGGACAAAGCAGAGATCTGGCAACTTCCAGAAGAGCCTGAGCAGCCCCGAGAGCACTTCTCAGCTGATTGCAGCCGCTGCAGGTAATGACACCCTCTGCACATCAGAGCCTCAGCTGGGGAAGGCTGTGTGGTGACCAGGAGACGTGTGTGGCAGCAGTGCCCTCACCTCCTGCTCTGGGAGGACACGCACAGTGTGCTCATTGCTTGGCTTTTTCATGCTGAGAGTTCGCTGTGCACCAAGCTCCTGATCATCTGCTGATGTCTGTCATTGCATAATTAAATTTATGTTAATAATTATTGCTTATAACTTCATAGTTGTCTTATTTTTATCCCCTGAGCTTTAGTTTGTTGCTTTTGAAAGTTAGAAATAACTTCCTAAAGTAACAGAAATAACAACCGCTCAAACACTGGTTCCAGGGAAAAGCAGTTTGGTTTCTTTTGTGCGAACAGGTAGAATATTTGGGGCAAGTCACAAGGACAAGGAAGGGGCATTTACTGACCTGTGCTTGGAGTCTGTCATGCGTGGGCATGAGCAAGGTCTTGCTGTCCCAAGCCCCAAACTTGAGTAGAATCTTGCTGGAGGGGTTTCTCGCTTGACCTCTTCCCTCGTAAAGGCACTGGGATCTCTCCTGGGAGGCTTTCCCCCTACTTTTCCCTCTCATGTCTGCCTTGCCAGCAGGGGAGTCTCCTGAACGTGATGATTTCGAAGCTTTTTGGAATCGTCTTTTTCTGTGGCCTCTTCTCGTCCTCTCAAGAAGTCATCTCGGGTTTGTCCTACGCCATCAGCCAGGTGGCGATGGAGAATGGTAACTGGGAAACACAAGTTATGTTTATTATGAAAGCCATGTGGGACTGTGATGTGGAGTGAAACCTCCTGGATGTGTTCATCTTTATTTTATAGTTCCTCCAGGCTGCAGACTTTGCTTAGATCTTCTGCCAACCCTCGCTGGGTTCATGGGTCAGGGAGCTCTCTCAGCTCCAGAACCAGGGCACATTTCGGCCCCAAGCAGCCACATAGAATTTCAGGGCTAGTTCTGGGTTATTTCCTCTTTCTGTCTCGGTTTCTCGTTTCCATGTTAGAGCGGCTGATATCTGGCAAACAGCTGCTGTGAAGTTCAGTGGCTTTGTTAATATTTGCAAAATAAAAAAATAATCAGAGGCTTGTTTCAAAGTGTTTCTATTTGCAACAAAACTCCCTTCACAACTGGGAAACCAGTTGCGAGTTGAACCACTGCTCCCACTGAGGGGCTGCTGCTGGTGTTGCACAGCTGCGCTGTAATATTGCAGTTGGAGGTTTGGGACACTCTCCACTGCTGTCCCTCCTGGTTAATGCACCAAGGGCAGTTTTAGTTTAGTGCACACTGTAAAATATCATCCCCTGTGAGATTTGATTGCAACAAGGCAGCTGATGACTTCATTGGGAGTTTTGGGGAGCGGTGGGGCTTTGTTGTGCGACTCCTTTGCCAGGACAGGTCTGAGTGGAGAGAGGTCATAGCTGCAAGCGCTGGTCCTCATGCAGGGATGTTTTCCAGTTCTGTCCAATGCCATACTCCAGGACGGCCTTCTCCAGCAGCACATGCAGGGCCTGGTGCTCCCAACCATCATCAGTGACGGGGATCTGTTGAGCTCTCCAACCAGCATCACTGGGTAAGTGGGGAGCATGGGCTTCTTTGTGAGTGTACCTTCACCCGCAGTGCTGACGTGATGAAAGCTGAGCTGCAGTTGGTGTGGTTGGTCCAAGTGGTTATCCTGGGTTTATTTTGATACTGAATTTCTGGTCTGACAAAAGTTTTCTGTGTGGTGGTGAGGTGGCTGGTGAAGCGCACTGCAAATTGTGGGTGCAGTTGCAGAATGCTGTTGATATCAGAGATGCTTGGCAGCACTGAGAGAGAGTGAGGACAAAAAGCTGACTGCTCTGTAAAGCTGGCATCCACCCCAGTCTGATTCTAGGTTGCCTTCTTTTGGGATTCAACTGCAGACTCTGTCACTCTGGGGCTTGTATCTCTTGCTTACAACACTCCTGCCTCCAGCTGGAGGTGGCTGTGCTGGTGTGGGCACTGTAGTTTCCTCAGTGCATGCAGCTGTTCAGCTGTTAGAAAGTGCTTTTAATTTGTGCCAGCTGTTGCTGTTTGCAGGCTACACCTTGTCAAGGTTCGGCTGCCCAAGCTGTCAGTGCTGCTGGTATCAGGAATCGGGATCAAGGTGACTGTCTCTGCAAGGCTGCAGCTCAGTGGCAACTGGTGAGTGTGGTGCTCCATGGTTGCTACTAAGGAAAAACCCCATCCCCAAGCTCCTCATTGTGCTACATTTTGCATCTTTGGGGGATTTCTAGGTGTTTCTTACCTCTAACAAAGTTGCAGAGCAGAACAGGCACCAAAAGCTGACTGGTGGCATTTGTAATGCCTTGCAGGTGGTGGAGATGCAGTTTGCTGCTGGCTTTGCTGAGGTTTCTTTGATTAGAGGGTTAGAGAAGAAATCTGCTAAATGCTGTTACTCTTTTCAGCTTGATTGGCCTCCTCCCAGAAGCAATTGATATCTTTGTGGATGTGAAAATTACTGCAAACATTAAATGCACAAATTTTGAATCGGGCACAGTCCAGGTCGTCATTGACGACTGCCTCTGCGTCCTCGGCACCGTGAAGATCAGTCTCCTTTCTGGGTAAGTGCTTGTGCATTTCTGTTTTGCACTGCCTGCGGTCGTCTTCTCTTTATCCATTGATCCAGGACACAGATGGTGCTGAGCTGATACAGAGCCGGGCTGTAGGGAAGTAATTTCTTTCCCATTGCCAAAGCCCTTTGCTTCAGTGGAACTGGCCGAAATTTTGGCTGTTGGAAATAAGGGTTAATTTGCCTTGTTTGTCCATGGAGATTTTAAGATCTCAAATATGAAGTTTGCCACCTCTTCCAGTGCGCTTTCTCTACGCTCAGGTAGTGCATTGCTGTCCAAAGGGGAGGAATGATAGGGCAGGGCCTGTCCTGGGAAACAGCACCATCGCTTGCCCTGGTTTTGTGCTCTGCCTTTGGCTGCTGTCACAGAAAGATGCTGGGCATACGGATTCCTGGGCTGACAGCTGCGGGGCTGTGTAATTCCACACCGATGTCCCATCTCTTGCTCAGACTCATTAAATTCTTGGCAGAAAAAATTTGCTGACTTCATGTATTGGTGAACGCAACAGAAAATTGATCATGGGGAAATATTTTCTTTTATTGCTTTTGAATTACTCACTTTTCAGGTTCATTGAATTTCTCCTAATTAATTTTTGCATTCTGCATTATATTTCAATCAGTGCAGCAGCTGGTTTGAAAGAGGCTGTGTAAGTGAACAGAGGAACACGACTCACCCGCTCTGGGGGTCATATTTTAAGTCTTGGCAGGATTAAAGTGATGATGTGTGGGAATTTATCTCCCTGTAGGGTAAGGGGGGAGCACGGATGTACATGATTGGCTTCATGGCAGCTCCTCAGATGTGCCTAAAGGCAGAACTTGGGCATAAATAACAAGATGCATTATGAATTCCTGCTGTCTGTGGCTTGCCAAGTGTGCTGCTGCATGTTCTAACTCAGTAGTCCAGAAATATATTGATTATCCAAAGTAAATGGCTCTGCACTGCCTGCAGGCATCAAGCATCCCAGAGTGATCTATTTAGCAGCAGTGTTGGAATATTTACCCAGCAGATTTCTCCTCTTGTCATTCCACATGTAAATTGTTTGTTTCCCGTAACTAACATGCAGATATTTCATAACAGCTCCGCCTTCACTTAACTACAGCTCTGATTTAACTACCAGAGAGAGACAGCCAAACCCAGGTGATGTTGTGAGAGGGTGGCTCCTCTCATGCAGTGGGGCATTAGCCCAGTTGCCCTCTTGGTGAGGCGACCAGTTTGTGCCCTCCCTGCCTTCTGCACAGCCCCTGCTCTTGCCAGTGGAGCTGCAGCAGTGTCCCTGGGGGTGACTAAGGACGTAGCAGAGTGTAAAATGGAGGCTTGAGGTCTTTGGTCTCCTATCCTAGAGCTGTGTTTGAAGTGACTGGGAATTTTTGTTTTCCTCCTTTCCAGCTTACTGTCTGTATCAATAAAAGATGTAATACTCGCCCAGCTGACAGCAACTCTGCCCGGTCTGGTAAGCCTGAAGGGAGCCCTCCTTTCATAGCTGGAAGGCAGAATACCAGGAACAGCTTGTTACGAGGTCACAGCAAGCAGCCCCATCTCTCTGTGCTGCTCTCCCCTGTCCCTGCCCTGTGCTGCTCTCCCCTGTCCCTGCCCTGTGCCCCTCGGCAGGGATGCCTGTGCCCAGCCTAGCTGCTGCCGTGCCCCCAGCCAGGCAGCAATGCCTGAACCATTCCCCAGATCCAAGCAGTCCCCTTCCATGGGGTACCATGGCTCCTGGGATGCTCCGCTGCCCCCAGATCCTTCCCAGCATCCCAGGCTCTCCCCTGTTGCCATGCAGCACCTTTTTCCTTGGGGTTTTAAATGATAAGGAGTGGGTCTGCTCTGGCTGTCGGGTGCTGGCTCCCAGCAAGGGGATGGCGAAATGGGGTGAGCAGCTGCATTTCTGCTCTGTGTTGCAGCTTTGTCCAGTATTCCATATAGTCATCAACACTGTGAACATCCAGCTCATGGGCACCATCAACTGTAAGTTTCTTGTGGGGGATGAGGTGCTGCCTCCTCACCTTCCCTGCAGACCTGTGGTGGGAAGAGCCCTTTTCCACTTCCAGTCCATAAGTGTGTCAGGGAAGAGCTGTCCTGCAGGGCTGTCATTGAATTCACACCTGAGTAGTCCAAGTGAACTGCTCTCACCTTGGCCCTCCTTATACCATTTTTATATGTCACCCTTGAACTGAGTTGATTTGATGTTCTTTTGGAGCTGCATTCTAAATGCAGATCCCACAAAGCTGATTTAGGGGATGTTTTGCCCATTTTGAGTAGCAGCGAGCATCCCACAGAAGCGCCTGCTCAGGGCTGGGCCGTGGCTGTGAGGTCTGGTTGGGGCCCGTGGGGTCAGGGCAGGGGTTTGTGTTGCTGCTTATTTCCTGATGCATTAACGACCACTTTTTTCTCCGTGAAGCCGTGGTGCCAGTCGGCAGATCAGGAACGATTCACTACCAGCTGGCCAGCCTCCCCTTTACCTCTGGCTTGTTCCTTGGGCTGGATTTGGATGTAAGTTAATGCTGGGTGACAAGACCCTGCGAGTGTGGCTGCAGAGTCTTGCCTTTCAGCACTGCTCCCTGTCGTCCTGTGGGAACAGTTGTCTTCCAGTATAACCACGTGTAGGAGCTGCCCTAATGCCTTGTTCTGGAAATGCTGGATAAATATTTAGACCCTTATCCAAATCACCACTAAGTGGCTGTATGTACTTTTCTTCAAGCCCTCTTTCGCTCTGTTTGCAAACTGAGGCTGCCTGTCTGGTGTTTGTAGCTGCTGGGACAGCATCTCTCATCCTCTCCCTCACTCTGTAGACTGGCTGTGGGTGCTTTTTGCCTTTGCTTTTCAGTTGTTACGGTGTGTGAATGCTAAACCAAGCTATGGATGGATCTTTACTGTCTTACTGGGAAAAGCAAAAAATAAACAGTGCTTTCAAACAAGAGAGCTTAAATAAAAGGAAGTGGCTAGCTGGGCCGTGAGCAATAAAGAATAGCATGGGCCAATAGCCCACGGTGCAGGCTGTGCGAGCAGTGCTGCTGCTCTTGCTGACGTGCAGGTGCTCCATTGGGATTAGTCTTTGCCCCCCACCCCCAGATGGTCGGGGTTGGTCTCCTTAGCAAGGAGGTGGTACCAGTGTGGGTCCGTTGTAGAGCCAGGGAACAGCTCCTGCTTCCTGGGCGTTGGAGGGAGGGCAGGCAGTGCCCTCGCGGCTCCTGGAGAGAAGTCTCAAGGCTGAGATGAAGCAGTGCGTTGTGATTTGGACAGAGCGTGTTATTGGCTGAGAACACCTCAGTTACACACTCTGGCCTTTGTCTGTTAAACGTAGAGGGAGTTGTGCAGAGTCCAGGGCTCTCCCTGCCGTCTGGGAGGAGGGCTGTTCCAGCAGCAGCAGGCAAGGACCCTGCACTCTCTGGCTTGAGGATCCTTTGATCTCCTGTCCCGGAGGTGTTTGTAGTGACTGGGGCGGGTTAAACGTCTGTGAAAGAGGGTGGGTTAAATGTCCCTGTTGCCTCTCTTTGCAGGGCTCAGTGAAGCATGTGGGAGGCAGCATCATCCCCCATGACTCGTCCCCCTCCACTTTGCCTCCTCTGATTGACAACCTTCTGACCCTGACGCTGCGCCAGGGATTTCTCAACGCTGTTCTGGCCCTCCTGGTGCAGATACCGCAGCAAATCTTGCCCTGCACACCAGAATCTGTGAGTGTAGCAGCACCACTGGGGACTGGCTCTGGAAGAGCAACCAGGCTGGCTGGGAATGGGGACAGAGCGGGAGAGGGGGGCCCTGGAAGGATGGGTGTTGCTGGAATCGGCTAGAGCACTCACTGGGGCTGCGGGTGCTTTTCTTCCACCAGTTCTCCGGTGCCAAACAGCTGCAAGATGCCATCTCTGCCCTCATTCCTGCTGAGGTGAGAGATTTCTGCTGGCGGGAGGGTTTGTGTCAACTTGCCAGGTCTAAGACCACCCAAGTGATGCACCCAGACATGCTGGGATGCTGCTGCCAAAGGCCTCCAGTCTTTTGCCCCCCCGCCCCCTCCCCCTTGGCCATGCCAAGTTTGCCCCGTGGCTGAGCCATGCCAGCGTAGCTCGAGACTGCCCTGCTGCCAGCCCAGCTGATGGGAGCAGGTGAAGGGACTGGAGCCCACTCTCCTGTGTGCCATTGCTGTAGCCAGCCTTCTCCTGCTCCCTCAGCAGAGCAGCTCCTCTCACAGCTATCAGTTGTTGACAGGAAGAGCTGGTAAATATCTGGCATATCCTGTTTCCTGGGCACCATGGGTGTCCTCTTATGGCCACAGCCCCCTTTGTGTCCATCTTGGCTTCCTCAGTCCCTTAGTGCCCACAGGAAGGAGTGCAAACCTGTCCTGCTGGACCTATTTGCTCTGTATGTTTGGCTTGTCCAAGGTCTATGTGACCTCGGAGGAAGCCCTACAGAGTTGTGGGCTGTGAGACTTCACCAGAGCACTGCTGGTCCCCTGCCTGGCCAGTGTGTTGCATGCGGGTAGCACCTCCATGCGTCCTCAGTTCCCACAGTGCTCTGCCTGCCGTGGGACCAGTCCTCTGACCATCAAGTTATTGTTGGGGAAACCAGCCATCATCTTGGAAGAAAACAAAGCCACCATTGAGGTTTCGCTCTTGGTTAATTTGTCCATGAAGCCTTTAGATGGATCCATCATCACCCTCCTGCTGCTGAGGGCTGTAAGTGTGCATGGAGAAACCCCAAACTGGTGAAGCGTGCGGCCAGATGAACGACTGGCAGCTGCGATGGGGACGTCTCCATGGCCTGATCCTCTCTCTGTCTGCTTGCAGGACCTCCATCTGAACATCCAGGTGTCCATTAGTGGAGGCAAACTGCTGCTGGTCCTGAACCTGGGCAGGTAGGCTGGCCCTGCAGCGAAGGCCCCTGCATCACCCCACCTGCTCGCTCCCCTGAGACAGCCCTGGCTCTTCAGCTGTGCTGGGAAACTCCAGCTTCCCCAGAGCGCAAGGGACAGGCTCAGTTTTCTGGGAAGCAGTGGCTAGAGGAGAGCAGGGACAGCAGGAAGGGCTGCAGTTCCTCAGCGAGTTCTGCTAAGGGAGTTCCTCAGCTCTAAGGGCTGTCTTGGCCTGTGTCGGTGACAGCATTGCTGGAGATGCCTGAGGTTCCACAGACACAGCTGTGACCAAGCCGGGCAGCGCTGCCTCTCCCAGGCCAGTGACATTCTGGGTCTCACAGCGTTGGCTCTGGGGCTGTGACTTGCAGTGGTTTTCAGTGTCTGTGAAACAGGCGTTCATTGCCTGAACCTGAGCCTTTCCTCCCTGGCTGATGGATGAGGGGGACAGGTACTGCTGGCTTTCAGGGACCATTACAGGAGTGGGGAAGTTTAGGAGGCTGGAGGGAAAATCTGTGCCAGTTTATAGCAAGAAGAAATGAGGCAACCAGAATAACTGGAAGACCCATCAGCTTGACTTTGATCCCTGGCAGCAGCTGGAGAAGTCTGGTGTTGAACATGAGTGATAAAGGAGGGGAGGGAAGCACTGCTGTTAATGCCGCTCGAGGTGGGATTAAAGATTGGAAAGCATTTCTAATAGTGTGAGGTTTGAGGATTTCAACCCATTTTGCCTGTGAAAGAGCAAGATTTAGAAGCAACATTGGCAGCAATATAGAGAATAGAAATGCATTCCAGGGCTTTTAATTTGATAGGCAAAGATGTAACAAGATTCAATGGGAGCAGAAAAGAGGAATTCCAAGTGGAAATAAAGCATACGTGTGAGCTATGGAGATAGTTGTGTGATTGCAATGACACATTAGGAGCAGTAGCCAATTCTCCAGAGCTCCTCATCTTTAAATCCAGACTGGATGCTTTTTCCAGAAGCTCTGCTCTCAGCAAGAGAGGAGGTGACTCCTTTCCTGGGGTGAGAACTACCTGGGCATGGGAGAGGGAAGGAGCCAGCATGTGCCCTGCTGCAGGGCTGCTTCATTGACAAGTAAATATTGATTAATTTAAGCTTTCTTTTCCCTATTTTCTTTTCCCTCCTGCCAGTGTGGTGGCGCAGCTTTTCGTGGTGCAATACAGCGACCCCTTTATGGGATGCCCCGGTGATGCCCCACGGGGGCTGAGGAACGCTGCACGGGGAGGGGTCAGGGGGCTGTGAGCTCTGGCCAGGGCCTTGGTTTCTGACAGGCTCTTTGCTTTCTTTTCCCTACAGCCTTTCGCTCGCCCTGGAGTCTTCTGATGTTGGCATCACTGATGTAAGTCTCTCGTACCAGTCTGGGCTTTACTGGGCGGGCAGCGCAGCCGGGTACTGGGGAAGGAGGAGGTCCCGCGGTCGGTGTGAGAGGCTGAAATGGGTCCTGGCTCTGATGGGTGACCTCTGTTGGTCGTGGTTGTCAGCTGCTCTGCTCTGTAGGTTGTAGCAATTCTCCTTGAACTGCTTTTTCCCCCCCCCCCTTCTGCCTTTTCTAATAATGCAAATGCAAAGCTTGAAGTCGATTGTTCTCCCTTGTTCAGGCAAAGCTTACATGGAGCTCCAGCATGGTTTTACCTGGTAGCAAGATTCCTAAAGGAAGGATCCTATACAAATTGAGGAAGAAAAGTAGATTTGCTTTCAAGAAAAAGAGGGGCTGTTTGTTCTTTTACTGTGTCAGTGGGAGGCAATTTCCAGCCCCAAGGACTGGCTGTCTCCCAGCCACAGTGCTGGGCTGCGCTTGTGCCCGGTGGTGCCACTCACATATTTGTTCCTTTTCTGGTTCAGGTCTCACACTTGAAACCACAGTTCAGCAGTCTGGTTGTGGAAGTGTTGGTGCCCCTTCTCAACGGTAAGGTGACTGGGGTAGCGGAAACATCTGGAATGCTCTGAGTTCTGGGGGAGCAGAGGGGTACCTGTGTACGTTTGAAAGCTGTGACAGGAGAGCTGGAGTGATTAAAGGTCTGCAAGCCCTTTTTGAAGCTGTAGTTAGAAGTCCCAACTTTATTGTTGCACCATCCACCCCAGCTTCAGTCCTAAGAGCCCTAGAAAGCAACAGTGGGTGGCAGAGAATGTGAGGAAAGCCAAAAGGCATTGTGTGCGGCAGTGCTGCAGTCATCCGCGCCTCCTGAGGAGCTCTGCCTCTTCACCCTCCCTGGGAGCAGCCTTGTTGTGGGGTGGGAGCTGGGCTCACCCCTCCAGTGCTGGGTACGGATCCGTCTGTCCTCCACAGCCGCCCTGAGCGTCGGGATCCCTCTGCCAAACGTGCTGGGCATTCCCCTCGTAAGGGCGGTCATTCGGATATTACTGGTAAGTGTCTGGAAAGGCTGTTTCCTCCTGCAAGGCTCCAGTGGGGCTCGCTGGGGCTGTTTCTGGCAGCTGGACCTTGCCAGTGGTGGTTTGGTGTGCAAGGGCCAGAGGTTTTAAGCCTGGCAAGGCCAGGAAGGTCTCTGCCTGGCCTCCTTCAGGTCAGAAATGCTGCCGAGTACTTTGTGTCCGTGAATATTATTGAACTGATGAACAATATTCAGCCCCTCTGGGGCAGGTTCTGGTTCCCCTCTCCAGACTGCCTTTCCCTCGCAGAGAATTCTGTGCACTGATGTGTGTCCAGGGGGGTCTGGCAGGTGCTTTTGAGTGGCACCATTCAAAGTGTCTTAAATTGCACTCAATTCCAGCTCTGGGCATCCTGGAGGTGTCCCAGAGGAGCTAGGATACTCTCAGATGTTTCCCAAAGGATGCTATGCCCTTTGTATGACAGATTTGCCATATGGATTTTCAGTTCCCTGTGTGTTGCTGACGAGCTATTGTGAACCAGCTTCCCTCAAAGTTGGGGAATAACGTGGCTCTGTTCCTCCTTGCACTTCTTTAGGGCCAACTGGTGATCCTTGTGTGAGCTGGGGAGCCACAGCTCGGCGTGGCCTTTCTGGGCAAGGAAGGAGGAGGAAAGACCAGGGAGGCTGAAGGATCGAGACTGGCACTATACACGTCTCTTTTTCTGTACTTGATTCAAGATTCTTGATAATATGACACTTTAAAGGTAATTGGCTCATGTGAGTGCTAGGGTACTGACATGAGCCAGCACGTGACAGGCAGCTCTGTGTGTGAGGCTCTGTGGAGAGATCAGCATGGGCTGGGGGTCACCGCTCTGGCAGCCACGTGTGCTGCTGCAGTGGAATTGTTGCATTGGATCTGAGGGAAAATTGTTCTTGGTATGATGGACAAGGGCATTTGTTGTGTGTGGCTTTCTAAGTAAACATCATCATCCATGTTGGGAAGGGTGTGGAGTGCTGAACGGGAACTCAGGATACGTTTGTCATGTAACTGTTAATAAACATTCCCACTTTTTTAGTGCTTGGAACAAGGTTCTGGTTTCTGATTCTTCTCAGAGAGAGCATTTGTACTGCCTCCTGCTGCAGGGTCTGGTTCCCTTGGGACATCTGATATTTTGGGGTTTGGTTTGAATACTTTTTCTACTCAAAATTCCCGAGAAAAAACACTTGGCTCTTCAGAGGCTACTCCTGGCTGGGGTGACTTGCTGACCCAGTGCTAATCCACGAGCAGAAATCAGAATGAGATCAAATTTCAAAAGGTCAGGAAGTGTTTTGTAGCAGAATCTGAGGGGAAAACCTCCTTAGCAGATACCTGAGAAATGTGATAACACGGGAGCACACCCATCCACCTGCCGTGTGCTCCTACCACTCTAACAGTCAGCTGGTCTCTGCGTGTTCCAAGGGAAAGTATTCAGCATTTCTGATTTCAGAAAAACAAGTGGTTTTGGGTTAAAAAAAAAAAAACAAACCAAACCCCAAATACACTGAGGTTTTACAAGGCTATCTCAGCTGTTTATCCCAGTACCAGGTGCTATTACTGGTGGGTTATTCATTGCTGGGGTCCCCAGAGGAAGTGATGGTACAGCACCGCTAAAGCACAGGTGATGCCCAGGAGGAGTCGAGCCCCTATCAAGTAAAGGATGGGACAACAGCCTCTCCTGGGGTTCTGCCTAAAGTGAACAACAGTTCAGTGTCTGCTGGGCCAAAGCCCTTGGCTGTTGCATCAATTCCCAGCGTCACAGGGAGATGTCCCAGAGGAATTGCTGAACGCAGCAGAGGGGGCTCTTGATCCTTTGGCAGCCTGGGTTCATGCCAACAGCCCAGAGCTCTCTGGTGTGGTGCACCCTCACCGTGCCATGGCTCATGTCACGGCAGGAGGGCTGGGGCTGGGTTGGAGTACATGGTGACACTGAAGATCGGTGTTTTAGCCAGTCTGGTTCCCAGTACAGGCTGACGGTGCTGATGGGGTTGTGCTCTCCAAAGGCTGCTGGTAGCACAGCCCTTGCCCTGTCCCTGGGCAGAACAGATGCTCCTGAGTGGTGATGGGACCCCTTGCTCAAGCAGGGTGCTGTGGGTGGCCCCAGCATGAGATAAATCACTCGGATGAGGGGTTTCTGAGAAGCAGGATATGAACAGGAAGGAAAATTCTGGGTCATTGGTCTGTGCTCGTGAGCCAGGAACCACTCGTGCTCTCTGACGCTGGTACGGCCGTGGGGTTCCGGGGGGCTGTGAGATGGGCAGGATGAGCAGCCCCATGGATGTGCACTGGCAGCTGCTTTGTGCCACCTAAGGGTTACAGGACTGGTGGAGCTTGACTTCTCCAACCGTCATTTTTGCCCACCCATTGGCATAAAGGGCTTTGTTTGTACAAGATTTTGTTCTGGTTCCTGAGCAAACACCTGCTGGGTGTTGAGTAAAGTTTAGTGCCTTTTTTTTTGCCCTCTCTTTTGGCCAGCACTCCTGTATGCATTCTGATCTTGCTGGCACTAGAGTCATCTGTGAGATGTCACTGTCCCAGGGCTGTTTGATTGGGAAAGAAAAGGCAGTGGGAAATGTGTGACTAGGGAGCTCAGAGGGGCTGCACGAGTGTGGAGTTACAGAAAAAGTGGAAAAGTTGTCTTGTGCATGTGGAAAGGGCTTTTCCTCCCAGGACCTGGTCTCTGTCGTGTGATTTATCACATGGGGCTGAGTGGAGGGAGCAGAGGAACCTTTTCAAAAGGAAAGGGCAACTTCTCCTTGGTGCAACTAATTACTCCTGCAACTTGTCAATCCAGAACTCTGAATTGCTGGTGTGTTCAGGAGTAAATCCAGAGCTGTAAACTGCAAGTCAGTAGAATGGCGACAATCCTGTCCTCAGTGGAAAACTCACTGAGCAGTTTTTTTCCAGCCTGTTGCCCCCCCAATCTGCTGGAAAATCTTCGTATTGCTGAGCAGCAGGAGTGGGGAGTGAGGCTGGCTGCTCCAGCCGGGCTGTGCAGGGGACTTGGGCTCTCCAGCTCCTGCTCCAGGAATGTCTCTGGTAACGCTTCCTCCTTCTGCTGCTCCCCGTGGGCTGGAGAAGGATCTTGTCCCTGGTTCTCCAGCGTTTGACCCATGCGTGCCCTGCCCCGGCTGCCTCCAGCGAGGGAAGGTGTGTGTCTCCAGGCAGCTCTTCCTGAGGGACCCTGAGCTGGTGCCCAGGGAAATGACAGATTCTGTGTCAAAGTCACCAATACAAAGACTTTTTCCAGCATTTCTGTTTCCAGGTGAACCGAAAGTGCCTGCTGGGGACAGCACTGGCCATCCCCTGCAGATGCAGCTATGCCAGAGGGCTCGGTAAATCGGAGGGCAGGAGAGAGAAGCAGAAGAGCCCAGGTCTCCAGTTCTGCCCCTGAGCCTGTGGCTGCTCCCAGGTGGGATGTGTGGGGATGAAAGTAGGGTGCACAGCTCCCCTGAGCCCAGCCCTCTGCTGGAGAGGCAGACCTGTGCAGTAAAGCCTAAAGCCAGAATATATCCTGGCAAATAAATACATCTTTTTACTACTGTAGCTTATTCCTTTTGGGGAACTGGCTTAAGATGTATTAGTCAAAGAATAATGGTTGCAGCTCTACCAAGGAAACTTTTATTAGGAGCAGTTCCCGCTATTGCCAACTTCAGGCATTAAAATCATTAGTCAGGTCCCTGAATTGGGCACAGAAACCTTCAGGGGTTTATATGCCTTATAATAAATCATTTTGGCTTGTTTTGTTTGCTTTCCTATTTCTGAGTCTCTGAAATATGAGGTTTTGAAGTGCTTTTCAGCAGCTCCAGAGGCTAGAAATGATGTGTGTAGCTGTTGTGAGTGAAAGCAGATGTGTGTATAATTAATATGGTCTCATGGCATCCCCATTGCAGAGCTGGTGTGGGAGCTACCTAGGCAGCACTCAGGGTGCTTTTCCTGGGTGCTCACTCTGTCTTGAGGCAGCTGCCAACAGCACCCAGTGATGGAGCAGCTGGGGTGGCTTTAGGAGCTCCGTTACCAGCCCACTCTTCATTTGAGGCTGTTGTGGATTCCCCCTCATTTAGAACAACCTCTGGAGTGTGGCGTTGTGTCTGGTCACTGGTACTGAGCATTCCAATATGGATGAATGTACCTGTGCAGCCACGGTGCATCCAGCATTTTCTTTGTAATGAGCTTTGTCAGAGGTCTGGCTTTGAAAACACAACTGCCTTCAAGTCTAAAATTAGAAACCATTGTGCAGGCTGATTTTTTTACCCCCTCCCTTCTTTCTGACCCAGGGACAACCACCAGCCGGAATGTTCCCATAGAAACACGAGCCAAGGAGGAAAAGCAGATGAAGGATCTCTTGTTGGTAGGGACCAGCTTGTTCTGCAGCTCAGAGACACGGGGCTGCTTTGCATCCTTATAAATTAGTAGAATTTTCACATTCCCTTAATTAAATGTAAGGTCTGGGCATCTGTGCTGGTACCAGTTCTTAGCAAGGCAAAATGCTTCTGTCTTCAGGTGCAAATTGTTAAGGGGAAAAAAACCCAATAGTCATACAAGAAAAATGCAGTATGAAAGGGAAATGTTTAATTAAAGTACAGACCGTGGTTACAATCCATCCTCTTTGTGCAACAAAAATACCAAGAGCAGGACTGGAAGAGAAAGCCACTAGAGCACTGCCTTTGTTATCCTGAAGCTGAGAAAGCGGTGGTTTAGTGAGGCAGGAAAGATGATTTTAGACATTTTGAGCAGTGGCGAAACACAAAGCATAGTTTGGGAGTCAAGAGAACAACTGTGTGCCACTGCCTTCCTCCAGCCACCAGCCCTCAGCCCGTGGTCTGCTCTGTGTTCTTTGCCTGTAGCTCGAGGTTGCAGGTGACCAAGACGTAGTCCTGGACAAGGGGAGGAACAGGGGCTGAGCAAAGTGCCCATGGGCTCCCGCTAGCCCGCGCTGGGCTCTGCCCGGGCCCCTCCAGCACAGCTACTGCTCACGTCTGGGGGCATGGAGAGGAACTATGGCTCTTTAAAGCAATGAAACTTGGTTCTGTGGGTTGGCAGGGCCAGAGGAGCAGGCTCTGATGTGTTCTGGAGCCAGGAGGCAAGTGTTGCTCCTGGGCTCCCTTTAAATCAAATGCGACAGGGAAGCAACTTCAATGTCTTATTCCTTACCTTGTGAATAGTGATGTTGACACCGGTGTAGGTGAAGCTGGAGATGTGGGGCATGAAGATGCCTTCACTCAGGGCCACTAGGATAAAAAAGAGGGAAAGTTTCCAGGTGGATGTCACCTTCATCCCCGCTGTGCTTCCCGAGTGGGAGCCCCGGCTGCTCACCGTTCATCTGAGCCGGTACCTCCATGCGGATCGTGGGCAAGAGCAGCTCCTCCAGCAAGCCCACCTGCCAAGGGGAAACGCAGGGTCAGCTCGTGTGGCTCTGGGACAGGAGGAACGAGGCAGGGCCAGCAAGAGAGGAGTCCTGACAATCATTGCACCTCTCCTAATCCCGCGGGCGCCTGCCTCTCCCTTCTGTGGGGCGCAGCGAGCACCCCCAGTAAGTATTTCCCTGCTGATAGGCTGGGAGGGATGGGTTAGGGCTGCCTAAGCTGGCGGGTGCAGCTGAGGGTGCCCAGAATGGTGCTGAGGCTCAGGCTGTTGCATTCAGCACATCACAGCAGTGTGGCACAAGGAAGGGATGCACGGTGGGGAGCACCTACCGGCACAGGACCCACGTTGGAGGCAGCCAGGCTGAGCTCAATATCCCTGGAAAACAAAGAGCAGCAAGGGAGCTGCTTGCAGTAAGTTGTAATAGAAGTGACTTTCACATTCTCCCAACCCCTCGACTGAGTCCAGGGCCAAGCCAGGAGTGACCTCAGTGCCAGGGACATCTGAGCAGGCAGCTGGAGCCTGGCTTTCCCCTGGGCACAGCAGCAAGTGCTGGAGAGCATTTTGGCTGCCAGGGCTTGGGCTGAATGGCTTTGAGGGGCTGAAGCGGGAGGGCTGTGTCGGTGTGCGTGGGGTGAGCAGGTTGGGGTACAGGAAGCTGCAGGTCTGGGATGTGGAGCCTGTCAGTTGCAGGCCGTGTCTGCAGATGGGACGGTGCAGCGTGACTTTCCCTGGGGCCGCCGGTGTGGCAGGAACTGGCAGAGGTGGGTGTTGGTGTTGGTGTGTGCCGGTCACCTGTGTCCACCTGTGCTGAATGCGGGCGGTGGAAGGGTGCAATTCCCACCCTTCTCTCTGGAGACTCCTGGAGTCTCACCGTTTCCCTTGGGACAGAGCTACCTCTGCAGGGCCCAAACTGTCACAGCTAATAAATCCTGAACCGCTTTCTGTCTCCTTTCCCCACTAGGACTTGGACACATCCCCTCGGAGGACTCGGAGAGCAGCTGGGTTGCTGGGTTCATTACTCTATCTCTGCTGCAGAGATCATCATCCTGGTGTCGGCCACGCTGAGGAGGAGCCCTGCAGAAATATCCTGAAAGGGGGAAAGAGAGGACAGGGTCAGAGTGAGCAAACAGCCCTGCTTCAGCTTTGAACAGTGGGATGTGCTGAACCCACCCATGTGCTGCCACCTGCCCTGTGCTCCTCATGGCCTGCTCTGCCCAATGGAAGCAAACGCTGGGAGCCGTGGGCGCTAGGGCAGGTAAAGGCTGAATTAGCCCTTTGCAACCACTGCAGCTCGACCAGCTCGAACAGAGGGCATTGCCCGTGTGCAGCTGGGCTTGCTTGCACAGCACACTCACCACGTTCACACTCAGGAAGCTCTGGAAAGCCTGAGATCCCTCCCCGACGTGGACAGTGAGGAAGAGCTTCATGGCTGCCTTGTCTTCCTCCAGCACCACCCGCGGGGAGCTCCTGAAGACGGCTTGCAGCACCACAGGTAGGTCCTCTTGGAAGAGAGAGCCCATCTGCTGAGGGAGGGGGGGTTATTTCTGGGCACGGCTGCCCCAGGGTGATGGGTAGGCGGCCGGGGGACACTGCCCAACCGGGGGCCATGACTCTTGGAGTGACAGCAACAGCAACAAACCTGAGTGATCTTCTCTGCCAGGGTGGCGGTGGTCAGTGGGGTCTGCAAGAAAAAGCACTTGTGACCTGACAGCTCAGGGCTGCTGCTCTGGGGCTCATGTCCAGCCCAGCCATGCAGACCCTGTGGCGGGCGCTGCGCCGTGTGCGGGCACGTGCAGGAGCCTTCCTGCCTGCCAGCACCTGCCAGGAGCAGCGTTCTCATTACTCTGTGTGGCAAACTCTCACTGCACCATTAGACCAGCCACATCGTGGAGAGCCTGGGGGCTGTGACTGCCATGGGCACTCACACCCACTCATTTCTTTGCAGGGCACACGGCTCCTCCAAACCATTCCCTCCAAAAGCATGTTTTCTACTCCTTGCTGACTCGCTCTGCTCACCGGGATGGTCATGTTGAAGGCTCCAGCCATTTCCAGGGCAGAGAAGAGGCTGGTGTAGAAGTGCTCAGAGAAAGCCAAGGTGAGGTGGGAAGGGCTGGGGCTCACTGGCTCAGGCATGCTGAATGGCACGGGGCTGACTGGCAAGGGGATTGCCACTCCTGCCACCTGGAAAGTCGTCTGCAGGGACATGGGCAAGAAGAAAAGGAGTTTGAGATGTCTCAGGGCACATAGCACAGGGAGGAAGCAGCTGTCCCAAAGTCTGGAGCTGGGCTGCCAGTGCTGGAAAGCAAGGACTTACTTGCAAGGATATAGAGATTCCCTGCTTGGAGAACACGGGTGCAGCCAGGGGCTGATATTGGACCTGACAGCTCGGCGTGACCGGGAACTGAGCTGCAAACGGAGCAGAGGGACACTCAGAAACAGGAGGGGAGCAGTGACAACAGGGCTGGGTCTGGGAAGCATCTGGGTTTCCCAAATCAAGAGACAGGGAAAGAGAGCCCAGCAGAGGGAGCGGCTCCCCAGGGAGATGACGGTGGTGGAGCTGCTGCTGGGCTTCTGCTGCAGTTTGGGAGCCCATCCCATCGCAGGACCTGCTCCCAAATGAGCCCCAAAGCCCTTTGGCCGAATGAGCCTGAAAGCCACGTGCTCACCCCTCAGAGAGATCAGCAGCTCATTGGGGGAAAGCAGCAATTTGGAGACTTCTGAGCAAACCTACAGAATAAAGGGCAAAAAGAGAGGCAGTAGATGAACACGGGAGTCTGCTGGCATCCAGCATCCCGCAAACACCTCTGCTGCAGGTGTTCCCTGGCCACACGGCGCCCCAGGGACAGGGGATGGCAGGGATGAGTGGCCATGGGGCTGCCGGGGAGACCTGGCAAAGCACCAGCCTGACTTAAAGTGCTCTCATTTCTACAGAACTGTACAACATTGTCCTCTTCTGTTCATGCCTTTACAGACTTTTTCTTACCTTAGTGACCTTAATCTTCTTGTCCTCTTCTGAACTAGAGGACTTGCTGGATGATGACAAGAGAAAGAAAGAAGTTAGGGGAGAACCAACTCAGCCAAGAGTAGGTGAGTATCTTCTGACCCAAAAGTCACCCAGAGACCATTGTTTTCTATCATCTATTAAGTTTTGATTGCAATTCAGAATCCTAAAATACTGAATAATTGCCTTTGGACTTGCTTTTAGAGCATTCCTGCTATGCTGCTTTAAAACATCTGCCCCCTTATGAGGGAACGAAACTCTCTTAAAATGGGGGAAACAACCCCGCAAGCGAAGTTCCTCCTACGAAGATAAAGTTTCTGTGTTAACCTTTGTAAACTTTTAGGGCAATGAGCAGATCTGAGTCCTGTTACCTTCCTGCCTAGAAGTGCTCCTGTCTTAGTTCCTTCTTTTCCCCTGTTACCCAGATCTCACAACACAGAAAACCCATGGGGTCAACCTTTGAGTCTCCCTGGTGCTCTGTGTCTCCCTGGTGCTCTGCGTCTCCCCGCTGCTTTGTCTCTCCTCCACGGTGGATTTGCAGGCGGAGGTCACCAGCTCCAGGTTCTCTTCAGCGTTCATTTCCACTTGGAGGTTGGCCAGGATGGACAATCTCATCTGCTTGGTGGTGGAGCTGTGCCAGGGGAGGAGAGATGGAGGCTGGGATGCGAGGGGCTGCTCCTGGTGCCACTCGCCCTAACTGCCACTGGCAGCAGGTTCTGGAAGAGCCGCCACTGCTCCAGCCATCATCTCAGCCCACGTCCAACCCCAGACTCACGGTGCAGGTGAGACACTGAAGTCTGCGTTGATGTGGAGCCGCAGCCCGGCGTCAGGGATGATCGATAGGGAAAGCTTTGCGACTTTGACAGAGTTGATTTGGATGCTGCTGGAGCAGAAATGAAGGTGTCAAGACCGGCACAGGTTGATGTGCAACCCCTGGCTGCTCTCACAGTGAGCAAATCCCAGAAGCCCATGAGAGCTGCATGGATAAATCAGTCTCCTGAGGGTGGCACTGGGGCTGCTGCCCCGAGACCCCAAAGGAGGAGCAAGGAGCTCATTTCTAAGCTACTCCTTCAAGCAGCCATGTTGATCTCCAGGAGGATTTTTGCCATTGCTGGCAAAACACCTTTTGTGACGATATTGAAAGTGCTCCAGGTAAGCAGCTCCGTGACCCAGGGGTGCAGTGCAGACTCACCTGCTGGACTCTGGGGAGCTGGGAAACAGTTCTGGGCCAATCAGGGCCTTCAGGTCCTGCCTGAGGATTGCCTCCGTGTACGACTTGGAAACTTCAGCGACTGTGGAATAGGAGAGCAAGTTTATGAGACCCTCTTGGAGCTTGTGGTTTGGTGCACAGAGGTGGACAGACTGATACCTGTCCAGGTGACACACGTCCAAACCTTACCAACCCCCCCAGGACTCGCTATAGAAAAGGGATGATGGAAGTGAGCTCATTAACGGCTTAAGTTTCTGGTGTTTGGGATTTCACCACCAGACTGGAAGCTGCTGTTGCCTCCTTTCCCTGCTGATGATGTGGGATGTACGGGATCTGGACTTACAGTACTTCAGTCCTGATGGGGTGAGGATGCCCCCACAGTCAGGGGACCTGGTGGTGCGTGCAGGGACCAGGAGGCTCAGGAGGACACTCAGGGCGCAGAGCTTCGCCATACGGGTGCCTGGAGGAGGAGGAAGGCAACCACAGCAGCCTGGTTAGAGCATCTCAACCCTGGCCTGGCCACCACAACATGCATCCATGCTCAGGAGCCACCAATCTGCTGCCAGGTCGGGTTTGTAGTCCCGAGCTCTTGTGGAGTGCCTGGGGACTTAAAAGCACTCACAGAAGGCCCCCTGCAAGTGCTTGCAGCAATGTGGAGCTGAATGAAGAGCATGTGATGGCCTGCAGCTGATGTAAATTAGCAAATGAACAGGAGCTAAAATGAGTTGAGAAAGGAATTGAAGTTATGGAGGAGGCTAAAGTCAAATAAAGAAGTGAAAGTGTTATCTGCATCTCTGAAAACACCTTGGAATTGTTTATAATGTTTGTAATGCTCTTAAAATAGTCAGAAAACAAGTAATGAAGAAAGTTCAACCCACAGAAAACATTTATATCAGTCTTTGCAGAAAGAGGATGTCTGATGAGAACAGACCCTTGCAGAGACCCACCAAAGCAAGAGCAAGCAATGCCTGTGCCGAGCTATTCCGTCTGAAAAGGCATTGTTACCTGTCATCGCCAGCCTTCCCATCCTTCCAGCTCTGTCCGTTTCTTGCCGTGGCTGCACCAAGTATCATGCTGGCTTTATATATCCTCACGGCCAAGGGTGATGGGCAGGGATTGGCAAGGAGTGCTGGAGAGCAGGACATTCAGTGGACACTTTGTCTTTTACACCATTCTTATTGTTTCCCCGTACAGTTGATGACATTGCCCGCTGACCTAGGGAGGTCAAGTACTGAATGCGGGTGCTGGGGCAGTTTGCCTTTGCTGTGGTGCTGCTGAGGAGCACAAAGAATGATCTCTGGGTGAGGGACGCCAAGAAATCAAGCATTGTCAGAAAATGAAGATGGGTTTCTTTGCTCTGTAGCCATGCTTTCTTCCTAATGCCACAGGGACAGCCACTGCCACATCCACACCAGTGAGAGCCTACTGCAGCTTGGGTCACTCTCTCAGCTGGGTGATGCAGGCCAGAAGTGATGAGACCTGCTGAAGGAGGTCTTGGCACTTCATCAAGGTTGCTCTCCATTTCCACCAGGCCAGGTTAGTCTGTGGAAGGCAAGAGGAGTATTTATGTTGGGTTTGCTGAGTTTTAGACCAGGCAGAGCAATGATGTATTCTCCTAAGACACCTCTGCTCCTCTCTGGCACGGCCCACTGCAACGATTCCTTCCTCTCTCCAACTGATTCCCAGTCAAAAGCCACTGGCAATATTTATTACGACTGGTAGAAAAATGGTGAGTGATGTCCACCCTCTTTGATAATATCTCTATAAGAGTGAAAGTGTTCATGAAGGGAACAGTCCCTCTCCTTCCTGTGCTTGGGGTCCATCATGTCTCCTGGCTTCCTTCTGTCCTGGAGGACAGAGCCTGGGCAGCCTGCAAAGGCCACGCAAGCACATCCTCCGTGATCTCACCCAGCTCTCCTTTGTGCTCTGTGTTCTGCCTTCACCCCCACCCCCCTCACTGACATTTTTCATTTCAGCTTTGAGGCTTGACCACCCTTCCAGGGCTGGGCTGGGCTGCCCTCATTGATCTGAGTCCCTTGGCAAAAGGAGACGGTGTTCAGCGCTTGTTGAAACACCTGCGTCCTGGGGAGGCAACCATTGTCCTTTGTGCTCTGGCGGGGTGAGTTATTGGGCACTGGCTCAAGTGCATCTTGACACGTCCAAAGCCTTTGGCTCTCACCAGCCCTGCGTTCGTTCTCAGCAGGACAGAGCAATGCCAAGAAGGAAAGCAGAGTCTCAGCCACGTTCTGCGTTGCCATTGCAGGTGCTCAGGTACCAGTGTCAAGAGAAAATACAAAGATCGGAAGATACAAAAAGCCTAAGGAAGGAGAGCAGGATTTACTGCTCTGCCCAATGTCTGCATCCCATTTAGAGGCAAGAAATTTGTTCAGAAAAGTAAATCCACCGAGAAGGCTGTAACCTGCAAACGAGTCCCCTGGGACTGCGGGAGGTGTTTCATGGCATCTGACAGCGGGAGGGACACAAACACAACAGGGAAGAGTCTCTGAGAAACAAATCTTTGCTGTATTTTCAAGCAGCAGTTGGAAATTTGCCCCAGCTACACCTTGTTCTGATGTTGGTAACACCGACAGCTCTGCTGGGGTTTTATCTATGGATTGTTATTATCATTTACAGCCGTGCAAGGGGCTGGGGATGAGCTTCTTGGACCCTGGTGCTCAGAGGTGGATTTTCTCCACCTGAAAAGCTGTTCTGCACCTGATGGTCCACACGGAGGCTGAATTAGATGTCAGCTTATAGCATAACGACTGATCAAGTTTCTCACACAAAAGTGTCTTTCTGGCATGAAGTGTTCCTTATCAGGAGTCATCTATAAATCTCACTATCCTGGTAGATAAGATGTAAATCTTCCTGTCCAGGCTTAGCAGAGGCAGCGAGTGCATCACGGGGAGGAGGTGATGGCAGATTAAACATCATGACATGTTTTATACAGAGGTGAAAAGAAGATGTAAATCACTCGGTGCTGCAGGAACCCTCTGGGGTGAAATCCCAGAGCTGGGCCCTGCTGGGAGGGGTGCCCAGGAGGGGATGGGTGAGGCAGAGCTGGTGCATGGGCAGCCACAGCCACGGCATTGGTGTGGCCGGTCCAGGGGAGAGCTTTGTGCAGCCTGTCCACAGTCTAGTGGGATGAATGGTCCTACCATGGTGGGACAGGGCTGGACCAGAGAAGCCTGTTCTCTGGGCAGGTGATGGTTCTTCTCAGCCTCGTTCCGACCCTGCTGAAATCAGTAAGAATGCTGATGAGATTATCATGATTTCCACTTGGTTGCCCACCAGATGGGCTCTTGTCGTACCCAGCGTTTGAACAAGGTCCATGAACCTTGGGGAGCAAGAGCCGCTCATCTCGAGATGTCTCACGGGTGACTCCAAAAGCAGAATTTACCATTACACATCTTAGGTTTCTCCTCTCCCCCCTTTCCATCTGTGCCATGTAATTAAAGAGATCATTTTTTTTTTCCTTTGGACTTGATGTGTCAGTCTCTGTTGGCTCCTCCTGGGCCTTGAGCAAGAGTGCTGGCTGCAGCCTGCTGGGCCCTTCCCTGATACCCGAGGCTTACCCAGACCTTCAAATTTATTTGTGAAGTTATTTGTATTGGCAGATGTCAGGAGCCCTTGGGGATTATCTTACACCACAGCCCCTTAATGCTTTTCTTTTTCCTCTTTCTCAGTCAGGGTTTATATACAGACTGGTTCTTACCTCTCTCGAGGAGATGAGTGCAAGGCTTGGACAGCCTCTGGGGACTCTCTGACAGAGAAGAACTGGGTGAGGTGACAGTAGGGCACTTCCCTGCAGGAGCCCCATTGCAGTGAGGTGCAGCAGCTCATGACATGTCCCTCTGGTGCCAGCGAGAAGCGGGAGGCTGTGCCAGAGCAAACTGGCTAAGCAGTGTCCACAGCCTGTGGAGAGCTTTGTCAGGCCATGGCCAACAGCTGTGGGCTCTCCTGGTGCCTGGCCTTGGGGTGGCCCTGAGACTGAGCAAGTCAAGTGCTCCACCAGGCACCTCCAGCCCTTTCTTCAGACCAGGTTTTAGGCATTATAAGCAGCTCTGGTGCTTGTGGAAGAGGAAGGCTTAGCACCCTCCTTGGGTACCAGCCACAGGGCAGGTGGTGCAGTCATGCCCTGATGGGGCTGCCCAGAGGTGTTCAGAGGCTTGAACGCTGGGGACTCATTCTTGTGTTCAGGCTGTGCTTTACGTGGTGCACCTCTGTCAGACTTGCACAGAGCTCTCCTGGCTTCCCTTTAGTGTGAGTGCAGCACTTACCTTGTGACACAAGGCTTGGGAACCATCTGCAACTCATTGTCTCTCTGTTTGCTGAAGCCCAGGCTCAAGTAAGGCTCTGCCACCTCTGCAGCTCTCTGAGCAGCCGTTCCGGATTGGAAGATGTCACGGGTCTGGCGCATCCTATTCCTTGGTGGCTGGCTGGTGTGGTCGGGAGGAGCTGATGGCCTGGGAGCTGTCATCAGGATCGATCTCGGAGCAATTGACCACGGTAAGCACTCAGCCACCTCAGTGTCTGTGCATGGACTCATGTCTGTCTGTCCATGCAGACAAGTGGGCAGCAGTGCACTGGCTGCACGGCAGCAGGGGAGCCTCCTCTGGCTGCTGCACAGCCTGCATCCCCCTGCACCTCCCCGAGAGCTGCAGGGGGGCTCTGGGCACTGCCCTTCATCCGCAGCAGGAACTCCTTCCTTGCAGTCCCTTGTGGGATGCTGCAGGCAGGACCTTGCTGCTGCAATGCCCCAGGGTGGGCACGCATTTGTCTCACTGGTGTGTGTGTGGTAGGATAGGGAGGGACCCTGGAAACGCACCCCCTGTTTTGTGTCTACACCCACAACGAGACAGAGATGGCTGGTAATCTGCTCAGAGAGCTGCTTCACTAGTGGACAGGTACAGCTGGACTCGATCTCAAAGGTCTTTTCCAACCTAACAATTCTGTGATTCTGATCCAAATTTCCAGCACACAAAATGTCCCATTGGTTCCTGTCTGTGTTGAAATGGGAATGTGTTAATAAGGATATTTTACAGGTTACGGTGGGGAGTGCCGAGGCCCCTCAGGCTCCAGCACAGACTCCTCTCTATGGGGTTTGTGCTAAACTCTTTGTCTTGTGCAAACCTTCCAGTGGTCTCGGCTGCTCTCAATGAGAGCAGGGTTCTGCAGAAAATGGCAGACAAAGCAGTAATAAAAAAGCCCAGCACCAAAGCCATCAAAGACATCGCGGGGTGAGTGATGCTGAGCAGTGGCTGCACCACCAGCCTGAACCTGGGAATGAGAGAATAAAAGCAGAAGGTTGGGGAGTGTCAGCCTGGAGGCAGAAACGAATCACTCTGATAACAAGTGTGATATTAAAGCCAGTGATTTTCTGCATGGTTGTGTCTACAAATACACAGAGAAACTATAACTTAAAGGCAACAAAGCGCATCGGCTCTGGCTCCAGCGCCGGCTGGGGCTGCGGCAGTGGCTCCGCTGTGCCCAGCAAGGTCTGCTCACTTTTGTGGATGATATCCTGAGGGGACCCCAGGATTCCTGGAGGATCAGAGCTGGCCCTCCATCCCACAGATCCATGCTGGGTGAAGCATGGAGACATTCTGAATGCTAAACCAGGGAGGGAGTGGTTCAAATTTATTCAACGTTAAATGGTGCAATTGTTTTGTTAGGGAGAAACACGTACCTAAAAATGATTTTAAGTGGGAAATTTAAACAAGTGGAAGAATAAAGATGATGATCGCAATATCAATGACACTGGTGCAACTCAACCTGACTGCTCTTTCCCAGCTCTTTTCCTCTGTTTTTCCTGAAGGCTCAAGGTGAAGGAGCTCTGTCCCCCCTCGGTATCGCTGGTGCTCTCGCCGGGCTCGGGGCTCCTCATGGCTGTCTTAGTCCAAATGACCATTGCTGGGAAAAGGTGAGCAGAGCCAGTGCCCACGGGGGAGAGTGGCTCAGGGGGAGGCTGGAGGCTCTCTCCCTCCCAGGCTCTGCCCTGACTGAGCTTTGCTCTGAGCAGCTTTATAGGAGGCAGCATGGAAATCGCCCTGCCCGTGAAGCTGAGGGCCAGCGGCCGGCTGCGGCAGGGACCCGTGGGCATCCCCAGCTTCAGCTCCAACAACTGCAGCATCGCTCTGGTCAGCGTTAAAAGCAACCTCCCCAGCAGGTGAGCCCCAAGGGACAGCAGTGGCAGCCTGTGATATTGATGATCCCTAAGAAGTGAGGGGTTAACAGCGTTGTCAAAGCGTTCAGTCTCCAAGTGTGGGTTTCTACAGAACCTGCCTGTTTGCTTTCCCCACTAAGAATGCCAAAATGTTTTATGGACAAATCCAGGCCAGCTCTGTCTGTGTTGTGCCACGCAGTGTTCATCCTCAGCATCACTGCTCATTGAAGTGTTGCCTTCCAGGGATATCAGAGCTTCTTGTAGGCATGAAAACCTTTAGGATTTGTTTAAAGCCAGAAGATGGCATTCTTGAGAAAAGAAAAGGTTTGTAAAGAGAGGCAATATCTTTTATTAGACATATTTGGGCTTAATCCATGCTAAGGAGATTTCTTTAGTGCTTGGCTTTCTTACTTTTGGTCTCTAGTAAATAACTATTGATGTGTACCTGCGGCTGTGTCAGCTGTCGCGTTGTCTCTCCCAGTGTGCTGCCCAGAGCCATGAACAAGTGTCTGGAAAACACCCTTCACAGGGCGCTGCCAGGCCTGGTAAGTCCATCCTTGTTTCCTGACGTTGCTCTTCTTACTCGTCCTTTTAGACCATTTTCCACCAAAACAAGGGAAAGGAGATTGACCTTTCCAGAAACCAGACCCTTCTTGCTTCTCTGCCACCAAAGAGGGATGGTGCTACCCAGCTCATCCTGCCTGCAAACTTCTTGAGTGCTGCACTCTCTGTTCTGCAGGCATCCTTCAACCTGGAGATCAGCAATAACATGGTGGGTGATTTGGGCTTGAGATTTTCCTCAAGAGATCCCTTAAGAAACCTGTACTCAAGTTCAAGGCAGATCCATGTGCTGTCTGTGCCTCTTCTCTTCCCCAGGTTAAACTCCCCCCATCCAAGAGCATGCATTGATTCCCTGCCCCGTGACTCTTTCTCAACAGGTCCTTGGGCTTCCCCCTCTGGTGACCACAACCCTTAGGGCCCTCATCCCCAAGGTGGGTGGGCTTTGCTTGATCCTAACTGCTCTGTGGGTCATCTTAGGCTGTTTATGGCAGCAAATAAAGCTGCTCTCCTTCCACAAAGACCTGCCGGGAGCCTGTTCCCTAGGATCGAGATGGTGCTGTCTTTATTTTATTAGGAAATATTTTATTAATGAGATTATTTAGAGTTGTAGTGCTGAGCAGTACAGACCACCTAGATTGGCTCCCCTTGAGTGTGGTGAATGTCACCACTGCTCACCACCCACCAGGATGATCTCCAAAGCAGTGAACTGGGAAGGAAAGGGAATGGAATCCCCTTGGTTTGACTCTCCACAGCTTTCTGAGGTGCTTCCTCCATCCCAGCCAGTGGTAATTGAAATGCGAGAAGCGAAAACTCCAATGGTGACCATAACTCTGGAGAAAAGCTTTGTGCAGCTCTTCAGTAATGCTGAGTTTCGTGTTTCGCCTTTGGATTCTGCTCCCAAATCCCTCTTTGTCCTGGATGTTGTGAGTTGAAGCCTTTTGGCAAAGGCTAGACATGGTTGCCCCTGCCCTAAGCCAGCAGACCCTCTCCAGTATTGGAGTGGGAGATGCGGGAGAGCGGGCAGGGGCATCTGCTGGGGGTTCCTGTGGGGCTGGAGTGGTCTGGGTGTTCCAGAGTCCTGGTGGGGATTCCCTTTCCCTCTCCCCTCACAGCACAGCGACCTCGAGGCGCAGTTTGCGATCGCAGAAGAAAAGCTGCAACTCTCCCTCTCTCTGCAAAGGTAACGGCTGCAGGTCCCCAGTGCCACCCCCGGCGGGTGGCAGTCCCGGGGCCACTGGCTGCACCTCACCTGTGCGTTCTCAGAAGGAACCTTTGCTGTCCCTGCGTGACTTTGTTATAGTTTGTACAACAGCTGTTAAAGAACATGCAAGGGTCAACGTGACACAATAGCACTGAGCTAAAACCAGTTTGGGGCTCTTGCTCTTCAAGCTTGAAGAGCTGAAGCTGGTTCAGGATGGAGAAAATGCTCTCGGAGGGTAGCAGCCCCTTCCTGGATGGATCCTGGGGGAGCCACAGCCCCTCTGGTGTTGTGGGGGCCAGAAGCAGGGTGAGGGGGCTGCTGAGGGCAGCTCGTGGGGCTGTGAGGCGAGTGACGCCTGGCCTTTCCTCTCCCTGCAGGCTGTCCCAGGTGGCCTTGGCCTCATCCTCCCTCGGGATCTTTGATGTGAGTTAGGCTGCGTCGTGCGTGGGGCTGGGGTCGCCTCTGGGAATCTCTGTCATGTGATACCAGGGTCTCCCCAGAGCCCTCTCCTGCTGCTTGTGTTACCAACAACTGATTTCTTAAAAAAAAAAAACAAACCAGAAGAAATCCAAAGTGAAAGCTGAAGATGGAAATGTTGTTTCAAGGAATAACAAATGACAAACCAACTGCCAAATGTATTTGCTGACAGGCACAACCACTCTGGTCCCTGCTCACAACTTGCTGTGCTCCTTCCTGGGACAGTTCCGGCCAGGAGTGTCTTTCCCTGGCAGCAGTGGGGTGGGAGTGCGGGCTGAGGTTGTGTGGGGGGGATGTTCTTTCCCTCATCTCCCTCTAATTCTGATGCTGAGCTGGAGGTGCTCAGGAGTTTCTCAGCTGTTCCCATTCTGCTCAGGGGTCTTGTGCCCTTTTCCTGCGATTGAAGGGAGCCGGATGAACGATGGAGGGGGCCTGGTGGCTGCGGCTGCGGTTGGTTCACACCACTTCTCTGTTGCAGGAGCTTCCACTGAAAGGAGTTCTGGCAGATATTATTCACGTGGCTTATGTGCCATGGATCAACAGTTAGCATGGCTATGGCTTCATCCAAGGATTTGATGTCTGCACAGGGAAAAGAGTTCTCATTTCCTTCCTGATAGGCTGTTGTTACCTCTTGTTTTGTGACTGGCAGTGCCTGGCTGACCTTGCAGGCTTTTTCTGCCCCCAAGACTGTGAGTGACTCTGCCAGGACAATCACTTGCTGGCTGTTCTGCGCTCAGGGGATTTGTAGGGGAGCTGGAGGAGGACAATGCTCCCCCCTCAGCACTCCAGCATTCCTGCTCCTTCGCAGGCAGGATTTCCACCCACACAGATCAGATCAGCTGCAAAGGGTGCAGGCTTCTCCTCTGAAGCCTCTCTGAATGTTGTTCCTGTACTCAGAATCAAAACCACTTGCCATTAACAGCTGGGGACAGTTTCCATGAGATCTTTGCCTTTCTGAATTCTTCAAAAATCAACACATCCCTCCTTACTGTGCCTGAAAACTGGCACGGTGCTGGCAAAAACCCACCCTAGGACATAAATTTATCTGCTTAACTTGTATGGGAAGGAGGCCAAAAGCAGAGAGTTTATTCATGTCAACGTGCACAAATCTAGGAATTCCAGCCCTGCCAATTCTCCTTCTGAGTATTCCCAAACCCCTTGCAAACCCTTCGGGAGGTGCAGGCAGGCAGCAGGGAGGCACAGGAGATGCCAGCAGTGGCTGCTGTGGCTGGGGCACCTCTGGCCACGCTCCCCCTCATTCCAGGGTTGCTGTGAGGAGGGATACCTCTGCCCCACCTGCTGGGCATCACCTATCAGTGGGCCAGCATCAGCTGGTTCCAGGTAGGTACCCGGGGGCTTCCTCGCGTGCTGGGTTTGCTGTGTCACCCCTGGAATTAGTGCTGTTGGTCTGTCACACTGGAGCATGGAAGCAGCTGCTAAACCCTGCCCCTGTCCTCCTGGTGTTTGAACCCAACAGGATGCTCTCGTGCTGGACGTGCCCGTGACGGAGAGCTGAGGGAAGGTACGGCTGCAACTGCCACTGCTGGGGGATCTGCGGGATGGGGTGGGAGAGGGAGCAGAAAGGGTGCTGGGGTTCCTGGGCCATTTCTTCCTCTTTCCTTGACTTCTTTCTAATTTGACTCCACAAGCTGAAATAAAAATCCCCGTTGCCCCATTGCGTGTCCAGTGGAGCCAGCTGGGCATGAGAGGTCGTGTTTCTTGGAAGGACTGATCCTTAAATAAATCCCATTTGCATCAGAAGTGGCAGGGGCAGAGCGTGGGCTGCCGTCGGGTGCATCACCCACAGCTCCTGCAGGAGGGCAGTGCAAGAATGGGGGCTCCCTGCTCCTGGGGTGCATGAGCTCTGAGAGAAGGGTCGTGTGTCTGCAGTGGGGGTTTAGGACTGCTCCGAGTGCATTAAGGGCAGCATTTAGCCACCCGTGTGTGTTTTTAATATTTCAGAAGTGCTTGGTGTCGTGGCTTATTGGCTGCCATACCTGGTATTGATCCCAGGTGCATAGTTCTCTGATTGCTGGATAATTACCTGTCATTAGTAAGTCAATAAACAACTTTGATCCCGATTTCATTGGGCCAACGTGATCTGAATATTTTTTTTCCTGGTGCAGAATTAAGGATATCTTTGAAAAGACTGTTTTGGTTTTAAGATATTGTCCCCAGGAAAACCCCACTGGGAGGAGGGCTCGGAGAAGCCATTTGTTTTCCTGTGCCAGCCCTGTCAGGTGTTTGTTCTGCAACACATGTAAGGAATCATCCTCATCAGGAGCCCTAAGCAATGGGGAAAGCAGACATAAAAGCAGCTCTCCAGCAGGACTGGTGTTTGTGGTGCCTCCTCTTCTCACTGCAAACTCTGCCAGTGCCGAGCACATTTTTAGAGCTTTCCCTCATTGTTCTTGCAGGAGATGATAAACAGCCGGGTCTCAGGTTCCCTTCAGAGGAACAAAAAATGAATGAAAATATCTGTGTGCAGTTCCCCTTGCAGGAATTCAGGCTGTAAATCTCGGGGGGCACCTGGTTAGTCTGTCATGAAGCTCTGCACCCTGCTGTCACCCAGCTGGGGTTTAGTGCCCTGGGCACTTGGTGGAGGTGCAGCCTTTGGAGCCGCTGGAGCTGCACACGGACACCGGCGGCTCTGGTCCCCGTAGTGGGGATGCACCAGTCTCTCCCAGTTAATGGCCCCAAAGGAATGAAAGAGCAAACCAAACCCTACTCAGGGATGTTTTCCTCAGGCAGAAAAGGCCACATCCAGATGATGCCATCAAGGGGAGAGCAGAGCAGGACCCTCATTTTTCGGCCAGGGCTGATGTGTTTCCCTTAGCCTGTGCTGCCCAGAGCCTCCTGCTGTCTTGCCAGTGTCCAGACCTCCAGCTCTTCCCGGAGGTGTGTACCTCCTCCTGCCTGCCTCTACATCTCAGTTTCCAGGTGATCTGAGCATCAAAGCAGGACCTGTTCACATTGCTCCCATTCTTCTCCCTTTGACCAAGCACACCCTGGTTTACTCTGTGCTTTTGTCCTCACAGGGTGGCTTGGCTTTGTTTTCTTTGAGCTTTGAAAGTTGCTTTAGCAAGACCTGGGTCTCACAATGTCATTCTCTTTATGGGAATGTGCTTTGGTTTCTCCAAAATATTTGGTTGTTAGAGACTTCTGCGTTTAGCAGCAGTGGATGAGAGGCCAAGTTACTGTCATGCCTGAAAGGTCACTGCTCAGAAGCTATTCTCTGGCTGCCAAGGTGCCCCTTTTACTGTGTGCTGACCATTATCTTGTTGGTCTTTATGGTAATTCGGGTTTTGTATGGTGATTGCCCAAGGTATAAAATGATTCAGGAAGGATGATAACATGATACCATCTTGTTAACACTCTCTTCCACCTTATCAAATGTCACAATCTAGCAGTGACAGCAGGGCTTTGTGCTCCGGAGGAGCCTGGCTGATCAGGTTGCAAGGAGAGTGACACCTCCTTAGGTACTTTGGCACCTTTGCCTTCCCTTCCTTGGCCTTTAGTGAAGATATTTTTTTAAGGCTGGAATTAATGTGTGACAAAACCTGGCTACTCTACTGGAAATACTTATTTCCAAGTTTGCAGAAAGTATTAACTTTGAGCAAGAATTTTTCTGCACTATTATTGTTCAGTGTTGGGGAGCAGCCCCTCCACCCTGCCATTAAAAGGGAGTGAAGAGTTCCCTGCGGTTGCCTTGGCCGATGCCTTCTCCCCTCCAGCACAGGAACCCTTGGCTGTGCACGTCGGGACGTGATCCACTCACAGGGATCACAGCAGCTCTGTGGCCCACAGAGAGGGGTTTTCTTGTTCATAGAATCATGGAATGCTTTGGTTTGGAAAGGACCTTAAAGCCACCCAGGTCCAACCCCCCTGCCATGGGCAGGGAAACCTCCCACTGGATCAGGGTGCTCAAAGGCCCATCCAGCCTGGACTTGAGCACCTCCAGGGATGAGGCAGCGATGACCTCTCTGGGCCTTTCCTTGCCCCAAAGAGTTGCTACTCTGGCACATCTCAAGGCAGTGGCTCCGTGTACCCATGTGGTGCCGGTGACCGGGGCCAGGATGGGGCGAAAGGGAAAAGGAGAGTGTGGCTGTAAGGGCACGGGACATCGGCTCAGTAGCAGTTTTTCTCATTTGCTCCTACCTGCAGCAGTAAATTATCTGGCAGTAAACGAGCCATGACAGACCAGCTGGGACACAGTTTTTCAGCATGGAAAAAAAAACTGATCAGAAATCTGAGAAGGTGAGGGCCTGGACAGAGCTGCCCCTGGGCAGTTGCACGGCTGTTCCTCTCCTGCAGCACGTTTATTTGTGGCATGGGGCAGTGAGGCAGGGAGGCCACCTCTCTCCAAGTGCCCTCACTGGGATAACGGTCCCTTCAGGGCTTCAAAATGATCCAGAGCCAACAAGCTCTATCTTGGGATCTCCCTGGCTTCGTGGTGAATGGCATCACACTCACAGTGTTACCTCTCCATGACAGTGCATCCCAGCTCCAGTCCTTATGGAGTGCTCTGAGGCAGAGGTGATGGACTTAGAAATAACTCCAGGCCAGTTAGACCAGTGTAGCATTTCTGAATCACGTGGTGTCTCTGAAGAGTCTGTCAGCTCAGGGTATCTGTAAAGCACCCAATCAACCCACCTTATCATCGTGTCACTACTTCCCACTTCAACACCTTCTCTTTCTCAGTTACCACATGGATTGTGAGCTATTCGCATCGCTCTCCAGGTTCTGTTGGCTTTGGTAAAGGTTGGGTAAGGTCCCAGTTTGCAGGCACACAGGGATGGTAATGCTGGCCATGTCCTGCTGGCCTGGGCTGTGAGTACCCAGCTCTGTTACCATCTCCACAGGCTGTTTGTACACTGAGAAATGTGTTGCCTGGTCCTTCATTTATTACCCTTAATGCCTGGCACAGCCCCCCTGCACAGGTGAACGGTGAAGGTAAGGTGCTCCCTGCTGCAGCCCCAAGCACTGCACAAGTACCAAACAGCAAGGGCTGCCAGGATTTGGACAGGTTTTTTTAGCCAAAGACTCAATTTTATTTGAAAAACAAAATGAAAACATTTTATCAGAGCCTGACTTTCCAGCCCTGTCTGCATCCTGACACGAGAGCAACCCAAAGGCTGACGAGCCAAAGCGGGCAGTGGCGTGTGGACTGGTACCCAGAGCCGGCCTGGCCTCTGCCCCCACGGGTCGTTGCTCAATGATTTACCTGACTCCCAACATCTCCAAGGAAATATTTGCAGTGGAAGTCACCAGAAACCATACGTTGTTTGTTTTGCTCCCCTCCAATTATTCTGGATGTCCCCAGTGACATCTCGTGCCCCTTCCCTGCTGTAAAGCTCTATATATTAGGACGCTCAGCGCAGGTTGTCTTCAGCAGACGGGGACGTGGGCCAGAGAGTTCCTCAAGGGCTCGGGCAGGTAAGAGCAAACTTATTCCTCAGAAAGTGTGCTCTCAGCTTTGCTTCTGCACACCTGAGTGCTTCCTAAAGGGCAGTTCTTTATGTTCATTTAGGAGTATTGGCTAGTTAACAAAGATTGTTATTCTTGCCTGCCTGAGTTACGCTCTGACAAGCAAATGTGTTGCAGCTTTCACCACGAGTCTCTCCAGAACAGACACGCACGGTCGTTGTGTTTGCAGTCCTTGAAGAAGAAAGGGAATTTCATGGTTTTCATAAACAATTATCACCTAAATTATTTTTGGTATAACTCTGCTATCTGAGGTAGATTTTTACCTGAGGTGAATTGGACCTCTCACACTTGTTCTGATCCCTTTTTGATGTGCTATTTACATTTAAATAGATTGGCGGAAAATGAAGTTCATTATGGTTCTTTAAAAAAGAAAATCTGCTTCAAACTGTGGTCCCTCAGAAATAATTCAATGACATTGAAACTTTAAACATTATTTTCTCCTTCTTACAATTCTAGCAAAAGGTGCTTTGATGCAAATGATGTTTGCACAGAGATCATGGCATTCAAACATGGAGGTGCCCTCCTCACTGGACACGTCAGGGTAGTTGTCCTGTGTAGATACCATTGCTTTTCTTTCTGTGATGAGAGACAACCGTGTCAGAAGCAGCCTGGTCTCCCATCATGCAGGAAACTGGATCTGTTTTCTTGGAGAAATTCCCACCCAGAACTGTTGCACCCCAGATTGTTCAGCTCGGTCACCAGCACTGAGGGATTAAAGCAGGAACAACCAATTGGTTTTGATTTGGCTGCTGTGACAGCTGTTGAAGCCCCTTCCCTGAAGGTGGTCAAGGCTAGGTTGGATGCGGCTGTGAGCAGTGGGCGGTGTCCTTGCCCACAGCAGGGAGTTGGAACTGGATGGGCTTTGAAGTCCCTTCCAACCCAAACCATTCCATGATTTTATGATTCTATGAAGTTCTGGTTTCTCCTGCAGAAAGTGCTGCCAGGAGTTTTACTGTGCCCATCAGTGTGATGAGGAGGTGGGAGAGGTGCCAGCAACTTCCTTTCTGATTTTGTATTCCCTACAGGCATTCCTCCTTTTTCTTTCCTCCCTCCACTGCCTTGTGCTCGCTGTCCCAGCGTCACACTGGTTGCAATCTCTTCTCACAGTTATCAGGACCGAAGATGTCTGTGATCCGGGATGTCTTCCTCCTCTGCAGCCTGATGACCCTTTCACAAAGCCTTCAAATCATCCCCTCACTTGCGGGTAAGTGTGTGGGGCAGACAGGATTTACACTGCTTTTCAGACTCTTTCTGTCTCTTGACCATGCTTAGAAAATCCAGAGCTGGTCCAGATCTGTTCAGCAGTGGTGGCAGTGCTGGTAATCTCCATTTATAAAGCACTTTGGAAAAGGCACTTCAGATCCTTTACAGTGGTTGGTGCTTCAACCTCTGTTATTTAAAAAGGGAGACAGAGGGACAGCGGAGGTGGAGGAACAGCCATGCTGACACTGCATCGTTGTGTGCTGAGTCCACACAGCTCACAGAGACCTCTCATCCCTTTCCTTTTTTTCAGATATTACACAGTCACAAGCCAAACGCGACCGCCAGAAATCTCCAGGTGGTCTTCTTGGTGGCAACCTTCTCGGTGGTGTCCTTGGCAAAGATAGTGCTGTCGGTGGTCTCCTTGGTGGAGATGGCCCTGTTGGTGCTCTCCTAAGCAAAAATGGTGCTGTTGGCAGTCTCCTTGGTGCAGACGGTGTCCTTGGTGGTCTCCTTGGTGAAGATGGTGTTGTTGGTGGTCTCCTTGACAGAGATGGTGTTGTTGGTGGTCTCCTTGACAGAGATGGTGTTGTTGGTGGTCTTCTCGACAGAGATGGCGTCCTTGGTGGTCTTCTCGACAGAGATGGCGTCCTTGGTGGTCTCCTTGGCAAAGAAGGTCTTGTTGATGGTCTGCTTGGCAAAGATGGTCTTGTCGATGCTCTCCTTGATGTTGTCCTTGATATTCTCCTTGGTAAAAATGGCCTCCTTGGCAAAAATGGTCTCGTTGGCAGTCTTCTTGGTGGAAGTGCTGAAGATCTCATGGGGTGAGTGAGAGTAGGAAATGGCTGTCCCTAAGCAGTGTGTCTGAACACGTGGGGCCCCCTCTTTCACCTCCTGGGACAGGTTCATAAGCAAAGGGTCCAGCTGCTAGGAGTGTCTGTGCTTTGTTTGTGCCACGAGCTGCTCCTGGGTAGTGAGGATCACTGCTGGCCTGGGGCAGAGAGAGGACCCTGAGCTCTGCCATCAGCCACTCCACCGGGGGGTGAGGGGACAGGACATGCACTGTACAAACCTCCTACCAACAAACTGTCTTCTCCTTGTGTCAACCACCCAGGCCGAAAATTCTGAACAACACCCTCCCCAAAATAAGTCTGCGCTCCCTGCCGGGCTTCGGGCACCAGGTGGACTTCAACACCCAGCTGCTGGTCGAGACAACCAGGTATGGCACGTACACCAGGGCATGGCTCGGGGTGTGAGGTCACCACTTCTTTGGGAAGCAGAGGGCCAGCAAATTTCCTGAGCTGTGTGCTGGGTTTCCCTCCACGCAGTGCGCCAGGCAAGGAGATCTGTGCACAGCTGGAAACAGATGTGGCCATGCTGGTCCAGGACAAGTGGGCGGCTCCCCAGAGCAATGAGGACTGCAAGACTGTCGATGTCAACATCCATGTGAGGTAGCATCCCTGTGAGCTCAACACCCAGAGGAGGTGGGGTGGCTGTGGGCAGCAGTGGCCCCTGCAGCAGTGGGAAGCACCCATTGAAGGCTGTGCTTTTGTGCCTGGTGCCTCAGGGGCTGAACACCCAGCCTCAGAGAGGGACTGCTGAGCTTTCCTTTAAAATTTGGTCTTAAGAGAAAGTTTCTGTGGGTTGTGCTGGGAATCCAGCCCTGGCCTGTATCCAGAGGGCTTGGTTTTGGTAATATTCTCGTGGCAAATTCTGTCCCTGGACAGTACAAATGATTCTTTTTATCTTATGCAAAGTACTTCTATTTTCCAGCTGCTAATCCATGTCAATCTTTATTTCCCTGATACCCAGACCCAAAGTGCCACTTTTGGATCAGCCTTTGAAACAGCTCCTTAGTAACCGCATGGGTGAGGTGGTAAGTGTGCAAAGTGATATCGTGTGAGCCACCGGCACGGGCAGGGCAGGAGCAGCCCGGGCTGCCCCACGGACACAGTTTGCACAGCTGTGGGCTATGCTGGGGCAGCCAGCCCATCCTCCGTACCAACAGGCACTGGCACCTTGCCTGTGCCATCACCCGTGCCAGGTTGTGTCACCAAACAAGTGCTGGTTTGGTGGTCATGGTGAGAAAGTCTTGCCCAGGAGGAGAAACCCACCCTGGCTCAGAGGGTCTGCTCGCTGCCTGGTGCTGAGCGTTGCAGGAACGGAGGTTCTCACCAAAGCCTGCCCAGCAGCAGCTCCTGCCCGTGCTGTGCAACCCCAGCAGAGCTGGGTTTTGCCATCTGTGTCGGGGTGATGCCCACCTGCTGCGTCCCAGGGCTCTGACTGCTCTCTGCCTTCCCAGGGCTGTGACATTGTCAACACCAGGCTCAACGCGGTGAGCGCGCTGCTCGGCTCCCCGACCTGTAAGTGCTCGTCCCTGCTTTTGCTCTGCCCCCTGTGAGCCCCCACACTTGGGCTGGGTTGTTTTACATTGAGCAAATACAAATATTTTAACAACTTTCTGAAACACAACTCTCAGCTCAAGCACAACATTCAATTTCCCTGCCATGGAGCAGATTTTCTTTTCCTGCTGAAAGCCACTGCAGGAATTGTTGCTTTTAGAAACAGCAGTTTTGCTGTAAACCAGTGCTTTCTAGCAGCTTGTCCAGCTGGGAATGCTGTGAGCAGAAGCCTTTGTTGCTTATGGTATCTTTTGGGATCACAAGGTTTGAGAGCATCCCCTCTCCTTAAAAGCTTTCCTCCCGTGTCCCACAGCAGTGCTCCCGCTTGGGGCTCTGGGAGATCTGCCCCCCTTTTCCATCATTGGTGATGACGCTATCCAGCTCGATCTCAACGTAAGTGCCAGCTCTTTCCTGGGCCCCAGACCTTTGGCTTGGTGAGTTTGGGCAGCTGATGAGACCACCGTGCCGCTTTGCCGAGGGCTCCTCTCTTCCAGCTGCTTCAGGAAAGCATTTGCTGGAAGAGGCTGACAGGGGTGTCTTGGCCACATCGGGGCTAAAACCACCACTGGGTCCTGCCTTACTTGATAACTTGCTAATCCTTGAGGGTTCTGTGAGCCAGACTGGCTCGACATTGCTTAATTAAGCATAATTGTAGCACTCTCACAGTTGTAATAAGAAAAGCATTTCACACAGGAGCAGTGGTCACCGGTCACAGGCAGGGACCACTCATAAGTGGTTTGTAAAGATTTGGGGTGTGATTGATAGGGTCCACACCGAGACCAAATTTATCAGCAAGGTGTCTTTCCAACTGGGAGATGTGGCAGTGTTTTGGACAGAAAGTCAGAGCAGGTGCAGGATTGCCTGTTTATTAAAGTGTCGGTTAAACCCGCGTGAGCCTCCCTGCGAGGTCCATGGACAGGCAGGGTGCTGGGTGTGACCGCAGCCCTCCGAGCCCCACTGATGTCTCTCCCCTCCCTGTGCCCTGCAGCTCCTCGGCAGGGATGTGGAGGGCAGCACGGTGGCCTCCAGGCAGGGACCGCCGCTCGCCATCACCCTGCTGCTGGCCCCCAGCCGCCCACCCCAGCTCAGCCTCTCCCCACGCACCCTCAGTGCCCTGCTGGAGCCCTTCCAGGGACAGGGAGCCTTCAACATCAGCATCACCGACTCGATGGTGGGTTGCAACACCCCTCTCCAGGGCCGAGTTGGGGTCTTGGTTGCTCTTGGGTGACCCAAGGGTGCTGGTTGCTGCGTGCTTGTGTGTGTTTGTGGGGTCCAGTGGAACCCAGCATGGGCTTTGCACAATCCCCTGCGGCGCTGAGGCCGCTGGTGCTGTTCCCGCAGGTGCCCAACAGCAACGCACTCTCCACGGCTGCGCTTCTCCCGTTCATCCCCCAGGTCAGCCACCTCCTTTGTGTCCCCTGATCTCCAACCCCACCACCTGCCCAGCCACACACAGACGCCCTTGCCCTGACCCCTCCCTGCCCCATGCAGCTCTCCAGCATCCTTCCCAGGCCTCTGCCGCTGGAGCTGCGCGTGCGGGCGGCCAGCGAGCCAGTGGTGGCTGTGAGGGAAGGAAGAGCCACCGCTACCCTCAAAGCCTCCATTGACATCCTCAGTCCCTCCCTGCAGTCCTCACAGAAGTCTCTGTTCTCCCTTGACACGGTGAGTGGGTTGTGGGGGATGAGACCTCCAAAACACGGTGAGGGGTGTCTGGAGTAGGGCTGTGCCCTGGGATCTCCTTGGCGTGTCCTGCCCATAGCCCTGCAGCACTTGCGAACTCACTACATCCTTTAAAAAATGATTGTAGCCAAGTGCAAGTGAAATGTTTAAGGAATAACAAAAAGCAAAGACAGGAAGGGTGAACCCTGGGGAGAGAGAGGCGAGATGCCATCCATCAAAAAAAGCAATTCACAGGCAGGCGCTGTTCTCTGAATGGGTTATTTGCGAACACTCTGGGTTCTCTTCTCAGTCTTGGGAGCAATGCAGGGAAATAACCTTATTTGCTTCTATGGCTCCAATTTCAGAACATCGGTCTGAACATCATCCCATCAGTCTCTAACGGCAAACTGCAAACATCCCTGGCCCTTGACAGGTACAGTCAAGCTTTGTGGTCACTGGTGGCAGGGAGGGAGCAGGGGCTTTGCCTGAGGGTGCTTCCAGGAGCCAGAGAAGATGGGATGGGGGTCGGTGATCAGAGAGTGAAATGTGGAAGAGACATGCAGGGCTGCCAGAGCTCCCCTGCCTCCTCCCAGCCCCAACCTCAGACCCAGAGCATGTCCGAAGGGACATGATATTTATAAACATGTTGCCCTGTTTTCAAAACCCTTGTTTCTTTGTGTGGGGGAGACAAATGCCAGAGCTAGGAAGGGTCTGAGCAGCACGTGGAAAGGTGGAGAAAGGCTGCCCCTGGTGTACCCCGACTCTGCCTTGTTTTTATCTTTTGCAGCATCAACCTGACACGGGTACCCCCGAGACTCGACCCGCCTGGTGTAAGTGCGAGCAGCTCTGGATCGAGGCGCTGCAGCGAGCGATGGGGCTCTGAGCATGGAGGGAGAACTAAAATGCCAATTCTTCCTCAGGCTTCACCTTTCTCCTTCTCTTGGCAGAGGCAATTGCTGTCTGCCCTGTCCATCCCCTGTGCCCCAGACCAGTGACCCTTCCATGTATATGCTCGCTTGTTGGCAGCACACGGGGGATCGGGATGAGGGAGAATTATTTAAGAAGAAATTGCCCAAAGAGTTTGTCCCTGAGTATCCCCCCTACACCGCTTCCAGTCCTGGAAGAGTTTTGCTGAAGGAATCTGCCCAGTGCATGTGTTTCATAGCTCTGAGCATCCTGCAGTGACAGAACTCAATCGATAAGCCCGACATCGCTCTCTTCATCCCAGTGACTGCTGCTCTCCTCAGCCACTGATGCTCATCTTCCCTGCAGGTGTCCTCACTTACAGGATGGCTCAAGCAAGTCCTTGGGGCTGCATACGTACCTGCCATTAACGGTATGGCTGGGGAAGGGTCATTCTTCTCTGGGTTTGGGGCTCTTTCCCCTCCCTCACTGCATTTGGGGTTCCTCCCCCATGACAAGGTGCTCTCACTCACTTTTGCAGATGCCTCGCCTGTGTCCATCCCTCTGCCCAGAATTCTCAACAGCAGCCTCGGGAACGCCGAGGTTGTCATCACAGATGTAAGGATCACACTTCCCACAATTCTTCCTTCCTGGGGAGTGGGGGGAGCACCCATCCTGGGCCATGGACCTGCACGGCCCAAAGCCCCATTTCCCATGGGTTTCCAGGAGGTCTCTCTGTCTGTGCAAGCTCCCAGGAAAACCTCACCTGGGATATAGGGAAAAGCTGGTGGAAGCCTGAATGATAAAACTGAGTGCTTTTTGTGCTGCTTCTCCCAGGCAAATGACTCTTCTGACCAGACTGATCTGAAAAGATTCTGCTCAGGAAGCCCCTCGGCCCTGCTCCGTGAGTGAGGCAGGCGCTGCGCCACCAGCCCAGAGCCCTGCTCGCCTCTGCTGTATCCATCTTCCCTCTCCCCTGGTCATTGCCTGATGTCACTGCTGTGGCCCAGGTGGGACAGGAGACAGCTCTGGTTGGTCCTGGCACAGCCTGGAAGCAGGGCAGGGAAAGCTGCTCCTCTGGTGGATGGCAGGGGGCTTTCCGTGGCCATTTCTGACATCCACAGTCAGGAAGCAGAACTTGCTCTTAGTCACAATGGTTGCTCTCATATTACTCTTTCAATAAAATCTTTCACTGCTTCAGTATTTCTCAGCATCCCGTTGTCTCCCCCGTGCTCCTCCGCCGTGTGGCCCTCGGGCAGGCAGCACAGCTTGGTGAGGTGGCTGCACCTATAGCCAACAAGCCAGTACCTTACAGAAGGTGTTTTTGAAGCTCAACCTGTGGGCCAAAGTGTGGAACAGCAGCTCACTTGGGAGCTGGGGTCTGGTGCACATGGGTGCCCTGCTGCAGCCCACGCTGTGCCCGGGTGGGAGCTGCTCACGCCAGCCTGACAAGGGTCAGAGGAGATGCTCACAGGATCGTGCTGACATTTCCCACTGATTTGGATCCCCTGTTGCAGCCACTGCAGAGGGAGCAGCTCCTTGCCTTGGGCTCGTGTGCAGCACGTGGGGGTCTGTTGTGCCAGTTGCTTTACAGAGCCAGGCACAGATCAGCTGAGGTTGCAGCTCCCTACGGCTTTGCTTGGGAGTGCATTATCCCCTTGTTGTGTAAGATGCACCAGGTTGTTAGCAACGTGTTTTATCTCACAGAGGTATTAAGTGTTGAGGACACCAGGACAAAAGTGTCCTTATGTTCTAGAGCTGAGGTGGAGCAGTGCCTCCCACCCACGCAGGGGCTTTTCCAAGACTGTGGAAATCCTGTCTGCCTGGAAGGAACTGGCAGCCATGGGAATGGGTGGGATGATCCTCAGGAGCTGCTGCTCAAGTTGAACAGTAAGGGAGATGATAAAAATCTCCCCGTGCTTTTCTGAAGCCTCCCACACATTGCCTGGAAAGCTGGGAAATCACCCTGGAAGTGTGGTTTGTGTGTGACAGCCTGGGTATGAGTGGGGATTCACCTGGAATCTGCTGCTTTCCCAACTCTGCTCCTTCGGGGGGAGCAGCAGCTTCACCTGCTGCAGCCGCAGTGTCTCAGGCTCCTTCTCCTTTGCTTCAGCTCTGTGATCTCAGGTGACACTGCTGCCTGATAATGGGCATCCAATAACCAGTTACTCAACACTCTTCCCTGCTTTATAAATCTTTATTTATCTTGGAATATATTAAGACCACAAATGCTGTTTTATGCACCCAATCCATTAGCCCAGCTTTTACAATTTAGGCATCTTTCCATGTTTTTCCGCATCAGCTTCGCTATATAAGGAGCTGCTGCTCCTGCTGTGGAAGCGAAGGGGGCTGTGGGCAGCTGTAAGGTCTCCCCGTGACTGAGAGCACTGGAGCCCAAAGCCAGGCTTTGAAATTCAGGATAAGATCAGGTAAATACGGTCAAAGCAGCAGCACAGGGTGCTTGGGGGATAGATCCACCATTTCACCCCTGGGCCTTGTGATGTACTGTCAGCAAGAAAAAAAGCATGGTAAAATACCAATAACAGCAGAAATGTGAGTGATTCTAATTTGTGTTTAGTGAGTAGCCTGAAAAAATCAGAACAGAAGGTTGTTATGATAAAATAAAAACCCTTCCCTGAAGAAAATAACACTAATTTGACAAAAAAATGTCAGGGATTTTTGTATTGCAAACTCTTGTTATTATTTTTATTGTTTCAAGGTTAAAATATGCCATTGAAAAAGAAAGACTTAATTCAAATGTGATTTTCCTGTATAATTACAGTGATAATTTTCATACCCATTACAGGGGGTGATTAGTGAGGGGTGCTCAGCGTGGGCTGTGGGTTACGGGTAAGGATTTCATGCTGTGAGTTTGAAGTTGTGTCACAGTGACCAGAGATGGCGAGGAGTGGTGTGAGCAGGGCTGAACAAACAGGAGCTGGAGCTGGGCAGGGCTGGCGTGTGGACACTGTCCTCTCCCTGCTTCGTGTTCCCAGAGCCCTTTGCTGGATGTGGCTCTAACTCGGGAGAGGTTTCGCATGTCCTAAAGTTTAGGTTTTTCTATTCATTGAAAAATGTTCACCCACCTCAAAATACCCAACTCCCCTTCGCCTCCAGGACATCGCCCGACCCATCTCCACTCTCCTCTGTTGTCCTTCCCCAGGTCCTGCCACAGCTCCAGTGCTCCCAGCGGAGCGGAAGACACCATGGCACTGGCTCTGGGCATCGCCTTCCTGTGCGCCCTGCTCACCCCCTCCCTGAGCCAGCCCAAAGATGCCGTCCTCAGGCTCAGCAAAGGGGTCTTAAGTGATGGTGAGTCTCTCCCTCCCCTTAGCGGGACCCTGGGAAACAGGAGCTGGTGGTGGTCCTTGGCATTGGTGCCGCAGAACCAGCACAGCCCGATCAGCCGGGGAAGGGAGGGGAATTGCAGATGGAAGTGGAGAGCTCATATCAAGGATTGCTGCTCCCAGAGCTTGCAGCTCTCAGGAGGTGTGAGCCACCACTATTATCTCCCATTTAGGGGCTATCAGAGCCCAACCCCTGCGACTGTGCTGCACTATTTGCTGGTGTGGCTGCAGACAAAGTCCCCCCAGCTTCTTCACCCAGGTCTTGACATGGTACCTCCTGTCTTGGATCCCAAAGCCCTTCTTCCATTCCATCACATATGGGGAAAACTGACAGTGGTTGTTTAGGGACTGGAAAGGGTAATGGTGGTAATGGAGTGCACAAACCCCTTGACAGCCTGTGCCTGAGAATCGTGAGGAGCAGTGACCTGGGCAGGGGGCTCAAGCTGCCTGCTGGTCCCTGCTCAAAGGCTGCAGCACTGGCCGGGCAGCAGCTCCGCCTTGCAGGCTGATGGTGGGTGATGTTTTCAGCTTTTACAGGCTCACTGATGCAAAGGAACACCCTCCAAGGTGCCCTTGGAGAGGTGCCACTCAGAACTGGAAGTCCTGGCGCAGATGGAAGTGGAGACCTGTTGGGTGGCCTCGGAGGAGGTCTCCTTGGTGGTGGTGGCCTCCTTGGTGGCCTGCTTGGGGGTGTTACTGGTGGTTTGCTGGGTGGCAGAGGGCTGCTAGGGGGGCTGACTGGTGGTCTGCTTGGTGGAGGGCGCAACACCGGCGGTGGCTTGCTGGGTGGAGGAGGCAGTGGAGATGCTTATGGGGAGCACCCCAGAAACCCTCCCAAACCCTGGCCAGCAGCTGGTGGCAACGTCCCCAGGGGTGGCATCCCCACAGGGGCTGATGGAGGAGCGATGGGACAGGGAAGTCTGCTCGGTGACGGCGGTCTCCTCGGCACAGAAGGGATCCTCGGTGGCCCTGGTGACCTTGGCAAAGGAAGGCTGCTGGGAGGCAGTGGCCTGCTCGGCGTCCTCGGGGAAGGCGGCTTGGTCAGCACGATCCAGGGTCTCACTGGGTAAGGGCAGCACCCTTTGGGCTCAGAGCTGCCCAGGGGCAGCAAGGGCGATGCTTGGGTAGGTGCACAGGTCTGGTTTGGAGCTGATTCTTTGAGATAAACGCGGCCTGGAATTCCCACCAGGTTGGTTGCAAAAGAGCCTCTTGAGCAGCACAAGGGAAGCTAAAGCAAACGTGAGGCGAAAGGCGCTCACCCGTAGAGGGTGCGCGAATCCACACGCCAGCCCCGGACAGCCGGTGCCAGCGCTGCCAACCCTCACTTGTCAGCAACCATCCCGTTTCAACTCTGATTTGAAGCCCAGAAGCACAAGCAATCGTAACACAACAAGAACAGAGCTTCTGAGAAAGCTGTGAAATAACTACAACAGGAGAATAACTGTGAAAATGGTGTCCTTTGCAGTTTCTGGTCTAACCAGCCTCTGGGTCGCCCACCCTCAAGCAGTGGTTCTGTGCCAGCAGTAGAACAGGGGTGCTGGGGTGCTGGCTCTGAGCGAGCCATCACTCGTGGTGTCCCCCTCTCTCTCCCTGCAGGCTGAGGATCGTGGAGGTGACACTCCCCAGGGTGTCCATGCAGCTGCTGCCTGGCGTTGGAGTCCACCTCAACCTCTACACCCGCGTGGCCCTCAATGCCAAGTGGTAGGTTGGGCCTGTGCTGCTGGTGGCCCCATGGAAGCACCACCATGAGGGGCGTCTCCAGGAGAGGATGCTGCTTCTCTTTGCCGGGAAGAGGCTGCTCCTCTGCAGGGCACTCCCTGTCCCCTTCACAGTCTCCTGGGTTTGCTCGACATCGCAGTGGAAGTGAACATCACCTCAAGGGTCAGGCTGACCATGGATGGCACGGGCTACCCCAAACTTGTGGCAGAAGGATGCGATACCCTCCTAGGTGGCATCAAAGTCAGACTCCTGAGAGGGTGAGTGATGGATCCTCCTCTGCTGGCGTGAGCCCCCTCACCACTGGGCTTTGCTGGCCCCAGCCTGCGCCCACGGAATGGAAACACACGGGGACATTTCCCCATCGCACATCTCGGTCCCGTGGGCAACTGTGACACCAGCAGCGCCATCCCTGCAGGTGACAGTGTCTCTCCAGCCATGACCTAGGGGGGAGCAAAGGGTTGGGGGGTGTGATCCCCATGCACCCCTCACGCAGCCACAGCAAAGGCAGACGTTGTCCCAGAGGGCTGCTCAGCTGAGCAGGAGACCCCGCAGTGGTCCCAGCAGTCCATTCCTGCCCCACGTGCCACGTCCCTGCATTATTTTAACTGACTTTTTGTGGGGCCTTCTGAGAACTGAGCAGTTGGTATGGAAATGATAGAACCTGCTTGGGTGGAAGTCATTCCTGCTCATTTAAGGAGCCTCCACTACCAGATAAAAGGCAGCAATAAATTTCCCCCTGGCTATTTTGGGATGCAAATCACACTCATCACATGCAGCATCTAAGCATGCACAATGCACTTTGCCGCTGCAATTGCTTTGCTGTGAGGGGTCTGAGCTCCATGCTGTTCACAGGAATTGTGTAACAACACCCATTTACTCTGCAGCAGGTATTTTTCATGGTGCTCCTTTATTTTTCTACAGCCTGCTCCCAATTGTGGATAATTTACTGGCAAGTGTCCTGAACAGACTGCTTCCTAATCTGGTGAGTCAGAAAAACCTCCACCCCAGACAGGAGCAATGAGTCCGAAAGCCCCAGCACAGCTCCCCAAGGTACCACTCTTGTCCCAGAGTGGGAGTGTGGCCACTCTCCCAGGGCTGCTGCACCCACCCACCTGCCCAGGGGGTTGTGGTTGGGTCTGGTGGGGGACGTGTGCCACGTCTCCATTTGCTTGGAGAAGCTGTTCCTTCCTTCTAAATGCGAGTTCAGGTTTGCCCAAGTGTCTGGGAGCTTCTACCAATGTCCTGGGCCTTGTTGTGGGCTAATTGAATCTCTCCTTCCTCCTGAAAGTCCCAAGGTCTCTCCAGCTGTCCTAAATGGGCTCCTGAGAGCCAGTTCCAAACCCACTTATCTAATGAAGGTCAACGTGCCCAGGGACAGATCCTGAGCTGGTGAAGCCTCAGTCACCAGTGGGGAGAGCCTGGTGCTCCCGACCCAAGGGAAAGCAAGGCAGAGCCGAGCTGGGCTCCAAATGCAGGGCACTCACTATCCCTCCCCACTCTGGCAGCTCTGCCCGGTGCTCGATGTTGCCCTGGGACTCGTCAACGACCAGCTGGGTCTTGTGAACTGTAAGTACCTGGTGGGTCCCCAGCCTTGCCTTGCCTTCCCCTTGTCACCTCCACTGTGGCTGCGTGAGGAGTGTGACCCTTCCCCTTCTGCTGCTGCACCCCAGGTGGGAAGAACCAACCCCCTGCTACACCCAGGTCTACCCCGTGCCACAAGCTGGGACCCCCAGCAGCCCCCATCCCCACCAGGCAGCAGCCACGAAATGACCTCCCCTCCCCACACCCCCCTCTCTCTTATGGACAGAAGCACCCCTGGGTGCAAGAAGGTGGCATGGGCAGGCTGTGAGTCATTCCCTCTGTCTGCAGCAGTGGCACGAGATGCTCCTTAGGGAAGCGGTGTCTGCTTTGGCAGCACAGGGCACTCGGAGCTGCAGCCAAGTGAGCCCTGAGCCCACCTGCAAGCCAAGGCTTTCCTGGAAGAAAAGAGCTGCCAGGCAGGGAGGAGGGATTTGTACCCAACACCACCAGGGAATCATTGACTCTCTCTCTCTCTGCCCCCAGCACTGGTGCCCCTGGGTTTGCTGGGCAGTATCCAGTACACTGTGTCCAGCCTTCCCGTGGTAACCGGACAGTTCCTGGAGGTGGACTTGAACGTGAGTTCTGCATCTTCTCCTTCCATCTACGTGCCAGGGTCGGGGTCCTTCACTCGGGTTCAGGAAGGCCCCCCCGGGCCATGCACACCTGGGCTCTGGGATGGCTGTGACAAGCTCGGGGAGGTCCTGGCTGGGTGCCCTGCTCCTGCCGCCGCCGTCACGGGAGAGTACAGCGGGGTTTGAATTTCATGGCTTTCTGGAGAAGGAAGCGTCACGGGGCCTGACTTGGCACGGTCGTGTGAGCAGTGATTTCACACTGAGGGAGAATGAGTTTAACCGTAACGGCAAATATTGCAAACGTTTTGACCTGTGCTTCCTTCCAGACCGTCGTCGGGCCGGTGGCAGGGGGCCTGGTGGACTACCCGCTGGGAAAGCCAGGAGACGTCCCCACCCCACCGCGTGTCCCCATGCCACCCCTGCCACCCATGGAGGACACCAGCTCCTCCCAGCTGGGCCTCTCCGTGAACTTCCTGGGCTCGGTGCTGTCGGTGCTGCAGCAGGAGGGTGCCCTGGACCTGAGCATCTCCCCCGGCGTGGTGAGCGGGGCGCTGCCGGGGGCGGGTGCGGAAGGACTCGGGGCTGCCAGCCACACGCACTGCTCCCAGCGTGCAGGGTCTCTGCTCCTCTGTACACTTAGCAGCAGCTCTGCTGCCTGAGGTGGACAATGCCAGTGGGAAACCTTGTGGTAACGGCCCCAGGTGTGTGGCTGGTGAGCGCCGGTATCTGCTGGAAGCCACCACACACCGTGCAGCATTTGCCTCCTCTCTGTCCCAGTTTCCTGAGCTCCCACCACTGACAACATCGACCCTTGGGACCCTGGTTCCTGCGGTGAGTCCTGCTTCCCCCTTGCACTGCAAGTCACCTGCTCAGAGAAGCTGTGCCCAGGGCAAGGGAGGTCTCCTGGTCCCTTTCTCCTCAGAAGCACCATCCCAGATGCCCCGTGGACTTGAATGAGCTCTGACTTAGCTCCAAAACCGGAAATTGTAGGTTCCAGAGACTGGTTTGTCACTCCATCCTCTGCAGCTCTCTTGGGTCACCAAGCTGGGCAGCTGCCTGGGTGTGGGACTCCCAGTGCTCCTCCAGCCGGGACGAGATGTCCTTGGTGGGGCTCAGGGTGTCACAGGGCTGAGCTCACAGCTGGCTTGGCTTCACTTCAGCAGATGAGATACAGACTTGGACTGGACCAGTTCAGGGTGAGATCTTCCCCCTGAGAGCAGCACTGTGCAAATGCCTCCATTTTTTGATGCTGTCAGGTTCTCAAGGCGTACCCGGAGCCACACGAGCTGCTGCTGAGAATTGCAGTCCCTGAAGCACCAGTGGTGACCTTAAAGAAAAATAAAGGTGTGATCCAGCTCCTGGCTGTGGCAGAGGTGATGGTGATCCACACACAAGATGTCCAGAAGTCTCTCTGCCGTCTGAATATCGTACGTATGAAGGAGCAACCCAAGCAGGAATTCCTCCTCCCCACACGGCAGGTGCAGAGGTGCCAGTTGATGGGACCTGCACCCGACGTGACACGGCTGGGCTGGGCTGGGCTGGGGGAGCCACCCCTGCTCTGACCTCTCTGTTTGACTGCAGAACACCTCCTTGCTGGCCCAGTTTTCAGTCAAGGACAACAACCTGAAGATCGGAGTCAGCCTGGAGAAGTAGGACACTGGTCTTCATCTGGGGGTTGGCCATGGGTGGCCACGGACATGGGACCTCCTGGGCTGCATGACAAGGAGGGCACCAGTAGGGCTGCTTCATCAGAGGAACTGCTTGGATGTTACTCACCTCTGCTTCCTCCTGCAGGGCTCATCTCTCCTTGGTGGCTTCTTCCATCGGTGTTTTTGATGTAAGAACACAAGCAGCCTCAGCAACGCACAAAACCCATTGCAGAGGGCAAAGTGCTGCCAGATCAGCTCGGGAGAAGCCAGGCCCAGCCGTGGTGCAACAGCTGTGCTGTGTTTTTAACAGCACCTCCCCTTCACCTCTGGAGAGGGACTTTTTTTATGGATGAATCATTAACAATTTTCAGACAAAAATCTCATGGAGAGGGAGATGTTTGGGGCTCCAGTGAACCACAGGACATCCCGCACGTGCCCACAACATCCCCTCAGGATGCACCCAGGGAGGTTCATCCCGGTGTCTCACAGGGGCTGACAGCAATGTTTGGGAGGAATCCCAGGCTCTCCTCTCGCAGGATGCCTGCAGACAGAGCACAATTGGTTTCCAGAGGAGGTTCCTGAAGGCAGCTTTAATGTCAGGGGAAAGGGGCCTGTGCAATGGCATTATTTTGGGACTAAGAATGGGCCATAGAATACTTGAAGTCCAATTCCTGTAAAACCAGGAGTTTACTTTAGAACTGTGTGGGGCTGGAGCACCAAGGGCTCAGGCTGGGCTTAGCTGGGATGAGTGCAGCATCCCCACAGGCCCAAGGACAGGGTGAGGCCAGGCCGACCATGGGACTGGAACCAGCGGTGGCACTGAGCGACCCCTCTCGCTGTTGCAGGTCTCGTCCCTGGAGGTGCTCGTTGGCCAGATTTTCAGTGTTGCCTTCGTGCCCACAATGAATGGTGAGGAAGCTCTTACACTTTGTCTATGTGTTCGTGTGTGCCAGACTGTGCACGACGCGATGAGTTTGTGCGGCTGGAACTCACCTCGCCTACAGAACAGGGGCCAGTGGCATTGACCTGCACTGCCAGGGGGTGAACCCACCCTTCACCAAACAGGGACCCTGCAGCCCCCTCCATGGGGCTCACTGGCCCCTGCTTTTGCTCACATGGGCAGGGGCAAACAGCAGCAGGTTTTGCTGAAGTATAAATGCCACACAAAGGCTTTCCAGAGAGCCCTGCACACGTTGAGGGGGAATTGGTCACAGGGAGGATGGGTTTGGGTACCAAGCTCTGGGCAGAAGCTCGGCAGTGACAACCCCTCCCGTGATACTGAGCTGGTGTGTGACCCACAGGTGTGCTGGGAGTGGGTGTGCCCCTCCCCAGGCTGCTGAACATCGACTTCACCGACGCAGACATCAACGTTATTGAAGTAAGTGCTTGGCCATTGCCCTGTGTTCCCCTGCTGGCACCTCCGGAGCAGAGGCAGCGCCTGTCACTTGCACGGAGGGTGCTTAGAGGGAAAGGGACCCCTCTGCTTTGCCAGGATCTCCTCGTGCTGTCGGTGTGAGCTGGGGACACCAGGCTGGGAAGGGACCCCTGGTTTCCCATGTCCAGCCCCAGAGGGATGGAAGCCCAGCCTGCCCGAAGGATCTCCACTGCATTTCTCTTTGTATCTAACACAGCCAAGCAGCAGCTTGGGCTTTTGCATGCCAGTGTTGCAGCCCATCTGCATTGCTTGGAATAAAAGGAACACAGGTGTTTTTTGCCTCCCAGTGTTGTGGTTTGGACTCTTCTGTGGATGCTCAGAAGGATGCAGATGTATTTTGTGTTCTCATGCTCAGATTTAATAAAGCCCAGCAGCCACCATGGGTGCTCAAGCTTGCAGGATAGCCACTCCAGGGAGCCCTGGAGCTCAGGACAGACCCTGCTGTGGTGGGGGAGGCTGCTGCCCTCTGCCCAGCCCCGCCATGCCCTCCCCACACCAGCCCAGCCTGGGCAGAGCACTGGCTGCCAGCAAACACTGCGACAGACCCCAGCACATCAGCCATGGGACCCAAAGCTGGGGGCACCTTGGTTGTCTTAAGGACACCTCACACCATCCGGGCTTTGTCCCAGGAGTGCTCGGGGACACGGGGGTCACTCACCCATCAATGCCTGAGACCTCTGCAGGAACCAGGCAGTTATTTTTTATGCAAGGGCTCAGCTCCTGGTTCAGCCCCTGTTGAAGCAATGAAGCCTTGGCTGATTTAGGGCTCTAAAGCCTCCTGGTGCTCCTGGGATGAAAAGGAATATCAGGGCTGGCTGTAATATTCCTGCCTTTGAGGTAGTGTCCTGTCCCTGCCCAGTTCAGATCCACCCTGAAAACCACCCTGAACCTCAGACTCTTTTTTCTGTCATCTCTCGTGTTCCTTTTCCTTTCCTTTCTGTACTTCTTTTCCCATTTTCTTTTATTGATTGTCTCTCGAGCCTCCTTTAAACTGCCAGGGTCTTTCCTGGAGGCACAAGCCATCTCCTGCTTGCCTCTGGCTGACGGGCAGGTTTCATGTGCAGTTCCTATGCTGTAACCCACACATTCTTTACCTTGTAGTAACTATTTTTTTAAATCAGCCCTGTGCTGATTCTGTACACAATTAACTCATTGGGAGGTAATTACTCACCTCTCACTGCCCTCAGATCCTTGTGCATTGCTGAATGTGAGGGAGCATCTCCTGGAGCGGAGCTGCCCCAGGGTCCCTCTGCTCAGAGAGCCTAGAGCATCCCTAGCCCCCGTGGCACCTCCTTTAGCCCTGACTACTCTGAGCTGGTGATGCTCAGGGGACACTCTGGGGTCTGCGTGGTCTGTGGCAATGTGGAGTTGCAGAGGGGAGAGCAAGGACCCTCCGACCTGACGCAGCTGCCCCAGGCATGGGCTGGGGCATGAGAGTCAAAGGGACCAAGCCCCGAGGAAGCAGTGAGCTGGTGGGCACTGCCCCCACCCCAGGGGGAAGGAGCTTACTGGGTGCTGCTGGTCACGGTCTGGCACTGCCACATGTGGCATCTGTGGTCAGGCTGGTGCAGGATTCACACTTGAGAGCCAGTGAAGAGGAACTGTCCCTGCTTCATCCTTCCCTTGCCTTTCCTTGTTCCTGCAGCCCGGGTATATAAGAACCACCCCTGCCAGGTGCCGCCGAGGGCAGCCGCTCCGCCACCTCAAAGGGCTCAGGTAAGTGGCTTCGCGGTACGCGGCCGGAGAGCTGCTGCTCCCGTTGGACAACCTACAGCAAAGACTAACTCGGCCCTAGCAGCGAGAATTTTAATGGTTTGCCTTTGATTTCTGTAGCAGCATTTAATCATTTATGAAAATGAATTTTTAAAGCCAGTAGAGCTCTCGCCTGTCCAATTCCACGTTTATTGTTAAGTTTGTCGCAATGACTGAGGCAGCAGCAATGACTGGGACTGTTTTCATGCCAGAATTCAGAACGATTTTCAGGTTATCAGACCTCATCTCAGCTGGTGTAAAACAAGTGTTTATCTGCAAAGCCAAGCGTGCGTTCTGCGTGTACGAGGTGTTCAGCTCACTCAACGTGTGTGACCGAGGAGGTACCAACCCGACAGGTATCGTTAATAACTGCAGGGATACCTGACTACTTTGTCACGTATTCTCTCCAAGAGGTTTTCTATAAGACCTGAAACCCATCTTGGAGTCCTTTTGCCATGCTGAGCACGTCTCGCAGAGCCCCTCCAACAAATCCCACTGATTTTATTTGACACGATTTTCAATGGGAGCTGCTCAAGCCTCTTTCTCTCCCGTTCAATAATCACAGCTACAGGAGCTGTGCATCATTACATGCTGATCAAAGGGAGAATGTAAAAGACAGGCCAGTGAATTAAAGTCTGATTTAATTGTGCCAAGAACTGTCATAGAGGGATTTTTTTTTTTAAGTATCTGGAAGAGATAAAGTTGTTCAGTCTGACCTAAATAATGTTATTGCTCAATGCTGGCCTCACATCCGCAGCTGTACATTGATTTTCTCCGAAGAGACGAGCCGGGGTGTCCAGCCCGGGAACATGGGCTGTGCCTGCAGCTGCTCCCATAGTCTGGGGCCTGAGGCAATGGCTCAGAAGGAGCCTCTTCTCCTTTCTTTGCAAACACCTTTCTGTGCATAAACAAACACTCCACAGTGCTGGCTGCAACCCCAAGGAGTCCAGTTCGGGTGTTCTTCATAACAGGGGAAGGACACAGCTTTGGCACACACCGTTTTTAATCTGGCTGTACCTCTTTGAGTGTTTTTCTTTCAGGGCCATTTGGGAGTGGTTGGAAGCCACCTGTCTCACTCGGTAAAAGATCTTCTTGCCTCATCTTTATCTCTCTTGCTCTCCTTAAAATGGTGGTTTTCTCCCTCCAAGCTTCCCTGGGATGCCAGGTACCCAGCTCTGCACTGAGGTAGCCCAGCTGGGCGTGGAGACACCAGTGACTTTGGAGGAGTGGTTTGACCTTTCTGGGTGAGAAAAGGGTGCTGTGGATCTGAGCTGGTCCCTTGGGGCTACATGTCCAGGAGGGACAGCCCCATCACCCGGGCAGCGCACGCGAAGGCTGGAGAGCTGGACCAGTGCCCAAGTTGTCTGTTCCCACAGTGGGGCTGGTGCTTGGGCTGATGTGGGTCTCTCTGCAGGTGCTGGGACCAGAGATGCTGTCTTGCTGGTGTCTCATCCTCCTTGGGGGCCTCCTGCCCCCATCCCATGGCATTCCCAATCTGGGCAATCTCCTTGGGCTGAGCCCAGCACCACCCAAAGACGGTGAGCTCAGAGCTTTGCCTGTTTTCCAGGGAGTTTCCTGTGCCACCCTGGGCTTGTGGAACAGCCCTCTTCTCATCAGGGGCTTCCCTCCTGGTAGGCTTGGCTCCACAAGGAACACAAATTCGTGCAAGAATGCTGAAGGGTCCCCGTGAGAACTCATGAGCAGGGCAACTTACTGCAGCTGAACAAACCTTTATTGTCAATGATGTTGCTCCAACAGTGGAAGTCTGATCAGTAACTGGGACTTCCTTGGTGCAGGTGTGCTTGGAACTGGTCTTCTCAGCAGTGAAGGTCTCGGAAGCAGCAAAGGTGGATTGCTTGGCACAGGCCTTCTTGGTGAAGGTGGGCTACTTGGTACTGGTCTCCTTGGAAGGGAAAGCGGAGGTCCCTCTGATGAACAAAAGGAACCCAGTAAATCTGGGATCCTTGGCACAGGCCTCCTAGGTGAGGAAGGTCTACTTGGCATGAGTGTGCTTGGGAGAGGAGGATTTCTTGGTCATGAAAGTTAAAATGGTAATGGACTCTTGCAGGAGGACAGCCTGGCAGCAGTGGTCTCCTCGGCACAGGCATCCTTGGTGGGGAAGGCCTTGGAAATGGTCTCCTTGGCAATGGTGTCCTTGGCAACAACCTCCTCGGCAATGGTCTCCTTGGCAATAATAGTCTTCTTAGAGAGAAAGGTCTTCTTGGCACAGGGCTGCTTGAAAATGGAGGTCTCCTAGGCAATGGAAGTCTACTTGGTCTCAGTGGTCTTCTAAGTGAAGGAGGGCTGCTGGGTGGAGAAGGTCTGCTGGGTGGAGGAGGACTGCTGGGTGGAGGAGTTCCTCTCAAGTCAACAACACCCTTCTCCTGGTAAGTCAGAGCAGAAGCACAGCAGCAGTGCTTGCTGCAGGGTAAGAAATAACATCTACAGGAGGTGTTCTGCTATGCAAATGAGCAGTCTCAGGCTTGCAGCTCCTGTAAGGAGCTGTGACAGGGGAAATTCCAGAGATGGGAAGTCTTACCCATGGGATTGATGCAATGCTGCAATGGACAACCAAGAGGTGGTGGAAAATCTACCCTTAGAGCTGATTGAGACTGAGGATGCAAATCTGAGCAATTTGACCCTGCTCTGAAATTTGGTCATCTTGGAGCAGGAATTGGCCCTTCCCCACCTTCACTTTTAACTGAGAAAATCCACATAGGTAACAGGTCAAACAATGAACAGGAGGAGCTGGGAGGGGAGGGTCTGTTCCTGCCATCTCAAGTGGGTTTGCTTTGGTGTCAACCCTCAGGTTGAAGGTGCTTAACCTTGAGAACATCCAAGTATCATGGAAGATCATTCATGGGGGAGAGCTTGTGCTGAACCTGTACTCGAAGCTGGTGCTGCGCTTGCCGGGGTGAGCAGGGCTGGTGGGGAGAGAGCGGGGCCATGGGCCATTTGCTCTCCTCCATAACACTTCAAGCCTCTTCCTCACTTTTTGTCAGGATTTTTTACTTTCTGAGTGGATCCTCGGTAGAAACAAATATCACGTCCCACATCGCACTCACCCAGGACACCCCCGGGGACCTCAAGTTACAGATTAAGGATTGCAGTAACATGCTCAGTGGTTTTGGTGTCAACCTGCCAAAGGGGTGAGTGTGGGAGCCTCCTCAACCACCAGGCTCATGTCCCGCACCCAGCAGCTGCTCCTGGAAGCCCCGAGGTGGTTTGTGAGGACAGATCCACCCCACGCAGGAGCTGAGCCCTGTCCCTTGCACTCGCCTGGGACTTGGCTGGGGCTGTTGGCACAGGGTTGCTGAGGGCAAGTTTCTGCCTCTCTCACCCTGAGCTGCCAAGCTGGGCTGTGGTTGCCAGACTTGAGACCACCCAGCACTTCTCAGAGAAAGTTCATTCATTCACCTCCAGAGAAGCAGGCAGAGTACACAGCAGCTTTGTTATTCAGAGCCCATGGGATTGTTTCATGGAAAAGGTTTCTGCAGGGGGGTGGGATGTTGGTGCATGCACAGGGAGAGGGTTACAGCACTGGGCAGGACCAGCCGTGGGTCAGATTTCTGCATGTTTACAGTGGGGCAAAATTCCAGTCTCAGTCTAGGCACAGATTCACACATTAATGATCAGATTTTGAGAAGCCCTGATCATCCCTGACTCCTGCCAAAGCCTGGGGGAGCTGTGGGCTGACAGCATCTCTTAACACCTGAGATAAAGGAAGACCATGGGTGTTCTCTGTGGTGCTCCCAGTGCTGCAGCCCAGCAGAGCATTTCAGAGCTGGCTGGTGCAGAGCCCTGGGGTTTAATAACCCCCTGGTAATTTTTGTCTGTCTTTTTTCCTCTCCAGCTTCCTCACCAACCTGGTGAGCCGGTCATTAAATGCTTCTCTTCGGACTCTCGTTCCTTCACTGGTAAGTGCCTGCGAGTCCCTCACTGCAAGAACCTGCACTTCAGCTGAAACCAGACCTCTGGCCACAATTGTCTGGCAGATTTACTCATAAATATATATATATTGCCATGTATATGTGCATGCACAGACACCCACACAGCACATACATAAGTGAATTCTGCAAACTTCCTTGATCTTTCTTACAGTCAGGATTTATTTGTTAGGAGTAATTCAAATTCCATCATGCAATGTTACGGAATAATTTGTAACCAATTGCTTTCTGAAATGCCTTCTGGTGCTGAGCCGGCACGGTAAGCGGGAGTGACAGCCTCACCCCAAAAAAAGGGCTGGTTAGAAAATCTTTTATTCTGTTAAATAGAATTGCTGCTGTTTTTGAGGAGATGTTTCAGCAATTTATATTGCTCTTTGTCCATGGAGGAAACTGTGCTCTTGGAGCTGGTTGTTCCATCTTGATTTAAAGTCTGTGAATCTCGAGTGATGTTAGAGATGCGCATTGCTGACCCCATGATGTTCTCACCAAGGTTGTGCCTCTTGTTACCATTGCAGCTTTGCCCATTAGTGAATATTTGGGTCAGCATCATCAATATTAAGCTACAATTCCTCAACCGTAAGTTGTTCACTGTCCTTTTCTAGAATAATTCTGAGAGGTCTTGCATGTCCAACCAGTTCCACAGCAGCCAGGGTCCCTGGGAGGGCCGGAGCCGCAGGAGGCGGAGCAGCTCCGCTCTGCCGGCAAAGCTGCTGTGGCTCCACAGTGCTGGCTCCCGCTCCGGCTGCTTGGCATCACGGAAGCATCACAACCCTCCTGGTCCAGCTGTGGTTTGCCTACCTGGGGCCAGACCTGAGCTGCTGCAAGACACGCGGCTCTGCCAGCCCCTCCTGGTTTGCAGCCGGTGGGTTTTCCACCTCTGCTCGCTGCCCGTCCCGCACTGGTGCAATCGCTGCAGGCAACGTTGTCCCCATCCACCCACAACATTTCCCGTGTTTCTCTTTCATGAGAACCTGAGGAGGTTTGAGACTCACGGGAAAGAAGAGGGGTTTTCCTCCTTTGGTGCTGGGAACACCGCCAGGCAGGGACTTTGATCTCCCAGATGCTCAAGGCAGGCAGAACCCTGAGGCAAGGTCGGGCAGCCGGCTCTGCCCAGCCCTGACGGCCTCTCCCGCCCCCAGGTGTCGTCTCCTTTGGGCTGCTGGGGAAAATCCACTCTGCCCTCTCCCATTTGCCGATGAAGTCCGGGCACTTTGTGGAGCTGGACCTGCAGGTACGGCCGTGCCCGTCCCTGTCCCCGGCGCTGCCCTCCCGCAGCCCCACACATCAACAACTCCTTGTTCTTTGCAGAATTCCCCATTCCCGAGCGCCTTCATCGATTGGCTCCTGCAGAGTAAGTCTGGCCCCCAAAAGAACCCGGCCGGTGTCTGTGATACAGGAAGGGGCAGCAGCCGCGGCTGCTCGGGGGACGCAGCCCTGGCACGGGGTAGTGGCTATGACAGGGAAGGGGGCCCTCATGGCCAGGGGGTGCCGGTGCATCCCGGGGTGGTCCCGCAAAGTGTTTCCACTCTGCATGGCACGGCTGTGCCACGGAGCAATCGAGGTCCTGGGTCCCCAGAGCCATCCCCCAGCTCAGGACCGGGCAGGTTTGCCCCTGAGCAGCGGCTGCTTCGCTGCCCTTGGTGTCTCCGGGCATACGGTCGTGAGACAAAGTCTGCACGCTCCCACTTCTGCCCTGGAAAAGTCACTTCACCTCTCATAAAAGGATTTAATAATATTTACTTAATAGGAGTGAATAATGGTCCTCAGTATGCTGTGAGGATTAATTAATATTTGCAGAGGTGATTGGAAGAGCTTTCAGCTTCATGTGCATGCAAAGTGGATATAGACAGAGAGGAAGGAAGGCAGAGCTGGAAACCAGCCCAGCTTCCCCAGAGCCGTGTTCCTCGGGGCGCTCAATCATCTCTGCCCATAAAGCCGGGGGCTCTCGGGCACCGAGGACCCGGCCCCGAGGGGGTGGTTGCTGTGGCTCGGGGGGCCGGAGCGCACTGACTTGTGCCCCTTTCTTCCAGCCACAGGCGTCAGTCCTGGGACCATCCCGTAGGCACGGGCTGGCAGCACCGCCGGGTAAGGACGATTTGGTTGCTGGGAACGCGGCTCGGAGCCCCACAGCCGGGGGCGCCGGTGCCTGGGCGGGGTGGGATGAGCCCCCCAGGGCTGACCCTGCCGCTGGGAGCAGACGGTGACGGTGAGCATGGGGCTGTCACTGCAGGCTCCTGTGCTGCCCGACGCCTCAGTTCCAACACGGCTCCAGGTGCCCCCACGAGTGATTCCCATGCTCCACCCAGAGGAGGAGGAGGGAAGGGAAGAAGATGGCTCAACACATGGAGAATAGACGTGAAAATGGAGAAATCCAACCAAGAAAATACACTTCTGCATTAAATATTCCCTTTACATTTTATTTCAGCCCTATGGGACCTTGGTGTCTCCGTCCAGGCCAGGGTTAGCCTTGCCAATGATCAGCCAGGCAGATGATTAACCTTGGTGGTGATTAGCCTCTGTGATGATTAGCTGTGCTGATGGTTAGCCATGCCAACGATTAGCCACGCTGATGCTTAGCGGTGCTGATAATTAGCTGTGCTGATGACTCGCCACGCTGATGGTCAGCTGTGCCAATGATAAGCTGTGCTAATGGTTACCTGTGCTAGTGGTGAGCTTGTGCTGATGGTTAGCTGTGCCACTGGTTAGTTGTACCAATAGTTAGCTGTGCCAATGACACTGCTGGCAGCGGAGCCAGAGGAAGGAGCCCTGGGTCAGGCCCACCTGCCCTGTTGGCTCTCATTACAGCAATGGCTGCCGAAGTGCTGCCCGAACCCCCAGTCCTGCCCCATCCACACCTCAGTTTCTCCCACCCCAGGGCTGTGGTTTGGGCTGGCTGATGGCTTGGCACAGAGGCGATTTCCCTGGTGCTGGACCAAGATGCTGATGAGATATACATGCTTTCCCTTTGCTCTCCTTCTTCTTCTTGATTAACCCACCATTTCAAAAGGAAATGTTGCTGTTTCCATTGATTTCATACTGTTAAAAAGAAGGCAAAAAGACCTACGGTCTAATCCAGGCATGTACTTAGCTGATTTGTTCCCAAACAGCTTTGCTTTGAACTGATCAGAGCAAATGCTATCCCGACTTGTAATCTCCAAGTGGATTTGGATGTGTTGTATTGTGGATGAGGCAGATTCACGTCCCTTCTGTTACTCCTTACAATAAAAAGGATTTTTCTTCATCTGTATTCAGCACGTGAGTTGGTTTCTTTCCAAACTGCCAAAGGATTTTTGCATTTGCAAGGGTTTGTTATTTATCTCTCCCGTCAGCTACAGGAGTAACTTGCATGCAAAGAGTGTTTAACAGATAAATGCTGGAAAGGTGGGGACCATGGTGAGCTCCTGCCTGGAGCTGAGTCAAAGCTCTGACAGACCTGTGCCATGCTCGGGCACAGAAATGTGGTCAATGTGAGAAATAAATATTCCCATCGTTTGTATTTATGCAGATTTATTCTGCCCTTGTCCCTGAGCTGCTGGTTCATTTATTCTCTATTCCTGCTCCCCGTTTGTTGCCAGCAAGCTGGGAGCTGTTTGACACGAACAAACACGTCCCTTGCGCCCTGCTGGGGCAGCCCCTGGGCTGGGGTTGGGACCCCCGGGGCTCTGGGGCGAGTGGGCAGCGATGGCCAGTGAGGTCTCAGCCACAGCTGCATGCTGCTTGCTCCCTGTGTCAGAATGTGTCCTGCGGTTGGCTGTGCCACTGCCCTGCCCAGAATGGTGGCACAGTGAGAGCTGCTGGGGCCCCTGGAGCTGCTGGCACATCACCGTGTGCCCCCAACCATGCTGGCTCTGCTGGGCATCCCTGCTGGGATGCAGGAACACCATCCTTGTCATGCCAAATGGTGCTCGGCGAGGGGAAGCAGTTGGGGAGGACGAGGGCTGAGGATTTGGGGTTCTCCCTGAGCCCTGGGCCATCTCCCCACTGCCCAGAGGGTCCCTATCCCTCCCAGCAGGTACCATTGCCAGTGCCCTGCCTTATTCTGAGCATGAGCTGGGGGAAGTTTTCCCACCAGCAGTCAAAGGGCTTTTCAAAATGGAGTTTTGATCAAGAAATGATAGGAAGAGTCTTTTTAAAATGTCAGAACTATTCCCCTTTTTAAAGAAACTGGGGTTTGAAATGCCTACGGTTCTTTCTGATGGCTTCAAAGAAGCCTCCTGCTATCCTTCTATAAACTTCCCGTAATTAAACACCGGAAGGGGCTTTAAAAAAACCAAGAAGAAACAGGATAAAAGCTGAGGCCAAATAACCCAAACAGAGGGGAGCATCATGTTTATGCTCCAAGCCCCTGTATCAGCTTGACCGAAAGCAGATCTTGTTTTTGTTTCTGTGCCTCAGCCGTTACCCTTGGCAGCTTCATGGAGGCAGAAAGGGGAGGAGGACAACTCTGTCTGGCTTTCCATTTTCGCAGCAGCGCGCTGAATATTAATCAGCCCCAGCCCCTCGCTGTGGGCACTGCTGCAAATTACCCAGCCGGCGTTTGCTGTGTGATTTCTGCAGCAGGGCCTGGGCCAGAGGGTTCTCTTCCATGCCCTGATTTTGCAGCTCACAGCCACATCACGGAGAGGAGCATCCCTGAGGCACCCCGACAGCTCCAGGAGAAATGCCACCATAACATGTCAGACCAGGGCTTCCTCCCAAGGAACTGGGCCCCTCTCTCCTCCTTGTTAATGTGAGAAGTGCACATAGGCATATGAGGCTTGGGTTTGCATCAGTCCTCTCCTCACATGGCCAACAGGGCCCCACTCCCCACCCTGACCCTTGTAAATGACTTGTAAATAAAGCCCAGGGAATGCATTTTCCTGATCGTCAGGAGACATCATAGGAGATCTGGGTGTCTTCAACACCCATGGGCTTTGCTTCTGACACTGCTGAGGATACAATGAGAAAACCCCTGAAGGCAAAGGCACTCGGCCAAGCCAACAGCACTGTCTGTCCACAGCAAGGATGTCCTGACCATGCAGCGCATCGCAGGCGCAACCCAGATGAGATTTCTGAGCAGAAAGGGGAACAACACGGGAAATGTGAGCTGAGGAACCTTTAGCCCTGGAACTGTTGTGCTTGGCACCAGAGCTGGCACATGAGGAACCTGTGAGAAGGGGCACAGGAACCCTTTCCCTCTTTTCCCAGGGTGCCCAGCACAGCCAAATGAATTCCTGCACCTTTGCCTTACCGGAAGCATTTAATCACTCTGTTGACACACGCTCTGGAGAGCACCCAGTGTGACAGAGCTCAGCCAGGGATTAGAGAGATGCAGAGAGGCAGAGGGGTGTGGCCATCCCTGCCAGCCCCATCGCAGCCCCATCGCTCTCCCCTGCCTTGCGCAGCAGCTGGTGGGCACTCAGCCTCTCCATGGGCACCTCTGAGCAGCATCCAACTGTCCTGATCTCCCTGATCCGTGCCTGCCTACTGAATAACTCAGCCAGCAGAGGAAAAAAATACGTGAAAAATACCTGGAAGATATAGAGCCATTAATGAAAAACATCAGAAAATAGATATCAAGTAATGACACCACGATGAGAGCTTATTAATAGCAAAGTCTAAAGATAAAACTAATTTAAACCTGATGAGACAGGACATCTCATCTTCAGGAGAATGAGAAGTCAATAGCCAGCTGTCAGGGAAGGAAATAAATTGCTCACAAGGGAGGAGGGAAAGCCACAGGACTCCCACGCCCCAGAGAGCAGCGGTGGCTGTGACAGACTCACAGGATACACATGGAATTCACAAAGCCCTGGAACAGCGGAGCTGCCATTCCCGTCAGCACCTCCAACAGCAGCAGTCGGGTCACAGCTGAGGCGCTCCAGGGGGTGCTTTGCTGGGGGGCACTGGGACATGGAAACGCCTGGCCCTGGGTGGGCAGTGGGTGCCCAGTGGGCTGTGGGTGCCTGGTGGGCTGCAGAACAGCTCGGGGTGGCCTGGAGGAGGCCATGGTGGGGGCTGCACAGGACCCGGCTGCTGCTGCCAAAGAGTCTTTAGGAGTCTATGCAACCCCTCCTGTGGGAACCTGACTGCAGCCACTTCCAGAAAGGACTGAACTACAGCTAAAATTGCTTTTAGAAACAGAAAACATTTCAAAAAGTCCTGCATTGCAATAAATCCCTAGGCTTTATGCAAAGAGCTTCAGCAGTGGTGATGGAAAGCCACCAAAGGATGCCTCCATGGACCCCCAGCCCACAGCAGAACTGGTGGCAGGAGCAGGAGTCGGAGGAAGGCTGGCAAAAGCCTGACACTGACTGCAAGAGTGAAAACCCAAGTCAAAGGTGGGGGAAAGTGCTTTCCCCCTGGCACAGCCCCCACGCTGCCTGGCATCTCATTCCTAATCTGCGCAGAGGGCTGATCACAAGCAAACCAGGGAAAAGTGTCCATCCTTCCCTCAAACTTCATTGATATTCAGAGGGAAAACAGATTGCAGAGCCCTGGGGGAAGGATGTGACACATTACAGCCAGCTCCCAGCCAGTGCTGGGAAAAACCCAACGGCTCTGCCTGAGCTGCTCAGAAAGCCCTGGAGAAGGGAGCAGGGTTGGATAGGGTTGGGCAGGCAGCGATGGGCATCTCTCCTGAGATGGTCCTTAGGCCAATAAACGGTTGAGGAGCAAACAAACACCATCTTGGAGCACCCACTGCTGTTGTCCCTCCTCTCCACCAGCACAACCAGGGCCTGAGGACAAACAGGTTCACTCCACACTTGGGGTTCAGAGAACAAAAGGCTTCTTGTTCTGACAGTGACCTTCCACCACGTGAACCCATTTGTGGTCTCGTGGTGATGTCCAGCCTCACTCACACTCCAAGCAGAAAAGGAAGCGTGAGGGTTGAACGTTGTGAAATCTGGGTGTCCGGAGGTGCCTCAGGGCAGGGTCAACGCCTGAAAACAAATGACATCCCAGTACTTTAGGTCTGTGCTCAGAAAACTGAGCTGCCAAACGCCTCACAAGGTGTTTGCCCAGGAGTGCAACTGGGGCCAAAATAAGTTTGTGGGTTCCCCAGAGAGACCCTGGGACCATTGCATGGAAAGGGGGAGCTGCTGGAGAGGCATGGCTGGGCTGGGCTCTGCTCATCCCAGCAGGACTAGAGGAGCCCCGAGGATGCTGATGGAACCACAGCCCAGCACATCCTCCTGCGCTGCTCACCCCACCACAGAACTCGTAATGCTTGGCAGTGGTGGGACAGGCTGGAGGGACCGAGGCACCACTGACCTGCTCTCAGCAGCACTAAATCCCAGGAAAAGGAACACAAAAGAATGAGCATGAGGCAGAATGAATAGGAGAGAGGAGTGAGCTTTCCCAACAGCTGAATTCAGGGGGTAAATCTTCTGACAAGCAATACAGAAACCGCATCCCCCCCTTTAGCACCCCTAGAAAAACCCATTCCTGCACTCAGGCAGTGTCAAATGACTAACTCAGCCTCCAAGGTCACTGCAAGCGCTTCCTAACGGATGCTTCACTGCCTTAAAGCCTCAGCCTTCATTCCCAAGGCCTATAAAAACTAAGGAGGCGAGGAAAATGGTAAGCGCTACGGCTCCTTGGGGAGTCACTGCAGCGAGCATTATGACCTTCTCATCAAAATGTAGAACCCAGCTCTCCTCCTCATTAGTCTCCTGCTCTTAAAATAATGGTCGTAAAATGACCACAGCTGGCCTCAAAGCTGGGCGGCAAGGGGAGGGTCTGCCTTTCTCACTTGGAGTATGTGCTTGTGGGGAGAAGGTCAGAATGAGCAGGAGAAGGTGGATGCCAGCCCTTTTCAGGGGATGCTGGCCTGGGTTTCAAGATCCCTGGCAAAAATGAGCCACAAGAGATGCTGCAGGGCAGTTTAAAACTGGGCCACTTACCTGGCTGTTCTAATTAGCAAGTGCGTATCGGCTTCAGCGCCTGTCGCTTTTGAGGGGTGATGCTCACACATCCTGCTGCTTCCTTTGGTGTTCCAAACCAAGCAGCTTCTCTCTGCATCCTCCCTGAAAGCCCGCTGGCTGCAGGCTTGTACTCAGCAGTCAGTGGAGGTCGAAGACCTGGGCTGTGAGTGTGGGCCTGGGACGCCTTCCCACGGGGAGGCAGGGCTGCAGAAGGGCACAGTGTCCTTGTTAGCACCTGGGAACCCACACTGACCAGTGCTGACTGCGCAGATTCCCTTCTACAGGGGGAGAATCAGCTCTGAGATAAGCAAAATGAATATTCAGTAAATCATGCTGCGTTCAAAGAGATGCAGTTCCAACCCAGAAAGGGCTGAGCAGGAGAGGCAGCTTTCTAGCTAAAGCTTTTCATGGCTATTTAAAAGTTCTGCACATCCATGGAGCGACTGCTCTATCAGGAACTGATCAGCTGTCCACACACAGCTTCCACCCCTACAAACTTGCACAGATCTTAGCCTGGAGAAGAGAAGGATCTGAGGAGACCTTAGAGCTGCCTTCCAGTACTGAAAGGGGCTCCAGGAAAGCTGGGGAGGGGCTCTGGGTCAGAATCCTATTGCAGGGATAGGAGGAGGGGGAACAGTTTGAGCTGAAAGAGAGAAGACTGAGATGAGATCTTAGGGAGAAATGTTCTCCTGTGAGGGTGAGGAGGCCCTGGCCCAGGTTGCCCAAAGTCGTGGCTGCCCCATCCCTGGAGGTTTTCAAAGCCAGGCAGGATGAGGCTCTAAGCCCCCTGATCCAGTGGGAGGTGTCCCTGCCCATGGCAGGGAGTGGAACTGGATGGGTTTTAAGGTCCCTTCCAGCCCAAATCATTCCTCAATCCTATGATCTACAGGGGGCAGGTTATTGCCAAAACAGAAATATTTATTATTATTATTACCCTAATATATATTTCAATATACAAGTATCTCCCTGTTTCTACCTGACCAAACAGCCTTGTTTATTCCTGGAGAAAAGGTGCTGCTCCCATGCCCTGGCAGCAGGGACACCTCAGTGACGAGCGGCAGAGCGGGACAGGGTCGCGCGGCAGAGCAGAGCTCCCTTCAAGGTCTGAGAGCTGGCCGAGGTCACCTGAAGGAAACAGCACAACAGCCCTCAGGAACAGAAAGGCTGAGGAGGACTCATTCTAATTTTAGGCTCTCCTGGCAGCAGCTGCTCTCGAGAACAGCGCTGTGCAAGAAAAAGAGCCCAAGGAACCAAGTACTGTAAGCAGGTCACCTTCACCAAGACGTAGTCCCCCGGCTGGGCTCTGACCGGAGCCCCGCAGCCCGCAGCGTCCTCGGTCTCGGCATCAGGGAAGATCACCTTGATGTTGCCATCATTCCTCCCACACAACTCCGAGGCAGAGCGCTTGCTGGGCTGAAAGGAGGACAGGGAACATTACCAGCACGGCAATAGCTCCGATTCACTGCTGGCTTTATTGCCTCAGGAATTAATTGCCAGGATTAAAATCCCCGTTCCGCGCTGTTAAGCAAACCACATAACAGAGTCCTATGGCCAGAGCTGCTGTGTGACACCCACACGCCAAAGACAACGTTTCAAAGCCTGCACAAAGTCAGTGCTCGGCCAGAGACATCTCTAACCCATCTTATCCCCCTGGGCTCAGCTCAGTGCTCTGGAAAAGTCAGGCTGTCTGCTTAAGTGTGAAGGAATGGTCCTGGAGTCCGAGGATTGCCCAAGAGCCTCTTGGCCAGCAAGAGGGAAGGACGACAACCCTGTTTCAGCTGAACTCACCCCCTCCACCAGCACTAGCTGAGACTGGCCCACCATTGCCTCGTTTGCCCTTGCAGCCTCCTCTCGGAAGACAGTGATGAGCTCCTCCAGCCTCCTCTTTTTCACCTCTGCAGGCACATCGTCGTGCAGCCGGTGATGGGCCCGCGTCTTCTGTAAACAGACACAGAAAGCATGGACCCAGTAACCAGACAGTCTGAGATCGGAACCTTGTCTGACCCCAGCAAGCCTGGCTGCCCTAAAGCAGCAGCTTTCCATGCATGACAGTTGGCACTGACAGCCACAAGGAACGTTTCCAGGTGCAAAACACCAGCAACACCCTTGAGTTCCTCACACAGTTCCTTCTGCACCATCTTTTTGGCAGGAGGTTGGATGTGGGGCGCTGTGTGAAGCAGTTCTGTGGCTCTGATGAGAGATGTGTCTGATGCCTGTCTGTCCACAAGGTTTATAGTCCATGCGCTGAAAGGTGATCCACATTGCTTTGCTTCTTCATGTTTCCCAACCTCCTCCCTCTTGCCCATCAGCACTGTACACTTTAGAGAGCATCCTAATGGAGATTTGTCCACTCTCCACTCTTCTCATAGAAAGACCTTCTGAAAATTCACCACTTCTCTCCAGACTCAATTGACAGACTCTGTAGCTCCAGCTCAGTCGCATCAGCACCATTTCTCATCAGCAGATAAAAAGGTTCCTGCAACCAGGTCTCCACAGACACAGCTGCTTCACTGCAGTCACTCCGGGGCATCTGCGCAATCAGGTCATCCAATCAGCAACCAACCCTGGCACTGACACAGCGAGCTGGAAGCCTTTCAGGCACAATGGTGGCCCTGGCAGAACCACACACCCCAAAGGGCTGCATGCAAGAACAAAAATCTCCGGTACACCGAGCCCGTGGGTGTTTCTTCCAATAGCTTGTTTTAAAATGCCTTATTGTGAGAAAGAGCTCTCAGGCGTTATGTGAGATGCCCAGAGAGAAAAGTCTTCTCTAAAAGGTCCTGTACTCACCTGCCTCATGCTGTAGGCAAACAGGAAGCCTATGTTGTAGCGGACTTCCCGCAGCAAGGACAGGGTCTGCTGGTGATCTTCTTCTGTCTCTCCACAAAAGCCGGCAATGAAATCGCTGCTTAAGCTCACTCCTGTAACAGAGACCCAGTTTTACCCTTTCCTCAAGGAAGAGAGGAACGCTTCCCTCAAGAAAGGACAGTGAGACACGGCTGAGCTGAGCTCAGACCAAGCCAAAGGGAGCCCCTACCTGGAATGCACTCACGCACGTGGTGCACAAGCTCTAAATATGCTTCTCTTGTGTATCTGCAATGAACAACACATGGGTTTGCTAACGGGAAAACCACAACTTTGGTGAAGCGAGAGCAGTCTCCCAAATCAGAGGGCAGGGCAGAGGGCTCCCCATGGCAATCACTCACCCTCGCCGCATGGCCTCCAGGACTCGTGTGCTTCCACTCTGAGCAGGGAGGTGGAGCTGTTTGCAGATGTTGTGCCGCTCCTGGATAAGCTGCAGGACCTGTGGTGAGCAATCAGGACACAATGTCTAGACAGCTCAACTCTACAAGGATGCCCCAGGTAAAAGCCAGCAAATTCCAAACCCGTCAGCTTCAGCACAACCACTGCCCCTCCCAGAAGCTGCTCTTCCCATTCTGTGATCTTGCATTCCCTTTGGGAAGGAAGCACAGCCCACATTTAGCAGTTCAGGGCTGCCTGCCCGTCAGCAGGCAACCAGGTGTCCATTTCACACTTGCCTCATCAGGAAAATCCTTGGGGTGTGGAGAGGTGAAACGGATCCTCATTTCTGGATCAATTCTAGAAACCTGGTCTAGAAGATGTGCAAAGCGCAAGCCGCCTGGTTTAGCTTTGTAGACTGTGCTGAAGCCACGGCTGAGAACTGGGACAGCAGCTGACTGAAACTGCACCTCGGACATGTCTCGATAGCTGTTGACATTCTGACCCAAAAGGGTCACTTCTTTCACTCCCTACAAAAAAATAAACAGAGAGGAAAAAGATAGCCCAGTCAGGACAGCTAAACTGCAGGAGCCACGGTGTCACTCCCAGGAGGGGTCATCAAGGGAAACCCTCCCTTCCCTGTCTGTCTCAGGGTAGCACAAGGGGAATCAAAAAGCCACTGGTGGAATCTTGTGGTAACCTCCTCTCCACATATAAAGGCAGTGTAATTGGTCAAAAGTATCACTGAAAGCGCTTTCACTGGGGACCAGCCCTCCTCCCACGGTCTGGGACAGGTGGGAAGGAGGCTCTGCCTCACCTGATCCGAGAGCATCCTCACTTCCTGCAGGATGGAGGAGATGGGGCGGCTCCTTTCACGGCCACGGGTGAAGGGCACAATGCAATAGGTACACATGTTGTCACAGCCCCGCATGATGGACCTGCCGATGGGAAAGTACAGTCACACTACCATCGCTCCAAAGAACCATCCGTGTGGCATCCTGCCTTGCCCTGTCCTGCTGCCCTCCGCCACCTCCCTTGGCCTGCAGCACACACAGAACCAGCTCCAAACCAGCTCTGCAGCTTCCAGGGAGACCTTTGAGCAGCGTTCCAGTACTGAAAGGGACTACAGGTAACTGGGGAGGAGCTCTTGATTAGGGAGTGCAGGGAACGGATGAGGGAGAACGGCTTTTAGCTGAGAGGGGAGACTGAGATGAGATGAGACTTTAGGAAGAAATGTTGTCCTGTGAGGGTGGGGAGGCCCTGGCCCAGGCTGCCCAGAGCAGTGCTGGCTGCCCCATCCCTGGAGGTGTTCAAGGCCAGATTGGATGGGGCTTGGAGCATCCTAATCCAGCAGGAGGTGGCAGGGGATGAGAGAGACACTGACATTTGTGCCTTTCTAAAGTCTGTGTGACAGAAATCATTTGGTGCAGCACCAGGCTCAGACAACCAGGGGTCTCAAGGGAGAGCAAGCGAAGCGCACGGACAGCAGCGCTCAGGGCAGCCTCTCCAGGGCTCACAGACAGCGACGCAGCAGCAAACGCAGAGTCTGGCAGACTCCTGCCTCCAGGCTGCCAGGAATGAGCACAACCAGGCCCCGCGTCTCTCGGGTGGTGCTGTCACCAACGTGTCTGTTCTGCACCAGCAGAGATTCCAAACCAGAGCCACAGAACTCCCCCCAGGAGACAAAAGTACTCACACGAAGGCTGTTGTGCCGCCCGCGGCAGTCTGCACAGGCAGAATGTCTGCGTAGGTCTCGTCGAGTGAGAGCAAGACGTTAGCAGCTTGCTGGCCACACTCTGCCACAGCCAGCAGCCGGGGAAGGTCACGATAGGCATCAGGGCCTGCCACGATATCGACCAGCTTCTCCCTGTGCAGAATCTCCTCCTTCAGCCTCTCTGCCATGCACCCTGCCACCAAAGAAGGGTCCTCCTGAGGGAGTGCCCACCCTCCGTTACACCTCCACACCCCTTCCCAGGCTGCCTTCACCCTGCAGAAAGGGCTTGAAGTCGCCAGAGGGGAAGAGGAAATGCAGCCCAGCAGTGTCTGCCGCCCGCCAGGTACCCAGAATCCCGACGCGGAGAGTTGAGCGCGCCTGCTGCCGCCGGGCTTTCAGCGCCTTGAGGTGCCGCAGGCGATTCCAGATAGCCTGCTCTGCCTTCTCCCTGGGAACCCAGCAACACAGTGGTTAAGTCGATGGTTGCACTTTAACAGACCCCCACCTGAAGCAGCGCAGTGCTTTATGAGGAGAATTGAGCTGAAGACAGAGAATGATCCACCCCATGGGCCTGATGGCACCGATGGCACCCGGCAAAACTGCCTGGGCTGTGCGGATCAGGTCTCAGCTCTATCTTCTCTGCTACTGTTTCACTTGCTTGGGAGCATCTGCACCACAGAAACAACTCGAAGACCAGGCTCTTGAGGAGACAAAGTCAGCCTTAGCCAGCCAACCTGAGCTACTTCACAGGTGACAACGGGCACCCAACACCTTCCGCTTTCAGAAAAATCAAGCAAAGCCCCAATATTATTAGTATCCCAAATTGATGCCAAACATATTTCCCAAGGTTTCAAAGCACAGGCCCTGTGCTAGTGAGGCAGCTCTTGCTTCAGGAGAAGCAGAAACATACCAAAAACATTTTCAAGCATCATTAAAGCCCAAATTCGTGCAGGTCTCCAACTGCTCGTGGCACAGAGCTGACGCTGCCAAAGAGCTGCTTCTCACCACACAGAGAAGCAACCACAGCGCAATTAACGTTAGAGGTCACAGCAGCAGCTGGCTCTCCCCTCAACAAATGGGCACTTTCTCATCTGCACACTCTTTTCCTCACAAAATACATTTATTGCCTTGATTTTTGAACAGTAATTCCTCAAGAACTGTCCCAAACCAGCAATGACCAAAGTTTCCTTACCTCACAGAGCAGGTGACAAGGAGAACCACATCTGCCTGGATTGAAAACAACAGGAAAGGAAGAATTTGTAAAATCCAAACGACAAGTACTCGTGCCCTGCACACGTAACCTGGAGAGGCAGACGATAAAGCTCACTTAGCTCAGTGAAAAAGATCTGCCTGAGCACACAGTGGGTTTCAACACAGGTTCAGGGAACCGACAGAAGATAAGCAGAGCCTTCTGCTAAGTGGCAGAAGTAAACTCAGACAAGGATGAGTCAGGAGCATCATGCTGCGTCCGATCACTCTCCCACCGAGAGGAAACCCAGCAGTTTAAAGAGAAAACCAACTCACAGTTTTCTCCCACGCTTGTTAAGTGGTTTCTCTCACTCCACAGAACTTAGACTGTAAAAATCCCAACACCCTCAGGACTGCTCTTCACACAAAAGCTGGGACTCATAGGCAGAGCAGTGGTGACACCTCTGCACACCTGCATCACCTGCCCACGTGCCTTACCTCATCCACATCCTTTGTCCTTGTGTAGCCATTCTTCTGCAGGATGGCCCAGGCAATCTCCGTGTCGTTGACGTTCATCTGGCAGCCGTATGTCTCCAGGTACACTGCAATAAAGGTGGTGAGACACCGAAGTGTGCCTTGGCGTTCTCATCTACCACCTGTTTCTACCTTTTCCATAGGCAGGAACCTTCCACTCCACCACTGGAGACTGGGCAAGCAGCACAAAAGCTGCCTTTGCTTCCAGCCCATACAGAAAGGATAAACCAAAACTACAGCCAGACTCTGCCAGTGGCACAGGGGAAACCCAAGCACCTCAGAGCACATCACTCCAAGCAGCAGGTCAGGATGGGGGATGCTGTGTTACCAGAGGTCTCATTTAGTGCAGTGAGTCTCCCCTCCCCCTGGCATCACTGCCTGAAAGCTCTGCCGCGGCACGGCTCAGCACAGGGACACAGCGAGGTGCGCAGTGACCTGCTCCCCAGCCCGGGCTCGTGGTGGGAGCAGACACAGCACTGGACACACGGCCAGCAAGCTGGACTTCCGAGATCAAAACAGCTGCGGGGTCCCCAAAAGCACCCAAACCGCTCACTTCCCCTGCTCTGGCTGGAGGAACCCCCCAGCTCTGGTTGCAGAGACACCCCCCCCCCCCCTCCTACGGCTGCGGGGAAGCCCCAGCTCCGGCTGCAGACCCCTCACTCCGGCTGCAGGGCCCCCCCCTCCCGCAGGCCCTCCCAGCCCAGCAGCGGGGGAGGCGGCAGCACCGACCTTTGCCGAGCGCGGGGGCCGAGCACGGCCCCGTCCCGTCCCGCGGCTGCCCCGGGGCCGCCCCGCGCAGGAAGTCCCGCAGTCCCGGCCCCGCGCCGAGCGCGGCCCCGCGCCGCCCGGCCCCGCACAGCGCGCGCCCGGCCCCGCACAGCGCCCGCCCGGCCCCGCAGCGCGCCCGCCCGGCCCCGCACAGCGCCCGCCCGGCCCCGCACAGCGCGCGCCCGCAGCGCAGCATGGCCGGGCCCGCCGTGCGCCGGCACAGCCGCCCCCCCGGCCGCCGGGAGCCCCGCAGACGCGTTCCGCGCCGCCGCCGTTCCGCCCGGAGTCCCGGGACACCGAGCGGCCGCGTCACTCCCGCTCGGCGGGGAGAGTCTGCAGCGTGACAGCGGCTGCGCTGGCTGTGCCCGAGCCTGCGGGAGGACGGGGAGCTGGGGCGCTTTAGCCTGGAGAGGGGGAGGCTCAGGGGTGGCCCCATCGCTCTCTACAACATCTGAAAGGAGGCTGCAGGCAGGTGGGGTCGGACTCTTCTCCCAGACAACAGCAACAGAACGAGAGGGCACGAGCTCAGACTCTGCCAGGGAAGGTTGAGGCTGGATATCAGGAAAAAGTTCCTCACAGAGCGAGTAATCAGGCACTGGAATGGCCTGTCCAGAGAGGGGGTGGAGTCACCATCCCTGGAGGGTTTTAAAATAACACTGGGTGTGGCACTGAGTGCCATGGTCTGGTAATGATGAGTGTTGGATTAGGGGTTGGACTTGATGATCTTGGAGGTCTCTTCCAACCCCGATAATTCTATGATATGACAGCATCACCCTCTGCAGGAACCACGTGCAAGAAGGTCTTTGGTCACTGCCAGTGTTGCAGTGCAAGCCTGAGCCTCATTCGTTCTGAGTTTCTTGGGAATGTGCATGGAAGAGGAGGAGGTGTTGGCTGGGGGCAAGCAGTCAGCTCTGACTGCAACGGGGGTGAGGGGAGTCATAGAATCATGAGATGGTTCAGGCTGAAAGGGATCTCAAAGCCCATCCAGTCCCACCCCCTGCCATGGGCAGGGACACCTCCCACTGGATCAGGGGGCTCCAAGCCCCATCCAACCTGGCCTTGAGCACCTCCAGGGATGGGGCAGCCACAGCTTCTCTGGGAAACCTGGGCCAGGGCCTCCTCACCCTCACAGGAAAACATTTCTTCCTAAGATCTCATTTCAGTCTCCCCTCTTTCAGCTCAAAACTGTTCCCTCTTATCCTGTCCTTGCACTCTCTGATGAAGAGCCCCTCCTCAGCTTTCCTGGAGCCCCTTTCAGTACTGAGAGGCTGCTCTAAGGTCTCCCTGGAGCCTTCTCTTCTCCAGGCTGGACAACCCCAACTCTCTCAGCCTGTCCTTGTGTGGGAGGTGCTCCAGCCTTCAGCTCTTCTCCATGGCCTCCAACAGCTCCAGGTCCTGAGGACTCCAGAATTGGACACAGGGCTCCAGGTGGGGTCTCACCAGAGTGGAGATGGTGAGACCCGGCTGATCCCACTGCTTTGGATGAAGCCCAGGACACGGTTGGTTTCTGGGCTGTGAACGCACATTGACAGCTCACATGGAGCTTCTCATCCCCCAGGACCCCAAGTGAGAGGGACCCAGGGAAGGCACCACAGGCTCAGACAGCAACAGACCTGCTACAAACATGACTCCACCACTGGGCGCCTTTATTGCCAGGAGCTGGGTCCAGCCCAGGAGAAGCAGGAGGGGAGGGAGTGAGGTTGGGTTGGAGGTCAGAGACCCCCAGTTCCTGGCAGCTTCGGGTAAGGCCCTCGCCAGGATCATGGGGTGACAGGGGCAATTTCAGTCCTTGGGGTCCCTCTCATCGCCTCATCTCCTCCCGCGGTGCCGGTAGTGAATGTCTGCTCCGAGCAGCAGGAAGTTCTGGCAGAAAGAAACAGAATGTGGGGCTGCAAGAGGCCCTGGCAGCCACTTCGTGCTGCTACCACACCTCGGGGACATACAGGGCACGTGTGGCTCTGCCAGCCCCTGTGCCTAATTGCAGCCCTGGGAAAGCTCTGAAGAATTTCACAGCCATGCCTCGCTATAGCTATCCAGCATCTCCAGTGGCAGCTCTCCAGGGCTCCCCCACGGCAGGGGCGTTCCCTGCTCCCCAGGACGTGCCAGGCTCCTTCCACCCTGTCTGGCAGGCGCTGCCTGTGCCGCCGCAGGCAGCCCCGTCCCGCTGTGCTCACACGGAGCACTGTGCCCAGCACTGGGGCCAGGGAAGGCGGGAGCCCAGGCAAACGCTGCCGCTGACCTCTGTCTGCTATGAAAAGCATCGTGGGAAACCCAGGCCCTGAGTTTAGGAACTGGAGAGCCATGGGGTGCTGCCCTTGGGCTGCAGAGCACAGACCCACACTGCGCGGATGGGAAGAGTGGGCTCTGGGATGCAGCGGTGCCACTGGGACCCCGGCCAAGCATCCCCTCCTGCTGCCCAGCACCGGCCGGGGACCCCGCTTTGCACACCATGCTGGGGCAACCGGCCTCTCCAGTGGGGCTTAGCAGCAAGGAACAGGCTCTGGCCAGGGCTGGGTGCTCCCCCCCACTCACCTGGTGATACCGCACAAGGATATTGGAGAGCTGTATTCTGTCCGGCAGCGGCAGAGGGAAACCCTCCTCTAACCTGGCTGGGAAGAGACAACACACTCGACCACATTGGGATGGGAATGGGAGCAGGAGGGAGCATGGCTGTGCAAAGCAGCAGCCACCTCCTCCCCTGGCCCTTTCTTTGCCCCCACTGCTCCCAGGGCCAGCAGGGGAAATTCCTCCCAAACTCCAGGGAAAGGCTGGGGGCTGCACCTCCCCCAGCAGCCCCACTCTGGCCCCATTTGCTGGGGACTCAGGAGTAGCAGCAAGTGGGAGAAGGTCTGGAAAGCATTAGGACATGCGTCGTGCTCATTTTTTTCTGTTGTGTTCACTGCTGGTTGCCTGTCATAGCACTGAGAGGCTCCCGCATGCTGGGTGCTTTCGCTGCCCTCTGCACTCGCTGCAGGCTTTACCCGGCCATCAGCCTTGGCAACTGGGATTTAAGTAGTGAGCAGGGCCTGCTGGGATGGAGCGACCTGCCCAGTGCCTATGCCAGCACCCCCATTTGCCCCAGCAGGTTCTCACCATTAAGATGTGGGAGCAGGGTACTGAAAGCAAGGATGTTCATTATGGATTGCAGCGGTCGCACCTGGGGAGCAGAGAGAGAAGGAGGGAAAAGAGCTTTAGCCTGTGGGAGGGCAGGTGAGCAGGCACGGGAGGATAATTAGGAAAAGAAAGAGTGTGTGAGCTGGGATGGGCACGCACTTCACCAGACAGCAGCAGCTTTGTCTGGCCACACTGGCAGGGTAGGAAAGGCAGGGGTGAGAGAGGGAAGAGCAGCTGGCTCTGCCTCCTCTCCCAGTCTTGCAGGATGAGGCAGGAGGTGTCCATGGGGTCAGTGTGGGGTCCTGGGTGCACCCCAGGTCCTGTGTTGGGGGCCCAAGGGAATGATCCCTCTCCTTGGCCCCCAGCAGGCTCTCACCTCCATGCTGGGGGCTCTGGTCATGGCCAAGGACAGCTCACCTGGAAAGTGCCGACATCCGAATGCTTCAGAGATAACTTCATCCTGCACAGAGACACAAGTGGTGCTGTGAATGCTGTCCCAGCAGAGGGAGAGGCTCCCACTGCGGTGTCATCTGTCGATGGCCGTGTGGTTGCTGCTTCCCCCAGCCCCAGCTCTTCCCCTCCACATCACATCCCCATCCCCATCCCCAGGACCCCCCACCCCAGCTCTGTCCCCAGGAGCCCAGAACAGGAGCACCCTGTGCTGCCTCCCCATCCATACCTGCCCATGCTGAGGCTCCCAACTATGCGGCCGGATTTCACATCGATGACAGCCGACACGTTGCCTGTCTGGGGAGAGAGCGCAGAGCTCTGGCAGTGCTCACACCACCTCATCCCAAACCAGACACCCGGGGAATGGCTCTGAGCAGCCCAAGTGCAGCAGGCACACTTGCACATAGCATTACACCTGGCATCTGCCAGCTCAGGTATTTTTCTGTTGAGGACTCCCCACTGCACCACAGCTGGGCTGGTTTTGGACAGCATGTGGCCCCTCTCCTGGAAGGAGCTCAGCAGCAGTGGCTCAGCATTGCTGGATGCAGCGGGAGGGCAGTGCCCAGCTCAAACTCCCATCTCTGTCCCACAGAGACACAGGGGAGGGCTCACCAACGCGCTGTGTCAGCCGGGGCTGGGGCTGCACTGGGAACTGCCCAGCCGACCCCACAGTCACCGCTGCAAGCTGTGCCCCAACTCACCAGGCTGAGGAGGAAGAGAGGAGCGAGGCTGGAGTTGGGAAGGATGGCGTAAGCCTGGATATCCACGACAGGCCTGAGCGAGAGCCCCTCTGATCCAATGCTCAGGAACGGGGCGGAGGGGGCGGAGAGCCTGATCTTCATCCGCATGTCCGGGTACATCTTCTCTAGCTGCAGAGGAGCAGGGAGAGGGTCGGGACAGCAGCACAAACCCCCGTTCTGGGGGAGACCACAGCTTGTGCACACAAGAGTTCTGTGGAGGCTGGGCTGGACCGCTCACCTGCGGAACGAAGGCTGAGAAGGTCGTGGTGTTCAAGCGGAAGCCAATGTCCTTTGGGATCTGCGGAGGAGGACAGTGACGCCAAGGTGAGGTCAGCCCTCGTGCCTCCACACGCTGCTGTGCTGGACAGCCCCATCCCATGGCCCCCAGCTCTCAGACTCCAGGCAGCTCAACCAGAGATGCCAGGGGAGCCCTCCGAGACCGCAGGCTCCTGCTGAAGCCCCTCTGCAAATCAAAGCTGCTGCCCAGAGGCGTGGGGACAGCCCCCATTCTGACTGCACTGCTCACCACGGAGTCTGTGATTTCGAAGACCAGAGCCCCAGCTGCGTGGTAGGCAAAGCTGGCTGTGTTGAGGAAGTAGCTGGAGGCCCCGAAGTAAACCATGCGGTCGTGATCCGGTGGCAAGGCCAGCGGCAGCGGAGCGAAGGGGATGGCAGAGCGGTGAGCCAGGGAGAAGAATTCACCCTGGGAGGAGGAAGAGAGGTGAAGTGGGAGAGCAGAGGGCAGTGGAACTCACCTGCTGACCCGAGTTGGGGAAGAGCATTTGCAGGAGGCACTAAATGTGGTTTCCTATCTGCTGGTGTCAATGGCATCAGCCAAACCGAGCTTTCCCAGGGCAGCCTCTCACCTTCAGTCCCACGTCCAGGAACTGGGCAGTAGCAGTTGGGGGTGCCACCAAGGAGTAATCGATCCCAGCCATGGCATCTATCCTGTCCGTGACTGTAAAACACAGGACAGATGGATGAGCGAGAGGGAGACGGCCCAGGGAAGCCGGGAGCAGACCACCTGCACTGATATCCAGCCAGTGCCGTGCCCGAGGTTCCCGGTGCAACAGCTCAGTACCAGCTTCAGGTGTGCTCGCTCCTGTTTAGAAGCCAACCCCCCATTTCCCTCCTGACTGCTCCTCGGCCGTGTGAACCAACTCCTGGGCCTGCGGAGCGATCTGGGTGCCCTGGCTGAGGCAGCGCGGGCTCGGGCGGCGCTGGGGCGCGGCTGGCGGGAGGCTGCGTGCAGACGAGCGTCTGTGCTGCCTCGTCCCGCGGGCAGGCCGGGTCTGTGCCATGCAGTGAGCCCCAGCCCCCAGCTTGGGCACAGAAACACAAGGGAGTGGGCAGTGGGCGCGAGGTGAAGCACTGTCCTCGTGCCTGGGAAGAAACACTCCTAAAGGCCCGTGCAGCCTGTACCTGGCAGGGTCCGGAGGTAGGGCTGGAGGTCGTAGCGCACGGAGCTGGCCACGGTCTCGCAGACCTGTGGGCAAGAAAGGCAGCGGAGCTGAGCGAGGGCAGCTCTGCCCGGGATGGCTGGTTCACACCCCCTGGTCAAAGCCTCAGCCCAGCTCTCTGCTTTGCTCTCCGATGCTGTTTTTATTCCTTGAGAAAGCCTGCTTAAACAAAAGAGCACACAGTGATGTTTGTCTCTGCTCATCAGTCAGCACATTAAATGTCCAAGATACAAGCAAGGTTTATACTGCAAATATCTGCTCGCAGCAAGCTCCCCACACACAGGCTGCACCGAGGCCCTCGGAAGGAATCTCGTGTGTGCCCCTGGACTGTTCCTACAGCCCGTGCTGGAATGGATTGTGCTGAGCCGAGCACCTGAAAGAGCCAACCCACCCCTGCAGGGGCAGGAGCACCGAATGCACTGACAGAGCCGAGCTGACCCGGGTTCCTACAGCTTTGTGCTGTCAGGGCAGAAGAGCAAATCGCTCTGCTGCAAATCCACAGGTGAGGCCTTGGCATTAGCAGGGAATTTAATTACAGGCTAACGACTGGCCCAGGGTATTTACTTCAGGGCACAGTGCTGCAGATAACTAAGATAATCTGCATGAGCTCTCTTGCCCATAATGGTCAGAAACCGCCAGGCAGGATCAGGCCATCGCCTGTCTGACTGGGCATCCAGCCTGCAGCAGCTGGCAGCAAGATGCAAGAGGAGCAGTGACCATGCTAACAGCAATGCAGCCTCTGGCTCTGCAGTGCTGGGAGGAAGAGGAGGGACAGAACCTTGGGCATGGCCTTATGGACAGAGAGTTGCTACTCTTCCCCATGCCCAGCCAATATTTGTCTGTTTGTCCGGGAAGCACCTCATTGCTGCCTGGGAGGATGGAGCTGCAGACAGACAAATGCAACCCTGATCCCAGTGACCAGGTCCCACAGGCACTGGGGCACGGGAACTGCCCAGGCTCGTGCAGTGAGAGTAGGAGGGCAGCCAGGGCTGGAGCTGGCTTGGGACCAGGCTGTGCTCTCCTGCTCATTGCCCCCGGTGTCACCTCACATGTGGAGAAAGACACTGAGAAACGTACATGGGCAATGGGGCTCTGCAGGAGATGCAGAAGGCAGCTGAGGTCCCCCTGGAGTGCCAGAGCTGCCCTCCTTCAACAAGGCAAAATAGCAGGACAGGACTTGGAGCCCCAGCTTTGCTCCTGCTGCCAGCCCATCTGCTGCCATGGCTCCTGGTGGCCTTGGGAATGCCACTACATGGCATCAGGAATAGTGCCCGGGCAAAGTGGGATCTGCTGCGGGAGTGAGATTTGTCTGTTCTCCAACTGCCTCCTTCCTGAGCAAGGTTCACACCCAGAGAGGCTGCAGCTCCTGCCAGTTAGCCTTGTAGTAATTATTGCTAGTAGCTTGTTTCCATGTCTTGTTGTAGGTCTCTGCACCTGGGCTTTGCACCAGGTGGGCAGCACCGGGGCCCCCCTGACACACCCCGGTAAAATGAGAAGCAAGAGCCCGGAATGCGGGGGTGAGAATTTCTGCCCCCTTGCTCCCCAAAGCAGACAGGAGTGTGGCCGTTCAAAGGACAGCTCTGACCAAGCTTCCTCTGCTACAGCGAGTTTGGCCAAGGCATAAGAGCTAATTAACTGACCACATGGAAAGAAAAGTCTTTGTTAATTAGGAACCAATTATGCTGGGCTTTGGCAAAGGCTGCAGGTTTTGAATTCAGCCTGAGCCACACAATGCACAAAAACTGCAGCTGGCAAAACCCATTCCTCCAGTCTTCACCAAACTGGGAAGGTGCCCCCGAGCTCTGGCTCTAATTAACCCCTACGGGCGCTCCATCCGTCCAGCCATTCAGCTCTGCCCTCCTTCACCCACATACCTTGCTCTCCAAGATCTTCCGGAATCTGGACTCAACAGCGCCGTAGAAGAGGTTGTAAAGCCACCTGTGGGGAAAACCAGTGGGGAGCCCTCCCTGAGCTCAGCGGCTGCTGCAGAGGTGCTTGCCCAGGTAAGGGACACTCTAGAGATGCAGGATACTGGGGAATATCATTCCCACACCAATTTGGTGTCCAGCTTTGCCTCAGGGTTTACATTTGCAAACAGCCCTGGTTGTAAACCACGTGCACACCAGTCTAGTGCCTGCCTTAAGCCTCCCTTAAACACACAGCCACAGCAGGACAGATTCAGACCAGATTCAAATTCCTTCAGTTGCACAGCTGGATGGGAGGTGGGATGCCAGTGCAGGCAAGGCCACAGCCTCTCAGGGCTTGCAGATATGCCAACGTCTTACCCCTTGTCTCAGGGCTTGAAATCCGCATTCCCATGGCAGATGGGCTAACAAACAGCATTTCTAGCCCTGCACAGTGCAGTTACATACCCAAACTTGCCCGAAAAGTGGACCTGGACTTCGGAGATGCGGGTGCTGCAGGCAGAGGTGTCAATGGTTGGTTTCCCAGAGGTGTCGCTGCCCAACTTCAGGTTTATTTTGATATAGACGTTCTCCACCTTCAGATCAAATGATCCATGGTCCCGGCTGCAGGGCAGGGAGGAGGGGAAAGGGACATTTTTGGATGCTGAGTCCTGGTGAAGGGACCTCAAATCAACTTTGGGATGGATCTATGTTGCTCAGGCTTTCCCTTGTACTGATCATCCAGAGGGGACCAGGGAAGTTTTTAAACTCAGTGATAACAGATTCCAGTGGAAAATAAACTAGAAGCCTTTAAATAGAGAGGGGTGAGAGCAAGTGAGGGACATGGGAGAGAGACAGGAGAGTTGATGCACAGCTCCTCTATCGTCTGCCTTCTTCGTGCCCCCACCCTGGTTTATCCATCACAAGCGACAGCAGCCTTTGCCCACCCAGGTCAGGTCTGTCCCTGTGGGTGCCCAGGGAGGTGCTCCCAGTGCAAGTGAGTAGGAAGGATCATCCCTCCCACCCCCAGGTGCCAAAAGAGGGGAGGTGGCTTTCATGTTGTCTCCCCAACCACAAGCAAGTGGATGAAATGCTGCCTGGCCAGCTCTAAGGACTCCCAGCATGCAGGAAGACCTGGCAGAACTCCCCCAGGGCAAGGGCCTTCCAGACGTGTGCTGGAACACAGTGGCTGCAGCAAAGACAAGGCAGCACATCTGGAGAGAGCAAAGCAGCTGCCCAGACTCAAGGGAGGAGAGGAGAAACCTGTCCAAAGCCAGAGAGGGAGATGCAGAGCGAGGCACCCAAGCAGGGAGCGGGGAAGCCAGGCACGCACATGAAGTACAGCTTCACCCGCCAGTTCCCGTCCAGCTCAGCGAAGGCATTGGAGATGGAGACCTGCAGGCCCACCCTGGGGACCAGGGAGATCCGCGAGTACGGCAAGTGGAAACTGCGAAGGTACAAGCTAAAAACAAACATACAAACAAATAAGAGAAAGGGACTTGACAGGGGGTGCCTCGCCCCGTGCACACGGCTGGGGTGGGAGGGAGAGGGGCCACCACATCAGCACGATGACTGGCAAGGATGCACAGAGCAAAGTGGCTCCTTTGGAAATGTGGTCCCTGCAGCATCCAGAAACCCCATGTAGCAGGAGCATGGGGGGTGCAGTGGGGCAGCGAGGAGCTGGGATCTCCGCAGGGGCTGCGCTCCTGCTCTGCATGGGGGACGTGTCCCCTGCTCCCCAGGCACGGCCACTTCCACCACCTGGGCTTCGATTGTACAAAATCTGCCCTAAACCCAGTGCCACTGCTCCGGTTCCCTTCTTCCCCTTTGGGCAGGAGGGCAAAGCAGAAGCATCTCCCCCTACACCGAGAACAGGGCAAACATCTCTGGGAGCTGCGGAGGGGACAGGGTGGTCCTTGTTGCTCCAGGGCTCCCCATCCTCCTCCACGCCTCCTGCCCCTCTTGTGGTCTGGGGGCAGCACTATGCTCTGGGACACTGATAGAGCTCACCTGGAGATCTCATACTGAACCTTTCCCACGTGCCGGATGCGAAAGTCACCTGAGATGTCCGGCAGCTTCAGCTGGGCCAGCTCCTTCTCCAGGATTGTGATGCCCTGTTGATGGGCTACAGGGGCAGAGGGAGAGCATCACGGCCGTGTGCTTCACGTGGGAGTGGGGAGCACACACCAAGCACACAGCAAAAAGGGTTAAAGGAAACATCCAGGCGATGCCCAGGCTGCTTTCCACCTTCTAGAGCTAATCCTGGTGCACAGAGCTGTGAGCACTGAGGCAAAGCTGCCTGACCTCTGCCACCTTGCAAGCCCCGGGGGAAGGTGGTGGGTAAGCAGAATGGAGAGCGGGGAGAGGTCCCAGTTCTCGCTCTCTGGGCTGGGCACTGTGCAAGCTGTGTGGGAGGTCCTGGGCAGCGGCACTGCTCCATGCCCAGCACCGGTGGGCAGAGCCAGATGGAGCCCACATCCCGGGGAGCAGCATGGCAGGAGTGGGTGCTGCATCTCTGCATCCATCTGGGAAGGGGAGTCACGTCCTCCTCTCCCGCGCTGGCAGACCTGCCGGGTAAATGAGCTGTTTCTCTCACAGTGTATTCCAATCCATAACAGCACTCTGCTGGAGCCGGGGCTCTGTCTGCCTCAATAAAACCAGCACGGGGCCCATCCATCTCCGTCAGTGCTCCCTGTGCAGCTCCCCACCTCCTCTCCTGCGACGCTCAGGGCTCAGCTGCCCAGCCACTTGCCAGGGGAGAGAGATCCTCCCACCCCGCCAGCCCTGCGCCCAGGCCATGCTGCATTCAGCACCCGCAGCCAAGGATCCCCCTGTCCTGCCCCAGGACTCCCCACTCTCCTCAGCCACTAGCACAGAGGGGAGGAATCAGAAGCCAAACCCACCGTAGTCCAGGCCAGCCTGGGTGATCCTGGCCACGAAGCCAGGGTTGGTAGCCTTGGCAAGTGTCAGGCACAAAGACAGCATCCCACAAACCACTGCCAGGCTCTGTGCTCCCATCCTGGCTGCCCACAGTGCCACGCAGCTGCTGGCCTCTCTCTGCCCACACTGCCTTTATATCCATGCCAAAACAGGAACCGCAGAAGAGGGAGGGGTGCAGAGCTGCTGCCGCAGCCTGCATGGGGCGTCCCCAGAGCCCCAGGGCTTCCTGCTCGGCCACTGCCCCCTCCTCTGCAGAGGTGCCACCCATGCCTGTGGCACAGCACGGCACACCTGCACCCAGCAGCACACCTGGGGCCTCTCTGTGCAGGCAGGGCAGGGGTAGCGACAACTGGGAGGTGACAGCTCAGGTTGCAGCTCACCATCAGGTGCAAATGGTCCCTACCTGCTGCGATGCCAGGGGTTTGGTGGGACACAGCAAGGGCTAAAGACGGCAAGTTACGGCTGCGCAGCCCCCATGAGGACACCCCAGAGTCACCCCACACCCAGCAGGGCTGGCAGAGGAGCAGCCGCCTGCACCAGCCACCTGGACCAGAGGGGTGCCCTTCTCCTCCACCCCGAGGCATCCAGTGCACCAGGAATGATCCCCAGGTGCCAAAATCCAGGGCCTTGCCATGGCAGAGCTCTTGGGCTGGAGCTGAGCACAGCCAGGCAGGAGCAAGGTGCAGCACCCCACGGCCCCCAGCCTGAGCGAGCAGGGCCAGGTTCTCCCACAGGCCTTGGGATGGAGGGGAGGGAAGGAGAAATTATTCAGCTTACTTTCATTTCCCTTTCATTTAATTTCACTTTCACTGGGGAAGCGGCAGGACTGGGTACAGGAAACCCACAGGAGCTGACGCAGGCAGATCTCCCTCTGGATCCAGGGAAGTCCTGGTTGCCAGAGCTGACATCCCAGAACCAGGAACTTGTGAAATGCAGCTGTTGCTCAAGTACAGCCCACAGCCATGCGGCCTCAGGAGGCCCCAGGGGACGGTGAGAGAGGAGCCTGTGGTGTCTGTGCCAGAGGAACCTGGCACATGGAGCACCCAGGGTTGGAGAGATCAGGGTGCTCAAACCCGCTCTGCCTCTTTTCCTCTGAGTTTCAGACAGGGGCGCTTTCAGGCTGCCGGACAGACACACAGCAAAAGCCCACCAGGGCTGCACACATGGCTGCAGCATTGGAAAGCAGCACCACAGTTGCCATCAGCTCTCAGATCCAATCCAGCAATCCAGCAGGTCTGGTGCTGGCGGTGCCTGCTGGAGTGGGAGAAACAGCCCAGGGAAGAGCCACGCCCCATGGGCACCCAGACAGCACCCATGGGCTGTGATTCTCCCACCAGTGTTGGCTCCAGCCCATCTCTGGGGTGGAAGGAGCCCATGGGCAGAGCTCCATTTTCCCAGAGAGAAGGTGGCAAGAGCAGAGGAGAAAGTTAAAAGGCCAAATCCCACTCGCAGCCCCCACGGTGCCGTGATGCTGCCATCACCAGTGCTTTGCTGGGTCTTGCCTGGCGCGGAGAAGAAGCTCCCTGAACCCTCTCACCCATGACACCACATCACAGCAGGGCTGTTTCAAACAGTGTTTAAGACATTCAGGACAAGCATTGAGAAACCAGCACCTCTTCCATGAGGAGAAACAAAATGTGATGGAGAACAGCCCAGAGAGGAAGCAAAACCAGAACAACTTCCTCCTGGGTTTGGAAAAATTTAAGTTGAACTCAAAACATCCTTCAAACAACATGAGCCCTGACCAAAACATTCTGTGTTTGGCAAGGAACAGCTGAAACCACATCCAACACCGTGGGATGGTCCTGGTGGTGCTTTGTGCAAAAGATGACAGCAGGGAAAAGAGCATGAAGTCCTGCCCTGCCCAACCTGAGCCTCTGGATGGGAAAAGGCTTCTCCTGGCAGATGGCTCAACTGGGGAAGGACCGGTCCCCTCGGGCTGCTGGAGCTGGGCTGGTGTGGAAGGAAAGGGCCATAGCCAGATGGGAGCCAAGAGCTCAGTAGAGCAGGGAGCTGCAGGAGATCCATCACCTGTGCTGCTGCTGTCCCTGACCCAGGACCATGGGCAAAGACCTCATCCCTGCTGTCCCCAGGCCACCCTTGGCTCCCCATGCCAGGGCTCCCTCTGGATGCACACACTCTCCAGCACATGCAAGCAGTTCCCAGTCCTGCCCACAGCTCTTTCCGTGTTTCTTGCGTGATGCAACAGCCCAAACCACCCTGCAATTGCCTGTGGGGGTTTCTGGGGGGGACGACGACCTCGGGAGCTGAGCTGTGTCTCTGCTCCATCTCAGCAGCCGCCACCTCGGCTCTGCTGGGCACTGAGGCCCTTCCCGGCTGAGACCCTGGCGAGGGCTGACCCAGACACCTCTGCATTCTGCAAGGAAATCCAGCCACATCCATTTCCCATGGTGCCACAACAGCTCTGGGAATTCCCCAGGTGTGGGCAGTGTGTGCTGGTGCCAAGGGGCACCACTGCTGCTGCTCCAGCCTTTCACTGCGGCAGAGCTGGGGCTGCAAACCCTGCAGGGGAAATCCCAGGGACTCGGCAAGAAAAGTGGGAGCGACCCAGCTGGTTTCAGGGGGAACTGGGAAGGGGAAGTCCACAGCCAGAAATAAACCCACCCTCTCTGCATTTCCAGCCAGGACAAGTTCACTGCCAACAACAGGAGAGGACTCTGGCAGAAACTGTGGCCACCAGGGTTGTTCCCAGACCGACAGGAACTTCACCCAGAGCACAGCAAAATGTTGGCAGTGTCAAGATGCGAGAGACCTGCGGCCCCTGTGTGCAGGATCGCTGCCAGCGCGGCACTGCCCACCATCACTTGGAGTTCCTGGCAGCCTTTGATCCAGCAGCATCTGAAAATACAGCTGGGGGATGTGCAGGGGCTCCTCCAATGTTGTTTTCCCAGCTGCAGGATCGGCTGTCCCGGCAGCCAGGAGGGCTACCCGCCAGCACAGGGTCACTGCCAGCACCAGTCCCGACTGCTGCATCAAAAACAGGGGAACAGAAACACTTGGGGACCCACAAGCTGAGACAGCAGGAGTGGGTGAGGACACTGGGTGCAGACACATGGCCACAAGCGAAAAGGGTGACAGCAAAAGCCCTGCCTCAGAGACTGTCCCACACACTGGGCCCACTGCCCTTTTCCTCCCTCCACCAAGACATCCCAGTGATGTCCTGGGGGTCCCCCAGGGACCAGCGCTGCAGCCAGAGCATCTTCTCCACCCACCGAGGCTGCCATCACCCCTAGACAGGCTCCCCTCGCAGCACGCCAGCTCGTGTTGCGGGAGAGACAAAAGAGGACACAGAGAGCCAAAGGGGGGCAATTTCGCAGGAAAGTAAAAATAAAAATGCAGGAATGGTGACCTCGGGCAGAGCCTGGGGGATCTGAATAGTAGCTCTGTGCCGTCAAAGGGGCAGGGCAGGAGGCCACAGGCAGTCTTTCCAGCAGCTGCTTGGGACAAACAGGACATGGAGAAAGGGAGCAGAAGAGGAGGGTGAGCTTATGGGGTCAGGGGCCCCAGGAGCTCTGCCTTCTGCTGGGCAGGCTTGGTCCCCAGCACCCCAAATCCCACCTCCCAGCGTGGCTGTCTCAGCACAACAGGAGGGCAAGGGAGCTGATTTGGGGTGCTGCAGGGATGTAGGGCTGGATCCAGGCATCTGCAGGGAGCGCTGGTTTAGCACCTCAGGACCCCAGCAAGGAGTCGCTGTCTTCGGGCACACCACAATGCCAGGGTGCTGGGGTCCCACTGGGCTCAGCTTCACATCCTTCCCTTTATGCTCACCAGTCCCAGTGCCACGGGGGGAACCTGCCAGTCTTGCTGCCTTCCTGCCTGCCAGCAGCCTCCTCGCCCAGCCCCAGCGCCTGCCAGAAGGCACAGGAGCCAAAACAAGATCTTGGGCACATTTCAGAGTAACCAGGCAATTAAAGAAGATCAGAGCATGAGCTCATACTCTCCTCACACTCAGTGAAACTATAAAAAGGCTGCAGCTGAGTATGTGAACTAAGGCAATTAAATGAGTAATTGGCCACTGCTGGGGAAGGGAGGAGCCAGCCCAGCCGGCCCCAGTTTGCATTAGGGATCCTGGGCAGACGACTTGGACCAGGTTTGAGCCGAGGGCCAGCCTGGCATGGAGCTGTGGGTCTGGAGCCACACGATGGGCTGCAGCCAAGTGCTCCAGCCCTGCTCCCGATGAAGCCTCTGCCCACCGGGCACAACCGACTGAGCCCCTGCAGCACTTGTGATCTGTCCTGGCGACGAAAGGGCTCTTGCTGGCTCCCAAGGAAATGGGAAGCGAATGCAAAGCCCTCCCTGGCGCCGTCCTCCCTCCAGCCAAGCCAGCAGCCCAGCTGCACCTCCTCCGGTCTCGGCTTGTTTGCACAGTGTGTCCTCTGGCTGCTCGCTAACCCCTGCACAAATATTCGTTATCCAGACTGCCCCGGCAGCTCACGGCCCATGCTGCGGCCATCCCAGGTCCAGTCCTCGAGCCCATGTCCAGTCCTCGAGCCCATGTCCGTGAGAACAGCAATGAACACAACCCCAGCCTGAGCAGGGAGAGAGGGGCCAAGGAGAGCTGGGCATCGTGACCGAGATGGAGGAGCTGTGAGAGCAGCGATGGGATCAACCAAACTGTGGCTTTGGCTCTTACGCTGTTTTTGTACGACTTCTGCTTGCTAAATCACACAATTCTGCCTTCAAGTAGATAACTTTCCATCACTGAAACATCCAAAGAGCCAGGAGACACTTTGCTGCTGCTGCGCCTCTGAGGCCAAATCAGAAATGAGAACTCAGAGCTGTGCTGCGTGCTCTGGTTTGAATACAAACCCATCTTCATGGTTTCCATCAACACCGGCCTGGGGTTGTTTAACAAGAGGGAAGCCACCACAATCAGCACGCGCCTGTGTGTAGGCACACACAGAGACACACAAACATGCACATAGGATGCCTGCACACACAGACACACACGTGCACGCACACGCACTCACACACAAGATGCGAGTGCAGGTGGGATGCCTGCATACACACACATGCACAAGCCGGCAGGATACCTGTACACACAGACACACACTCAAACACAGATGCACACGGCAGCAGGATGCCTGCACGTGCTCACACACACACACAAAAATCCCTTCCCATTTTCCCGGTGCTGTGAAGCATCCCCTCCCGAGCCAGGAGCTGCCCTGAGCGGCTCCGTGGGACCAGGGCAGGACCCTCCGCACGGCTTTTTTTTTCTACGGGGGTCTCACACATCCCCCATCCGCCCCCCATCCTCCCCGGGAGATGGAACGGACACCGCCCCCTGCTCCTGCCCGCCCCCTCGGGGCACCCGATTGGGGGGGAGGGGAAGGGGGGGGGCGCTCCCCGGGAGGAGCTGCCGCCTCGGAGCAACCGACGGGGGGATCGGGGCGGCGCGGGGAGGGGGAGCTCCCCGAAAGCAGACGCCGTCCTGGTCCCAGTCCCAGTTCCACTCCTGGTCCCAGCCGTGGTCCCAGTCCCGGTTCCAATTCGCATTTCCAGTCCCAGTCCCAGTTCCAGTCCCACTCCCAGTCCCCAGTCCGTGCCGTCCCTTTCCGTTCTCGTTCCCAGTCCCGTCCCAGCAGCCCGAGCCGCCCCCGCAGCCCCCTCCCCCCCCGCCCCGCCGCGCTCGCTCTTTCTTTGCGTTTTCTTTCTCTCTTTCCCCTCTTTCTCCCCTGCCGGCGGAGGCGCCGGGGCCGGGGCTGTGTCCCTCTCTCCAGCCCGGCAGGCGCCGGGGCCGGGCAGAGCCCCCCGAAGCGGGACCCCCGGCAAGGACACGGGACGGGCGGAGCCGCGACCCCGGCCCCTCCGCCAGCCGGGACATGGTAACAGCGCTGCTGCTTCCCCCGCTCAGCTCCCCTCCCGCTGCCTCCCCGTGTGGGGCCCCGGCGTTCCCGAGAACCGACGGGGAGTCGGGGGGATGGCGGGGGGAGGGTGGTGGGGGTGTGGGGTGGAGGGGGGCAAAGGCGGAGGGTGGCGAGGAAGGTGCAGGTTGGATGTGAAAGCACAGATCAGGTGCAAAGGTGCAGGTTGGATGCAAATGGAGAGGATGGGTGTGAAGGCATAACTTGGGTGCAAAAGCAGAGAGTGGGTGCAAAGGGGCAGGTGGGGTGTGAGGCACAGGGAAAAGATGCAGTTGGAGCGATGGCCAGATCAGGTGTCAAAGTGTAGGTCTGGTGCAAGGGTGGAGGGTGAGCAATGGCACAGGTCAGATGCAAAGGCAGAGGGTGGGTGCAAATGGGAAGAGTGGGTGCAAAGGTGAGGTGACCATCAGCCGCTTGGGCAGGTGTGTGCGGGGCTGCAGTCTGAGATGCTCAAACTTCCCCACCAGGTTTGGCTGTGGGATGGGGTGCAGCAGTGGGTGCTACTGCACAAATGAAGCCTGGTGTGCAGGTACAGGGCGCTCGGTGGATCCATCCCTGGGCTGGCCATCTTCCTTGTCACCACAGCTGGCATGCTCCGTTGCCCCAGGCTGCGGGGCGATGCTGTGTGGAGCGCTGGCCTCCCGCTCTGCCAGGCTGGGGCTCTTCGTTAGCGTTTGCTTCATGCCCTGCCAAAGCTGCTGACAGCGGGGGCTGCAGGAGGGGGAGAGGAATTGATATTCAAGGCCGGTCCCGATGTTCCAACCTCAATTCTTCCTGAGCAGGAGGGAGAAAGGAGCTGGAGCTGAGTCACCCTGTGGTTTTGGGTATGAGTTAGACAACTTTCCAGCACCAAAACACCAACGCCCAACTCGTCTTGTTGGTGTAAACCACTTTAAAAAATATGGGTATTTGGGGAGAAATATCAATCTCTATTTAACAGCACTTTGGCTTATTAAAATGGAAATAGCTTTGCAAATGTAAATCTCCTTATGCTCCCTAATGCCTTTTGTTTCGGTTCTGCGCTCCCTCGCAGCTGGTGGTGGGAAGTGGGCTAATTGGTTGCTTTTGGATTTGCTTCTCCCACTAACGCAGTGTTGTGGTTACCCCAACACCTCTCCCTGCAATGAAGGGCTTTGTGGCACTCAATGAAAACATTTTTAGTCATTCCAGGCCAAAATATCTCCCAGCATGGGGGGGACGAGGCTGTGTCTGGTGCTGCCACCAGTCCGTAGTTCTCTTGCGATGCTGGACAGAGTCCTGGGTGGTTTTATTCCATTGATAAGGGAGCGGCTTTGTTTATTCAGTCCATCCATCCTCTGGCACATCCCCAGGCTGTGGCATTTTGGTCGTGGCTTGGAATATCTTCTTTCCCCCTCCCTCTAAGCAGGGCTGTTCCCTCCCCAGACTCCCCAGTTTATCCCAGCCAGTTTAACCCAAACTCGGGCGTTTCTCCCCAGCTGCCAAGGTGCGGGGCTGGGCTGCGTGTGCCGCACGTGCCTTGGCTGGAGGAGGCTGCAGGGGTTCAGGGGGACGGTGTTGTGAGAGATGGTGGCTGTGGGATGGGGCTGCTGGAAGCATGAGCTGTGGCTGTGTGGGATCACGGTCTGCACCCTCCACCCCACAGGACCCTCCCTGGCAGCACGGCTGGATCTGGGGCTGCTCATCACCCCATGGCCACAGCCAGCCTGGAGCAGAGCCCTGGCAGCTCTGGTCTCAGGGGACCTGGCTCCTGTTTCTGCTTCTTTTTGCTTTTCTATCAGCACCACATGAGTAGGAGTTTAGATGGGTTTCCCAAGAACTGGTGTTGGGATATGCCAGGGCTGTGCAAGGGTGACTCTGGGCAAGGGCTCTGGCACAGGCAGTGCTGGCCCATCTCAGCCCATCTCTCGTGGCAGCATCAGGATCCGCACGGATCTCCCTTTGCTCCTGCAGACGGCGGCTCCTCACCTCTGGGCTGGGGCAGGGAAGGAGCGGAGCTTTGTGGTGCCATTCAGGGATGTGGTGGGCACCCAGCTGGGCTCGGTGCCTGGGAGCAGGCGGCAGTGCTGGGGCCTATGGGAGCTGGGCTTTACCCTGCACGGAGCTTTGCCAGAGCAAGGGCTCCCATCCCTCCTAGGAATTGTGCAAAGACCAAGTGTGAGGAGAGCAGCAGTGCAGCAGCCACAGTGCAGGAAGCCGGGCAGGGGAATGAGCTTGCAGATTGTGGCACCAGGAAGGGACTTGCTGTCCTCCTGCTCTGCCCAGGCCACGTGGCTTCTCCTGCCAGGCCCAAGGGCAGAGATCTCTGTGTGGAGACACAGAGAAAAGTCAAGAATTAACCAAAGCATGACTGCAAAGTGCTTTAGCTAAAGCACATGAAAGCTAATTAAGCTTAATTAATCAAGGTCACTTCATCTCTGTATGGGCTCCCAGGCCAGGTTCCAGGCTGCCTGGAACCAATACTCACCTTCTGCTGCTCCCACCTGCCTTCCCAGGTGCCTGCTCAGGAGCATGGGGACGATGGTGAGCCCTGGCTGCTCGAGGTGCAGGGCCTGGCTGCTGCCCCAGCAGCTGGGAGGATGTGATGCTCAGCCCTGGGCTCACCTCTGCCATTAAATCTGGAGCCCAGCCCCAGGTGGTGGGCTTGGTTTGGCTGTGGGCTGCAGCCAGTTGACAGAGCCAGGATCCCCTTGGTGCCAGGAGCTGGCAGAGGTAGCACACACCATGCTCTGCAGGATGAGGAGGAGGAGAGATGTCCTGCTGTGGCTGGGAGAGCAAACCCAGAACTGCGAGTCCACGTGTGGCACAAACCCAGTGTCCTAGTCCCGGTCTGGCAGCAGCATGGGGAGGGGGCTGTAACCCCACAGAAGCTTCCCAGAAAACACTCAGAGCACTCATTTTGAATTCAGCGATGACTCTGACCCATAACACTCTCTCCATATCAGATGTTTGTCCTTCCTCCCATCCGCCAGCATTCCTCCAGGAGCTGCTGAGCCCGGCACATCCCCACACTCTGTCTGGCTCAGTTTAACCCCTTGGCTGCTGTGGCTCTTCTGCCTCTGCAGGCCAGCATTCCCAAGTGGGGCGGCAGGATGCACTCGGGGCTCATCTCAGCCTCCTTAAACCACAGCCCAGTTCTGGGAACCAGACCCAGCTGTGCTCATGCACAATACTTGGTGTGTTCTACACCCATTTCCAGCCCAGGGAGGTCTGGAGCCTCTGAGCTCGGTGGCGTTGCCAGCCTGGGGATCCCAGGGAGCTGGTGAAGGTGCAGTGCGGGGTGGGGTGGGGGCACAGGCTCTTTGGGGGTGACAGCAACCCATTGCAGGGCTGCTCTTCCCACCAGTGCCACTTTCCTCCCACAGGACGCCAGCTCGCTGGACGCAGCGGTGCAGAGTGCCCTCCAGGCCCTGTACCCCCCCTTTGAAGCCACGGCCCCCACGGTGCTGGGCCAGGTGTTTCGGCTGCTGGAGACCAGCTACCGCGGAGATGGGCTCTGCTGCCTCCTCCAGTTCCTCATCCCCGCCAAGCGCCTCTTCGAGCACGTGCGGCAGGCAGCCTGCGTAAGCCCGCACGGCCCCCGCGCCATGGTGCCCTGTGCCCAGCTCCCACCTGGGACGGGTGTGCCCTGGAGGGGGATGTCTGCATGGCTATGACCTGCCCCAGGCTGCTGAATCCCTCTCCCCATCCCCATCCTCTCCTGGCAGAGAGGACTGTAGTGTGCACAGCTCCTACGTGGGGTGGGTAAAGGGCAATGGGGGGGGCTCTTGGGTCACCTTGTCTCACCCTGGAGAGGCTCCAGCAGGGGCTTCCTCTCTTAGCACAGGGGTAGCACACAGCGCCCAGCGAATGGCGCGGGCTTGGGGGTGGGCTTGCAGTGCCCTGAGCAGGCTCAGCTCATGGACATCCCGTCAGGTCACTGGGCCCTTCAGTCCCCCTCATGGGAAGCAGAGCTCGGCAACGCAAGTGTGCGTGGCTGGCAGGGAGGGTACGGAGCCGGCGGGGGCCCTCGCTCACGTGCTGTGTTCTTCCTCCCTCCCAGGCTCCCTACTTTAACTGCATCTTTCTCCATGAAGGCTGGCCCTTGTGTCTTCACGAGAAAGTGGTCGTCCACCTCGCACCTCTCAACCCGCTCCTGCTGCGCCCCGGGGACTTCTATCTACAAGCGGAGCCCTGCGAGGAGCACGCGGCTCGCATCACCGTCAAGCACCTCTCCCGGGACCTGCGCACGGTGGAGGAGACGCCCGTTCCTGAGGCTGCCTACACGCTGCTCTTCACCAACGAGTGGCTGGAGGGGCTCAACGGTGACCACACCAGGGTCCCCCTCCACACCTGCCTGGTGGCCACTGAGAACGGCATCGCCCCACTGCCATGGAGCAAGATCGCCACGCCGGAGTTCATCGAAAAGCCCAAGACTGGAGCTGATGGAGCACCCGGTGGGACCCAGCACAGCCCCACTCCTGACCCTGCAGCCGAGGTGGCAGCACCCCGCACGCCTGCACCCCATGGCACAGCGGACACCCCGCTGCCCTATGGCAACGTCACGGGCACCATCCCAGGCTGCAGGGACACCTCTCGGAAGTCAGGCCAGGGGCGGTACCCGGGACTGATCAAGGTGGACCAGGCCGGGCTGCACAACAAGCCATCCATGCTGGCTGTGCCCAGCCTCTGCGAGATCATCAGCCAGAACCTGGCAGGGGAGTACGTGGACCTGCTGGAGCTCTCCCAGGAGCAGCTGGGGCTCCTGGCCAGGTCCCTGCCGCCTGCCCGCCAGGCGCAGCCGATGGGGACTGGGGCTGAGATGTCACTTCCCTGGTCAAACGGAGGACCAGGGACAGGGAACTGGCTGCACCAGGGGGCACGGAGCTCGGAGGAGGGTCCCTGCACCCCCTGCCTGGGGAGGAGACCGAGCCAGGAGCCGGGGCCACATGGCCCACGGTGCCGCCACCGCGACTCCTACCTAGCAGCGCTGCAGAACCCGGTGAGCTTCAGCCCCAGGCTGATGGCAGCCATCGTGGAGGAGCCAGATGGCCCTGGCCCTGAGCCACCCCCTGCCAGCCCCCATGAGACCCCCACTCGGCACAGGAGGGGGACCAGCAGCCCCACGCTCCTTGCCCGCCATCCCCACAGCACAAGTCCCAGGGCGCAGGTGGTGGCACAACAAGGCAGCCCCCGGCTGTCCCAGGCCTCTGGCCACAAGTTCTCCTTCCTGAAGGGACCATGGCTTGGGGCAGCACCGGGAGATGAAAGAGCCACCAGCCAACATGAAGGTGCCTGGAAGAAGGTGTCAGCCATCTACTCGCCCAGGATGGGCAGAGCCAAGCCAGCTGGGAAAGGTACCGTGCAAGTGCTGCCGTGGTGCCTGCCTGGGAATTTCACAGTTCTCTCCTCATTGCCAGCCCCTCTGTCCCCACCAACAGGTTCACATGCGGCAGCCGCTGCCCTTGCAGAGAACCAGTCCCTGGAGAGCACCATCTGCAAGAGTGGCCCCCCCATGCCCAGCACCGCTGGCCGGGAGCCACTGGGCTGGCAGGACCTGCACCCCGGGCTGCTGCGCTCGGCCATCGTGTGCCTGCCAGGTACCACGAGACCTTGGGGGTGACTAAAGAGGCCAACGCTGCACTGCGGGAAAGGGTTTTCTGGAGGAAGGTTTTTTCGGTTTCACTGGAGGCCAGGAAGCCCCCAGGCAGAAAATCTCCTGGGCAAAAAATTACAGTCATAAAGGTAGGCAGGCTGCGCCAAGCAGCTGCCCCGGCTCCAGCTGCACAGAGCCCTCCCACACCATTCCTCACCAGTGAAGCCGTTCAGCTCTTCTCTGCCAAACACTAAACATTTGGCTTCTTTCCTTTCTCAAGAGCTGAAAAACAGTGACAAAAACCATCCTTTTTTTTCAGGAAAAATGTCCCTAGCAGCTCTGCTGTGCCATTGCCAGGGCCAGCATTTGTGCCAGGAGCTCTCACAGGCTGGCGCTGCCCCTCTGGAGGGGCCCAGGGGTGGCTGCACTGGGGTGTCTGAGCCCCCTGAGCTGAGGTGGGGCAGAGCCAGCTCCCATGCCCCTCAGCAGCCATTCTCTGGCAAAGCAGCAGCAGAGGCCAATGGGAGCCCCAGGGATTGCTCAAGGCTGGGGTCTGCCACTGGCGATGGCTGCCAGAGGGGGTCACGCGCCCCTTTCCCTACAGGGAGCTCGGACAGGCTGGGAAGGGCCCTGCTTCAGGTGAGCACCAGTGGCAGTGCCTGGGGAGCTGCGTGGTGCTCGGCCACCGAGCTGGCGAAGCTCATCCTCTACCTCTGCTCCCTCCCCAGGTAAGGGCTAGGAGGAGCTGCCAGGACCCCTCAGCTGCTTCCCAGCTTGGGGCTCCCAGGCAGCCCCCAGGCCAAGCTAGGATGGATGCCTGGCATCCTGCATGTGCTGCTTTGGGTGCATCCCATGCGGTCCCTACCATGTCCACTGTCCCCACTGCAGCCAGCCCTGAGGACACTGTGTCCCCCTGGCACTTCCCTTGGCTGGGGTGTCCCATGGGGATGAGGCCATTGCCTGCAGCTCCCAGTTCTTTCCCACCCTCGCTCAGCTGCCTGGGGTCACAGAGCTGTCAGAGAGGCTTCCAGCGGGTCCTGCCAGAGCGAAGGGACCCCCACCTCACGTGCCACCTCTAACCAGAGCAATCTGCCTCCTGCTCTATTTCTCCTGCCAGGCGGGATGTGAAGGACCGCGGGGTCACTGTTGTGGTGGATGCCAGGAAGCAGCCGCCCACTCCTGTCCTGTTCTCAGCCCTCCGCTCTGCCCAGGTACACCCAGCTCCGTGTGCCCATGCCTTGGATGTGCCAGGGGTCCCTGCTGGGAGCCAAGTTCCCTCCCCTGCAGCCCCTGTGCAGTGCAGTCCCCTGACTGGCAGCAGCTTCTCTGGTAGCCCCAGCGCTTCCCGAGGCCATGGCTTTTATCTCACTGGTGGATTTTAGCCATGAGCATCGTAGTGTAGATTTACCAAAGCAGCTCTCAGCTGCATCGCAATGCATTCATCTAGAGAACTCACAGCTCTCTTGCTGCTTCCTTCTCTGGCTTGGGAGCCTCTTCCTTTGTCATGGGCTCATCTGACTCAGCTGACCAAGGCCCAGCATCACCGTGGGTACCCAGGGGCTCTACCATGGGCTTTGCTGGGGTGACTCTTCCCTGCCTCCCACAGAGCACCTCTCCAGGCTGCATCCACACCATGCTGCTACTGGCTGAGAAGGAGCCACTCGCCCACCGCGAGAAGCTGCCTGGGGTGCAGGTGAGCCTGGTCCTGTCCCCGCGTTGTCTCCTGTGGCAAGAGCAGAGCCAGGGTGAAAGGAGTCTCCCACTTCGGGGACCCTTCGTCCCCTTGCTTGTAGCCCCCAGCTCCCCTGCCTGAGGACACAGGCAGAGCAGCACTCAAGGGGCAGGGCTCTGTGCCAGGGGCAGGATAAGGCCCTCGGGCTCACTGGGCTGTGCGGGTGGGTAAAGGCTGTCCATGGGCAGCCAGGCATTTTCCAGTTACCAGCAGTGGGCAGGCACTGGGATAATGAATCCAACTTGAAAGGGTTTATTGCTCTTTTAGTGCTGCTCAGTTTAATTAGTATAATGTGAAATATTAATGAGGCCGATCACCTAGCTTGGCTGTCATGGCAGATTATTGCAGTCCTGGCCATCTCCAGTGCATTCAAACACCATGGAGCTGCCGTGTGGTGCAATCAGCCCTGCCAGCTCACAGCGCTCCGGGTGCCGCTGGGATTAACAGGGCAGGGTGCTCAGGGGAGGAGGGGACATGCCCCTCTCCAGGCTATCCTGGTAATGTACCTGGGGAGGGACCTGGCACGACCCCATGGAGCTCACAAGCCCCGTGCCCTGCAGGTGGAGACCCTGGTGTCGCTGAAGGCTCTGGGCCGCTACGTCGACAGCTCCCAGCTGACACAGGAGCTGGACGGCACCTTCCCCTACTGCCACGGCGAGTGGGTTCAGTTCTTCCAGGTGTCTGTTATCATGCCATTAGCCATTGCCTCACCTCCCCGTGTGCCCCTCTGTCCCCACCGCGGCTTCTGAGTCTCATGGACATCCCTGCAAAAGTGACAGGAGAGCGCAGGAAAGGGGAAGGGAAAAGAGATCTCAGAAGGCAGGAGGGCAACATCCTCTTGCATGCTTTTGACCTCCCTGCCCACAACTGCCTGTCCACCTCCATGCTCCTTCCTCCTCAGCTTTACTTGGGTACTCTGTGTTATTCCCTGCTCTGGGCTGGCGCTGCCTCTCCTCCTCCTCATGGGCAGGGTCCCCTTCAGCCCCACTCCCTGCCCATCCGCCCCCACCCCACTGACACGCTGTGTCCCACCTGCAGAAGCTGCATCCCTTCACGGCTGGGCTCAGGCAGGCGCTGGAGCTGCTGCAGAGCTGCATCCGAGAGCTGCGAAGCGCCGACACGCCAGCGGGGCCACAGGTAACACGGCTGCAGCACCACAGTCAAAGGCATCTCCAGGGAGCCCGTCCACAGGCTGGCACACAGCAACATTTCACCCCATTGCCCAAAGCCTCTGCGCAAACACACCCAGACCAGCAGCTCCTGGCCACGGGGCTGTCCCCTGTCTCCTCTGCTCATCCCTCCAGCCCCAGCTGCTTGTCCTGTGCTGGCCTGGGAGCTGCCCGGGGAGGCCCCAGGCGAAACATGTGTCTGACTTTCCCTCCGCAGGACGTGGCCGCGGGCATCAGGCGGCACCAGGAGCTGATGCAGAGGGTGTTGAGCGACCCCCAGCTGGTGCAGGTGCAGCGCGAGGGTGGGGCTGAGCTGGCCAGGCTGCGCAGGGAGTCCGCCCGGCTCAGCACCTCACCCGACGTCAGGTAGGAGGGGGCAGCTTTGCTGGGAGAGGGGGTGCCAGTGCCAGGGACCCCAAGCTTCTGCTGCCCGACAGAGCCACCTCCCCAGTGACAGCCCGGTGCCCGTGAGCTTTTTCCCAGCTCGTCCTGTGCTTCCTCCTGCCATGGAAACTCCCTCTGAGCCTGGAGCTCACGTCTCCGACAACCAGTGGTAGGATTTCCTGCCAGGGAAAGGTGCGCAGGTCACTGGGAAGGTCTTCTCCTGGCCCAGGACCACACTCTGGGGCTGCTCAGCAAGGCCTGCAGCGAGCGCTCTGGACTGGTCACGGGTAAAGCCACTAGATGGGGCCAAGCCCCGGCACTGCTGCACCGTCCAGTGGTGCCACACCAGTGTGGTGATGCTGCACTGGTATGGTGATACCACACGTGTTTGACAGTGCCACACTTACCTGGCAATGCTGCACATCTGGCAATGCTGCTCTTGTCGGGCGATGCCACACTGATCCAGTGGTGCTGCACTCACCTGGTGGTCCATGTGTGCAGGCAGCACTAATCCCACTGCTCCCTTCTGCTCTCTTCTCTCAGCTGGGCTGGCCCACATCTACAGCTTTCCTGTTCCGTTTTCCCTGACATCCATCTTGCTTCATAGGAGGTGTTGGGGCCCGTAGCCCACTGCCCAACACGCATCTGGGAGTGCCATGTCCTGGGTGGGCTCTGAGGGTGCATGAGGCGGGTGGGGAGGAGGTCTCTTGGATGGATCCTGGCCCAGGCACCTGCCAGGCTCTCACCAGCTGCACATGCTGGGTTGTTGCCCATCTGCTCCCCTGGCTGCCCTCATGGCCACATGCCAGTGCTGGCTTCCAGGGACATGCCTTATCCAGAGGCACCTGCCCACCAGAGAGCTGCCCTAGCTGATGCCTTCAGGAGCAGCTTGCCTGGTGGCACCCAGCACTGATGTTCCATCTCCTCCCCAACCACCAGGACCTGCATGGAGTCAGCTGAGGGGCTGTACAGCCAGCTAGAGGAAGACCTTCACGACCTGGTGTCCCAGTCCAACAGCCGCCTGGAGCGCCTGGAGTTCCTCCAAAAGATCCGGGAGCTCGAGGCCGAGTTTGGCAAGGTGAGCTGGGCGTCCCTGGGGCACGCTCTGGGTGCGGCAGGTTGAAGTTGTCCTCTGTGGTCTTCCCATGCAGAGCATTTGGGGCACATTTCCTTGGGCTTTGATGAGGAAGGAAGCCCAGAGAATAACAGAATTCCCTCAGCTTTGATTTTCATTACGAGGCAACCGTGTGTACCCACACCTGGGATGGGATGGGATTCCCTGGTCGGGGAAGGAAAGGGAGGTGTCGGGAAGCGCTGCTGCCGGTCCCGCCTGACGCTCAGCCGCGCGCTCTCTTGCAGCTGGGTCGCTGGCTGGACGGGGAGGCTGCAGCGCGGCTGCAGGAGATGGGAGCCAAGGAGTGGAGCCCCGACAGCTTCCAGGGCCCCACCGAGCAGTGCAACGAGTTCTTCATCCAGGCAACAGTATGTGTGGAGGGGGGGTTTCTGTCCTACGCATCCCAAGAGCATCACTGCCAGCGGCGCTGTGGGGTGGCTCCAGCCCCTCTTGTGGGGTGGCTCCAGCCCCTCCCTGGTACTCAACAGAAACCAAAATCCAGAATTAGAATCATTCAAACATCATTACGAAGTTTGATAACAATCAGCACAAATTGCCCAGGTTTGAAATGAGGCTTCTGGGCAAAGCTGGGTGTCAGATGGCTGGGTCAGGGTGCAGGCTCCAAGCCCAGTTTTGCTGGGGCTGCAGGCAGCCCTGCTCTAGTGGGGGCAGTGCTTATGCTGCTCCTTGGTGTAGTTTGGGCTGGAGCTGCTGTTCCCAGCCCCTCCTACGCTCTGACCTTCTCAGCCCCTTCCTCCCAAAGGACTGGGCTACAGGGTCTGGGCTGCAGGGTCTGGATGTCCATCAGACAACGAATAATGTGGTGACAAGCATTGTTCCTCACACACCTCTGGGAGGAACCATGCCCCATGACTACAGAGGCCCTTTAGTTACGTGCATTGCAGGGAGGATAAAGCGAGGTGGCTCCACTCGGCACAGGACGACGTGTTCTGTGCAGTTGGGGCCAAGCCAGGACAGAGATGCTGAGAATCCCTGTTCTCCTCGTTTCTTCCCACTTGCCCAGAAACATTTCCCGTGTAGCTTTAATAGCAATGCTGAGTGCTGACCTGCACACGGCCCAGCGCAGCAGGTCAGCGCCATTCCCTGAGCGTGGAGCTTGTCCCTTCCTGCTGTCCCTGCAGGCTCAGTACCAGCATGGCCTGGCGCTGTGTCAGGAGGCGGCTGAGGTCCAGGACGCAGCTTTCCCCGAGGTAGATCCCTTCCAGGCGGCTGCTGCCCTTTTCCAGGCAAAGCTGATGAGCTTCCACAAGCAGGTGGAGCGGCGCGAGGTGGAGCAGGAGCTGCTGCGGGAGCTCGGCGGGTTCTCCAGCAAGGTGGGTGTGTGGAGTCTACTCTGGCAGGACCCGGTGCTGGCTGTGCAGCCACCAAAGCAGCCGCTCATCCCTTCTTTTCCAGATCACGGGGCTGAAGCTGCACTGCAGGCAGTGCTCAGCGCAGGCGCAGCGCGGGGAGGGCCAGGCGCTGCAGTGCCTGCAGAGCTCCTTCCAGAAGCTCTCAGTGGAGTTCGCCCTGGAGAAGTTGCAGGAGATGAAGGCTCAGGTGTGCAGGATGCAGAGCAGCCAAGGGCTGGCAGCCTGGACCGAGGCACGGCACAGGTACCAGGAGACCCGGCGGATCTTGGAGGAGATGTTGGCAGAGCTGCAGGAGGCCTGTGGAGCAGAAGACAATGGGAAGGGAGACGCCTTGAGCTCCCCCAGCTCGGGGTCTGCAGCCCCTCACAAGGAAGCTCCTCACAGAGCAGCCCCCAGCCCTGAGCCAGCAGTGTTCAAGGGCCAGGGGGTGGCAGAGCAGACGACGCCCAGCATCCATGGACCAGGGCAGCTCCAGGCTGGCAGCATTCCCAGCCCTGTGCTGGGTGCGGAGCTGAGCTCCCTGCAGCCCCACTGCCTACAGGGGCCAGAGGGCAACCGCGCCATTCCCCACCGCATCGCTGCTGCCACTTCCCTCCCCAGCCTCGAGAGCAGAGCCTGCCTGGGCCCTGCAGGACCCCCAGCCTGGGAGCGCAGCCAGCTGGCCCAGGGCCGCGCCCTCACCGTGCCTCTGCGGGCGCGCAGCGCAGGAGCTGAGCCAGCATGTCCCCCCACCCTGCCCCACGGGACTCTCTCAGCCCCTGGCACGCACGGTCCACCTGCAGAAACATGGGCAGAAGCCACCCAGTACTTCCAGGTTTCCAGCCAGAGCAGCATCTCCTCTGAAAACTCAGACTTGCTGAACTTGACTGAAGAAGCCCCAGTGGGGAGCCTGGCATTGCCACGGGACCTCCAGAGCCCCAGACCATCCTGCCCCTCTGAAAAGCCTCCCCAGATTGTTTATCTAGAGAACCACCACACCAAGAGCCCAACTAAGGTGAATGCCAAGTAAAACCAGTCCCCTCCAGTTGGGGCTGTTTCTGCCCAGTTGTGGAAGTCTCGATGGATGGAGCTGGATGGAGCACCCTGTGCTCCGACGTGGGGAGCTGGGACCCATTGCCCAACCCTTGGCTGCAGAATCTATCAAGTCCCCGCACTTAGCACTTGCCCTGCTGTGAACTGGCAGTAACCCCAGCCCCAGCTTCCTGAGCTTCGTTAATCATCGTTAATCATCCACTAGGTGTGTAGCAATTCTCATGTGCAGAGCTCTTATCTCTCCAAGTGCCGGGTTTGCCTCAGGACGACAAACCTGTGCCAAGGTGTTTGTGTCCACAGCTGTGCCGCTCTCCCCCCCCGGGCCGGGTGCTTTCTCCATCCCCTGCTGCTGCTGCAGCCCTGGCCAAGCAACAACAGGCATTTTGTTCGCATGCACTCATTAATGTGGGACTAACATTATTAATGTTAATAAACCTGAAGGGAAGCACCCGGCATGGGCGCCATGGAGCAGAACAAAAAGCTGTGTCCTGCCCAGAGCTGCTCACCCAGGCTCCCCGCTGCCCCCAGCCCAGGGCAGCCGGTGCCGCCCGTGTCCCCAGCCTGGCTCTCCTGCCCACCACCAGCATTTTGCTGCCGGTAGGATGGTCCTGCTCAAGCTGCTGCTGGCTCAGACCTGGTGTGCCCTGCCCCGCTGCCCATTGCAGAATAAGGCCCTCTCCCTTTTATCCAGTCCTCACTCCCATCCACCCCCTCCTTGGTACATGGGAGAGGTGGGATCATCGTGCCCAGCCTCCCAACTTGTTGGGACCGTGCCGTCCCGAAGCCTCGGGGATCTGTCTGAGCTGGGTGTGACCTCACCAACCTCTATCTGACACAGCCCGGGGCCCCTGGGGTCCCTGGGGTCTCCATCCGCACAGGCGCATCCTGCCGAGCCGCACCGCCTCTTTGGCCACCCGGGAGCGGGCGAAGCCAGCCAGGGACAGGCTGTCCGGGCGGCCGCACCATGAGCTAATCAAGAGACATCGTACAGAAAGCAATATCTCACCTAGGAGTCATTCCAGAAAAACATTCTCCTCCTCCCAGCCGTGGCCGTGGCTCATGGCCCTGCACCGTGCTGCGCCTCGGCAAAGGGCACTCGCCCAGCCCAGACTTCGGGTGCATCACTCATACCCCCCTCAGCCTTGTTTGTGCCAAATCCCCAAACTGAGCCCCGCTGAGCCACTCTCTGGCGGCTGCACTCCTCCTGCCCAGGTCATTAATGGCAGTGGTAATGAATACTGGTTCCAGCCTGCTCCCCAGGCACTGCCCTGGTCCCTCCTGCCTGTCGCTTCTCCCACTCCCACCTGTCATCTACTTTACTCTTGAAGAGGGATGAGCATATTATTACTGAAATAATACCATGTGGAAGCGTTCGGTGATGCCCTCGCCGTCACGTGGTGCCGCTGGGTGAGCACCTCCCGTCCAGTGCAGAGTCACAGCGCTGCCAGGCTGGGAAGAGACACAAATGACAATCAATACTTTGTCACTTTTCTGAGTGGCTTTTCTCATCAATTCCAGGAGCTGCTTGGCCCAGCTGTGAGCAGAACTGAGGCAGCAGCTGGATTGGGATCTCGTTTATCCCATCATATAATTCAAGAGATGAAAACTCTCTAGCGGCCACGAGTAAATCTTCTTATTGATTCTGCAGTGCTTTGCCTGTTGATGGGAATAACATCTCCCATGCCCTAGAGACACTTTATGCGTTGCTGTTCTCCTGTGCCATCCCCAGTGCTGATGTGAGGTCAGGGCTGAAACCACCCAAACTGTACAGGGCAGAAGCAGCAGGGAATTAGTCCTGGGTTTGACGCCCTGTGTTGAGAAGGGGCCTTTTTATTTAACAGGGGCAAGCAACGTCTATCTTGGCTTCTAAAGTTGGGACTTTCTAAATTTTAATTTTTAGATCAGAGAGAACCAACATCATCTTCCAAAGCAAATGGAATTTGGATTCTTCTGAATAAAGTAAACAATAGCTTTCCTGTTGTTTTTCTTTTTCCAAAAGGAAAAGGGAAAAAAAGGACGTTTTGCAAATCCTGCTATTAACTGATAACAGAGGGGGAACACGTGGCCCCTTGCTGGAGGGGAATGGTTTGCACAGAGCAGGCCTGTGCTCCCAATTTCCCTCAGCCCCACATCTAGGTGGGCACAGCTGGATGCCAAAAAGGGTTTGTGCAACTCTCTGCAAAAATTGTCTTATCTCTGCTGATCCTTCAGCGCTTGATTTATGGCTCCAGGTCTGACCAATTAAGCTCTAACCTTTCCAGAAAGGCAAGTGCAGGAGTTAATCAATGTCTCTTTCCCACCCATGAAATGGCAAAATCATTTGTCAGGGGCTGGTGGGGGTCTGCTGGTGCCAGGGCGTGGGGCATGGCCAGCCCAGCCCGCCCAGGGGAGCTTCACGCAGAAATACTTCTTTCTGAAGGAAGCAAGTTAATAAATGTTGGAGGTAGAAGAAGACAAAAGCAGCCTGGAGAGAGAGCCGGGCTGTAGGTCAGGCCAGGATGCCAACCCCGGGGGAACACTGCCCTCCTCATCCCCACGGCAGCTCTCAGGGCAGCTCCGCGGCTCCTCACTCCCTGCTCCAGAGGAGCAGCAGGGACCTGGCTCTGGCCAAGGTCACTAAGGGCACTTTCCCCTTCCTTTTCCTCCTCGCTGCTGGGTTCCTGTCGAGCCCTGCCCGGCAGACTGCGGGGGCAAGAGGAATGCCAAGTTATAGACCACAGCGAGACGGAGGGAAGGGGAAGGAAGAAACAGGCAGGGCAAGGGGCACCGGGGCTGCAAAGTTCCCAGAGAGAGCCCCGGCTGTGCCCTCATCCCAGGCCAGGAGGGAAGCAGGGATGATGGGTGGCAAGGCAAAGGCACAGGGGCAGCCACAAGCAGGCCAACACGACTGCCCCGAGGGGCCCCCCAGCTGTTCTGGTGCCAGTGGAGCAGCCGTGCACCCATTCCTGTTACAGCAGCCACCAGCATCAGGTCTCGGCCGCAAACGGCCGCGGGCAGCTCCAGGCACACGATGGGGATCTGGCGCACGCCACAGCGGAAACGCAGTCGTGCCTGGATTTGTCCTCCTGGGGGGCAGCGTCAGGTTCCAGCAGGTAAACACAGCAGGAGTGGAGCTGCCACACAGAGCCCTGCAGCTCCATCCTCGGCCTTGCAAGGGTTTTGGAGATGGCTGCGAGCAGAGATGTCCCAAACCAGCTTCATTATTTTCAAGCCCTTGCTCCAATAGAGCAAACTTGGGTCTCACCCATCATCAAGCAGAGGTTGCGAGTGCTCCTGGGGAGCCAGAGGATGGTCATAAAACCCCAAAAAGACAAAGAATCAAGCAATGCCAAAGGAAAACGGAAGGATTAAAGTTAACAGCAAAGGGTGACCCCTCTTGTTTTCCTACTTCAAATGCTGTTGGAGCCCAGATCCTGGGAAACAGACACCCTTGGTCAGGAGGGCTGAGGGATGTCCAGCAAGCTGCTGGGAAATGACACTGGGAGACTGGAAGTCAGCTCCCATCAGGTTCAACCAGTTCAGATTGCAAAACAACCTGTCCACACTCATGGTGACCCCCATCCTGGGGCCACCAGCACAGAAGGGCTTGAGACAACTGGGGAACCATCTCCCCTGCACATGTTGCTGCCCCCAACTTGAAGGTCTCGTTGCCCCCAGGGAGCGCTGCCAGGGAAGCCCTCTCCCACTCAGCACAGCAGAGAAACTGTCAGCCCTCCCGTCCCCCCTCTACAAGCTCAGAGACTGAATTCATCATCAGACATGCAAGAGGCTTGTATTTCTTCCTTTTAAATAAAAACATGGACTCGGCCTGAGAACAAAGACAGTGACATAACGAATTCCTCTTCAGTCCCCCTCAGAAGCAGTTGCAGTACCTTCCCCCTAGTTTTCCAGAGAAGCTGTTTATCAGCTGCTCTGCATCCGCAGGCGATGCTGGTTCCATGCTCTGCGCTTCTCGGTAACAGCCTCTGGCTCAGCATGTGCCAAGAGCAGCGAGCCAGGGCCCAGCACCACCGCTGATGCCAACATCACATCCCTCCTCCTCCTTGTCAGCAGAGGATGCTCTGTCCCAGTGGGGGTGCATCCACCAGGACACCTCGTGGCTGTGACACCGAGATCGCTGGGCTCTGGTGACCCTGCTGTGGGGCCAGGCGGAAAAACAATCTGCTTTACCTCAGAAAAGCCACTTCACCTCCCAAAGGCAAGGCGGCCCCTGCACTGCTGGCAGACAGCTGCCCCCTGGCACTGCCTGTAGCTGGGAACGAGGGTGCTGTTGTGCCAGCTCCCAAAGCCCTGCCGCTGCACGCGCCCCTGTGCAGCACCAAGCCCATCTTGCTCAACCTCTGGCCCAGCAGCAGAGCTGCCCGTGGTGATCAAAAGCCCCAGAACAGGAGGGATGCTCAGCCATCACCACTTGCCTGGGGCTGCGGTCCTCTCAGGGACCCCATCTCCCACCACTGCCCTCGCTCAGTCCCTGCCAGGTACAGAGCAGCTACAGGGATTCCCTCATCACTTTTGCAGTGTTTTTCCATACTCATGGAGCAGAGCTGCTCTCTGGCTCCGGCGAGTGAGGGATCACTGCTGCATCCTGCGTGTCAGGACACTCACAGTCAGCCACCAGCACTCCCCGATGGCCTCGGCATCATAAGCATAAAACACTTTAACCTTTTCCCAAAGCCCCACCCCATGTCGCCCCTCCAGACCCACCACCCCAACGCAGCGCTGGGGCAGAGACAGGACCATGCTGGGTTCCCTGCCGAGGGGCTCTGGCTGTTGGGGTCCCTGCACAAGGCGGGGAGCAGGAGGGTCCCCCCAGTTTTGTGGGCAGTGGGAGAGAGCAGCTCAGGCTCTGCCCAGGGCTGAGCTTCGGGGAACACCCAGGGTAGGCGGCGGCACAGCAGACGGGCAGATCTGTTAAAGTCGGTTGACAACTTCACAGGGCGACTCAGAGGAAGACACTGTCCCTTTTCAGGGCTTGTTTATCTGCCTGCACAAGAGCTTGAGTCAGGACGTGTGGGTGCAGCCGGGGGCTGCAGCCTCCCCGCACACACCCAGGAAAGCAAACAGAGGCTCTGCCTGTGCCGGCCCCGGGAAGGCAAGAACCCAGCAGGCTTTGAAGCAGCTCCAGGACCAGGGTGGGTGCGAGGGAAGTCACAGTCCTCTGCCGAACACCTTGAGCAAATGAGGAGTTATTTTCGGCTTCCAGCAGTGCAAACACCCTCTTAATGCAACCTTGTCTTACCACGGAAAGTAAAAATAACACCACCGATGTGGCTGGTATTCCATGTGCAGCATTTTCCAGTGCCTGGGCAGGCAGATGCCTCCGTGATGCATAGTGGGAGTGAAGTGGGCACTGAGACCAGAAACAAGGGAGGTTTCCTCTTGCTGAGATGCTGCAACCAAGCCTCAGGCTCCCCAGCCATTCCCTGGGGAAAGGTGGACGCTCAGCTCCTGCCCTTTCTGCCCAAGGGGCCACATCAGGGACAGACACCATCAGTCGTTCCTGCTCTGTGCTCGATCACAAAACCAGTCAGAAGCTGTGGTGGTCCCAGCACAACTCACCTCTGCTTGCCTAACCCCAGCCACCCCAAACACAACAGCCCTCACGGCAAGGAACTGTGCTCGTGCTCCTGCTCCTATGCCGAGCGAGCATGAGCTGTTTCAGGTTGCTCTCCAGCGGCTGTGCCATTATGGGCTGTTTGTCACATGGTACCTAAAGCAAATTAAACACATCCCGAGCGCGGGACCTCAGCTGCAGAGTGCATTCAGAGTTCACATACGGTAAGAGAGGAAGAGCAGGCTTGTAGAGGCAGAACCCGACCCTGCACACTCCAGCGTGAAAAGAAACACACGCACATGGCACCACCCGTGGTGATGGCTCCCGTGCCCGGGAAGCTGTCCAGGAGTGGGGCCGGCTCAGGGCAGGCGACACCAGCTGCCAGCGGGCGGAGAGCTCCTGCTGCAGCCCCCCTCAGCCCCAGCCCCACAGCAGCCTGGCAAGGCAGAGGATTCCTGCACCCTCAGTGCAGCCCCCTGGATTCCTAACCCTGGTGATCCCCCCCTGCAACCATGGGTATGGAATCCAGCCCTGCTCACACTGCCAGCACCAAGTGGCCTGGCAGAGGGTGATGTTTTCAGAGGCTCTTCTCAAGTCTGAGCAGGGTGAGCAGGACCCCCATGGGGGTAACAGCAGGGGTGCACTGACAGTCCACCCCATGATGAGGTGGGCACTGCTCTGGGTCAGCAGCTACAGGGGTGCCAGGGGCAGTGCTGACACCATCAATGCACCCAGTGAGGGCTCCCCCCCATTTGTACCCCCCCAGCCTCTGCGTGCACAGCTTCATTAAAACCAGCTGTCCCAAGCTTTCTCTCAGCAAGGATTTGCTGCACTCTTTAACCTCCCTCCCCACCTCCCTCATAGGTGGTGATGAAGGAAGAGAGAGGCTCCCCCTGCCATGGCTCAGCTCCTTCCCTGGGGATGCTGCCTTTCCAGGCCCCCCTGCCCCATGGGGAGCTCGGCACAGCACTGTGGCAGGATCAGCCGTGCATCCCCACACCAACGTCCCCTATTCGTGAGAATCCTCCTGGGTAACTGCTCTTGATGTGCTCAGACATCACTGTGACATCCTCTGCATCAAATAGCCCTTTGTGGGGCTGGGAGAGGTTGCACGTCCTGCTGCCCTCCCAGCGCCGTGCCATGACGTGCCCAAGCAGAAAGCATCGCCCTTCACCAGGGCCCCTTGCCAGAACCACCCTGAGGGCTGGGGGAGCAGATCTGGCTGCACCACAGGACAGGGCACACTAGGACATGGGGAGAGCCCAGGGCAGCAGGGCTTTACTTAGGCATAGCCCACACGTGCGCGTTGCACAGAAGCCTTGCGTACACCCCATCCTGAGAGGCCAACCGACCCTGAGCGATGGACTCCAACCCCTTTCAGGACATTGCCACCCACAAAGAGGTCCTCGTCACCCACAGCAGCCCTCAAGTGACACACTAACCTCCACATTTCTTGGTCTCTGGGAGGAGAGTGTGGTAAGGTGTCCAGGACAGGACCCATCAGGCTGAGGAAGGTTTCCAGTGTGCAGCCCAGGGGGAGCAGGGTCCCACACCCAGCCAAGGGTCAGATAAAGAGTGCTGCCATGAGGCTGCTCCCGGAGCAAAACCCGTTCTTGGTCCAGGCTCGGATCAACTTAAATCACATGAGAAAAATCAGTAACTAAATAAACTCCACTCCAGAGGTGACACTTCACAGAGTCATAGAGTCATGAAATGGTTTGGGTTGGAAGGGACATCAAAGCTCACCCAGCTCCACCCCCTGCCATGGGCAGGGACACCTCCCACTGGATCAGGGGGCTCAAAGCCCCATGCAATCCGGCCCTGAACACCTCTAGGGATGGGGCAGCCACCACTTCTCTGGGCAACCTGGCCCAGGGCCTCCCCACTCTCACAGGAAAACATTTCTTCCTAAGATCTCATCTCTATCTCCCCTCTTTCATCTGAAAATCATTCCCCCTCATCCTGTCCCTACACTCCCTGACCAAGAGTCCCTCCCCAGCTTTCCTGGAGCCCCTTTCAGTACTGGGAGGCTGCTCTAAGGTCTCTCTGGAGCCTTCTCTTCTCCCAGATGAACAACCCCAACTCCCCGAGCCTGTCCTTGCACAGGAGGTTCTCCAGCCCTCTCATCATCTCCATAACTTCCTCTGGACCAACTCCAACAGCTCCATGTCCTTCTTATGTCGGGGACTCCAGAACTGGACAGATAGGACTCCAGGTGAGGTCTCACCAGAGCAGAGGAGCAGAATCCCCTCCCTCTCCCTGCTGGTCCCACTGCTCTGGGTGCAGCCCAGGACGCAGTTGGTTTCTGGGCTGCAAGTGCACATTGCTGGCTCATGTGGAGCTTCTCACCCCCCAGCACCCCAAGTCCTTCTCCTCAGGGTTGCTCTCAATCCATTCTCCACCCAGCCTGGATTTGTGCTTGGGGTCGCCCCAACCCCAGTGCAGGACCTTGCCCTTGGCCTCGTTGAACCTCATGAACTTCATAAGGCCTTGTTCATCACAAGCCACACAGCTGCTCAGCTACTGAGGGCACTCCCAGACCCCAAGAGCCCATGAAGATGTAGCGTCTCCACCCCTGCAAGACAATCCCAAGACAATCCTTTGGGTGCACCAGGAGGACCAGCCCAGGCCAGGCAGCCTCCAGTAACCTGTCTGGCTGTCCCACAGGACCAGAGACCCCGGGCAGGAGAGGGACAACTGGGGCATGGGCTTCCAGGGACATTGATTGTCCCAGCTTCTACTAACCAACCCGTGGCACTGCAACAAACAGCAAACTTTCAGCGCATTTTACCCTCAAACAGCAAACTTTACAGTGCTTTTCCCCCTCGAATTACAAAGTTTCCAGTGCATTTTGCCCTAAACCAGCAAACTTTCCAGCTTGTTTTCCCCCGGCCGCCCTGTCCCTCCGGGATGCCGTTACGGGAAGAGGGGGCTGGTAGCTGCAATCCCGAGCAGCCGCATCCCGGGCCAGAAACAGCCGGGCATGGAGATAAGGCACAGGGGGAAGAAAACTTTATAAGGAGAAAACATTCCCCGAGTTGCTGGCAGCGAGGAGCGGGCAGCGCAGCCCCCAACCCCCCCCCCGCGGCTCCTCCAGTCCCTTGGAACCAGGCCCCCTGGGGGGCTCGGGGTGGGAAGGGGTGGGGAGCTGTGCCCCCGGAGGTTTTTTATTCCCTCTGAGTTGTTGTTTTAACTAGGTGGGACCGCAACCACCCCGTTTCCAGGAAACTTTGTTTTCCCTCTTTTCCGCCGCGTCCCGGGGGCGGGGGGGAGCGGAGGAGCCCATAAAGGGGGAGCGCGGGGAGGGGCGGCTGCACCGGGAGAGGGATCGGGACAGGCAAAAGGACCAGGACTGTCACCGAGATTCGGACAGAGACAGGGACTGCGACCGGGACCACGATCCGAAGAAGCAACTGGACCAGCATCAGCACCGGCTCCAGGGGACCCCAGGGCAGGGCACCATGGCTGAAGGTAAGACTGCAGGACGACCCCCCCCCAAGCTGATGCCTGGATCTCTCCCACCACCGTCCCAAGTCTCCCTTGCCGGTGCCAGGGGTTTCTGGCCATCCCGGAGGTCCCCCCTCGTCATCCTGGGTCTCCCCCCTCGCCGTCCCAGCACCTGCACGAGGCAGCCACAAGCGAAGCCTTCCCGCAGCCGGGGCTCGGCGGTGCTCGCTTGCTCCCCTGCAAACGGGCACAGGAACTGCTGCCGGCACTCTCAGCTAAAGCGATAGGGAATGGGAAAGATTGAACCCGAGGTCGGCAGCAACAAGAGATGAGTGATTCCACGTACATTCTGCTCCTTCCCTCCCAGCTACAACGCTTGCCGCTGGCCCGAGCGACAGCCGTGTTTGCAGGATGAAGTTTGGTGCTATTTAAAGCTTTCAGTGCTCTTGGAGCGTTGACAGTGGGACTGGGAACATGTGCCACCATCCCACCCGGGTTTAAGGAGGATTTCTGAAGGCTCCATCAGGAGCAATGTTTCTGGCCTTCAGAAATCCCTCCACGTGGGTGGCTTTTCCAGAGTTCTTCCGAGAGGACAGAGACAACACCCTGCCTCCCACAAAACTGTCTCCAAAGCCCCAGGAATGGGGATCATGCGATACCAATGGGCACATGGCGCTCTGGGTGAGGCAGCATTGCCCTGCTCCGATGCCCAGCAGTGCCGCAGGCTGGCCCAGCTGCCCAGATTCCCGGCACCCCCCCAGGGACACCAGCACAGGTCCCTCAGGTTGGGCACCGAGCAGGCATCGCCAGCTCTTGGCACAAAGGCAAGCACTGCACCCCGGGTACCCCTTGCTCCTTTGCGGCAGTGCCTGGGACCCCACTGCACACCCTGATAGCACCACAGCCCCCTCCCTGCCCCTCTCTTGGCACAGATCAGTTTGGGAAGAGGCACCTGTGCTTTCAAAAACCTGCTTTTTCGCTACATCCACTGAGGATGATAACCCTGGAGGGACTGAGACAAAGGAGGAGCACCAGTCCTCTTAACACACTTATTGCCACAAGTTTCTCTTGATCAGCAAGGTTTGCACTTACGCAGCTTGTGCTGTAGCAGGGAGCCCTGCTTCTGCTTGCAGAGGGAGAGGTGGTGAGGGAAAGAACCCTTCCCTGCTCTGTCCCCGCTCCAAGGTCCCCAGGGACTGGCTGGAGGGACCTTGCCCGTATTTATGGACAGTCCGAGCATCTCTCTCAGTGTGGTGGGGACGGCAGTGAGCCTGGATACACGCTGTGGGGTCCCCAGTCCAGAGAGCTGGGAGCAGGGTTTCCAGGGCACAGTGAGTTCAGGGTCAGCTGATTCCACCTGGCACTGGCCCAAGGAGGGCTTGCTGACCACCACTGCTGGCTGCAAGCACCAGGAACGGCAGGGCCAGGCAGAGCAGTGGCACAAGGGCAGTGAGCTGAGCATCGCCCCTTGCATGCCTCCCCCAGTCCCAAGCTGGCACTGAGCTCGCTGTGCGCTTGCCTGCACTAAAGGCTTTTGCTTATTTTGGCACCCAGTGCCTCTGCTGGCGGAGTGTTCAAGGGTCACTGCCCTTCAGCAATGATGAATGATATCGCATCGCTGCAGCACAGCGCCTGGGGCAGTGGGGCCACGGCCCCGGCTGCTCGGGCACACAACTCCTGCCTGCATCAGCAGCAGGGCTGGGGGGCAGAGCAGAGCCCGGGGCCAGGGAACCAGACACCCTCTTTGTCACTGAATTTACGGTCAGTCTCTCCAATATATCAGCAGTCACAGAGCAGCAATGCTGCCCAGAGAGCTGCCCCTGGCCTGGCCAAGGCACTGAAGCATCCCTGGCATTCCCAGCAGTGCTCGTTTGGGGTGCGGACACCCAGACAGCAAAGCCCAGCTGATGGCCCCACGCCCCCTCAGAAAGGAGAGACGAGCACTGGACTTTGCTCCAGTGCTGGATGCCGAGAGCCATAGACCTGGCACAGCTCTGGCAGTACAAGGTGCCCCCACTCCATGGCAGCACCGTGGAGGGCAGCACCACGGCACAAGAAATACAGCACAGGGCCTAGTCAGGAGGGAGGTGGGAGCTCAGCTGCAGGATCCCTGCCCCCACAGTGTGATGCCAGCTCTGCAGAGCCCATCCAGAGGGATGCTCAGAGCCCAGCATGGCTGTGGTGCCCAGGGTTGTGCCAGGCACACTGGGGCAGGGCTGGGCAGCCAGCACCCAAAGCTGAGGGTGGGGTGAGAGCAATCCCTTATGCCTGGTGACGGGGGCTGTGTGCACGGGGCACGGTTGCACCTGGGAGCACTGCTCATGCTGCTGCCTCTGCAGATCTGGTGCTGGAGACCTGGGACCTGCAGAGCGAGCGCAACGGCCGCGAGCACCGGACGGCAGAGATGGGTTGCCAGCAGCTGGTGGTGCGGCGGGGTCAGCCCTTCACCATCACCCTCCACTTCTCAGGCAGAGGCTACGAGGAGGGGGTGGACAAACTTGCCTTCAACGTCGAGACCGGTGAGTGCTGCAGACGAGCGTGTGCCATGGGGTGAGCTGCTCTCTGCCCCTGCCCGAGGGCTCATGTGGGTGCTTCACTAAGGCACCAACCCCATCCAACACGGTCTCCATGTCCCCCTTTTTCCCTCTCAGCAGAGGCTGGTGCCATGCACAGCTTTTATACCACACCAGAGAAAAGGTAGGAACTGGGCTCCATAACGAGAGCTGAAGGGAAGTGATAAAGAAATAAAACAAATCCGCTGCCGCCTTCTCCTGCTCCCCTGTCCGAGGCAGACTGCCAGAGCTGCCAGCTCACTGGGAAGCGCCTTGGCTGGAGACAGGGAACTCACCCAAGCCTCCTGCCTTTCTGAGAAACACGAGCAAAAGCCTATCTTTCCAGCCCTTCTGCTGCTGGTCTCTACCCAGCCACCCCTGCCCCATCACTCACACATCCCCAGAGTGGAGTTTGCTCAGAAAACACAAAGCCTGGAGAAAAAACATCCCCATTGAGCCTCTCCATCACACAGCGCCGCTGCAGCCCCTGAGCGGTGCCAGAGCTGGTACCCAGGAGCTGCAGCATCTGGTGGGTCCCTGTGGTTCCTCACCAGGGGCTTCTCCTGCTGCAGTAGCCCTGGCAAGAGCCTGCTGGGAGCAGCAGGGATCAGGACATCACTCTGGAGCCAGAGATGGGCGCAGCCATCGGCAGGGACTCAGCCTCCGCCAGCTCGGAGCAAAGGGAGAGGAAACTCTTTCTCAGGCAAGAGTTATTTTGGGGCTGCAGCATCCTGCTGAGTCAACCAGGCCAGAATTCAAAGTGAAACTGCCCCTGGATCCTTGCAGTGTAAAAACACTCTTTTTCTTTTACCCAAAAAGCTCTGATCCCACTGTGGAGTGACAAACATGAGCCCAACACCCCCCCAGGCCAGCAGCTCACCTGTTGCCCCTGATGCCAAGGCAGCAGTGGCACGGGGTCTGCCCACCCGCCACTCAAACCCACCAGGTTTTTACAAGGTCGTGCTGCATGCCCAGCAATCCCAGACTGATTTTCCAAGCAAAGAAGCCTCACACTGCAGCCTCCTCGGGCGAAGGAACAGGCTGGCAGCAGCCAACAGGCTGGAGCACAGCCCCGGCACTTGCAGAAAAAGGGGCAAAAGTGCTTCAGCTCTTGCAAAAGCACACGGCCATGCTGCCCCATATCCCTCACCAGGACTGGACCCAGAGCCCCAGCAGGCCAGAGGCCACCAGACCTGGGTCCTCCCAGGACAGCAAAGCCACAGAGGTCATGTGCCACCTCCCACAGGACAGATAAGAATGGCTCTGTGCTAAAATAGAGCCATATTTTTAAGGTATCCATGCCTGAAGAGCCCTGCTCAGGCACCTGGGGCTCTGGGGGTAATGTTTGGGGTTTGGCAGTTGAGGAGGAGAAGGAGGAGGCTCCTATGGCCGCCCATCCACACAGCAGTGCCAGGCTTGGCCCATGCCAAAAGGACATGGTTAGCTCAGCCTGGCCTCTCCAAAAGGACAGAGAGGAGAAACTGTGTCACTCTCATGAGTTCATGAGTATTTTTGGTGACTCGTCTGGCTTCCTGCCCACGCTGCGGGCGAGAGTTGGCAGGGGACCAGCCCCGGGCCGTGCTCTGGTGGGCGAGCGGACCACAGCATCGCCACTGCACTGGCTGCGCTCAGCCAGGGCTGGGCGTCACCGGGTCTGGAGAAGCCGAGTCTGGAGCCAACTCGGCACAGGTGGCTTGGCCGGAGGGGCCAGCAGGGATCACGCTGTCCTCAGCTAGAGCGCTGCAGCCACTGATGTCATCACTAACTGGGGGATGTTTGCAGCAACGCCTGTGGCCGTGCACATGTAGTGGGGCTCCCACGGCGAGTGCTCGGCGCTGGGGGCTGTGGCGTTGGCGGCCGAGCTCTGCCAGGGCCACGCAGCGTGGGCACAGGGACTTGGTCACTCCGAGTGGAGAGGAGTGGGTGCAGCAGAGGGGAGGAGATGTGGTCACGGGGTGGGCATGGTTTGAGCACCCCCTCTGCTCTCCTGGCCCTGGGGCGCCTACTGGATGAATCCCTGTTCTGCTCCTTCCCAAAGAGCAAGGGACGTGGCCGAGCTTCCCTGCAGCTGCCGTACCCGACAAACTGAACAGCAAACAGCCCTGGGCTGCAAGAGCTGGGGTCCAAGCAGCCACACAGGGCAGAGGGGGTTGAAGCGCCATGGGGCACTTGTGGGGCAGAACCCCCTGGCACAGCCCCCGCTGAGTGGGGCTCCCAGCACCCCCAGAGCACAGGCAGAGCTGACGTGCTCCTTCTTGGCAGGGCCCTGCCCCATCGAGACATCAGGAACCAAGTCCCACTTCGCCGTGACAGACTTCCCAGAGGAATCTGGCTGGAGCGCCGTGATCCAGCAGCAGGACGGGGGCTCCCTCAGCATCTCGCTCTGCTCCCCACCCAGCGCCTGTGTCGGCCGCTACAGCCTGACCCTGGAGACCTCCACCGGCTACCAGGGCAACAGCTGCCACCTCGGGCACTTTGTTCTACTCTTTAATGCCTGGCACCCAGGTAAAGCTTTCACCTTCCCAAGAGCAGGGCTTCCTGTGTAAGGGGAGCACGAGCTGGCCCCCAGCTCTACCAGGGCAGTGCATTCCCACGAGTCTCACCCCATCACAGCCTCCATGTGCCCCAAGCCCTGCCCTGGGCTCAGGTCTAATCAAAAATCATCACTTTCCTTCCACCTCCACATGGTCCCTGTAGCAGCCTGGGGCAGCAAGTGCCGTCCCCCACCCTGGACACACTCAGTCCCTTTGCCAGCACCCCAAGCAAGCACCCACTGCCCCACCCAGGCTGTCCCCACCGCGCAGTGCCCGGCAGGAGCTCACCTCTGCAGAGCTGGTGCGAAGCCCTGAGCAGCAGCTCCCAGCCAGCCAGTAGGCAAAGGAAAAGCCCTTAATTGCCCTTAATTAATTGCCCACATATGGCCCACCATCACCCACCCCTGTGCTGGGTGCTCCACTGCAGGCACAGGGAGGAGCCCTGGGTGCTCAGGGTGTCACTGTCTCCATGAAATGCTGGCAGCCTGACACCAAAGGGCTGGACTGCAGGGCTGGACGATGCTGGGCAAACAGCAGCCAGGATTTCCATCTATCCCAGTCCTTCCACTGCCCCACTCCCAGCTCCACCTGGGCTGAAGCACCGTTTCCTCAATCCCAAACACTTGGTGTGGCCTACGCTGAGATCAGGGGCTTTAGGAAGCTTTACTCACCCAGGGCTCTGCAGAGCACCGGTGCTGGGGATGTACAGGCTGGGTTTTCTCTGCAAACATTTCCAGTAAGTGGGGAGTTTTCTGGGAGCAGCTGCTGTGCAAGCAAAATGGCTCCAAGTGTGATGTCAGCCAGCGCTCCTGGTTCTCACTGCTCACTTCTCCCACCGGGGAAGCTCCCTCTCTTGGGAAAAGACCCAACTCCATGAAACAAAAGGAACGAAAGAGAGGGAAATGAGAAACAATGGAAAAGAAAACCACAGGCCTGCTGGTAATTTCCCGTCAGCTCAATCCAACTGGGTTGAAATTCTCCAGCAGCTTTTTCAGATAGGAGCAGTTCCAGGCCCTGCTGCCTCATTTCCCACCAGATCCATCCCTGTTGGCTCCCCAGTGGGAATGAGAAGCCCTAAGCAGGGTCTGGGGGCGCAAGGCAGGGCCGCTGTCCCCATCCCGATCCTCCCTCTCCCTGCAGAGGACACGGTTTTCCTCCGAGATGAGGACGAGCGCCGTGAGTACGTGCTGTCCCAGGAGGGGCTCATCTACCAGGGCTCCCGCGACTACATCACCTCCACGCCCTGGAACTTTGGCCAGGTGAGCAGAGATGGCCCCTGGCACCCCTGGCTGAGTCCCAGCACTACAGGGCACTTGAGCTGGTGCCACACGTGTCCCCCCTCATGTGCACCGCAAAGGCAGCAGCACCTCAGGCGTGGCACAAACAAACCAAGATCTCGTGTCTGAGAGGGGAATGTGCTGACTTTGATGTGTGGTGGAGCGAGGGGAGCGTTCCTGTATGGCGCCTGGAGGCTCCAGGACAACACATGCCTAATCGGGGTGAGCACACGGTGCTGGAGCCACCGCCCGATAACACGCCCTGCACCGCGCCGGCAGCACCGATAAGACAGCGCCCACAGCCCACACTGTGGCAATGGCCACGCTGGGCCCCAGTGCAAGGGGATCCCAGCTGCCCTCCCCGAGCTCCGCGCTGCCCCAGCAGGATCCGAGTCTCAGTTCAGGGAAGGGCTGTGACTCACTCGGTGATGGGAAATGGGTGGTTTTGGCTGGGGTCAGGCATGGACCTGACCTCTGTGTGGCTGCAGGAAGCAGGATGTGGCCCTGATGCATGGGCGGGAGCTCAACCGAGAGCTCTGCAGGCTGAGCTTCCACCAGCTACAGTACCAGCCCCTTGTCATGATGGAACGAAGTGGGACATCACTCAATGGGAGCTGGCTCAGGGAGGGGACCCTGGGTCTGCGTGACTCCTGTGTGCCAAGCAGCCCCCCCTTGCCGGGCATCACAGCAAGCCAGGAGAGCCCCGTGTGCTGCAGGGACCTCACACATCTTTTCTCTCCACTCTGCACCAGTTCGAGGACAATATCCTGTCCATCTGCCTCAACCTGCTGGACACAAACCCCAAATTCCTGAGGGATCAGAACCGGGATTGTTCTCGCCGCAACGACCCCGTGTACATCGGCAGGGTAGTGAGCGCCATGGTGAGTCTCGGAGGGCTCTGGTTGCCAGTGCAGCCAGCATGATTCCCCTCGCATTCCATGTGTCCCAGGGTGCAATCACCCCACTGCTGCCCCCCAGCTATAGCTGTGACAGAGAGGTGGCATTTGCCATTCTCCCCGAGTTACAGCAGTTTCCTTCCCTAGGGTGTTTAACATCTCCTTTCCAGCCATTCCTGCTATTACTCTTACATCACATATCTTCAAAAGATCCTTTTAAGAGGAGAGCAATAGCAGAGGTGGGCACACACCATCCCGGGAGCAGCCTTTGCTCCTCACTGGCTGCAGCATGTGATCATCAGAACCAGACTCCCTGGCAGGAGGACATGGTTGTGAAATCCATCTCCAATTAGTGCATCCCAATTACAGCCTCTCCATCCACCCACTCTCTCCTACCTCTACATCCCAGTGAGCTCTTGTGCTGCTCCAGGATGGCTGATCGAGGTGACAGCACATCTCAGCTGGAGGAAGTCAATTTCCCTCCCTTGCCAGACTCTCCATGCTTAGCCATCCACCCATCCATCACGATCCCTCTTGTTGTGCCGCAGGTAAATTGTAACGACGAGGACCACGGGGTGCTGGCAGGGCGGTGGGACAACTGTTATGAAGATGGGATGAGCCCGATGGCCTGGATCGGGAGCGTGGACATTCTCAAGAGGTGGAAGAAGTTTGGGTGCCAACCAGTCAAATACGGCCAGTGCTGGGTCTTCGCTGCCGTGGCGTGTACTGGTGAGACATCTCCCATCTCCCCTTCACCACAGGACAGGGTCCTCCGTGTCCCCCCAGCCTGTCTCCCACCTCTGCCCTCCGCCCACTCCCTGTGCTGCAGCTAGAGGGAACTGATTACAATCAGCCCGCAATGATTGCTTAGCATTTAAGCTCGTTGTTATTTTAATTTGTCAGGAAGTAGAAGGAAAAAACCGATAGAAAAGGGCTCTGGCTTTTCAATTAGCGCTGCCTCCACAGCCAGGGGCTGGGCTCACAGGAGCTTTAAGGTCAAGTTTGCAGAGAAGTAATGAATCCACTGAGATCAAAATGATTTTGCTGCCATCAGGATAGCGGAGCTGGGGCAAGAGAAGGAACATTCCAGGCTCGCTTCAGTTGGGAAGTGCGCACACAGCCAGACAGCTCGACACACAGACAGACACAGACACACTGAGAAAACTTCCCGGCTCTCTGTGTGAGCTCCCGTGCGTTTCTGTGTCACAAGATACATGAGAGCCTTTTTAGAGAAGAGAAACAGCAGAAAACTAAAGTGGATTTTCCACGACTCAGAAGTTTATAGCCTTCCTTTGAAGCCTTGTAACTACCTCCCTGCTCCCCAGGGAGCCCCGCTCGTCGTAAAAAGCAGCTGGGAGATTAAATAAGAGGTTGCAGCGCGCTGCTGCCCGTGCACTCCAAAGCACTCAGCCTCTTTTGTGCCTTTTGTCTACTGCAACATCAAAATCCGAGCGGCTCAAGTGCCGCTTGCTCGCCCGCGAGGACTGCAGGAGCCGGCGGCTCCTGGGGATCCATCGCTGGGCACCGCTTTGCAGGGCAGGAGCCGTGCAAACCTGGGACTCTATGGGATGGGAGCTGTACAAACGTGGGGCTCCCTGGGACAGGAGCTGTGCAAACCCAGGCCCCCTGGTGCCAGGACCCCATCTCACACTGCCTTGCCTCCCCACAGTCATGCGGTGCCTGGGGGTCCCCAGCAGGGTTGTGACCAACTACAACTCAGCACATGACACCAATGGTAACCTGGTCATCGACCGCTACCTCAGTGAGACTGGGGAGGAGGAGCGGCGCTCCAAGGACATGATCTGGTGAGTGGTGCAGCAGGACCCAAGGCCACCCACCCCTGGGGCAGCGTTTGCCCCTTCCCCAGCTTTTCCCTGGAGCCCAGCAGGCACTGAGGGAGGCTGGGGTCCCTTATGTCCTGGCTGCCCTTGCAGGAACTTCCACTGCTGGGTGGAGTCATGGATGGCCCGTCCAGACCTGGACTCTAGCTATGATGGGTGGCAGGTGCTGGACCCGACGCCCCAGGAGAAGAGTGAAGGTACTGTGTGCAGCGTGTCGGTGCTCCATCCCACCCCACACCCCTGGCATGGCAGGGTCTCCCCTACCGTGACCACATCTGGTCCCTGCAGTGGCTGAATGAACCCCCCAGGAGTGACAGTGTGTCCCCTCCCCACAGGGGTTTTCTGCTGCGGGCCAGCCCCTGTCCGAGCCATCAAGGAGGGCGACCTGCGGCTGAAGTACGACATCCCTTTCATCTTCGCGGAGGTGAACGCCGACGTGGTGTACTGGGTGGTGCGGGCCGACGGGTCGCAGAAGAAGAGCATCCACTCCTCGGTGGTGGGGAAGAACATCAGCACCAAGAGTGTGGGCAGGGACAGCAGGGAGGACATCACCCACACCTATAAGTACCCCGAGGGTATGGGCTGGTGACACCTGGGGTGTGGAGGGTGGCTGGTGGGAAACAGAGCAGGGAAATGATTCATTAACACAGCAACTGCAGCAAGAGGGCTCCAGGGATAAGGGCAAAGCAGCCCGGACCATGCCTTCCCCATACTCCTTGGGAACCACGGTTTTCCATGCACCACAGGGTCTGAAAAGGAGAGAGAAGTGTTTGCAAAGGCAGAGCACGAGAAGAGCTCTCTCAGGGAGGAGGACGAGGGGCTGCACCTCAAGATCAAACTGTCGGAGGGTGCAAACAACGGCTGTGACTTCGACATCTTTGCTGTCATCTCCAACAACACAGACACAGAGCGGTCGTGCAGGCTCCGTCTCTGTGCACGAACCGCCAGCTACAACGGCACCGTCGGGCCACAGTGCGGCATGAAGGACCTGCTGAACCTCACCCTCGAGCCATGGGCAGGTAAGAGACAGCCACCCGGGAGGCCAGGATGCAAGGTGAGGGCTGGGGGTTCAGCTGCACCTTTGAGGTCTGCAGTGAGGCTGTGGGTGGGGATGGACCTCCTGGCAGAGTGCTCCGTGCCCGACCGCATGCCAGCCAGGGCAGCCCTCGCAGCCAGCAGGAGGGAGTCACCACCATCAGATCCAGGCTCCATGCTGATGGCTTTCCATAGAAGCAACCGTGGTCATGGCCACCAGCTCTGCACACACAGCAGCTGAGCAGCAATAAGAGCCAGGCACATCGCAAGCAATGCCTCCTCTGGGCCCCATCCTTATTTATCTACACTGGATTTTTAATCTTTGCTGAAAGGATGAGGAACATTGCTCAAGCAGGGGGCTGGCAACGCAGTCAGAGAGGACAAAAGTTCCTGCTGGCACATCCTCCATGCTGCAGGAGCGAGCTGTGCGCATCGCAGGGCTCCCATCACAGGGCACTTGGTGGCACTCACCTGCATCACTCTCTCTCTCTTCGCTTCTGCTCTGCAAGCAGAGCTGCACTAGGCTGGTCTCTCCGGCGGGATCTTTCCACAGGCAGGGAGAGTGGGACTGACCCCAGGGCAGCTCTCACAGCCAGGTCCCAGACTGTGGGGAAGCAGTCCATGATGGGTGACATGGGCCAGGCTGATCATGGCAGCACCAAAGCTCTTGGCATCTCCTCCTTGGTCAGGCACAACCTCTCTCAGTGTTCCACCACGTAGCTGTCCTGGCACAGCCCGCTGGACCTTCCTTGCCTTTGTGACAAATTAGCATTATCGTCGGGTAATTAAACAAGAGGTTTGATTTATGTCAGGTTTTCCGCATTGCTTGGAAATGCAACACATCTTCTGCCCTGTAACAGCCTGGTTTTTGATCCAAGCCAAGATCTACAAACGCACTGTGGTTGGGGCTCTGCTATTTTTTGTCATCGAGTCACAGGACAGTTTGGGCTGGAAGGGACCTCAAAGCCTATCCAGTGTCATCCACTCTGCCATGGGCAGGGACACCTCCCACTGAATCAGGGTGCTCAAGTTGTGCCAACTCTCACTGCTGAGAGAAAGCAGGCACTGCCTTTACTCACACCGGCAACAGCACCAGCGTGTGCCAGCAGAGCTGCTCAGGACCCTCCTGCCAGGCTGGATGGGGACAGAGGGGCCAAGCACTGGAGGAGCCCCACTGGTCTTTAGGGTCTTTAACGTTCCCATCTACAAGTTAATCCAAAGTCATTTTTCTTTAAGACTCTAATTGCGAGCTCATGAAGCTTCTCCCCTCGGCTCCTGCCTGGGAATACAGACCCTGGGACCCCCAGCCTGCAGCCCTAAGGGAGCCCGGGCCCAGCCAGAGCAGTGCCAGGCACATTCCTCTCCCTTCAGCCAATGCTCCAGCATTTCTCGTCCTGCCCCAGGAATGCTGGGCTTCTCTCCCAGCGGTCATGGCCTCTCCAGGGTCCTTTCCCACCACAGCTCTGCAGCTGGTTGCCTTCAGCCTCCTTCTCCCCAGCACAAGACAGCCCAGTCCCAAAGAGCTAAGGGATAAACAATGTGTGGAGCTCAGCAAGGGCAGCTGTGGGAGCCCGGTCAGTGACAGCTGAACACAACCCATGTCCTTGGGGAAGCACTTGGGCAAGAACCCCCAGGACAGATTTATTCACAGCTGCTCCAGACGGCAGCTCCCAATGCCTGCCCACCCTGAGGTGCCCTTCGCTACAGCGGTTTCACCAGTGTCAGGAGGACCCCTGCTCCCCCACGACTTCCCCATCCTTGGAAGGTGCTTGGAGGAGCTGCTGGGCAGCCCAGACCAGACAGGTGCCAGCACAGTGCCTCAGGCACTGGGTTGGGGAGGGGGCAAGCTCTGACCCTGCTCTGTTTCCCATTCCAGAGAAGAGCGTGCCCCTGCGAATCCTGTATGAGAATTATGGGGAGAGCCTGACCCAGGACAACTTCATCAAGGTTGTGGCTCTCCTGACTGAGCACCAGACTGGTGACATAATCGTGGCTGTCAGGGATGTCTACATACAGAATCCAGAGATCAAGATCAGGGTAAGGGCTCAGCGTTCTGTCTCAGGTGGGGCTGGGGGGAACATTTCCCATTCACAGGGGGTTGCTGCCATCATCCAGGGGGGCTGGTCCCAGTGATCTGAGCTTTGGAGCTGGTGCAACATCACCAGAACTGGGTTTGGGTAGAAGGTCCTGCATCCCCCGGGACCTGCCTCAGCACCACAAGTTTTGGGGCACAGGGAGCACAGGGGCCCCCAGGCAGGGGAGTGCTGCTGGTCCAACCTTTCCTGCTTGCAGATTTTAGGGGAGCCGATGCAGCAGCGGAAGCTGGTGGCGGAGATCAGCCTGGTGAACCCCCTCGCAACGCCCCTGCACAACTGCATCTTTGTGGTGGAAGGTGCCGGCCTCACCGATGGGCAACAGATCAAGGAGCTGTAAGAGCTTTTCCTCCCTTCACTTGGCCAGGATGTCGGGAAGGGAGCAGGGGTGGATTTTGTGCCCAGAGCCCCCCAGGGAAGGCCCTGCTATGGGCACAGTGGGAGATGGGGCTTCGCTGGTCTTCTGGGGGCACAGGGGCTTGGAGCATCACAGCCACACCATGGGAGGTCCCTGCTTCCCAGGTCCCAGTGCCATCCTGTGGCACTGTGGGCACGGGGAGGGTGACGGGGGGGGCCAGAGGGAGAGGGGCTGCTCCACTGACCCCCTGCCCTCCCCAGTGAGGAGCCTGTGGAGCCGCAGGCACAGGCCAAGTTCCGGCTGGATTTCGTGCCGCGCCAGGCGGGGCTGCACAAGCTGATGGTGGACTTCGAGAGCGACAAGCTGACAGGGGTGAAGGGCTACCGCAACGTCATCATCGCACCCCAACCCAAGTGAGCGGCCACCACGGCCCCCCCGCTGCACAGACCCTGCCTCCCATCACGCCCCGGGGCTTGCTGCCACCACTCGCTTTAGCCCAAACTGGGCCCCGTGGGTGCAGAAAGGCGACGGGCGAAGCCCAGCCCCACCCTGCGGCAGCGGCCGCGGTGCCGTGCTCCTCTCGGTGCTGCGGGGAGAGAAGGACCGGGAGCAGGGACAGCAGAGAGGGGCGCTTGGGGCTCCCTGCAGCAGCCGCTCATTTCACCACCTTCCCCCCACCCTATGGGGTGGAAGCGTCCCCATCCTGCCTGTCCCCGAGCTGGGGCACAGCAGGGACCCCGACCCCCTCCTCTCTCTGGCAGCCCCCGGCCACAGTGCAGAGCTCATAAACCAAAGAAAAGAACCTTCCCCAGCACTGACTGCACCTCAGCCCCGCTCACGCCTGCTGAAACAGTTCTCTAAAAACAATTTGGTAGAGAAAGATTGTATACTGTGAGCACAAAGCTGTTTATAGGCTACACATATATATGACAAATCTATTTATAGCTGTATAAATATACACTCGCTGCAGCCCTGCTGCACAGGCAAAGCAGGGCATCCGCTTTAACAATCGTTCCTGCCCCTGCAAACACCATGCAGTGAGGGTGGGACATTCTCTTGACATGAATTAACTATGCAAGCACGGAATAAAAACTCTATTTTTCACTTTTGAAGCCAGGGTGGCTCTTGAGCATCCTTTCTGAACTGAGGCACCCAGCAGCTCCCTGTCAGTGTCCAAGGAGGGATGCGTTCACCCATGGCCCAGCGCTGCTGCAAGTTCATTGCTGGGGCCAGGGTTTGCTGCACTAAAGCCGCGCCACCAACTCTGCTCCAGCCACCTCCTCCACGGTTTGCTCCCACAGCATCACTGGGCAGCACCCATGGCAGCACCCACAGCACCGGGTAAACTTGCGTCAGCCCTCAGTGCAGACACCCCTCACTCCTGGTGTGTTTCTCCCATGGCAGGAGTAGCCACAGCGCTGCTGCTGTGCACCAAGAATAGGAGAGAAAAATCCATGCAGGAAATTAAACAATCAGATTTTCCACACTCAGGCCCTTGATGAGGCCACCAGCACGACCGAAGAAAGCACAGGGCAGCAGCAGAGGCACAGAAACCTAACCCGGGAGCGAGGGCAAAGGGGGGGCTGAGCAGAGGGATGCGGGAGGGGGTGGGGATTCATCTCAGGCCTGGTGCAGGGGTCAGGGCGCTGAAGACAAGCACTTCCCACGCCAGAACACAACTTCGCTTGCTTTCTCCCCACAAACATCATGGGAGTTAAACATCGGGAAGACCAGGACAGAACCAGTGGTCTCTGGATGCAGCCACATTTTCCCACACCTGCAGCAGCCCCAGCAGAGGGGCCACGGCCACACCGGCACCGACCACCTCAACCAGGGCCGTGCCTGCAGCACAAGGGACCCCACTCAGTGATCCCACACCCAGCTGCTCCAGCCATCCCAGCCACGATCCAGGGTGCATGGGGAGCCAGAAGCACTTCTTGCCCAGGACAACTTGTCCTCCAGCTTTGCTTTCTGTTTATCTTTAGGATGAGATAATATCTCCCTGTGCCACGTTCCAGACAGAGCCGCCCGCCTCTCCCAGGGCTCAGCCAGCCCTGCACCCCCTGCCCCAGCAGAGGACAGGCAGGAGCTGCAAGGGCTGGGTGGGCAGTGCTGGCTCAGGCTTCATGTGCAGCCACAGCTTATTCGGCTGCCAAAACCTTTCCAGACAGCCCTGCAGGACGGCCCCACGTTCCCTCGCCCCTTACCCTGCAGATGTTTAACCACCACATCCCTCCATCCCACATTTCTCAAATGTGACTAGAAGATGCAGCTGGGCTGGGGAAGCTGTTCACTGGGAAGGCAGGGAGGAAGGGTCTGGCCCCCGGAGGGCTGAGGAGCTGCCAGGAGCCTCTCCTGAGGGAAAGAGTGCCCACACCACCACGTGGGACAGGATAGGAACTCCTGGACAGGTGGGGATGGGGATTCTCTCCTCCTGCAGCCAGGAGGGTGAGTGGTGGAGCCACACCAGTCCCCAGCTCTGGAGGCATCAACCTCCCAGACACAAGCCCCAAGAGCACAGGAAGCCCCAGAGGAGCAACAGTGCCCGAAGGAGTTAACGGCACGAACCCAGTGCTGCCTTCACTTGTCAGGAACATTCCTCAGAGCCAGATATGATGCACAGCCTGACTTTAAAGAGCATTTGTTACACACAGCTTTGCTGAGCCAGACTTCAAGCTGCTCAATGCCTGGTTTAAAAATAACCGGCAGCTCCGCTGGTTCGAAGCTGGGTCCTGATAAAATAAACATTAGCACAGCTATTTCTGAAGGTCACTCCCATCCATCTGAGGCTCGACAGAGCAAGGCTGCTTTGACGAGAAATGAGCTCTTAAGAGACTCCAAATGCTGCGTTTACGGTTTGGCTCACATTGGGGCTGGTTTCTCCCCCCCTGCCCATTATCCACCCTCCTTCCAGACTGTTTGCAGAGCCTACTTACGGCACCTCCGCCGAGCCCATGAGTGTTTGCCCCACACACCTCCTTCCTCATCCTTTGAAGACTATGACAACAGTGTGACTGGTCCCGCAGCCACTGCCGGTGCCTTTCCCAGGGCAGAATTGGCACCACCGGCTGCCACAGCTTGGGTACAGCTTCCCTGCACACATCCCTGGGCCCCGGACACTGCCCTGTGCTGCACCCATCAGACTCCTGCCATGCAAGGAATAAATGACAAATTAAGCATTTACAGCATCCACTGCATTGGAGAATTCACAACTCAGCATTAGCCCAAGCGCGAAAGCAACGCGAGACTGTTTACGTGCAGAGAGGTTATTAATGCACCTCAGCTCGCCAGCAGTGCTGACTTGCCAAGAAGTGACTGAAAACTCATTTTAGACTCGAGGACCTTTAACTTCCTTTTCCTGATGGATCGAGACAAGAAAAAAACTACCATAAATCAGGGTGTGCACAAGCACAATTCTGTGGGATCTTCAAATCCTGCCACCTCTCCACAGCTCTGCCTCTTTCTCTGCAAACACAGATGCATTTTTACACACACACCCCCAACCAAGGGGACAGCTGAGGTACTGGCAAGCAGCGAGAGAAAGACACCTAACAACCCTCAGATGGGCAGAGATCCTGTGGGAAGCCATTCCCCTTCTCCAAGACCGTGGAAGGTGCAGGGGACACCATGGAGAGACGCTTCTCAGCACAGCCATCAAGTGGAGTTGGAACTGGATGATCTTTAAGGTCCCTTCCAATCCAAACCATTCCATGATTCTGTGATTCTGTGGCTGCTGACAGCGAGCCTGATCAGAACAAACCAGAAGACCTGGCTGAAGCTGCCCAGTCTCTCAAGACAAATGTGAAGCTTCCCTTGCCTCAGAGCATCAGAAACGTAGTTAGAAGAAACTTAAACTGGTTTAGGTGAAGATAAATGTTTCACAGTTGCATCTGTGCCAAAGAACACGCGAGGCAGATGCAGAGAGAACACAGCGGGTGCCCTCTATTAACACACATTTTAGCCTCTGTTCCCAGGACAACACAGGGACTCTCTCCAACCCCTGCTCACTGCAGGATGAGCATCATCTGCTGCGGGGATGAGCAGCAGGCAGCCCATCCTCTCCCTGGCATGGCTGCTCCATCCATTCCCACGCCAGAATCTGGGCAGTTCAGTGACAAGGACAAGGGGAAGGCAAGCCTGGGATTCACGGCGTGCTCCCAGCGCTGCCCCAGGCCTCTCTCCCACGCTGTGCAGGGTGTTTTACAGCCAGAGCACAGGCTGCTCCGCAGGCGCTCCTGCACTAGAGCCACCTGCACTCTGGACCAGTGCAGCCATCGCCTTTCATCTGCTCCAGCAAATGTGGAAGCTCTGCAGGGCGTGAGCCTGTACTGAGCTTTGTGCCAAACGGTGCCATGGGAAGCCCCTACTGAAAGCACAAACAATCTTTTGCCTGCTGGTGACTTCCAGCAGCATTTGCACACAGTCCTGCGAGTGGGGAAAAAGGAGAAGGGAGGAGAAGGGGAAGGCTGGAGCAGCTCTGGCAGACATGGAGGCATTTATATTGTAATTTACACCCATCTCCTTTCAATTCTCTTTCTACAAGACCTTGCTTTTCACAGTAAAATCCCTTAAAACCCCTTGGCCTCTCTGGAGAAGCCCCGAGAGGGACCCCTCGTGGGCCTCCCCACGGCCGGCACAGAACTCCCCCTACATTCCTGCATCCTCTTCCAGCAAGCACAAAGACTCGAAATCCAAGCCTGCAAACCTCAAACGTCAATTCTTCCTCTCCAAATCAAGTGCTCTCAACCACACCATCTCCCTCCCCCCGCAGCCCTCCCCACTGTCCCCAAACCCCTCCTGTGGTGCCAACCCCAACTCCCACCCTCCTATTTCCTGAATCCCCAAGCTTTCAGCCCCAGACTCTCCTCTTGCCGCATTTTAACAGGAACATTTTATCCTTCTGCTCTATAAATCACTGACTCAAAATGCACTTTCATTTTACTTGGCTATGGAGAGAATTTACTTCTTAAGATGGAACAAAAATGATGCTTTTAGCACTAATGGCAAACTCTTTATATGGCAGCAATACTGAGCCTCCAAGGCTTCCAAAGGTTCCCAGCTCTTCTGACCCATTTTCCTTGCTTGTTTGTCCAAAAATCTTCAAAACACAACCAGCCCTAGGAAACTTGGCGGACCCCAACCTCACAAACCAGAGCAAAGTTTGAATAGGAATAAAGGGCAGCAGATGCCCCTGGTGCTTCCCTGAACACATGAAACCCCTGGCAGCTTTGCACTGGAAGGGACCACATCAGACTCCCTCCTGGGAGCCCTGCACAGAAGCAGTACCAAACACCAGCTCTTTAGTGGAAGATTTGTGAATTTGTGTAAAACCGTGAGCAGCTTCACAGATGCTCCCCAAGGCATGTGGAACAAACACCGGGTTTGTCCAGAGGGACAGCTGCAGGGCAGTTAACTGGAGTGAAGAACCCTAGCTGCCCCCCAGCACCTCCAAGAGCATCAACACCCCACAAGACAGGAATATTCTCCTCCTCTGAAGCAGAAAGGCCTCGGTTATGTGGGAACACAGACACTGCCGGGAGAGCAGCTCTTGCTGCTCACAGGAAAGTCGGCCTCGGGGCTTCCCAGTTTGGCTTCTGTTTGTTTCTCTCTATTTTTGAAGAGTCATCACTCACACGTCCTCCCTAGACCCTAAGTGAGCTTATGAATTAAGGAGCAGCTCTTCTGCACTTGATGTCCCTCCAGTCCGAGGTCAGCACAGCAGCACACGTTCCATTTTCATTCGTTGCAGTAATGACCTGAGCAGGTATTTTGATCCAGCTCCTGGGCTGCCAGGAAGGGGGGCTGTGAATAGGACACACTCGGATGATGCTCCACACCCACAAACCCCAGCGTGAACCCCCTCCAGCAGCTGCTGCTTCAGATATCAGAGGGTGAAACCCCCACCCTCAGTGTGTCAGAGCAACCCCTGCAGAAAGGAGTGAGAGCACTGTTAGTCAACGACACCCTCTTTATTCAAAAATAGATCTCTATGAGACATTTCAGAATATACTGCAGCCGCTAACGGCCGCCTATGCGTCTAAATTAACTCCTAAAACAATTCATATACAGATTTAAGCTTTTGTTAAAAAGACACGCCTTGGGGAAAGCTGTTTAACCTGGAGAGAATGTCACCCATTCACCAGACGCCCTTTGCCCAAAAAGTGAAACAAATAAAATTAAAAACCACAAGACTTCATTTAAATTAAGCAAAAGAAACCACACACATGTATCTGGGAAAAAAAAAAATCAAAATATTTCAATTAAAAAAGAAAAGCCACACAACTCCCTCCCAGATCCGCCCAAACAACAGCACAAGGAGGCACCGTGTCTGCTGCAAAACTCTTCCTGTCCGGTAATGAGTCACACTCTAGCAGTGGTCAGGATAATTAACAGCCTGAGGGGAACTCCACCAGCTGGGACAGGGCAGACCCCAGTCTGCTGCTCCGCATGCTTGAGGGTCGCTGGGGTGGTTCTGGGTTTCATTGTTTGGCAAAGCAGAGAGCACGTCCCATGCATTATCTCGGAACGGCTGGACCTTACGGGCTGTATGACCCAGCCGATAACGGGAAGAGCAGCTCTGCTCCCGGGAATTCCCTGGGAACTGAAGAGAAAAACAGGGTTCTTGGCTGGGCAGGACAGGCACAAGGAGCTTCCACAAAAGGACAATACAAAGCGTCAGTAGGACAAAGATATGAGCTTCTTAAGTCAATGACCCAAAGATGCTGTGGTATTGGTTTTAAGTGAACAGGCTCTGAATACCCTGAAAATAAATTAACGAGGACGCAGAATAAGCTCTGCATCTCTGTAGGTTTCCTCTCACGCCTCTGACACCTGCAGCTTAAGCCTAAGGGGAGGCACAAACACAGCACAGCACTCATTTCAGCGTCTCTTTTACAGACCTGCATTATCAGATCAAGCATTTCCAGAAATGTTTTATAGGGAGAGGTGCTAAATTTAAACAGAATCGTTACCCGAATTGGAATGGTTTTCAGCAATCAGAGTCTGATTTGTTAGACCTAATACATAAACTGACACCTAACCACACCTGTGGCCGCTAAAACACCAGCCAGCAACATTATGGAATTAAGAGCATCTTAAATTTGCCTTCTTTTCTCCCCCCAGCACCCCGCTTCCCGATTATAAAAATCAACTCACAATAATCCGTGACACAAAATTAAGTACATCCTTCTAATATGTACATGCATGGACATGTGCAGACAGGATATGTGCATATCTATGGGTCTGTCTTCTATATAAATAAATATTTTTACCACATTTAAGTCCTGTTAATCAAATAACTTTGCTAAAGCTATGGAGAGAGTGTATGGAACAGTGTTTTCAACGTAACCACCTCAGAGCAGATAGGACAGACCTGCCCCTGGGTATCTCCAGCTGCAACACAGCATTCCAACCCCTTGGTTTGTTAAACCAAAGCCGCTGTGACCACCTCATTGTATAATGAAGACGGTAAATGTGGTACAAATCTAAGGTAGCTCAAGCTAAGTGTACTTGCACCCTCCTTTCAGTAACATCCAGTTCCTCATTGCTCAGCAGAGTGTGAATTAGGGAGTGATCTCTAACTCACAAAGAAAACCTGCTTATTTTACCGCCTGTGGTAAGTTCCAATGATGTGCACACCAAAAAGGAACCACCTTCGTGTCAGTCCTGGGGCAGAGCAGGGACTGCAAGCTTAAGAAAAATATTTCTCTGTACCACTGCTCAGCAGACACCTTCTTCATAGGCTGACGTGGTCCAGGGCCTGCACACACAGAGCCCCGCACAGCCCACCATCCGCTCCCCTGCTCTCGGAGACAAGACTCAAGAACCCAACCAAAACACCAAGACTCATTCAGAAACAATAGGATATTTTACAGAGGGAAAGTGTTCTATGGTCAACCTTCCTTTGAAAACAATGAAGGTAAGTATGTACAAGATTCATGACTGTTGTATGGTAACAAATGCTAAGAGCAAAGAACAACTAAAGAGTATGGAAAAACGTGAGAGAAGTTTGCCTGTACGGACGATTCCCGTTCCCTTCAGAGCTCACAAACACCCGCTCCTCTTCCTCCCCTCAATGAGAGCCAGAGTACACAGGGAGAGGGTGAGCACGAGCAGCCAAGAAGTCAAAGCAGGGTCTGCACAGTCCTTCCTACTGCAGATCTTGGAAGACTGGGTTTCCAGTCAACACCAAAGTCTTCTTACTCCTGCTGGTACTAACAGAAACGGGGTCCCCGTCGGTTCTAGTCTGTGGAAAACAGGTCCCCAGCAGATGGCAGAGGTGCCAGACCTCCTGTGACATTGGGCAGCAGTGACAGGTCTGGAAGGCTCTGGATGTGGGATTTCAGCTCCTTGCGGACCTGGGTTACCCGAGCAAGCTTCTGTTTGTATTCCTGAGAGAGATAAAAGAATGATGATTAAGGACAGCTTAACAAACAGTGCTTTTCATTAAGTCAGGAGTACTTTCCAGGTGAGGATCCCGAGGGAAGGCAGCAAGGGACTGGTGCTCTGAGCAACTGCTTGGCATGGCTGCAGACCCTGCCCCCACACCCAGGCTCACCACCTGCCCCCGGGCTTCAGCTTCCCTACAACACTAATCCCACCTTGTGATGCTTTTTTATAGGAGCTCCACAAAATGGCCCAAAACCTGTACCCACCGGGGCCTGGAGAAGCACCTGAGTGAAGCACTGTTACACAGCTGCTCCATTCTCGTGCTCTCCCAGGCTCCCAGCTCCCTCCCACTGCCCAGGAGGAACTACGTCCCTCGCACTGCCCTGCCAACAGGCAGCAGGCTGGGGGACACCAGAGCTACCACGCTGCTAAAATGCTCTTTTTTTTTCCCCAAGCTTGATCCACTTGGGATATTCAGATAATCCAATTTTCCCTTTCAAGTCATTAAATCACAGGCAAGTTTTGGCTGTGGAACAGGGTTCCCACTATGAGCTGTGGAACAACTCCTGCGAGCAACCACAGCAGCCACAGCACCGGGCTGGCAACGTCAGCAAACACAAGGAACGTGTGTGCGGTCAGCAAATGTAAACAGGCACAGACATGGCCCCTCTGGATGGGACCCAAGCGAAAGAGACACTAAAATATTCAGAATTTTATTATAAAGGGAGAAAAATAGTGTGTGAATAATCCCTGAAGATTGTAACTACTACTTGCAAGTAATTTTTCCACAAATGGGTCTGTTTTCTCATTGCTATCGTCCTCAGAACCACCCCCCATGACTTCAGAGGGAACAGTGCCTGGTGTTTCAGAGTAAGGAGATAGAGGCAGAGTTTGGACCCTGAGAGGAAAGAAAGAACCATACCTTGTTAAATTGTATTTGGAGGCCATTTAAAGGCACACAACACATCCAAATTACCCAGTAGTGCTACTAAAGATTGATGTTCATGCCATTTTCAGAGTTTTGTGATTCCAAACATTTATATAACACTCACAGCTATTTAAGTAATAAAAACACAGCATCACGTCACTTTTGGAATGCACCACTCTTTACCCAGCTGCCTCAGGCACATTTTTGTGGCATCTCCAGAATGCAGGAAAGAATGAGAATCAGCATACAGCACCAGCTTCCAAGCCAGCAGCTGTGATACTCACTTACTTTTCATTTCTTAATTACTTGGCAAAGAGAAAGGTTTACCAAGGAACAGAATTTTATCTTTGAAGATCAAATAAAACCAGGAACACATTTAATCAAAACATCTTTCTGAAGAGTTTACAACTTCAATGCAGTCCTTCTAGCCCCCTCAATGAGGGAAATTCTCTTTACCTTCTCCAAATATCAAAGCAGAGCCGTTCCTGCAGGGTTACCAGCAATGAGTTTACACTCTCTGTGCTTCATTACTTTAAATTAGAATAGCGAGAGCAGCAGCCAATTGCAACACTCAGAATACCTCTATGCCTGGAATGGCTATAGAAATACGTTCCATAAATTTCCTGCCAGCATCGAGTAAGAAAACCCTGTAACAGTCTGTTTCAAACTGAAATCCTGTTATGAGGCTCAGTGAGTTAACAGATCACAACCAAGTCACCTTGAGAACTACATCCGCTCAGTTCTAAGCAATTCCACCTCACTAGGAGGTTAATGCAGGCAATAACCAGTTCACACCAAGTTTTTGTTCAAGCAGCAAGGCCTAAAGCCTATCTGTCAAAAAAAAAATATAGAGATGGAAAAATAATCACCGCAAGGCGAATACAGCAACAGCTCCAAAACCAATGAAAACACACTGGTGCATGAGCCCAGGCCCAGGGGCTCCTCTTTCCCCACAGGTTGAGTGGTGCCCACATTCTGTAGTGCAGGACTCTGGAAGCAGGTTTTACAGGAAAGCATGTTTTCCATGGAGCCCATGACATGCTTTGAAACTGCATCTTGTGGAGTGCTGCACAAGGCCCTTCTGTTCTATAAACCTGAAAAAAATATGAAGTGCACTTAAAAGAAATCGCTGCTTCCCAAGGTCTCCGTTTATGCTCCGTATGCCAAGCTAATTGCCTTGCTGCATACAGGCTTTCATTAAGATTAATAGTATTGGGATGCTATTTGCTTTTTTTGAGACAAAATAATGAGGTCTTTCCTGTAAGCAGGAGTTTCAGGATGATACAGAAATGCCTGGCACTGTGCCACATGAATGCTCTTGCTAATCAACATTCCCCTTCCACATGTGGCGTTCCACACCACAGCGGCCAAGTCAATTAGATACTGAATTAGATACTCAGTCCTTGAAACAAATGCAGAGTCAGAATTAAACCCCACTGAACAAATCCGACAGGAGTGTTTTGTTCAAAGCAGCCTTGTCTGAAGGTCGTAAAACTGCCCGTAACCGACACGGCAGGAGGCCCACCCAAGGCTGCTGCATGCTCAGCTCACCTTGTGAGCTACACAGCACGGGCTTCGTTTTATTTCAGCTCAGAATTTGCACTGGATGCTTCTGTCCCTGCGCTGGGTCAGGCAGGAACACACTGTAAGTCATCACAGCAATTGCATCTACTGAAAAACATCCTCAAACATTAACAAGGACTTAGAACAGGAAGAGCAGCCAGTCTGGCTCCATTTGAGCAAAACGTACAGGAGAGACCAGAGTCTGGGGAAGCGCAGCAGAGGCTCGGCAGGGATTTGAGAGGAGCCCAGAGTGAAGCAAGAGGTCTGAAGCCGCCGGCTTCCCATGCTCTCTCCTGCTATTTCCATGCATTTTTGCTTGCCCGCCTAAAAACTAAAATGTCATCTCTCATCTCCTGCCTAAACCACTGAAATTAATATACCACAACCCAAGAAGTCTCGTCCATGAGGAAAGCAGCAGCCACAAAGGCTGCCGGCAGCGACAGCCAACTGAACCATTCACAGTGGAAGCTACACAGCAATAAATTGCATATTAACCCGCTGAACTAAATCCCATTTCAAGAAAATGTGTGGTGCTGGGCAGTACAGAAAACCTCAAGTGTGACTGTACTTCATCCTTCTGAGAAGCACTATCAAAGAGGACTTGCAAATTCACATGGGCACAGCTGTAACACCTCATTAAAGGTGCCTTGAAGCCACGAATATTAAAATCCACCAGCATCCGAAAATCCACACAGCTCTTAGCAGGGTTCTAGGCCACAATTTCCCAGAGGCACTCCACAATCAGAAAAATTCCCCTAAACTGGACCTTACACACAGTAAGTGCTTTATGCAAACACACACATCTCTTTGCCTGTAGGTACATGTGTAGGGTCCTCATGTCCCCTTTGACAATGCAGGAGCAGAGGGTATCTGGAGGGCGTGGGGAAGAACTGTGCACCACTGCAAATCAAAACAACTCTGCAGGCACAGCCTCCTGTTTTGTTTCCTCTCCTCCCCATTAGACTAAAACACCACATTTATTCCCCTTTTTCTGTTGCCAGTTGTTATCTCAGCTACCCGTGATGCTCCCACACCAGTTGCCATTTTCCAGCACTACCTTCACTCTCTTCTTCTCATCCCATCTGCTCAGCAGGCTGCATTTCGCAGTCACTGGGAACACCGAGGAAGCACTCTCCTGGGTATCTCCCCCCTACATTTCCATTTTACACAAACTGATTCCTTGGATTTTTTCTACCTGCCTGCTGTGCATTCCCAAGGAGCACACGGACTTCAAAAGACCATCCTTCCCCTTGAAGTTCTGCACATTCATGTGCTGATGGGCAAAAAGCCTCTGCAGCTGCCTGTACTCTGTAAGAGTACCAGGGGCAGCAAACTGACACAAACCAGAGAATCTTCATACGAAGTACTCACACAGGACATGCAGACACCTGATCTCATTCTAGAAACATCAGTTCTTCTCTCTAGGCCTGTCAAGAAAGGGACTTTATTTCCTGACACCCATTCTGGAAGCCTAGGCTGACTGACCCAGGCCAGGCTGCAGAAGATCCCACAGCAGCTGCAGTATCGAGCCCACCGCTTCTGACCAAGATGGAACACTGTTCAGAAAGACACGTGGTGCTCAGATGCTGAACAACAGAATCCACCACACCTTTCAGTAAGTAATCCTAAGGAATATTTCCCCTTATAAACACACACTTCGTCACAGGCTATTTAGCATCAGCTTTAGTCCAGCTGATTTTGCTCTGCATTTGACTGCCAGAATCAAAAGAATTCTACCTGTTCTTCTGAACACTTTTACACTACCAATTACCACCATCTCTGCCCCCTGAGGATAAAGTAATCCTAATCATTGCACTTCCAATTTTTGCCAGTGCTGCCCTCACAGCAGTCAGGCCACATGTTACAGTCTCCAGGCTCTGGGCAGCTTTCTCCCTTCACATCACCAGTGCTGCTCAGCACCACATCATGTCAGTCCCTACTCACACCAGCCTGCATCAATGCTGAAGTGTAACTCACTGCCCAAGGCCACCTTTCTCAGCGCATCTGCCAGGAATTGAACAGCTTTTCTGCGACTCATGACAAGAGCTCTGTGTTGCAGGGTTTTGTCAGTGCCAGGCACTCTAAGCATCAGCCCATGAGACACAAATACACTGAGTTTCTGTACGTGTTGTGAGAATTTGCTGTTTCATGACAGTATTAATAGGATTAGTAAACAACTGTAGCTCTTTAGACAGCAAAAGCTGCTTCTCAGAAGACGCAGATTAGCTACTTTCATTGTTATCATAGTTAAGACTTTGCTCGGTGTATTGAGACTGATTTCCAAATCAGACACTCCCATGTCTTAAACTAAAGCCCTGAGTCATTATTACCAGAAGTCCCTTTCCTCAACCAGCAGCCTTGGTGAGGTTAGGGCAGTGAAGGAGACAATCCACCTTTCATCTAAAAGTGCCATCTCATCTACGAGTCAGGAAACTCACTTCACAGGAGGGAAAACTCAGTCAACAACAGCAAAGATCTGGAAAAGATACCCTGAGAGAGCAATGCACATAATGAGAAGACATGTAAAATCAGATCAGTTTAAGTTGTTATCTTATTTCAGTCTTTGCTTGGGTAAATGTTTTGGTTTTTTAATACATTCTTAATTGCTACAAGCATTTCAGCTCCTTCTATGAAAATGCTGATTAGTGCGACAAAGAAAAACCATCGATAACGCTACTGTGAGAACATCAAAGACTCAAACAGAACTGATGAGCAGATAGGGGCTGCTGTTCCATCTCCCATTGTTTATTAACCCTCCACAACTCAGGAACAATGGAATGCTTTAATCGGGCCCTTTCCCTCAGCTCAGATCTGAGACTTAACAGGAACACGAACTGTGCCTCCACATTCAGTTAAAGAGTGGCATTTCCTGCAACTCCTTTTAGACTTTGAAGGTACTGAGGCTGCCTGCTTTTGGCTAAATGACAAAGATGCCAACTTAAACAGAGCTTCAGTAAAATCACTCTTTAGTTTCTAACATATTACAGAACGTGTTTATCCTGAACAGCAGGCACACAGCCTGTGCATTGCCATCAACAGGATTATTCCTACTAACAAAGCAGCTCAGCCAGTGAACAGCTTAACTCTCAGGATTACATTCCTGCCTCTGCCAGAATTATAATTTTCAAGTAACATTCCTTCCCAAAATGATATTTTCCAAAACAAAACCCAACACAATTGTCACAACATTTCTGCTGGTGTATTAGAAATTTTAATTTAACGTTGTCATTGTGAATTTCCTAATTTCAGCCTCAAACTGAACTGAACTTATGGCTTGTTCTGGCCTTTTTCCAACATTGCAGCGCAGCATTTTCTACCCGTTTCTTGCCTTTTTGTAAAAAGCAAACATCTCTCATGCAGCTATTTTTATGTAAACACAAACATTTTATATAGATGTTCACACTAGGCTAGTGTGCTCCTTTCAGCAAGCAAATAAAGCCCAGACTTTCACTGGCATTCAGCAAATCCATCAGACACCAAATGGGATTCAGCTGTAGGCACCTTTGGTATCCATGTCTCAAAGTGCTTTTTAATGGCTCAGGGATCAGACAGACACTACGCTTGGAGAAATTCAAGCTAAACAAGCGGAATCATTAACCACCCACTCTAGCCCTGAACACAGCATCAGCACTTGTCTGGCTGACGTGGAACAAATGCTGCTCTGGAAAAGAAACACGTCCAGAGTCACAAGACACTGGAAGCTCTGGCATAAACACACACGGCAAAGGAAACACTCAAAAGCACGTTCACCCCAGAACGAGCGGAGCTGTCAGAGGATCAGCTCTGTCAGGGTAGCAAACTGAGCTGCGATTGCTGCAGCACAGTCTCCTTCCAGAGGGTTTTGTCCTCTGCAGCAGCTGGGGTGCCACCCCCACCAGCCGCTCACCACCACCGAAGCAGGCGCAGAGGAAGCCCTTCGCGTGCCGCCTGGGGCAGTTTAACAGATGGCAGTGACACACAGCCACGACCATTAATTAGACAGCCACAAGTCCCAGGGTGCGGTGGAAGAACATCTCAGGTATTGTCTGGCTGCCACGGCCCCGGCACATGCTCCAGGACGTGCGGCTGTGCTCAGTCCCGGCAGCGCAGCCGCGCTTTGCGGCGCCCTGCCCTCTGTGATCAAGGGAGCTATGGCAGGAGCTGCAAGCCATCGTCTTTCCACATCACCCCGATTTAACACCCCAGCACAGACGCAAGAGGTGAGAGCAGCTGCTAAAGGATGGATTCCAGTTCAGCTCCATCCCTCATCAAGCAGAGGCGGAGAAGGCAGAGGAGGGGCACCCAACCATTATGGAAAGGAATAACAGAACACAACCAATGAAACTCCCAGCTGTGACAATTATGCCTTGTGCAATTATAGCCCAGTTAGGGCAAAGGGAGGAAATGGAGTTTTCATACAAAATAGAGTAAACCTGAAGAAATCTTGTTAAGTGAGCCTGTTTTCCTTTAAAAACGTATTGAGCCCTGGGCCTTCCATGGCCACCTGTATTAGAACCGACCAGACCAAACATCAGAACCGATCTGCCTTCTCCAGGCTTTATACACCACTTTCTTACCCATTTCACTCCAAGTGTAAACGTAACGGCTTGAATCACCTCTCATGAGAGGAAAAACACAGGTGAGGAGGCAAGTGGAAGCATTTGGTGAGAACACTGGCTTGCCAGCACTGGTGTCATCAGTACTCACTTCCAGTTTCTTCTCCTTCTCCGACAGGACATCCTTCTGGTTCTGGGTGTACTCGATCAGCATGCGCGCCAGCTGGCGCCGGTCCTCCAGCTCCGCTGCCAGCCGGCCGTTGTACTCGGCCAGTAACAGGCACGCTTCGTCCACCGTCTTCGAAAGACGCTCGGCCGCCTCTTTGTCTGCATGCAAAAGCATTAGGTAATTTAGAGGAATTCACCAGGCACATGTACGGTAACACCTCATACATAAATAACTTCTGGTTTAATAGGAAAATATGAGCTCTTATCAGAGGGGAGATGAAGGAAACAGGCAGGACTAACAACCCAGGAACGGTGGGTTTAGGCACTGTCAGGACTCACTGCATTTCACTCTTGCAGAGATGTTCATGGTGGGATAAAGCTATGAAGTCAGCCTCCACAAACAGGTTAATTAAACTAAAAGTTTAGGCTGTGCTTTCAGAATTCAGTTGAAGAAATGAGGTGGGTTTCACATGTGAACACAGTGTGTGCTTTTTAACTCCTTTTCTCTGAATAACTCCTAACACATCAATAAAAGCAAAGACGAATTGCACACCAGTCTTCACAGCTGGACACTGTAAGAGCACATTATAAAGGACTGAATAAATGACAGTTCACAACAAGCTCTAAATTAAAACTACTCCCAGGAACAAGAGCCAGATCAGCTCCACCTTCACACGCTTCTATTATGATCACTTTTCAAATAGAACAGCTAAAGTCTACTTAAACAAACTGACAGACTGATAGGGGTGGCAAGTTTCCTTTTCCGCACCAATCACATGGTGTGTGTGCACTCAGCACAGTGAAAAGACGCAGGAACACCTCCCGGGCAGGGTGTTCACAACCATCCACATCCATTCAAGAACTCCTGTTTCCTATAGATTCTTGCAAAACTCTGCTGATGCTCTCCAAGTACAAAAGCCTTGGTTCAAACTGAAAAAACTGGCAGAAGCTATGCAAGTTTCCTTTTCCATTATCCTTGGTAGAATTGCCATCTATTAATTACCCAAGAGCTACAAAACAAGGGCATGGAAGCAGGAATTCACTCCACCACACACTGTGATCTTACAGAAAAAAAACTTTTGAATTCTAAGTTATCATTTGGACCCAGGTCCATTCACCTTCCAGTCTCATACCTGTAATTTTCTCCAGTAATGAAACATCTTGCACTTCCTGAGGCAGGGAGGCGATTTTTTGCCGCACTGTTGCATCTCCTGATGCTGCATTTTCCAGGTCTTGCAGGGCTTTGATCAAATCCTCAGTCTACAAGACAAGTTTGCCAACATTAAACCCTTTATACTAACTTCCATGCCGTCCCCTGTGGCTGTGGCCACAGCCCAAGGTCACCCAACTCTGAAAGCAACCACTTCTGAAATATTTTCTTCAAGTACTTCTTAAATCGTTGCTTCCTAACACTGAGCACATTCACAGAGCTGACAGTACCCCAGTGTTTCAGAACTTAAGCATAATTACAGTAGGTTCCTCTTTTTTCAAGACTCTGCAGTGGAAAACCTCATTCCAATTAAGAGGAGTGATAATTTCAGCGAAAGTGGAGAAGCATCTGCCCACACCAGTTTGATTCAGCAATCAGCCCTTTGTGGTGCATCGGACTGGGTCTCCTATCTTCCAGCTGTGCATCCCTGACTCTTCCTCCTAGACCAGGAGTGTACATGCACCTCTGTTCTTGTCCAAAGGTGCGTTCTGACACAGCAAAAAACCCAAAACAAACCCAAACTCGTACCAGTCCAAACAAATCTGTGTCAGATTTCCATCATTACAAGCATTAGGCGTCTGTAACTGGTTATCCACCATCAGCTTCGATGACAATGAAGGCCATCCCTCATGAACAACCGATAAACTACAAGGGGCGCAGTCCCTTAAGATTCAGCTGGACAGGGTGCTGGGCCGGTTTGTCTGCACTGTGTTTTTTCCAGGAAAGACTGGACTGTGTGATCCTTGAGATCCCTTCCAACAGGGCATTCTCTGATCCGTGTCAAAGCAAGCTCTACTGCCCTGCTTTAGCAGTACCATTGCTCTCCTCACTCAGCAAAAACAGCTCTCGGGAAGCACTCTGTCATTTGCAGTTAAACTGGACCCCACTGTGTTCCCTCCACTTTATCTCAGTTGCTTTCAGTGCCCTCGGGACAAATGGGGTCAACTGCAATGAACACCCTCAAAATATATTCCAGCTCAAAATGGGGGTGGGTGAGGACAGAGGCCCTGACACATCGTATTATTAATGTTTTGAGCAGGGAGGCAAAGGAGAAAAATGGAGAAGTGTTGCTTCTTTGTTTCAAAAACCACTGATGTTTTAGTGGGCGAGTTTTCAAACTGGACATGAGCCCTGTGAAAACCACTTGGGATTAAAGTACATTTCAATAGTTTGAAAAATAGTAAAAACACTGAAACGTTTTAAATAAATATTATTTTAATCGGCAAAAAGAGAGATCCATTATCAAATATTTTCTGCTTCTTTGGTAATGGTTCCCAACAGTAACAAACTCAACACTTATCACCAAGAGAAAACACAAGCTGCAAGGCATCTGGAGGTAAAAACAGCACAAAAACCTCACTCATTTCCTTGACAACTGTTATTTATCTTTACTTTTCATGTTTACACTCTACCAGATGTGGGGTTTTTTATCCTTTTCAAATAGACAAGGGTTTAAAGTAAGTTGACTTTGTAGCCTTACAAAGTCAGACTGACCCTCTATTTCATTCCTACTAGCTCCACACCACTCATGTTGTCAGCCCCAAAACAAGCCTTTGGAACCGGTTTTCCTAACCAACTCCACACAAATCTATCAGAGGTCGAGCTTTTCAAAGCACACATGGAGAAAGATGTCCTACAAAAGATAATTACATTTTATCTTATTTCAACTTCAGGTTTGAGAGACACACGCTGATCTCAGAAAGTATTTACACAGGGTGTGCTCTTCTGGCCGTCCTTTAGGATCCTGCCCTGGAAGTACTTCTGAGACCTGGGCTTAGACCACCTGGAATCACTCAGGAGCAGCACAGTGTGTCTATGTGAAAAAGGAATCTATTCCATTCCACATGGACTTCTCAACCCCCGACCAAATGTCTCCATTAAGAGCATTTCACTGTTGGCAGCTCCACCTCGTGGCTGCACCACAAGGGAAGTGACCTTTGGAACCTCTCCCACTCTCCACCCATCCCACCTACCAGCAGTGGCCCAGCACTTGGGTCTTGGGGCGAGTAGCTCCCAGGGTAATCATCATCTTCTTCCTCTTGTATTTGCTGAAAAGTCCGCTTCAAAGACTTCTTCTCCTCTGCAACTGAAGACACACACAACCAGCTCATTTGGATGTCAGATCTGCCCACTTCAACTATCTTTACTTCAAAAAAAACAACACACTGGATGCTCTGGTGACGAGGCTCTCTACAGTGGTGCTACCATGGCTGGACTCTGACGTTGGCACCATACTCCAAATACTTAAACGCAAAACAGCAATAAAAGGTTGATTTTGCCCACCAACAAAGGATAAACACGAGATAATCAACAGCAGAAAGCATGACCATAGTGCATACAGACGTGAAAATAAAAATGATAAGTGGGATTCAATTTGCTGAAGAGCTACTCCTGCTGTGTCACCAACTGGCCTACCACAAGAGAGAGGATCATGCTTGCTTGCTATTCGAACAGAGAGCATCTGGAATGGAATTTTATGTCTGGACAAGACCAGGTGAGTTTGATTCAAAGACTCTGAAGGAGGTAGGTGCCTGAACACCCACAGGCCTGGGCAGTGGGGTACCCGGAGAGCCCGCTCCCTGAGCACTCTGATGGCAGCTGATGGGACACAGCGGCCAGCAGACAAAAAGCACAGACCAAGCAGGCAGCTCTAGAGGCAGGAAATGCCTTTCACCAGAGGGAACTATACAAAGGGTTCAGATTTAAAAAAAAAAAAAACAAATAGTCCTTAATTCCCTTGAGAATTTATGAGTCTCAGCACAGCTGCCTCATGTGCCTTTTCTGACAGTTAAGCACACAGTTACATACCAAGGGGCACAGGCAGGAACTCCTCTCTGCAGAACAGGTAAACCTGGAGTTCTGCTTCCAAAGGTCTATCAGTGACCACCTACTTGAACAGCAGACTAGCTGAACAGAGGGGTTTTACATGTTGGCAGGGCTGTCACCCTCTGTCAGCAGAGAAAACAGAAGCCTCCCAACACTATAACTGAAACTACACTTCCATGGGCACTCGGTTCCAGGCACTGCGTTTAGCAACTTGCGCGAGATCCAAGAAAACTTACAGGAGAAACACTTTTGGAAAGCGATTTAGCCCAAAACATTGAATACAACACCACAACCACACAGACAGCTTTCCTAAAGAAAACAGAAAACCATCACAGAACAAAGAATAAGAGAAACCTGATGGCCCAGTGCGCCCTCCAGCTGCTCCAGCCCTTCGCTTCTCTGGGGGCTGATCACTCATGACTGTTAAATTTCTCATTACAACATGCATTTGCTGGTAGCCTCTCCCAGGTCAAGCATAGCTGGAGCTGACCTGCTTCAAAATTACACCCAGTCCAGCCCCAGGTGCCTTTCTTTCCATTATCCTTGGCAGCATCCCAGCCTGCTCTCCTCCCTGACTCCTCTCCATATTGACAGGGGTCTGACTTCCCGTGCCAGACCTTGCAATACAAAAACAATCAGAGGGACGGGCAGCAGTTCAGTTCTGTGTTACAGTGAGACCCTCCTACATCAGAGCACATTCCAGGACTTCCCTCAACTGCTTACTGCAAAGAAATGCCAAGAACATGCCAGCTATACAGGTTACATTACCACACACAGTGAACGCAAGAGGCTTATCTGTCTCACACAACAAGGTTATAACCATGATGTTCTAACAGCTTTAAATGATGCAAAGTTACTATTTTCCCCAAATGACATCAGTCGATGTAAGAAAAAAAGAGACAAGACAAGCTCTTGAGCATATTTTCCAGCCTTCAATTATTAAAAGTCATAATAAAATACGGTAAACTAAGCCAAATTAAGAAAACTAACATGAGAATGGAAGCGTTGTTAACAACCCAGTCGACCACCCTCAGAGAGGCAGAGTGGGACAATTTTAACTCTCAGGGTGGACACAACAGCTCCCTGCACGCTGCTTGCTTGTCTTCCCACCAAAAGGCAGCCCTGGCGCATTCTGTCTGCATGCGCAGAAGCAGAAAACACCTTCTGCTAGCCCCAAGTCACGAGGCAACACGGTTCCAAACCGGCGCTTCGAGTTCAACGAAAATCAGACTGCTCTCAAGACGATCCCAAGGAACCTCAGCTCTGGCAATGACTCAGCCACAGGAGCCCCAGGCTCACAGTTCTTTCAGTAAAACACACACCAGTCTGAAAAGCAAAGCACCCACTGACAGTGATGTGCCTTTACCTTTGGTCTGGGGGCTATTGGAGTCCTCCATTGAGAGCTTGAGCTGCTGTATGAACTCGCTGCCATACACGCTCCTTTCTTGCCAGATGTTAAGCAATCGTTCCAAGGGCTTTTTGCAGCCCTCATCTGCTTCTCTGTTCAAAGACAGGAAAATAATTACAGTTTAGCTGAAAAACATCCCTTACGTTTTAAGAGAGCAACTTCCAAAGCAGCCGCTGTGCCTGTTGTCATATTTGCATGTCTGGAGGGAATCTTTCCCATATCAACTGAGACAAATTGTGAAAAAAACTATTTGTGGCCAATTTTCCCCTTTTATTGGCACCAAAGATTGCCTGCAAGTGCCCTACATTCCCACCCCAAAGCAAAAGCAGGAGAAGTTTTGAAGGAATAACCTTGCTATCATTCAGATTTGCAAGAGGAATTATAAAATCCCCCAATCTGGCATGTTTACAATCCCGAGCATTAACTTCAAACAGTTGTTTCAGTCAGTATTGTCCCAATTAAAAAGCAGGTTGTTTGGATCATTAGGCACTTGAATGTACTCGTACAGCACACGGAGAGGCAGCCAGGCGTCCCCAACAGCACAACTACACCGAAATCCGTTAGTCGAGATAATGGCAATTATCAGGCTATTGAGAGGAAATCTTAATGAAATGCTACCCCGTTGCTGATGGGATGGCAGCTGCACCACTGCTTCCCTTTACATATAGATTCCTCCTTCCTCGAGCAAGGAGACAAACACAAGTTGCAACACAGCCAGGAACCCTGAGAGGGACCCAAGATATCAGCCCTTCTAAAGTGTCCTGACAGTGGGGAAGAGCTGTGCACTACGTGGCTTTAATACACACCGGCAACTGTTCGGTTTCACCACCCATGAACAGACCTGCAAGCTCTTTAGGTAACAAAGCATGCAGGATTTGCACGCAGAGAACAAACGTGTGAAGCTGCGAGGGGCTGAGGCACACAAATGGGTTTCCCCAAACAGAAATATTAACACTGAACAGCTCCAAGCCGCAACACGGCCAGAATCCAACCCCTGCTGGAGAGAGGGCATGAGCATCCCAAGACTTAAAACCCCAAAACCCAACTGAATTAAAAGTTTCTTTAACAAGAAAGCAAATCTCTAGAAAGAAAAGGTGAAGAAACGCATAACAGAACAACATACCTGGCAACATGAGAAAAAGCATCCACGAGAACGGATTCAAATTCCCTGGTGAACTCCGGACCTTTCCTCTTACTATTCTGGATGACATCATTCGCTAAGTATAGGAAAGTCAGCTTCCTACTGGATTTTGCTGGGAAATGGAAACAAACAAGCATTTATTTCTCACTTCTTTCACCTGGAATCATTAATGGTGCTGTTAAGGTTACTGCTGGCTTTTCAATCTAAAGGGGAGCACGGGGTCTTCAGGTGAAGCAGCTCTTGGTTCCTTCCATTCAGTTTTTTTTCTAACTGATTTCTAAAACAAGCAGGAGCTGAAGGCTTTGTGCATGGTGACACCTCAGCATTGGTGAAAGCTGTGTAATAAATTTTAATCACATGATTAACCAAGCTGTTCTAACCCCCAACAAATTACTATCACAACAGGCTTATTTTCCATTAATTAACTTCAGGAACAAAAACTGGCATAGAACAACTTAACTCAGAACAGAGTGAAATTACAGGAGAAAGTAACTGTGGAGACTCAAATATTATTCCAGACAGCACTGTGCCGAAACAGCATTACATTTCTCCCATGCACCATCGCATTATTTTTCACTACAACCAGAAGCAGTGGCTGATGCTGTTCCAGAGCACACGGCCACCAACAACAGGACAGAATAGCAAAGCGCTGGGTCCCACAGCAGCCCAGACTGGGGTCTTCCCAGGATTCCTACATAACACACGCTGGAGATCATGCCACAGATGCTCCAGCCAGGACTGCCTGCTCCAGGGGCTGCCTGGGGATGGGACCATGTCCCCAGCTCTCCCACCGGACCAGTTTATGGAACTTTACATCCACTTTTACTCTACTTCCCTCCCAGCGCTTCAGTGCAACTCCACAGTGGAAAAGTGCTGTGAATCCAGGACCAAACCCTGATGGAAGGCCTGAGCAGCACAGCGGGGATGGCCATGCACCCCACAAGTTTCCAGCCGGGCCCCACAGACCTCCCAGCCCTTGCTGCTTCCCCTGGGCCTGAAGCCCACCCTGCCCCAGTCCCTCGCTGCTTCTGTACTGGGACCAGTGCTGTTTAATATTTTCATCAATGATACAGACAGCATAAACAAGAGAACCCTCAGCAATTTTGCAGATGAAACCAAGCTAAGTGGTGCAGTTATCACCCCAAAAGGACAGGACATCATCCAGAGGGACCTGGACAACCTGGAGAAGTGGGGCTGTGAGAATCTCATGAGGTTCAACGAGGCCAAGGGCAAGGCCCTGCACGTGGGTTGGGGCAACCCTCAGTATCAATACAGGCTGGGGAACGATGTGATTGGGAGCAGCCCTGAGGAGAAGGACTTGGGGGTGCTGGTGGATGAGAACCTCTACATGAGCAAGCAATGGGCACTTGCAGCCCAGAAGCTGCATCCAAAGCAGCGGCACCAGCAGGATGAAGGAGGGGATTCGGTGCCTCTGCTCTGGTGAGACCCCACCTGGAACCCTGCAAGCAGTTCTGGAGTTCCCAACACAAGAGGGATATGGATCTGTTGGAATGGGTTCAGAGGAGTCCACGGAGATGATCCGAGGACTGGAGAACCTCCCGTGCAAGGACAGGCTGGAAGAGTTGGGGTTGTTCAGCCTGGAGAAGGCTCCAGGGAGACCTTAGAGCAACTTCCTAGTCCTGAAAGGGGCTCCAGGAAAGCTGGGGAAGGGCTCTTGATCAGCGAGTACAGGGAGACGACGACGAGAACGATTTTCAGCTGAAAGAGGGGAGACTGAGATGAGATCTTGGGGAGAAATGTTTTGCTGTGAGGGCGGGGAGGCCCTGGCCGGGGCTGCCCAGAGCAGCGGTGGCTGCCCCATCCCTGGAGGTGCTCAGGGCCGGGCTGCAGGGGGCTTTGAGCCCCTGATCCAGTGGGAGGTGTCCCTGCCCAAGGGAGGGGGTGGGACTGGATGGGCTCTGAGGTTCCGAACCACCCGTGACACCGCCCCCCCCCCCGCACCTTTGCGGAGCTCGCGGTGCCACACGGAGACGATGGGCCCCGCGTGCTTGCGGTGGTGGATCAGCCAAAGCGACAGCGTCTGCACGCTCTGCTGCGAGTTGCTCAGCTCCGACAGCTTCTTCTCCAGCGCCGACTCGGAGAAGGAGGACATGGCGGGGCTGCCGGGCCCGCAGGGAGGGCGCGGCGCCGCCTCGGCCCCCCCGGCACAAGATGGCGGCGCGGCCCCTCACCCCGCGCGCGGGTCGGAGGGCGGTGCCTACGGAGCGCCGGAGGGGCCAGAGGCGCTCGGGGAGCGGGAGTCGCAGCGCGTAAGTAGCGCAACCCGCCCCGTGCGCATGCGCGCTGCCCGCTCTCGGAATTTTTCTCACACCGCTTCTCCTGGCTGTGCTTCTGCGGGCCTTTTGTCGCGCTGACAGCGTGGCTTCCGGTAAGGAAGCGTCCGGTAGGGACGCGTCCGGTAAAGACACTTCCGGCACGTGGGCGCCGAGGCCACCCGGGGGAGCGGAGCGGGGCCTGGGAGCCCGCCCGGTCTGGCGCTGCCATGTCCCTCGAGGGCCCCTGAGCCGCTGCCGCCCGGCCCCGCGCCGCCGCAGGCTGTCCCGGTAGTCCCTCAGCCACCACAGCCCCGGGGGCTCCTCAGCCGCCGCCCCAGAGCATGGCGGTGCTGGACACCCCGCAGGAGGCGTTCGCGGCCCTGCGCCCCACCTGCGTGCAGCTGACGAAGGCGCAGACGTTGGAGAACGTGGCGCGGCTGCAGGGCAGCCTGGCGGCGGTCAGTGCCCCGGCCCTGCAGGAGCTGCAGGAGTACGTGCTCTTCCCGCTGCGCTTTACCCTGAAGGTGCCGGGGCCCAAGCAGGAGCGGCTGGTGCAGAGCGTGGTGCAGTGTGTCGCCTCCATCCTGGCCACAACGCGTGTCAAGAAGCAGGAGCTCCTGCAGGAACTGTTTTCTGAGCTCTGCACGTGCCTCTCTCCGCCCTCGGGCTCCAGCAAAGCGGCCTCGCCATCAGAGGAGCTCAAGCTGGCTGTGATCCAGGCACTCCACATCCTGATGCATTCGGCTTCTGAGGACATAGTCCTGTCTCTGTACCAGCCTTCAACCCTTCCTCTCTTGGGATTTGCAGTATCACTGCTTCTGGGCCTGGCAGAGCAAGAAAAGGCAAAGCAAATCAAGGTCTCAGCTTTGCAGTGCCTGCAGGTCCTGGTTCTGCAGTGCGACTGCCAGGAGCATCAGCCCCTCAACAAGGACAAGGCACAGCAATGTGGGGACCTGTTTGCTTCCTTTCTGCCTGGGATCTCCATTACGCTGTCTCGGGTTATTACAGGAGACATCAAACAAGGTCACAAAGCCACTGTTCTGGCCATGAAACTCTTTTATCTGGTTGTTGGCTCTGTAATGGCTGATGCGCAGCTGGCCAGAATCCCCAAGAACAAAGAAAAGCCGCCAGTGGAACAAAGCCGAATACGAGAGCTAATGGTCCATCGAGGACCTGACTGGAGCCGAAGCACTGCTGAGAAACTCTCCCTCCTCCTGCATAAAGTGGTTGAGCTTTCATCAGTTCACCCACACTGGAAGGTGCGGCTGGAGCTGGTGGAACTGGTCCACCACCTGCTGGGGAGCTGCAGCCAGTCCCTGGTGGGCTCATTCAGCCACCTGCTGAAGGCCTTGGTTGGGCTGGTCAACGATGAGAATGGTGATGTCCAGGGCAGGTGTAATGAGGTTCTGCGAGGCATTGCAGAGCAGAGGATCGTAGCGCAGAACAGGGCACTTGCTGACATCCTCTCTGAGAATCTCCATGCCCTCGCCACTGCCCTTCCTCGCCTGATGAACACTCAGGATGATGCAGGCAAGGTCTCCACGCTGAGCTTGTTGCTCGGCTATCTGAAGCTGCTGGGCCCCAAGATTAACATCGTCCTCAACTCCGTGTCCCACCTCCACCGCCTGTCCAAAGCGCTGATGCAGGTGCTGGAGCTGGATGTGACAGATGTGAAGATTGTGGAGGACCGACGCTGCGGCCCGTTGGGCTCCTTGCAGCATGGCCTGCTGAAGGGCAGATGCCAGAAGAAATACTTCCGCTTCTTCACAGAGGATAAAGTTTTCCAGCTCCTTCAGCAGGTTTGTCGCGTTCTTGGCTACTATGGGAACCTCTATCTGCTCGTGGATCATTTCATGGGGCTGTATGGCGAGTCGGGGCTGTACCGAAAGCAGGCAGCCATGGTCCTCAATGAGCTGCTCACAGGAGCTGCGGGGCTGGAAGTGGATGTCCTTCAGCAAAGGGAACTTTTGCTGAGCATGGATGATCTCAAAGGGTCCATAAAATCCATTCTCGACGAGTACACAGACCAGGCGAACTGGTATTTGATCACTAGCATTGATGCGGAGGAAATTGGCCATGAGCGCTCTGTGCAACGTCCAGGACTTGCCCGTGCACGAGGCACATGCGGCAGCATCCTCCTGCCATCCCCAGAGCCTCGCGTCACGACCCGCACCATGAACGGCAACATTTGGCAGATCTGCATCCAGCTGGAAGGCATCGCCTGTTTCGCTGCTGTCCTTGGGAAGGAGTTCCGGTTGCTGCTGCTCTCGACGCTCTACCCTGTGTTGGAGAAGGCTGGTGACAACACTCTGCTCATCAGTGAGACGGCGCTGGGGACTCTGGTCGACATGTGCGAGGCCTGCGGTTATGACTCTGTGCAGCATTTGATTAATGAGAATTCTGACTACCTGGTGAATGGGATTTCCCTGAATTTGCGCCAGCTGGCACACCAGGCACACGTGTCCCAGGTCCTGGACACCATGCTGAGGCACTCAGATGCCAGCTTGCTGCCCCTGGTAGAAGATGTTATCCAAGATGTCCTGTCTGCACTCGATCAGTCTTACAGTAACCAGGCTTCCACCTTCCTCAGGGTCCTCCACTCAGTAATGGCAGCTTTAGGTACCTGAAAGAGGTTTTCTGTGTGCAGTCCGGCCTTGCTCTACTCAGGGCACTCATCTTTGGCCTTTCCCTTGCCACAGGAGGTCTCGCTAGCTGAGGCCCTGCGGCGCGGTGGCAGCTTGGCTTTGCTGGGTGGGGCAGCTCACGGGCAGAGGCCACCAGTACCTTCTCTCCACAAACAGTTCCTGCTTGTCCTGTGGGCTTGCAGGAACGGGGCATGCAGCAAGAAGGAATGGATTTGCTGCTCCCATCAATGTTCTGTTGAGCACATGGAGCACATTCTGTTCCATAGGTGGGCTGTAGCCTTCAGATACCATGAGGGAGGTCACAGCGGTGTGACAGCAGGTGCCCAATTCTGTAGTTCAGCTCCATGAGTCCTGAGAGCTGTGTTCGTCTCTCGAGGGATCTGAAGTACCTTGTTGACCTTCTGAAGGGGATCAGGATTGCTCAGTGACATCAGTTCCTTCTTTGCAGTCCGGTGGTTTGGCCCATCCTGCCGTGAGGAGCACCAGGAGGGTTCGGCCGCTGGGAGCAGGGCTCTGCCCCGGGGGCAGCAGGAGGTGACGGGGCGAGAAGTGGAGCGATTCTTCCTCGATTACATCAGACAGAAGCGAATGGCAGAGGGCGATCTTCCCGACAGCGGGGGTGAGGAGGCAGGTCAGTACTGGGCACGACGGGGGAAGAGAACGGTTTCCTTTGGTCCAGTGAGGGATGTGGGGCTGGCTGATGCCCAGCGTGCTCCTGACCGACTCAGGTGTGCTTGGAGCTGACCTGAGCTCTGGAGCAGTGCTGCTGGCTTGCTCTTTTCCGTGCCTGGTGGTGAGGGGCAGTGAAATGCCTGCAGCTCAAGGCTTGTCTGGCTCTAAGGCACAAGCATAGCATTTTTCCTTACCTCATCACAGGCCAATGGGTTCAGGACTCAAAGTTCCCTCTTTCCAGGATCCGACTACATTTCCCTCAGCTTCCCTTGGGAATCCCTGTACCATTTTCTCCTGGCTAATGATGCCACCATTCCCTTCTCCCTTAGCAGGTCATGCAGACGTTCATGTAGGCTCTGCTGCAATCCTGACCTTTAAATACTTCCTCTTTAAATACCCAGGCTTTTCATTTTTAATAAAAATCAATGGGAAATTAGTCCACAATGAGCAGAGACTTCCAAAGGTCAGAGAGCTGCATTGTCCAGTCCAGAAAGCAACCCTCCCCTGGCCCCTCACTCTGAACTGAATCTGACACTAGACTCACAGAACTCAGGTGCAGACTTGACTGTGTCTAAATATGTGAAGAAATGCCAAAGACCTCACTTGGGAATTTGCAGAGTAGTTGTGGGTGGGATTGTGATCTCTCAGAACTCCCAAGTCATTTTCATCACATCAGTAATGGTTTTGTCTTCCAGATGAGGACCCCCCCCTTGCTAAGCTGGAGCCAAACAGCTCTGACCCAGAAGGAGAAATGCTGCCAAGCCATGCTCAGCTGGCCAAGGATGTGATGGAGAGGTGCATCCACTTGCTGTCCGATGGGAATCTCCGCGTGCGGCTGAAGGTTGGTGAACGCCGGCCTCGAGGGGATGGATGGTGCCTGTGAATGGAGCTGGTAGCACGTCAGCACGTGCATGGAACGTGCTGGGCTTCCTGCTGGAAGGAGGGTGGTGCTGCCATGTGCTCCTTCAGGACAGGCCCTCCGTATCTGGCAGGAGACAGAGACAGTTTTCCAGTTTAGGAATGGCAGCCAGGCTGAACAGAATTATAAGGGCAGCTTCGTACCAGGCACCTTCCCTTGATGCCTTTGGCAGAGGAAGCAGGAGCATTTCTGTGCTATCTGGGCCTCCCACCTCCCTCCGCAGACCACACTCTGCAGACTGATGAACGTTTCTGAAGTTGCTGGGGTGATAAGCCCGGGGTGTTTAATTATGAAAATCCTTTGAAGGTGGCCTCCTTTCAAACTGCAAAGTGAGACAGAAAACGCAGCAGTAGGCATAACCCAGATTCTCAGCACAGAGGCCCCAGCCCTACCAGGTGATCCTGCTACCATTCCACAGGAGCAGTAGGGTCCTAGTATGAGATCAGCCTGCAGGGTCCGACTAGGAATCAGCCTCTGGTTCCAGCCAGGCTCTGTAGCCCAGCACAAGTCTTGTCACTGTGCCACTTGTCCCTGTCCAAACAGGCTTGTGCTCCATACCCTATTCAGTTATCCCAGTTCATGCTGCAGTGAAAATGTACCCCTTCATATTAGCCCCCCCTTTTCTCCTGGCTCCCTGGCATGGTGCTGGACACCCACCTGAATGCCAGGTGCTGCTGGCACAGCAACGCTCTGACAGTCCTTTCCCTCCCCCTTCTCCCAGGTCCTGGATGTGCTGGAGCTCTGTGTAACTGTGCTGCATCCTTACGGAAACCATCTGCTTCCCATGGCCCACCGCGCCTGGCCGGCTCTCGTCACCCGGCTGGTTAGCGATGACCCTCTGGCAGTGCTCAGAGCCTTCAAGGTACAGCAGGAATCTCTGCCAGCAGCCTTCAGGCTGCTGCTTGGAAGGCAGGTGGCTCAGGCATTGGAGAAGCCCAGAGTTTGCAGAGTGATTCTTAAAAGTGATTTAGAAGACAGGGTCACCGCCCTGCAGAGGGTGGGCTTGTTCTGCTCCCCCTGCAGCTAAGGCACAGGTGACACCTTGACCCTGCGCCAGGGAAATAGCAACGTTGGTGGCTATCACAGGGGAGAGGAAAGCGGTTCTTTTACAGCCTCAGCAGCTGTCAGAGGCGCCGTGTGGTGCAGCTGCCCTCGCTGGAGCCACCGTCACAGCACCCCCTTTGGAAGCCTTTGAAGAGAAGGGATTGTGATTGAGGCATTGGCAGGGGAACGCAGAGGTTAAGCAAAGACTTGGCCTCCTAAAACACTATTGAAGAGCTCCTGGCCATGTCAGCTGAGTTCTCTTCCTGTCTGACATTTCCAAAGGTTGCCCCAGGATTCCACAGGGCCTCCTGTGCTGTGTGAAACGAGAATCCTTCAGTGTAAATAAAGGAGGGTTCTGATTCCCCAGATTCCAGAAGCCATGCACTAGAATTCCAGAGCAGCCCTACCTCGCATGTGTCTGCCCTAAAATGGAGAGATGGCTGCACGGAAGCTGGTTATCTCTGGAGAGTTCAAGGGATCATTACAGTCACCCAGTCTGGGGTTTATCGTGGGCACACACCAGCGGTGCTGGTGCCCTGTGCTGTGGCCCATTGGCCTCCCTGTCCTCTGGCACGCTGTCAAGGTGGACTGTTCCCACCACAAAGGTGCTTTGTATTTTAAGGGCACCTTCCACCAGCGGCTCCTCCAGCAATCCTGACCAAGGCTTCACAAACTGCTCTTACCTTTGCTGTGCTCCCGAGAGCAGGGCAGTCCTGGGGGTTGGCCATGCGAAACTGAAGAGCAGGGTGCAGGTCTCAGCCTCTCCATGGAGTGTTCCTCTTCTGCTCATTATGGGAAACTGACAGCTGTGGTCACTTGGCTCTCAACAGCAAAAAAGTCATCAAAGGGGAATGAATGCCTTATCCCTGAGCTGGTGAGGCTGCTGAGCTCCTCCCAGCCCGTGTGTGTGTATCCTCAGTAACTGATGTTTCTGCTCTAGGTTCTGTGTACCCTGGCCCAAAACTGTGGGGACTTTTTGAGGCAGAGATTCTCCAAAGATGTCCTGCCCAAGCTGGCCAGTTCCCTCCTCAGCCAGGCCCCAGCGAGCGCCAGAGCCGGGCCCGTGTACAACCACACGCTTGCCTTTAAGCTGCAGCTGGCTGTGTTGCAGGGCCTGGGCTCTCTCTGCGAGAAGCTGGACATGGGTGAGTACCAGGGAAGGTGCAGGTTGAGGGGGATCTCTGCTGGACTCACCTCTTCTCTTTTGATCTCAACTGACTGGGGCTGCACTTGCTTCTCATCCTTCTGCTGCCCCATGGGACTGATGTCTGACTGATCTTCTGCAGCCTCAGCCCGTTGAGGTCCTGCAGGGCCTTAAGCTGTCCTCTTCAAGAGTGCTGTATGGAGGGACTGGTCGCTCTTTACTCCCAGGAGAGAACGGGAGGGAAGATTCCCAACTCCTTGCAGAGTCTGACTGCTCACCTCACTTGTGCATAAGAAGTGGGTATAAAGTGCAGTGCCTGGGTTGCTGCAGCTCGGCCTGTTGGGCTGTGCTTTGCTCTTAGTTAACTCAAGAACTGGAGCCCAGATAAGGCTTCTGGCTGACTTGACTGGTTCCACTTTGGGAGATCTCTCTGGTGGCCCTTCAAATGCAGCACATCACATTCTTCTACTGAATGGAACTCTGAAGTTCTCCAGGGTTAAATTTCTGCAGCTGACTTTGATGAGGAGCAGGTCTGCTGGCTGGTCACCCTCTTCCTCTCTCAATACCCATGATTGCTTTCCTAGCTTTGCAGCAAGAAGCTTTAAGAGATGAGGTCAGAAGAGCTGTGGGTCAGGCAGTTCAAAGGCTCTTGCTGCCAATTTAGAGCTGATCCTGTTAGGTGGCAGCCGCTTAGGTTACCTCCTACCCTTCTTCTCTGTTCCATTTCTGCAGGTGAGAGCGACCTGGATAAAGTGGCAGATACCTGCCTGATTTACCTCAGTGCCAAGCAACCCCTGAAACTGCAAGAAGCTGCCCAGAGGTAATATCTCTTAAGTGCAGGTGTATCAGGAGCGCAAATAGCGTGGGACAGAGGGAGCACAGTAACCCCATTCAGTTTGCACCTTTCCCATTCCTCACTCTGGTGTGTTTGGGTCCTGAACAGCAGGGTCTCTGCTGGAATGCGGCCCCTGTATCTGGTGAAGTGTCCTTTCCTGCCCAGGTGAGGTTAACTTCCCACAAGTTACAGTTGACTTTCAGATCACCCCGCAGTGCACCTGGGGACTGAGGGGGAAGATGTGCTACTTGCTTTTCCCTGACTGCTTTCTGTGCTGGAATGATTCAAGCTCTCTGCCCACTGGTGGCATAAAACTGCAGAGGGAAAGACGTGCAAGAGGATGTGCCAGACGTTCCCATGTGTTTTATCACTTAATACCTTCTGCAAGCTGAGGGATTTACTTCTGTTATCCTTCCCTTTCCCTGGGCTCCTATGATCACATCAGCCCAGGCTCTGTCAGGTCCACCGGAGTTTGTTTGGGAAGCTGTCAGTCTTGGCACCAGTCTTGCCCTGAGAAGGCAGGGAGAGGTTGAAAGGACAGAGGCAGTTTAGGTGAACACACATCAGCTCTAGGAAGTGCTGACAGACAGACTTTGTGCACGGTGTATGGAATCCTGCTCAGCACGTTCCTGCTGTTGGGATAAGAAATCACTGTTGTCATATGTTGTCACCTGGAAACAAGGCCAGGGATTGCAGCAGTCAAACAAACCCAGGTATAGAACGTGGGATGCGAATAAGAAAGCCACACACTTCGGCCTGGGGAGGGCAGGGGTGGAAGCCCCCTCCTTGCAGCAGCAGGGCAGGTGTAGGAGAGGGAAGAGTCCGCGGTTCCCTTCAGCTGAGCTCTGGCCTCCGGGGGCTGCCAGCTGCGTGGGGCTTTTGTGCCACTGGGCAGTGCTTGAGAGGGAGAGCAGGCTGGGGGCTGTGCCTCTGCCTTTGTTTGTGTTCCTGCGCTGGCGAGAGTGGGTTTATTTTTACCTTCGTGGCTTTTGTTGCGGCACAGCAGGCTCCGGCAGCGATTGTTCTGCAGAGGGGTTCTTCACTGTGGGCTTGCATATGCTTAGAACAAGAAAGGCTTCGTCTGTGTAAGCAATGCTGAAGGGGAGAGCAGAGCTGAAGGGGAGAGCAGAGCACCAGGATTTATCCAGATATTTGGGATCTTAAGCTTTTGAATCATTAACAAAGCAGCCTGAAAAGCTGTGCAATTTCCGCCCCCCAGGAAGGGTGCAGGCAATACTGAATTATCCCTGTGAGGTAAGAGGGTCATTAGAAGATTTATTGTGAAGCAAACTCACTGTTATGGGAGAAAAAGGGCAACTAAGTTTAGGGCGAGTAACAGTTTTCTCCTGTATATTATTTTGATTCTATTTTAAGGAGAGGATGCCACATTACACCACTCTCCCCATGCCTTTGATGCACCAAACATTACATATTTCTCTGAAGGAAGCAAGGTCTGTGAAGAGCTCTCACAGGCAACTTTCTTGGCCTCTGGGGCACACGTCTGGCCTGATCTTAACCACCCACACGGCAGCACCAAGAGGCTGCTGCTTTTCTGGTTTAGTCCTTTCTGATCCCTGGTCTTGGAACCTGGGTGGATCAGAGTTAAACATATCATGGTCGCTTTTAACACACAAGACAAGGTTTCAGCTTGGGAAGACAAAAATTTGCACCACAAGAATCATCTCCAGCACCAGGATAAGAATTGCTTCTCAGCTACACTTCCCTTTCCTTCCCCAACTGCTTACCCCAGGTTCCTGTACACTCCACTCCTTTTCCTTGCTCTCTGCATGCCCGACAGCAATCCTGCCAACTGCACAGGTTATCACACATAGGGCTCTTTGCATCTCAGTGAGGGCGATGTTGTCAGTCTGGTACATGAAAAATTCTGCATTTTAACTGCTTCTAAAAGCAGATAGGCCAGAACTGATCTCAGCTACGACACGAGGGCCCACTTATGTCACAACTCAGCTTTATCACTGCAGAAATCATAAAAGGTGAGAAGATGCTTGGGAGTCAGCTTGCCATATTGATTTATACCAACTGGCCTTTGCTCAGCCGCTTGGATTCTCACTCAGCTCACAAGCTGTGACCTGCCAAGAGCAAGGTCAGGCCTTACAGAGGCCATTGCAGCTCCATTACCTCCCTGCACTGAGTGAAGGCTCTCTAGATATGCAAAGGGCTATGCAGGTATTTTTGGCCAAGGCGCTGGAGCCACAAAAAAACAAAAAGGGGAGTTTTTGGCTGTCTTTCAGGGATGTAACCATGCTCCAAGGAGGCTGCTTAATCCCCTTTATGTGACCCTATAGCTTTATTGGATGAACCAGTGTATTTTGTAACTGCAGCTTCATGCAATGCTCAACAGGCAAAAATAGACACTGGGAAAAAAAAACCTCCAGCATGTCTGAGAGGAGAAAATGGGACAATAAGCTTTAGTATAAGATGCCTGCTGGAGTATTCCAGGAGAGGAATATTATCCAAAAGTTGGGGGGACAAAAAAATACCTAAGAGGCATTTGGGAAGGGTAGGGAACACTGGATGTGTCCTTGCCTTCACTGAAGAAAAGCCAGCACAGCCATGGGCAGAGTGAGCAGCACCACTGGAGCAGCCGAGGGCGCTGGCGTGGGCCAAGCGCCGGGAACAAGGCCTGAGGACGGTGGTGCGAATCCACAGCATGTAAATCCAAGCCTCTCACCAGTTCAGGAAGTTGCATCATCCCTGACAAGCTTTTCACTTTGGGGAAGAGAAACCTGGAACGAGAAGCAATTAAGAAATTATCACGGGGTTGAGACAGCACTTCACAACCAGTCCTGCATTTCTTTGGTTTGAAGGGACTGCTCTGAAATTCACACCCAGCTCCTCACCCGCGGTTACGCCCGTGCAGTTTAGCATCCAACCTTTCGGGCATCACACTGGATAGGAGCGAGTTTATTACCAGATGCAGAAATAATTTCCCCTGCTCTTACTGAAGGCTGGTGAGCTGTGTCGAGTTAAATACACAGAGATGCCAGAGCCAGAAGGGTTTGTCCTTTTGCCAGCCTGTTCACTGTGCCGTGGCTTTGCTTAAAGCTTGGGAAAACACGAGGTAACAGAACAGCCAAACTCTGCTCTGTGCTGTTAGAATAAGTTGTTTAGCACAACTGGAACAAACGAGCTATTTTGGGACCTTTTGAGATACCAAAGTTGATTACACAGCGTGGCTTCTGCATTGTGTGGTTTATCAGATACTTATTGACAGCTGCCATTCCAAGCTGGGCTAAAGTACACTGGAACAGCCACCTGCACAAGACAAGATTCAATAAAATTATATTTAAGTTAAAAAAAAGCAACAACAGAAAACAAACCTGAATTAACCCCAGGATTCTTTGCCATGGAAACAGGTTGCTTGGAAACTACCCCAGAGTTAGTTTGAAAATATAAAAGTCAAGTTGTTTTTTAAGCTGCCCAACACTCCAGGTTATCAGGAGATAATCACATCCCTCAGGCCGCAGAAGCACAAGAGGCAGGGGAGTTCTCCAGAGCCCCACTAATCTCTCGAGGGTCGCTCTCTGGAGCAGCTGAGTGGGAAGAGGCTGGAGAGCAGAAAATCTTTGCTGTGAAAATGAGAGCTAAAGTTGTGCCTCTGCTGAAGAAGCAGAAGGCAGCTGAGTACTGTTCCTTGTTCACTTCTTAGTGATTCATCCTCCTTGCCTGGTCCTACCCTCTCCCCAGCCATAAGGAGACAGGATTATATCCATGCAGCTGCAGCCCATCATAAGATGGGGAGACCACTGTGACCTGCTGTTTGCTGGCAGGGAAGCAGCTGCGCTCTCACCATCACAGCCAAGCGAGCACCAGGAGACCCCCTGCAGGGATGGGGATGGCCGAGGCACAGGCTCCAGGCCCTACCTGCACTCAGGCTGGCACCTGGCCCCTCCTATTTCCAGTCACACAGCCAGGGGAGCAGGGAGCCCCAGGCCCCCCTGTGTCAGGCCATCCCCAGAGGAGGATCATCCCCAGGAGGAGCCGTGCAGTCATTGCCAAGCACAGCTGTCACTCCGGAGCACGTTCACACCGGGTTCCTCTGGAGCAGACAGATGGGCACCAGGAGCACCTTCCTGACAGCAACTTCTCTCAGTGTTGTTCAGAAACCTCCACAAAAGTGGGCAATGGCAGACAGGCAAAAGCTTTGCCTGCTCCTGGAGTAACGCAGCTACAAGGTCATGGAAGAGATAAGGGAGCTTTCCAGTGCGTCCATCGCATTGCTGGCCTTTTCCAGGTTACCTGTGCACTGCACTCCCTTCCCGAGGCGAGCTCCCTGCTTTTCCCTTGTGTAAGGAGCAAGCTCACTTTAGGGATGAAAGTTCTTCAGGGAGAAGTTTTGACAGCAATCAGCTCTGGATTTTGTGTGGCTTTTGTAGCAACAATCTTTGATTTGAGAGGGGAGTTCTGTGCTGCCTGAGGGAACAGAGCCAGACCTGCCCTCTGGTTTCTCTTCACATTCCCTTGCCTGTTATTCTCCTCACACAAGAGGGTGGTGAACAACGTGTGCAGCTTCCTTTAGGAGCTCTGCAGGAACAGTTGTCCCACCCATCCCAGGTGCAGGCACACACAGTGCTCTGCAGTCCCCACTCCAGCCCCTGGGTCTGGCCGAGAGGCCTTGCCAGCAGCACCTCATGGTGCTGAGACCAAAGCCTGGGTCAGTTACTCACCAGCTGCTTGTCTGATGTCAATAACTTACTGTGTAGCATAATAACTGGCTTCCCCCCTTCCTAGAGCTGTGGAGCCACTGAAGTGTCTTCTTCTGGGCACAGGAACCATTTTAATGTCTCTCTCTAATGAGCCTCCAAGTCTCTTCAGCTGTCAGAGGTTGCAGACGGCATCAAAGCTCTCCGCAGCTCTCTGTTAATCACCCTGTTGGGTGCCAATCAAAAGGCCTTCTCCTTACTCTTCCTTCCTTTCTTCCCACTGTTTTCCAAAGTGTTTTTTTCCACTTAATGCACGTGGATCCTGACAGCACCTGGCTCCTCCTAAACGAGGTGTGCTGCCCTCACCAGTACGACACCCCCCACGCCAGCCTGCGGCCCGTGAAGCTGAGCGGGATGGGAAGGCAGCGAAATGAGTTCACCGACAACGTGCTGCTCCTGCTGGAGAGGCTGCAGCAGCAGGAGAGTGTAACACCTCAGGCTGGCACCCGAGAGGCATCTCCTCCTTGACAGAGCTACACAGCGCCTGGGAGGGGAAGGAGGAACCAGTGGGACAGAGCTCCCCTGGGACAACCCCATCAGTTGGGGTCTGGATCATCCTGAGGACAAGGGAAGGGTTGCCTGCTCTTGGGCACTGCCCAAGACACCTTCCCCGTGGGCAGAAGTTTCTTTTTTAAACAGTGTTTGAGGGTGAGGTGGGTGCATTGCCCCATTCCTCCAGACTTGGGCTTCTCTGCATGTGGTGCTGGAGAGAATTCCAAGGGTCACAGTGCATCTGTGTCCAGTTCTTCAGTGGAAGAGAGTTTTTCCAGAAATGACTCCCAACACCCGATCCTTGGTGGTGCTCCCACAGCCCTCGTATTTCCTCCTGGTTCTCAGCCGGGCAGGGACTGCCAACTCAGAACAAATGCTTTTTCTGGCCTTAACCCTTCCCAGGGAGAGAATCTGGTTTGATGTGCATGAAAAACCTTTTCTTTTTAAAACACCACATCAGAAGAAATTGCTTTCCCAGTAGATCCCTCACCAGTGTTACTGAGAAGAGTAACCTGTGCTCTTGGAGACACCCCAGCCACCCCTCACTGTGCCAGCCCTGGGTGCTGAGGTCATCTGGGCACGTTCTGCTCCTCAGTTCTCACCACTGAGAGTCTCTAGGAAAACAGCCAGCCCTGGTGTACAGCTTGGGAGCTATTTAGGGCTCCTCCTAATTCCCAGATCAGTTTTCAGGCCCTTTTAGACCTCTCAGATTTTTAACATGGACCCCAGGCAGGGTGGGATATGTGCCTGTGCCCCAGCACAGCCACCCGGGAGGGTGCATGCGTGGTCAGACAGTGCTGGTGGTGACAGCAGTGCTGAGCACAGGGGACCCTGGCAGTGCCATGGTTTGCTCGAGCAGGTCTAGTGCAATGCAGTGAGTAGAGAGGATGAGGAGTGTTTGGGTCCTGCCAAAGGGCCTCCCCTCCAGAGCCCAGCTCAGGCTCACTGCTCACCTGGAAGCACTGTCGCCTGTTCTATCTCCTGAGCCCTCCAGGCTCCCTCCCAGGGACCCTGCAGGTGCCACTACTCAGCTGCTCCTGGGCCGTGCTGTCTCCTGAGTTGGTCACCTTCACCCGGAGTGACCGCTGGCAGCTGCCTCCCGACGGACACTTGAGAGTTTTCTGCTGGTAAAGAAAAAGGACAGAGCTTGGCTGTAAATTTCAAAGCAAGCTTAGAAGTGCAAACCCCAAAGCAATAAAGTGGTTGTTACGTGGAACAGCTTTGTGCATCACTGGGGGGGGGATCCCAGGTGAGTGTCCAAAACATTCCTCAGCCCTCGGGACCACAGGGGCTGCTGCTGATGCCACACACCCCAGCTGGCATTGCCTCCCCTTGTCTCCCTTGGTTTGGTTCAGGCTTTTCTCCTGGCTGCTTCTCCAGGAAAAACACAGCCCAGTGTCTTTTCACCAGGTAGGGCAGAGCTGCAATTCAGCTCTTACCCTTTCATGCTTTTTTTAATACATACCCAGTGCTCACCAACAGGCTGGGTTTTGTACAAAGGAGCCCTCGGAGCTGATCTGCAGGGGAGACAGGAGAGCAGAAAGGTGAAACTGTGCCTTTGGTCTGCAGAGCACCCTTGGGGCTGGTGCAGAATGTTCTGGATTGCTGTAGCACTTTATAAAACTCATCCATCAGGTGCCTACGCTGCCTCCAGCCCATCTCCACATCACCTTCAGCGCTGGCTGGAGCGCACGTGACAGCGGCTCCGCACCGGTGTTCGGAGCTCCTGCCCGAGCCATCTGTTCTGCTCTCTACACACCACCTCTTCCTGCAGCTCAGGGCTGTTGCCGGCTCCTCACAGGCAGCACCACTTGCCAGGGAAAAACAAGTGGAACATGGCCATGAGGAACCTGCGCCCAGACCAGCCTGGCAGGACACACATCCCTCACCAGGGTCACCAGTGGGCACTGGCTACAGATGAACAAGGGGTTTGTCTACACCGAGTCCGTTGTCCCTGGGAAGCAGGAGTTGCCCAGCTGTGCTTGATTCCCCACAGCAGGGCCAAGGCAGACAGCCGGCCGGATTTGGTACTGATGGAGCCATTGCCACGGAGACAGGCGGCGGCAGCACCAGCTGTAAGAAGCCGTGCTCAGAGATGCTGCTGGGGCTTGGGCTGCTGCCACACATCACCCCATGGCGAGCACTACCACAATCTGGTGAGGGCACAGTGCAGCCGTGACCCTCGGGGATAGGGCAGGACCCACACTCTGTCCCTCCTCTGACAGCCCTTCCCTGCCCAGCTGCATCCATGGAGGTAAGCATGCATCCCCATGTGGGGTCCTGGGGTTCTGCTGGGCATTACACCCCAGGCCGAGAGCTCTGCCCACAGGGAGGGCTGGTGCCCTCTCCCCAGGACAACCCTGCCTTGCCCAGGACCAGGTCAGTGCGTGGGACACTGTGCTACTCCGTGCTCCATTGCCCGGGACCCTCTGCCCTTCCCCCAGCCAGGTCTCAGGCACGACTGATGGTGCTGAGGCACCCACAGTCCCAGCGCCCCTTCCTCCTGGTGCTCTCAGGACTCAGAAACTCTCCCAGAGCTCCTCCCCACAGCAACCCCAGTCCCAGGGCCCTGCAGCTCTCCCAGACTCTCACGGCGGTTGCTGTGCCCAGGCAGTGGGAGATGCTGGCCTGTATCAGTCTCATGGCTGCCTGTCACAGCTCTCCTCAGCTTCGTTATCACCCTGGCTTTATTACAGGCAGAGTAAATTGCTTTTGTCTGAGGCAGGATAATGGCCAGAAGAGTGACGGCGTGGAAATGGCATTTTCATGAGGCAGTTCCTACACAGCAGTGACTTGCATGTTAAAGCTCAGTGGTTCACAAGGGAGGGCAAGGGCTTCTCCACCTCCCTGCCCCACTGCACAGCCCCCAGACTGAGCCAGGGCAGCACCCTGGGGTGCAGAGGAACAACCAGCTCCATCCTCATCATCTGCAGCACCGAGGGGCTGGCAAGGGGGCTGCAGCCACCTCACCCGCTCCAGTTACCTGCCCGGGGATGGGGGGCACAGGAACCCACACCCACGGGCTCACCAAAGCATCAGCAGCTGCCTCCTCCCCACACAGACTCAGCCAGGAAAAGGGGGGACCCCACACCCCAGGCTGGGGGCTCAGTCACCAGGGCTTCTGGGTCCTGCACACCGCCCCAGCAGGGTCCTCTCTCCCGACCTCTGTTCCTGAGATTTCATATAAACTCAGAAAAATTAATCTCTTCTAATAAAACTGGTTGTTTTTAAGCTCGCCTCTATGTTTTGCAAATCACTACCCCCACACAGCAATTTGTTTACTCGCCGTTTGAGGTGATTTGCAGCCGTTGCCCTCCCCAAAGCAGCTCCTGCTCTGTTTTTCTCCTCTCTAGACTGGTTTTCATCGCGCCGGTGGCCGATGCCTCCCACTCCCTCTTCTCCCCGCAGCGATGCGGTTCCCGACACAGAGCATCAAGCGCAGCACAGGCCCCGCGGCGCTGCCCGGGGAGAGCTGTGGCACAGCGGTGGCAGTTATTGCTCGGGGCAAAGCAGTGTTCCCAGCCACAGCCCCTCGCCCTGCAGCGGCTCCGAGATCTCCTACAAAGCACCCTTTGTTCACGGCTCCTCAGAGACCCGGTCCCCGCAGGTGACACCGCAGCGGGTGCCGGGAGGGAGCGTGGCTCTCGCCGCGTCCCGCAGCCACCAGCCGCGCCGTGCCCCTCCGGCGCTGCCTGACACGGGGCCAGCGCCTTTTGCTTTTGTTACTCCAACAGATGACAAATCGCTTCATATCAGCAAAGCAAGAGGTGAGCGCTGCAGAGCCCCAGGGATTAATAAGCTGCAAAACAGCTGCGGGACTCCTGGCAGCTGGGGCTGAGCCGGGCACTGCCAAGGCTGGGAGCTGCCTGCCCACAGGTGAGACAGAGCCTGGTGTGGGGGGCACCCAACACCCCTGCCTTGGGGACCTTGACCCCTCACCCAGCCAGAGATGAGGCCTTTGCTCCAGGAGCCCAGGCAGGGATCAGGGCTGGCACACCCCTGGTCAGCTGCAGCCCACACAGCCCACCCAGAACCTCCCTGCTGCACCCAGCTCCCTGTGCTCACAGGGCAGAGCAGTCCCCACTCACCTGGGACCCAGCTGTATCCTGCATTCACAGACAGCATCATCCTGCACCCAGGCAGGACAGAGAGCTCCCCAGTTGCAGCTTTTAAATGCTCTGACCTCTCAGCTGCAGGTGACGATGTCCATCCCATCCCCACCTGCCCCAGCCCAAGAGCCCCCGGGGACAGGCCCAACAGTGCCCATTTTTAGCCAAGACAGTCCCAAAGCCACATCCCCCACAGTGCCAGGGACAGAGACCGCAGACCTTCGTTTAAAGAGCTTTATTAGCTGCAGCAGGTCTGGTGGTGGCAGGCGTGGCACGTGGGTGAGCGTTGGATGGGAGTAGCGCCCGGGAGTCTCGGGACCCCCTCTCCCGCCCCACGGCTCCATCCCCGGTTGGCGGCGTTAGTCTGCAGGGGCAGCATGGCCGGGCTCTGGATTTGCACCGTGCCAAGGGAGCTCGTAAGCCGGACCCTGCCCGGCACAGCGCTGCGGCACAGGAGGAAGGGGTGCTCAGCCGGAAGTGGGGGGCAAGAGCCACGTGGGCAGCAGGGATGGAGCGAGGACATCCAGTGCTGACGGCCGAGCACCTCTGCCTCCGTGAAACGCAAAAGGCCGGGAGAAGCAATGGGTGAGAGTGGGCCAGCTGCAATGGCATGGCTGCCCTGGCACACGCAGACCTGGGCAGGCTGCCCGGCTGCCCAATGTCACGGCACAACCTGCAGCACCATGGCTGTGCTGGCAAGCCTGCCAGGAGTGTGATGGGAGTGTGCTAGGAGCGTGCTGTGCCATCCTTCCTCCTTGATGTGCTGGGCTGGCACCGGGCAGGCAGGGGCAGGGAGAGGTGACACTTGTGGTGGGTACGATGGGGTGCTGGAACTTAGATACGCGCTGCGGGGCTGGGACAGAACAACTAAACGGGGCCTCCTACAGGAGCAGGTGGTTGGTTCTTCAAAGCACAAAGGAGGGCAGGAAGGGTCCTGCGGGCAGGGGAGCCTCCACCAGGCACCCTAAGCCGGGGCACAACACCGCCCGTGGCACTGCGGGTGGCAACGAGCGGAGGGGTGGGGACAGGGACCGCGAACGTCCCAGTGATGCTCGCCTGGCATGGCTGCACTCCTGCTCCCACACCGAGCCCCGGATGCGTCGCAGGGCTGGGGAAAAAAACGAGCTGGCAGGTGCAGGGGTGGTGGGGGCTGGTGGTGAGATGGCGCGGTGGGGCCAGTCTCTGGCAGGGGGCGAGGGATCCCCGCCTGCTCCGCTGAGTCCGGGGTGGTGGGGGCTCCGGCGTCCCCCCCCGCAGTGCCCGCCTACAGCACGCAGGAATCGTCTGCCGAGCGCTTCTTCAGCTCCTTCCCGGCTTTGTGGTGGTGGTGGTGGTGTTGTGCGTGGGGTGCGCCCGGCGCGGGGTCTTGCAGCGGGGCGCCCCGCAGCTGGGTGTCCTGGGGGTGCCCCATGCCCGCCGCCGCCTCCACCCGCAGGTACGCCTTCACCTTGTGGTGCCGCGCTTTGCCGTCGCTGGAGTCGATCACTCGGCACTCGTACGTCCCCTCGTCCGCCGGCTTCACCCGTGACAGCCGCAGCTTGTGGGAGATGTTGCTGCCGACCACCTTCACCACCTGCATGTGGCACACAGGGGTCAGGCAGCCCGTGGGACCCCCCCAGTCCACAGACATCCCTGACCGTGTGCCGCACACCGTGCCCCAGCCAAGTGCTGGGGGGACATGGCAAAGCTGGGCAGTCAGCACAGGGGACCCCTGCCCGGGTGTTGGAGTCCCCGGCGCACGCCCGGTCACGCGGGGCACAGAGATCAATGCAGAACCACGCTGGCTAATTAGCTTTTCTACCAAATTGATTCGCTCTCAGTATTTATCACCCAATGAAATTTAAGACTTACTCACTAGCCAGAGCTGCAGCTGCCGTTGGGCTGGGTCAATAAATCAGATTTATCACCCGCCCCGAGGCCCCTGGCTCTGTTCCCTATAATCACACTGGATGGCAAAGGCCATTTTTCTACTTGCCACTGCATTTGTTAGCTGAGGATTTTATGGTGTTTAGAAATGGGGCTGCGAGCCACAACCAGAAAGCTGCAAACTCCTGGCCCAAAAGGCAAAGGCAGCAGCATTGAAACGCGGGTGGCCGCGTGGGGATGGGGATCCCTCCCTGGGCTGAGCTGCCATGCCACTCTGTGCACACGCCAGCACACACGAGCACACGTGAGCAGCCATGTCCGGCTGCCCTGCACACCACGGGCTGCTGAGGTGGCCAGTGCCACACACTGGGGCCACTCCGAAGGGCAGCTCTGGGGTGGCTCAGAGCCCACACGCAGCCGTAAGCACCGATCCTGCAGTGCTGGGGTGGGGATCCAGGGGGATCTGGTCCTGCAGCAGGGCTGCTTCTCCAAGGACGGGACAAGGCAGGGTCCAAGCTGCACCCATGATAGGGCAAGCGGGGGCTGTGTCTGAGTGTGAGCGAGCCAGGGCACCGAGCCCATCTTGAGAAAGGAGCTTCAACCCCTCTTTGTGTTGAAGAGCAAGGAGCACTTATCGAAATTAATGGCTGGGAAATTTAGAACTAATAAAAGAAACCTTCAATTTGCTGCTGCCGCCAGCGGCCGTGGAGCTGCTGCCCAGCAGGTCGCAAGGCTCAGCCTGCGGCTCCCTTATGAGCAGGAGGGATAATTTGATGACTGCTCACAACGCTCGCTCAGAGCTTCGCAGGCTTGGGCAGGGCCGTGACAGCCCCACGGGGACAGGGTGAGACCTCTGCCTTGGCTGGGCTGGACAGACGGCCACAGCAGTGCCCAGCCCTGCAACAGTCCTGCTCGGTGGCCAAACAGCAGGGTTTGTAAAAGAAGGGGAAAAAAACGAACCCAGCCCTGGCAGGTTGGCTACCCCATGGCAATACTGCCAGTGGTTTCCCTCTCCACATCCCCCAGAGTGCAGGGGCTCTGGGCAGAGCCAGCGCCTCCAGCACCGAGTGTGTTTTGGCAGATAAAAAATGACCAAGGAGGAGGCTGAGGCGGTGGTTTCTGTGCATGATTTACATCCTCCCGCACCGTCTGACGCTGCCGTTTGTTCCCAGTCAATCGGTGCCGTGGCCATACTGCACACTGCACCAGCACCACTCCTGGGGTGGCAACCAGCGCCCATCCATCTCCTCCAGCCGTAAACACTTAATAATCAAGGACACTTAAAATAACAAATAAAAGGGGTTGAGACTCAAGCCTCTCCTGACTGGCTGGGTCTTGGTCAGCATCATCACACCCTGAGCGCCTCAAAACGAATCCTGGTTACACATCACGCGTCCATTACATTCCGGCATGCAATTAACCGCCCAATTACACTGCGAAACACAGCAGCTGAGCCGATGGGCAGCACCAGCCCCAGAATGGCTGTGAAACCCCAGCACCTGCCTTGGCCCCTCCTGCTGCCCCAGCTGCGCTCTGTGTGGCCGTGCTGGCTGCAGGATTCAGCCCTCAGCCCCGAGCTGCAAACCTCCCAGTTGGCACTGGGATCCCAGCATCCTCGCCGAGGGGAGCGGAACCCCATGAGCAGGGCTGAGGTGCCCAGGCCAGGAGCAGCAGTGCTCCCAAGCTGCACAAGAGGCATTTTCCAAAGATTCCTGCCAGCTTATGGAGGGGTTGTGAGCCTCCCCACACTGGCAGTGTTGGGCTCTGGCCAGCACCATGGGATGGCAAGCATGGCACCTGGCAAGGGACGGATCCTGAAGGCACCCACTCGGCGCTGAGCATGGTGGTGGATGCATCAGTGCCCATCACAGAGCACAGCTGAAACCTCAGGAGCCACGACAGGTACAGATCACAGGGATGTGTGGATTCACTACCAGCAAGAGAATCCCCATGCGCTGGTCCCCACAGATGGGAGAGGAGTGGCGATGCCTCCTGTCCTGAAGCCTTTTGGCATCCCCCTCCCATGGGACTCCATCATTCCCAGAGATGAGCTCCGGGCAGAGGGACAGATCCTGGGCACGGGGACCCTCAGACCGAGCCCCCTCCCGCCTTGCTTGCTCAGGGAGGGAAAAAGGAAAGAGCCAGAAGAGGCTGCCAGGTCAGGGGCAATGGGGGGAAGCACTTCCCAATATTGCTCCGTTCCTATGGCAGCCCCGAACACGGAGCCCCCTGAGGCTGGGCCGGGGGGGTGACGGGACGGCTGTGCCTGGGAGCGGGCGGCTGAGTGCGGTTATTTCATTAAACTGATTCGTGTCTCCTCATTCTGTTCACGTGAGCCTAAATGGCTTTGGGATGCTAATCCGGAGAGTAAATTAGATTATTTTCTCAGTGCAAACGTGTCCCTCGGATGCCAACAGGAGCCGGCCAGGGCTCAGGGGCCAGGTTGGGACCATTGGTGCTGGGGGGGAACAGGGAAGCTCCGCTCGCCCTGGCTGCTGCCACTGCCAAGGTGGGGGCAGGTCCAGGCCCCTCGTCCTGGCATCGCGGCATGGCAGCTCTGGCAGGACAAGCACCCCCAGCCTCCTGGGACGCCTCAGCCGGGGCACCCAGGCTTGAGCAGGGGCACAAGCCCAGGGGAGCATCCCCCCGCCCAGCTCCATGTGGTGCTGAGTGCCAGCATCACAGGGGAACCTTCCGGCCGAGCCCTCGCCCAGAACCCCAGCAAGAACCATCAGCCAAACTCACGCTTATTTTTGTCGCATCCTTCCCAGGTTCCTCCTGCAGCGAAGCTTTCAGCTGTTATGGGGAAAAGCGGGATGGGAAGGGAGACACAGAGGGAGGAGAAACCATCAGCTCGGCTAGGATGAGGCAGGAGCCCCCCAGAGCCCTGCCCATCCCTGCGAGCAGCTGGGGGCTGGCAGTCTGGAGCGGGATTCTAAGCAAGGAGGAAGGGAAGGGGCTGCTCAGCCCCAGCAAGCCTGGGCATCCAGGGCAGCTGGGAGCTGATGGGCAGCACAGGGCAGCTGGGAAGGGGAAGGAGTAGCAGCTCTTCAGCAACCAAGGGGCCAAAGTGCTCCCCATGGGTGCTCCGTACAACCTAGGGATGGGGATGGAGCCCTGCTCACTGCAGCATCGCCATGGGAGAAGTGACCCCCAATTCCTGGCCCCCTCACAGCCAGCCCCTGCCCCGACTACCACCAACATTCCCAAATTAGCTGGAGAGCTGAGCAGCACCCTGGGGCCCCTCCAGCAGCACCACACGCATCTGTGTCCCCGCTGCAGCACGCAGCCCCCAGCCCACACTCTGTCCCCACTCCCCCTCACCCGATAGCCCTGCAGCCCCTGACCCCCAGCTCCCCAGAAGCCGCTTCCCCAGTGCCTTTCTCAATTTATGGTAATTCCAGGAGCAGCTCTGCCAAAGACACAATAATAAAGGCTCATTAAAATACCTAAAGCTGCCTTTCCATTATTTGGCCCTTATCTCTGTGTGAACAGAAAGAGAAATAAAGAGACAGCTGTTTGCCGAGACCGATACACACGGAAATGGGGAAAACAAGGGAGGGCAGAGGGGGCGGAGGATGCGAGGACAGATGCAAGGGGATGAGTTGTGATGAGGTGGGAGAAGGTACCAGCTACAAAGACAAAGCCTCTGCCTGGGCTCAGTCCCAGGGGATGGGCCATGGGGCCCCTTGGCTAATTGGGAAGGATGGCCAGGACAGCCCAGCCTCGCTGCCCACGTGTCCCAGAGCATCCAACCCCGCACACCCCCAGGCTCCTCGCTGCCCGTGAGCACTGTGGGAGCAGGCCAAGACCCTGCTGCGCGGGCTGAGTCAGTGCTGGGGACGCTGTGGTGGGACGGGGCCCCTGAGCCTCAACAGCAGCTGCAAGCGAAACCCCCAGGTGAGCACGGGCAAGGGCTCTGCCTCCCGATGCTGCTGCTGGAAGGGTAGCAGGGGGCATTACCTGGTTGGAAGCCCACGTCTGTTTGTCCGTCCAGTCCTTGTGGTTGCGGACATACCACCACTGGATCTCAAGGGAGTAGGAGGGGGAGCCGCTGCCTCGGAAGGAGCACGCCATCTCCACATCCTCGCCTGCCTGTGCCGTCATGTCGTGGGGGGTCTCGGTGAAGAGGGCTGTGGGAGACAGAGTGAGGGCTGTGGGGACGCACCATCACCCCGGTGAGGGACGATGCCGCCAGCAACGTGCTCAGGGTCACCAGGAGTGCCCAAACCCTTCTCTGGCCAAACAGACCCGGCACCCTTGGTGGAGGGGACAGGTCCCTATCCCACAGGTGGAACCTGTGGGATCACTGCCTGCCCCCCCCCATTCCACCCCAGTGCTCCCCCCCAGCCCAGCAGAGTCCGCTGCACCCCAGCACTTTGCAAGGAGCAGCAGGAGCAAAGGGAGAGAGCAGGAGCCCCTGGGCTCCCATACTGCCCCCAAGACCCCCAGCCCCAGAGTGGGCACAGGATCCTGCGCCTCCGGGATGTAATAAATAAATAAAGCATGATTGCATCTCCACTTATATCAGTGCATAAATGAGAACCAAATCCTTGTTTAATGCGGCCCCCAAACAGTCTCCCACATGCCATATGGTTTGCTTTCCTCGCTCAAAACAAATATTGTTCGGAGATGTAATTAGAATTCTTTTCATCTCCTCTGGAGAGATGATTGTTCCTCTGTAAAGATGGCCCCGGCGTGCAGGTCACCAGCAAATGTTATTGTCGCAATCTGCGGCACCTTCTCCCCAGCATGAGGACGGGGGGATGAGCCTCACCACATGGGCCTGGGGCCACTGTCCTGGGCACTAAGGTGGGTAGGGCCAGTGGGCAGGGGCTGCAGGGGCCACCAGCCCTGTCCCCACCACCTGAGAGCACCGGGATGAACCTGGTCCAGCATGGGGTCAGCCAGTGCTGCCTGCCCCTTCCCGTCCCTCCCTATCCCTGTCCCTGCCCAGGCTGGTGACAGAGGCCAGAGCAGGGTCCCGCTGTCCCCGTGCCCTCCTGTCTTGCCAGACACCTCATGGCACCGGCTCAAATCTGCCACACGGATCCCTCTGCTCCTGTCAGAGCCCCAGGACGCACATCCGTCGGGAGCAGCGCACAGCTCCCCGGGGCTCCTCGCCATGCCCTGATCCCCTCTGAAAAAGGAACGATTATCAGCCCAGACAGAAAAATTAATACCTTTAATGTGTCCCCATCCTTCCAGACGCATGGAAATCCCAAGTACTTATCGCTTTCCTCTAATCCGTTTTAGCAGGGGAACTGAGGGAAATACCCAGTGTCAGGGGTTTAAGGAGCCCAGGGGTCCCAGCACAAATCCTGCACCCCTGTTTGCATGGGACCCCCTGCAGCCTGCACAGGCCCCGTGCTGAAGAAGAATCGGGGGCTAGGGAGCAGCGACCAGGGGCTGTGGGAGGAGCAGGGGGTCCCGTGCTGCCCAACCCCAGCTGCTCCTTGGTGGGTGGCAAAGGGCACATCTGTTCTCCTGCCGCCACATCCAGCCATCACCCAACACTCACACCCCTGTTCTCCGACCACAGCCCAGGTCGCGCTTGTGCTCTGTTGCGGCAATGGCCAAGCCAGAGGGTCCCTGCAGAGCCCCCAGACCCCAGTCCTGGCTGGGTGCACAGAGCAGAGGCACAGGCAATGGCCTGAGGGCTCCAGCTGTGTCCAAGTGACTCCAAACACAATTAAAATCCACTCCCACAGGCGGGAATTTGGCAGATGAGCGTAGAAAAGGCCTGATTGAATCGGGAGCCTTCCTTCTTTCAGATTTTAATTGGGAAGTGTATGTATTAATTAACCCCAGGGCTCAGCGCCTTAAAATGCATCCAAACCAGGGCAAGTCCCGCTGGGGACCCACCAGCCCTGCAGCAGCCCCTGCTCTGGGAATCCCCTCCCATGGCATCACTGGGGACCACAGACCCCTCTCCATCCCCTCACATCCCAGCCCAGGTGTGGGCAGGAGCCCTGCACCGGGGCAGCCAAGCTGCCCAGACCCCACTCCTGCTGACACTGCCAGCAGGGATTGGGGACAGTGGAGCTGCCAGAGCCACCCTGGGCACCAGCCCCCTGCCCACCACAGCCCCTCGGGCACCCATCATTGCTCTCCCCACCACTGATGCTGGTGCCGCGTCCTCGCAGCGCAAGGGAGGGTGCAGGTGATGGGCTGGCTGCTCCGCGTGCTTTATGGCCTGCTACCTGTCATAAACTGAGAAAATCAGGATCAATAAATCTTCCAGGAAACAAAAATCAGGGGAAATAAAATGAACTCAATGGGGAAACACAGATAAACGGAATTGAAAACGCCTGCTGGGACAGCTTGGTGCTCTCATAAACCGGAGATATACAGGCTGCCACGCTCCCTCCCCGCGGCGCGCAGGATTCATCACCGCAGCCCCGTTCAGCACGTGCAGGAGGGCTGCGGCAGCCAGCGGAGAAGGGGGGCTCCACGCCAGGGCCAAGGTCGGGCTGTGCTTCGCCTCGGGTACTTCACCAGACCCCTGTCCTGCCCTCCAGCAGCCCCCACCACCCTGCCCTGCAGAGCACACAGGGCCATGCAGCCCCTGGGACCCAGACCGCAGCTTTGGCGGAGCCCTGCCTAGAGCTGTGCTGGCTTTCCCAGTCCCCCCACTATGCCCCACAGCAGGCACCAAAAGCCTGGTGCTGGGACAGCCACAGCGATGCGGGCACACACTCAGGTTAGAGTTTGTGTGCACAGGTATTGGAGACTAAACGTGTACTGGACATGTCCATCACCTGGTTAGTGCTCGCACCAGCTCTGTGAGTTCTTTATCCTACTGACCCATCCCAGCTCTGATCAATCAGATGCTTCTTTTTCAGCCTACCCAAGCAGAAGCCCCGGGCTCCAACCTGCACTGGGCAGGGACAGAGGTTGTGGAGGCTGGGAAGCCCCCAGCCCCTGGCAGGGGGGTGCAGAACAGTGCTGCCAGAGCAGCCTCTGCTGCTGTTCTGCTGTGGGCTGAGATCAAGTGTGGTTTATCCTTCCCTTCACAAAACTCCCAGTCATAATTAATGGTTTATTACGGTTGGGTGAGTCAAGACACTCGGAGGACTAATTGCCAGTTCAGCCTCGCAATCCCATCAGCTGCTCCCTCAGCAGCCCCCTCCCCGCATCCCAGCAGCAGGAGTGTGCGGCGAGAGACAGCAGGAAGGAAACGGGCTCTGGATGTGGCCACTGTGGCCTTGGGTCCCTGGCACCCTCAGCTCCAGTCAGTGCTCTCAGCAGCTCCAATGGGCCCAGGTCCAAACTGGTGTCAGCAGCGCATCCCACCAACAGCTCAGTCCCCCGGCTGCATCCCAGTGAGCTGGTCCTGCCAAGGATCCCAGTCGGCCACTGCTGCCATCACCGCCCACCCCCCGCCAGGGGTTGATCTGCTCTCACCCCGGCTCCCTGCCACCGGCAGCTCCTGGCACAGATCTCCCTGCCACCCCTGAGCAAAAGGAGAGGCAAGAGAAAGCAGCCAGCACTGCCAGAAGAGCCCCGCAGAGGACCCTGCAGAGCTGCTCAGACAGCCGTGTCCCTCTGTCCCCCGACTCTCCAGCTCAGTATCGGGGCTGTTGGCAGCGCTCAGCCCTCTCCAGGGCCTGCTCCTGTTACTGCTCTTCCCGTGTCCCTGACACAGGGCTGGCTCCTGGGGTTTTGCTGCACCACTGCAGGAAAAGCAAAGGCACCTGACAGCAACCACAGCCGAAGGCACCTTCCTGCACCCCCACTGACAGAGATGGACAGGCCGGGCTGCAGAGGCACCAATTCCCAGCCATCAGGAAAGGCAGCATCCCAGCATGTGCACTAGGAGGGAGGAACCCTCAGTGCCACGGGGCCCCTCCAGCCCTTGGCACGGGCTGCCCATGCAGGAGTCACCCCAGGAGAGCAGAAGGCCCGGGAGGTTCCCTTGGAGCGGAAGCTGAGGTACAACTCCTCTGCTGGTTGTGCTGGGCCAGGGTGAACCCGGCATGTGTGGGGCAGGCTGGGCTACAGCCGCCCGCCCCTCCCCATCTGCCTGAGAGTGACTCCTCTGGACACAGCTGTGAGTGGGGATGCTGAGCCAGGGCCACCAAAAACACATCGCGGCCACAAACTGGGGCATGAACACTGCAATTTGACGGTTGGCGTCACTCGTGAGAGCAGGGCTGGCAGCTCCGGCTGCAGTGGCTGAGCCAGGGCAAAGGCTTCAGCAGCATGGGATGGGACGGGACCGGATGGCATGGCATGGCATGGCACGGCATGGTTGCCAGGGATGGGGACCAGGGATGGAGCCCAGCACGGATCCCACAGCCCCACTCATGCAGCTCCCAGCTGAGCTGGCCCAGTGACACCGAGCCACTTGCATCCTGGCCCCAAGAGCGCTGCTCTTCCCCAGCAATCCTGCCATTGCCCTTTCCAAGGGAAGCCCCAGGCTGGAGCGCTGTGGATGCTGGCGGGGACAGGAGGGCTCCTGCCGCACACTGGGGACAGGAGCCATTTCTCTGCTGCTATTTACTGTCACATTAGCGGCAGAATTAGCTCAAATTTGCAGCACAAATTAAAACAAAAAAACCCAGCTAATCTGGCGATCATGGTCAGGCTGGAGCTCACCTTGCTGGGGAGCAGGAATTAACCTTGAATCCTGCAAGTGTTTCTAACCGTGAACCACTGCGGTCGGGCTGCCCCCAGCTCCTGCCCCCTCAGCAGCATCCATGCTGCCTGGGATTTTCTGCCGCAGCAGAAGAGACGCCGGCAATGAGAATCCTCCCCCAGCCTCACCTACGAGGGGCTCCCACAGGCACCGGGACTGGCTGCTCCCAGCTCCTGGGGGTCGTGGTTCTCAGATAATTCTCTCTAGAGGGAAGCGAGTAGCAGATGATGTTTGAGAGTATCAGCAGCAAACCCTTCCAATGGGCTGTCGCGCCAGCTCCCGGTGGGACCACGGCAGCGCCGTGCAGCCGTCCTTCAGCCACCACTTGCTTTGGGCTGGCATCTGCCAGTGGACAATTCCCAGCAGGCAGTGGGCAGGAGCTGGGATGGGGCAGGTGGCAGCACTGCTCAGCCCTCACGGTCTCACGCCCAGCACCCAGAACCAAACCAGTGGCACCAGCAGCCGCTGCAGGGAGAGCTGCCCATGCCATGCCATGTCAATACCTGTCCCACAGAGCCAACAGTGCCTGGTGCTGATGAACACAGCACCCTTCTGCCCGGCTCTGCCCACCCCACAGCCAGTGGGCTCATCCTTCTCAAGCTCCAGGAAGAGAGCACAGAGCAAGGCATCAACGCATTCGGCCCGGACGAGCCCTGCCGAGGGCCCTGGTGGCCAGCGCACACCCATAGCAGCCAGGGCCGCAGGGAGGGCACAGCCAGGCAGGAGGTCACCCTGCAGCCTGGGCAAACAGCGAAGGGGACAAGGAGCCTGGACAGAACCAGAGCAGGTGGCAGATGGGGCCAGGGAGGGCTGGCTGTCCCGAGGTGAACGAGTCCTCCTCACACCATGAACCAAAACCCCAGAACATCCATGACAAGGAGAGCACCCACAAGAACGGCACCTCCGACCCCCTCCAGGTCCCCACATTCTCCCCTGGCACCACTGCGCTGCCCATGGCTCCTGGACCACGTGCAGCCACATCGGCTGCTCCTTTGATTTGCTGCCTCGCTCACAGGGAACGTTATGATTAAAATTAGCTGTCACTGTCCTAACGTAATAATTCCCGGTATCTGGCCCATCGTCTGTCAGGTTCTTCAAGGGAAAAGCGAGCGCAGACATTTGATGAGGAGAGGTGTCAGAAGTAATTGCATTGAATGACTGCACAAACGGCAGCAGGAAAAACACATCGAGTGGAGAATTCCCATCAGGAAGCGAGAAAAAATCCGGCAGAATGCAAAGTGTTTATGAAAGTAATTGATAGAATAATCAGCAGGGTGCGGGGGCAGGAACAGGGCAGCACCCCAGGGACCCGGGCACAGCTCCCTCTGCCCTCAGCAGCTCCATCGACAAGGAGACACCATCGCCTGCAAACCACTCGAGGAAGGAGCCAGGCTTCTCCTCCTCGGAAATGTGAGTTCCTCCTGGATCTTCCTGCCCTGCTCCGGGGAAGGCGCTGGAAGCTGCCCAGCCAGGGCTGGTTTGCAGGCGATGGCATCAGCCCGCTGTCTGCAACGGGGGGCATGAATAATTGAAGGCACCAGCCCGAGGAGAGCAGAGAGGAGAAGAGATGGCGGGGAGGGATCCTGCGGCTCTGGCGCTCTCCTGGGGGCAGCGGGGCAGATGGAGCCGATCCTTGCTCCCTCCTTGCTCCATCCTCACTTAAGACAGAGCCTTTGCTGGGGGGAAGGACTTTCTTTGATGGAGATGCTTCCCTGCCCACAGCCCTGGCTGCCCTGTATGCAGAGGCTCCTTGCTGCCGGCCACAGGCTCAGGGGGCCCCCAACACCCTAGAAAGGCTCACAGTCCTGCTTCCGTTCAGCTCCCTTGCTGTGCACAATTTAAGGATAACAGGGAATGCTCTCTGGGGCTGAGCCGGAGCCTCGCGGCACAGCAGAGGCTCCTCCAGGCCGCCCGCACTGGGCAGAGATGCTGACAAGCTGTGGGCACTGCCTGCACGGGGCAGAGCCAGACTGGAGCTGCCCACCTGCCAAGCCCACCCCACCAGCCACAGTCCTGATCCGTGTCCCCAGCCTGGCTCTCACCGTGCGGAGGGAAGGCGGTACCAGCGAGTAATGAAATGATCAATCTCCGATCAGCTATACAGCAATTCATACTGGTTTTCAGCACACACAGCTTTTATCAAATTGGTATTCACCTACGGAACACAAATGGCTTATTATACATGACCCACTTACTCACTGCTTTTCAGTACCGTTAATAAAGGTTTCTGTTGTGATTAAGTGAGTTGCTGCAGAACTGCTCGGAGTCACGAGCCGTAATGTGGCTCCCAAGTGTGCCTGCCCTCCCCGAATATTTCTTCTCCCTCACTCCCTGCTCCCTTGTAGCAACCATTTCACTATTTATTTGCCTACTGCTGACTTTCCGAGGGGAGCACCAGTAATGGCAGCTCCTCGCCCACAGCTCCTTCCGGCACGCCAGGCCAGCAGGTCCGGAAACGCTCCAGGCGCAAAGGCTGCTCATCCCTTCCCTGTGCAGGCCGGCACCCGCTGGCCACAAATCGCAGCACGGCCGGACTCCACACACCTACTGGACACCTCTCACCTGCTGGCACCACAGTGCGGCCAGACGCCGCACACCTCTGGGCAGAGCTGCAGCCACGATGCTCCCCATGCCTGCAGGCTCCTCAGGGCAGAGCTCAGATCCCACCGCGTGCCAGGAGCTCCGGAGCCACGTGAGGAGCACAGCTGTGATCCAGGCACCCAGCACGCACCTCATAGTCGCTCCTGGGCTCACAGTTAAGCCCACCCATGTCACCCTGCAGAGAGCAAGGAGGGGCTCGGCAGTCGCCTGTGAGGGGGCTCTGTCTCCCATCACCGCTCAGTGTCCGGTGGGAGCTGCCCCTCACACTGGGACAGACTTTTCACAGAGGTGTAGAAAAGAAAGTCCCCTTTCCCAGCCCTGGCTGAACCTTGACCAGGCTTGGCAGCACCAACAAGCACCACCTTACCACCCCGCCACGCACCAGACCGGCAGAGGAGCTGCAGAACACAGGGAACAGGAGACAGGGAACGGGAGATGGGGAATGGGAGACGGAAGAGGAGCCTCACTGCCCTCACCAGGAGAGTCGCTCCTGCTGCGAGCGGTGTGTGGCAGCGCACAAGGATGTGCGGCAGCATGCACAGGGACACACTTGCACAGGGATGGGCACTTGCACGGTGGTGTGGATGGCAGCATGCACAGGGATACAGGATGCACGAGGATGTGCAGGAGGATGCACACTTGCACGGGGATGAGCACAGGGACGTGCACAGGGACGCACACTTGCACGGGAATGTACGGCAGAATTCAGAGGGATGCACGCTTGCACAAGGATGCACACAGGGATGTGCACGGGGTTGCACAGGACTGTGCATAGGGACGCACACAGGGATGCACCGTGCAAAGCCCCGCGGGCTCGCAGCCCTCCAGAGCCCAGGGACGGAGCGAGGGACTCCATCCCGAACTCGCCGCCAGCCCCGCCTCGCCCCCCGCTTCCCGGTGCTGCCTGCGGACATCGACCCCCGCCGCCGGTCCCGGGGCCGTCCCCCCCCTGCGGCCGATGCCCCCGGCCCCGGGCGCGCCCCCCGGCCCCGCCGCCTCGCTCACCGCTGCCCGCCGCGTCCCACGGGGGGTGCCGGGAGGCGGCGCCGAGCTGCAGGTGCAGCCCCAGGTACTGCAGGATACCCAGCGCCAGGGCCAGGGCGCCCATGGTGGGGCCGTGCGGGCGCCCCGGGCCGAGCCGCGTCCCCGGGGCTGCGCCGCGGTCCCGGCGCCGCCGCGCTGCGGAGCTCTGTCCTCGCGCGGAGGGCGCCGCGCGGCCGAGGCGGTGCCGCGGCTCGCCCGGAGCCTCCCCCGCCCGGCGGAGGGATCCGGCCCCGCGCGGGAAGTTTTTCCCACGGTTCATTCTTAAACTGCGCGGGGCGGGGCCGCACGCGCCCCGCCCACGGGGGAGCGACCCCCACCCCGCACCGGGACCCTCACCCCGCCGGGACTCCCCCTGCACTGTCCCCCTCCCGCCGGGACCCCCCTGCACTGCCCCCACCCCGCCCCGCGCCAGGACCCCTCCCGCACCTCGCCCCCAACACGGAGGGACACGCCCCAACCCGCAAGGCCCCGCACCGCGCGGGGTCCCCCCCGACCGCTCCACAGGGACCCCGCACCGGGACCACCCCCACACCCTGCATGGCGCAGGGACCTCGCACCGAGCAGAGACCCTCAACCCCCCTCGATTCTGCCGGGACACCCCTCCACCTCGTAGAGTGCTCCCATCCTTATGGCCCCGTCCCCGCACCTCACAGGAACCCCAAACCACAGGGACCCGCGTACTTCGTCCCCACCCTGGAGGGACACACACACACACACCACCACCCCCCACACCCCCCCCCGCCGATCCCACATCGTGGCCCCACCCTGCGCTTTCCCCACACCCTTAGTTCCAGAGGTCCCCGGGGGAGTGCAGTGCCCGAGGGGGTGCAGTAGTGGAGTCCGGTGCGGTACTGGGGTGTAGCACCGGGGTGCAGTGTCCAGAGCACCACCCACAGACACACCTTTCTCTCTCCGTGGATGCATCTGCCCCCCCCCCCCCCCCCCTCCCCCGCCAAGGAACAGAACTGATTTTTGGGGAATGGGATGACGGGATCATGAGGAGCTTGGCTTGGGCTCCTGCTGCAGGGATATCCTCCCTCGAGCCTGGCCGCAGCGCTGAGGTCACAGCTAGGCAGGGAGCTCCCACACCAGCATTCCCAGCAGGAAAAAGGCTGTTCCCCACAGCTGGGAACACAGTCCCCGCACCTGGCCTGGAAAACTGCTAACACCATGACCAAAATCCAGATCCATCTGCAGCTGCACCAGCCTGGGGGCCAGAGCCTCCCCAAACCCACACCCTGCAGCCCAGGCACGGCACCACAACCAGTACTGTTTCTGCACCTGCACATGCAGAGAGGAGCTGTGAGGGAAGGTACAGGCAGCCCTCACTCACCCGACAGCATCCGTGCACTCAGAGTGATCCACAGGATGTATTTGCTCTTGAGATAATCTGTAAAAATAAGATTATTTCAGGTGTTTTCTGCCATGAGATGACAGATGCTGCCACAAAGAGATCCTTTAAATTGGACTTGAAAAGACAAACTGCATTTCCTTGTCCTTCCCTCGGCAGGGTTCCTCCAGCAGAAAGAGCAGGAATGTTTCCCCACTGCCGCCCCGCTAGGTCAGGTCTGGGAAGAGCCCACGCATGACTGCAGCTGCTGCCTTGGCCCTGTGTTACCAACCAAGAGTGTCAAAAAAGTTGTGCCTGCTGCAGTGTTCCACTGAGCTCTGTGGGGTTCATTATTCCCCATTATTCATTATTTTGGGGAGGCAAAAGCTGGGGCAGGAGGGAACAGCGGTGAGGGATGAGCTGCGCAACCTGCAGCTGGGGCTGGCTGTATTCAGAGGGTCCTGCTTTGGCACAGTGAGAGCAGCAGCAAAGGGCTCCAGCCTCCCCAACGGAAAGCCTGGGAAGCCATGCAGCACTGGGAAGGGACTGGAGGAGGAGGATACTGGAGCAGCTCAGGAGTCACCATCCACCTGAGCAAAGCAAGGGTCACGCGTGGAGGCCAAACGCCCACGCACAAGTGTACAGGGCAGCAAAGCCAAACTCAGTGAAGCCCAAGCGAGCGCTGCCGCTTGCGCAGGCTCGTGGCTGCCGCGTGGCCAGGGTCCCTCCCCTGCCACTGGTGGGGATGAACCCATGGTCCCACTGCATCAACATACAGTGCCCTGTCAGAACTGACACCCCTCAGAAACCACCCACCCACAGGCTCAGCTGGGGACATCACTGCACATCTCGGGCAGGGGTCTGTGTCCCAGACCCCTACACACCTGGGACAAGGACCCCCGCAGCCAGGCAGGGTGGTGGGTGCCAAGGCTGTGCGACTGCATCTCAGCAGTTGAAACCTACCAGGTTCTTCCCCTGTACAATCAGAGATGTTGAAAACATGCTCAAGGAAGCAAAGGGAGCATCAATCCCTCCTGGAGCTGGGAACCCCTCCAGGTGCAGAGCCTGAATTAAGCCCCCTTTCCAGCTGATGACACACACACGGGGCTGTGCAGGGTCCAGCAGACGGAGAAGAGCCAAGCACTCACGCAGCTCAGGCACATTTGGAAGGGTTCATTTTCCTCCTCAATTTCAATTCATCAGTGAGAAGGCCTGGAGCAGATGCTCTCTGCTGCTGCAGCCGCGCAGCCCTGATGAACCCCTGTGTGTCTGACAGGGATAGGAGGGAAGGTCGCTCGCACGCAGGAGTGTGAGCAGAGCCAGCGGCACCCAGAGCAGAGAGATGCCAGCGCTCGCTGCATAACGAGGCCCCTTATCTGCAGGCTCTGCAAGAGCTGCACCTCCCTGGCAGGGCTCCTGTTCTAGACGAAAATGCCCAGGGACTCACTCTCAAGGATGAAATGTTGCTTATCTCCACTAGCGCCAGGTGTCCTGCCTACCACTTAATCTTGCACATGCCATCAGTGCTGATCAGGGTGGGCTTCTGCAGGATGGGGAATCCAGTGGCCACTTCCATACGGAGACACTGCAGAGATCCCAGTGGCACTGCGGTCACTCATGCTCCTGGTAGGTTCAGGTGTGTTTTCCCTGGGCTGCGCAGCCGTTGGGTGGCAAAGGCGAGGCTGGAGCTGGAGGCTGCTCTGCAGAGTGGGATGAGAGGTTGGAAGAAGGGGGGACACACGACATCATCAGTGGTATCTCCTAGGGGATTTCCATGACCAGGGCCCTGGGAAGACCCAGACCCCTTGCAGCAGCTGGCAGGACCTCCCAGGAGGATCCACTCACAGTGGCCAGGATGCAGGAACCAGCTCACGGTGACACAGCCCTGTTCTGGCATCCCCAAGGACACCCGGAGACAAACCGGGCCAGGGTCAGTCCTTTCCACAGGCAACCAACTTGCTTGCAGTCATTTAGACACAACCTGAAATGGGAAACCCCATTCAATCGTGGTGCTGCCCCACGATGGCACCTGCAGCTATTGAAGCGCTGAGTGCTGCCTCCTGATTTATCCTGCAATTCACCTTTTCATGGGTTAGTGTGGGACACCCCAGGGCTCAGCATCCCCCCGAGGCTCAGCACTCTCTTTCCAGGGCACAGTGGACGTTTGCTCACTGATCCCCACCACCCAATGCTCCCCAGGGGGGCTGGTCCTGCATCCCCATGAGCTGCTCCCCAGGTCCATGAGCCAATGCTTGAATCCACAGCTGCCAGGAAGAGTGGATTGGGTTGTTCATCTCCCTGACGGGCAGAATACACAACCTCCGCAGTGATCTGGGCTCATTCCTGATACTTGTTTAGAGATTTGACAACCCCTGTATAAAACGATTTCTTTCTACATCTGAAATCTGACATTCCTGCATTATTAGATTATTTGCGAAGGTCTGCATGTGCTGCAGGAAAATGATGCTGCCGGATTCCAACACCGCACCCTTCTCCTCCACAAATCAGCCTGGGCGCAAGGAGCCATGGCGATGGCGCCCGTTGGGGAGCCCCAAATTGCAGCAGCCAGGGCAGGCCATGGGGCAGGAGCTCAGAGAGCAAACACAAACCAACTGTGTTGACACAACGAAGGATACTGACCCCAAGCCGAGCAGGGAGGCAGGGCTGGGAAAGGGCTCCGAGGCAAGGGCATCCTGCCCCAGACACACCAGCCACTGGATGCTGATCCAGCACCACCACGGGCTCCATGTGCTGCCACCAGCTCGGCCCTTCCTGGTGGCACCGGGGCCCCAGGCACAGGGAGAGCATCCCTCAGCAGGGAAAGGCAGCGGCTCTATCCCCTGCCCAGTTTGAGGAAGCCCCAAGGTCCTGGCACAGGGCAGGGGAAGGCGCTGGGAACCCCTCTGCTCTGTGCCAGGGCATCGAGAGGCACGGGGCTGCACAGGGTGAGGTTACCCAAACCAAAACATTCAGGAGAAAACTACTCAGAAAAGTTTCTTTCTTCAGAGACCAATTCCTGCCCATTTCCAGTCCATCAATCCTTCCTCCTCTGCAGGACCCACCTGCACAAGCGGTGCTGTCACAGGTGTCAGGCATTGGGGCAGCAGCTCCCTCTTCCTAATCCATTGCTTTTAAGGACCAAAAATATAAAATAAAAACCAAAAGCAAAGTCCCAAATCAAAGCCAAAATCAGGCACCTCTCCCCACCAGGTTATTCACTGTCATGAGAAAAGCAGTCCCTGAAAACCAGCTTAAAAGAAAAAAAAAGAAAAGAACCTATTGTTTCAGTGACTCCTCTGTGCCACAGAAGATTTGTTTTCCCAATTTGTTTTCCAAGAGGCCATGTCTCCTTATATTTAGCGCAGCCTGGGTGTCTCTGCTGGGATGTCGAGAGATATTCCTCAGCCATGATTTGCAATCATTTCTCCTTGTTTAAAGAGGCCCAGCTGGGAGTGGAGCTGATGATGGATTCCTATACACGATGCTGATCCCCTGCAGCCATGGGGAAGAGCCTCTAGTTCCTGCTGCTCTGGTGGGAGGAAGCCAGTGCTTCCACAGATGGGATCTAGCACCTTCCCCAGTGCCGCTGGTCGCCCATACTGGGCTCCCAGACCAGCACCCACCACGGGACTGGTGGAACCATCCCTTTGCCTCCTCCTTCCCAGAACTTGCCCAGCCCAGCAGAACCCAGCTGTGGCCCACTCAGACCCTGCAGGGTGAGGGTCCAAACCCTCCACTGCTACTCAGCAACCTCGTGCACTCAGTGCCCAACCAAGATCGGTGCCCAGGCACAGGGAGCCCTGGGACCAGCACACAGCTCTGCATCAACCCAGAGGCCCAGGAGATGGGCTCACACCCACTGCTGTCAGCCAAGCCCTGGGGTCCCCCTGGGTTGCAGAATCCCAGACACTATCTCGTCCTGAGTGCTGCTGCAGATTGAAGGGGGAGTGCGGGGGCCAAGAGCGACACTGCTGCTGCAGAACACACTCCCCTCTCCCATCCCTGAGTGCAAGTTTCCTGCCTCCCCAGCACCAGAGCACCTCATCAATCATGTTCCCTCTAATTAACTTCTAATTTACCTCTTTAGTCAAATCTGTTTACAATCAGAGACAAGAAAACACGACCCAATGAGAGGCACAATGAGCATCAGTCTCTCTCCCTGCACGTTCCACTGCCTCCGTGCCGCAGCCCGGCCCAGCACCGGGAGCACCAGCCCCATGTGCTGCCCCAAACCCATGCTGGGGCCCTTCCCAGCAGCTGCTCCGACTGCTGCTCCTCATCCCCAGCGCGGTGCTGCTCCAGCCATCCCTGCTGTAGCACCTCCCTGTAGGCCAGATCTCCCACCACCTCCAGCCCTCTGGGCCAACCCGTGTGGCACTCAGTGCTGTGGGCACACGGCCCCCTCCCACATCCCTCTGGCCGGCACCAAGACGCTGCAGTGCCACACCTCACGCAGCACCCAGCTCGCCAGCACCCACCGGGCCTTGGGGCCACTGAAGGGTTTGCTCCTGCTTTACCAGGGGTTTGTACAGGACAGTGGGTTTCACCCATCCCAGACAGGGAAGGGAGCTGCTCTCCGTCCCTCTGGAATACCGGGACTGCCAGGCAGGGGCTCCTGACTGTTGAGGGTTCTGCCTCAGAAAGAGTTGGGAAATCAGGAGAGAATAATCCATTATCCATCCCGTGAAAGCCTGACTCGCAGTAACAAGCTCTCTGTTAATTCCTCAGCAACAGCTGGAGCTTCCTTACAGCATCCCAGAGAGGGGCGAGGTTGTGCTCCAGCAGCCACTGGCACCTTGGCTTTGTGTAACCACAAACGGCTCCTTTGGTTCAGGAAGGAAAAAGGAAGCAAAGGCTCCTCTCCAAGGCTCTCCTGGCAGGACCATCCCACAGGCATGGGAGCTGCTCCCATGGGGTGCCAGTGCCATCACCTGGGCAGTGGCTGAGGCACTGCACACCTGCACGGCCTCGCTGACCGCACGCTGGGGGGTCACACACGTAGAAAATTGAGTGGAATCTGAGTGAAAAGGGGACATTGAGCTCCAACCTCCCCCACCCTGGTCTCCAGCCATTTAGCAGCACCTTCAAGGCCCTCCAGGCCCTTTTCCCCCCAGATGCAGCCCTTGCTTTTCAGCCAAAGCTCTTTCCTCACACCACTCCCTTCCTCCTTGGCTTTTCCAGCACAGGGGGCTGTGATGCAGGGAACAGCAGCTCATCTTAGAGCAGCACCAGGGGCCAACTCTGCACACAAACCTGCTGCCCGCAGTGCAGAAAGGGAACAATTCCCAGGCTCAAGGAAAGCAAAAATCTGAACACACCCCAAGAGATCAAGGGAAAAAACACCTTTAAAGAAGCAAATTCAAAACAGAAGAAATAAACGAGGAATCCAAACAAATTCTGCACCAAAAACGCATTTCTGCCGCTTTTCGTGACTGTCGAAACTGTGACTCCCATGCTGACCCCTGGAACAGTGGCCCCGAGCAGCAGGGCTCGCACAGTCAGGGCCAGAGGAAGCCTGGAAGCTTCCCCAACAACGTGTTTTTCTCGGAGATAAAACATGGATGCTGCCAGCATGCAAATCTCTCTAAATTAGACAAGGCCCAGCTCACCGGAGCTGTGATGGTTTGTGGTGACAGCCATTAACTTCAGCAGAAGAGCAGAGGGGGAAATGTTGCCAGCTACTCCTCGTCCCAGCTGGGAGCCAGGAAGCGCCAGGCCCGGCACACTATGAGATAGCACAGCGAGTGCAGGAGGGAGACAGAAACCGAGCTATGGCTGCGCCGCGGCAGCCAGGCAAAGACAGCAGCACAGGGCCTGCCCTCTCCTCCTGGAATCCTACTGCTGCTGTAAAAAGCCAGGCTCCTGGTTCAGGAATCCCAACAGAGATTTTCCCCAGAAGCAGCACAGCCAAGACCCAAAGTGGATGGCGAAGGGAATTCCGGGGCATGGGGGCCTTGTACTGGTTACACCCCTCCCCTCTCAGCTTCGAGCATAACCTGACACTCACCCCAACACCTCCTCAGGAGTGGTGATGGCCAACAGGCCTGGGCCAAACCTCGCCTTCCCTCCCAACTCACCTTTGGGAAGATGCAGCAGGAAAGGTGAACACGGCTGGTTCTGGTTTCCCTCTGCGGCTGAAGAGCTGACCTGGGCACACTCCACCCCCGCAGCCTCCCCATCCACCTCGGCGCAGTGGGCAGCGCGTTTCCATTAAACGGACTGGGCTGGAATAACTTGCCACCCCTCTCCTGAGCCATGGGGCCTCCTCCTCACCTCCCTCCAGCGGCCAGTGATGTTGTGTTGTTTCACACTGATCGCTGCACTTTGACTCCCAGGAAAAGGGAACAAAAGGACAAGCGTGGAGCTGCCGGGCCACAGGGTGTGGCTGTGATCCCACTCCCAGCAGGCTGCTTAGACAACAAACAAGGAGATAAAGAAGAAACCAATCTATCTTTAATATCTCCAAAATGCCAGTTAGAAGCAGTTTCACAGAAACATCACTTTTATTGTGCAATCAAGGCTGGAGGAGGAGGGAGAACCAGGCACCGCATTCCCAGGGCAGACACAGAATCTGTCCCCGAGCCCTCAGAAATTCTCCAGCAGGTCCAGGATCCGCTTCTGCTCACTCTCCTGAAACTCCTGGTTCTTCCCGTCCCCGATGTTCTCCGCGTACTCTGCAGGGAGAAAGCAGGCTTTGAGTCAGATACCGATGAGCGAGGGGCAGCCTCGCGTGCAGATACCTCAGTGGATTCTAAATCGGGATTCACACAAGGAGCACTCATGGTTTTCTTCCCATCCCCCAGGTTAAAGCTGTGCATAATAACCCCCTACTGACCCCTCCTTAGAAGCTTTTGCAGCAGCAGAGCCTTTGGCAGGATCACCCTGCTCTGCTCTCAGCACTGAGCAGCACAGCACCCACGCAGGCACCAGCACCCAGAGGCAACACCCGCTCCCCGGCGCCCAGCCTGATGTGGAAGGGTGACAGCCCAGAGCCCCCCAGCTCTACATCCCTATGGAACAGCCCACCGGCAGCTGTTTGAACCAGACAGCCACATCGCTGGTCACCCTCAGCCCAGGAAATTCCAACAAGTCCTGGACAACACTGCCTTCCAGGTCCCTGTTTGCACTGGGTATCATCAGAGGAGGTCAGGAGGGGCTGGGACACAACTGTTCAGCATTGCCAGCCCTGTGGTTAACCCATCCCGGATAAGGACTGTCAAGGGCAGACCAATTCCCCACTCTACAAGAGCTTTCAAACCATACAGAAGAAACCACATCAGTTCAGATCTAACTACAAACGAAACTCATTGTCTTCAGGCAGAGGATCCCAGACCCTCAGACCTCGAGGTCTTGCTAATCCATACACAAACACCATGGAACCAAGCATTTCCCCTGCAGCTCTCCCTCCTGACGCTCATTTAGAGCTGGCAGCTCTCATGCCTGTACCAGCTCCCTCCTTCCCACCACCAGAACCTGCATATTCAAAGACTGCTTAAAAAGAAAAAATGAAACGCAGGCTTTGAGCTGCAAAAGCAAGGAGCTGAACAAATCTTAGTAAATCAGGAGCAGCCTGCCTGTGTTAGACAGCATCTTCCAGCCTCCACCTTCCCGCATTCTTTCCCTTCCTCCTAAACAAACAGAACAGCTTGTATTCAGCATCTGAACGGCAAGTTGCTGTAGAAAGTTTGCTTTAATATTTATACGTTCAGCACTGCTGCATGCTCTGAGCTCCATCAAAGCCTTTATTATAAGAGCACTGAAAAAAGTGAGGGCAGAGAGAAGTTGGCTGACAGGAAGTCCTCCCTCCTGTGCGTGCTCTCTCTCCACATACAAGCAGCAGATTCTTCGCCAGGACCTCTGGGAGGAATCTTTTTAATATTGATAAACCCCTGACACACCTGTAACAAGAGCAGGCGGGAACACTGAGGCTTCCTGCAAGCGAACCCGGGCTCCTCACTGTCCTGGGGAAGAGGGAGGTGCGCGGGGAGCTGCTCCCTCAGATGGAGGGGAATCTGTCCATCGCACTGAGCAAAGGCAGCAGCGAGTGAGGGGATGCGTTGTAGCGGCGGTTCCTTGTGCCAGGGTGAGGCCCTGTGGCAGCTCCACTGTGGTTTGCACACCTGAGCACAGGGGACCAAACCTTGCTGCCCGCTCCTGGCGGGAGATCACCCACCACGGCAGGGCCGGGCTCACTGTCCCAGGAGAAGGGGTCAGCGCATAACTCACGCAGGGACTGCCCAGTGCCTCTGATGACACAGCCCTTTGATTGTCCCACTGAGATCCCTCAGACAAAACCCGGCCAGAAATTCCTCCAATCCCATCCAAGAGCTCAGTGTTTTTCCTTCTGAGGAGTTCTGCTTCCTAAGCAAACCCTGATGCCTCCCAGGGCAGCCTGTGCACTGGGCTACCAACAGCTGCTGATGAGGATGTGAAGAACCAGACAAAACCCCAGAAACAAGCCTAAACCCCACCCCCCACCCCGGTGGTTTTAGGTCTTTACTTTTTTATTTAAAATTCCACCACTTTGGTGAGAGGGAAAAAATAAAAAATCAAACGTAAGCTTCCCATGCCAGCAGTTAAACAGAGCTCACACTGCTGTAGCTACACAAAGCAAAAGGACCCAAGATTGGTTTCTGCTTCATTAGACAAAATACAATGGTTACAGAACAGTAAAAATCAATAGGGAAATATTGAAGCTCGTAATGGATATTGGAAGCTGCAAAGCCTGCACACACTGAGGCACCACAGGCCAAATTTAGTAGGTGTCCTCAGAACGCACCTACCCTTTCTTTTTGATTACCTGTACTCACAGGTTTAGTTTGTAACTTTCCAAAGACATCCTGGCTCCCAGCTCCCTGCTGTGCCCATTCCCTGAGAGCAGACTGGCCCTGGCATCGCCTGCCTGTGCACCCCAGTGCCCGCAGGGCTCCGACAGCCGCTCCCAAGGGCAGCGGCTACCAAAGGCCGGTCTCTCCCAGTCAAGGAACAGCTTTCCCATTCCATGCCTGGAAACGCTATTTAGAGCAGTCTCTGCCTCTCGCCATTCCCAATGAGACAGGTGGAGACCAAGAATTTCCCCAAGACACCAAAACCAGAGCCTGGCACAAAGAGCAGCTCCCATCCCCAGAACATCCCAGCAGCCAAGGCACATGCTGGCAGTCATTGCCTTCTGTCTGGTAGGATAAACTTCCTGTCCTGTTGCCAGTAATGCTTGATCTTCAGGAAAGGGAACTGTGGGAGGACCAGTCAGGCTGCAGAGCTGCACCTGATGAGCCTCCATTACTCCCTGCCCACTCCTCCCCTGAAAGCACGACCATAAGGAAAGAGCCTTGCTTGCTCACTTGCATCATAAGTAATTCGGAGCAACCCCAAGGGACCCATCAGCTGTCAGGTTGCCAGAGAAACATGGAGAATATGTAGGCCATAAAAATCAAACTAAAAACCAAGCGCCTAATTAGTATGCAAAAACAGAAAATAAAAACTGAACAAGAGCAAAACACTGAGTGAAAAGTAAAAATAACCCAGTCCTCATCTGTCCTGAGAGCAGGTCGGGAAGCAGCCTGGAAACACTCCAGCCAAGGCTCCTGACCTCTCTGTCATTTGGGATGGAGACTCCTACAGCTCAGGCTCCAGCTACGCTGTGAAACCCCGCTCTGGCACCCGCCCCAGCAGCGCTGCAAGGCTTCTGCAGCCAAACTGCTCCCACCCCATGCTGTGCCCAGGGCCCCAGCCCTTGGCAGAGGCTGGTGCTTCTCTGTGATGCCACTCATGTCAAACGCTGGGGACTCTGCACTGACAACATCTTTGGACACAGGCGTATGCATGGGAGAACTGGAATTCCAGCAGCACAGCTGGCAGGTGAGTCCCGTGCTGCTCCCATCCAGCAGGAGCCATCTGGGCCCCCAGTTCCATTGTCTCACAAGGGCCCAACAACAACTTTCAGGTCACTGCTGGCTGTGGTGGCACAAATCTCTAAAACCGACAGGTAAGAGCTGAAGGGGACGCCCCAACGCTGCACCCATCACCCGGGTCATTAACACAGGGACAGGGCAGGGAGGGCGCTGGGCATTCCCAGCCCCTGCACAACCCACAGCTGGCGAGGCATGAGGAACCCCTGACCAAGCTCCGCGCTGCACGGCGCTGTCTGTGAAAGGGAGAACGGGAGGAAATGTCAACGCCGCTGCCCTCCGGTTCAGCTCACGTAAATCAACAACCAGAGACACAGCCTGAGGTGTGTGAACACAGCGGGGTGGGTGGAAAACCCCCTCATCACCTGTGGCCCAGGTAAAGTGTGGGAATCTGCTTGTGGATGTGAGCCATAGCCTAAGCTGGAAACGGACGGTTTGGAGGCAGGAATTGTCAAGTATCACAATTAAAAGCAGCAGAGATCCTGCTCGCTCCCCTCTGCTCAGCAGCAGGCAAGGGCTCGCACGTGCTGGCAAAGGACAAAGGCCAGAGAGACTGCCTACAGCTGCAGGGAATCTCACACTGTCACGAAACCACTCTTAATTTCAGCACTCCAGCCATCCTTCTGATCCCCTTCCAGCTTATGGGTAGGGAGAAAAATGACAAGATCTGCAAGAAAAAACGCTGCCTGTACCTGTCAGTGCTGGGGGTGGGCAGAGAGAAAAGGCCAGGAGCACATCACTGTTATTCCCAAAGAAAGGACAGCCACCAAACCCTGCAGCTCAGCACACCCAGAAGTGCTGCCAACCCTTCTCTCTCTCCAGAGAAGAGAGAGACTCCTCACCCCTCACTGAAAACACCACAGCTCCTCGGGAGCTCTCACACCCCACACAGCCAGATGCTAAATGCGGAGGCACCTCCTGCAGGTGGCAGATTCCCTGCTCCCTGGCTGAGCCTCACAGGGTGGAGTGGGGTGGGGAAAGAATCCAAGTCCTTTCCCTTCTTGCCCTGTTCTGCTGAGGCTGCTGCTGGGATGGGCTACGGATGGGAGCCACTGCTCCAGCAAGCGCTGCTCCATCCAACATCAGCACTAGAAATAACGAGCAGCACTTTAGAAATGGGATGGCGAATCACAACAGCCTCGTGTTAAAGCTACAGAGGATACTTTAACGCTCTAATCCATATTAATCTGACACTAAGAACAAGACAAATACAGCACAGATACTAACGTGATGCAGATGGTGAAGTGCAGGGCCATGTTAATGAAAGAGACTCCCCTGCTCTTCCCCTCTAGCACACGTATACACTTCCCTTAAATATTTACTCTGGCGTCGCTGTCAGCAGCGAGTTCAGGCGGGTCTCTCACTGATGGCATCAAGAGCAGTGCTGTTCCGTGACAGCAGGCAACAGCCAGTGTCCTGACGCCGGGGTAAAGCACGTCTCCAGCCCTGCCCACATCTCACAACTTTCCTCAGCCACTGCCTGGAGACGCTCATGAAGTCAAGGAGAATTACATGGGAAGGAATAGCTCAGCTCACCCTTCAGGATGTGTCGAACAATTTTAATGGAGCTGCCTCTCATGTTCAGAATTTGATGGACTCTCTGACGAATCTGGTGGGGGACAGGGAAGAGAAGAAAGTGATCTTCAGCACAACACAAAACCACGCACAGCCCCACTGCTTTCCACTTTGAGGGAAGAGCAGAAACCCTGAGTACCACAGCGCGGCCTCACTGCTCTGTGGTCCCAAAGCACCCACTCAGGAGGGCTTGCAGCACAGGCACATGTAACCACAGAACCTATTCCCAAACACCAACACAGTCACCTCAGCAGAGAAGCAGTATTTTGCACGGATCAAGAAAGGTCACCTGCTGAGTCTGTGTCCTTGTGAGACCTGAGAGAACAGCCCTTCCCACCACTCTCTTAGTAGTGGCATAAACAGGGCCTTTGCCTTTCAAACCATGATCTCCCTCATGGCTGGATATGAATTTGGGGACAATGACCAGCTTTGCACCCACTACTGCCCTCCTGATTGCTATAAGCCAATGATGATGTATGAAAGGTGCAACAAGCAGGAGATTTCCTTCAAAAAGGAAAAATCAAGAGAAGATTACTCAGCGAGGCGGTGTTTGCAGGATTTAGCCTTGTTTGTACCGGGGATGGGAGCACAGCCGATCTGCCAGCCCCGCATGCAGCCCTACCTGGGGAACGTTGGCATTGCAGATCTCTGCCATGATGTAACAGATGAGCTGTAGAACAAAGAGACCGGCATCCAGGCGACGGAAATAGAATTCGTATTCCATGTAATCGTCGATTATCTCTCCCCGTCGCACCATGTCCTGTAAAGCAGCACAAAGAGAAGGTGTGGTGGCTGCTCTCCATTAGCAGGGCAAAACGATAGTGATTTGTGGTTTCTTAAGGAACACTTTGTTCCCCAAGACATTAACTCCCATTTATTTCTCACCAGAGAAGTACTTTTAATAATTCATTTTGATTCACAAACCATTGCATTCAGCTTTGAAAGAGACTCAGCTTTTGCTGGTTGTGAAGTGTGTCAGTCTGCACATTAAAATTGTAATTTAAACATACAAATTGCACTTTGAAATCGAGCAATTAGAGGCTCTAGATACAGAACACACCAGTCTGTCTATTATCAATAAGTTCTTTGTCAGAACAACACCCTGTGCTGTTACCGGGCATCCAAAGCTGCTGTGCCAAACATAGCTCCAGCAGACTCATCAGCCCTACCAGGCTTCCACCATCATTATAGACCAAGGAACGACAAAACACGTTGAAAAAATCTGCACCAGCCCAAGTGCACCGTGCCCAGCCCTGCTTTTCCTGCTCCGTTGGCTGGGAACACTGATGGTACCAACCCCAGCCGGGCTCCATCAGCACTGGCCTCTGCCGGGATGCTGACAGCCCGTTCCCCCTCCACACGCGCTGTGTTTCCCCAGCAAGAGCTGCCCAAACGGAGGCCGAGGCAGAAGGGAAGAGGCCATTCCACTCGTCTTGTTCAGACCCAGCAGGTTCTTCCAGGCCCTGGTGACAGCAGCGCTAAGCTCGGAGCAGCATTCCCCAGCAGACAGTGCCCCTGTGGACCAGCAGGCCAAAACTCCTGATGTCACATGTGACCTTTTGCGTTTTGGGGGTTGTTTTGTGGTTTTGTTCTTAAATGAAGGAAGCAGCTTGTCAGAGCCCGCCAGCGCCGCAGCCCGTGTGATTTATTGCGCAGCCGCTGGCAGGTGGGCACACACCAGCGGAGCAATATTTTCTCATTAGAGCCATCGCCGCCAGAGCGCAGGACCTGCAACGGCTTCCTCGGGGCACACACGCTCCAGGCAAACACACGCAAGGTCACCATCACCAAAGCTGATTCAGGCAACTTAAATTCTCCTCCTTTGTCAAGCCAAGTCCTCACACCTTGTGTCCTTTAGGCACAAGAAGGGAAACTGACCCTGCGGGCTTCTCCCTGAGAGTGTGATGGGCACTCACCATACAGAAAGGACACAAAGTGACTTAGTGGCACCGCTGTTCCCCACCGCCTCCCGAAAGCAAGAGGAAAGCACAGGCAATAAAAGATTTTTCCTAGCAATCCAGCTTGTCAGGAAAAGAATAAGTGAAGTTTAAAAACCAGTGCCTCGTTACCGATGCCATGAAGCCAAGTGCTCTGGCTGCGCTCCAGGCTGCTTCAGCATCAGACCCTGCCGACTCCGGCATTCACACAGCTGTAATTTACCTTGGGGCCACAAACCCTGGGCACAGGCGCAGCTGGGCAGAGCTTCCCCGCAAGCTCTTGCCAGTGAAAAGGAAAATGCAATTTTGTGCAAGGAGTGGCTTTCCTCAACTTACACCCACGCCAGACTGCATGAACCTTATCAAATCTGCTCTCTAAAGTGAAGCAGTGTCAGCCAGCAACATGGAACAGTGAATGAACTATCCCAAAACTCCAGTCCTGAGAGACAACCAGGCACTCATCCCAAAGCAACCGCTCACCCTTCTCACTGTACATGGGCTGCTGGCTGCTCTTCCCAGCAATGCTCAATTCTGAACAGATAAACACCAGCAGGCCAGGATTTGGAGTCTCCGGAGCAGGAAACCCAGACCGTGTCTATTCTGTATTCCAATCCAAGCACAGTGATCACCAGAGCCGAATCCAGGCAGCTGCTGCCTTGATTACATTGAGAAGGCAGCAGCTGTAACAGCCCCTCTCGACAGAGAAGCGAGATTATTTGTGCCAGTAAATTAAGCAGATAGGAATTAGAAGACAAGTACAGTTTTAAGGTGCCTTTTCACAGTCTTCTTTTTCCCTTTAAAGCCACACTACCCTTTCGATGCTAATCTGCCCCCAGTTCAGCACCAAACAGCCACCTTCCCACTTTGTCTCTCTTTCAAAGCTGTCAAGTCGCTAACCTCCAAATGAGCACCCAGATGCCATTTCTAATCTGCCAACAATATGTACTGAGATGCCCCTTGCTGATGGGAGAAGACAGCAATAAGATGGGCTTCTGTGAAGCTAAAATGAGCTTCTCTCACACTAATGAGGCAGGACTGACAGGCCTCGAGGTGTCAGTGGCTCGAAATCTAAAGATACAATGGATCTGCCAGTGCTACACAAAAGATCCATCTGCTGCACACAGCCCCTGGAGAAGGGCCCAAAAGATTCTCTGGATCCTCCTCCTTCCTTTGCTCCCATTCCCCGCTCCAGACGCAGCAAGGCTGGGCCCAGAAGGGATGGGTGCTGAACGAGAGCAATGAACTCTGTCAGGATCAGGGGTTTCCTTCCTCATCGGGTGCAATAGTGAGGCCAGTCCGGGTCATTGGAGATGGGAAGGCTCTGACTGGCCATGCACAGCAGCAACCATCACACCTTGCCTCCTGCCCCAAGCACAGCCTCTGCCCCTCACTGCTGTCCATCTGTGCTACTGCAAAGGGGTAAGTGATGCAAAAGCCCAGGAGGTGCTCTCAGACCACAGGCAGCCAAACTCAAGGTCACGGCCAAACCCTTGGCCAAAAGGACAGGCAGGGGCCAGAGGCTGACACTCGCAAAGGAAAAGAGCAAGCAGAAGCCTCGGGTGCAGTCAGAAGAAGGCCTGCCCAGGAACATTGGCTTCCTGCTCACAGCTGCGACAGCGATTTCCCCAGGAGCCCCTTGCCCAGGTGGAGGCTGCAAAGCACAATATCTCAGCAGACTGACCACCACTCTCCCTGCAACACAGAGCGGCTCAGACAGAGCCCTCGTCGGACCCTGGACTCTGCTGCAGCCTGAGAGCAGCGAGACATCCCAGTCACATCAAGGTGATCACGCAGCTCTCAGAAACACACAAAAAAATCATCAGAGCCCTCTGCTGTGGGAAGGAATTCCTTCATTTCTGCCTTACAAGCAGAAACACGCTTGAATTTGTGCAAATTCAGCCACCATTCTGCCAGAGATGAAAAGTTCCTCGGGATTGCAAAAAGCAGACATCACTTCCCAAACAGGAGACACAAAGCAGCGGCTCTGGCAAAGTGGGAGCTCAGCTCCAGCAGAAGGAAAGGGGAACCACGTTAGGGCAGTTATCTAGAAGACTCACCAGCCTCTGCAAGAACATTTAACGCTCACCCCAGCTGGCTGGTTGTTTGCTGGAAAAGCTCACCCTACAGACAGCAGGAATTCAGCCACGCTCCATAACGTCCTCGCACAGTTGTGCTCTTTCCGCTCGCACTAATGCAGCCCGGCCAGGTTGCTGTGCCCAGCCCTCAGCACCACTGCAGGCAATTTGCTCTGTCTAAACTGAACTGAAATACTGGGCTTATACAGGTTCCTGTTCCTGTTATCCCAGTCTACAGAGCTGGCTCTCACCCTACGAGTTCCAATGCTCCCTTTCAAGGGTGGAATGACTTAACTGTTGCACAATTAGCATGTAATTTGTAAGTCATTACAGCGTAAAGTGTCTGGTGAGAATATTTTATGGAACAAACCTGCTGAGCATAATTTTCTGTGGAAGTATAAAAATATTAAACCATCTCCTGTCTTTTTCCATCTTTAGAGATCACTAAGGCTATTGCTGCTACTTGTAATTAGACCCCATTTCAGAGGGAGTTAAAAGCCATAGGATTTTCCACCATTTCCTACAGAAAGAATTAAAGAATTTGAGAGAGGGATCAGATATTGCCTGGGTTTCATTAACTAAAGACCCCAAGAAAAGTGCTAAGACAGGGAGACAAATGATCCCATGGACTTTGCTCTGGGTTTCACAGGGTAATCAGGGTATAATCACTAAGTTATCAACTCTGATCACTTCTGGATAGGTTCCAGAGAAGCAAAGAAGCAGGTAACACTGCAGGGGACCTCATACCATTTCACTGCCCAGATTAAAGGTGCTGGTTCATTGCAACTGTTCCTCCTCAGACAAAGCTGCTTCTCGAATTCCTCCCTCCCTTCCACCCTCAGCCACTCCCACACCTTCGCTGCCCCAGGCTGAAGAGCTGAGCTAGAAATCAGATCACTAAAATAAGCCAAGCTAAGAAAAAGGAAGAGAACTGCAAGAGCAGGAGCTGTTTCTGCCAGCTGCTCAACTAAAGATAAACGTCAGGTAGGATGCACACAGTCATTCCTTGTATAATCGGGTTTAGCTTCTTGTAATGCGAGACTTACACCAGGATACTCTGTCCGTCAGGCTCAGATCTCGCTCTCAGCAGCAGAGCCTGAACCTGCAAAATCTCATCAGGTATCATTTCTCTAGGGCGAGGGGAAAGGTGAGGATCTGTACACCAGATTGTTGTGGGGTACCGTGTCCTCTGCTGCAAAAGGAAGGTCAAAAGCCCCCAAGTGATGCAGCACAGCTTCAAAGGACCAAGTGTTCACACCATCCACTTCAATGATTCATGTGCCACAACCAGAAACATTAAAGCGCTCCATAAATCCTGTCACAGCCAGACAATGCTGTGATTTGACGGACAGAATGATGGCTGTGGCCTGCTCCTGCAGGGGAAAACGTCTGAGCCACTTCAGATCCCAAGACAAGAGTGTCCCACAGACTACTGAAGACACAACAAAACAAAGCAAATGATAATTCCAAGAGTGTTCCAAGCTAGGCACGAACCTCACCATCGTATTCCATACATGTTGTGCCCAATATACTGCACGAGATGTTTCTGCCAAATTGTACTATTAGCTCTGATCGGAGTGCAGAACTGAGATCTGTTTATCGCAGCCACCCCAGCCTACACAGCGGCCATCTGGATACAGAAGAAAAACCTGAGATTCTTTGGTTTCTTTTTTCTTGTCAGCAGACACAAATGGGTTGCTATCATTACTTAAAGAGCTTCTACACAAGCTTCTTCACACTCAAATTCCCTTCTCCCCTGCTTTGTGCTGGCTGTTTGCTACAGGTGTTAACACTCGCAGGCTGCTCCAGGATCTTTGCGGATAAAGGGCACTTGCCCAGCCCTGCCCATTATGGTTCCAGGCTCTGTACAGCAGCTGCTGACACAGCGCAGCCAGAAAAATCCATCCTGGGTCTGGACTTCCACACCCCAACACTGAAATGTAAAGAATAAAGAACTCCTTGCTCTGTTCTGAGGAGGAGGAATGGAGTGCAGAGGGAGAGCAGGAGAGGGGAAAGGCTGTTTTCCTGCAGGCCACCGTTCATTTGCGCAGCTGCAGCTGTCCATATGGAGCCTGAATGCTGGCAGCAAAGCAATGCCACTCAGCACTCACCCCGTGCCTTTCTGGGCCACAGCACCACTGCTGAGCTCCGATGCCCTCGGAATGTTTGCCAGGGCCCAGGGAAGCAGCCCTGGCCGTGGGCAGACAGCTGTTTGTCAGCGCCTGGCGGGGGGCTGCAGCCCGTGGCACACAGAGCTCACCCGTGTGCCGGGACGGCGGCTGCAGTCATTACTCTCCGTCACTGCTAATCAATCTCACACCCTCTTCAGTGCTGATACAGATAATCTTGTGGGAACCTGGCCAAGCTGGCTAACAGCTCTGCAAGCTGCTTCCTGACTCCAACAGCTCGTTCCCTTTCAGAAAGCGTGTTCCAGCCTCAGTTCCAACAAAGTACTCTGTGGTACCAAGGCTCATGTCGTTCAAAACGATTCGCTGCTGGTGTGCAGGGAGCACGCCAGCCTTTGGCAGCAGCCTCATCGAACTAATCAAAATAGACACTTTCTCACAGCTGATCAGAACTCGAAAGACCAGGGTAGGAGGCCTTGCACATTAGCCTGTAATTGTCTCTCTGCATTTCACTTACTCTCCATCTGCCAAACCGAGCAAGATTTCAGCCAAGGAAAAGTGAAGGCAAATTGAAGCACGGATTGAGGCCCTCCTAATAAAACTCACTCCAAGGAAAGACCAGACACACTTGCTGTAAGGCAGTTCTCAGCCCACTTTAACTGGGGTTAACTGGAACCTGGAGAGTGAGGCAGCAAGAACTAAGGTGCAAGAGCACAGGTACAAGAGCGCGGCTCAGAGGAGCGACTTGGCTGAGCCACAAGCTGTGTGCAGATGATGTGCCAGAGCAGAGGTGTCACAGACATGAGTGGCAAAATTCAAGCAATACATACGTGTTTCTCTCCATCAATCTTCTTATCAGCTGCCTGCATTGCATCCAGGTACTTAAAATACAGTTCCATCAGCCTATCAACCTGCAAGGGCAGAAGAGAGAGACCTCAGCAAGAAGAAAGAACAATGCAATCATCTTTAAACCTTTATGCTATGTTGTTTTTCTCCTAGCTGCAGCCTTCCCAAAGTAACAGGCAACCCTGCCTCTCACGGGAAGGAATGCTTTATGGAAGGATGGCACAGGTGTTGGTTGGCTGAGCACACTCAGTCTGCAGGCATCTGAACTCAAACCCGTGGTCTCAGCAGATAAAACGCTGCAGACAGACACGTGTCCCTCCTGTGCCAGGTCTCTCCAGAACTGGGAGCAGTTTCTTCCACAGGCCCTTCTGCCTGTGTTGGATGCAGCCAAGCTTGTGCCAAATGTATTGGGCATGGCACGGCTCTCCTGTTCACCTCTGAATTGCATTAGGCACCTGAAAGCCTATCCAGTAACGGGAAATTCTCTGCAGTTGGTAGAACAGGTTATGAAAAACACCTTTCAGACACACTAATAAGGAATGCTAAGGAACCAGTATTTCCTCAGGGGTGGAATTCACAAATCCCTTGGGAATGACTGGCTTGCAGGAGCTGCTGTCTCTGTTCCACAGCTGCCTGAGTTATCCACACCATGTAAATATTTTGGAAAGCATTTCCCAGAGTAAACAGCACTGAAGTGACACATACTAGCAAAGGACTGGGGAAGGTTAAGCGTGCACTACAGCAATTCCTGAGCTCTCTGGCACCTTTCTGCAGTGCCCTGGTCTCACAAAGGCAGAACACGTTATCTGACCAGGCTCCAGCAGAGATATAGCCCAGGACCTAGACTCAGTGCTCCCATGTGCGAGAGCACCAGAAAACAAGAGCACAGCTGATGTCTGAGGCCAGGCACTAAAGGCATCTCCCGTTCTCCAGTTTGTAGATAACACCACAAATGAGAGAGCGGTGGGAGGTACAACAGCGGCTTTTCAGTGACTTTGCAAATGCACACAGGCACCCTGCCCTCAGCCAGCACCCTCCTGGGGCTGCAGACACAGGCTCAGCACTCACCTTCTCACTGTCGTTCTCTGTGAATTTATTCAGTAACCGTGTCCTTTGCTGCCCTCTCAGGTTTCGCAGAAGGGAGGCCAGGATGGAACAGACATGTTCTGGCGATATAAAACGAAAATTGCATGCTGAGAACAGGAGCTCATTTTCTCTGTAACATGCAGTTAAATTTACTACTAGCAGTCCTGTTTGTGGCCACTGATAAGTGGAACCCCAGTTCCTCCCATCACCGGTGAGTGGTGGTGAGAGCAGCAAGCACAGGCAGCCCCTTGCCCGCTCCAGCCCAGCCAGCGAGGGCTCCTCGGGCTCTGCTGTGCTCAGATCCTGCTCTTCCTTGGTGACCTGAAAAAAGCGCTTTATGTAAAGCAGAACCTCTGCTCAGTGTTCCTCCCCAGGCTGCACGCCCGCCCAGCCCCATGCACTGGCACCCTCGGTCGCAGCCAGAGGCTCAGCGTGCTCCTCCCGTGGGGCGAGAGCAGCCCTGGCTGAAGGCAGCACCCTCGCTCCAAGGACCCAAGCAGGGAACGGTCAAAGAAACAGGAGAGCTTCAGAAAGGGGTAATTGAGCTGCGTGCAGCTTCTGCAGAGACTGAGCTGGCATCACTGAGAGGAAGAAATCCTCAAACAAACAACTTTTATTTGCAAACTCCCATGGATTGACTACAAATGGGGCTCAGCAACCCAGACAGGGTCACACAGGTGTGTTCTGTGCACTGGGGTCAGACTGCACAGCACAAACCTTGGAGCCAGGTAAAAGTCACCAATGCAAGCACACGCAAGACAACATCAGCTTTGCTCTGAAGGTGACTGAACTCAGCACCCTGAACCCGGAGCAGCGCTGGTCTCCGGGGAGGAACCCACCCATCCTGGGAGGGAGCGCGAGGTGAGGGAAGTACCCAGGGAAGGTACCCACCTTCCTTTGCTTGGGACAGGGGAGTAGAGCAGCCACACAGCGCTCTCCTCTGCACCCTGATACCACTCCTGCACAGACACAGGAGATGCAGGGATGGAAATCCTTTGCAAAACGTGTGCCAGCACCAGGACCAAGGCTGGCAGCATCACAGAGTAGATGGCTTTAATGTGGGGGGAAAAAAACAAGCACAAAGGCGCAAAGGAAATGAGAGTTTCTCTCCCTTGCCAGATCATTTGGTATCGCTGCCTGCCCACAGGTCTGCACTGAGCACAGACCCTATGCTTTAGCTCTCCCAGTATATCCAACACTTCTCCACAACGCCCTGACTTTAATCTTGCTCACTGAGACACAGGAACAGTAACAGCCATAGCCATTTCCTCATCCACAGCGGAGGGGAGAGGAGAAGGGGTGTCAAGATCTGTTACTCCCAGAGAGGAAAATGCAACGTGCAGAAGAAAGGGATCATCCTCTTACAGCCATCAAACCCTTTTAGCATGCGTTTCCACGGTGCTACCTCGCCTGGAGCCAGGAGAGGCCGTGATGGATCGCACTGTGCACAAAGAGCAGGCAGTGACACCGACGTGTGTGCAGGAGCCTCTGCGCTGGCGCACGCTGCTGCCCAGGGCAGCAACGGCCCTCCTGCAGCAAGGACTATCTGCATGCACACAGGGCAGGCAGCACGAGAGGCTCCCTTAACCCACCCCTTTCATTAGCTGCTTATAAATGTAGCTTCCCTAGAACAGATTTCTGCCCGAGGTGGTGTCAATTTTTCATGTGCCAAAGAGCCCAGGAGAGCAGCTGGCAGGAGGAGCAGGGAGATAACAGGTTTATCGGGTGGCCAGCCCCGCGCCGCTGCTCTGTCACTCCAACAGGATAACACAGGATGAAGGATGGCTCCGGGTACGTCAGGGCATGCTCTCACTGCACAGAAACAGTCACTGCACAAAAAGCGACACCAAATTAAGTGTCTGCATTTAAAAATGCTGGAAGAGCCTCCGAAGTCCTCGCAAATGCCCATTTCCTTACAGTGGGAAAAAAAAAACAGGACAAAAATGAAGACTTTTATTTTAATTCATGCCAACAGATGCTCTGCTGTCTGAGGAAAAAGCTAGCATTCTGTATTTCACACTATTTTTTCCCAAACTTGCTTTTTTTGGAAGCATTTAAGAGTGTTGACACAGTATTTCAGTAGCGATATTCTCACCATGATCTATCTCCACTGCTTTTTGCCTTCTTCTTCAGCAGGCAATGTCTCTTGCCATCATTTCTGCTTTGCTGCTCATATGCAGACATTTATACCTTTCATCAATAAAATCTTTAAATCTACTGAGCAGGCTGAAGGAGCTGACACAGGTTTTTTAAGAACAAGGTTATTCTTTCAACACATAACTCCGGAAAATCCAGGAATATCTGGTTGCCTGGCCATAATGTTCAAAAAATATGGTACAGAAACATTTCTGGACCATTTACACCTTTTGCTTGATCAGCTTTCCGGAAAAAAAATCACTACCATGGTCTTTACCACCCCTAAAAATCACAGCTATCCTGTAATGCAACTCCTGACCCAATAATCACCAACATCCTTGTGCACAGACACCAGCAGGAATTGCAGCAGACCCTGGGGTAAGAGCAATGCTCGGGATAAGCAGCTGAATCCGTTATTCGATGAACTAAACCGGCAATTAAAGTAATCAGAATTGAGAGGTGTTAATCAGGGAGTAATCATAGAATTGTGCAATGGTTTGGTCTGGAAGGGACCTCAAAGACCATCCAGTCCCACCCCTCTGCCATGGGCAGGGACACCTCCCACTAGGTCAGGGGGCTCAAAGCCCCATCCAGCCTGGCCTTGAACACCTGCAGGGACAGGGCAGTGACAGCTTCTGAGGGCAACCTGGGCCAGGGCCTCCTCACCCTCATAGGAAAACATTTCTTCATAAGATCTCCTCTCAATCTCCCCTCCTTCAGCTGAAAACCCTTCCCCTTTGTCAAGTTCCTGCACTCCTTGATCAAAAGTGATGGTTTCTCCTCATTTCCCCACAAGACCGCACCAATATCTCTCAGATGCAGACTTCTAACAGTCCACAATCACAGTACTTGCTCTGGGTTGGATCCTTGTAAAACAATGTGAGCTGGAGCTGTTCTGCATCCTCAGAACATGAACGTAGCCACTGCCCAGCTCTGGTCTGGCTGACAGAGTCACAACCTGCACTTGGTCACAGGCAGCGTCACGGACAGTCGGCCTGCTCAGAGTTTTTTGGGAACTTGCAGATCATCAGGCCAACGCTCAGCTGAGCCCACAGCACCTGCACAAAGTGAGTCACTGCCATGAGGCTGAGAGACAAGGCCAGGGGCAGAACCTGCTGCCTGGCCCCTGTTTGGAAAAACCTGTGTTTCCTTTGATCAGCAGACATCAACAGGAGCCATTCTCAGCATTAAAGGTTCCTTAAAGGAACAGCAGTTCCCAGCTAGCAGCTAGGATGCATCAGGAACAACTCTTTTTCATATAACTGTCCTAAAACCTCACAAATTCAAAGGTATGGGAAGACAGAGGCTTCTCTCTCAGCAGAGAACCCTGTTCGCTGCTGTGTGGGCTGGTTCACCTGCACGTACCCGCTCAGCTCTGTACCAGCCACATCCCTGCTTCCGCGCAGGTCCCACCACACACGCTCACCCAGTGGCACCAGAGCCCTGCTCAGACCAGGACCACGTTGGGCTCCTGGGAGCCTTTCCTCTCCAGACAGGCAAGAAGGCTGCAGAATGCAAGCAGTGTTTAAAACACCCTAATTAGATCGATCTTGACTTCAGCTGCATCGTGTTGGAATACAGATTAATCTATTCCAGGGCTGGCACTGGCAGCTGCAACAGCAGGAGGTCCTGTCAAATCAAGCTGTAACACTACAGTCCTTTGCCTTTAGCATTCCCCCCTCTTTCTTCCACATCTCATTGTAAGGGACATCGGCCTGGCAGTGGAGGAAGCTCAAGCACCCTGCAACACGGTCACAGAGTTGGTAAGCATCCCCAGGACAGGGGCTGGCGCGTGGTGCCAGATGCAGGGTGACAAGGCAGGGTCATGCGGGCGAGCCCAGCAGAATCCATCCAGGAGCATCCTGTCCTGTATAGAACGCTGCAGAAAAGGTGTAATTTCTAACTTGGAGCAGGAAAGTACCAGGAAAAACACCCACTTCTTTCACAAACTTCTTTCCTTCCCATGTACGGAACCCTGCAGCTTCACGGCTGCATGCTGGGTAGCCCCGAGGAAGCCGCTGGCATGTCCCAAGGAGCAGCAACTCCCCAGCTGTGGCAGGGAGGACACTCATAGCAAGGACAAGCAGGCAGCACTCGCTCCACAGCGTTTTTGGTTTATTACAGGATACAGCTGGAACCAGTGACACGCTATTCCCGTGCCAGAGCACCCAATAAGCTCACCTGGTTTCTTGTGCATCCATACTCTGTGTTTCTAAAGAGTAACACGCTGAAGCATCCGTTGGGATGCCAACGTTGGGATCCGTTGCCAAGAAAAATCCTAAGTTCTTGAGAAGATCAAGAGCCTGTAAGAGTCAAACAAGCTCCCCACACACCCCTGGTGAGCTGGAGTACAGGCACCATGCTGAACACAAACCAAAACTCTTTCTGTTGGCTGAGAAAGATTATTTTTGTGATGTTCTCGTAACAGAGAACGCAAACTTTAATCGGGATTAACTTAACTCTGCACTCAGCATCATGGCTCACACAGATAACAGATTCCTGCTGCCTTCCAGAGCATCGGTGGTGGAATAACAGAGCAGCACCACAAAGCCCTGTTCAGACACATGGTGCCCTGCCTTGTGCACGTACTTCAGGGACCACCAACAGAAAAATGCCTACCACAGGCTGGCAGAGGGTGCTCAGCCAATAAAGAAACTCCTTCTCCAGCCACTGTCCTGCTGTGCCTTTTCCCTTTCCCTTGCACAGGGAGCTCAGTCCCACAGCAGGCCTTCATTCTGAGGGCTTTGCTGCCTTTCAGCACACATCACAAAGGAGAAGGAGCAGATTTACTCTAGAATGGGGTTTACTCCTACTGTTTAAAGGACTCAGAGCTAGGCATGCATCTTCAGGAAAGGCTTCCTTATTGTTAGAGAGCAAACCAGTAAAACCTGATGGTGCCGGGAATTCTCATTTGGAAATTGGCTGAACTAATTCTCAGGTTATCAGATCAGATATTCCTAAGTGAAGCCGACATCCCAGTCTAGAGAAGACATTTAAATGAAGACGAATTGGACAAACATCTTTTGTAGTTCAATAGACTCCCTGGATGCGCAGAGCCAGACTGGAAATAGCTGTCCACAGAAAGGGCAGGAGAACACACAGCCTGCCAAGCATGTTATGATCACTTCACTGGACTCCAGACCAGAAGGAATTGGTGTTTTCTCCATTTTCATCTCACTGAAACGGCTCAAGAGTCCCCAGTTAGCACCCAACACCTCCACTGACTGCTGCCGCAGGAAACCCAGCATCCAGAGACCTCGCATCCCTGAGGACAGCAAGGACAAGCCAACCCTCCAGGGCACAGACATTTACGAAGCAGCCCCTGCCTTCCAAAGTTCACAACATAGAAGCATTATTTCAAATCTTGCCCTCTGTTTATGCCAGGAACCACTCAGAGCCAAGTTCCTTCTTGCTCCCTGCAGGCACACACGCTTGACCCTGACAGCTCAGCTCCGCCGGAGCCCTGAGCACCCACACTCCCCTCAGGGTGCCCCAGTAGAACACGAGAACCTCGGTAAGAGGGCAGATCCCACAATTTCAGATGTCTAAGGCAGTTCCCATCTCAGACTGACCAAGAGCTTGTTCTTCCCACAAGCTGGCCTTTGCCCTTCCACCCACACTCAGGGAATCAGAGAGTCATCTGGGTGGGAAAAGACATTTTCAATCATCACCACAGCCAGCTGTGTTCTGCTCCCCTACCATATGAGGGGCCACCAGAACACTCTACGGCCAAGCCAGGCTGTATTGTTGTCCCTTGTACGTGGTGCTCAGGTATACTCAATGCCCCTCCAGGTGACACTTCTGGAGGGATCAGAATCCTTAGTCCAGACAGCTACAGGGAGCAGCCAACAACAAGAACAGACACTGAGCGACTAATGGGATTAAATGCATTTCTGCTGGAATCCTGGCCACTAATTCTCCACCTCCTCCAACCTGCCTCCATCCCTCCTTCACTCCACACAGAGCCAAGCGGCATTGAAGGGGGAGGCCAGTAATGCCACCGACAGCCTCGCACACCCCAGCCCAGACACACAACGGCTGCTCTGCTTCACCCAGCCCAGCAGGGTTCTCGCCGGTGTTTTGTCCCCACAGACACAGGAAAACTCTCAGCCATTTCTGCCTTCAGCTGCAAACATTTGTTTTGAGCTGCTTCACTGCCTCAAAGAAAGGGAAATGTCTTCAAATGAAATTTCTCTCACCACCCAACACCCTCAGAAGTGCAGCACGGTCTGTGCAAAGCCAGGGCAGATAACATGCAGTCAGTCAGACACCACCAGGCTCAGATCATCCATAAAGATGGTTAAGAAATTTTCCCTTTCTTTTTTCCCCAATTACACAGTGTTTATAAAGCACAGATTTGTGCAGTTTGGATTAAATTGTTCACAAGCTCCCTAGAGCAAAATAATTTTCAAGCACTGACAGCATTTAAAATGCAGCTAACCAGCACTGGCACCTTTACGCCAGCTTGTAAAGACAGAGAAATACATTACTGAAGTTATTTTTATCAAATTTAATTTGGGTTATAAATTTCCGTAATAAATAAAAGCTCACCAAGTCACACTGAGGTTTTTTTCATCAGGGTATTTATTATTGTGTTGCATTCCGAACATTGTCTTAGAGACAATAAAATAAACACCACTTTATGGACCATCTCCTACGCTCAAAGTGAAATTACTACAAAATAAAGACAAGATATCTTCCTACCACCAGACACACAGGAAAGACTCTGCTCTAAGGATGGTGAAGGGATGCCCAAGGAGCAGCATCTCTGCCACTCCCACACCTACAGCAGCTGGTGCTGACACACTGAAACAGGGCTGTCCTTTGAGAGCTGTGAGCAGGGGTTAGCAGGGTTAGCAGCCCAGCAGGAACGTGGCGTTTCGCAGCACCACTCGAGTGCCTGCCCCCACGCGGTTCCAGCGGCACCGCGGCAGGTGCTCCCCATGCAGCTCCTCAGATCCACAAATACTGACACCTCGACCACAAAGGTGCTCTGGTTAATCCTTCACAGGAGTCTGTTTCTCCATTTGACACACATGCAGACGCTCTCCTGGCAGAAGAGGATCACTAATTAATGTTTAATTACTTTTTTTTTAAAAGAGTTTGAACACAGGATGAACATTTTGCAAGGAAGGATGATGGGAGAAGACTGAGCACCAGCATTCTGTTTGATAAATAAACAAAGAGAGGCAGAGGGAGTCGTGTTCCTGTGCTCCAGACAGCACAGAGGGCATTGCTTCCCCATGCCAGCCCTGCGCCAGTTCCTCTCAAGCCGGCAGGCACCGCAGCCTCTGCCGCGTTCCGGCTCAGCCAGCGGCTCTCCGGAGCCGCCCGCCAGCCGGCATTGCTCCGCACACACGGCAATCGCTGCTCAGCACTTGGGAAAGTCAAAACACATCCTGTGCTGCGCACACACGTCAGGACCGCGGCTGCGAGGGCTCCAGGGGAAACTGCGGAACATCTCCATTAGCTCTCACCATCAGAATTCAGTAACTCACCTGCCCAGCGATGCACAGCAAAGAAAATTGGACTCACTACCACAGAGTTTATTTTAATAAAACTGATTCCTGCGCTCATCCGAACGGCCTCCGTTTCTCCTGAATATTGATGAGACGGAGGCACAACATAGAGGCTGTTTGCATGGACAGCAGATTGGCTTTTATTCCCACCACAGCAATAGCTGGGGACTGACCCCTCCCAAGGCTTTCCAGACTGCTCCCTACACCCCACAGCATCCCAGACCGCACACGGATCTCATTTGCAGGTCAAGACAAAGCAGCTGAGGCAGAGATTAACTCACTTTCCCAAACTGAAAAATTAAGGCAGTGGCACGAGCCCCAGCCCTTCCACTCAGCAGCTCTGTTCCAGTTTCAGCTTCCTCCGCGAGAATTAAATCACCTTATCTTCATACTCAAAACATACCCTAAACCCACCATTGAAGCACGACTGCACACTCCGCAATTTGTTCACCTGAACCCCACAACACACGGCACTGCTTCCTCCTCACCATTACCCATCCAAGACCAGCCACATATGCCGGATGCAGCAGCCAGCGCCGCAGCCTGCGTGCGGATCGTGACGAGGGTCAGCACTGGGCTGCAGGAAAGCCCCATCTGTCCACCACTGCAGGCACACCCCATGGCACTGCCAGTTCCTGCTTCAACCCAGCACCCCCTCAGCCCGGCCGCCTCCGGGGCACAGAGCGTACCCCTGCAGCTACCGCAGCCAGAGCCTGCCTTGCCGTTGGTGCTCTAGAGCAAACGAGCTGGCACCAGCTCACCACAGGCACCACTCTCAGCTGCTCGAATCTGCCCCTCCTCTCCCTCGCTGCCCTCGCCTCAGGAAGCACAGGAACCAGCAGAAGCCACTGAGCCACCCCAGGTTCTCTCAGAGAAAGCCTTGCCGGCACCTCAGCCCCAGACGAAGGAGGCAGCACCTCCTTGCCTTTGCCCTGGATCTAGGAGGGCAGTCCCAGAGCAGGGGACCTGGGTTTAGAGCTCCTGCTTTGTTGCTGCCTCCTTCTGTCTTCCCTTGTTTTGCCACAGGAGTTAAGGTTGTATGTGGGGCATGCTGAGCCCCACTCTCCCCCTTCGGCTTTTGACAACATTCACCCTTGACAGAACCGAGGCCAGCAGTGACAGGCTCAGAACCTCCAATTTCCCTGGCTGCATGCAAAGTTTCTTCCAAGATGTGGTCAGTTATTAAGAAGACAGAGAAGGTACTGTTAAGCAGAGGTAGGAGGGCCTGCCTGCCCCCAGGCTCAGCTTGGCATAAGGCCCTGCAGTAACATTTCACAGCACATTTCTGTTAGAGCAGAGTTTTCCAGAGGAAAAAAAAATAGACAAAGGGGAAAAAAAAATGCAACTTCAAAAGGATGCAGTTTATTTCTGCAGTGCCTGATGTTCATTGAGTTACACTTCAGTGCTCAGAGCCAGGAAAATACTGCTTTTGAGGTGACACTGTAGTTGCCTCATTACTCTTTTCAAAAGAGTTTTGCATCAAAGAGTCGGAGCTTCAAACAACAGCCCCTATAGGAGTGAAATAACTTATTAACGGCACATGAAACGGGATTGCCAGGAACTGCTGACACCAAAACAAGCAGGGCAAGCATTGTTACCCACAGCCAGGCAGCGCTGGGTCCCAAAACCCACAGGAGGGGCTGTGAAGAGGCCGGTGAAGCTCCATGCCCTCCTCAAACAGGGGCTGCTCACTCGCCCTCTGTTCACCCACTCTGTGACAAGAAGGCTCTAGAAGCATGCCTACCTTCGTGTTCTTTTTCAGTTGTTCCAACTTTCTTGATCTTCCTAGGGGATTTCATGAAGAGCGGAAAGATGGTCCGCAGGCCAAGGATGTCCACGAACTTGTGGCAGTTGTCTGTGCCCTCCGGCCCGATCATGGCGTGGTCCAGCACCTTCAGGGCGCTGCTGCGGGAAATCTTCTTCTCTCTGAAAAAGGAAAGCTCAAGTTAAACCTCCCAGGTACGTGAGGGGCTTTGGATCACACAGCTTCAAACACACGGCATGAACAGGGGAATGAATGTCACAAGGAAAAGGTGAACAGTCTGAGCACAAGCTCTATGCAAGACTTTCTTTAGGAAGCCAAAATGTTCCATTGACAAATACTCCTTTCCAAACTGGCTGAGAACATTTGCTATGCTATTTCTTTTTAAATGTCTTTTATTTCTTTTTATTTTCTATTTTTTTATTTCATTTTACATTTTCTGGTTTTATTTTCTTTATTTTCTGTTTTCCAGCGATTAAAGAAGTTTTCATCTTCACCTCACATCACCAGCACAAAGCAATGGGTGAGGCTGGGTTGGGCACCACTAAAATCCCATACATTAACACCTGAGACTCAAATAATATTAGTGTCCCTTGTAGCCTGGGTGCTCCCCATGGGCACAACACCGTTCCGAAGCCCTGCACGCAGCCAGGACGTGGTGCAGCAGCGATTGCTCCCCTCGAGTGAAGGGCAGGAGGGGGCTCAGCACCCCACACCCCTCCACAGGCAGCTCAGAACAAAGTGCTCCTCAAGCCAGACAATATGAGAAATGTTTTCAGGGGAAGTAATTGCATATTGATCAGCATTTAGGAAGGTTGCAACAGAGCTGATCTCAGGAATATTCATTGGGTTGAAGTTCAGGCTTTTAGGGATCAATACCTGCCTGTCTGGCTGGACTGTCGGGAGTTGATTTTATTTGAAATATTTATTCTGCTGGAGGGCAAGCAGTTTATCTTGGTCTCATCTGTGCTTATTGAGGGAACTTTTAGCTGAACTCTAATTCAAAGACAAGCATTGTGAAGATCAGCAAATAAGGAACGGCCTCGGTTTTCCCAGGGAGCTCTGCATCCCAACTTCATTTGCTAACCATCATCTCCTTTTCACACCTTTGCAGCCAAGAGAACTCTTTTGGTACAATTACGCTTTCAAAAAGAAGAGGCTGTTAACATCATTTAGACTTTCCATATGAGCATAACACAGTTTCCAAAACACCAGCATAATCAGGTTATTAGACTTCCTGCAGAAGAGCTGCGCAAAAATGTTTGGTTTAATTAAGCAGAAGATTTAGTAACAAGACAGTCTAAGTTTCCACGGGGTCATTAGGAACAGCAGGACAAGAAAACATAAAGGGATTTTTTAATAATCATGAAAAGCATCCCCTGCCACAGCTCCAGTCGAGCCCCACGGAGCTGCACGGATTTGTCCATTCCCCCTGGTTTTGCTGTACAGGAGCAAGTGCTTTGCTGAGGGCCAAGAGGAGCCCCAAGCAGAGGACAGAGAGGCCCAAGCGCCACGCGCTTCCACCCACTCCCTTCACTGCGCCGGTCTCTGTGCACACACACGCCTTCACTTCAGAACTTTGAAAGCCACACAGCATTCTTCTGATGCGACAGAGAATATTCTTGATGCCTCCCCGGGGAGCCGAGCGGCTGCAACTCCTTCAAACCTTAACACAAACGTGCAGCCAAAGCAATGAGGCTCCTGTCAGCCTGAGCGAGGGGACTGACACCGTAAGACTGTTTTACTCTTTCGGCTCCGTACGGGGAACTGCAGTTCAGTCACCAAGGTGTGGTGGCTGAGCGACTGGGTGGGTGCTGAAAAGGGCTTCCTCACCTAAAAAAAATTGCCCTTAATTGTGTGTGACATTGATAAACGTTCCATTGCTGGCTACTGCCTTGATAAGCCACCTTACTTTTGATGACACTCCATAAACTAAACAAGCCTCCATTGCTGCAGAGATGCAAATCAAGTAGTCATGTACACCCAGGGTCTCATCCTGCCTCAAAACTTCCTGCTTCATTTCTACTGCTACAGGCTCTGCCCTTCTCAAACCAGGCTTCTCCCAGGCCCTAGGCTCATCTCCCATACCCTAGCCCACCAAAGATGCCAAATGCCAGTCCCACAGCTCTGAGAGCGCTCAGTCCATGGCATGGCTGGCTGCGGACACGCATGGGAACGTATCAGCCCCAGCGGGTTCCTTTGGGCTGTTACCACCACCTCCCTGTAAACCAACAGAAGTTCACCCAAAATGACAACTTTTGTTGCTGGTCAGATGGTTTAAGGCTCAGCTTAACAGAAAGCAGCCCTTTTCCTCACTGCCCACAGAAGCCTCTCAAGCACGTTACACGCTCAGCTGAGAGATGCACCACTGCTCCGCAGGTCTGTGTGTGCGACCTTTATCAGCAGCACAGCCAGGCTGGGCACACTGGGCAGCAAGAGGTACAGAATGTTGTGTGCTCCAAGACAGTAATGGAGATTCAATCCTGATATCTTTATTCTCACACAGCTTATCTATCTCACATCACGTCAATAAACTTCCAGCTTTGCGTATTTGTCCTTTCATCCGCACCGGCTGCACTGCAATGATTAACCACCTGCAGAGCTGAAACAGAAACCAACAGCTCACTCCCCCGTCTACAGAGAACACCGGCAGGGGAGAAAAATGCTCTGTCCTGCTTGTGGGCGAGGTGGTCAATCACCACCGAACGGCATTTCCAGCCTTTGCTGTTTATCAAAGGTACCAAGAAGATACAGGCGCTAGATGATCCCCTGCAGCCACATCCCAGCTATCAAGGGTCACAGCCTGCAGTTCCCAAAGCTGCTCTAACAAACTGGGCACCTGAAACAGCTTTAAAGCACAGACGAAGTGAACTCCCAATGATGATACAAGTTAAGAGAATTAAAAGCTAAATAATGCCTTCTGGATATTATACTAGGTAAAAAAAAAAAACACAAACAAACACCAAAACCATGCAGCGTCAGTTCTCAAGCATTTGGCTTTGGCGGCTGGAAAGCTAGAGAACTCCCTTTTCCTCACCAAAGCACCAAGTCCAGCAGAGCTGGAAATCACACCATGACCTGCAAAAGCAAGAAACCCCCATGGCAGCAGCTGCACATGCTCTTCAGAAGAGGAAAAACATGAATCAGCCATAAAAGTGCCACTGTAACACTTTCAGCTCTAGTTTGAGGGCATCTTTAGAAGCTGGAAGTTTCCTTTCTCTGTCCAACCAGCCGCTGTGCCCTCTAAATGATATTTGCCAGAAGGGTAAGCCAGGGCCAGAAGACAGGAGGGAGCTGGTCTGAGGACAAGACCTTGTCAGCTACTAGCTCACATTACTCGCTCTAACAGCCAGGTAAGAATAATTTCAACTTTTCTTCTTAGTTGAACTAGATTAGGAGAGTTCAAAAACCCCAACAAACTCAACACGCTGTCAGCATCGTCCATGCTTATAGACAACAGGAGTGATAGAAGCTTCTAGAAAATACTCCAAGAACTGTTCCTTTTCTTCCCTTGTCACTTTACCAACTCCATTCTGACTGTTCCTAAGCATCAAAAGACTGAGGGCCTGGAAACTGCTGGCAGTGAGGTCATGCTTTGTCCCTCCTAACCCCTCCACAGCTATGGGGGTGGGTGAGGGAAGCATCCAAGGAGGAATTCTCCTTTTGTCAGAATTTTCAAGCTGAGGTCCTGGTACAGAGAATAAGCAGCAGAGTCCACAAAATGAGGAAAAAGCTATTAAAAATCCAAACATCAAGTCCCACCCACATGGCACAAGAGCTCCAAGTAATTAGTTCTGCCAGGCTAGCTTAGCAGCTTAGTATGGGAGGCAGAAGGAGGTTTCCCTCCCGTTCTTAGTTTTTGGAGCTTTTCTTTAATTAGCCTCAAGAAAAGCCAGCATTCCTATTTGAATAATCCACGTTTGGTTATTTATTCAGCTGCCTGCTGCTGTGTGTTACCCAGCCACGCGCTGCAGGAATCCATCACTCCCGGTCGGGGTGAGCTCACCAACCGCCGCAGGCAGTGAGCGCAGCCGGGAAGCCAGACAAAGCCCCACTGCGCCCGCCCTGCAGCCCAGGGGACAATTCAGCACCACGCAAGGGAGCAGGAGTGAAAAGAGAGCAGAGAAGCCCTGTAGAGTCACAGTGTGGCAGAACATCTCACAAGAAGAAATGCCTGCTTTTGCTCCTTCCACAAAACCAATTTTGTATCAATATCCACAAAAATTCACCAGCTTGGAGGATACACAAAACAGCAAGGCTTGAACCAGGGAACAGAAAGAAGAACGCTTTCCTTAGAGACATCCAAAGGCTCTCTCTCATCTCAGAAGGCTTGTTTAAATCCTCAGAAGACTGGTGGCCTGACTAGAATGTCCTCTGTTCTAGGTGCTTGCCAGACCTGCACTGCTCCTAAAGTAGCTGCTGGAGTAACCCCAGTTCTTAGAAAATAAAGCTAAAGACAAAGAGTGGAGCTTCTGTGCCTGAGAAGGTCCAGCTATGTGCAAGGAAAAAACCCAGAAGACAGACAAATATGCCAACACAGAAACTATATAAATGGAAAGATACACATATCAAGCTGGAATATGTGTTGGTGAATCAAAAGCAGATAAGAAAATCCCAAGTCATCTGGTACCTAAGCATGAGATTCATCAGCTGCAGGCCCTCGCCTTTCAGGAAGCGATCGCGATTGGAACTGAGCATCAGGCAGGAGCAAAGGCAGTCAAACAAGTTCTCCATCATCTCCTGTTCTTCTGCTGTACTGGGGTTGTGTCGTTTAAACACCTGCATGACAAAGAAAGTAAAGTCACCCCAAAACGGAGGGCCCAGTTTGATCCACACTGCTCTGGAGAACTTCTATATGTGAACATTTTATATCACAAGCTGTCAGCACCCAAAGTGCATCAGGCAGCAATCGTACAGGGCACTGGCACGTTCTCTCTCCTCACCCTGCTGCCCATGCAGCTGCCTGATTGCAAACCCACAAACGCACTGCAGTGACCGCACAAGGACCAGGCAGGGCCTCCAGCAGGGAGGGCAAGCCTGCCGACTGCGCAGCTCATGGCAGCACGTGGGTGAGCTTGTTACCAGAGACCTCCTGGGCATAACACGTACCAGAGGGGCTGCTCGGCATCACCCTCACCTGCTGGCAGTACCATCTCAAGAAACATAAGGGGGCCAAGAACACATTTACCTTCTGCTCACTCAAATGCAGGCATAACTTCCATGTTCCCCCCACCTGTAAATCAGGGATGGGCCCCACCCACCAGGGATAGCACACCCGTGTGAGTGTCAAAGTTACTCGAGGACTCTGCCACCACCAAACAAAGCACTGCTGCACTTCAGCATCCTCAGGTGGCTGGGAGGGCACTGCAGCCAGAGCCTCTTCCACCCCCTCCCGCCCAGCCACCAGAATCCTGGCCATGGCAAGGGCACATGGGAATTACTCACCGATAACTGCTGAAGCAGTACATCGATCCCATCCAGCTCCCCCAGCAATTCTCTGTTGTCTAGACGGGGGATGGGGGTGGGGGGGGAGGGGAGAAAGAGAGAAAAACGAAGCTAACTGTCAGATTTTACAGCCATCCAACACTGATACATCAGCCAACAAAATCGATATGGCTTGACAGAATACAAAAGCCGCAGAGAAAGAGAGGGTGTGCGTACGTGAGGGTGTACACACGCAGAAGGAAGCTGAAGGCAGAAGAGCCTGCACCCCACCCCAGCAGAACGTGGAGGCACATCTCACCATCACTGTTCTGGAGCAGAATAGCCAGCACCTCGCTGCAGTACAGCTTGTTGGCATCAAAGGGCATCTTGGCCTGTTAGTGAAGAAGGAACAAGAGACTCATCAGGGCACAGCGCTCCATTTCATTTATTTGAAGAACACAATCAAGTCACTGAACATTATAAGCAGCACTTAAATCAAACACAAGAGCAGTAACTTTGCAGGGTGCCTCAGTGGCAGCGACTGTCCCCAATGCAGGGTGACAGGGTGCAGGCAGGGGGCTGTGCGTCCGTGTGTGTGCACCTGTGGTGAAACCCAGCTTGGATCCTTCCAGCTGTCCTATGCAAGCGAGTCTGACAAGTTGGCTCAGCCCTCCCAAGAACAGTCAGCTGTTTGCAACATGGTCTTTCTTCCCTGTGATAAATCTTCCATGATGTTCTGAGAGTGCACAGGCTGATCCCTGTTCTGAACCTCTGCCCCATCACCAAAACCAGAATCTGAGAAAATACATCCCCATGGCATCTCACACGCACTGCCAGCCTCAGGGCAGGGGCAGGACGCGTTCGGCACCGAGGTTTGCAGGCCTTTCACACTGGAGTTCTCTGGCACCAAGCAGGGGAATCCATGTTGTGTTTGTTTTGCTTTCCCATGTCCACAGGTCCTTCAGCTGCCAGAGTAGTGACGAGGCAGCAGCCATCCCTACCTGCCCAGAATAAAATTAACAGTACTTTTTGTTTTTAAGCAAAAGGAATGCAATTATGTTACTACTTGCCATGAGAAATTATCAGTTGCCTCTGCTAACGAGTACATGAGGGCAGAGGGGCATCTGCACGCTGGCAGAGCTGACAGTGTTTCTGTGATGCAGAGGCTTTCCAGCCAGAAAGGCATTTCAGTGTGAAGGTGCTAACACCTGACTAACAGGGTCAGGAAAAAGCCAGAATCTGGTGGTTAATGTTCCTTCACTGGTCCTGTCAGAGAGCTGAGCCATCCACTCCTTTCCTACAGTATTTTGCAGGGAATATTCAGGCAACTTTTCACACAAAAGAGTTTAACTCATTGTCACGGGATGCTAACAACAAACAGGAATTTTGAATTCAAAAGGCAATAATAGGCACTCAAAGAAAAACCCACCACCACCAGCAGGCAGAGATATCACTCAAAACTCTACACACTGTCAGCGGTGTGGGAAACAAAGGCATAAAATGGTCTTTAGTACTTTCCCTGCTCACTGAATGACATTTTACATTCCTAAGGGTCTTCGCCATGGACCAGAAATCCACCATACAGGAACCATATGAACATAGAAAGGACCCTGTCTACTATAAGATGTTTGCAACATAAAAACAAGACAAAGTGTGTCCATTTAAACTAAAACCGCAGAGGACAAACCTTCAATTCTAACTTTTAGTCCTCTACATGGCTTCCAACACGCACAGACGCAACACTGGCTTATTGAGCAGTATTTTAGTTCATCCCAACTACTCTATGGAAGGGAGGCAGGTGCTGGCAGGGCTCTGGCACTGCTGATGCTCCAGCCAGGAATGCAGTGGGATGGTGGCACCAGCGGTTTCAGCCCAAGTGCTGCTCTGTAGCTCTGGGAAGGGCCCAGCTCTCCAGAACCCCCTAGAAACAAGCAAAACCCAGTGACGTTCAAGAAGACTCCAACGTTATGGATGCTCTTCCCGGCAAACACTGTGGAAATGGAGGTACTTCTGCTTCCAGACTTGCATCACATTGTGTAGAGCTTCTCACACAACAGCAGCTCCTCAATTATGCCCATTTATGACAAGTTAAAAGGGACACCCTTCCCAGTTTGAGGCAAGTTTTGAACTCACAGCGTTCACAAGCGTTAGAACCTGTAACACAGACACCTCTGGCAGGAGCCAGCAATAAACAGCCATGGGCTGCAACGCTGAGCACTGCCTCAGGCACAGCAGCTTCCAGAGTAGCAGCCTGTCCGTTCTTATTGTGGTATCTCCCAGATGACAGCAGGAAAACAGGCTCACCTTCAGCCTCTTCAGCAACCACTGCGTGAGGCCCTGCTGCGCGGCTTCCGTGCACATCTCTGGCCGGAACTCTGCCATGTTCTCGACGATTGCTGGGAAGAGGAACAGGACACAAACTGTTTTCCCCACCTGCAGCTGAGCTCAGGCCCATTCCAACGCTGCTTTGCCAGGTCCTTCCCAAGTGTTTTGACTACCCGTGAGATAGATGTATTGCTGAGACAAACAGCTCCCCTGACAGAGCATGTGGTGCTCAGACGAGCGCACAGTGACCCCTGGGTGTACACCCTCCAGTTCTGTGCGCAGCTCCAGCACTGCCCTACACAATCACTTTAGGCAGAGGCACCTCAGCAGCAGCCACACGGCATGTGCTGGCTCCAGGGACCAGGCTTTACGTGAGGGATAGCTCTGCTGAACGAAAGCTGCACTGGGTCCTCCCCTCCACGCAACTGCTGGCATCTCAAGGGGAAACGTGGCAGGGAGTGGAAGGGAGGGATACCCCACCCCCCATGTCCAAAATACAAGAGAGGCCGTGCAGCAGCCACCTACCCAGTGTGTTGTGGACACCATCAGCTTCCTCCTTCACACTTTCATCCAAGCGCTCTAAATTCTGGACCAGCAAGGCCACAACCTGGCCCTCCACCTACACCGCCAGGGTCAGGGGAAAGAGAAAAAGGTCAGAAAGATGACTGAAAAAAGGTGAATTAAGGAGAAAGATCAGAGGCTTTAATAAATTATCAAAATCAATAAGCCCTACTGAAACATCCTGCCAGACGTTAACATCTTGCTCTAAATCTCAGAGGAAGCAAAGGATTCACAACGTAAATCTGCCACTGTGTTTGTCCTAATTAATTAAACAACTTTTGTGTTTCAGATTAAACAGAAAAACACCTGGAAGAAAACATGCACCTTGTCACAGTCTCATTTCCTGACCCAGCCCAATTGATTTATAGTCCCTCAGAATTCTAAGTGCGAGGCGCCTCGAGCCACCACAGCCGGGCTGGCTGTCAGCTCTGCCAGCAGCCTCCCCTCTCAGCTGTCCCTGCTGCTCTGCCCACGCTTCCATTTCATCTTCCACCTGAATGGGTGCAGAAAGCTGAAGGAGCAGCGCTCACACCTGCAGACTCAAATCCAGAAGCCAGGTGAAGTGCTGCAGTTAAACCCTGGTAAGACAAATGGACAGAGCTGATGAAACCTGATAGATCCACTGTGGGAACCCATGTCTGCAGGTTGGGCCTCCTCACCCAGAAGCTGACAAGAGGTGTGCGTGCCCAGAGTCCAGCCAGGCTCCGGCTGACTTTCCGTTGTGGATATGAGCTTGGGGAAGTTAAATAAAATATTTACAATTCAAACGCTGATAATCAGCTTTGGGCCCCATCAAAACATCAGCTGCTACAGTAGGCAGCGCAAAGACCTTCACAGATACCCCACAACATGACACCCACCTTCTTAAAGAAGGAAAAGCAATCTAAAAAGCAGAGATCCAAATATTTCTTGCCAGAAATGCTTGCCCTGTTTCTTTCAAAGAGCACAATAAAACCTCTGCAACTTGGCTATTATCAGTGGGTTGGTGACAAGGAAAACAGAGAAAGAACTTTGCTTGATTTACTGCCTCTTTGTACATTTTATAGAAAACATCTTCTCGAGCAGTTCCTCTCTACCATTTCATCCATCCAGCAGTGCTTCCACTACGGCAGAGTAATTAACAACAGCCCAGAGGCCAGTGGAGGAGCACAGCTTCGGGCCACTGTCATTAACCTTCGGAAGGTAACATTATAGTGACTGGACAAGAAGGATTGCAGGAGAAAACAGAGCAGTAAAACAAAGCAAACAAAAGAAACCCCCTAATACAGCACCTTTCAATTCCAACATAATCATTACCAAACAAGACAGACTCAGTGAATCCCACAGGATCAGGGGGCTCAAAGCGCCATCCAACCTGGCTTTAAACACCTCTGGGGATGGGGAAGCTGCCACATCTCTGGGCAACCCGGATCAAGGCCTCCCCACCCTCACAGGAAAACATTTCTTCCCAAGATCTCATTGCAGTCTCCCCTCTTTCAGCTTAATACCTTTCGCAAAAAATGATCATTACTTCTAAATCCTCCTCCACCCTTAAAATGCATGAGCTCTGTTTCACAAAATCCTTCAAGCTTTTACTGCTTGCTACTGATGTGCACCCCCACTATAAATAACAGATGTTTCAGTTTGAGTACAGATTTTGGGGTGTAAAATCAGAGTTCCTGGGCAGAAGACTCCTGGGCTTCTACACAAGAGATTAAACAGAGGCCACAACATCCCCACTGCCCTCCAGAGAGCAATCTGAGTCCTGCCCTGAAATTCAGGTCTTCATGGGCAAACAAAGAGCACCTTTTTCCGCCAGAAGGAAGATGCAAATCAAGTACCTATTCTCAAGAGGACACTGCCCAAGCCACAAATACCAAGTCATTCTCCCTCCTTGCAAGGAAAAGCCTCCCAGTCTACACAAATTTTGCAATACGAGTGTGTTCCTTCCAAAGCAGAAGTGGTCTGACCTGGTACAAGAACCACCTGCACTCCAACTCAGGCATTCCATCAAAAACACCCACCATGGTCCCCAGCACAGCACTGCAGCTCCAGGATAGCAGGCACCGCAGCCAGCTCTCGGCACAAGGGTGCGGAAATAACCCCCGCAGCAGAGAGCACGGCAGGTCAGAGCATTCGCTGCTGTGCGAGGCAGACATCGTCCCAGCTCTAAAGACAACTGGAGTTTCCTACTTACCAGAGCATCTATGAGGACTTCAGCTCCCTCCTCACTCTCATGGAGAGTATCAATATCGGTCAGCTCTTGCAGCAGGTCTACCACAGCGATGGAAATATGTGCTCAGTGTTAAGGACAACGTGCAGGGACAGACAATGTCAAAAGCCAATTGCTTTCGGCAGCGAGCTCAGCACAACTCAAACACCTGGTTACACATCAGAGCAGTGGGCACAGGAACACCAGAGCCAAGAGTGCAGAGATTGCTCCAGAAGACAGCTCGTGTACCTGCCAAAATCAGGCAATCCTAACAATTGGGAATGATCAAAACCAATGTGATTCAGTGCTCACTACATGGGGCAATTTTACTGTTTTTTGATGACACCTATTTACTGATTTTCTCAAGTCACAGTTGCTGGAGCTGGTACAACCAGACACCATCCTGCACTGCCCAGATCGAATGCACACAAAGAGAAATGAGTTACAATGACCTGATTTGGGTATTCTGCTCTCAGCAGTCCCCACTAACCTGACAGAGCAGACACCTAACAAGGCCACTGCAGGAGGCAGGAGCCATCACCCCTTCTACCGGGCCCAATTAGGACCATGCGCTCCTCAAATCGCTGCCCTCGCAGGAGCAGCAGATCTTCTGCCAGCCCAATTTCCACTCATTAACTCTGGGCTGCAAAACACACGGTTCCCTGGTGCCTGTACAGCTCTCCTGCAGGCCGAGGCACACACCACCTCATTAGACCCACTTTCCTATTCTCTCAGACGCTCTGATCAATCTGCCATGTCCCGCGGGACAGAGCAGGACACGCCGTTTGCTGCATGTCCTGCAGAACAACTTTGTGATGAAGCTCTTTAAAATGCACAGGCCAACAATCCAGCCTGCCAGTCCTCCCGCTTGTGCCATTGCTCAGACACAGGCAGCAGCAGCAGAAGTGCTCGCACGTATCTTTCCTCAGCAAGGTTCCAGTTGTGACTTACCTCGACTGGGGGAGGACAGAGCAAGCCGCCTGTCCCATGCCCACTCGAAGCGTTCCTGTCTTTCATTAATGAAATCTCTTCAGTGATCTTCTTTCAATCAAATTTTGTGCACAACCCCATGAATCATTCAGCAGATTGTTCGCTCTCCCTGGATGCTGCTTTTGTCTCCTTGCATGAGTCCCTCCAGACATTACATTTAAATTGCCCCTGAAGAGCCATTTGTTTCATTCTCTCCTTGAAAAACTCATTTTCAAAATCTTTTTCCATTTGTTTTAAAACTGGAGGGGGTTCAGTTCAGGTTTATGTTTAGATGCTTCCCTTCAGCAGTGTTTCTGTCCTGTCCCCAAACAGCAGCAGCATGCAGAGCCATTACTACTGCTCGTGTCCTGCTTCCAACAGATCCAAACCCATTTCAGCATTTCTATAACAAGAAATAGATTTTCCCCAAAATTGCAATTCACAGGCCAAATTTCTGCCCATAAACTGACAAGCAAGTGGCAAACCAATTAAAAAGAGCTCACAGAGGAAATACTGACGAGTCCTTGACAGCAGCAGTGACCCGAGGACACAGCTTTTCACGGCTGAAAGGACAAAGCAAGCTGCATTCCTGCACATTCCAGCTATGCCCCAGCTCTGCCATCCCTGCCAAAACCCTCAGTTTACATTTTCCTTGTGAACGAGAAATTCAGAGGAAGCTTTTAATGCCACACACAGAGGACAAAAAGTCTGTGGTATCTGACCAAAAAAAATTAGAGAAGGAGCTATGGCATCCATGGAACTGGTTATGGGTGGTGGGCATTCCCAGCGTACAACAGTAAATAATTACCAAACACCTCAAGAGTCATTTCCATGACAGGTCAGAGACAGGGAGTGCTGTGGTGTTTGCTGCTCAGCAGGGAGCCACGTTCCACCACAGCAAGAGACAGGTGGGGGGGGGGAGTCAGCACATCCAGACATGCAAGCAGGGCTTGCCTATGGAACCTGATACATGATACATGATTTATGTTTTGGGTTTAATTCTGATCATTGCACCCACTCAAAGGATGAATTATGAATTCTTAACACATATCACCACAGGAAAAGTCCTAAAGAAAAAAGAAAACCGAGACCTGTGCATCAGCCCACAACATTTAGCGCTTAACAGCTCCTTAACAGTGCATATTACAACTCTCCTCAGAGCCTCTGGTAAGAATTATCTACCTCTTTACACAGAAAGAAATGAAATAAAGAATAAATCACTTCCCTAAGGTTATGAATTAATAAAATGGCAAAAAGAAAACCCTGTTGTAGTCCCAGGTGGAAGCCCTGGGCCCTTTCCACTGGGCTCACTGACGTTTGTCAGGACGCAGCCCACAATCTCTCAAATCAAGTCATAATTGTTCAGCTTTAAACCACTGTACAGCATTTTACAAGCAATGCAAGCTGAGCTCAGCTTTTAAAGACTGCACAGTGGTAGCCAGGCACAGTTCTATTTACCAGCCGGCAGTTGAGCACCCAGAGACCAGGATATCCAAAAACTGGCTGGTTTTGTTCAAACCTACCAGAATCTTTAACAGCACAGACAGACAACTCTCTCCGAGATGTCCTCAGATCTCCAGAGGAGCAGGATGCAGGTGACTCAGGGATCAGGTGAGCAACACAAGAGTTAACTGTGCATGGGAATCGCTCTGAACATTTACTTAACCAGAAAGGCTCTCAGGTTCTGAGCACAAGGCATGGACACAGGAAGAATTCATCCCATTTACAAACTCAGGTGCAGTGCTGCTGTGAGATCACAGCACAGAGCTGAAAGCGTGACAGCTCAGCTCTCAACAGAAAGGGGTAAAGGAGTTCCACCTCTCCTGGGCGCTGTTCTAGACCGAGGCTGCAGACAGGTCAAGGCCCAATGCCACTCAGCCCCTACTTCAGCTTTTTCTGCATTGCTCATCTGCTTCCTCTCTAATGCAGCCACTCAAACCTAGATGACAGATCCATAAAAACAAGAATAACAGCACTGAAAGAATTCAGAATCAATATTACTTGAACAAAGAAGGCTTTCAGTTGAAAAACAAAAAAGACAAATTTAGTGCAGTGGGAAAGAAGAGAAAAACATCCGCAGGAGCCTGTGAAAGCAGGATATAGAGGATTAGAGACAAGCCTGCAGAAAGCCTCTTGTACAAGAGCTTCGTTAACAACCCAAGGATATCTGTGTTGTCATGTCCCAGCAGCCCAAGGAGAGACTGCACAGCGTTCAGCTCCACCAGCAGGTGATACAGGTCTGGCATCGTCGCGATCACGTGCATTTCCTGAATGATGTCATTCAAATCCAGCTCAGATTCCATGAACCTGAGACAAGACAAGAACAGTTAATGAAAAGGCAAGAAGCACATCAGTTGTGCTCAATTATGGTGAGCAATCTTTAACTATTTTAAAGCAAAATGCAGCAGCTCAGCATCTCCCCTTTCAGGGTCCCCCACGTACCACCCACCTGGCAGCAAGGAGGCAGCCACTGCTCAGGATCAGTGAAGGAGTCCCTTCACTGAGGGAACTGCAGCAGGGATGGCCCAGAGGAGCAGTACTGGGAGAGCTTCTCAGTGGCCACTTTTGAGAGCCCAGTCACATATTCAGGGACCTCATCTGCAGGTAGCAAAGCCCTGTTGAACTGCTGCTCCCAAAACAAACCCCAAGTAAATTGTAGTCTCGGTACAAAAGTTTCACAATCACCTTAACAACAAACTACAACTTTTCCCTTCATCACTAGTTACAATCTTTATGCTGCAGCCACACACCATCCGAGCCTCGATAACACTGCTTTCAATGAACAAACTGAGTTTCAAACACAATTGAAAACAACACCACAGTAATAGCTGCTGTTACATGCACCCTCTGTACCAGAAATTGTCTGTAGCTATGAAATTGATCTAGGGCTGAAACTTAAAAGCAAAGGATAAAAGGTAAGAGAGAGGGACCGGGCACACTCCTACTTCTCTGGGTTGTCAGGAAACTTGATCCGCAGCTCCTGGTTTTTGTAAGATCTCTTCTCAAAGGTGAGAATCATCTTCTTCACTGAACTTTCATCTAAAGGTTCCTCCTAATGAAATCAGAAAGGGCAGAGAACAGAGCTCAGTGTTTGGATGGCTGGGACCCTCACCTGGTGCACAGCAACGCAGCGAGACCGTGGCTGGGCCCAGCCCCTTCCAGAGCTAACACAGCCCCAAGCTCAGACACCCCTGCCACCCACTCAGGGATTTCCTCCTCTCTGACCAAAGCACCTTCCCCAGAGCAAACTCCTACAAATCGGGATTTTACAAATGGAAGGTCCTTTGGAAAAGAAACAGAAGAGCTTCCCTACACTTCCTGAAAACAAGTATCAACGAAACCCCAAACTGCGGAGGCTCAACCCACCTCGAGCTGCACTCAGTATGTACTCAGGTTCTGGCTGCTGACAGGCGACAGTGAATTTGCCTGAGCAGCTCACACCCATAGCAGGTTCTTTTCAGAAGCCCATTGTGCCATTTCTTTTTGCAGGGCTACATTTAATAGCCCTGGGTTTACGCTCCCTGCTATTTTTCTCACTCGGATGAGCTTTCACTTCTGTTGTAAAGTCTTTTCCTTAAGAAAAAAAAAAAATCAATATTTTACTCTAACACTTTCTTTTTAAATTCTCTTCAGGTGTTTCTCTGCTAGCATCACACATTTACTGCAGAAATATCACCTCAGCCTCTCTGACACCTACAAACACGATGCTGTTTTTTCCCTTGTTTCACTATTTTAACGCACTCCTTTTAACAAAACATTGACGATACCAATTTCCTTGTGTGACCCCTTCCCTCTCCTCTACTTGACAGTTACAGTCAAATTAAAGAGAGGTTCTCAAAACAAAAACCAGACCAGACCCCTTCCCATCTTAAGCCACATTTTGTGCATCGCCTGTTCAGGATTAAACCAAGAGCTGCCTTGCTGTGGAAGACTCTTTGGTTGCAACTCTAAGCAGCAGTCTTGCCTGAGATAGAAAATCCCTATTTCTTCAGCCTCCAATGCAGTAATACAACCGGTACAAGCTTCTGTTATTGGACTTCCCCCATTTCCAAGCCCACCCTGTCCTAGCACCATCCTGTCCATGTCATCAGCCCGCCCAGGTAATCACTATTACAGTGCCCAGAGCACATTCCTCCTGCAGTGGGTTCAGAACCCACAAGGATGCCATCAGTGCCCTCACTCCTGCTGACAACCGCTTCCACGTGGATTCGATTCTCTGCTTTCTCTAACACCTATCACTGCATCTCCGTTAGCATCAGCTCTGGACCTTGTATTTCATTTGCATTCAGTATTACAGACTGGCTTCCTTCCCTCGGATTCACCAGGACAAAGCGCCTCTTGAGGGCACCCACTCTGACCGCATTCCAAGATCAGAAACAGGAGATTCTGCTTCTAAAGAAACGTTGGATTTCCAGCCCTTATAATGCCTGGATGGGAGAACATCGCTTGGTAAAGTCGAGGGCCTTGTGCACTGCAGGAATCCACAAGAGCCCAGCCAGTCCAAAGGACTTCTGGCTGCATCCACCCATCCCCACTGGAGTGCAAGTGCTACAGAAATCCTGCATTACCTGTCTCCGCTATCAGCAACAACTGTGACAGCAACAGCCCAACATCCAAACCAAGGGAACATCTAGAGCCAAACACTATCAGTGCCGCACACAAAGGACAGTGCTGTCGTACACACCTACACAATCCTGTGGTGGTGAATATCACCCGAGCTTGTATCACACAGGACACAGCCAGCAGGAAGCAAATATCTTCTAGATTTATACCAATCCATGTGTCACATTTATAAAGTGATCTTTTCCCTGGCCCTTGGCAGAAAGGCCAATGCTGCATTGGATTTCTGTCTCCAAGGCTTGAAATCATTTACCCTTGACAGATGCTGTCCCCCTCCTCCACCCCGAGACCTCTCCTGTGCAGAGAAAGGTTTGCGTATTCACTGTGCTGCAAAGCTACCGCAGGGGGAGCGGGAGCAGCTGTAGGTACTGATGAGAATAATAGAGTTGGGAAATGGGGCAGAATCCAGAAACTACGTTCTAAAAATATACTTGAGGTGGTGATTTGGGTACTCTCAGCCTAAACTGGAGACTGGGCTTGAAATCTCTCCCCACCCTTTTGCCCTCTCCCTTTAAACCTCCAGAGAACATCCTCGAGAAGCGCATTTGAATTGTGAATTCCCTGCAAGGCAGGAACCAAACCCAGAACCTGAAGCCGTGGGAGGAACATGGAAATCATCCGTTACCATCACCTACATGGTAAGGAATAGAAACAATAGAGAGCTGATTGTGTTTGCTGATTCCCCAATGCCTCCTCCTTCCCAGAGGACGCTGATTTACCTCCTCATCTTCCTCTTCTCCATCCCTCTCAATTATCTGAAGAAGTTTCTTCTTCTCATCATCGGTCTCCTCCAGCGCAGACTCCTCCTCCCGGTGACGCCCGTGCTCTCGTGCTGTGCCTTGTTTCCGACGGGCTTTGATTTCTTCCTCCTCTTCATCACGGGGCCTTTTTGTCCCTCGGTTTGGCTAAAGGCAGAGAAATAGGGTGAATTCATACAGGTATCGTGTGACCCTTGCAAACCAGAGCACCATCATGAGACACTGTGGAAACTCTTACAAGGTGTTTAAAACACTTGCTTACATGAGGCCTAACAACGCTGAGAGCCAGAAAGGAAATTAGTTTAGAGACGCAGAACATGGCACGAGCAGATGAATGGCTCTGCCAAGAGCTGTGTCAACATCCTACCTTGTTTGATCTAGGAACATGATTTATGGGAATACATCTCCACAGGCAGCACAGAGCGGCACTGGGGAGGACAAGAAGGGCTCAAGCGGGAGCACTCGGTGGCTCAAGAGCCGCACACCCTCAGGAATCACCTGAGCCACCCTTGAGTTTTACAGAGAGACTATGACTGTGCTCCCCTGGAGAGTAGGTAAGATATACAAGACTACATTGAATTCCTGTGTGCATTCTAACTCTGAATCGGAGCCCAATTCAGAGCACATAGGACAGCAGCACTGCTGATTGCTGCAGTTCTGCAGGGGCCTGGCACTGAAATAAATACAGTCTGCACCTTTATCTTGGCTTGGAACAACCTGCTATTTCATTCCACAATTTCTATTTAATCGCCAAAATTAAAAATAATTTTCCAGGGACAAGAAAAAGTCCATTAAACCTTATCCCATGTTTTAATTGAGGCAAAAAGAGAGATGAAAGCATTTGCAATAGAAGGAAAAACTCTCTCCTTTCAAACCCTGCAAGAATATTAAAAGGACAAACACGCTGGCAAAAGAGCACTCCATGCTCCATAACTATGGAAAAACAAAGCTCAATTCTTTACTGTTCAGAGGAGCCTATGTGTTAAGAACAATGGAAACTGAAAAAAACTTTTACTTTTAACTGGCTGTTCAAGCTGCCTGGCTGATGATTTCGTAAGCCCTCAGGTCTGGCATTTGTCTCCTCTCTTTCATAAAACATCACCTGGCAGAAACCCAGCTCCTCTGCTTTGTGAGACCTTTTGTATCAGGGTCACATCACGCTCTCACGAACACAAGCGCTGCTTTCAAACAGAGGTTTGGGCTCTTGGGACTGACTCAAAGGAAGCTGTGGAGGGAAGAGGTGATGGTGCCATTCCCCAGACAGGTCCAGCACAAGTGTGGGCACCAAGGTGGGCACTCCCCCAACAGCCTGGGACCTTCTGGGCCACTGAGGGCAACAAACCTTTCAGGCTCAGAGGGCAAATCCTGCTGCGATTCCAACCACGGCGCACACACCGCCGACCAGCTACAGCTGCTTCTCTACCCAGCCCAGTGCGACATTACAGGCCAATTTGTCTCCATATGAATAAAAAGCCAGCAGATGAGAGCTCTGCTCTCAAAAAAACTGCTTTCAAGAGTGAGGTAAAAACTCAAACCAAAGCCAATGCCACTCCCCCCCCGCCCTGCCCCAAACAGCCCTCAAAGCATTAATTACAAGTAGAGGCAAACAAGAAGCTGACTGCTCAGGACCCCACCGTGTTTTTGAGATCACCCACAGTCACCGCTTTGAGGAGGATGCAGAACTGAGTTTCCCAGACAATACATCAGCATAAACCAGAGCTCTGAGTGCCAGCACCCAGCTAGAGCTACTCGGGCTCGGTTACCCATCTCCTCTGTCCCTGCACCTCCCCTGTTGCCACTATAGACAGTGCATTCCTGACTCAAAACTCTTCTAATGTGCTCCCATGCAACCTAGAAGTGCTTGCTCAGCTCATAACTCCACAGTTGCGCAGCAGAACAAACCTGGAGAGCCTGCAAGAAGGAAAATGGATTTGCTTAGAGGGCTTGCGGTGGGCTTTGTGGGTTGGGTGGGGATTGAGGTTGTTTTTGTTTAAAGCAGGTTTCCATTACTTATCATCCCGGTACATTACAAAACAATTTGACACAGATCCACTTGGAAACGAATGTGTCATTGTCATGAGCAGCAATTCAAACTCTCCCCCAAGCACTGGCAACCCGACAAAGAAGAGAAAAAGGGAAAAAACCCACCACCATCAGGGAAAAACTTTGGTGAGGTATATCACATACTCAGTGTCCTCATGGCAGTCAACCTCGTGTCCTCCACTCACTCCTCAAAAACAGCCAGTTCATCCCAAACCGCCTCTGACAGATCCACGTTACAAACGGATCTAGAAATCAGTGACACAGGAAGTCCGGAAGTTTACAGGAAAGAGGTCTATAAGATTTGCACTGAGTGTTTCTGATTTAGGGCATCAGAATCTCATTCCTCATCCTCATTTCTAAGCATTAAAAAAGGAACAAATCCATCAGAGAGATGGCAGCCATGAGGAGGGGGCAAGGAGCTGGGGATCTGTCAGAGCCAAAGTGACATCCCATGCAAATGGACCCCAGCACCAGAACAAACCAGAATTAACACTGCGGCACTAAACCAGCCCCACTTCCTGAATACACAACCCTTCCTGTCTGAATTCACACCCTGCTCCAGACTCTGTTATTTTACACTTCTTTGCATTTAGGCATTCCTGGGAGGAAGAACCTTCTATAAAACACACCAGAAATCACAGTGATGAATTTGGGCAGTTTCCAGCAAGGGCTGTTAAGCAGGCAGTAAGGGCTTTCCTTCTATTATTGATGATATGAAAAACCTCACTAAGAATATTGCAATTTGCCAAACCAGCACAGTTAAATCTGAGAAATCCAGGCACAAGTGAAACACCAGGGTTTCTGCCCCATGCCAGGGAAGATGCACAGCCAGAAACTGCCGATTCAAGGTGAGCATCATCTTCTGCTCATGGGCTTTCACCTCTGGTTTGCATTTGGGTTTCACCAACAACATGTGTGTGCTGTCACAGAGACCGGTGCGCTCTGCCTGCACACACTGATATAAATCCTGTCATCACCTCACAAATGCTCACACAAGACCTGCATTCTGGTGGCAAAGAGTTAATCATTTGATTAACACAACGCAGGGGTTTCACTCAGCAGAGCTGAGGTGTGTTTGGCAAGAAGCTGGGATTCATTGGGAAATGCACACGAAAAGCACTTTTAAATTGTTTTGTTACTTGAGCTTAATTTGGTCCCTGTTGAGTGCAGTGCAATCCCACCAATTTATTCAGAAGACATTTTCATTTCAATCCAACACCAATACCAGCAAGAACACAACAAACACGGGGTTTGAAAGAGCTGACATTTATGAACTGCCGTGCTTGGCAGAGCTCCTCTGCCACTAGAGGCACCCATTCTGCAGACAACCCACAGTGACTCACGCACGGCAGCAGCAGGAATCCCAACACACAGGGACCCATTCCACGGCAACCCATGGGGCAACCGCCCAGCTTAGAGCCAGACCTTATCCCATTATTTACCACTTCTTTTGTGGTTTGATTTTACAATATCGCATTAAAAATGAGCAGTTTGTAATGATCACCCGCAGTGGTGAAATCTGCATTTAATTGGAATTAGAATAATCTCCCTTATTCCCTCCCAGGACAATTGGAAGATCTCCAAAAGAAAGGAGTTGGCTTTGTCCCCTTAATTACCCTCCACAATCAGGGCCCAGCACATCCGCCCTGAGCAGAGCAGCCGCAATGTTTAACCATCACTTTGGACCATCTGCAACTATTTTGCAGCACAACATAAACTTTATGGGTTCCTGAGCGCCGTATAAACCGCCAAGTGCTGTCTGATTGATTGTATTTTTTGCTGCAAGGGGTCCCTTTCCCAGCTCCAATAGACACCTGGTGCTGAACTAGTGGCACAGCACCTGGAATAGCTTGTGTTGGGCACTGGGCAGGACACCCTCCTGATGAAGCCAGGGCACAGATGGGGCATTCAAAGGAGACACAGCCAAAACAATGCAAGAGAAAAGCAATTACTTGGGTTGTGCTGAGGGAAGTGGAGTAGATTGACTCATTTGCAGCAAGAGATTCAAATCAGAGAGTAGGGGCGCAGGCCACCTAGCGCGCAGCCTGTCCGACAGCAGTGCCACCCCTCTCCACAGAGGAGCAAGGGGCCCACTCCTCATTACAGGGCAGGGAAGCAGCCGGAGCTGCACTCCAGGCACCTTCCGACTCCAGCCAGAAGCCAGGAGCAGGGCAGGAGCTGCTGCCTGAGCCTCCCTTATCCCAGGGGCAGTCCAGCACAGCACTCATGGCCATCATCTCCCTGCACAAGGCAGCACAGGCACCACTGGAGTCTGGTTATTCCATATTTTACCCATTCAGTGGACAAGGACATAGACTTTCAAAATGGAGTGGGTACCTGCTCCACCTGTCCCTGTGGGAGCTGTGGCAGACACCAGCCCCGTGCAGGGGGGAGGCAGCTAAACCTCTCGTTTCCAGCTTCTGTTCCTGTCTTCCAGGCGGATGAGCCCTCTCAGAGGGAATCTCCTTTTCCCAGAGTCAGAGCTTTTTATCTGCCTTCTGCTCCTCCACCTCATCCACTGGCCGGTACCACTCTCCCCAGTTCCAGGGGCTGGAACTCACACACACTGAAATCCAGCCTCTCCTCTGAAGCGCGCTCTCTCTCTACTGCCCCAGGCACCACCTGTATCCAGAGCCCAGTGCCAGGATGGGACCTTTGGTAATCATTTCAGTCCTTGGCTGGAAGCTGCAGAATGTTTGGTTCCACAAAGAACAATTTCAGCAGCAAGAAAAGAAACTAAACCCACACCACCAGCAGTGTTTCCTTCCCTCTAGCCCCACAAAGCACAGCCCCCCCGCGTGCCCAAGGCTCATCCAGCTGGAAGGCATACGAAGTCCAAGGGATCAAAGCAAAGTGGACATGCCCTTTCCACCAGCGCAGGAGGGGATCCTGCAGACTTCATGTTTTCAGAACAAGAGAAAAAACAACGAACAAAACCCCAAAACAGAGCTGGGCTAAAAAAAGACAACTAGGAGAAGCTCCACATCGGTCTTCCTTTCTGCACCTGAGGAGTGGAATCACACCTGTACCTCAGAATGAGGAAAAGGAAGCACCATCAACCATGACCGAGGCAGAGGAGGGCAAAGAATCACAGGAACAGAAGTGACTGCTCTAATCAATACTGAAAAAAACACTAGAAAATTTGGCAGGTGGGGAATAGCCAAGCTGATCCCAGAGGAGGGGGGGGGGTTGAGACTGCAGAGAGGCCCATGGAGGACATGTCCTGGAGCAGAGTCAGGCAGGAATCCAGTGGAGTTCCCACAAGAAGCCTGTTCTCACACCAGTGCTCCAGGGTATTTTGATACCTCTGGGAAGTTTCCCAGACCCAAAGGGAACGTTCCCTCTTTCCCCGTGGCCCTCAAAATAACCAGTTATGGGCACATAAACACTGAACAGCAGGATGTGCTTTCAGCTCAGCACACTGCAAACCCCTCAGACCAGGGCAGACCTCAACAGCACGAGGAAAGGAGCTCCGCAAAGAACCCTGCATTTGGGATTAAGATGCAGTGGTTGAGGAGCCAGGTAACTCCCTGCTGTTACACAAAGGTAGGTGATGCCTCAGAGAGGCCACGGTTTGGCCAAGAACTAAAGGACCAGCCAGCACCACAGCACGCATGAACTACAGCAACTGCATCCAACACCATCGCAATCAGCACTCTCCCACCCTGACCCACAGGAGAGCAGAATCCATCCCACGATAATAAACACATGATTTACCACATCTGATAAACAGAACCCCAAACAACAAACACCAACAACCATGCGCTGAAAGAAGAGAAATGCTCACGAGTTAATGGAAACTTCTATAAAAATGAAAACTTTTTCAGAATAGTTTAGAAAAAAAATCAAACCAAATGGCATTCCTGATAAAAGTGGCAGGAGAACAGAACAGGAATGCAAGCCAGAAAATGACATTAGGCTTCACTTCAGGGCAGGCACATGCAGCGAGGCCCTCGAGCCCTGCTCACGTGCAGACAGAATGGCACCAGCAGAGGAACCAGGACACACCAGCACGGGAGAGGCCCCAAGAGCGAGCGATACCATCACCAGGTACCGTGAGAGGGCACTGAGAGCAGCTGGGCAACCTCTGCACAGCAGCCCTGGGCCTGCAGGTTGGGGGAAATCATAGAAACACAGAATCATGGGATGTTTTGGGTTGGAAGGGACATCAAAGCCCATCCAGTCCCACTCCCCTACCATGGTCAGGGACACATCCCACTGGGGCAGGGGGCTCAAAGCCCCATGCCCAGCACCTCCAGGGATGGGGCAGCCACCATATCTCTGGAGCCCCCACCCTCACAGCAAAACATTTCTCCCTAAGACCTCATCTCGGTCTTCCCTCTTTCAGCTCAAAACCATTCCCTCTCATCCTGCCCCTGCACTCCCTGATCAAGAGCCCCTCCCCAGCTTTCCTGGAGCCCCTTTCAGTACTGGGAGGCTGCTCTAAGGTCTCTCTGGAGCCTTCTCCAGGCTGAGGAACCCCAACTACCCGAGCCTGTCCTTGCACGGAGGTGCTCCAACCCTCGGATCATCTCCGTGGCCTCCTCTGGACCCGCTCTAACAGCTCCATGTCCTTCGTACGTTGGGGATTCCAGAACCGGACACAGGGCTCCAGGTGGGGTCGCACAGAGCGGAGCAGGGGGTCGCAATCCCCTCCCCCGCCCTGCTGTTCAGGGTGCCCCGCGGCAGGAAGGCCCAGGCCGCTCCCCCGGCCCCGCTCACCTGGTAGCTGAGCAGCTCCCCCACGTCCATAGCTGCGGCCCCGCCGCGCGACACCGCGCCGTAAAGTAGGCGAGTGGGAGGGGGCGGTGCCACACTGCCGCAAAGCGAGCCGGGAGGGAGGAGCCGGAAAGCGAGCCGGGATGATGCCACACTGCCGTAAAGCGATCCCGGAGGGGCGCTGCCGCAAAGCGAGGGGCGGGACAATAGCACACTGTCGCAAAGCAGCCTCGCTGTTCACGTGGGGCCCGCGAGGGCAGGGGTCAAGGACAGGAGTCGGGAATCCAGCCCTGGAATCCTGCCCTGGGATCCAGCCCTGATCGCCCTGGGACCCAGCTCTCATTGCCCTGGAATCCAGCCCTGACACCCAGCGTCCAGCCCTGGTACCCCAGGACCAGCCCTCAGCACCACAAAGCAGAGACGTCAAGAACAGTGGTTTATTTTGGTCCCTTTTCCGTACGTGGCGGTCGGTTCCTGCACTGCGGCAGCACTGGCAGTGCAAGAGCTGCTGCCAGCAATTATTGACAACACTTCTATTTATACTCAGCATCCTTCCCCGCAGTCACCTTCAGCAGGGCCAGCACCGAGCAGTGACAGCTGTGGGAGGGGCCACGCAGCCCTCCCTGAGTGCTGTAACTCACCGGGATGCAGAGCCACGGGCAGAAAGAGGCATTCTTCAATTTAACAAATAGGAATAATTAGAAGAGAGTCAACTTGCCCAAAATCTGACTGAATTTATCTCAACTAGGCTTTATAAACAGCTTTGAGCACAAACCGTTTTTCATACCATAACAACTGTCGCTGCCACACTGTTATCTCAGCAGGAGGCACGAAATTAAAAATATATATAATGCTTGCAGAGAAGCCACTCGCATCCCTGGTGCTTCGGTGAAACACAGGAGAGATCAGTCATGACAAAATTAACTCCACTCTGCACCTTACAGAGGAGATAAATAGTAGATAATCACTGACTCATCTCTGCCTGTGCGGCTGGACTGTTCCCCAGCTGCGGGACCGGGACCTCGCGATTGCTCAAGAAACGTGGGTGCACACATGATCATCACACAGGTCTCGGGGCGGTGGAGCCACAGGGAGCATGGCATGGCACAACTGTGCCAGCTCGCTGGCGCACACATGTGTCACCAGCCTCAAGTCATGTAGGGCAGCCTTGGCCCGGAAATCTGGGCGGTGGATGGCAGCACATGTCTGCAAATGCTGATGGGGAAACACACCAGGACTGGATAGGCAAAGGGAAGAATCTCCAAACTGGAGTCAGGACCACCGGGTCCTTCTGGCAAGGCTGGCACCTCCTGCCTGGAGTGGCTCCGTGTGAGGCAAAGGGATAGAGAAGGGTCCCCTCACTCCCCCAGGGAGGGCTGCAAAGCCAGAGTGCATTCAGAAAAACAAAATTGGGGATTTGAGAGGCAGGTGCTGTGTGAGCCCCTTGGAATGGACTGGAGAGTTGGGATCTGCAGCCCTGTGGGAAAGGCACAGGAGCCCCAGTGCCATTTCTCTCCCTGGTGCTGGAAACCCGGCAGGGGGGCAGCCCCCCCCCCAACCTGTGAGAGGAGTTGGTTGAGAACATGAAAGGAGTGAGTGCAAACCAGAGCTGGGTGTCAGCAACTCCTGCCCCTTCTGCCACGCGGGAAGGGCAGTAGAAACCTGGGCCATGGCAGGGCTCTGCAGGCGGTGGGGCCATGGGAAGGGTCCCAGCCCCTGCATGCCTGGTCCCACCTGTCCTGACAGCCCCTCTCTGCCTGCAGACAGCACCCATGAGGCCCTTCGTCGTGCCCATCCTTGCCGAGTGCCGTGAGCCCCTGGCGTGCTCAGAGAGTGGACACAGCATATGGAACCACAGAGCACAGCCCAGAGCCACTGTCACCAAAACAGCCACCAGTCCTCCTCTCCCCACGCTCTGCAGCCTCGTCTGGCTCCGAAACGGCCTCGCTGCTGCCTGGGAAACCAAATTCTCATGAAGATGCTGCAGACCCAGATTCAATAATGGAGAGGTTTTATCTAATAAGAGGAGTTGGACCACAGGGACAAAGTATTGAATTAAAAAGCAAAACCAGGAGCAAAATCACAGTATAAAAGATTGCCCTAAAGGACATGAAAGGATGGGGATGAGGTGGTCACCCTGGGGGTGCACTGGCTTCTCCCTCAGAGTGGCAAAGCGAGCAGCAAAGCTGTGGGAAAGAGCTGGAGGCTCTGGATGGGCTGGAGCAAACGCTGTGACTTCATTTGCTCAGGAGAGCAAGGACCCAGTGGAAGTTTGGCTCCATGTCCCCAGTCTCCCACTCTCTGCAGGGGCCAGGGCGCCACTGGAGCCCTCAAGCTGACCACACCTCTGGCAGCCCCCAGACTGACCGGTTGACGGCAATGGGATGTGAAGCATCTTCTCTGCTTCCCTGGAGATCCCAGGGCTCCAGGACAGCCCAAAGGGACCTGGCCCAGCCCCTTCCCCTCACTGCACAAAGGGGCAGTGATGGGCTGCTGGTGCCATGGCCCTTTGGCTGTGGCTCTGGCCTGGGGACAGGCACAGAGGAGCCAGGAGGCCAGCAGCTGGGGAGACCTTAGAGCAGACTTCCAGTATGGAAAGGGGCTCCAGGAAAGCTGGGGAGGGGCTCTTGATCAGGGAGTGCAGGGATAAGACGAAGGAGAACGGTTTTCAGATGAAAGAGGGGAGACTTCAATAAGATACCAGGAGGAAATGTTTCCTGTGAGGGTGCAGAGGCCCTGGCCCAGGTTACCCAGAGCAGTCGTGGCTGCCTCATCCCCAGAGGTGTTCAAGACCAGGCTGGATGGGACTCTGAGCACGCTGATCCAGTAGGAGGTATCCGTGCCCATGGCAGGGAGTGGGACTGCACAGGCTCTGAGGTCCCTTCCAACCCAAACCATTCTGTGATTCTATGGGGAGAATCCCCAACCACCCCATGGTCCTGGCAGCGCAGCTCTGGTGCTGGTATTGGCTCGGCGTGGCAGGACCATGGGGATGCTCAGCACCACAGCTGGGTGCAGAGGCAGGAGGAGGAGGCGAGAGAGAGAATCCCGGTTTAAATTTATTCCAAAGTCAGGTTCCAATCCAGATGCCTCGAGATTTAATTCCAAATAAATAATTGTACTGAGTAACCCGGCTCCCCCAGTGATTAACTAAACACACCGAGGCTGCCTGAAATTGAATTAGTGCTGTGCACTCAGCCGTTATTGCCCTCCCCACATCATGAATATTTATGAAGGGTTATTAAGAAATGTAAATGATGCCTCAGGGGGTTGGGAGCACAGAGGGTGCAGAGGGGGTGGGCTGATATCACAAACTGTTAGGAAAACAGCCCAATTGAAGCCAATTTTTAATTGTGTCAGATGTGGATTTTCCTGGATGCAGCAGTGGTTCCGAATGCTTTTGGTTTTATTAAAAGGAGAAAAAGGAAACAAGATAGAGCTGGAATGTAAGTGGGGTATTTGAAAAGCGGGGAAGCTGCACCCACAAGAACCCGGCAGCACAGGAGGTGGCAGTGCCCTGCCCGCAGCTGCCAGCACCCTTGGCTCCCCACCAGCACCTGGGGGCTCCCTGGCACGGACAGGGGGATAGTGGGACCCCTGCAACCTACGGCACCCACTCTGCAGCCCATGGCACCCCTGCCACAGACCATTCCCCTCGTTCACATCCCCTTATCCCATCCGTTCGGCTCCATCCCAGCTGCTCCGTCCCTCCGTTCGGCATCACTGCCCAGGAGAACCTGGGATGCAGCTCATGCGCTTTAACCGGTTCTCGCAGCGCTGGTCGCACCGCGAATAGAGGCTGACAGGAGCAGCTGAGTTAATCAGAGTGGATAATGGAGGGAAAGAAAGAAATCTCAGACCAAATTGCTGCAGGAATCATGAGCCGAGGCTCAAACCTATCCCATTAAAAACCGGGATGCAGCTGAACAGGGAGACTGGCTGGTGTCCAAACCTGGCATCCCACCAGAGCAGGAGATGGGAAGCAGCCATAGGGCTCATCAGGCGGTTTGCCTGTAGAGAGACAAAGTAGTCCTGGGGCTCCTGTGCCCGAGGGCAAGGCGGGCTCCAATGCTTTGTCAGGAGACTAGCGCAGCCACACGCCCAGCCCTGGTGCTGCCGCAGCCACCGCCCTGCCACATCAACGCCAGCTCCCACCACAGCCAAGTGAGCCTGGATGCACTGTCTGAATGACTGGGGAGGGCTGGGATACCCAGCAGGTTGAAAACAGGCACTGGGTGTCATCGAGGTCCATTCCTGCAGCTGGTGGAAACCTGCCAGCATTACTGTGGTGTTATGGATGTATCAGGCATCCCAGGATGGGAACGGGCTCGGGAGTCTGTCAGGATTAGGTCTCCCCACACTGACAGCTTCATAACACCAGACTCGCCTCTGAATTGCTCCCGTAAGGGTTGAAATGACTGAAGGGTAAAGTGCCAATGGGCTGCAACATTTCCCAGCTCTCCCCAGCACCTCACACCTGTGGCACAAGCCTGGGTTCTGGGGTTCCAGGTGTCGGGATGCCAGGGCTGAGCTTTAGCCAAGCCGGCACTGTGGGGCTGGGAGCTGTGGGTGCTGGTGGGAGAAGCCAGCTCTGGCATGAAGGTTAATGGGATTTTCATGAAGCTGCCAGTTCCTGTGGCAGGCGGATGGACAGACCTGGCTAATGAAAGGGAGCTGACATGTGGATTCAGGCTGCGAGGGACCAGGAGGGTGGGCAGGGGGAGAGGGGCGAGGGGAAAGAGCAGCCGGTGCCCACCAGCCCAGGCAGGTTGGCTGTGACTATGGCCGTGTCCATGCTGCCCTCCCTCCCGCGCTGGTGCCGCTCGCTGCCCCAGCACAGCTCTGCTTCTCCGAGTTAAACTCCACAAACTGTGACAATCAAAATTAAAGACTTCTGCAGGGAGGCAGCCTGGGGGGAAATTAGGGCCAAGGCCAGCAGCGATTTCCCAGTGGTGACTTTTAAATTAAATGGGAAAAAAAATCCCTTTAATTTGGCAGCATGGTCAGGACGCAGCTCGCTAGGCGCGTTATTATCCAGCTCAGCAAATGCTCCCAGAATCTGCTCGCACTCCAAATTACCAATCTCTGTGAGGCAGTGCAACCCCACCTGCACCGCGACCCCAGCACCGGGGCTCTGTGGCGCAACCCTGTGGGCAGCGAGCTGGGCCCAGGCCAGGCTTCACCCCATAATCCTGGAGCTGAACCCTGGGGGTGCCCCTGGCCTGTGCCCCCTCCCTGTGCCTCGTCCCAGGTCCTGGATGGTGGAGAATGGCTGGATCCTGCTCCTGCACATGATGAGCCCAGCCCCAGCCAGCCCAGCCCGCACTTCAGGACCCCCAAGCTGTCACAGCCGATTCCCAGCCTCCCTCCCGGCCCCTCCTGGTATTTGCTGCTGCAAATGCAGATGGATCATGGCTGGTTGATGTGCGCTGCCAGCACGGGTGTCTGGCCGACCCACTGGCCACCTGCCTACACCGCTGGCCCTGACAGGGAGCTGTGGGGCACAGGGCAGACCCTGTGTGTTAAGACATTCTTTCCAGGCAGAGCACAATCACTTTGGTGCTACCAAAAGAGAGAGCCTGCTCTGCGGGGCCTCATGCACCATGTAGAGAGCACGTGGCTGCTCCAGTGTCCCCATGACTCTGCCACACACAATGTGCCCAACTGCCAGCGTGGCGGGCACAGCACCTTCCCAAATGTAGGGCTGGCTCTGGGCTTGCCCAGAGCCCCTGCAGACCCACTGGGGTGGCATGTCCACAGTGCCACGAGTGTGCAGGTTTGCTGGCTGGATTGCACGTCAGATCCAAAGTGCCAGCGGGATCTGTCACCGTCACAGCCTTCTCATTGGGATCAGAGCATCCGCACACCCGAGATGTACCTCACCCTACTTGGCCACGCAGCACCGCAGCACAGGGAGCCCTGCGGCACAGCAAAGCACCGCAGCGCACCGAGCTGCTGGGGCACAGCGGAGCACCAGGGCACAGTGGGGACCATGTCACAGCAAAGCACAGCAGCTCAGGAAAGCACCAGGGCACAGTGGGTACTGCGTCACAGCAAAGCACTGGGGCATGGCGACCACCGTGGCACAGCGAGGGCCATGGCACAGTGAGCGCGGCAGCTCCATGCCACTTCTGTGATACTCCAGGATGCTACAGGGGGTGTGGCAGGGTTCTGTATCCCCACTGGGATGCCTCGAGGCCTCTCCTGTGCCCCACAGGTGTGGATGCAGCCCCAGCCACCGTGCCAGCACCTCCCACCAGGCTCAGGCATGGCAACAGAGTTGTGCTGCCTGGGCAGAAGTTGCTGCTTGTTCCCTGTGCAGGAGCTGCCCGAGGCAATGGGCACAGCGGTGCAGGGCCAGCCCTTCCTGGCTGGGGAGCAGAGCTGCAGGGTTAGTGGGGGACACAGACAGCCCCGGCCCTGTCTGCCCTGGCACTGCTCTCCCCCCTCCTCTCCCTCCACCCCTTCAAGATGAAGCAATGAAATTATTTTTCTACTTGAGTAGTTTTCAATTTAGATTAAGAAAAATCTGTGCTCCGTTAGCAACGCTGCAGTAAATCACGAGCGAGCGGCACTTGCGGCTGACAGCCCAATCGCTTATCGGCTGCAAACCTTTTTTCAAGCTGACAGGCTCCAAGTGTGACATTGAGCGAGGGCAGAGGCCGTGCAGCAGGGACACAGCACGGGGAGGCTGACCCCCAGCAGGTTCAGGCCCTGGGCATCCCACACTGGGGCAGGGCTGGGGAGGCTAATGGCCCTGTCCACCTTTGGCATTGCTCCCGGGGCCACCTGCGGGAGCCAGGGCAGGGGACGTGCTGTCTGTATGCCTCAATGACACCGCCAAGGCCGCACCGAGCGCCTGTCGCCAGGGCCACTTGGTGCTCCAGCCTTTGGCTGAACCCCCGCTTTGTCACCACCGGCGACACAGCAGCACCCGACGCGCTGTGGGGTGCCCGTTGCTGGCTGCCCCGCGGCCACACCAGTAGCAGATCCCCATCCTCATGACCATCTCTGCGTTGCCGCCATCCTCGCGCCAGCACTGTCAAAAGGAGCATTTGACAGAAAACAAACCTTTTTTTAAACTCTGGTTCTTTCAGCTCGTTTATTGCTTCCGCGGGGCAGGCGGAGCTGTCAGCACCCAAACCTCACTCATCCGTTTAACCTTGGGGGAAGGAACACATTTGCGCGGGTAACGCGCATCAGATGGTGGCACAGGGAGCGCCTGTAGCAGCGGCGCTGATGGATGGGCTACACGGGCCTCGCCTGACCTGTGCTTGTACGTTATCTGCATTGCCGCGGGAGGCTTTTCATCACACCGACAGCTCCAGCAGCCTCTGCCTGGCAGGAGCTCCTCGCCAGGGCCACGCAGCAGTGGTTGGCACAGCAGGAGGCAGCGAGCCACCGCACCAGGGGAGGGTGCGGGCTGCGCCCATGCCGTGTGCCCAGCTGCGGTGGGGCTGGAGGGACAGGGACAGCCCACCAGGAGAGGAGCCGGTGCCCACTGTGCCCAAGGGGGTGGAGGACGTGCTCACCACTGCCACTGCCACCAGCCCAGGTGGAAGGGAGAGGCCAAGCTCTTGTGCCGTCCTTTGGGTGACATTTTGCCAGCAAGGGTTCCTGTGACAGTGACGGAGAGGGTACGGAGCTGGGCAGCCCAGAGCCCTGGTGACGGATGAGTTCTGCCAAGCGCCGACACAAAAGCCATTTGGTGTGGGGAAATGATAGATGCTAACACTAATTTTAAGCACAGGCAGGCAAATTCCTCCAGACAGGCACAGTGCTCAGGATTTAGGGCACAGCTGCTGGGTTCAGATAAGGTGTGAAATCAGCCCGGCGTGCAGGGTGTTACTTAGTAATGAGCGCCTGGTGATGGATGGGGGCGGCTTGGTGATGTAACCTCCGCATTTGGAGCCTTTCAAATCTCTTGCCATCAATCCTGGTCCCTGCCAGGCAGTGAGAGAAGGAGCCAGGAACTGGCACTGTGCATCACAGCTTGGGCTGCACAACTGCCCCCTTGTGCCAGGGGCACCTTTGCAGCTAACAGCAGTGCCAGAGGGGCTCCAGGGCCAGATTCTTGCGCAGGCCGAGGTGGACAGGTCTGGTCCCCCTGGTGCTGCTGGCAGTGTGGCCTCACACACCTCCTCTCCTCCCTCCATGCCCACAGAGCATCACAGGTTCTCCCGTGTGCCAGCAGAGAGCTGGGCTGCCACGTGGGGCCAGAGATGAGGAGACCTCCTGCCCTTGCCAGGGATGTCCCTGCCAGCCCAGCACTATACCTGGACCAGGCTTCACCCCACCAGAGCGAGCAGGCTCTGACCTGCGTGGGCAGCATGGGAACATGGTGCTAGCCCAAAATATTTAGGGTGAAAATGCTGGAAATGGCAAGTGCCACGCTTATCAGTAGCATTTAACCTTTATCCTGACCTTATAAAAAATCTATTTGTGCTGAGATTTTAAATTCACTCCTTAAATCACACACTACAGGCTTCACACTGTACTAATTTTTCCTCAAGCAAATGAGTTTGGTATTTGCTCTTTTCCAGTGCCAGCAATGCCCGTGAGCAGGGAGGGGCGTGCACTGCTTCCACCCCCATCCAGACCTCAGTCTGCGCCCTTGCCCTGTGCATTCCTGTGCCCCTGTGTGCACACCCACCCTTGTACACCCACCCTTGCACACTCACCTTTCCATGTGCACACACAAGCCCCTTCAAAGAGATTCTCTCTCCTCTGGCTCAGGGGAGATCTGAGCAGGACAGCCACCGCTGCCACCTCCCCGGAGGAGGAGGATGAATCAGAGCTGGGGATGGAGGCTGGAGGAGGCTGGCAGTGCAGGAGCACCCAGCTGGGCTCCTCAGTGGTGGCAGTGGGTTGTTGGGCACACAGTTCCTGCGCACACCAGCCCTGGCCATCCACAGCACCCCCAGTGGGACTGTGCAACCCCTCAGGAGCCTGTCCCTTCCCGTCCTGAGGTGTTGGGATGCAGGCTCAGCTGGGGCAGGGCAGCACTGGGGATGCACAGCAGTGCTGTGGCTGCAGCAGCCGGGCTCGCCGGTGCGGTGCCATCGACTGGGAGGTGGTTGCTGCCAGATGAGCCATGGTCAGCACGCCTCATTATTGTGCAAATTTCTGGGAATGCAAATCTAGGTGCACCTGGAGAATAATGTATTAATAACATTACTACTGACGAAGGTCGCAGGGCAATCTCTGCTTGTTCAGCGGAGCCTGGGCTCCCTTTCCTCTCCTGACACTAATGGTTGGTTTATTTTTATATCTGTAACCAGGGGCTACTTTGGAGATGTTTTATCAGGCACTTTCAAACTATGCTCTTGCAGCCCTTGACAGGATCCTGCTCACAGTCCTGGTACCTCCCTGGGGTGCAGGATCACAGCCAGTGCTGGAGCCCACTGGGGTGCTGGCCAAGCCCCGGGGTTTGCCCTGAAAACAGCCCAGCCTTTACATGTGGTGGAGGTGCCATGGGGACCACCCTGCCATCACCACTGGTTCTGTGGGCTCCCAACCCACTGGATAGCCCCTCGGGAGGGGACAGGGCTCAGCCCTCCAGCTCTGCTGGTGCAGGAGGAAGGTGCAGCTGGAGCAGAGGACCAAGGACCAATGTCACATGGCGTGGGCCAAGACAGCTCTTGTGCATGGCAGGAAATCATCACAGTGGCTGTGTGGGAAGGCTCCCAGCTCCTCCAGTCCCCAAATCCACCCACCCTTCCCCATTCCGAAGCCTGAAACTCTCAAAGCAAGAGCACTGCCAGCTGGACATCAGCCTTCACACCAGTGGCTGTGGTTCCCAGCCCTGGGTAGGCAGGAATTTGTGTGGGGCAGGCAGACAGACCTCCTGATCTGCCTCACACGTGTGAGCTGGGTGCCAAACACTGCTGATTTATTGCTGAGGAAAGGCTTAATTTAGGCAATGTATTTAAAGGAACTAATTAGAATTGTATTAATATTTATGGGCCTTGTGGCAAAGCTGATAGTCGCTATTTAAGAGTATTAACCATTATCTCACACTGGGCAGGACCGTGGTGTTTGGAGGCAACTTTAATTGTGGTGAAGGCAGTCGAGATCTCACCAGAAGCCGCTGACAGCACCCACCCCGCACTGTGCATCCAAACCGCATTTGCAGTGCTAATGGATACCCTCTGGAATTAATAATGCTGCCTGCATGGTCCTCGCCCCCAAGTGACAAGTATCCCTCCAAGCATCCCTCTGACAGGGAGTGGGTGCAGCCACCCGCTCAGGGCCTTGATGGGGGGCAGGGGAAGCAGTGCCCCCCCTCCAGCCTTGGGGATCAGCAGCACCATCTCCACTCCAGAGGCTCTCAGTCCCACCACTGCTCCCATCCATCGGCCTCGAGAAGTGGGTTGTGAGAGGCCTGGGGGCACCTCATCCATAACCAGCTCCCTGCCTGCACCCGACCTCTCACTATAGCAAAGTTCACATCAATTTTCCTTCCCCTCATTTGTCTGTAAACCACGAAGAAAAATCACCGCTGTCTGCACGCATTGGGCCGCTGCTGTGATGTATGGCTGTAATAAAAACCCCATTTTGGGAGGCCGCCTTCCCCGTGCCACCAGCCCATGTGCCATGCGCGGCCATGCCACCAGCTGGGTCACTCTGCAGGGCACAGGGCCATCCCAGCGCCAGCCCCGTGTCTCTCTCCATTCGTGAATTAGAGCTATCAGAGCTGTTAGGGAGTAGCAGGCGCGTTTAGGCAGCCGGTGCTGTCAGCCCTTGAGAGCCAGATCATGGGGGGAAGCCCGAGGGGGGCTGAGCTGCAGCAAGCAGCTCCCTGCCTGGACCAGCACCCTCCATGCCTGGGGACAGCCCAGGGTCACACACCACAGCCTGAGCCCCTCATAGAGCAGTCACAGCCTCTGCCAGCTCCGAGAATGGGGTGCTGGGAATGGGGGTCAGGGTGCTGGGGATGAGGGATGGGGGCACCTGCCACCGTGAACTGGGGACAAGGTCCCCAGGCTCAGTCAGGGGCTGCACTCCCAGCTCCAGTGCAGGTGGATGTGGCCGGGATGGGCAGGGGAATTTGTTGGGCAGTGGAAAGTGCTCACAGAGGGAAGGCGCTGGGCAGGGGGAAAGTGCTGGGCAGCTCATCGAGCCGCTGCAGGACAGCGGCACCGTGAGACAGAGACAGCAGAGACTGGGCTGCTGCAAGGCAGGCATCCTGGCATCTTTATTGCAAGGGGAAAGCATGGCGAGCACCACCGCAGACCCCAGCCCCACTGAGGGGCCCGGGTCTCGCTGCTGTCTCCTCCTTGGGGTCACTCCTAGGGTGTCCCTGGGGAAGAAAAGGGCACAGTGAGGAGGGAGTGCAGGCAAGGCAGGGAGCAGTGGGAGGCAGCAGGGAAATGATGCTGGGAGCAGCACTGGCCCTGCACTGGCTGCTGCATTCACCCCTGGAGAATTCACTCCCCCAACATCTGCCCCCAGCTCCAAGCACCGGTTCCGCCCGCCCCCTGCACTCCGGGGCACGGCCAGGAGCAGCTCTCATGGTTTCCGTGCCACGTACGAATACAACGGCTGTGCCAGGGAAGCCGAGCCACCGTGGAGGTTGCTCAACCACCAACGGCCCCAACCGCTTGCGGCTGCTCTTGGAAACAAGTGTCACAACGCGGTGAGTGCCCACCCGGTGCGGGTCCCACACATCCCACAGCGCCATCGCGGCTCCAGCAGCCGCCCGGTGTCCCGCGCACACCCCTGACTTTGATCAGGCTGTAAAATTGTGGTGACTGACGCTATCGCCTGGTTCTGACCAGGGACACCGCCGGCTCCTGTGGTGGAGCTGCGAGCTGGTTGACATCACCTACAACAAACACCCAGAGCGCTAGCCGGTCCCCATGACGGGGTTGCAGGTGTGGTGCCAGCAGCGTCCCCTGCACGGACCAGGCATGGGTGGAAGGTGACAATTTCACCCGTGGATACGGGGCCATTAGAGGCAGCAGGATCCATTCAGGAGCCCTGGCTGGTGGGCAGGAGTGGGGCTACGGTACCTCTTTCAGGAGTCAGGCAGCCAAGGCTGCAGCCCGTGAAACAGCACTTCTGGTGGAGGGGGCAGTCGATGTCGTCTGTGCAGCTGCTCTTGCAGGGGGCAAAGGTCTGCAGCACCTTTCTCTTGGGGCAGATGCCTGGGTGGGCTGCGGGTGGCAAAGGAGACCGGCTCACAGGGGGGTCTGTCCCAGCTGCATCCCCCTCTCACCGAGCCCACTGCCACCCTTACCTGGCACGGCTGGCACGCAGCGGATGTGGCAGCCCATGGCACAGCACTTATCTCTGCCTCTGCAGTCGCTGTCACTTTTGCAGTCCGCCCGGCAGATGCTCGTGGTGTCAGGGTTCGGCCGTGGGCAGAAGCCTCTCTTTTCTGGGAGTGCCCCACAGGGTCAGAGCACCACGGGCCCCTGCCCGCTCCCCCTCCCCAGCCCACCCCGGGGTGCCCAACCCAACCTCCGGTGGGCGAGGAGCAAAGGGCAATCCTTTCCCTCAACACTAGAGCAGCAGGGGATTGGGCACAAGGGGCCACCAACCCCAGCAGTTGTGAGTGCTGCACCTCGCAAGCAGCAGCTGAGGAGCCCAGATCCTGTCCACACACCCGGACAGGGCATCAGGGCTGGGGGGGCGGCAGGACCCACACACCGAGGTGGTTGCAGCCCCCTCCCCCTCGAGGGCAGAGGCAGGGGTCTTTGGCTGCAGGACCCACTCCCTAAACTGACCACAGCCCCTCCTGAGGGCACAGCCGGAGTCCCTCACCTCCCGACGGCAGCCGGCACTCCCAGCCGCAGCCGGTGCTGCAGCAGCGCTCGCTGCCCGCGCAGTCCGCATCCGTCGAGCAGAAGTGGCCGCAAACCGTCGTGGGGCTCTCGCCGGACAGGGGGCACTCACCTCTCTTGCCTGGAGGGCGGGCAGGGGGTCAGGGTGGCGGTCAGGGCCTCCCTGGCCCCGACGGGACCCTCTTGTCGGGACCCCCCGTGACCCGGGGACCCCCCTGGCCCAGGATCCTCCCTGTCCTGGGACGCTGCACCCCGGGACCTCTCTGCCCTGGGACACCCCACCCCACCCCACCCCCCCCCGCCCTGGAATGATGCGTGTGCCCTGGGACGCCCTCTCCGAGACACCCGCCGCCCCGGGTTGTTGCATCCTGGGTTCCCCCCTCTTTGGGATTCCCTGCACCGCGGTCCCATATACACACCTGGACCCTTTGCTCCGCGATGCTGCGCCAGGGATGCTGCGCTCTGGGATCCTCCCCCTTCGGACCCCCCCGCCCCGGGACCCCCTCGCTCCAAAGACCTCCTGCTCCTGGCCCCCCTCCCCGGGATGCGGCACCTCGGGCCCCCCCTCCCCAGGCTCCCCGTCCCGGGGAGTCGCCCTCACCTGGCAGGCTCTGCCCCACCGCCCCGCGGCAGCCCCCGGGAGGGCCCGGAAGGAGCAGCAGCAGCAACAGCAGCAGCGAGATCGGTTCTGCCCTCATGGTGCTGTCCCCGTCCCGCCCGCGGGCGCTTAAGTAGAGCCCGGCAGCGCCGGGCGGGCCCGCCCCGGCTTCGTGAGCATCGGCACTGTGGGGGCGGCAGCAGGCAGGGACGGGACGGGAGGGCACGGTGACCCCGCCAGCCCCGAGGGGTCCCTGCGGGGCTCAGCGTTCCCTGGAGCCACCCCTCAGCCGTGGTAACAGAGCTCCCCCGCGCTCCCCAGGGGCAACGGGCAGCCTCGATGCTCCCGGGCAAACCCGCGGCCCCCGGGATGCAGAGACAGCCGGGAGGGATAGGAACACAGGGTGAGGGGGTGAGAGGAGGTGGTGGGACAGCCACGCCAGGGAGCAGAAAGGCTGAGGAGCATCAGTCCAAGAGCAATGGACCACGGAGCCCTGCTCTGCTCTCCCCTGCACAGAAACAGGAGCAGCCACCAGGAAAACCAGCGGTGCAGGGGATGCTGCATCCCTTCCCCAGCTGGGTGAAACCCGTGCCTCAAAGGAGGGAATGGGGGCAAGTCCATGCTTCGGGTGGCAAGTGTGCTCTGGGGCTCTGGAGGTGGAAGGCCAGGCAATGGCAGGTGAGAGTGGTGGTCCAGCTACACCAGGGGCATTGCCAAGGGCAGAAAATTCAACCCCCTCCACAAGGGGGAAAAGACAGGTTATAGTTGGTGGCTCCCTTCTGAGGGGAACAGAGAGTTCAATATCATAGAATCGCTTGGTTGGAAAAGACCTTTGAGATCATGGAGTCCAACCGTACCTGTCCACTGCTAAACTATTCCTCAGCACCTCACCTGCCCATCTTTTAAACCAATACAGGAAAGGGGACTTGATCACCTCCCTTTATCCAGTTAAGGGGAATGCAACATATTTTCCCCCAGACACAAACAGTCCCTCTTTTAGGGAATTCTGCTGCTTCCCTGGGCCCCAGTCAAGGACAAGCCCACAGAACTTCCCAGCCTGGGACTGTTGCCCATTACTGCTCTTCCGTGGGAGGTAATGAAGCTGCATCACGTAGTCCAAGGGTGTTCAGAAAAGCCTCCAGGGCCATGGCTTGGCTAGTACGGAATCTGGAGCAGAGATTATTTTTCCCTCTTTCCTTCATGTTGTGGGCAGTGACACTGGAAGAAACGGACGCGCCCAGTCTATTAACACAGGGCTCCATTGTGCTGTCATCACCACAAGTTGGAATTCTTCAATAATGGGGTGGTTGACACAGCACCAGATGATGGCTGATGGGATTCACCTTTCTCAAAGGGCAAGAGGATCTTTGCTCATGAGTTTGTGGGGCTTTAAACCAACTGGAAGGGGGAGCAGGATATTAAGCTTGCCCGAGACAAGCGGAGGGATGCTAGAGCAAGGTTTAGAAGGATGGAGTGCTCACAGGGGCCCTCAGCCTGCATCTCTGCGACATGCTGAGTGCACTGGGAAAGAGCTGAAGTCATGTGGAGATGTCAGGGGCTCCTGAGATCACAGGAGCCAAGAAGGAAACACCAGTAAAACACCTCAAAGGAACCAAGGGGTGCTCCTCTAAAGCAGGTGACGTGGCCGATTCGAGTCTCTGCACCAACACATGCAGCACGAGCAACAAACAGGACGAGCTGGGAGCTGTCGTACAGCAGGAGAACTATGGCAGCTGTGCCATCATGGGAACATGGTGGGATGGCTCGCACAACTGGAGGGCTGCAAACTCCTTCAAAAGGACAAGTAAGGAAGGAAAGGTGTGGAGTAGCTCAGTATGTTAGGGAGTGTTTGGATTGTTTGGAGCCTAATGATGGTGACGATGGGGTTGGGTGTTCCTTGCCCAGAAGCAGGGGAAAGGCCAACAAGGGAGACATCATGGTGGGAGTCTGTTACAGAGCACCCAGCCAGGATGAAGAGACAGATGAATTATTCTATAAGCAGCTGGGAGGAACCTCACAATCACCAGCCCTTGTCCTCACTGGGGACTTCAACCTATGGGATGTCTGCTGGGGATACAGCACAGCAGAGAGGAAGCAGTCCGGGGGGTTCCTGGAGCGTGTGGAGAACTTCCTGACCCAGCTGGTGAGGGAGGCAACTGGGAAGGCCCACTGGACCTGTTGCTCATGACCAAAGAAGGGCTTGTGGGTGATGGGATGGTTGGAGGCTGCCTTGGGCACAGTAACCATGGAATGATGGAGTTTTTGATTCCTGGAAAGTGAGGATTGGATTACTGGAGGGTGGACTTCGACCTCTTTAAAAGCCTGACCAACAGAGTCCCCCAGGAGGCAGCCCTGAAGGAGTCCAGGAAGGCTGGACATTCCCCCAGGAAAAGTCTTAAGAGCGCAGGACAGGCTGTCCCCATGTGCCAAAAGATGAGCTGGAAGGGAAGAGACCACCCTGGCTGAACAGGGAGCTCTGGGTGGAACTCTGGGAGTTTATGGCCTTTGGAAGAAGGGGCTCAGGAGGACTAAGAGGATGTGAGATTATGCAGGGAGAAAATTAGAAGGGCTAAAGCCCAAGTAGAACGCAGTGTGGCTGCTGCAGTAAAGGACAATGAAAACTCTTTTTATAAATACATCAGCAGCAAACAGAGGCTGAGGAGAATCTCCAGCCTTGAGTGAATGTGGGGAAAATGTGATAAAGGATGATGAAAAGGCTGAGATACAGAATGACGCCTTTACCTCAGTCAGACCGGTTGTTTTCGAGGTACCCAGCCCATTGAGCTGGGAGACAGGGACAGGGAGAAGAGTGGAGACCACATAATGCAAGGGGAGATGGTTAGCAACTTTACTGCTCCACCTGGACACACACAAGTCTGTGGGGCTGGATGGGATCTGGAACAGGCGGAAGTGTTCACCAAGCTGCTACCCATCATTTGTCAGCACTCCTGGCTGACTGGGAAAGTCCCAGTTGACTGGAGGTTGGCAAATGTGATGCCCATCTCCAAGAAGAGCTGGAGGGAGGATCTGGAGAACTCCAACTTGTCAGCCTGACGTCAGTTCCAGGAAAGGTTATGGAACAGATCATCCTGTGTGCAATCACGTGGCACTTACAGGCTAACCAGGTGATTAGGTACAGCATGGTTTGAGGAAAGGCAGGTCGTGCTTGACCAACCTGATCTCCATCTCTGACAACGTGACGCACCTAGTGGATGGAGGAAAGGCTGTGGATGTTGTCTACCTGGACTTCAGCAAAGCCTCTAAAACCATTTCACCATTTCCAACAGAGTTCTTCTGGAAAAACTGGCTGTTCATAGCTTGGATGGGCATACTCTTCACCTGGTAAAAACTGGTTGGATGGCTGAGGCCAAAGGGTTGTGGTGAGCAGAGCTATATCCAGTTGGTGGTTGGTTGTGACTAGGTTGGGCAAGAGTGTTTATCTGGAGGGCAGGAAGGCTCTGCAGGGGGATTGGAACAGGCTGGATCCATGGCTGAGACCAATGGGATGGGGTTCAATGAGGCCAAGTGCCATCAATGGTCCAGGCCTGGAGAAGAACACCTGGAAAACTGCCTGGAGGAAAAGGCCCTGAGGATGCTGATCAGCAGCAGCTGAACATGAGCCAGCAGTGGCCCAGCATCCTGGCTTGGATCAGCCCTGGTGTGGCAGCAGGAGCAGGGAAGGAATTGTTCCCCTGGACTCAGTGCTGGTGGGGCCGCACCTCGAATCCTGGGTTTGGTTTTGGGCCCCTCACTCCAAGAAGTGCCTCGAGGGGCTGAAGCATGTCCAGAAAAGGGAACAGAGCTGGGAAAGGGGCTGGAGAACAGGGATAGGTTTAGTCTGGAGAAAAGGAGGCTGAGGGGAGACCTCATAGCTCTCTGCAGCTCCTGGAAAGGAGGTTGTGGTGAGGTGGATGCTGGCTCTGCTCCCAGGTAATAAGGGATGGGATGAGAGGAAACGACCTCAGGTCGTACCAAGGGAGGACCAGGCTGGGTATTGGGAAATATTCCCACCCACTTCTCGGCAGGCTCTGACGGAGCAACAGCCTCCTCTGCCGGCGGCGCGGGCTGCTGTGGGCACCCGAGAGCGGGCCGGGGGGGCGTGGGGAGGGGGAGTGAGGAGGGAGCAGCAGGCGGAGGGGGGTGCAGCTGGTGGAGAGGGGGCAGCAGGGAGAAGAGAGGGGGCTGCAAGGAGGGCAGGGGCAACAGCAGAGAGGGGTCAGCAAGCAGGGATGGGGGGTGCAGGAGTCTCGGGGGCAGCAGGTGGGGAGGGGTTGCAGGAGGTTGTGGGGCAGCAGGGAGGAAGGGGAGTGCAGATGAGGAGGGGGCTGCACAGGCCGGGGACTCTTCCCCATGGCTCGGGCGTGGTGGTGGTAGGACATGCCAGGCTTTGAACACACCATCAACAGCACGCAGCTCCACGGCAGAGCACACGATGGACATGCAGCAGCTGGGAGAGGAAGGTGCGAGGCCAAAGGCCGCGAAGGAGGGAGCTGCCAGCAGCAGCCGAAGGACCGGACGCTGTTCCGGAGGGGCTGGTGACTCCCTGCGGCACAGCAACAGGTGCCACCTCGGGGCAAAGGTGTCATTGAGAGGGACTCCGTGCACACAAACAGGACTGGGGCGGCTCTCCCAGCCCCTACTTTTCCTCATGGTGGCTCCCTTTGCCTCAAACCTGGAGTTTCTGTAGCAACAGGTGCATTTGGCCACTTGGAGCATGGATGACGCAAACAGGAATTTCCAAGTGGAGAAATATGATCATGGAGGTATAAAATCCCATATGAGACCGCAGAGGTCATGTCCACCGCCACACAAAGCGCCTGCTCCAGCCGGGCTGGCCTTGCGGCAATGCCCCAAGCAGGGAATGTCCCTGTGCACCGGGAACCCAGCCAAGGCCATTCCCCATCACCAGCTCCAGTGGAGGATGAAGCCTTCCATCAGCCCCTTGAAACCCCAGGTCCTGCCCCTCTCCATGGCCACGGGCTGTCCCCCCTCACCCTGCCAGCCGCCTGCGCCCAGCAAGCCTGGCCACCTCTGCCTGACTTTTGCCACTCGGCGCAGCATGGTGAGCAGTGCTGGCACAGCCGCAGTTCTGCAGCGAGAGGAGCGATGGTGCAGACCCCCGGCAGGGGCACCTGAAGCCCTGTGTGGGACAGGGAGAAGGGAGCAAAGGTCCTGCTTGGCAGAGCCTGGGGCACAGCAGCAGCAACCCCACGGGTTCTCTGTGGAACACACACTGTCACGGAGCACACCTCACCCCTGGCACAGTTGCCTTCACACACCTGAGTGCACTGGGCTCCCAGTAACCTCCCCGCACCGTTAACCCTGGACTTCCCCACCCTGTCTGGGCTGCTTCCCGCCCGTCCCGGTGCCCAGCGAGGTGGAAGGCAGCCCCGGTGCTGACCTCGCTACAGCACCCATCTGCTGGGACACGTCTGCAGCCAGCGACATGACGGCACCCGACTGCCCGCCTGTCCCCGCAGAGGAATGGTGCTGAGTGCAGGGCGTGGGCAGCGGGTGCGCCCAGCCTGGCACGTCGCACTGGCTTCCCACGCTCTGCTCCCCACGAGGCCACGCTGCCCCACGGGGACCTGGCCAGTTGCCACTCGTGGCTCTGTGGGCAGGAACAGCGGAACTTGGGGCCAGGCAAGGCCAAGAATGGAAGCCCAGCTCTCCATCCCAGAGCACCCCTGTGCCGCACTGCCAGGATAGCACCACCCTAGGGCAGCATCCTCCTGCTCAGTGCCCCCTGGGTTCCTGTCCCTTGATCTCATCGTCACCCCTGGACAGCACTTGAAATCAGCAATGTTGAGCTCTGGTGCTTGGTGAGGAGACCACCCACCTTCCATCTGTTGCCTGCAGGTCTCCCCCGGCACCCCAGCTCCTGCAGCCGCAGGAAGAAAGTCCTGTCTGTACTCTCTGGGCCACTCTGGATGTACCTTTCCCTGTACCCTCTGTCCCCACTTTCCCAAGCAGGAGAGCTTCAGCCCTTTCCTCTGGACTCCTGATGGCCCCAGCTCAGGGTCTAATCTCGCTTTCCTCCAGGGAGGGTGCTCTCACCCTGGCTGCTGGGGCTGGGATGGGGCTGTGGTAAATGATTTCTCAGGTAATAACACATCGTGGGGCTGTTGCTGCCTCGGGCACAACTGTGAAATGAAGCGAGAGTTTCGGTACCCAAAGGTTATGTGTGTGGCAGCCCCTCCCCAGCCCCACACAGATAAAAACCCCTGCCGACCCGCACTGGCTATCGGCACCCACGGGGAGCACCATGAAGACTGCTGGCATCTTGCTCGGGGGCATCCTGGCCCTGTGCGTGTGGCTGCAGCCGGGCACCGCGGTGGCTCGGGGCATCGGTGAGTGCTCAGGGGGCACAGGGCTCTTGGGGCTGGCTCGGGCCGGGGATCGCACAACCATAGCAGCAATCACAGCAGCACAGAGCCAGGCGCTTCCTGGCTCTGGGGACCCCATGTCCCACCACCCTGCGAGGCTGCGGCTCCGCAGCATCAAGGACTGCTGAGGTGTGCGCCGAGTGGGCAAGCGGGGGGCTTGGCAGCAGCAGGAGCCCTCCTGCCCAAGGGTTGCTCTGCCCTTCCTCTGTCAGCCCCTGGCACAGCCAGGCCTCAAAGGGCTCAGGTAATTCCCCGTGCATCAGCCCATGGACACCGCACCGGAATCCTGAGCTGCCTGACATCTCCCTGAGGAGGGAATGTCCCTCTCTACCGCTGTCCCCTGCTTTCCCCACTCCTTATGGCAGTGGGGAGCCATCCCGTCAGCACCTTGCCTGGCCCAGCAATGCTTCCCTTTTAATCATTGACCACCCTTGCTTGGTGGGCAAGGAGATGACACCAGCCTTTTCCCTGCTGCCACACAGGAGCTGCAGTCACCTGCAGCACCTGGGCACAGCCAGTGTGACCGGGCTCAGCAGCAGCGGGTGCTGCCACCCAAAGATGCTGCAGGGAAGAGCCTCTGGCACCAAGCTCAGGGCTGCTGATCCCACATCCTCTGCCAGGATCCTGTGCCAGGACGTGCCTTGGCACGGGGATGGCTGCCTGAGGCTGTGCTGGCAGACCCCCATCCTCCACACAGCCACCCTCAGGCTCTATCGAGGAAGTGCCCAGCAGAGCCCAAGGCAGGGATGGCAGCACCCCAAAAGCTGCATACTGGGGATGGAAGCCAAAACATTTCTGTCTCCCGGAAAGCAATGCCAGTATATTCAGTCCCTCTCCAGCTGCTCCTGCTGGCTGGGGGCAGCTCCAGCTGGATCGGCCACTCCACAGCCAACTGGGCACAGCAAGACCAAGGTGACACCTTGGGCAAACCTGCCGGCACTCACACTGCTCCCCACAGCTCGCGCCTTCCTCCTTTCCTTCCCCCTCATCTGCTGCCATGAGCCCATATCTGGGCTCCCAGCTGCTCCCACCCAGCTGCTCCAGTGCAGCCTGGTCGCGGGCAGCTGCGCTCACAGACCTCGCAGCCTCCCAGCCCCCTGCTCACTGCCAGCGCCAGGGACACCCGCACGCCGGGACAGGGCAAGTACAGGGCCAGACCAGGACGATAACTCAGAGGCAAGAGCCACCAGCAGCCTCCACACAGGAGCAGCAGCTCAGCCATGATGAGACATGGGGGCAGCCTCTGATCCTGTTCCTGCATAAACACCCATTTGCAAAGGCAAACAGTTACTGATTTACTGCTGTGCTCTGTGCTGCATTATTGACTGTGGGGTTAAATTACCTGGAGACAGACCCAGCAGAGCGGACACCAGACACTGCCTGGTGACTCCGAGCAGGACAATGTCCCCCGCCCCTGGCCCACATGGAGATGCATGATGTTCCAGCCCAGAGCTGGCGCTGCCCTTGGATCCCCTGCCAGCAGGGAGGGCATGGCACCGGCGATGGGGCAGGTCTCACACTCCTCCCTGTGCCGGAGAGGCTCAGCCTGCCACAGTGCCCAGGATGGGGCCCAGGGAGCAGGGATGCTCTGGGATTGCCTCCCAGAAGAGGGCCCAGCCCATGCCCCTTGGCTGGGCAGCACCTACATCGCATGGATGGACCCACCCCACGACAACAGAGAAACGTGCCAATGCATGGAGCCAAAACCAAGAGCCATGAGCAAAGGGGCTGGGGTCCTGGGAGCTCCCTGGTGCAGTGCTGGGCTGCTCCCCTTCCATCAGCAGCCCTGGAGGAACCAAAGCCACTGCCGACAGCACCTGCAGAAGAGATGGGAGCTGGCAGAGCAGCAAACACTGATGGGAGGAGGCAGCCACAGCGAGTGAGCTGGGCCTCTGGGCTGGCTGAGCCAACCCAAACAAACTCTGACCCGGCACTGCCAGGCGCTGCACAGCATCCCAGCCTGCCAGAGGGCAGCACACATGGCCTGGGACGGGTATCCTGGACAGCCACCAGGTGAGGGGTCTGGGGTTGGATGGCCACCACCAAGACCCAGCGCAGTAGGCACAAGCCCGAGCACGCCCATGGCTCGCTTCTTGGCAGCCACTTGCCCGACCGGTACTGCCGGCTGGTCTGGGCCACATCCCTGGGGCTGTCAGAGCCTGTGAGGACAGGACAGCAGGGCATTGCAGGACAAGGCTGCGGCCGGGCAGAAAGAGCTCCTGAGGCTGCAGTGGAGGCACAGGGAGATCCAGAGTGGGCTCCTGCCCAGAGTTGCAGGCAGCCTGGAGGATCCTTCAGTCAAGAAGCGAAAAGCAGCTGGAGCTGGATCCAGGCAAGCAGCAGCAGCAGCTGAGCCACAGCCCCCCGCACGGCTTATCCTGGCCTCTGGCCATCAGCAGCCCGGGGGGACTCCACTGGTGACCATGGCCAGGGCGGTTGGCAGGAATGGATGATGCCCCATCCCCCGGGCTCCTCGCCAGCAGCACCGGCTGCATCCCCACAGCCAGCAGTGGCCAAGCCGTACGCAGGGCCATGGCGGCTGCGCCAGCACTTGGCTGCTGTTCCTGCTGGGCAAGTTTTCAGCGTGGCCGCCCGGTCTCCTCGAAGCTCCCCCTCCCTGGTCGGCAGCCAGCGGCGGCAGATACCTGATACCCGGTTGTGCAAGCATGAAGGGGGAGCCTGGCCCTGCCCGGCCCTTGGGAGCACCCGGAAGGCCGAGCCCTCCCACCCACCGGCCCCACCTGGAGAGCAGCTTAAAGGGCGGCCGGGCACCCCGCAGCCGCAGCGCCCACTCCCGCACCATGCCCGTGGCCCGCAGCGTGCTTGTCCTGGCAGGGCTCCTGGCTCTCTGGGCAGAGGCGCCGCCAGCATCCGCCCAGAATGTCACCAGTGAGTATGAGCACACGCTCGGTGCGGCTCGGCACGCCCGGGCAAGCAGCCAGCATCAGTGCCAGGGCCGCGCGGGGTCGGTGCCGCGGCCGAGGGCCAGCCTGCGCCGGCGCGGTCGGGATCAGCAGCATCCCTGGACCCAGCCCTGGGATGGGCCGCAGCATCTCCTGCCTCGCTGCGGCTGCCCTCGCCCTGCGGTGGGGCCGGCGGCCCCGGCACATGCACACACGCTCCACCTTTGCCTTGCAGCGAAAGCTGGAGTGTGCCCCGACCCGGCGGCGGAAGCAGCGAACTGCACGGTGGGGTGCCAGTCGGATGGCGACTGCGAGAGCAGCCTCAAGTGCTGCCCGGCAGCCTGCGGCAATGCCTGCCAGAAGCCTGATGGTAACGCTCCCTCCTGCTCCTGGCCACACCGCCAGAGCTGCCACGCTGCTGCGACCCCACAGCCCGTCCCAGCCAGCGCACCGGTGTAACAGGGTGTGGTGGTGGCCCCAGCACATCCGCCTGCAGCGCGGTTATTGGGGGATGCACAGGGAGTCCGGCAGGGTCAGGGTGTGCTCTGGTGGGGCGGTCTCCCAGCATGGTGCACCCTCCACCTGGCCTTTCCAGAGCCACACTCACCCCTTTCGTCCTCCCAGCAATGTGGGGTTTGGGCAGGTGCCTCCGAATGACATTGGGGCTGGTGCAGAGGGCAGGGGCCGGTGCTGCTCCTGCTTAGCCTCATCACGGGCAGCCACCAGACTGGACATGGCACTGTCCTGCATCCCGACCCCACACCTGGGATTAGAGTCCCAGCAGCACCATCCCTAGCCCTGTGCCAGGCATGGCCCCACAGCCCCCATCAGTGTGGTCCCTGCGCGGGTCCTGCCAAGGAGCAGTCTGGGAGGCAGGCACAGCATTTGGGATCTCCAGCTGCAAATGCAGATATGAAACAGAGGCTTCGGTGCCTCCATCGCCTCCTGTGAGGATGGAGCTGGCCTGGCTGTGCTGCAGCAGAGGACAGTGTGGTGCAGAGCCTGTGCTGCCATACACCTGAGTGAGAAGGGGTGACCACGCCGTGTGTCCCCATCGGGTCAGGCTGACAGCTTCTCCATGGGGTGGAGAAGCCACCAGCTGGCACAGGGGTCCCTCCTCCACAGCAGCCAGGGTCCAGGGCCGTGCCTGTGGCTCCAGGAGATGCAGAGCTGTCCCTGCCCCTCATGCTGTGGCTGGTGAGTCTCAGGCCATGTCCCTTTTGCCTTTGCAGAGAAGCCTGGCACCTGCCCACCTGTCAGCCCTGGGATCCCCATGCTGGGTATCTGCACGGACCAGTGCAAGACAGACTCCAACTGCTCTGGGAACCAGAAGTGCTGCAGGAATGGCTGCGGCAAGGTCTCCTGCGTGACGCCCATCCACTGAGGTCAGTCGGGCACCTGCCAGCCCTAGGCCACCCACAGCACCTCTGGCACGGCACTAGTGTGCCCGCCGCTCTCACAGCCATCTGCTCCTGTTGCAGGTGCAGCCACCTCCTGCCAGCCCGGCCACAGGGAAGCTGCTGCCCAATGTGAGCCCTGCACACCCAGTCCAGCACCATCAACTCCTGGCCTGGATGCCCTCCTGGCTTGGAGCCTTCAGCCTCAGCTTCCTCTCCAGGTGTCCTGCTCAGGGTGCGCCATAGCTCCCCGCGCTCGCACCAATAAAGCAGCCCCTCCCTGCCTCATTTGTGGCCACCACTCTGTCTCACTGCACGCCCAGCTGGGTGGCTGCTCTGCCTGATCTTGGCCGCATTCTGCGTGCCACAGCTGGTGCTGGTGCCAGGGCCAGCTTGGGAGGGCTGCACACAAGTGCCAGCACCGGCTCGCTGCATCGTGTCTCCAAGGGTCCCCAGCCTGTGTCCCTGCTCGGGGCTGTTCCACAGCCCAGGCTGCCCTGTCACACCAGCTCCTCCACCTTTGCAGACGAGCCTGGAGCAGGGCCAGGGCGGCACAGCCACATCCATGTCCCTTCGGAGCAGAGCTGCTCTTGCTCTGCAATGGCCCAGAGACAGCAGGGCTGCAGTGTGTGCCATTGCAGAAGCATCAACCAAACCCCTCCTGCCCCACACACTCCCAGCCTGGCACTGGAACATCACCCATGGCAGGAGCCTGATGAGCTGTGGCTGGTCAAGTCCACGCCCCTGCCCCATCCATGCCTCCTGCCTGCCCCCTCGGTCCCCTGCCTGCTGAGAGCTGTGTTCCTGCCCTTCCTGGCACCTCCTGCTCCCTGCAGGGCTCCCAGTACTCCGGTCCTGCTGCGCCCACCCCATGAGGACCAGAGCAAGCAGCCCCATTGTGGGGCAGGCACCCCAAGAGCCCCTGCCTTTGGCAGAGGACAGAACACAGCCATTCCCCAGGCCAGGCACCCCTGTGCCCCGATCGCTGACTGACACAGCCCAGTGACTGCTGGTTCCCCTTCTCCCTGTGGTGTGGGTGCACCCTGGCTCAGCGTCATCGCTGTCTACAGCAGCTGTCCCTGTTCTATGTGTGCCAGGAGGCAACTGGCAGTGCAGGGCAGGACCAGGTGGGGACTGGGGACAGAATACTGCTCCCCCATGTCCCGTCCCTGCTTGCCATCCAGGAGCACAGGCAGTGGCCAGTGCTGCCCATCCCTCGCCACAGCTGCTTGAGGGTCACCGATGACCTGGAAAGGGCACACGTGGAGGATACGTCAGCCATGGGCCACAAGCCCAGCGCTGCCCCGGGAGTCTCCCCCGTGCTGGATTGTTCATGCCTGCTGTTCCCACGGTGCTGCTGTGGGAAGGAGCGGCTCGGCTCGGCTGCCCCCACTCCAGCACAGTTTAAATACCGGCCAGTGGGTGCAGCAACACAGCCCTCCAACAGCAGCATGATGCCAGGTGAGCGCATCATCCTCCTGGTGCTCCTGGTGCTGTGTGAAGAGCTGCTGCCCACCCTGGCCCAGCAGGACCTCACCGGGGACCAGGACACTGCTCCTATGGTCACCCCAGCACCGCGCCGAGCCCTGCGGGGACACTGGCCGCCCGCCGCCCTGCCTGTCCTCAGCAAAGTGGGCAAGTGCCCCGCAGGGAGGGGAATCTTGCACCCTGCCAGACTGTACTGCCTCTCCGACTACAACTGCCCTGGCACTGAGAAGTGTTGTCAGAGCGGGAAGATGAGGACCTGCCTCCTCCCCACCACAGGTACCGGCTCCAGCCCAAGAGATGCCAGCACGGGCACTGAGTGATGGGTGGGGGGCAGTGCCCATGTCGGGTGCCCCCAGTGTGAGCCCTGCTCCCTGGCACGTGGCCACCCTGAGCATCTCATGCTACAGAGAGCCCCGGCTACTGTCCCCGCGCTGGCAGCGCTGACTGGGCAGGCTGCGGGCCAAGCTGCCACAACGACACCACCTGCAGCCCTGGGGAGAAGTGCTGCACCCACAGCTGCTGCACCCGCTGCGTGCGCGCCGAGCCAGGTAAGGTGAGAGCCCACAGCCAGGCACACAGGTGGCTGGCACCTGCGGGGAGAGGGCACCGGGGTGGCAAGATACCGAACCAGCAGCTGTCCCCATGTAGGGGTGGTGGTGCCACAGGACAGCCCCATGGGTCCACAGCTGCCACCGCTCTGTGAGGGAGATGTGGGTGCCGTGGGACCTGGCTGGCTCCAAGCCGAGCCTCTCCTCCTCTCCAGACAAACCTGGCCTCTGCCCACGGAGGCGCATCCAGAGGTTCATCACTGCCTGCCCGAACCGCTGTGCCGACGACCGCGACTGCCCTTGGGAACGCAAGTGCTGTTTCTCCGGCTGCGGTCTGGCCTGTGTCCGCCCTGAAACAGGTATGGCCCCGCCAGCTCCCAGGGCCAGGGCTCGCAGGTCCCACATCCCCTGCCCAAGTGTGTGGGTGCCACAGCTGCCCCCAACTGCCCCGCATCCACTCCGTGGTGGCACGGCTCCCCCTCCCCATGATGCCCAATGTGCCGCTGGACAAGCCCCAGCAGCTGTGCCCGTCCGCTTGTGCAGCCGGTTGCAGCTGGCCAGGCCCCAGGGATCGCGTGCCGCATGCTCATCGTAAGGCATGGCCCCAGCCCCTGTGAGTCCCCAGGAAGGGATCCCATGCCCAACTCCTCCATGATGGTTGGGCAACGGCCCTGAGCGGGCACGGGACTGCACTCCATCCTGTTCCCCCATCATGACTCCCCCATCCTGCACCCCACTCAGGCTGGGTGCTGGCAGGGACTGCAGATGGGATTGTCCCTCACCATTCCCACTGCCAGCTGGCACCCCACACACCACTGTGACTGGTCTCACTGAGTCAGACTGCTGTGAGCGTGAGGCTGGTGGCTGAGGGCAGCACTGAGATCTGCGGGGGGAGGACATGTGGGGCAGGATGGGGGGCAGAATGGGGACAAGGATGGGGGCAGGATGGAGATTGATGATGTGCCAGCACCGGGGCTGGGTAAGCAGGACCCTGGCACAGCCGTAGTCCCATTGTCACCAGGGATCCGCCATGCCGTGGCGAAGCCCGGTGCGTGCCCCATGGTGCTGCGGGGCTCCCTGGGACCCTGCCTGCAGCTCTGTGACAGCGACAGCAACTGCCCTGGAGCCACCAAATGCTGCAGCACCGGCTGCGGCCATGTCTGCAAACCACCCACCGAGGGTAAAGTCACCATGGGGCCGAGATCCCCCGTGCCCCCACCCTGTCCCGTCCCTGGCCACATGCCCCCAGGAAAGGAACAGTCCCTGGCCTCCCCAGGGGCTGCCCCTCACTGTGATTCTCCTGGGTGGCAATGTGGGCACGGGTTGCCCTCCACTGTCCCCGTGGGGCAGGAGCTGGGTGAGGGGCTCACCCACTGCAGGGAGGGCAGCTTCCCACCCTGAGGGGTGCCCTGCCCACAGGGTGAGTGCCTCACCCCTGCCTCTCTCCATATCTGCTAGTGCGGCCTGGGCTGTGTCCCTCCATGGCTGATAGTGACCGGGCAGCCGAGTGCCTCCTCCTGTGCTTGCAGGACAAGGATTGTCCCCCTGGCCAGAAGTGCTGCCTGCGGGAGTGCGGCCGAGCGTGCGTCCCTGCCCAGCTCTCCAGCCCCAGGGTCCCAGCACCCCGGGCCACCACGCAGGTCTCACCCCTGCAGCAGGTCCAGCCTGGAGGGGACAGAGGGAGTCTGGTGGGTCCCAGGGTGGGGACACCCCTGGACCCCTTTTCCTCGGGGTGGGAGCCCTCATATTTACGGACCACCTCATCGGTCTCTTCCAGGCACACCGTAGCCCTGGCCAGGCAGTGCCACACCAGTAGCTGACGTTTTGGAACCATTCCCCACCCTGCTGCCATCACACCCTTGAGGGTGAGCACAGAGGGGCTGCTGCTGGCAGCGCCTGCCACCCCAGCATCCCCAGCCGTGCCGTCAAGGGCTGCACAACATCCCACAGCAAGACAAGGATTCTGGCAGCCCCGGCATGGAGGCAAAACCCCGCATCCCAATCAACCCCGGCTACTTGGCAGCACTGAAAGAGAATAAAGCGGCTCGTGGCCACCTTTTGCTCTGGGTCACCATCCCTGTGCTCTGCTGTGAAGTCCCAGGAGGTGCAGCAGCCCTGGGCTGTGCACAGGCAGGGAGGTGCAGGCAGGTGTCCGCAGCCATCCTTGGACGCAGGTGCTGCCCTGGGGTAGGGAGCGGTTCCCGTTTCCATGCTGTTGCCCTCCAGCCACTATCACCTGCGATGACAGATCTCTGGGTCCAAGTGCTGCACGGACATCTCTTCAGCAGTCATGGACAGGAGTGCAGAAACCAGTTCCCTCGGATTCCTTGCACCGAGGAAGTGCTCATTTGCATCACAAAGTGTGAAAACTTGGTTGGAAAACAAGTCACGGAGTCGGGGCAAATGAAGCTCCCGGCTGGGGGCAGGACATGGGGAGCAGCACCCATGCGCAGGGGGCCACGGCAAGACTTGCTCACTCGCTGGTCTCAGCCCAGCCCTGTCACTGTGCTGGGACACAGCTGGCCCAGAACACGGCTCACACGCCGCAGTGCCACGTGTAGAGGCTGCACCCTGCCGACCCGTGGCCGAGGGGGCGGTACCACGGAGGCAGAGCTGGTAGAGCCCTCCAGCTGCTCCCACTGCTGCACTGGGGCTGAGCGGGGGGTCTGCCCACAGCCCCTGCCCCAGGGAGGCGAGAGGAAGCGGGGCTGGAGGGAGCCCTGGGCAGGGTGTCGCGCAGCGGGGATGGGGCTGTGAGCCACGGGGACAGCAGCTGCCTGACCCCACCTGCCTTTTCCGGCCCGCAGGTCGCCCTGACCCAAAGCGGGGCTGAGCGGGAGATAAGCGGGGTGTCTGGCGGGGCGCCGGCAGGTTCTGGGAACTGTCCCTCCTCCTACCCCTCCTGTCCCGGCACAACCAGCAGCCGTGCTTCTGCTGCCCCGACATCCCGACATCCCCGCCAGAGACCTCAGACCTGGCCCCGGCTCAGCTCCCACACGTGCGACACCCCCGGCAGCACCATGAGGCTGGGGACTTTCCTCCTCCTGGGGCTCCTCATCCTCAGGGCAGAGCCAGGCACTGTACCAGAGGCGGAAGGTGGTGAGTACCGCCAGGCAACCCCAGCAGGTAATCCCAGTAGCATCCCAGGGCCAGCTCCTTGCACCCCAGCCACCCCCACTGCCCGTCCCTCCCAAGTCCCTTCTGTCCCTGGCCAGCACATACTGGTGGGGACCAAGTCCCAGTCAGCTGCAATGCCTGTGCCAGGGCCCTGCCACCTCGGGAAGCCCAGTCCCACCCTGGCCTGCATCAGCATGTGTGCACCCCTATGTGCATACCCACACCACTGTGAACACTCCCTGCGTCACCCTGTGCACTGCCCACAGAGCCTGGCACCTGGAGTGGCACCAAGGAAGGGTCTCTGGGCAGAGCAGGGACTGCATGGCGAAGGCAGGAGCAGGGAAGGTGCAGGGAGGGCAGGCTGGGGCTGGGCACAAGGCCAGGGCTGCACAGACCCCCACACCCGCACCCCTGCTGTGTCTGTGCTCCATTCCTCACACCTCCCACCCCTTCCCCACCCTCGCATGTGGCCCTTGACCACCCAGATGGACCCAAACCCCAGTGCAGGCATCTGGTCTGCAGGTGCAGCTCCCTGGGCAGCGGCTGCCAGGCCCTCCTCATGGGGCGATGCCGGGACAGTTGCGTCCAGCTGCCGGGCTGCGCTGCTCACCCGAGACACAAGCCGAGTTCCTTCTTTGTTTTAACCAAACAGCTGCTGTTTGGAGTGAAACCTCCTGGTAGCACCTCTGTTTGCAGCACAAACAGCGCAGCCCCACCAGGACCTGGCAAGCCGTGTTTGCAGAACCTGCTGCCCTCTGGGTAGGGGCCGGGCACAGGTGCCAGCTGAGCTTGCCCACGCCCAGGCCAAGGGCAGAGCTGTCCTGATTCTCCCAGCGTGGCCGAGATGAGTGCAGGGTGCCAGCAGGAGGAGGAGCAGGGTGCAGCGGTGAGGAGCGAGCTGCTTGCAGTGAGGATGCAGGAGCAGCCCGACACTCGGGGATGGATCCTGACCTCCAGTCAGTGCTGGTTCCTTGCTGGCTTCACCCCAGCAGGGCCAGTAACACTCCCTATGGCACTCACTGCCTTGCGAGGGCACATGCAGCCTTACCCCATGCCATGGCTGTGCCACGCCGCGCTGTGCCACGCGTGGTGTGGAGTTCTCAGTGTGGGGGTATGGCAGCTTCAGGGCTGTGCCACAGGGGAGGATGCTGCAGCCCCACTCCAACTCATCCCTTTCCTGCCACGATGCTGTCATTGCCCAGGCACTGCCGCAGCAGTGATGGAAGGGTCAGCGTGAGCCCCTTGCCCTGGCCCCGAGAGGCCGAGCTCCTGCCAGGACCCTCTCCCCCCAGGCTGTGCTCCTCTCACCAGTCCCTTCCCCCGTTTGCTGCTCCCTGGGGACGGAGGCCGGGGATCTCGGCTGCCCGCGCTGCCCTGACACCGCCGTCCCACCGCAGGGGGGCCGCAGAAACCGGGGAGGTGCCCGAGGGACTTCACACGCTGCCTGCGCCTGGAGCCCCCCCTCTGTGCCAACGACTCTATGTGCCCCGGAGGGCAGAAGTGCTGCCCCCAGGAGTGCCGGCTCCGCTGCACACTCCCGGCAGAAGGTACGGCACCACGGCACAGCCACCTCCATCCCGGGGCAGCCAGCACCCATCATCCCCATCCCTGTCCCCATCTCTCCATGCACTGCTGACGGCCTCCTGCCTGTGGGATGTGGCAGCAAAGGGGTCTGCCAAGGGTAGGGGGTCTGCCAGGGGCAGGCAGCAAGCCCCAGGCTGGGCAGGTTTCCCTGGGACACTGCTGGCACAGCCTCACCTCTAGGCCCTGCGCCACTCGCTCTTGCAGAGAAACCCGGAGCATGCCCGTCAGCAGCTCCCGAGGGGCTCTTCTACCCCTGCTCCTTCCCCTGCCTGGAGGACAAGGACTGCCTGGGAGCGCAGAAGTGCTGCCCGCTGGGCTGCGGCGCTGCCTGTCTGGAGCCCGTGCAGCGTAAGGTCTCCGCGGCTGAGCCCGTGTTCCCTCCCTGCCGCCAGATCTCTGCCGCTGCCCCTGCACCGGCAGCTGCCTGGGAAACCCAGTACCAGCACACGGCTGCCGGGTGTGCGTGGACGCGGCGAGGGCCCGGGGAGCCCCGGGGGGCAGGGCAGCGGGCTGGGGATGCTGAAGCCTCGCGCCTGCTCTGCTCCCCTAGACCAACCGAAACCCGGGGAGTGCCCCGCGGCACAGCCGGGGTCAGCGGGGCCGTGCCAGGAGCGGTGCCGAGGTGACAGCGGCTGTCCCGGAGCACAGAAATGCTGCAACAGCAGCTGTGGCCACCAGTGCCTGCCGGCAGCCGCGGCCGGTGAGACGGGATGGGGTGAGCAGCGCAGGCAGGGCCGTGGGCTGGGGACCAGGGGTGATGCCGTGGGGCCACAGTCACCCCCGGGCACAGAGTTCCACAGCAAGGGTGGGCTCCGCCAGGGCTCGGTGGGGCCAAGGAGCCACTGCCTGTCCCCAGTCCCTCACTGTTGTCCCCCATGAAACCCGGCACTTGCCCTGCCAGCACCCCACCAGGCACCGACCCACCCTGCCAGCACCCGTGTGCCCAGGACACTGACCGCCCCAGCAGCACCAAGTGCTGCCCCCTCACCTGTGGGCTCACCTGCCTGGCCACACTGCACAGTGAGCCTGGCTCTGCCGTGGCTGCAGGTTTGAGCGCTTAGTCATGCACAGGTATCACCCGGACACGTGCTCAAGGGATGCAGTGGCACTGGGGTGTCACCCGCAACACGCAGAGAGGGGCTGGGGTGGGAACTCACTATGCAGCTCCTGGGTGGGTGCTGGGGTGAGGAGGGGACAGCGAGGACACCCTGTGGCAAGGCCACTGCCCCGCTCTCACCTGCTCCCTGCCGGCTGGGCCCTGCTCCTCGGTGCAGAGGGCACCAGCCCTGCGCCAGCCACCCCGCCACTGCACCACTTGCAGAGATGCCACCAGGGCCAGGACTGTCCCCGCACCGAGCTGTGCTGTCGGCAGCACTGCAGCCGGGAGTGCCACACACACGGTCAAGGTGAAGGCTTCCACAGCTCTGCTTACCCTCGTCCCGGTGACTGCACTGCCGAGCAATACTGGCAGCCAAGGGGCTGGGGACCCCAGCAAAGTGCAGGGGAAGGGCAGTAGGACCCTTTTGGGCTGGGGCCCCCGGGACCTACACCTCAGCCACCTCGGGGTCCCTGGTGCCTTGGCAGCGCACTGTAGTTGAGACCACTCAGCACACACAGGGCAGACGCTACCCCAGCCCCACTGCCACCTGCATTGCAGAGCGGCACCAGGGGAAGAGCTGCCACGGGGATGAGGACTGCCCACACCCTGAGATATGCTGCCAGCACCGGTGCAGCCTGGAGCGCCGTGCTGAGGCAGGAGCTGCGCAGTGCCACGCTGCCACCTCGGCTGCTGTCCCAGAGAGGGCTGGGATGGGAAGCCAGGCCTGATGGAGGGCATGGATGTGTCCCAGTCCCAGCTGGCAGCCCTGGCTCCATGAGCTGCAAGCTCTCTGCCTCACAGGGGCCCCCACGGCCACACCAGCCAGGCAGGAGGGGATGAGATGCCGGAGCGACAGGGACTGTGGCAGCAGGGAGATGTGCTGCGGTGGCCGGTGCGCAGGATTGTGCAGTGCTGAGCTCCAAGGTGGGACATGGGGGTGGCTGAGACTGATGAGCCAAGCAGGACTCCTCTCCACAGCCTCTGCGCCCCTCAGCAGAGGGGTCTGGTGGCAGCTCTGTGGTTGCTGAGGGAGGGGATGCTGCAGTGCTGTGCTGCGAGGGGGCTGCAGTACTGAGGGGGCTGCACTGCAAGGGAGCTGCATGACACACAGGGGCAGCCGGGCTGTGATGTGGCTCTGCACACCCTTCCCGGGGCCCCACAGCCACACAGCACCCTGTCCTGCAGACAAGGCCGGCTTCTGCCCTGTCCACGCCGGGCTGTTCCCCAGCTACGACTGCAGATCCTGGTGCCAGCATGACGCCGAGTGCTCCGGCGAGCAGAAGTGCTGCCTGCGCGGCTGCGACTACATCTGCATGGCACCGTCTCCAGGTGCGATCAAGTTGGCCTGGTAGCGGGCAGGGGTCTCCCAGCAGCTCCGGGGGCTGGGGGTCTGTGTGGGTCAGCCCTGCTGTTGCTTCTGCACCCCCAGCCCTGCTGTCTCCCATCTCCCAGATAAACCTGGTATCTGCCCCCTGGCTAAGGAGGCACCGGCTGCCACGGGCCCCTGTGGCACCACCTGTGCCGGGGACTGGCAGTGCCCAGGGTCCGAGAAGTGCTGCAGCAGCAGATGTGGCCACGTGTGCTCAGCACCCAAACAAGGTGAGGGAACAGTCACCAGGGCAGTGGGGCCACACGGCACTGAACACACAGGCAAACCTCCCGTGGAGCTAGACATGGGGCGGTACTGCCACAGGGCAGGTGCTCAGAGCCCCTGGCACTGCTGTCGAGGTGCCCCGGGGTGCCAGGAAGGAGGGTGCCCACAGCGCGGGAGGATGCTCACCCCTGCTGCCCCTTCCAACCCCTCACAGACAAACCCGGCGAGTGCCCAAAAGTGAGGCTGTGGCAGACAGCGGAGCCATGCGCCGAGCAGGACTCCTGCACCCACGACTGGGACTGTCCTCGGCACAAGAAGTGCTGCTTTTCCGGCTGCGCCATGCGCTGTGCCCACCCCGCCCAAGGTGAGCGATGGCAGCCTCGCCAGGGGCACGGGGCAGCGGTGCCTGCACAGCGCTGGGACTTTGCGCCCTCTCCCGGTCCCCTCCTCCCGCAGAGCACCCCGGCGAGTGTCCCCGGGCAGAGCCGTGCTGGGATCCCCGGCGCAGGCACAGGAACCGGTGCCTGGACGACAGCGTCTGCAGGCGAGAGGAGAAGTGCTGCAACTCCGGCTGTGGCTGGGCTTGCACGGCCGTGCCCACAGGTGGGGGAGCAACCTCTCGGGAGGACCTGGCCCCCCAGGGCAGCCAGGTGACCGCGGGTCACCGTGCCCCTGCAGAGAGCCGGGACAGGGCCGGCCAACACTGCACAGAGGAGTGTGAGGCCGACTCGCAGTGTCCCCAGGGCCAGAGGTGCAGCCGCATCGGCTGTGGCCACATGTGCATGGACATCCCGGGAGGTGAGAGCCAGCCAGGCCCCTGGTGTCATGCCGAGCTGCCCCAGGGTGCCCCATGGTGGGGTGCCCACAGCCAGATGCCCACAGCTGAGTGCTTGCCTTGCAGGCAGAGAAGGCGTGTGCCCTGTCCCCAGGGAGGCAGGGACGTGCCTGGACCTGTGCAGCTTCGACGAGGAGTGTCCCTGGGGCCACAAGTGCTGCAGCAATGGCTGTGGTCGCATCTGCATGCCAGCCTCGCTGCAAGGTCAGCCCCTGGCACCAGGTGTAGCTCCCCACCTGGCTGCCAACCAGGGACACAGCCCGGGGTCCCCCTGGCACCTTCCCTGCAGGGGCGCCATGGCCCTCCCTCCCCAGCGAGGACGCTGCACCATCACCGTGCTGGAGCCTTGTGCCGGCAGCTGCCGAGGTGGCTGTGCCCACAGGGTCTTGTCCCTCCCGGCTCCAGAGGCACGATCAGCCCCTGTCCTTCTCTCCCTGCCTCTCCCTTTTTCCACACAAGCACAGAACGTGCGTGGCTTCTGCTCAGAGCTGCCATATGTCCCCTCCTGCCTGCAGAGCGCGATGCTGCAGTTGTGCCCTGGCACAACACCAAGGGGTGCAGGGATCCGTGCGAGGCTGACTCCCAGTGTCCCTGGGGACAGAGGTGCACCCACACCAGCTGCGGTCGCACCTGCACAGACATCTCTGGAGGTGAGAGCCAGCCAGGCCCCTGGAGCCGCGGGGTGCCCGCAGCCAGGTGCCCCATGGCAGGGTGCTCTGCTTTGCAGGCAGAGAGGGCACATGCCCCATCCCCAGGGGCCGCGGGATATGCCTGGACCTGTGCAGCCTCGACGAGGACTGTCCCTGGGGCCACAAGTGCTGCAGCAACGGCTGTGGTCGTGTCTGCACGCGGATGCCTGCTGGTAAGGGGGCCAGGGCTGCCCAGCCGAGGCTGGCACCAAGGCTGGCTCCGGGCCACACAAGGTGCCAGCCAGGCCTGTGTGAAGGGCACAGCCCTCAGCACCCTCCCAGCTCAGTATCACTGCAGGGACAACTCCTGCTGCCCCATTGCTCTGCTCCCCACAGGGATGCACCTCTGGGCAATGGCACCGAAAGGGGCACTGGGTGGTATGAAGCCCCCACCAAAGCTGGCTGTGCTTGGCGGCCGCTGCAGCCACGTGTCCCTCACCCCCACTGCCTCAGGGCTCCCTAAAAGCATGTCCTTTTCAGATTCGGCATGATGGAAGAGCAGAAGCTCCGCACGAAGACACTTTCACGAGGGGACATGGGGTGGTCACAGGCGCCTGCTGGCCCGACGCCTCCCCAATAAAGCATGTGCATGGCTGCCTCCAGCAGCCCTCTTGTCTTGGCAGTGCCAGGCTGGCCTTCCCAGACCTTAGAGCAGCCCTGGCATCAGTTCACCAGCGAACAGATGGTCCTGCCAAGGCTGGGGCCAGAGGGCTCAGCCCATGCTGGGGTCAGTGCCAGCGAAGTGACCCAGACACAGACCAAGCTGGCTGCAGGACAGGCACGATCCTGGGCATCCATTGAGGCAGGGGCCGTTCCTCCGCTGTGGGGTTGCTTTAGCTCCCAGCCAGGTCCCGTCAGCAGCTCAAGGGCAGAGCTGGGCTGGAAGCCTATCCAGAGGCAGCAGGAGCTGCAGGGTGGTGACCAGGGCAACGCCAGGGCCGCTGTGCAATGCTGCTGATCACCCAGTCCCAGCAAGGGAGTCAGTCCCAAGAGACAGGCACCACCTGCTCTGCCCACATGGGCAGGAAGGACAAGACCCAGACGTGTGCATCTGTCCCTGTATTGAAGTGTCATGGCCCCAGGGGAGGCCCGGGCTCCTCCAGCTGGCCACCATGGTGCAGGACTGGGCAGCTGTGCCATGATGGGTACACGTCCCTGCCCTCAGGCTGGCAGGAACCCTTGGGTGAGCCACAGCCCTTGACACGGCCACCCTCGGCAGCAGCAATCATCGCCACCAACCCCACGAGGCACAGGGATGGGGACGTGGCCAACAGCAGCAGCTTCCCCCAGGCAGGGGCTGCGCAGAGGCCACTGTGCTCCTTGGGCCAGCGCTATCGAGCACCTGCAACTGAGAGACGGGAGTCAGGAGTGTCGGCCACAGCATATGGCACATGGCACACAGCTCATGACTAGTTACCAATGTGGGAGCAGGCCTGGAAGCACTCGCCCTCAGTCTTGAAGTTGTTCCTGTTGCCACCGCAGCCGCCGTAGATGAACTCCTCACACTGCTGGCTGGAGGCGTTGAAGAAGAAGCGGCGGAAGAGCGCCTTGCAGCTCCCGCAGACGGAGGGCAGGTAGCAGAAATCTGTGCAGTGCAAGGAAAACAGGCTGAGCCAGGAACAGGGACATCACTAAGCTGGGCCCTCGGAGGAGCTTGCACAGCTCCAGTCCCCTCTCACCACCAAACTTTTCAGGCTTCAGTCAGCTCTGTGCCCACCTGCCCCAAAGCCCCACACACCAAGGACCCAGTTGCTCCCCCACTGCACACCGTGGCCCCCCAGGCACTGCAGGACACAACAAGAGCTTGGGGCATCCCAGGGAACCCCCTTCCCAGTTTGTTGGGCTCACCCCTCCCATCTCCCACCCCTGCGCTTGCTGTGCCACCACCCCAGAGCCCCATGGCTGCAGCAGTGAGCCCTCACCCAGCACGGGCTCCTGGCACGTGTAGCCGCACTTGCCAGGGCAGCATTTGGTGGCACCAGGGCAGCCGGCATCGCTGGTGCAGCGGGAGCAGGAGGCGTCCCCGCGGCAGGCACTGCAGTCCTTGTCCAGCGGGTCCTCCACCTCTGGGATGTGGTAGCAGTACCCGGGCTTCACTGCGGGATACAGGACACTGGGAAGGCCATGTGGTGGGGACCTAGCACCCCCCAGCACCCCAGGACCGGACTCTGATCACCCTCAGCCTTGGGCCCCCCTGGACGCCCAGCACTGCACAGGGCGGTGGGTGCTCCAGGCAGCAGCCCCTGGAGCAACCCGAATCCCAGCTGTGCCCACTCACCCTTCCCAGACTTCTCACTTCCAGGCAGGCGCGGGGCCGGGCCAGACTGCGTGGCGAGGGGCAGCAGGGCTGTGAGGAGCAGGAGGACCTGGCCGGGTGGCAACTCCATGATGCCCAGGGCAGTTGGGTCTGGGCCCTGGGTGCGGTGGGCTGGGATTTAAGGTGCGTTGGCAGGGCGGAGGGAGCAGGACTGGTGCCTGAGCCCAGCTAATTCCTGCCATGCAGGTAACGAGCCGCACCCAGGCAGGGTTTGGTCTCCCCGGCGGCATCCCGGCCACAGCCCTCATGCCGGGGCAACCGGTAGGACGGGAGAGCTGCCCCGGCACAGCCCTCAGAACCCAGCTGAAAGCAGCAGTCGTGTGCCTGTCCCTTCAGGACAAGACAGTGATGGGATGGGCACGGGGAGGTCAGTGCTGGCCTCTCTGCTACCGGTGAGCATGGCAGTGCCACGGCAGGGCATGGAAAGTCACCAGCTCTGGCACAGCCATCAGCCAGGGAAGGATCCAGGGCAAGCACTGCTCTCCCTGCGGTGCAGGTCCCCAGGAAATGCTGCAAGAGGGGATGTGCCCCTTCTCCACGTTCTCCCACACTCCCTCCCAGCTGATGGAGAGCATCTCAGGCGGGATGATCCCACACACAGGGCTGAGCCCGTAGGTACCACGTCCCCTGCCAGTCATCACTGTGGTGGCAGAGAGGTCCCGCAGGATGGTGATGCTCTGGTCTGTTCCCACCCTGCAGGCACCCACTCTGTCACACTCTTCCAGCTTGGGACCATCCCCTTTACCAGCTCCACCCCCAGGGGACACTGGGGGCCGGACCCACCGCGGTTCAGGGCTCCCAGTGTTGGGCTGGGTGCAGGCGGCTCCCCGTGGGTGGGTGTGGGGTGAAACCTCCCAAAAGGAGGGAGAAGCAGATTAAGCTGTTCCTATCCAGCAGGAATAATTGTCTTCCTAATTACTGCTGTAATTAATCTCCCAAGAAAGAAGCGGAGGTCGAGGAAAGCTCCGTGGGGTGAGGCCAGGAAAGTTCCACTGGCTGGGCCTCATCGTGGCAGAAATAGTGACCGGGGCGGCCCAGGGAGCACCTGGGAATGTGGCACCTCCCAGGGCGGGGAGACAGCAGGGATGGGGACAGGGACACAGGGACAGAGTGGGTCTCCTGCGGCCATGGCACCTCCCAGTTGGCCCCGCACGGAGCCCACTGGGCTGTTGGGACCAACGCTATCCGGGGCTGATGCAAGCCAAGCAGTGACCCTGCTGCCCACCCAGGCACAGGGACAGGCCCTGCAGTGCACCCCACTGTTCTCCTCGCAGCTCCATGTGCTCCTGGGACAGGTCATCTCACCTGTGCATTGCCTCCGTCCTGCACACAGGGACACACTGACAGGAGAGAGGACACCAAAGGGAGCTGGTCCCCACACAGCTGGCTGCTGGCAAGTTTGCAGTGCCACCCAGACAGCAGGGACACACAGGCATGCACAGTTCAGATGGCACCGCAGCTGCACACACAGAGCGTGGGCTGCACATGCACGCACACGTGTCTGCACCTGCCAGGGCTGGATCACACGTGCACGAGCCTCAGCACACCTGGCCAAGCATGCCTAGGGGCAGGTGGCGAGAGGCAGGTCCAGCACTGCATGATGGGGACCCTGGCTCTGGCAAGGACACGGGACCCAGTGCTGTGGCCTCATGGTCCTCGTGCCTGGACAGAGCCCCTGCACAGCCCCTGGCTGCAGCCCAGGCCGAGGGGCTGGGTGGGCACAGCTAGCCAAAAGCTGCAGGGCTGTGGACCGTGTCCGGTCATAGGACGTCCCTTGGGAGCCAGCGTTTGTTCCCAGAGGCAGAACAATGCCCAGAGAGCTGCCAGGGCACCATGGGCCACTCCACACACCCAGCCAGGGAGTCACCTCCATTGCTTCAGCAGGGCCAGCCCCATGCCTGGGTCCCCTTGCTGCCTCCTACTCTGTACCTGTCCCCCCCATGAGAAACTGCACCGGCTGCTCAGGTCCAGTGACACAGCACGGCATGGCAAAGCTCTCTCAGGGCTGCACCTTTGTGCCTCCCTGAGCAGCTCCAGCATCACCAGCCCGGGGGAGGGAGGGGACAGGGTGTTCACGCTTGGATGGATCTCGCAGAGTGCCAGGACACGGCCAGGGTGACCGGTGCCAGGGAGGATTTAAACCCCTGCCTGTGCCTGGACTGGCAGCCCCCTCATCATGCGGCTGCTGTGGCTGCTCCTGCTCCTGGGGCTCTGCTGCCTCTGGGTCCGGCTGGTGTCCCCAGGTGAGCGTGGGACTGGCACAGGGCTGCAGAAGCAGGCACGGCCACACGCAAAGGGATGGGCACGGCTGGGGTGCAGCAAGCATCCAGCACAGCAGTGCCATCTCCCTGCACACCCTTGCACAGGGCTGAAGTGGCCAGCAAAGACTTCAGTGGCTCCCCCAGGAGAGATGCCCGGAGTCTGGGGCCCTCTTTACCCCCAGGGCTCTTCTGCAGGGCCAACAGCTGCACCTCGGCATGCTGCAAGGTGAGAACTTGGGCCATGGATGCTCCTGCGTCTCCCCAGGATTCACCTAGCGCCCACCTGGACCCAGGCTGAGGACCCTGAGCATGCAGCCACCCCCACCACCCTGCGCTGGACAAACATCCATGGAGGGATCCTCCCATTGCTGGATGAGCACCCATCTCCTGGATTCCAGCTTCATCTTCAGATCAATGCTGAGTACAGGGGTTTGCATGCCTCCTTATCCCAGTAAACGCAGTCTGCCGTGAGCACTGGCTGGCTGGCTGCTGTATCACTCTCCTGGTGAGCCCCTGCCAGGCTCTGTGGGACCACCTCAGCCCCTGGGGGAGGGCTGGGGCCCCAGGCATGGGCTGTGCCACAGCAGCTGGTGGGTCCCTGGAGACCTGCACACAAGTCCTGCCCAAACTCCACAGGCCCAGCCATCCCTGCTGGCACTGGGCTCCTTTCTATTCCCAGAGCCCCTCCTGAGAGCAGGCATCGGGTGGGACCCATCATGCCCCTGGAGAGGATTTGGCTCCCACTGGGCTCATTCCCAGAGCCCAGGCTCACCCCAGGGCCACAGCAGCACCACCAGCCCCCACCCTGCCCTAGTGCAGCCGCACAGTGGGATCACGGCAGGGCTGTCCCTCACAGCCCGCATGGGTAGCACCCCCCGGCTCCTGACCCCGCTGCTGGCAGAGTGCGGCGCTGCCAGCACAGGCCGGGCTCCCAGGGGTGCTCAGCACACGCCTGTGGCAGCCTGCCAGAGCGGCACCAGGCCAAGCCCTGCCACGGCGGCTGCTTTCGGAGGTTGCTGAGTGACTCAGCCATGAGCCGCTCGCCCCAGGGACCCCCAGAGATGATCTGCTGGTGCTGAGTGTGCCTGGTCGGGGCCATCTGTGTGGCTCTCCCCCAGGGAACAGAGTCACATCGAGTTGCAAAGGGCCCTGCCAAGCCCTTGCTGTGCAGGAGCAGCCGCGGGAGCTCCCCGTGCCCGGGGCAGGGCTGGGCAGCTCCACAGCCGTTGCAGGCACTGAGCAGGGACAGCTTGTGACACCACAGCTTGTGGTTTATTAAGAAAGGGAAAGCCCTGCCCAAAACGCCGCTGGTGCTGGGACCGGCCCTCGCTGAGTGAGGTGGAGGAGGATGCTGGGGGCAGCTGTGAGCTGTGAGCTCTCCCCACCACACACACTCATCACAAACCCTGTGGCATCGGTCACAAAGCGTAATCACCATTCCCACCACCATCATCATAATCGTCATCACCACCACCATCATCATCTCCGTAGTCATCGTCGTAGTTGTCATCAGCATCATCGTCACGATCGTTATCACCATCATTGTTACCATCGACTTGCTCATTTTCCTCATCATCATCATCACGATCGTCATCGTCATCATCATCATCATCACCATCATCGTCACCATCCTCATCATCATCCTTCTCCTCAGACTCAGGCTTCTCTCCTGCCTCAGGCTTCCCCTCACTCTCGGGTTTCCCCCCTGACTCCGGTTTCTCGCCCAGCACAGGTTTCTCCCCAGCCTCCGGCTTTCCCCCGGTCTCTGGATTTGCTACGACCTCTGGCTTTTCCTTGGTCTCATTCTTGCCCCCGCACGCCGGCTTTTCCCCTGAACCAGGTTTCTTCCCAGTGTCCGGCCTCCCAGCCAGCGTGGGTCTGTTTCCCGCCTCGGTCTCTGGCTTCTTCCCCGCCGTGGATGTCGCAGCAGCTCCCGGCTCAGCCCCGGGCGGGTGCTGATCCTTCCCGTCGGGGGTGACCCTGTCGGGCTGCGGGCTGGGCCCCGCGCCGGGCGCCTTCCCGGGCACAGGGCTCTTCCCCAGCGCGGCGTTTCCAAGCTGCCCTGGCTGTGGACACCGGGCAGGGGCTGCTCCAGGGAGCCCTGGAAGGGAGCAGAAAGCAGCAGCATCAGCCGCGGGACACCAGCCCTGCACTGCCCTCCCACCCAGCTCCCACCCCGCTAACTGCGGGCACGGATCCGGAGCCCTGGGCCGGAACCTGGGGAGGAAAAGCAAGAAAAACTGTGCGTGCGAGCGCGCGTGCAGGGGTTTCTCAGAAGGACAAATACAAAGGCAGCCTGTGCTCTTCAGGCAGGGCACGAAGGCGCTGCGGAGCCTGGGTAGGAGCTCGGTCTCCGTGCTCTCCTCTGGAGCAGCAGGCGATGCCGCTCAGCAGCTTGAGGCTCCCTTCAGGCACTGCTGGCCCCTGGCAGCACCCTGGCACGGGGAATGGGACCAACACACTGGCAGCAGAGTGGGCTGGCACAGGTGGGCTGTACCACGGGGCTCACACCCAGCCTGAGGACTGCGGCCACTGCAGCTTGGGGAAGGGCGTTTAGAAAGCGACGAAAATGTTTCTGTCAACACATTTTCATCAGCCGCAGCCCCAGCATCTCGTTACAGAGCAGCAGCAAACCAGGCTCCCACCGCACTGGAGCCATCGCTGCCTCGACTCTGAGCTGTAGAACAGAACAGCCCAGATGGCAGCATAAGCAGGAGCATTCAGAAAGAAGAGTATCCCTAAAATTGTAACCCCTGCTCTCCAAATAACCTCACAGCTCATGCGGAAGAAATGTAATTGCTGCTGCTTGGCAAGGAGGCTGTTCCTTCCCCAGGGAGAACATATGAGGAATAATAATTCACCACTGAGAATTCCCCTTCTCCCTGAGCTACACCTCCCAGTGCGGCTGGCGCTCTTGGGGAGCTCACGGGGGAGCTGTCCCAAACCTGTCCCAGAGCAAAGCACACGGCAGCTGCCCCAGTCGGAGGCAGATGCGGGCGGGCAGTGGGTGCCCCGCAGGCTCTGTTGTTGGGGAGCAATACCCCATGCAGGGCTGTGAGAATGGGGGTCCCCGTTCACCTCAGTCCCCTCTGCGGCACCCCAGGGCTCTGCTTGGGCTGATGCCTCCACCAGTTCCTGCCTTGGCTGCTGTTCCACCTGACAAAGTCCATCCCAAGCATCCCTGCCCTGCCTGCGGGTACCAGAGCCAAAGATTATAATATTTAAAAAAGGCTGAAGCTCACAAGGGTGCAGGGAGCTCTCACACACAAGGATTACGACAGACGGTCAATCACACATCACTGAACGTCACCATCAACGTAGATCAGGTGGAAGACGTCCCTACACACAGCAGGGAGTTGGACTGGGTGGCCTCTGAAGGTCCCTTCCCACCCAAACATTCCATGACTCCATGAAAATACAGAAAACATCCTGAGAGCCCAGTGGCCAGGTGCTCCCAGCATGGCCAGGTGCTCCCAGTGCACCAGGTGTTCCCCGCATGGCCAGGTGCTCCCAGCGTGCCCAAACTTGCCTGCAGTGGGTGCTGCCTGCAGCTCTGCCCCCAGGGCTAGGAGCCCCAGCAGGACGATGTCTCTCGCCCTCATGCTGCCGCACCAGTGGCCCAGGCTGAGCCGGGCAGCAATTTAAAGTTCCTGCCCAGCAGCCGGGCTCTGGGAATGGGAGGAAGGGACCTGCAGGTGACCTGGAGGAACCTCCCACCTTTGACTGTAATTCTGTTTTCTAAGGAGCAGCTCCAGCACACGTTCTCCACCCACAGCTTCTCCACCCACAGCGAGGCAGGTGCAGGAGCTGAGGTTGCTGCATGCCACAGGGGAGACAGCACAGGGAAGGGGCATCTGTGCTGCTGGGGGGCAGTTTCTTCCCACTGCTCCTGGTGGGAATCCCCACAGCCTTGCCCAAGGCTGGGACCGACCCCTCTGCCGCTGCCGCCCAGCAGCACCCAGGGACCACCCGTCCTCCGAGCCCCAGCACAGGGGACGCGGCCAGTGCCTCCCTCCCTGTGATGCTGAGTGGGAACAGGCAGGGCCCCCTGAGCCCACGCCCCATCAGCTCCGTCCCTGTTGGTCCCTCTGGGCTCATCCCCAGCCCAGGGCCCCGGATCCTTCCCACCACCAGCCCTGCCTCTGCCAGGGCATCCCTGCTCCCAGGGAGCATTCCAGGAGGCTGTGAAGGCACAGGCTTATTCAATGGGATGGAGGGGAATTGCTTACACGGCAAAACGCAGTGCAGGCCTGAAAAGCAGTTGTTTCCTCCCCTATTCAATTATTTCTTCCGGAATTGCACCCAACCAAAGCACAACCAGAACTGTAGGAGAACTTCAGGATCAATCTGGCCAGGACACACCAGCACTGGTCAAGAAGGGATCAGGTCCACTGGATCAGAAGCCAAAGTTTACTTCTGTAGCTGTGGGGGCAGAGGAATCAACTGGTTTGAGCTCAAGCATCATTTCTGCAATTCCACGTTTGTGCCACTTGACAGGAAAACTCAAAAGCAAAGTCCCTGCTCCAGGAGATTTCCACTACACCGAATCGAGGCCTGTATGGGAATCAGGCTCCCTGCAGGAACCATGCTGCCAGTACAGGCTGGGTCTCCTCATGGCCGTGACTCAATTCCGATGCAGCTGCCTGTGTCAGTGGCAGATCCGGTGCCTTTCACCTCGCACTCCACAGCTTAACCCACCTTCCCCCCCACCCCGGTGCTCACCGCACGTGGCGGTCACTGTCAATCACTGGCGAGAGGGCACGCGGAGCCGCCTGTGCTGCCCTGGTGTTGGCAGCGTCGCTTCCCTTCCACGTACCCAGAAAACCATCTGGAACAACCTGCGGGGCTCCTTCCAACCCCGGCACCACCACGGCGCAGAGCTGTGCCCCACACTCGCCCAGCAGCTCCTCTGAGGAGCAATGCTATCATTCCAGCACGTTTCCGTTCCAGCAGAGCATCATCCAAATTAATGTCTAGGGAATTAATGAAGGCACATTAATAATGTGCCTTACGAGCACATGTTTCTACTGAAATAAATGCCTTGGAGGGCTGAACCCTGCAGGCCCCGTTCCAGCCCTTGACTCAGATCCCACAGCACAGGGCCTGGTAGCACAATGTGCCCTCTGGATCGCTGCATCCCACCAGGAACACTGCTGAGGTTCCCAGGTGCCTTTAGATTGCGTTTCTCCTCTCCCCACCAGCTGCTCCATGATCCCCAGTGATGGGGCGCAGCGCAGCACCAGCCTTGGAAGGCAGAGGGGGAACGCACGGCCTGGCCCTGGGCGTTGCAGACTCTGCTGCCACTGCCGTTTGCAGGAGGAGGATCCAGAAGGAAGAACAAATTCCCATGGTGATGAGCAGCGCTGCTCCTGCACCTGGATCCTCCTGGAGATGGCCGGGCTGGGGCCACAGCAGGGTGTCACAAGGCCACAGCTTCCACGCACAGCAGGAGCTTGACCCAGACCCACCCCCCCCCAACCCACTCAGCACTGCAGATGCAAAACGTCCCTGCTGCTTCCCAAGGGTGACACGGTTCAACGGGAAAGGGGCTCCTGGCATTCGAACCGCTGGGTTCCTCTCCCTGTTCCCCTTCCCACCCACCTCAGCCCCTGGCACACAAGCTTCTCTGCCAGGTCTGGCCTCTCTCATTCCATGAGGCTGGCGCAATTCCATGGCCTCTAAGAAGCTGGTTTTCCTCTCCTTTGGACAAGGTTGATTTTTTGTAGCTGACAATTTGGAACACCCAAAACAAGGATGTAAAAGCCCAGCACTGTTGATAACAAAGTTATGGCAACACCAGTGGTGACAGGACTGGCCCCACATCCGCAGGTGGGGATTGTGCAACAGCCTGAGCTCATCCTAGGTGGATGCAGCCCCAGTCAAAGTGGCAGGAAGAGGGCAAGGGCTGGAGCCACTTCCAGCACATAAGCCCATGAGTCAGCAGCCTCTCCTGGCACAGCCAGGTCCAGGCTCCCTTGGCTGCCGAGCATGGACACCGTTGGGCTGAGAGCAGTGGTGCAGATCATGCTGGGGACACAGCCCACACCAATGCCGAGGAACCAGCAGTGTCCCCTCCGCACTGCAGGCACTGACTGGAGCAGCCAGCAGGGAATGAGAGGCCACTGTCCCTCTCTGCCACAGACTCAGGGGCTTCTCTGCACAAACACAGAGTGCAGGAGAACACGGAAGGGGAAACAGCCACTGGAGCAGGCGCCTGCACTCACAGCCACAGCCCCACCACCCTCCACACCGCCCACTCTGAATGTCTGGCACCGACCAGCCTCGGTGCTATCTGCTTTGGCAAATTAGAATTAACAAGGAAAAACATTGCCAACAAAACAGCAATGTTAATGTTACCCAGCAGGCCCACAGCATAGCTCCCTGCAGACTGCAGCACGAGGGGAGCTCCTGAAAACAGGGGAGAAGTCACTGGGAGTGCCCTGCGCCCGCTGGACGGGGCGAGGGAATGCTGCTATCCAAGAGAGATTCCAAAGAGGTCAGAGACGGGCAGGAAGAGGCCGATGGAGCGGCAACAAGTTTTTTGTTCTGTAATACAGCAAGGGACATAGTCTGTGAGGGAGCAAATCCCGTTTCCGCAGTGACTCCAGTCCGAGAAGCAGGGTCTGCACTCACCGGCTACACCTGAGACCGGAGCTGTTCCTGGATGGAAAGGGCGGAAGCAGCGCGGATTTTTATGGCTTTAGGACTTCGGATCTCAGCGCCCCCAGCCTTGACCGATCCCGGGGCTGCCCCGCGCCCCCCCACACGGTCCCCGGGGCCCCCCTTCTCCCCTCGCCACCACCTCCCCGCTCCGCCCCACGCCAGACTTTCATGCACCGTCGCTCTCGTTGTGATATCACTTCCGGCGCGCGGCAGTGGCGTCGCGTGGCGATGACGCAACCGTGTCCCGGAGCTTCCGGTGGCGCCGGGAGCGGGGCCGGCGCTGCCGGCATGGGCGCTGCGCGCGATGCGGAGCAGCAGCCGGGGCCGCCGGGAGAGGAGGGGCCGGGCGGCACCGAGGAGCGGCCGGGCGGCGCGGTGAGAGCGGGGCGGGGGCCGAGACCGAGAACCACAGCGCGGGCTGGGCTGGGCTGGGCTGGGCGAGACCTCAAAGCCCACGGGCAGGGACACCTCCCACTGGATCAGGGGCTCCAAGCCTCATCCAGCCTGGCCTTCAACACCTCCAGGGATGGGGCAGCCACCACTGCTCTGGGCAACTTTTGACAGGGCCTCCCCACTCTCACAGGAAAGCATTTCTCCGTAAGATCTCATCTCAATCTCCCCTCTTTCAGCTGAAAACAGTTCCCCTCGTTCTGTGCCTGCAATCCCTGATCAAGAGCCCCTCCACAGGATTCCTGGAGCCCCTTTCAGTACTGGGAGACTGCTCTAAGGTCTCCCTGGAGCTTTTTCTTCTCTAGGCTGGACAACCCCAACTCTCTCAGCTGGTCCTTGTATAGGAGGTGCTCCAGCTCTCAGATTGTCGTCATGGCCTTCTCTGACCCCATTCCAACAATTCTATGACCTTCTTATGTTGAGGTTCCTAGAAGTGGACACAGGGCTCCAGCAATGCTGACAAATAAACTCTGTAAGACTCATTTTGGAGTTTTAGGAAGCAGCATCCTTTCAGTGCTGGATACATGAAGCAGTGATTCCATCAATCATGGAACAAGACAAGAGCTGGAACAGAATATATTTCCACTTACACACATATGTATAAATTCTCCCAGAAATCTCATGTATATTCTATTACTTTCTGAGGATTCCTTTTAATGTTGTTAAGAAATTCACAACAGTCAAATCTTTGCTCATTGGAGCTTTGGAGTCAGCTGTATCTGACCTTGCGTTTTTAGACAGGGAATGACTGCAGACAGAGGTGATTATAGAAGAAGGCACACCTGTTCAGCACATTTCATACTTAACACAATATGTTAGTATTTCTCAAAGAACTGTGTCTGGAAAAGCACTTCGAAAAAAAACATGCTGTCAGAGGGACTTTCTGTCTGACTTTCAAGAAGTACAGTTACTTAAATGAAACTTAATGGAAGTTAGAAAACTGATTCTATAGAAAACTGATTCTACTTTAGCTTAAATCAAAATGTTTCACTTTTTGCAGTATTAACTGTTTGTTGTGTCAGGGCAGCAGAGGGACCTGAGAATAGTGCTGAGGACGGGGTGGGTGGACGAGGGGGCCTGAGCTGGGACTGGGGGTTGCCAGGGGTCATAGGAGCAGCAAGGGGCTGACCCCCATGTCCCGCAGAGCCCCTGGAACATCATGATCAAGCACCGGCAGGTGCAGCGGCGCGGCCGGCGCTCCCAAATGACCACCAGGTACGGGTGGGCTGGGGGAGCTGGGGCGGGAAGGGGAGCAGGTGGGGTGGCAAGGGGCAAGCCTGGGGTTGGGGGAGCTGAGGTGGGACGGGGGCCAGGCAAAGGGCGAGCCCAGGCTGGGCAAGGCCAAGGCAGGGACGGCTGAACAGGGGGGACCAGGCACTGGGCCAGAGGAAGGTTTGGGTTAGACCAGGCTGTGGCAGGGGGTCCCATGCCCCCGACCTGACTTCTCCTTCAGCTTCACAGACCCGACCGTGTCCATGGACCTGCTGCGGGCTGTCCTGCAGCCCAGCATCAATGAGGAAATCCGGGGTGTCTTCAACAAGTACCTAAAGGTGAGAGAAGAGGGAGGAGGCCATGCCCACCCCACCATCGCGGGCTGCACTGCCGTGTGAGGCCACTGTGCCTGTTCCCTGGCTGCCATCGCGTGGTGCCTGCCCAGCTGCTCCCCTCTGACCCCCTCTGCCACCTTCTCTCCAGTTTTTCCAGAAGGCAGCAATGAATGTGCGCGATAATGTCGGGGACGAGGTGGAGCCGGAGCAGCTCATCCAGGAGACATGTCGGAGCTGCCTGGAACAGGTAGGTGCAAGCAAGGGACTCTGGTGCCTGGCTGAGCGGAGCACTGGCTGGGACGCATCCCTCTTTCTGGCTTTGCCATTAGCCAAGGTGGCATCCACTGCCCCGTGGCACTGCTATGCTTGGCTTCGCTCTCACTGGAAGAGGAGAGCAGCCAGGGCCAGGCAGCTCAAAGTGCTGCTTTCCACGGCTGCTCTGTGGGAACGACATGCATGGGTGGAGCTGCCATAGAGAGTGGCCCCTGGCACCTGGGAAGAGTCCGGGGAAGGGCGGGGTGTTTTCCTTTCATGTCCTGCATTTGCCCCGGTTGTCCAGACATCTTGCCGACCCTGGAAGCTGTGCATGGCCACCCTCCAACAGCTGCTGCAGGGCTTTCAGGCAATCTCACAAAAGTGGGGGCTGCTGGCAGGCCCCTTCCTGCATCTGGACTCAGGTAACCCTTCACTCTCGTCCTGCAGGCCAAGCTGCTCTTCTCTGATGGCAAAAAGGTTGTTCCCAGGCTGCCCCATGAGCAGGCAGTACCAAAGGTAAAGTTCTTATTGTTCCCAGAACTGTAAGAGCTGGGAGAAGGAGGAGGAGATTTGGAATTGCTTTGTTCTCTGCCTCTTCCTGCCTGTCGGTGTCCTCATGAGGAGGTGGCACTGGGAGGGAGGCCATGAGCAGGGCAGGGAGCTCCCAGGTGCCGCCACTGCTCGTTGGGGTTTGGAGCTGCTCGCCATGATGAGGGGATCAGTGTTTCCCTGCGGAGGGGAGAGCAGCTGGCTGGATGCAGGGGCTTTGCTCACCCCACTGCTGTTCCTCTTCCAGCGTGCCCGACAAATGGATGAGGAGCTGAATCGGCGAGGGAGCCCCATTCCCAAAAAGGTAGGAGGGTTTTCCGCACAAGGGATTGTATGTTTTGGGAAGCCTCGTGTTTGTTCCTGGCCACTCTTAATCATAAGGCAGCTCTTATGATGCCTCAGGGTGCTCACTGGTGCTGTTGTTTCTGCTCCTGATGGAAGGAGCATTTTCCCTGGGAGTGGGTGACGCGAGGGCACTCAGCGCGGTGGAGTCACTGAGGGGTTTTCCTCCCTGCAGAGAAAAGGACGGCCTCCAGGACAGAGCCTGGCGAGCGACCGCGGGGTCTCGGGCATGGCTGCGTGAGTACAGGGCTCGAGCTGCTGTTTGGGGAGGACGAGGGGGAAATGGGGGCAATGGAATGGGAGAGCAGGGAAAACCCACATCTCCTTCCCCTCCCGCAGCAAGGAGAGGGGCAGGGGATGGCTGGAGGTGTGTGAGAGGGTTTAACATTCAGACATTCCCCCAGGGTTTCAGACCGGCCCGAAGGGGTGCAAGAGTCCAGGTGGACCATTCGGAGCGGGCAGTGTGGGACACGGGCGGTGGTGGGATCCTGGCAGCTAGGGAGAGGAGAGCATGCAGCACACACAAGGGTCCGGGCAAAAAGGGTAGTGGAGGTTGTGAGCGAGGGTGGATGTGAGGGCTGGGGCTCTGTCCCTGCTGCCGGTGCCGCGGTGGAGGCTGCGCTGGGCCCACAGGAATTTGTTCTTACTGCATTTTCCTCACGCAGGTGGAAGCTCAAAGTCTCTGAGCCCGTGAGAAGGGATGGACCAAAGGTATTGGCTGGCCAACGCTGCTGGGCTCACCCTCTCCTCCCCTTTGCTTCCTCCAGCAGAGCCCTGCTGCTGCAGGAGCGGAGCGCAGCGCCGAGCCCTGCTTGGCCCCAACAGCCCCTGCGGTGCCAGAGGAGAACGAAAGGAGCGAAGTGCCCGGGGGCCTTTGCTTGTCTCCCCAGGCACTGCAGCAGTAGCTCTGTGGTGCTGCTGGTGCCGCAGGAGACCTGGGGAGAGCAGTGGTAGCCAGCAGGATCCCACAGCCAGGAGGGAAGCTGCTTTGATCCACCCAGAGAGAATGCAATTTCCCTCCTCTGGGGAAGCCCAGAGGGCTGTTGGCCAGCTGCCTCCCTCCCAGGCCAGGGGTGCTTCCAAGGTTCCATGTTGGAGAGCTGAGGCTCGAGGAGCATGGCCCAGCACCAGCTTCCATTCTAATGCTGCCCCTTTTCCAATTGCTCTGTAGTGGGATCCATCCCGACTGACTGAAACCACAACCTTTGTGCTGGGATCTCGAGCAAACAAGTAAGGAGCGGCCCTGTTGGAGGGTGGTGTCTCCAGGCAGGAGCCCGCAGGACTCCTCCGTCACTTCGCTTCTCTGCCTCCGAAGCAGCAGGAAGGGCCTGGGGAGGAGAGGGGTCCCTGCGCCATCGCCACTGCCCTCTGCACAGTGTAACACCCCCTCCTCCTCTTCCTCTTTCAGGGCTCTCGGGATGGGAGGAACAAGAGGGCGACTCTACATCAAGCATCCCCACCTCTTTAAGGTCAGATTCCACAACCAGGACACTTCATCCCTGGGGGTTTGCTCAGAAACGGTTTCTGGTGGGAACCAGGAGCATGTGCTCAGGCTCACTCCTTCTCTTCTTCCCCACGGCCCTGTTGGTTGTCTTGGAGCGCGCACAGCCTGGCTATTGCACCGGGACATGCGGTGTCAGCTTAGTGCAGCCCCCGGGCGCTGAGTTCCCTGGAGCTTGCGGTTGGAGAGGCAGGAGGCAGAGCTGGGCCCTGTGCCGCTATGGGCAGCGTGCGAGGGGCGCAGCATCCCTGCTGGAGGGTGCTGCGGGCAGAGGGTGCATCGCCTGCGCTCAGCCAGGCCCTTGCTGCTTTGTTGCAGTACGCGGCCGACCCGCAGGACAAGCACTGGCTGGCAGAGCAGCAGCACATGAGGGCCACGGGGGGCAAGATGGTGAGTACGGCCGGGCTGGGGCCGCGGGCCCCCACCGCAGGGCAGGCGCACCTGGCGCAGCAGCTTCGCAGGCCAGGCAGAGCACGGAAACAGAGGGGCTGCGGGCACTGCGGAGATCTGTCCGCTGCCCCTTGGGACTGGGGCACAGCCAGCTCCGCACCAGCCAAGGGCTGCAGGCGCACGACAGCGCTGAGGGTCCCGCCGTGTGTCACAGGCGTACCTCCTCCTCGAAGAGGACATCCGCGACCTGGCTGCCAGCGACGATTACAGGTGAGGGGCGAGTCTCCATGCCAGGGGGGCTGCTGTGCATGGGGTGCAGACAGCAGGGGCCTCTGCTGCAAGGGGGGCCTGTGCTGGAGGGGCACTGCTCTTTGCCAGCTGTGAAGCCTGGTGCTGGGGGTCAGGTGGGTGCCAGCGTTTGGAGGCTCAGTTCTGGCTGGGGCTTGGTGCTGGGGTCTGTGGGGGTGTTGAGTTCGGGGGGAGCTGGGGACCCTCCGTCTCACCGCCCTCTGCCCAGGGACTCTGTCGACCTGCGGCTGGAGGAGCTGAAGCCCTTTGTGCCACCGCCTTGGATGACGGAGAAGATGCAGAAGCACATGGAGACGCTGCGCCGCGGGGGGGAGGTGCCGCCTCCCGAGGGCCCCCCCGAGCCCTGAGCCCCCCGAGACCCCCCCCGCCCGCGGGACCCCCCGAGACCCCAATAAAGCCGCTTCGCACCCTTCTCGCTGCCTCCTGGGCATGGCGGGGGGTGGGAAGGGTGGGGGCTCTGGGTAGTGGGGGACTGGGGAAGGCCGGGCTGTGGGGAAGGGAGAGGGAAAGGGAAAGGGGGGGACTCTGGGGAAGGGGGGATCGGGGGGGGGGGATCCCGTCCCGTTAAGGCCCCGCCCGAGCCCGGGTTCCGCCCCGCGGGGCAGCAGCCAATCAGCGGCGGTGGCCGTTATGGGGGGCGGGGCGCGTGCGATCGGCGGGCGGTGAATGGGCGGCTCGAAAGGAGCGGCGCTCTGATTGGCGAAGCGGCCGCACGTTGGGAACATTCAAACGGGGCGCGGAGGGGGGCGGGAGGTATCGCGCGGGGCAGCGCACGGCACGGGTACCGGCACCGGCAGAGCAGCTCGGCACTGGTAGAGCTCCGCTGCCCCAGAACCGGGTCCCCGCGCCGGACACCGCGCCCACCCACCCCCTCCCCCCTCGAACTGCACCGCACCGGCACCAAGGGGACCGCAGCACCGGAGAGCAGCTCGGCACCCGAACCGGGAGAGCCTCGGTACACCAGAGACTCGCCCTTCACCGCACCGGGACAGCCCCGCCGGCACAGGACCGGGTCTCAGGCCCAGAGAGACCCCGCTCCGCCCCGGCAGAGACCCGCAGCCCCGGGAGCGCGGCCGGTGCCCGCGGAGCGGCGGCCCCGGAGCCTCTATGGCCTCGCAGAACGCGGACCCCGCCGCCCTGCCCAGCCCTGCCGCCCGCAAAGGGGCCGAGGCGGGAGCCACGGCGGCCCGGGGCGCGGTGGGCAGGAGGTGAGAGGGCAGGCGGCTGGGGCTGCGGGACTGGGGCAGCCGGGGGGGGCGCGGGGGGGTGAGAGCTGCGGCGCTGGGAAGCCGAGAGGTGGTCAGGGGCTGGGGAGTCTGCGGGTCTGGGGCCCGGAGAGTTACGAGCTGGGGGCTGCAGGGCTGGGGGCTGTGTGCTGCCCCCCTGGCCCCCCCGGTAACGCTGTCTCTCCCCGTAGGCTGCAGCAGGAGCTGATGGCGCTGATGGTGAGCGGGGACTAGGGCGTGGGGGGTCCCGGTTGGGGGGTGGGTGCCGGCACCGCCTGACACGATGTCCCCGTAGATGTCCGGTGACAAAGGCATATCCGCCTTCCCCGAGTCTGACAACCTCTTCAAGTGGATCGGGACCATTGACGGTGCCGCCGGCACGGTGAGCGGCTTGGGGGGGTCACACACCCCACATCCCCCCCGGCTCCCCATGCACCCCGGGGCTGGGATCCCTCCCAACTCTCAGCTTCCCCCCGCGGCTGGGGTCCCCATCGCCACCCTTGCACCACACCCTGCCTCGGGGCCGAGAGCTTTCCCCCGTGGTTCCCCCCCTGCACTGCAGATCCCTAACCAGCCTGGGGTGTCCCCCCTGCTTCTGGCACCACAGCTCTTCCCCAGGGCTTGGAGACCCCTCCAGCTCCCTTGGGGCTGGAGTTCTCCCCACACCCCAGATCCACCCCAGGGCTGGGACCCCCCAAGCAGTGCCCCCGCCCTGATGCCTGCCCCCAGGCCTACGAGGAGCTGCGGTACCGGCTGTCACTGGAATTCCCCAGCGGGTACCCCTACACTGCGCCCACTGTGCGGTTCCTGACACCCTGCTACCACCCCAACGTCGACACCCAGGGCAACATCTGCCTTGACATCCTCAAGGACAAGTGGTCGGCGCTCTACGACGTGCGCACCATCCTGCTCTCTATCCAGAGCCTGCTGGCAGGTAGGTCCCATGGCCATGCCAGGGTTGGGGGCTGCCCCACATAGCACTGGGTTGCAGGGTTGGGGGATCCAGGCCCCCCTACCTGCTGACCCAGCTCCTGTCCCCAGAGCCCAACATCGAGAGCCCCCTGAACGTGGATGCTGCTGAGCACTGGAAGAACCAAGCTGGTGAGTGCTGGGGTGGGCATCCCATCTCCATCCTCCCCGCGGGGTGGGCATCCCATCTCCATCCTCCCCTCAGAGTGGGCAGCAGCGCGGCCCCCAGGCCCCACAGATTTGCGCTCTTCTCTCCTCAGCCTACAAGAAATATGTGCGGGAGACGTACGCCAAGCAGACCAAGAGCCCGGAAACCTGACCACGCCACCGGGTCTGTGCCCGCTCCCTGTCCCACCGCTCCCCTGGCTTTCTGTATTATAGCCTGGTTTTAAATTAATGTTGTTGTCCGAGCCACGGTTAATGTATAAATAAATGCACGTTTACAACTCAACTTGGGGGTTTTGTTGTAGCTTTGCACCCCCTGAGTGCCTGGAGGCCCCTTGTCCTGCCCCCAGGGTCCCACTGGGCAAGCACAGCAGGAAGGGAAGGACTCCTATGGGGTAACAGGGGCTTTCCCTGCTACTTCTCTCCTTTCTCTATATCTGCTTTATTCTCTCCTTACTTATTCAAGGAATCGTGAAGGTTGGAAAATACCTTTAAACTCCTCCAGTCCAACCGTCAGCTGAATCCCACCATTCCAAGTAAGCCACATCCCCAAGTGCCACCTCCACATCATTTTTGAACCCCTCCAGGGATGGGGACTCCCCCACTGCCCTGGCCAGCCTCTGCCAGGGCTTGACAGCACTTTCCATGAATTTGAGAGGGCTTTAAACTGGGTTTGAAGGGGGAAGGGCATAGAACCAGGCTCAGTGGAGCTGAGCCATGGGGTACTGAGTCAGTACTGGGGGTGAAATAACCCAGCTGAAGGTACTCTGCCCCAAGTGCTCCCTCAGTCAGTTCACAGACACCACCAGGTTGGACAAGAATGTTGAACTGCTGGAGGGCAGGAAGGCTCTGCAGAGGGATTGGGACAGGCTGGATCCATGGCTGAGACCAATGGGATGGGGTTCAATGAGGCCAAGTGCCATTTCCTGATATCCAGTCTAAACCTCCCCTGGTACAACCTGAGGTTGTTTCCTCTCATCCCATCCCTTGTTACCTGGGAGCAGAGCCAGCATCCACCTCACCACAACCTCCTTTCCAGGAGCTGCAGAGAGCTATGAGGTCTCTCCTCAGCCTCCTTTTCTCCAGACTAAACCCCCAGGTCCCTCAGCCGCTCCCAGAACCCCTGTTCTCCAGCCCCTTCCCCAGCTTTGTTCCCTTTTCCTGACATGCTCCAGCCCCTGAAGGCCCTTCTTGGAGGTCTCAGCCATGGATCCATCCTGTCCCAATCCCTCTGCAGAGTCTTCCTGCCCTCCAGCAGTTCAACATTCTTGTCCAACCTGGTGGTGTCTGTGAACTGACTGAGGGAGTACTTGGGGCAGAGTACCTTCAGCTGGGTTATTTCACCCCCAGCACTGACTCAGTACCCCATGGCTCAGCTCCACTGAGCCTGGTTCTATGCCCTTCCCCCTTCAAACCCAGTTTAAAGCCCTCTCAAAGAGCCCAGATCAGGATCAAGAATCCTTTTACCCCTCTGAGGCAGCTGAACTCATCTGCCACCAGCAGATGCAAATATCCCCATGAACAGAAAACCCCAAATTCTATCAGGGTCACTGAGCCAGCCTCCCAGTTTCCAGAGCATCGCTGCTCACTGGGACCCCTTCCCTTGCTGGTGTCTGAACTGGCCACTCCACATGGAAACTAAGCTCATCCCTGGCACCAACCCTGCAATCGGTGGGAACCGCAGTCCCTCACTGCCCCTATGGCCCCGTGGGGTGATCCCAGCCAGCGTGGGGTGCAAGGCACCTGGACAGATCCCCACCTCCCCACGCACATCTGGTAGCTCCAGCCTCTCCCATTTATTGATGCTCAGACCGAAACCGTATGCGACAGACTGGGGGAAATCGTCAGCCGCCGGTTGTGGGGTGAGACCGGGGCCCCCACGCAGGGCAGGGTCCCAGCCTGCAAGGGCGGCCAGGGGCCGGGTGCTGCGGAGCTGCTGCTCCCTGGGCAGCGGTGCAGCGGGGCTGGGCGCAGCAGCCGGCCCAAGGAATGTCTGGTCATTTACTGCACACCCTCCATCATCTTCAGGAACTCTGAAAGAGAGCAGCACCCTCAGCGCGCTGCCCTGCCTGGGGCTGGGGCAGCCACAGAGCAAGAGTTGGGGCCATCACTCACCGTCGAAGTCGATGCGGCCATCATTGTTCTTGTCCGAGTCCTTCATCAGGTCCTCAATGTCCTCCTCCGTGACATGCTCCCCAGTGGCCCTCAGGATCTCACCCAGCTCCTCGATGTCGATGAACCCATCTGCATTCCTGCAGGAAGGTAAGGGCAGGGCAAGGGTAGGATGTGGCCCCACTCACCCCATGGGCAGGGCGGGCTGACATCACCCCCCACTCACCGGTCAAAGATACGGAAGCAGTTGGCCAACTCCTCCTCAGACTTGCCCTTGGCATCCTCTTTCATCTGGCGGACCATCATCACCAGGAACTCCTCAAAGTCAATGGTGCCGCTGCCTGCAAGGAGGAAGCCGAGTGGGGGTCAGGCTGCCCACCTGACACCCACTGCCCACCTCTGAGGGCCGCTCACCATCCTCGTCCACCTCTTCTATGATGGCATCCAGCTCTTCCTTGGTGGGGTTCTGGCCCAGCATCCTCATCACCGTCCCCAGCTCCTTGGTGCTGATGTCTCCGCCACCATCCGCATCAAACATGTCAAAGGCGGCCTTGAACTCTGTGGGAAAGGGCGTCAGAGCTGAGAGGTGCACGGGACAGGGCAGAGCCTGGCCCTGCGCGTCGGCTGGCTCCAGCCCCTCTCCCCTCCATCCCCGTGCTCACCCGCGATCATCTCCTCGCTGAGGAAGGCGCGAGCCTCCGCCTGCTGGTCCGTCTGCAAGGCAAGGCAGTGGGGTCAGGGTGGGCATCGCAGCAGATGGGGCCTTGTTGTGCCAAGTAGCAGCCCCCAGCAATCCCTGCAGCTCCAGTGCTGCCCGTGCAGGTGATGGCCAGTGCGGAGCTGGGCTGCAGCCCCCTTCCAGGGCTTCTTGCCAGCTGGAGGGGGCTCCACGGGGCAGTGGGCATGGTCCCCGTGCGCAGCCTTGGCATGCCAGGCATGCGGCGCTATTTTTGGGATCTCCTTACAGGGATCAGTGGGGCCACAGGCACCTGTTGGCCCTGATCGAGTTTCTCCTAGAGGCGCGAGCTGGTGGCGAGGCTGTGTCGCATGACCCTGCGCTCGGCTTTCAGCCACCCCCACCACCACTGCCCCCGCAGACCCAGGCTCTGGCCACAGCCCAGCTAGCGCCCCTGGGCACCCGCACAGTCCCTGACAAGGAAACATCCCGAGGGGACCCCGCACTGCCCCAACACCTCCCTGCCGCGATCAGACAGGCGCCGGGAGCTGTTTCCCTGCTGCCATCCATAGAGGGACCTCTGCCACCCGGATCCCCCAGGTGTGTGCGGAGCACGGCACCGCCTGCCCTACCCAGTCTCACCCTGACACGCGGCACAGGGTAGGCAGCACACGGCACACAGCAGTACTAGGTCTCTTACCATCGACGGCATTGTTGCTGCTTCCCTCCCCGAGGGAGTCACCACCTGCTGCAGCAGAAGCTCCCAAAAGCTCCTTGGTGCCCCTGGCACTCCAATTTGTAGCGTCCGCCCTGGCCGCTGCCCTCCAGCCCCGGCAGCCTATCAGCGCCCCAGCGGCAATCCAGCCCCGCTCGCTGGCAACAGGTGCATTTTACCTAATTTAGCCAAAGCACTATTGGTCAAGGGCTGGGGATTAAATGTGGGTCTGAAGACAGGGTAGAAATTCAAGCCCTCTGGGGAGGGACACCAGAGCCTTGGTAGGAGGTGGCTCTGCTCACCCCGGCCATATACACCCCCACCCCCCCCGCCCAGTATAGCTCAGAAAGGAGGGGGTTAAAAATAGCTCCAGAATGGCCAGTATCACCCAACCAAGGGGGCCAGGGATTCCCCCTGCATCCACAGGTCTGCCCCACCAAACCTCCCACCCTGCCTGAGGCATCCCTTCCCTCACCCCCATGAGAAACCCAGGGGCTCCAGGCTTGTGTGTCCCCCATCACTCCCATTCCTGCTGGGGTGGCTGGGCCAGAGCAGCGATCCAGCACCCCAGACAAGGAAGGGATTGGGCCTGGGGCTTGAAGCCCATGAGGGGCTGTGGAGCACTCCCGCCCTGCAGCACAGGGTCCCCAGAGCATTGGCACCCACGCCCCGGGTCCAGAAAGAGCCCCATCTTTCCATGCTGCCTGGAGAGCAGGAACCCTGCCCAGCCACTTCCTCGAAGGCTTGCACACCACAGCCCATGCCAGCCATCCTTGCCAGGGCCAGCGGCTTCACGACACGCTGGCCAAGTGGCCCGTGCCCCACAATGCCGGGAGGATGCGCAAGGACTCAGGGTTGCTGCGGGGTCAGGGTGGCAGCGCACTGTCCCACAGGGTCCCAGTGCTGGTAACATCCAGAAGGCTCCCTGGCTCCTGGTCTAGCTGGGACCCCCATTGCATGGGTGGGAGGTGGGGCGGCACCAGCCTGGCCTGCTGTGTGGGAAGGGGTTTGGGGGGCTCTGGGATGCAGGGCCCCCCCAGACCCACCTGCAGGTGGGGTCCTGGCTGAGCTGGGCAGGGTTTGGGAAGCTGGAGCAGGCTGTGGAGGGGGTGTGTCAGAGCGATGGCAGCAGCTGGGTCAGTTCCTCGATATTAATAGACATTCCAAGAAAGCGGAGTGGAGGCAAAGGGGCTAAAAAAGGCAGGATGAGTGGTGGGGCAAGGGTGGTGAGGGGCCAGGGCAGCCCAGGGGGCAGCAGCGCCGGGAGCTGAGGAGCTGGTGGGCTGGGGCGGTGGGAACCGGCACGTGGGGGTACTGGTCCCGCGGGACATGGGGAGACCAGCGCCAGGGGACTTGACGGGACTGGGGAACCGAGACATGGGGGTGCTGGGGCTCCGGGACAGCCCCGGCCGGGGACAGCGGGACCGGTGACCGGGGCGGGGGGTCCCCGCCGTGCCGCGCGCTGCCGGCGATCCGGGTTCCCGGCGGAGGCGGAGCCGCGCCGGGAGGAGCCTGGGACGAGTCCTGGTGGAGCGGCCATCGCTCGGCACCGCCCGGGACAGCGCGGCGGGGGCCGCGGCGCCCGGTTCGGGGGTCCCGGTTCCTGGTGCTCGCGATGGCCGCCCGCATCCTGCTCCGGCTGCGCCACGCTCTGGCCGGGGACGCGGGGCAGGAGCCGGGGGCGCCCGGCGGCGCCGAGCCCGAGGACCTCCCGGAGCGCTCGGAGCTGGAGGACGACACGGAGGGGCTGTCGACGCGGCTCAGCGGCACCTTGAGCTTCACCAGCCGCGAAGACGAGGAGGAGGAGGAGGAGGAGGAAGTAGCTGGAGAGGAGTCGGGGCAGACGGTGGGCGCTGAGGATGCAGGCAGGTGCTGGGCTGGGGTGCCCGAGCCGTAGGAGGGATGTCAGGGTGCAGGGAGAGACCCACCCCGGGGCTGCAGACACATTGGGGTGCATGGAGACAGGGGGGTGCTGGGAGAGATCAGGGTGCAGGGAGAGCCCTATCCTAGGGCTACAGTATTCGGTGGTGTCCGGGGCAATGGCAGAGACATTGGGGTGCAGGGAGAGTGCCACTCCAGGGCTGTAGCACCTGGGGGGTGACCAGAGCGGTGACAGAGATGTGGGGGTGCAGGGGAAGCCCCTTCCCGCAGCCAGCAGGCTGACCCCTTGTCCCGGTGCAGAGTGGGGCACCGCAGCGGAGCGCCCCAGCGGCAGCCTGCTGACCCGGCAGCTGCAGGAGCTGTGGAGGAAGTCGCGGGGCAGCCTGGCACCGCAGCGGCTGCTCTTCGAGGTCACCAGTGCCAGCGTGGTCAGCGAGCGCTCCTCCAAGTACGTGGTGAGTGGCTGCAGAGGGGGCAGGGAGGGCACAGGGTGGGTGTAGGATGGGCATGGGGCCCGCTCCCTCCCAGGCAGGGTTCCCCTGGGGCTGGTGCTTATTTTTCTCTCTCTCTCCGTGCTGCTCGGACGCTGCGGCGGCTCAGGTGAGCCTCAGGTAACTATTGCCAGTGGTTCCGCAGCTGCGGCAGCCCAGCTTGTGCCCTCCTGCCTGGGCAAACCCCTCTGTGGCCCTGCTGTGGCCTCACCCGGCTCTGTCCGGCACTGCCTGACACCCCAGCTCTCCTTGCAGCTCTACACCATCTACCTGACCCACTCCGGCCGGTTCGACAAGGCCCCCGCCGCCATCACCCGGCGCTACTCGGACTTTGAGCAGCTGAATCGCCGCCTGCGCTGCCACTTTGGCTGTGACATGGCCGGCATCGCCTTCCCCAGGAAGAGGCTGCGACGGAACTTCACTGCTGAGACCATCGCCAAGCGAAGCCGAGCCTTCGAGCAGTTCCTGTCCCACCTGCACTCCATCGCTGAGATCCGCCGCTCCCCCGAGTTCCTCGAGTTCTTCTTCCTGCAGGACCTGCGGACTGCACAGCGCCTGACCTGCACCGGCATGTACCGCGAGGCCCTGGCTACCTGGGCCAATGCCTACCGGCTGCAGGACCGGCTGGGCGTCTGCAGCTCTGGCCGCTTCCTCCTGACGCTGGCTGGGCTGGCTGTCTGCCACCAGGAGCTGGACCAGCTGGGCGAGGCCCACAGCTGCTGCGAGCAGGCGCTGCAGCTGCTGGAGGCGCAAGGCAGCCACCCACTGCTGGGGCCCTTCCTGCAGGCTCACGTCCATCTGGCCTGGAAGGTGGGCAAGGACAAGCGGCACTCGGAGGCCCGTTTGCAGGATCTGCAGGAGGTTGGGCCACCCCTGCAGCAACAACCCAGCCTGAAGGAGTGCCTCATCAAGGAGTCACTGGAGTGAGTGCTCCGCTGTGCTGACGCCCGCACTGCCAGGAGGAAAGAGGTCTGTGGGCAGGGATGGGGCTGGGCGCAGTGCTGTGCTCTGGCAGGCAGCACAGCCCATGCCAAGGAGCTGCCTCAGAAATGCACTTTCTCCACATTTGGTCTGTGCCGTGGGGCTGGGTGCTGCCCACCCACATGGGACTTCAGCTTGACCTGCTGCCTGAGGGACCAGAAAGGCTCCTGGCGGGGAGCAGGAAACTTTCAGTAACATAATAAAAGAACTTTATTTAATGAGCCAGGAGACAGGGCCAGGTGCCTGCTCCATCTGCAGCGCCACTTCCCTCACTGCGCCCCCACACCTCACTTATCCCCTTTCCCCTGTTTCCAGTGCTCCCCACCATGCCCAGCCTGATGACAGGGCAGAACTGGCCCCAGACCCCGCCCGCCCCTGCCCAGATTAGCTCCCTCAGGAAAGCAGAACCAGGGCCAAGGTGACAGACTCCAGGGACAGAGCCCAGCTGTTCTCCTGGCAGCTTTATTTGAGGTGGGTGAAGGGTGGCTGATGGCAGTGGCCGTTATGTGCTGTTCAGCCAGCAGTTGGTGGCAGTGGTGCTGGATCTGGCCCATTCCTGCTGCCGCCTGGTCTTGTGCCCACCTCTCTGGCGGTCCCAGAGCCCCTCCTCAGCCTGCCAGAGCTGCAGCCCACGGAGCTGGCAGAACCGCTGCTCCTCAGCTACAGCTTGCTCTGTTTTGGTGCTTGCTCCACCCGGATGACCCCTTCCTGCGCGCAGGTGGCAGCCAGGACCCCATCCCTGCGCCACAGCCGCCCATGCACCAGCGCCCGGCAGCCACCTGTGGAGCACGACTCTCAGAGGGCGGCCAGGATGGCAGAAACGGCCTTCGCCATGTGGGGACCCAGAGAACACAGCGAGGACTCACCGGCCCAGGGGCTCTCGCACTCATACAACATCCAGTGGTCTGCTCGGAAGGGTGCATGGAACCACATGGAATGGTCGAGGGACACCATGAACTTGACCTGGTAGTGCGGATGCGGGCGCAGGGCCGTGCCCAGGAAGGCGTAGTCGGACATGTAGGCAGCTACGCAGCAGTGTACCTTCATGTCCATCTCTCCTGCAAAGCAACCAGTGCTGCCCATCTTTGCGGAGTGTCTGTGGGACGAGTTGGGGTATGCAGCGCTGGGCAGTACCCTGGGAGCTCTGCTCCCCAGGCCCAGCTGCCAGAAGAGCCAGGATCTGCTCTCAGACCCGCTCCCCTTCCCATGCCCCTGGGAAAGCCAGCCCTGGCTGAGCATGGCACACGGGCATCACCTTGCGCTCCAGTGCCCACACCCCTATTTCAGACTGGGAATGCCTGGGCTTCCCTGCAGGCTTGGGGTGCAAAGAGCCGCTTGGAGCACAGCCCTTGCCCCTGTTCCATCACCAGCGCGCACGAGCCCCAGCCCCGGCTCGTGAGGCATCCAGACCCCACTCAAGGCAAGACCCACCTATGTAGCCTCGCGCCCGCACCCAGAACAGCTGCTTCGGCTCCTGCAGCTCTAGGTTGATCACATCTGGTGGGTTGACAGGTTTGATGTGAATCGGCACATCTTTGGCTTGAATCTTGTTAAGGTGCTTCCTGAATCTCTCTGCCAAGTTAGGATTCCTGTACGGGGAAGCAAGGTTAATGCCAGGCAGGCTGGGGCCACGCGGAAAGGTAGGAGGAGCCTGGCTCCTGCCCTGTTGTGCATCTCTGTGCACTTTGGAGCTCCTCAGGTGGTTACCCCAGCCCACTCCTGCCTGCTTTTGCCCACGTGCCCCCTAAGACCCAGCAAAGGGCATTCCCAGTGCCTTCCACCCCGCTCACTGCAGGAACTTCTGGATGAGTTCCTCCTGTGTCAGCAGCTCCTCGGGAGGTGGCACGGTGGGCATGGTGAACTGGTGCTGCAGCGGGCTGTCCTGGGTGAGCTGGAAGGAGACCTGGCAGGTCAGGATTGGTTTTCCATGCTGGATCGCCTTTATGGAACGTACAGAGAAGCTCTTCCCCGTACGGGTCCGCTCCACCTCATACAGCACTGGCACGTTGGGATCCCCTGGGACAGAGAAAGGGCAAGATGTGTTCCTTTGGGTCCCTGCAGGGATGGGCCCCGACTGGCAGCATTCGAACGCTGGGGCCAGGCGGGCTTAGCCCTGCGCTGGCTCTGGTGCACTGGAACTGGGAGGAAGCACTGGCTCACCCCTGTGGGCAGCCCAGTGCCCATCCCACCCCACTCCCCACAGCCCAGTGCCCATCCTGCTCCCTGCAGTCCGGTGGCCATAGCTCCCCAGTGCCCATCCTGCCCCTCTCCCTGCAGCCAGTTACCCATCCCACCTGCTCCCCAGTGCCCGGTGCTGTTGCCCATTGCTCCCCGGTGCCGGTGCCCATCCCGCTCCTCAGTGCCCGGTGCCGCCCACCTGCCCTCACGAAGTAGCAGTGCAGCGAGTGAACCTGTTCGTCTGTGCTGACGGTGTTGGCGGCCGCCACAAGGGCCTGCCCGACGATCTGCCCGCCGAAGAGGCGACCCGAGGCGGGCACCCAGTGGTGGCGACCCCTGCGGGGAAGAGCCCGGCTTTGGCGGCGGAGGCGGCGGGGGCGACCCCAGCCCCGGCCCGGCCCCCCCGCACCTGAACAGGTCGAGCTCCAGGCGCTCTAGGTTCAGCACAGTCGTGATCAACGCGCTGCGCAGGTCCCCGGGCGGCGGCGGCGACCCCGACCCTGGCCCCGCACCCCCACCCGCCCCCGCCGACCCCATCGCCGCGGGACCCGGAACCGGCGTCCCGGCAACGCCACTGCCGCCGCCAGCGCCACCGGCAGCGCAGACGCTGATTGGGTTGCTGAACCGTCAGTCAGGAGACACCTCGAGCTGATTGGCTGTCTCCCTCCAGACAGCGGAAGGCGGTTCTGATTGGCCGCGGGTCGAAGTGGGCGGTACCAGCACTTTAATAGGGGAGGCGGGGCGGCGCGCGGGGTCAGAATGCGATCAGCGCTGCCGGTAACGCCCAGGGGTGATCGGGCCCCGGGGCTGCCGCTGCCGGAGGACGGGGGAGCGCTCGTCTCTCAGCCTGGCGAGAGCCGCCCTGGCTGCCTGGGCTCGGTCCCCGCGGCCAGGGCGGAGCCTGTGACCCCGCGCTGCACGGGAGGGGGCGGCGCGCGAGGGTCGCGCACGCGCAGCGGCGGTACCGGCACCGGCCGTTGGGGGGCGCCCGCGCTGCGCCACTCTGGGCCCGCCCCGCCCTGATTGGTGGCGGCGCCGGACACATCGCCCCGGGGGGGGCGGGAGCTGCCCGGGGATCGCCGCGGTGGTGTCCGGTGTCGGCCTGGGCTCCGTCCTGCTTCAGAGAGCAGGAAAAGCGCTGAGCTCCGCTTTGTGACCCGAGAGAAGGGCGGGAGGGGGCGCCAGGGAGGGCCAGAGCCGTAGAGTGGAAGCATGGGGTGGTTTGGGCTGGAAAGGGATCCCAAAGCCCAACCAGTCCCACCCCCTGCCATGGGCAGGGACACCTCCCACTGGATCGGGGGGCTCCGAGCCCCATCCAGCCTGGCCTGGAAACACCTCCAGGGATGGGGCAGCCACAGCTTCTCCAGTCTCCCTGTGCCAGGACCTCACCACCCTCACAGGAAAACGTTTCTTCCCAAGAATCTCTTTCAGTCTCCCCTCTTTCAGCTGAAAACTGTTCCCTCGTCGTGTCCCTGCACCCCCTGACCAAGAGCCCCTCTCCAGCTTTCCTGTGGGATCTTCCATCTCCTGTGGCTAAACTGGAGGCCACAGAAACCCCAGAGGGTGTCAGTGAGGAGATGTACCGAAGGAGAGAAGGATGCACTTAGGCAGTTTACACAGCGCCTGGGCTGTGCCTGGGTGAGCCTGTGGGAGTTAAGGGGTCCGTGCAGCTGAGAGAACTGAGGAGGGTGCTCAGAGCGTGCAGGTCTGGAGAAGGCCCACAGGTGGACCTGAAAAGCCCAACCAGCCGCACCTCTACTTCAGGCAGGTCTTCCAGCTGCCCTGCCAGCACATCTTGGCCATGCTGTGTTTGGACAGGGAAGCCCTGCAGCCAGAGATGCTCAGCCAACAGTGGCAAAGGGGATGCAGTGCCCATCAAGCTGAGGGAGGCAGAGCTGGTGGCCTCTTGGAGGTCTTTAACAGCTCCTGGAATGAATCTTTGGTTGTGTCTTTTCTCATGGTCTTTTCTCAGCTTCTCCCCCACTGCAGTGGGGAGGAGTTTGAGAGCAGGTTTGACCACCCCAGGAGCTGCTTGGCAGCTGGATCGGGCCCTGCAACGAGGTGCACAGAGCCAGCTGCTCTGTGTCCACCCGTGGGAGCTGCAGGGCAGCCGGCATGCAGGAGGCCCTTTCATCACCCCACTAGTGTCTGGGCCTCCCCCTGTTTTCCCCTTAGCCGTCACTTGGCACAGAAGGGGCAATTGGGTCCTTGATCTACCAAGCAAGTGTGGCCCTTGCGCAGGGCAGCTGAGGAACCACATTGAGAGCTCCTGACCACACGGGTGGGAACCCAGCTGCTGGCCTGGCTGACGGGAGATGTGGCTGGGTGCCAGTCCCGGGGGTGCGGCGTGGGAAGGGACCTATAATAACAGGGTACGAAACTGTTTGATCCGTGGCCAGTGCATGCAGGCCCTTGTAGTGTCCAGCTGAGATCTGTCGTGCAGCAAAGCCAACAAATTGGCCATGGGGAGCTGAGTCCACCTCCATGCTGGCTGCCGGCCAGGGTGGTGGGGCTGGCTCGGCCTGGGGGGCAGTCAAGCAGGGCTTGGAATGGTGCTTCCTGGGGGTCTCATCACATGAAAGTGCCCTGCGGGGGAGGGGGGTGAGCCCACTTGCTGGGAGGCAGCTGATCCAGAGGGTGGCAATTGCTGCTGGCGGCACAGCTGGCGGGCTGCAGCAGCTGAGTTGTTTGGTTACAGCAGCTGCTCTCAATTCCTCAAAAAGGGGAACTTGCCCTCCCTTGCCAGCAACCCCTGTGCTGGGGCCCTGCAGCGCAAACAGAGCTGCGGAGAGGGGGAGGAGAACACCCAGAGGAACCAGGCACAGCTTCCAGGCTGGCAAACCCCGTCGCCAGCAAGAGAGCATTGAAGGTGCCATGTGGGGATTTGGGAGGGGGCTTGGGGGCCTCCTGCGTGGCTGTGGTTCCATTGCTGTCAGCATTTCCCTGGTGCTCCCTTCATTAATGCTTCCAGCAGGAGCAGGACAGTGCATGGTTGAGGATTTCCCTCTCTCGAGGGTTTTATAACGTTATCTGATGGTATCAGATCTCTCCAACTAAAGACAGCATTGGGTTGCCTGTCAGCCCTTTCCACAGCCTGGGAACTGCTGGGTTCTCCCTGCCTGCTGGTCCTGCCCTGGTGCCTGGGGTCACCCCTCTGGTTTTGGGGAGCTCCTCCCTGGGTGCCCCTCACTCTGCACAGCCTGCCCTCCCGGGGCCTGGAGGGGGACCCAGTGTTGTCTCCTGCAGCCGGTGGGCGTGGGTTCCCCTCCCCAGATGGACCCTGAGCTGGGTTACCGTGGCTGCCCAGTGGCCACAGGCACGTGCCCAGCAGCAGCTACTGTTGGCATGGCTCACTGGGCACTGCGGGGTTCTCTCCAGCACCCGCCCCATCTCCCACCCACTGCGAGTGCAGGAAATAACTCATCCTGCTCTTGCGGTAAACATCTTTCCCAAGAGCGAAACCGCCCAGCTATAATTTTCCCTCCATGTGAGCTGTGGGCTGTGCCCTCCCACGCTCCACCTGGGACATCCCAGCTCATTCCCAGGTCATGGATGGGTCTAGAGGGACCCACCTTGCAGTGAAGCTGCTCCCAGAGTGGCTGGTGACATGTGGGGTTCCCGGGACGCTCCCACCTTTCTGGGAGGCAGCTTTGGTGCAGCCACAGCCAACACCCTGTCATGGATGGGGAAGGAAATTCCGTGGCTGGGGAATAAAAAGCCCAAATCCACAACTTCGTCTCCAGATGGGAGCCAGACAGATGCCAACCCCAAGCTGCTCAGCACTGCCCTTGCCCCATTGAGGACCAGCTTGGCACTGGGCTTGTGCTGAAGCCTTGTGCTGTGGGATGCCAATCCTGGCACCAGAAGCTCTCTGGATCCTGCGGTGCCCACCCCAGCAGCCTGGTGCACCGGGGCTCCTACTGCGGCGGTGCCAGTGATAGCACAGCCCTGGTGTTGCCTGCCAGCTATCCCCACTCCTGCTGCATTCCCAGTGCAAACATCCCGGCACACTCAGTCTGGCTGGAAGTGCTTTATTGCCCCTCTGTCACCCTCCTGCCCGCACACCTGCCCTCCAGATGGGAATTCCCTGTCCGTATTCCCATGTCAGCTATCGGTCCTTCGGCATCACAGGCCCAGGGAGGTGGCGGGTGGCAGGGGCACAGGGACCACGGGGGCTGTTGGCGCAGGGTCGGCTGTCGGCAGCGCCATCGATGCCTCACTCGTGTTTGCAGAAGCTCTTGAGCGGTGCGGGCAGGTCCAGGCCATCGATGGCCAGGCGGTGGACAATGTGCTTCTGGATGACCACCCGGCAGAGCGTCTGCAGGGACGGGACTGGAAGAGAGCAGAGAGAAGCAGCTGAGGGGGCTGAGCCGCCAGTGGGGCCAAGAGCTGGAGGGGAGGAGAGGGACGCCAGGACACCTGGAGGGCAGCGAAGGGTGAGCTTGCACTGCAGCCACACAGGTGTTGTCCTGCTCCTGCCCTGGGCTCAGGCTGGCTCTGCTGGAGCACCAGCACCAAGGAGCAGCAGCTGGGCTCCGGGCAGAGAAGCTCTTTCCATTTCCAGGAAGAAGGCTGGGGGCACAGTCAGGTGTCCACGCAGTGCGTTACCATGGCTGCTTTGCTGTGTGTTCTCTAGGGGGTGGGGAGCAGCTCCCTGGGGTCTCCCCTCATCCCTCTCTGGCGGGCACCGGGCTGCAGCCACAGGGACTGCTCTGGGGATGCCTTTGTGCCAACCACCTGCTGAGTCGTCCCCATGGCTGCCCACACTGATTTGGCCTGGTTCCTGCTCCTGTGGAATCCCTGTCTCTGGAGCCCTCAGCGTGGGTGCAATTTGCTGTGTCCGGTGCTCACCTCAGATCTTGGCCCAAAGCTGACTCAGGTGCTGCCCTTGACCTTGGTTCACCACTGCCTCCTGGAGCCAAAACAGAAGGCAGGGAGCACCCTGGGTGCTGTCTGGGCCGGAGTGGAGCTGCGGGTGGGATGCAGCCACTCCACCACACAGCGTGAGCACCTTGCTAGCTGCAGGGCCGCTGCTGCTGGGCACTCACGCTGGCACCGGGCAGAACAAGAAGCTGCTGAGCATGGCCACGCTGCACCCAGTGGCTCTGGCCTCGGGCTGCTGTCAGATGGCTGGAGCACTTATCTCAGCCTCGGCAGCGCAGGGCCATGGTGTGCCCAGGGCTGGGGGTTGGCCCTTCACCCTTCCTGCCCCAGCCCCCGGCACGGCACTGCGCATCGCCGGCACTTCTGCTGCTCACTTCTGCTTTCCACGGTTCCAAATGCTTTCCAAACCCACTGAAGGGCTGCAGGAGCTGGAGCTGCTGAAATCTGCTGAGGGTTGGGAGCCGGACAGCACTCACAGGGACCGGGGCAGCGGGAGGGAGCTGTGCTCCAACAGGTGGGATCAAACCTTCACTGGCCGTGGGCCTGGGCACAGCTGGGCAGTTGGTGGCAGCCTGCTCCGGCCGGCCACCCTCCATACCCTCCCAGGACAAGGGGCTGGTGGCCAGGCACCCCTACGCTCCCTGTCTGGATAAGCTGGCTCACAGCAGCAGGCAGGGAGAGTCACAGATTTCAGCCTTGAGACGGGAGCAGCTGAACTTTGCACCGGTGAGGGACACGGTGGCTGCAGCGGTGGGGGCAGGGGCACCCCGGCACAGCCGGCACCTGGGCGCTGCCTCCCCAGGCTCTTGTCTTGCCTAACCTTTGGCATCTGCTGATTTTTCCAGCACGGTGCTAATTAGCACTCATTAACATGCCTCCTCACAAGGGCCAACGACCAGCAAAGCATTCCCAGCCCCTCCCCAGTGGCCCAGGGACACTGGCTGTTGCCCAACCTCAGATGGAATCACAGGGTTTCAGTGCAGGGTGCCCCATGGCTGGGCACATGGCAGGCGTGCGGGCATGGCGTGTGTGCCGGGGCGGGCAATGCAGCACAGCCAGATGTTTTGATGCCAAAGCAGGATGTTGCTTGGTTCCGCACTGCTGCGTGATTGGGGTGAGGCTGACACAGTGAGGGCTTGCCAGCCCCCGAGAAGCCAGTCCGTGGGCACTGGTTCTGGGCTCTGGTCAAGGCATCCATCTGGCTGGGTATGGGCACAGCTCTGTGGTCCGGGCCCACAATCCCCCCTCCATTGCTCCACTCAGGTGGGGTGAGCTCTGTCACGAGCTCTCTTGCAGCCCTGGCATGGCATTGTGCCGCAGAGCTTTCGGGAGGCACCGCACTGGGGGCTCCCCTGTGTCCCTCTGCCCTGTGTCCCTCTCTGCCGCTCCCACTGTTGAGAACACGAGGTGACCCCACTGGAGCCCCCCCAGCCCCTGGCCTGAACAGAACCTGCCCAGGCAGTACGGGTACCTACAGCCATCTTCCACTGGGATCACCCGGACACTCTTGGTGGAGGCAAAGACGTCGACCACGGCGTAGAGCGGGCGGGCGATGGGCAGGTGGCGGGCGCTGGGCCCCATGTCCTCACCGTTGATAACGATGTGCATGTCGGCGGTGCCGTCAGGCTGCGGGGCATACAGCACACCGATGCGGCTGCGCCGAGCGGTGGCAGGTAGCACATTTGACCGGTACAGCTCATCCAGGATGTGGCTGTAGCGCCCAGGCGTGCTGCGCCCCACCAGCGTGTCCCGCGGGATGTGCACCCGCTCCGCCAGCAGGAATGGGTCTCTGCGGGGTCCCTGTGCTGCCTCCCCCTCTGCTGCTACACGGTTGTGGCTCCGGGTGATGGCGAACACCCAGGTGTCACCCATGTTGACCAGGTCGGGCAGTGAGTACTCAGGCACGGGCTGCAGGCACTGCGGGTCGAGGGCTGTCAGCCCCATGCGCAGGTGCCCACACCAGCCCCGCTCCTTCTCCTCGATCTCCACCAGGAAGATCTGCCCGGGCGCCAGTGGCTCCTGGCTGAAACAGAGCCCATGGGCAAAGCTCTCCACCCGCGTGGCTCGCGTGCGTGAAGCGTCCAAGCGGACGTTGGCACCGTGGACATGGTGGAAGCGCGCGGCAAGGTGGCAGCGGGCAGCCATGGCCGACAGTGCTATTTTTAGCTGTCCCTGTCACCAGTCACAGCTGTGGTGAGGAGGGGACGGCTGGGGGGAACTCAGGGGGGCGCCTGGTGGCACGGGGGATGGTGGCAGGACCCCATATCTCCTGGGCATTGCAGAGCCCATCACTGCCCGAACATGTCAGGGTGCTGTGTGGTGCCCGTCTGTGCCCAGTGGTGCTTGGCTGTACCTGGTGATGTCTGGTAATACCCAGCTGTGCCAAGCTGTACCCAGCAGTGCCCAGTAGCACCCAGTTGTACTGGTGGTGCCCAGTACCAAGTGCCCCTATAATGCCTGGTGACACCCAGCAGTGCTGGCTGTCCCTGTTGTCCCCGTGATGCCTCATGATGCCCACGGTTCCCAACGGTCCCTGTAGTGCCCGGTAATGCCCGCAGGGCCGGATGTCCCCGCAGTGCCAGTGATGCTCAGCTCTCCCTGCAGTGCCTGGCGATGCCCACTGTCCCTCTGCTGCCCGGCTGCCCCTGCAGTGCCTGGTGATCCCCAGTGGTCCTGGCTGTCCTGGGTGGTGCCCGCCTATTCCCGTTGTCCCCGCTATCCCCGTGCTGCCCGGCTGCCCCCGCAGTGCCCAGCGGTGCCCCCGCTGACCCCGCAGCGCTCCGGGATCCCCGCTGTCCCCCTCAGGGTTTCCCCGGCCCCGCCCCCCTGCGCGCGCCGGGCGTTGATTGGCCGCCGCGAGCCCGGACCGTCACGTGACCGTGGGGTCATATGGGCGGTGTCACGTGCGCGCCGGGAGCCGCGAGCGCCGAGGTTTGAGGGGAGGGAGGGTCTGGGGGACCGGGACCGAGAGCAGCCGGGACCGAGAGCAGCCGGGACCGAGGGCGGCCGGGAGGGACCAGGCCGGGCGGGGCAGCGCGGGGCAGCGGCCGTTACCGGTGGCAGCGCCCCAACCTCCCGCTTCGTCCGCGCAGATGGGTCCGGGTCCGGTGCCGGCGCTGTGCGCTCTGCTGCTGCTGGGGCTGAGCCACGCCGCCCCTCCGGGCCACGAGGTGACGTTCCTGCCGGGGCTGCCCAAGCAGCCCGCCTTCCGCCACTTCTCAGGCTACCTCTGCGCCGCGCCCGGCAAGCACCTGCACTACTGGTACGGGGGGCGGGGCGGGGGGCCGCGCTAGGGGGCGAGCAGCTGGGCTGGGGGGGCGAGTAGCAGGGACAGGGCAAAGAGCAGGGACCCAGTCAGCCGGGCGGCAAGCAGCCAGAGCAGCTGGGGCTGAAAAAGCTGGGGGCAGCACAGGGAACTGGGGCAGAGGTCGAGCAGCAGGGGCCCAGGCAGCTGGTGGGGACAGGGAGCCAGGGCTGGGGGCAAGCAGCCAGCACAGGGGAATGAGCAGTGGGGGGCTAAGCAACCATGGTGGGGGGTGAGCAGCTAGGCAGGGTCCCAGCTGGTCACGGTGCACTGACAACCCTGTGCCCACAGGTTTGTGGAGGCCCAGAGCAACCCCCAGAGCAGCCCCCTGGTGCTGTGGCTGAATGGGGGCCCTGGCTGCAGCTCCATGGAGGGCTTCCTGAAGGAGCATGGCCCGTTCCTGGTCAGTAGTCGCAGCATCCTGTGGCTCAGGGCTGCTGGGTTCTGGCTGGCTGCCTGGCACGAGCGGTCCTGCTGGGACCAGCCTGGCTGTGCCCGTTCCTCACTGCCCTCTGCTTCCCCAGGTCCAGCCTGATGGGGTCACACTGAAGTACAATGACTACGCCTGGAACAAGGTATGGGTAACGGCGGCTGCACCCTGCCAGGACTGGGGAGAGGGGTCCCTGAGCCATTGCTCCTTCCCTCACCGTGGAGCCAAGTCTCCCACACCCAGCACTCCCTCCTCTTGAGAGTCTGCTCTGGAGCCAGGCAGGAATGCAGCCCTGCAAGTGCAGCCCTGGGGCAGGCCCAGCACCCATGGGGCCACAGCCCCTCACTGAGCCAGGAGGAGGCTCCGCTGATCCCCAGCTCCTTTGCTTCCCTGCAGATTGCCAATGTGCTCTACCTGGAGTCCCCTGCTGGCGTCGGCTTTTCATACTCCGAAGACAAGAATTACGCCACGAACGACACGGAGGTGAGTGCCCGAGCTGCTGGGAGGGAGCCACCTCCCGCCTGCCCCCAGGGCTCCTGCTGCACGCCTGACCCCGCGCTGCTCCTGCCTGCAGGTGGCTCACAACAACTACCTGGCGCTGAAGGACTTCCTCCGGCTGTTCCCTGAGTATGCCAAGAATGATCTCTTCCTCACTGGGGAGAGCTATGGTGGGATCTACATCCCCACACTGGCTGAGTGGGTGATGCAGGACCCCAGCCTCAACCTGAAGGTGAGTGGCTGGGCTGGGCTGAGCCGGGAGCGTAGAGCTTGGCGGGCGCTCTGCAGCAGTGCCGGGGTGGGGAGCAGCTGTGCCGGGGACACGGGGCAGGTCTGGCCCCGCAGCCTTTCATCTTCTCTGGGTGTGCTGGCACTGGCCCTGGTGGACGTGTCTGTCCCTGCTGAGTGGGACCCGGGCAGCGTCCTCAGGCACCCCCGACCCTCCCTGTTCCTCTGTGCGGTAAACAGCACCACATCTGCTTCCTGCCTGCTGCTGCGGCCACCCCGCAGGGAGCTGGAACATCACAGGGCTGTTTTCTTCTTGTCTCACAGGGAATCGCTGTGGGAAATGGCCTCTCCTCCTACGAGATCAATGACAACTCCCTGGTTTATTTTGCCTATTACCATGGCCTGCTGGGGACCGAGTAAGGGCAGGGGCAGAGCAGCTGCAGGGGGGGCGCTGCTGCTGGATGTGCTGTACTTGCAAGAGCAGGATGGGAACATGGCTTGGAACGGGGCCAGCTGGGTCAGGGGTTCCAGGGAGGGTCCTGGCCTGAGTGGGGCCGGCAGCTGGGCTGTGGGGATGGCCTCTTTGGTGCATTTGTTCATGGGGTGCCCAGGGCAGTGGTGCTGTGTGGTGCTGGGCAGGGACCTGCAGCATGGCTGTGGCTGCGGGTGCTGGCGCTGCCACCTGGGCAGGGTGGCCCAGTCCCCTGGTCTTTGCCTACAGGCTCTGGAGGGACTTGCAGGCCTTCTGCTGCTCCCAAGGGAAGTGCAACTTCCATGACAACTCCAACCTGAACTGCACACTCAAGGTGAGAGGAACCAGAGTCCCTGAGCATGTGTCCAGCATCACTGCCTGTGCCCAGAACCTGCCACTTGGCCTTGGATGGGTCCAGGGTCACTCAAGCATCCTGCCAAGCCCCAAACCCTTCTTGCTGCTCATTGCAGATGGAGGAGATGATTCAGATTGTAGAGGAGTCTGGCCTCAACATCTACAACCTCTACGCCCCCTGCGATGGCGGTGTCCCTGGCAGCGTCAGGTGTGAGGAGCCCCAGGGCAGATGGGTCTCTGGGCACTGGTTGGCTTTGGAGTCCCAGCTGGCAGAGGGTTGCAGTGGGCTCAGCAGGGGTCCTGCTGTGTCCGGCTGCCGTGGGGACACCCCCAGTGAGGACCCTGAGCTCTTGTTCCTCTGGAGCTTTCAGAGTCTCCCCATGCTCGTTCTGGCTGCAGGTACGAGGGTGAGTACCTCATCACACACGACCTGGGAAATTCCTTCATCCGGATGCCGATGAGGTTCTCCTGGCGGCAGGTGAGCCTTGGTGCCGGTGTTGGCATCCTGTGAGCATCCTGTGCCCAGGGGCAGGAGGAGCAGAGAGTGGCTGCTCTCCAGGGGCAGCACCTGGTGCTGCTGTGACAGGCACTCTCCCAACTGCCTCCCAGAACCTGTTCCGGATGCCGGTAGCCCGAAAGAAGGTGCGGATGGACCCACCCTGCACCAACTCCACAGCCCCCCGCATGTATCTGAATGCCCCGGAGGTGCGGAAGGCTCTCCACATCTCCCCAGATGCCCCGGAGTGGGACGTGTGCAGGTGAGACGGCAGCAGCAGCGGGAGGGCCCGCTGTCCACCCAGCAGCCGTCTGACACCCACGCTTCCTCCGCAGCTTCGAGGTGAACCGTGGCTACAAGCGCCTCTACATGCAGATGAACGACCAGTACCTGAAGCTGCTCGGAGCCACGGTGCGTGCCTGCGAGCTCGCCGGGCCCTGGGACTGGCGCTGGCCAAGTGGCCTCCTGCACAGGTGGGGCTGCTGCCACGCGTGGTGCTCACTCTCTTGCTCTACAGAAATATCGGATCCTGGTGTACAACGGGGATGTTGACATGGCCTGCAACTTCCTTGGCGACGAGTGGTTTGTAGACTCCCTGTGCCAGAAGGTAAGTTGGCAGTGCCAGGGCCGGGTACCGGCTGTGCGGGTGGGTGCATGGGAAGCGTTTGGCCCTGCTGCGGGCAGCAGGCGCTGAGGCATTGCCGCTGGCCCCAGGTGCAGGTGGCTCGCCGGCCCTGGCTCTACACTGAGGGAGGAGAGAACCAGATTGGGGGCTTCGTGAAGGAATTCACCAATATTGCCTTCCTCACCATCAAGGTAGGTCTGAGGGGCTCGTGGGACCGTGCCGGACACCAGTGCTGTGTGGGGGTGGGGTATCACTGGCTGGGGGCAGTAGTCCCGCAGATGACACTGACCCTGCCCTGTATTTCCGCAGGGAGCTGGGCACATGGTGCCCATGGATCGGCCACTCGCTGCCTTCACCATGTTCAGTCGCTTCATTAAGAATGAGCCGTACTAGGAGCTGCCCCACAAGAGGGGTCCCTCCTGCAGCCCTGGCCCGGCTGGACAGTGGGGAGGGTGGGGGTGAGGAGCCCTAGGGGCTCTGTCCTTGCTGCATGAGGGGCTGTGCCCCTGTGGCAGCCACATCCGCGCCTGTGGTTTCCTGTCTTGCCTCCTCCCGGGCTGGGGGGCAGCTGGTTCCTCCTTGGGACCGGAGTGATGCTTCCACTTCCCCTGCCCCTTGCACACACACTGCCCCGCATGGGCTCCGAAGCAGCAGCCCTCGCGAGGAAGGCACGGCTCACACTGCGGGCAGCTGGGGCTGCTCCTGCAGGGGCTTCCTGCTCTGCTTCCAACCACTCATGTCTCATCCTGGTGAAGAGCTCACTGTGAAGACAATCCCACCACCCGCTTAGTGCTGGGGGCACGCAGTGCTTCTGGGAACCTGCAATAAACTCTCTGAAAAAGGTGGTTCTGCCCCTCATTGCCCAGCTCCTCGCACCACCCTTGCTGCCCTCGGCTTTGCTTTCCAAGGAGAACCACGACCCTGTGCTGAGGAGCCGTAGCGGTGAGTGCCAGCGAGCCAGGGTGGGTGGTCTGGGCTGTCCCACCTGGAAGCGAGCCGCGTGCAGGAGCTGGGGATGCCAGCGCTCCGAGCCCCTCTGCCAGTGGTCTGAACCGTGCCTGCCTCCCCAGTACCTGCGCCGAGCACGCCACGTTGTCTGCCCCCTTGCCCATCTGCCCGCAGCCGTGCACTCCGATGTGGGCACATCCTCCAAGTAACAAGGCCGCGTGGGTTGGGGTTGAATGATTTATTGGTGCATGGGAAGGGGTGCAGCAGGGGTTCCCAGAGCGGCCGTCTCCACCTTGCTGCTCCCCACCAGGGCATGGGTGCACTGTGGGACGTGCCAGTACTACCGGCAAAGCTGCTTCCTACCTGCAGCCTACGGGTCCAGCCCGGGATCTGCCCCCAGTGACGGCGCAAGGGGGGAGGACTAGAGTGGGCGAAGGTCTGCGCTGGGCTCTGCAGGCCATGAGCTGGGCTGGGCGGGTGCCGTAGGGGCTGGGTGGTATTTCTCGATCACTTCCCGCAGCCCCTTGGAGAAGTGGAGATCAGCTCCCACCATGAGGAATCCCTGCAGAAGGGAAGAGCATCAGGGGAGGTGGAGTGGGACTGTGCTCTGCCCCAGCAGGACGAGATACCTGCACCCAGTGCAGGGCCTGGGTTGTCCCCATCATACCGCGTGGTTAGTCACCACCTCCTTGGTGAAGTCCATCCCTTCTGGCAGTGGGATCTGCACCCCCTTTTTAGTCCTCTCTGCAGGGAGGGAGAGATGGAATGAAGCCATGTCCCGCTGCAGCCCTGCACCAAGGCCTGGCTGCACGCGGCGGCGCCTGTGTCTACCGTTAATGATGGGCATGATCGTCAGCTGCAGCAGGGTCTTCAGTGGGGCCTGCAGCGAGAAGAGCTGGGGAGAGAGGAGCGGGTGAAGGGTGTGCCTGGTGCTGCGCAGCCCCTCCTGAGCCCCCCTAGGCTGCGGCGAGAGGCTCGCAGGGGAGGGCAGTGCCCGCGCCCCGCACAGCTCTGCTCACCGCTAGCGACTCCAGCGCCGACTGCTTGGAGTAGATGCGAAACCTACAGGGGAGAAAGCGGCCATGAGCGCAGCATGGAGGGACCCCTCCCCAGGGGACCCCGGCATAGGCTGTACCGGCGCATGTTCAGCTGCACGCGTAGCGCCTTCCCCTGCAGAAACACCTTGGCGCTCAGCTTGGCTTCCTGGGGGGATAGAGATGGTGGAATTGCAGCCCTGCTTTGCCCGCTGCAGCCCAACTGTGCCCTCTTTCCCCCCTTTGGGAGAGCAGAGCCTTCCCAGGTGGGAGCGCTCTTCCTGCGTGCGCTGGGGTGGCCGCACTGGGAGCCCCCCTGCATGCAGCCCCCACTCACCATGGCCATGCTGGAGAGCTGGATGGCAGGACGCCCCGGCGGCACCAGCGAGATGTTGAGGAAGGCAGAGACGGAGACAGAGGTGCCAGAGGGTTTGATGATGCAGTGTGGGGGAGCCGACGCCTGCAGCACCAGCCGCAGGGGCGCATCCACAGCTGGGCTCTGGGGAGGGCAGGAGAGTGGGAGGCACGGGGCTGGGCACAGCTGGGTTCTGCCCCAGGACTCCCCTGTGCCTCCCACCCCGGCCCAGCGCTCCTCTCACCAGCATGAAGATGGTCCCGAAGAAGGTGGCTCTCAGCAAGACCTCCAGGTCCTTGGGCACCTGCGGGGAGCACAAAGCACCGGAGCAGTCGCTGTGGATCCTGGCAGAGCTGCAGGCATCTCAGCCCTCCCTTGTACCCGGCACTGCCTACCTTCTCCCCCTGGAGCTCTATGGCCAGCACACCCGCCTGGAAATACGCCTGCATGGCTGAGTCAAAGAAGTACTCAGAGAAGGCGACGTAGACCATGCGCTCGGTCTCCTTGATCACCGGCTCCACCGCGTGATTCTCCAGCTCCTGGTTCTCCCTTGTGCGGGGGAAGAACATGCCCTGGGCCGAGAACAGGGGATGCTTCTGCCGCTGCCACGCAGCCCATCCGGCTCACTCTGGGGTGCCCGGTGCACAGGCTGGCACATCTGCTCCCACGGGATGGTGAGAGGCTCGGCAGGGCCAATCCAGTGCTCACCTTGAAGTCCAGGTCGAGGGTGTCCTTGGAGATGGCTGGATCCCGCAGGAGGGAGTAGTCAATCCCGATGTGATCATCCACATAGTTCCTCACTGCCAGGGATGATACCGTGATCCAGCTGCTCGGTGCCCAGCTCTGCCCTCCCCTTGGTGATGGGGGTCCCATCCCTTCTCCCCTAGCAAAACTCACCTGGCACTGTGTCCAGCAGGGAGTTCAGCAGCACCAGGCTGGCGTGCTCCAGGGATGGGCAGATCTGAAAGGCAAGGGGCTGGGCTAAGGGAGGAATCATTCCCAGGTCTGGATGAGGATCTGGAAGATCCTCTGGCTGTGCTGGGGTCACCCTTTCCTGCTTCAGGGTGCAGGCTCCCAGGGGCATGCAGCCCTACCTGCTGGCTCAGGAGGAGGCGCATCCCTGTGACGATAAAGGTGCTCAGGAACTCATAGACCTTCCTGTAGGATACAACAGCAGGTCTGTGCCTGCCTGGCTTCCCCTGCAGCTCCAACCCTGCCCTTGCATACCCGTGTGAGTGCACAGCCAGGGCTGGGGACATCCCCATGGGCAGAGAAAGCAGGGTTGAGGACAGGGCTGGCAGCCAGGGGCCAGGGCTGCTGTGGTGGGGCTGAGCGTACCTGAGAGTGCCAGAGAAGCCCGCGTGCATTCTGGCAATGGAGGCATTGCAGGTCATGTTGGAGATCTTCAGGCGCCCAACCTCGTCCTTGGCCAGCTGCAGCACTGTGTGGATGTGGACTCCCTCCGCAGAGGCATTAATGGACCCAATGTCATAGCTGGAGGCAAGGAGAAAAGAGAGGGGCACGCGGCTCCCACCACCTGCATGGCAGGGCAGTGCAGCACCCACGGCGCCTGCTGGGCACAGCCAGGGAGCAGCTGCTGGGCACTGGCGCCCGGAGGAGTGGGAAAGAGCTCACAAGAACCAGTAGAGCAGCTGCCTGCGGAAGCACAGGCTGATGGAAGCGTTGCTGATGTTGAAGACAAGGTGCTGCTGGGGCTGGAAGTGCAGGTCAGACGATGCCAGCTGCAGGTCTGTCACCTTGACCCTGCAGGGGAGAGGATGGGGGATGGTTGGACAGACAGATGGACAGCCACATCTGCAGACAGTGGGCAGCACTCACTGGCTGATGTTGTAGTGGAGTGGACCCTCCTTGCCATGCAGGTCCGACATGGTGATGTTCTGCAGCTCCTGCTCCACGAAGCGCAGGCCCTCCAGCTTCACTGCAAAGCAGAGCGAGCAGGGCTGGCGACAGCTGGGCTGGGCCACCCTCCACCAGCATCACCCATCCCGTCCCTGGCTCCCCTCCAGCAGAGCCTTCCCAGGTGCAGAACCCAAGCAGTGTCCCGACCAGCCTCCCCGCTAGGCCCGGGGGTCAGGGTCGCAGCTCCATACCCAGTTCCAGCCCCTTGGCCGTGATCCGGATCTTGCAGCCAGGTGGGCTGAGCGAGGCTAGGACAAGCCAGGGCAGGAGGAGCAGGAGGAGGAGGGTGCTGCCGGCAGCCATCTTGCACCTGGAGGCAGAGAGTGGGGTCAGTCTGGGCTGGCTGGGGGCTCCCAGGACGGGAAGGCAGCTACTGCCCAACCTGCACACGGCCCTGGGGCCAGGGGTGCCCCCGAGGAACAGCAGCCCATGGTTTGGCTGCTCCCCACACCCTGAAACCTCCTTATGCTGCCCAGGTCCCCATTACCTGAGCCCCTCGGAACAGAGCCCGTGGGTAGCACAGCCCCCAACCCGGGAGGCTGCAAAGAACCCCTGGCATGGAGCCTGCGGTGCCTGCAGGTCACATCCCAGGAACGCTCACTCGTGCCAGCCTTGGCACCGTCCTGTCCTGCCCTCAGTGTTCCCCAAACCGCACTGTGAGACACAAGCCCAGCCTCTGCTGCTGCAGAGGACCTAGCACCCCCACAACACAGGGAGCCTCTCCTATGGGGTACCCCACAGCCCCCAGATAGGTGCTGCCTGCACGGCACGCTCTGGGCTGGGACAGGAGCTGGATCCTGCCCAACCCGCAGCAACAGACAGTGATCCCACAGCTGTGGGACGGTCCAGGGCTCCCCACATAGCATTTCCCCTGTTCTCTACAGGAAAAGGGACATAGCTGCTCAGGGCCTGGAGCCGCCTTCCCGCTGATCCTGTGCAGGGCCCACACATCGCGTCTCAGCTTGGTACTTACAGTGAGGCTTGTCCTTGGCTCCCCGGCGTGGGGAAGCTGAATCACGTGAAGCAAAGGAGGGAGAACACCAGTAGCTCCAGGAGTTTCTTTTGAGCTGGCTGAGGTTTCCCTGCCTTTATATATATCCCACTAGCTGCCACTCCTTGCGAGCCCACAGCTGGGAGGAGACAGCGGGACTGGGAGGATGCGGGTCTGGAGCCAGCACAGGCAGAAAGGCAGCAGGGGGCTCAGACACCCAGGCTCCGGGCTAAGCACGCAGCCTTCCTCCCCTCCGCACGCACAGCTCCCACATCCCACACGCACAGCCATGCGCCTCCCATCCTGTCCCATCCTGCTCCATCCCGTCCCATCCCATGCTGCTGTCCCGTACTGCTCTGTCCTGCCCTATCCCACTCCATCCTGCTCTGTCCTGTCCCATCCTGCTCCATCCTGCCGCGTCCCACATTGCTCTGCCTGGTCCTGCTCTCTCCTGCCCTGTCTGCTCTGCCTTGTCCCACTCTGTCCTGTTCCATCCTACTCTGCTCCATCCTGCCCTGTCCCACTGCCCCCAACATCACCCCCCTTCATGCCAGGACCCTCCTCGCTGTCCCCTGCTGTCCCTGCTGCCCCAGGCTGGCAGCAAGGGGATGGCCAGAGCCAGTGGCTTGTGCTCCGTGTGATGAACGGTGCGCTGGGTGGCAGAGCCAGGCTGTGTGGGGCTGAGGGAGACTCAGTGCTTACGCAGCACTTCTTCCAGAACTGCTTGGCCAGCATTGAACCACTGAGCCGACCCCGGCGCTCTGGGAGCAGAGGGCAGGGCTTGGGAGACCGCGAAGGCAGGGTCATTGCCCGGGGTCGAAGCCCCTCGCAGAGCTGGGAAGCAGGGAGTCTCCGGAGGCGCAGAAGAGGGAAGGACTCAGTGGGGAACACCGGCCCCACTGCTGCCCATTCCATGGGGGCCGTGAGCCGGCACCAGCCGGGATGTGCCTGGCGAGCTGGGCCCTGCGGCTGCCAGGGTACGGCAGAGCCTCCTGCAGTGCCCGCCAGGAACGGGCGCAGCGGAGAGGGGAACAGCTGTGTATCCGCCGCCCCGCAGGCGGGGCGCGAGGACCGCACTCGCCCTGGGCCCGGGCACCGATGGCACGGACTCATCTGCCCCGCGAGCCCGCGGCTCCGGGAGGCACCAGCCACCGGCGCTGCCGCGGCTCCTGCCACATCAGGGAGCGCGGCCGGGCACACAGCCCAGCGGGCACCGCACTCCTGGTCCTGGGCGCGGCAGCGATCTCGAGGGATGAGGGAGCACGGCGCTGGCACCACCACAGCGACCGGCAGCACCGCCCGGGCGCGGCCTCGCAGGCCCAGCGGGTGCTGCCGGAGGGATGCCCGGGCAGGGTCCCCGCTGCGGGCTCTCAGCGGCACAGCACGCCGCCAGCTCCGGCGCTGCCGCGGGGCTTCAAAAGCATTCTGGTGGCGGCGGCGGCCGCGACCCCGCCCGAGCCGGGACCCGCGGGGCGGCCCGAAAGAGCGGCCACGCCCACAGGGGGCGGCCCGCCACACCCAAGATGGTGGCAGGGCAGGAGTGGCCCCGCCCACAGCAGGGCCGGCCGCCATACTGATGGTGGCGGCGCAGGCGCGGCTTCCGCTCGCTCTCTGCGCATGTGCACGGAGGAGCGCGGGCAGAGTCCCGCGCAGGCGCGCAGCCGCTGGACAGGCGCGCGCGGTCCTGCGCAGGCGCAGAGCGGTGCCCGTGCGCCCGCGCTTGCGCAGTCCGGGGGGCGGGGCGGCCCCGCGCGTGCGCCCCACGGCCCCGGCGCAAGATGGCGGCGCTGGGCCGGGCCCGGCGGCGGCGCGGGAGCCTGAGCGGAGCGCGGTGCCTGCAGCCCCCGGCCTCTCGCGCGGGTAAGCGGTGCGGCCGCGCGGCTCCGACCCGCCCTGAGCGGGGGAAGCGGCGGGAGTGGGGGCGGCGGGCGGACAGCGGAGCGGAGGCGGCGCAGGCCCGCGGCCGCCATCTTAGAGTGCGGCCGACACCGCCCGCCCGGGGCCCGCGCTACCGGCGCCGCCCCCTCAGGTGCTCCCGCGCTCTCCGTGCCGCCTCCCTCCCCCGTGCTACCGGAGCCGCCCCTCAGGGCCCCGCGCTCCCGCATCCTTCCCGTAACGCGCTCCTGTCTCCGCAGCCGCCCCCGCGGCCCCGGCGCGGGGTGCCCCGCTATGAGGATGCGGCCCCGGCGCGCCAGCGGCCAGCACGGAGCGACGGCCCCGCAGCCCGGCGCGCAGCCCGGCACCGTAAGTACCGCCCGCCCGCACTTTCCGGCCCGGCCCGCGGAGCCGCCGAGCCCGGGGCTCCCACAGTGCTGAGGAGCGGCGGCCCAGGAGCACCCCTTCCCTCGCCCGGCCGCTGCTCGGCCCTGCCCGCCTGGCGGCGCGGGGCTGGCTCTGCAAAGAGGGGAGCTCGTCCTGGGAGGAACAGCTCTGGGCTGAGGGACAACCGCGCCGTGTCCCAGGGGCTGCGCCTACTGTGTGGGCGCTTGCCGTTGCCTTGTGTAAAATCCTACTTCGATGGAACGATCTTACTTGCTGGGCTCCTTTACATTGCGCCTTCTCTCCGGCTGTGCTGCCGCTCCGGGGCAGGGACGGTGTCCTGCCTGTCAAGCCCTGTGCATCACCGCGCTGCACTAAGACGACACCATAACCACTGTAAAATATTTCCTCGGGATTCCTTTTCCTGTCCCAGTGCTGGTTGCATAATGGCAGAATTGCTTGTCAGTCTTCCCATTCATTTGCCTTTTTTTTTTCTGAGCCTTGAGGGTACTTGGATTTAATGCTCATCAACACTGAGCGAGTGGTAAAGCTTATTCTCTAATTCCACCACTTCAGTTTATCCATAAACGGGACAAGGAAAATCACAGACCCTGTTTAACTGCTGCTTTGAGTGTTGAGGGGTGAAAAATACCAACAAGCTGCTGCGGCTGACACTCGCTGTCCGGTCTGGGATGGTCATGCCAGCTGTGCTCTGTAACACCTGAAGTACCACCTTGGTTCCCCCGGGAGGTTTGGTCCCATCAATGCACACCGCTTCTTATAACGGGGAGTGCATAATGCACAGGGCGTGCCAGCAGCTGCGAGTGTGGGTGTGTTCTAAAGCCCTCAGAGGCACCAGCACCTGCAGCGCTGCCAGGCTCATGGCCCCTTGGGTGCTGCCGTGCTCCCTTGCACCAACAGTCCCGGCATAAGTGTTGACTCCTGCTGCGGGGCAGCAGGGGGGGCCTTGGCAGGTGGTGGAGGGGAAGAGCCTGTAGAGGGCACGGTGGGGCTGCAGTCAGGCAGGTGCATGAACAAATCCTGTGAATACTCCCCTGCCAGTCGATCCTGTGTCTGCAATGGCATCCATGTGCCCTGCAGCAGGCGCTTTCGCCCATGTGCTTGGTTACCGTGATCTGTTGCTGCGGAGCAGGGGCTGGGACTCCAGGCTGATGAAGTGTCCCACACCTTTCCTCGCTGGAAGAAGGAAGCATCTTCCAAGGTGTTGGAAGAGTCGAGCGTTTCTCAGCCATGGCCAATCCCAGAGCCAGCACTGCCAGCAGCGTAGCCAGTGCCTGCGAGTTCTGGATCACTGTCAGCTCCAACCGTTCTGCTCTTAAACAGCCGACGGGCCGGAGGGGAAGCAGGGGTGAACAAACCCAAAAGAACTGAGCATGCAAACCGCGTCAGGGTTTTGCTGAGGAGGGTGCAAGGCAATCGCACTGCCGGGGCTGCTGCAGGGTTGCGTCGAACCCTGCTGCCCGCAGGACAGTGCTGCTGCCCCAACTATGGTGCTGCGCAGGTGGCTGTGAAGGCCTGAGTGGGGCTCAAAGCTGAGACGGGCAGTAACTGTTCAAAATGCCTCGTTTCACCCTGGTTCATTACTGTGGTGCGCGGGGCTGCCCGCGAGGAGCACTCTGCAGCCCTGCATCGGGGAATTCCCTGAGGGAAGAAAGGTGTCCCAGAGAGGAAAAACCTGGCTGCCTTTCTGCTGCTGGAGATGTTAAATTATGATTAAGATGAGCTTTATTGTTTCAACGGACCTGTTTTGCATACCTGTTGTGAAAATGATCAGATTTCAAAGGCTGAACCAGCCTGGGTGAGGCCTTCCTGTGAGTCTGGGCCTGGGATGTAGTGAGGGAAACAATTCTTGGGTTCCTGACACCTGGCCGTGGTTCTCTGAGCCACAGGAACTGCTAAGGAGGCACTGGGGCTGTTCTGTATGGCAGAAGCGTTGTAGTAAAGGCCTTTTGCTTCAATTGTGTGCGGTTGTGTGTGTGTAAGCGTTGATTAAACTGCCGTGAGGACAGACGAGGTGTGGTGGGCAGTGGTGTGCGCAGAGGAGAGTGTTTTGATTTGCCTGTGCCCAGTACTGCTGCACCTGCCAGAGACGTCTGGCTGAGCACTGACCTGACCCCTTAAAGCTCAGCGTTCTTCATCACCCCTTGTGTCTGGGACAACAGGAGTTTCATGTGACCAATGTGCTGGGTTTTGTGTGCTGTGTAGACCTTGCTTTTTGTCAGAATGAACTTGCAGCACTGCAGCTGAGCGGCGCTGGGATCCCCCGGCTCTAACACAGACCCTGTGTCTCCCCCAGCCAAGTTGCTGAGAAATGGCCAATGAGAGTCACGGAAGCCCTGCGGAGGAAGCATCTCTCATGAGTCACTCACCTGGCACCTCCAACCAGAACCAGCCCAGCTCCCCCAAACCTCTGCGACTGGTCCAGGACCTGCCAGGTAGCAGCGCCACGTTTGGGAAGGGCAGGGGTTCCAGCAGGGCTGTGCTAGCAAGGAAGGGGGTGGAGCGGGGCTGCCCACGAGATGAGGAGTGATGGGAGTTTCGGTGCACTGTGGGCCCCAAAGGGCAGGGCTGTCCCTGGCTCTGCTTCTCTCCTAATACTCTCCTCATCTTCCCAGATGAGCTGGTGCAGGCTGGCTGGGAGAAGTGCTGGAGCAAGCGGGAGAACCGTCCATACTACTTCAACCGCTTCACGAACCAGTCTCTGTGGGAAATGCCTGTCTTGGGGCAGCACGATGTCATTGTAAGTGAGGCCGTGTCTTGGGGACTGTGCCGGTACCAGGTGCTCTGCAGACACAGGTCCCGTGGGCGCGAGGTTGCTCGTGCGGGAGGGTTGCCTCTGCCTTCGGAACTCCTCACCGAGCACGGTGCCTGCCATGGCTCCTCCTTTGGATGCCCGCTCCACTGTGCCGTTCCACGTGCAGGCACTGCTCAGAGAACACTCAGTCTGGGGGAGTTGGATTGTGTTTTTCTCATCTAAGTCAGTAAAGAAAAAGCACACAGACACAATAGGAGAGAATTTTGCAGCTTTATGAAGATGTGAGCATTGGTGAAATCCTTATTTCTACTTGTGTGGGAGCGGGGACAGTGACGGGGGAAGTTCAGAGGGTTTTATTGCCTTTATGTGGGATGCTGTGGAGGCAGCTGAGGGACTCACGTCTGCTCTTGTTTGGGCTCTCACAGTCAGACCCTCTAGGATTGAACGCGGCTCCAATGCCACTGGAAGGTGGGATGATAGACACCTCTGTGGAGAGCAAGCAACGGAAGAGGAGATTCTCTGAGGAGGTTCCACTGAGTGGCAACAGCGTGAAAAAGCCCAAGGTGGGTTGGGTGCTGCGGAACGAATCGGCTGAATGTCAGAGTGAGACCTGGGGTCTGGGACCTTTTTGTTGTGCACTGCTCAAGGCCAGGCTGCTCTGTTGTGGCTCAGAACATACAGGAGTGGGAGCAGACTGGCGTCCTGCCGTGTTGCCATTTCTCTTGCGACCTGTGGGAGCTGGGAGATAGCGGATAGGACTGAGAAGCGTGGTGTGACAGTGTGCCAGTGGCAGGTAGAACATGCTCAAGCAGCCTGTTGGGGTATCTGAGCAGGGTGCAAGTGCAGGGCTGTAGGTGTTCTGGGATGCCTCCCACTCACCTTTCTCTCCGGGGCACTAATGCACCTTTTACACTACCAGGCGGACATCCTGGGGAACCCAGCTGCTCAGCCAGTCCCCAGCTCTCCCAGTATTCCTGGAACCTCTGTTCTGAAGGCATGGTGTGTTTCACCTGAAGATAAGCAGCAGGCAGCTCTCTTACGACCAACTGAGTGAGTTGTCTTCGTTTGTATCTGGTTCTTTTCTCAGTGGTAGATTAGAGGCAAGGGGGTTTCCAGACATATTTGAAGGAAAACCTGAGGGACGTAACACCCACCCCATATTGTGCAAGGAGTCTTGACAATTCAGTTTCCTTGCTGGTGAAACAGCCTGAGGAAGCGTCTTTACCAATAATATTTGATAATTAGTCAGTGCTCTGGCTGTGCTAATGACGTTTGCTTTTGCCATAGAGTGTATTGGGACCTGGATATTCAAACGAACGCAGTGATTAAGCAGAGGGCACCGTCTGAAGTGCTTTCTCCACACCCCGAGGTGGAGCTGCTTCGATCCCAGCTCATTCTCAAGCTGCGACAACATTATCGTGAGCTCTGCCAGCAGCGCGAAGGTGAGTTTCTGGTGGGACCCCCTTGTTTGTCTTCTGTGGGGTCCTTCCTTCTACCTGATGTCTGTCTCCATCCCCGTCATCTCTTTCTGTGCCGGTTACACTCGCTGTGACATTGCTGGTTGTGGGCTCATCAGGCAGAACTCTGGTGGATGGTCCTTATCTGGGCATCTCTTTCATGTATCTTTTCATGTATCACCCTTTTCCTGTGCTTCTGCAGGGATTGACCCTCCAAGGGAGTCCTTTAATCGCTGGATGTTGGAGAGGAAAGTGGTCGATAAAGGGACAGATCCTCTTCTACCGAGTGACTGTGAGCCAGTAGTGTCCCCTTCCATGTTCAGAGAAATCATGAACGACATTCCCATCAGGTACGACTCCGAGATGGGGCGGCTTGCTAGGGTGTTTCTGTCTCAGGCCTGTCCAGCAATTTCCCCATGGTTCTGTGCTGTTGTATTTTCCTTTGGCTGCTGAAGCGGTGCTGGTGACGTAGAGTCTGGAGCTGGGCCTTTGTGCCTTTGTAGCAACTGGGGAGCTGATCACGTGCGTTTATGTTTACCTCAGATTATCCAGAATCAAGTTTCGGGAGGAAGCCAAAAGGCTGCTCTTCAAGTACGCTGAGGCTGCGAAACGGCTGATTGAATCCAGGTGGGAGTTCCTTTTCACCTTCAGAAAGAGGAAGGTTATTTGGGCTTCTAGGGGATACCACCTTCCACCTTGTTCGGCGCTGGCCATCATCGCGCTGAGGATGAGCAAGATTTGGAACGTACGGAAAGAAACCAGCAGTGCTGGGGACATCTTTGGAGAGCAAAGTTAGAGTGAACTCTGCTGTCGGGAGGCTGAATGTGTGCAGGGAGGATCTTTGCAATACTGGGCATGGGATGCCTTCTGTCCTTTATCTCTGCAACAGAACAGCTGCCTGGGCGCCGGCTGCTGTTAAAGCACAGTGAGCTGAGAATGGTGTTTCGTGATGTTGTGTGTGATTCTTGTTGACATGGTTTGTCATGGGACAGGATTGAGGAGGAGAGCCTTATGGGGAAATAAAACTTCTCAGCAGAGCAGTTTTCACTGCCCGTTACTGTGGCTGCATTTGAAAATAAGAGGCAAGATCAAAACGAGCCATTCCCGTGGTAGGGAAACGCTTTGTCTACCTCTCCCACTGCAGAGAGCGCAGCAGGCAGCTATGCTGAGCACTGGAGAGAGCCCACAGTCCCTGGGCCTGTGAATGGGTCTGCTAGAGCGGGTCCAGAGGAAGCCACGGAGATAATGCGAGGGCCAGAGCACCTCGTGTGCAAGGACAGGCTGAGAGAGTTGGGGTTGTTTAGCCTGGAGAAGAGAAGGCTCTGGGGAGACATCAGAGCAGCCTTCCAGTACTGAAAGGGGCTCTGGGAAAGCTGGGGAGGGGCTCTTGATCAGGGTGTGCAGGGACAGGATAAGGGGGAACGGTTTTGAGCTGGAAGAGGGAAGATTGAGATGAGATCTTAGGAAGAAATGTTTTCCTGTGAGAGTAGGGAGGCCCTGGCCTGGGTTGCTCGGAGAATCATAGAATCATCTGGTTGGAAAACACCTCTGAGATCATCAGGTCCAAACGTACCTGTCCCCTTACTGAACCGTGTCCCTCAGAAACTCATTTATCCGCCTTTTAAACATCTCCGGGAATGGTGACGCCACCAGCTCCTTGCGGTCATGGCTGTCCCATCCCTGGAAGTGTTCAAGGCCAGGTTAGAGGAGCTTTGAGCACCCTGATCAGTGGGAGGTGTCCCTGCCTGTGGCAGGGAGTGGGGTTGGATGGGCTTTGAGGTCCCTTCCGGCCTGAACTGTTCCATGATTCAATTAAGTGTCTGGAAACACTTCCCAGAGGCCTGGAGGGGAGTGGCAAGGCAGGCCTTGCGGAAGCACAGGCAGCCATGTGTCCCTACTGGCAGCAGGTCATTGTGGGGTGGAAGGTATTGCCATGCAGCCATGGGTTACATTTTCCTTCTCCTTTGTTGTGCAGGAGTGCTTCACCAGACAGCAGGAAGGTGGTGAAGTGGAATGTGGAGGACACCTTCAGCTGGCTGCGACGGGACCACTCTGCCTCAAAGGAGGACTACATGGTCAGTGCCCCTCTGCTCACACGGCCGCGTGCAGGGAGAAGGGGAAGGGGAGCTGCTGGGGATAAGAGTCCTTGTAGAGAAGGCTGAGATTGCTCTTCTTGGCTCCGTGGAACGGGGGTGAAAGCAGCAGAGACACTGGGGAGTCCAGTGTTGGGTTGTGCGTGGAACGCTCTGGTTCTGTGACCCTGCAGGACCGCCTGGAGCACTTACGCAAGCAGTGTGGGCCCCACGTGTCTGCTGCTGCGAAGGACTCCGTGGAAGGCATCTGCAGTAAGATTTACTACATATCCCTGGAGTATGTCAAGCGGATCCGGGAGAAGCATCTTGCCATCCTCAAAGAGAACAATATATCTGGTATGCAGCGGACCCTGCCAGGTGGTTGGGGCAGGCGCGGCAGTGTCAATGTGATGCGCTCGGCCCAGCCCCTCCGGACAGCATCACCTGTTTGGAGGGGCAGCTCCCAGCGCTGGGGCTGCCCCTGGTGGAGTTGGGAGCAGCCAGTCCCGCGCGGGCCTTGGTGGGCAGACACACCGCGCCTCTGTGGGGCTGTCCTTTCCATTGTGGCTGTTGTATCCAGTGCCATGTGTGTGATTTGTCAGCATTAAGCACCTTGTAAGGAGCCAGGGTGGTAGTTCCTGTCCCTGGACCATGCTACCTTGCTCTGCTTCTTGGTGGATCCCTGGGCACAGTGGATGCTCCCTGATGCCAAGTGCTCTCTCGTCCCTGTATTCTCCTTTGCCGCATTGATTAGGTTCTGAGCATCCCCTGCACTCCTAGCGTGTCCCTGTGCACCCTACTTCCTTTATCAGCAGAGGATTTGTGTTCCTCTGTATTTTGTGTGTTCTCTTCCCAGTATATGTCTGTGTTTCTGCCTCTCCTCAGCTTTTCTTTCTTCCATAGTCCCTCTTGCTTTCATTTCCACTGTTCTGTCAGTCCATTTCCCTTGTGGGTCTTGGCTCTCCTCAGACACCCTTCACATCCCGGTGTCTGACTTCTCCTGCTTGTTTTTTGTGCTTGTCTTCCCACCTGCTTGAGTCCATAATTCCTCCTGACCAATCTTTCCCATGAGCTCTTTCCCTCCTGAAGCCAAGGCAAAGTTTCTGTCTGCAACAGGTAACCGTGAGGTGGCAGGAAGATTCCTTTGCCTGGGAATATTTTTTGTGCTTTGGATGAGTTGGGGCAAACTGCAATGACAGCAGTGACAGCAAGGGAGGTGTTTTATCATGCAAAACGTTCCTCATGATGCCAGGATGGTCATGTTCTCTGCTAGAGATGGAGAGATACTGGGGAAGAGCCCCTCTGCTCTGCCAGCAAATGATGGAATTATTTGGGGAGCCACCTCCAAACGTCAGTAGCTCCTGCAGCATCTGTGAGGGGCACTGCAGGGGGACCCACTGCTCCTCAGGCCCATTCCCATCACTGCCTCTTTGGAGGACAAGGAAGGTCTGTCCCAGACGTCCTTGGATTCTGATGGGCTACTTTTCTCTTTACTCTCCATAGCGGAGGTAGAAGCCCCTGAAGTCCAGGACAGGCTCGTGTACTGCTACCCAGTGAGACTGGCCATCCCCTCCCCACCGCTCCCCAGTGTCGAAATGCACATGGAAAACAACGTGGCGTGTGTACGGTACAAGGGGGAGATGGTGAAAGTGAGCCGCAACTACTTCAGCAAGCTGGTAAGGCCACAAGAGGCTCCCTGCTCCGTGTCTTTCGAGAGCCTGGCAGGGGCTGCCAGATACTACCCTGGTCACAGCAGACACTGAGGGTGAGGCTTGTTCTGGGGGTGCGTGCGTATGGCAGAAAGGCCGCCCTCGCGGCACAGCACTCGCTAGGGGTTCGCTCACATGGTGAAAGCAGCTTGTCCTGAGGAGCTCCATGCAGAGCCCCACTGCTCCTGCTGTTCCGCCGTGTCCCTCTCCCTCTGCTGTGTTTGCGTGCGCTCTCCTTTGCCAGTCCCACTGGAGCTCAGTGGCTGCGCTTTCCCTTCCAGTGGCTGCTCTATCGGTACAGCTGCATTGACGACTCTGGCTTTGAGAAGTTCCTGCCCAGGGTTTGGTGCCTTCTCCGCCGATACCAGGTACTGTCCCACCACAGATCTGGAGTGTCAGGAAGCCATAGCCATGGTGGGAACTGAACCGGGTGTCTTTGCAATGGGTGGGGCTGCAGCTGTGGTGCAAGACAGGGCTGAGGCCAGGCCTGTTGTCTGCTCTGGTGTTTGAGGTGGGATTGTGGTCTGGGGGGCAGCCATGGCCTCCACAGGAGACCTCAGGGGAGGAAAGATGGATTTTTATGGCAGAAACCTTTGTTGTTGTATTTGAGGGCTGTCTGAGGAGCCACAGGGATACGTGAAAATGAGCAGTTGGCGTGTGAGGCTGAGTTGGATGGAATATCTAAAGAGCATTCCTGGGAACATGCAGGGGGCCAAGGGAGTCTGAGAAGGGATGAGGGGGCCCTCCATACCTAGAGGAGAGGGTGTGTGGCCACGTGGCCCTGTCCGTGGCCAGAGAGGGGAGCAGTGAGCACAGGCGCAGCTCATGGGGCATTGATCTCCACAGATGATGTTCGGTGTGGGTCTGTATGAAGGAACTGGTCTGCAGGGGTCACTCCCCGTGCACGTCTTCGAAGCCCTCCACAGGCACTTTGGAGTGAGTTTTGAGTGCTTTGCCTCGCCCCTGAATTGCTATTTTAAACAATACTGTTCGGCCTTCCTGGACACAGACGGGTATTTTGGATCCAGGGGGTGAGTCCCGCGTTGCGGTGCTGCTGCCACGTGCCGGTGTGGGTGCATGCGGTGGCTGCCGACGGGCTGGCGTGTCTGTGCCCAGGGCGGCGGGGGGTGGGTGGTGTCTGGGGATGTGTGCTTACAGTGATGAGTGGGCATGGGCTGGCGGTGCCACCACCAGGAGCGTCAGCATCCTCCTCGGATGCTCCAGTCCCTGGAGGAATGCATTTTGGAGGTCTGCCAGGACTCACCCGGGTCCTGAAGAACAGGAGAGCTGGGCCCTCGAGCAGTTGGCTGGAGTCAGCCATCACCACCGGTGGCTGCAGGGGATGTGTGTGTCCCCAGTGACCCATCCTGCTGGCAGCAGTGGCAAGGCCAGTCCTGCTGGGAATCCAGGCTTTCTGGGAGGGTGATGCCTCTTCTGAGGAAACGGAAGATTTAAGGTGTGAAAATTACAGAGTTCTGGCCTCTCTGACGGGGATCTTTGCCTTTTTCCTGCAGCCCATGCCTGGATTTTTTCCCTGTAAGTGGCTCTTTTGAGGCAAATCCTCCATTCTGTGAGGAGCTGATGGATGCCATGGTCTCTCACTTTGAGGTAGGTTTGCTCATCTGTGGAGTTGTTCTGGACAGAGCTGAGCTCCATCCCTGTCTCCCCATGGTTCCTGTGCCCTCACAGCAGGGCTGTAATGCAGGAGGCACAGGACCGGTGGCTGCTGCAACACCGTTCTAGGGGCGGAAGTGTTTCCTTTCTGTAGGGATCGTTAGACACGACCTTGCTCAGCCGACACTGATATTTTTCCTTTTCTTGTTGAACTAGAAACTACTGGAGAACTCCAGCGAGCCTCTGTCCTTCATTGTCTTCATCCCGGAGTGGCGGGACCCTCCCACGCCAGCCCTGACCCGCATGGAGCAGAGCAAGTTCAAGCGGCACCAGCTCGTCCTGCCAGCCTTCGACCACGAGTACCGCAGCGGCTCCCAGCACGTCTGCAAAAAGTAGGTCTTTCTCCCTTCAGGAACACGTTTCTGAAGCCATATAACAGAAATACCCTGTCCCATGCTGGGTTCAGGGGGGAGGCAGGGAGGAGGCAAGGACAAACGCAGCACAGGACCACCCAGGGCTTTTAAGATGGGCATCCGGAGTGGCTGTTGCACTCACAGCTGGTGAGGGGTGCGTCCCTGTGGCATGAGTGCGGCCTGAGCAGGCCATGCGTGTGGTGCTGCGGTGCCAGCTGCGCTCAGCTGCCTGCCCTCTTGCTCCTGGGCTGCCAAGTGCTGTGGCAGCCGGCGTCACTTGGGGCAAGCAGGCAGGGTCCTGTTGTGCAGCGAGCTGCCTGCCAGTCTCCTGTTTCAGCAACAAGTTAAAGCAACAACTTGTTAAAGCCACAGGTGCTGGAATACTGGGGTTCTCAGTGCCTGCTGCGACTGGTGCCCTGCTGTGAAAAGCCTGCTGCATTACAGCACTGTTTGGCTGCGCAGCATCCGTGCTTCTCTGAAAGCTTGTGAGCCTCTGCTTTTGCTCAGAAGCGCCTAGCACTGCCTGTTCCTTTCCTCAGAGTAATGAGAGGGGCGGAGGCGAACGCTTGCGCTAAGCATGGTGGGCAGGCAGAGGAAGGGCGGGAGCAGGATAGGGTGGCAGCAGTGCGGCCTCGGTGTGGGCCAGGGGGTGCTGAGCGCCCGCTCTTTTCCCTTGCAGAGAGGAAATGTACTACAAGGCCGTGCACAACACAGCCGTCCTCTTCCTGCAGAACAGCGCGGGGTTTGCCAAGTGGGAGCCCACACCGGAGCGGCTGCAGGAGCTCGTGGCATCCTACAAGCATTCAGGCCGGTCCCTCAGCTCTTCCTCCTCATCATCCTCCTCCTCCTCCACAGCAGACAAAGAGCGGGAGCTGGGCCGAGAGCAAAGCAGCAGCCGGGAGACAAACCCCAACTAATATGCAGAGGTGGGAGGCAGCAGGGGAGGTGCTGGCGGCCCCAAGGAGGCTTGCCAGGCAGTGGAGAAGCTACTGGCTGTGGAGCACCAGCCCGGGGGACTCTTGTGCAGCAGCTCCACGGCACCTGCTTCCCTCTCAGAACTGCACGCTGCCCCGTGCAGCAGCACCGGGAGCGCCCAGCAGGGAGAGGCGGCTGGGCTGCGGCCCTGGCCGGAGGGCAAGGGAACGGCGGCAGGAGGAGCAGGCAGCCCCTTCGACACCAGAGCGACGAGGAGCGGGGCAGCCGGAGCTGGGACGCTCACACGGGCGGAAGGACGGTGATACAGATGGAGGGACGGATCACAGCGTGCATGGTGGGCGCCTGGCGCCGTGGCTGGAGGGGCCCCGGCAGCGGTCGCAGCCCGGCGCGGGCAGGAAGACAGGCAGAGTGCAAGGGCTCCTGCGGCCGCACTGCCACCAGCACAGCTCCGTGTCCATAGTGTAAATAGTTCTGTCCATGGTGCCGATGCTCCTGGCACGGCAGCTCCCATCACATCAGTGTTTCTGTCCCCCATGTGTGGTTCCCGTGTTCGCCGACGCAGTGTACGTACCAGGGAGGAGCACGGCGCAAGAGTTTCTTGGTGTGTAAAGACATCTTTGCCGCTGTTTTGTAGTCGTGGTTTTTATGCGGAGCCTTTGGGCTTTATTTAACCTCCTGGGTTTTGTTTTGTAAGGATTAATTTAACACCGCTAACCATTTTATTACTTTTATCAAGAAGAGCAAAGTCTATTTTTGATTTCTGTTTCCTAGTTCTTCGGAACATTAAAAACCAGCATACAGCTCCGCCCTGTGTCTATGCCTTCCCTCTCTGCTGGTCTCTGTCTCACTCAGGCTCATTGGCAGGAAGACGTTGGGGCTTATTGAAGAAGCTTCCAGCTCGTTTTGTGCTGCGGTGCTGTCCCAGTGAATGTTTTTCCCTGAGGACCAATGCGAACCCCCCAAGAGTTACCAGGCTCCTTCCCTGTGGTTCACATCTGTTGCTGTGCTGTGACGAGGAACTTCCTCTGCCCTGGTGTGGCCTCTCCAGAAGCACCAGCAGCTCCCATCGCACTCAACCTCTCAGGGCAGAAGAAACCAGCATCTCCTGGGTCTCTGCTCCAGAGCTCCCGGCGTTTCAGCAGCCCCTTGGCCTGTGGGGGAGGCTGAGCCATGGCGCAGGTGCAGCCCTGATCAGCCCTGGCACGGCCGTCGAGCCCGAGCTGGGCTCTCCTGTGGGCAGTGGCCACAGGGATGTTCCCTGGGTGTCCCTGCAGTGAGCCATCAGCCACCGACCTTGCCCGGGCCAAAGAGTCATTTGCTCCCACCTACCTCACCTCACTAACGAGGTGAGGGCATCTCAGGGGGCTGGAAGCAGCCAGGATTCCCTGACCAGGTCTCTGGCGTTTGGGAATTTCCAGGCTTTGCCTCTGGAGCTCCCACCTCCAGACAGGCTGTGGGCACCTGCAGACGCCTCTCCGCCCTGCTGGGTTTTGCTGTTCCAAGGCTCTGGCTCCAGAGGGGCACAGGAATAAAGACGCAGTGAGTGGAGGGCCCAGGTGAGGGTGGTGTGTCTAGGGGTGCACGGCCGGGCTGAGAAGCAGCTGCTGTCCCATCCTCACTGGTCTGGAGCAGCACCATCCACCTGATGCCAGGATGGGATGTGAAGCTTCCCACCTGGACAGGTGGTGATAGCTGGCCCGCAGTGCCAAGACCCGCTTGAGCCTGGAGTGAGGCAGGAACTGGGGCAGTGGGGTCAGCTGGGAGCATGGGGTACAAGCAGGGCCAGGGGAGCTGGGCATTGTGGCTCCACTGGAGTTAAAGCTCTTGCAGACTGCAAACCTTGCCAATGTGAAGGAGAAGCCCCTGCCTGATGCTGCCCTGGGCTCTCCAGCCCAAGCGGCAGCTGTAGCACAGGCCGGAGCTGCAACCCTGTACTGTCCTCGTCAGGCTGCGCGTAATCATTACCAGGGCAGTGCAGGGATAGCAGCGAGTGGAGCGGAACCCTGCAGCGAGAGGAACAACCCTGATTCTCTTGTTGAGGGGCAAAACTGCCCTGTCCTGTGCCTGAGGGACAAGAGCAGCAGAGGCTGACCCTGGCACCAGTGAGGGGCTGGGAACACCCCGCAGTACCTGGGCTCTGTGTGTCCCTAGGGCAGCCCTTGCTGTGTGGGGTCCCCACTGTCACCCCTTGACCTCACTGCACGGGGTCCCCACCCTTGCCCCCACCATGGCATCACTGCTGCTCTTCTGCCTGGCAGTGTGGTGGCAGTGAGGTTTGCCCAGTCTGTGCCAGGAAGATTTGGCACTGCTAGCCCAGCTCCAGGGGGTGCTCTGGTGCCCCTGGGGCTGCTGGAAGTCCCCAGCAGGGGCTTGCAGCTGTGGGCAGGTTTGGCACTGAGCTGGGGAGACCAAATCATGGGGAGAGTTTTCCCAAGGGCTCGGCCATGCCCAGCTGGGCTCTGGTGAGTGCTGCGCCCCCGGCTCCCGGCAGAGGGTAGAGGGGACCGGGTATGCGCTGGTGGCACCAAGCCTTCCTCTACACTCTGGGATCCCCCAAGGCAATGCGCTGGGCGTGGGATGGACGTGCAGAGCCCTTCCCGCTGGGCTCTGCAAGCCTGAAGCTGCTTCTCTCACGGGGGATGAGCAGGAGCCGCCCATTCCCAGGCTGGGGAAGGAGATAGGGGACCCTAGGGACCCCACTCTGAGGCCGCATTTCCCCCAGGCTGGAGTTGCAGAGCCCAGGGGCCCTGCCCGTGGCCCCAGGCAGGGCAGCACCCCCAGGGCTGCGCTGAGCAGGGGGGCTGCGGGGAGCAGCCCTGACCCCCATTGGCTGCATCCTTAAGGGCCGGGGGTCCCGGCTGCGGCACAGAGAGCCCTGACCTTGCTTTGTCGGAGCTCTGCGCGCCGCCAGCACCGGCCGAGCATCCTCCTCCCTCTGCGCGTTGCCAGGCCAACGCAGCAGAGGATGCTGGCAGCTCCTGCGCCGGGGCTGCAGTCACAGCGTGGCGGGCAGCGTGCCCCAAAGCCACCCATGGGGCACCTGGCACCCCACCTGCCGCCGCCGAGCAGGCCCCACAGACGAGGACTCCACGGCTGCCGCCCCTCCAGGAGCCCTGGCCTGGGGTGCAGGTATGGGGGCTGTGGGAGAGCTAGGGGCGGGGTGGTGGTGCAGGGGGGCTGCGGGAGGGAGCCAGTGGCCACCAGAGTCCGGTGGCCACAGCCAGCCCTACCCTAGGGAACAGGCTTGTGTGGGGCAGGACAACCCTCCACTGCGATGCTGGCCCCACCCTGCAGCCGCCCCATCCCCTGGGAATTACTGGGAATGATGTCTCTCAGCCATCAGGACGTGGAGGCGGGGGTTGAGGCAAGACCGGTGCGGTGGCGGCTGTGGGTCACAGCGTGGGAAGGGGGCTGCTGCCCTCTCCCCTCTCTGCCACGGAGCACAAGGGCTCGACCAGGATCCAGGCTGTGGGTATGGGGCCAGATCCTGCCCCCACGACATGGCTCACCGCAGTTCCCTCTCCCCACAGCACCCGTGCGGCTCAGCAGCACCATGGCCCAAGAGGACAGCAAGGCAGGGCTGCAGCCCACAGCCCCCGAGCTGGAGTGCAAGATCTGCTATAGCCGCTATGATGCCTGTGCCCGCCGACCCAAACTGCTCCACTGCGGCCACCGCCTTTGCGCTAAGTGCCTGCGCAAGATGGTGGCACTGCGGGACGCGTCGCCACGCCAGCTGCGCTGCCCTTTCTGCCGCCAGCACAGTCCAGTGCCCAGTGGGGATGTGCAGCATCTGCAGGACGACAGCAACGCACTGGCGCTGCTGACGGGCTGTGAGCAGGCCAAGAAGCGGGGCATCCCCCGTTCCCCCGAGGTCCTCCTCTGCCCCAGTGTGCTGGAGCCCACGCCTGGCCCCGACTGCTTGGTGGTCACCATACTGGAGGTGCCAGAGGACGTGGCCCCGCCAGAGGGCCTGGGTGGGCTGGAGGTGGTGCGGTTGTACCGCCCCACCAGCCTGGGCACATTGCCCTGCCACGGGCACACGCACAAGTGCCGCACCTGGGGGTGGCATGCCATGCCCCGCTTCATCCTGGGAGTCCTCTGCCTCCTCTACTTCAGCTCCCTGCCCTTCGGCATCTACCTCCTGCTCATCGAGCACCACGGCCTGGGCATCATCCTGGTCAGCCTCGTGCCCTCCACCCTCCTCCTCTGCATCATCTACAGCCTCTGCCAGTGTCTGTGCCGGGAGCTCTTCAGGTACACCCACTCCTGACTCTTCGTGGCTGAGCGCAGCACCTGTGCTGGGGAGGATTTGGGCACCCTGGAGTTCTATTCCCAGGGTACAGGTGTTCCCTGACCCACGGACAACCCTGAGGGTGATGTGCCTGGACCACGGGGAGAAGCTCAACGCCCATCGCCTTCCCCTGCAGAACAGCATGGGCTTTGCCAAGTGGGAGCCTGTGCCAAGGCAGCTGCAGGAGCTCATGGCAGCCTAAGGGCGTTCCAGCCAGGTCCTCAGCTCCTCATCCTCCTCCCTTTGCAGGGCAGACAAAGAGCAGGAGCTGCGCCGAGAGCAAAGCAGCACCTGGGAGTCAGCAGAGGCAACGCGAAGGACAGAGCACAGGGGCTCCCGCGGCCGCACTGCCACCAGCACAGCTCCGTGTCCATAATGTAAATAGTTCTGTCCGTGGTGCCGATGCTCCTGGCACGGCAGATCCCATCACATCAGTGTTTCTGTCCCCCATGTGTGGTTCCTGTGTTCGCCGACGCAGTGTACGTACCGGGGAGGAGTGCGGTGCAGGAGTTTCTCGGTGTGTAAAGACATCTTTGCTGCTGTTTTGTAGTCATTGAGGGTTGTGTGTTTTTTTTTTTTTTTTGTTGTGCTTTTTTTTTGGTTTGTTTTTTTTCTTTTAAATGCAGAGCCTTCCGGCTTTATTTAACCTCCTGGGTTTTGTTTTGTAAGGTTTAATTTAACACCGCTAACCATTTTATTACTTTTATCAAGAAGAGCAAAGTCTATTTTTGATTTCTCTTTCCTAGTTCTTCGAAACATTAAAAAACAGCATAGAGCTCTGCCACATGTCTGTGGCTTCGGGGGCTCCTGGTCCCCTCTCCCATCCTCACTGGTTCCTCAGAGCCCCACGGGTCCCCCGTTGGGTCTGAGCTCAGTCGTAGCAGCAATGCCTGAGCAGACACTGCTGCTGCTCCCCCTCCCCCCCCCCCATATGCGGTGACTTGTGAGTGTCCCCATCCCTGCGTGTCCCTCCCTGTGGTGCCCCACGGTTCAAAGCTGAGCTGGATAACTGCTACACAGGTTCTGCACCCCTCGTGTGCACCCACCCCATGGCTGACCCAGGGATCAGGGAGGGGACGGGACAGGAGTTGCCAGGAAGGCACCAAATCACCTGGAAACACCTCAGGTCCTCCAGTGCCGGTCGGGGGAGCCCCCTGGGAACCAGAGCTACAGTGGGGGCAGCGAACCCTGGCAGCCTGGCAGGGCACACAAGAGGGTCCTGCCTCAGACAGCGTGGGGACCTACATGGGGCAGAGGGCACTGGGCGAGGGGCAGCCTGAGGGGCTCCAAGTGGGATGTGCCCTGCTCTCTGGGGGCAGCGGAGCCCCCTGCAGCAATGATGGCAGTGGAGATGCTCATGTCCCCACTGGCATCCCACCATCCCCGCTGTGGACAGGCAACACCAGGAGGTCCCAGACAGTCATTTATTATTGTCCCACATCCCTCCCTGCCCACACCTACGCTCTCCCCTGTTTTTCCTGCCAGGTCATGGGGCTGTCCCCTCCTCATGGCCACAGCCCCAGCCCCCCTGGCCCCCGGGGACAGGACTCGACTGCCCCAACCCTACCCCTGCTCTGGTACCGCTGGCAACCCGAGTGGGCACCCACTCTTGCTGGGGGGAGACGCGAGCATTGCTGCCACACTCCATATTTTGGGTTTCTGGGGCTGCTTGGTCTGCCCAGGGCTTGCCCCCACCTCAGGGCTGCCTCCGCACCCATCCTGCGCAGGGCTGGGGTCAGGACCAGGGGCAGTTGCCGGTGGGGTCCCCTCACCCTCGCTGTCCTCGCTGTCGGAGGCACCGCGCGGTGCCCAGCCCGCCTTATTCTCCTTCTTGAGGCGCCGACGGGCGTTGGCGAACCATGTCGAGACCTGGGTGAGGCTCATCCTGCTGACCACGGCCAGCATCACCTTCTCCCCCTTGCTAGGGTAGGGGTTCCTGGGGTGCCGCGCCAGCCAGGCCTTCAGTGCCCCAGTGCTCTCCCGTGCCGCCGCCGCCTTCGCCCGCCCAGGCTCCACAGGCAGGGTCTGCCAGCAGCAGGGTGGGCACAGCCCCGCGCGCGGCAGCAGCCCCGATGCCACCTCGTATGCTGGGGGGACCTGGAGGTGCACAGGGGTGTCAGGGTGGGATGGGGCAGGGGGCACTCGCCGCTGTAGGAGAGGGGCTGAGGATACAGGGGCTCAGCTGTTCATCCTGGGTCTCGCCTGTCCTCGTCTCCCACGCCCAGCGAGGGGTGCCCCAAGGGGCTGGGATGCAGCGGGTTCAGGGAACCCAGACAGCAGCTCCCAGCCCTGAACCCATATCGCCCCATCCCCAGGAGGGGATCCCACATCACAACTCCCCTGGAGCAGTCGTGGGGCACTTACCGAGGGTGCCAGGAGGCCAAGAGGGGGTGTCAGCAGGTTGTAATCGGCCAGCACGGGGCAGGGGCAGGGCAGCAGGGCCTGGGGGGGACCCCGCAGGGTGCCCCAGGGTCCCCTGCAGCCCCTCGGCTCTAGTCCAGGGTTCCCCTCATCCCGAGGAGCCTCCATGGTGCGGGAGAGGAGCCGGGGAGCAGTGCCCGCAGATTTTATAGCTGCGGCGCCAGTGAGTGACAGCCGATTAGGGGCATTAGCACTCAGCACACACCGCTCCTCGGGCACTGCCAGGACCCCCCTCCCCACAGCCACCAGCCAGGACGTGGCCAGGACCCATGCCAGGACTCCAATCCTGCGCCGCCTCAGCATAGCCCAGCAGAACCCAGGGGTTGGTACAGTGGCACTGGGGGCAAAAGGGGGGCTGGTATGGGGCCTGCATGAGCACCAAAGACACCCACGGCCCTAGGGACACAGCACACAGGGGGAGACAGCAGGACATGGCACCCGCAGGGCTCTAGCGCAGTACCACGAGCTATCGGTCCTGTCCTTGAGCTCGGGGCAAGGGTTCGCAGAGCCCCCCATGCTGCGGAGGGTTGGGGGTCCAAGGGCTGGTGAGAGAATTCGTGTCCCGGAGCGCACTCCTCCTGCAGCTCAGCCAGTCCCTCACCCAGGCCCCAGTACCTCCGTGCCCACAGCTGGGTCCCCACTCCAGAGGGGTGCAGGGGAAAGGGCTCCACAGCCCCAGGGATCCTTTGCCCAGGTGGGGACCCAGCTCCAGGGGTACCAGGTGGGCAGGGCAGCAGGAGCAGCCAGGCAAAGGGATCCAAGAGCCCACGATCCCCCGAGCCCCCCAGCTCCGGCCGCTGCGGCTCCCTGCTCAGACTGGGATTATCCCACAGGTTGTATCCGTCATTAAATACCGACTAATAACGCTCTCAGGATATTAAATATGTAACAAACCCGCTTAGCGCTGGCCGGGGACGTGAAGCGAAGGTCACCGGTGCGACGGGCCCTGTGGCAGCTCCAGCTCCTCGCAGGGCCCTGTGACAGCAGAGGGTCCCAGGGCAGAGGTGCCAGTGCTGAGGGGCCTTGAGCCCCACAGCCCCGCTGTGCCCTACGGCCCATGCACCAGCAGCACCCGGAACTCTCATGTGCAGCCGCTGGAGCCGTGGTCCCAGCATTGTCCCCACCTTGAGCTGGTCCCCTCCTCTTGACAGCCCCAGGGCCTGTGGGGCAGCCAGGACACCTCTACTGCCAGCCAGGAGGGGATGGATGGATGGACAGACAGGACCAGACATGGCCATGGCCCCACAGCGGCCCTGTAACCTTGTCCCCACGGGACTCCTCCGGCACTGATCAGCACCGCGGATCCGCTTTATTAGATAATGGGGCTGTAATCTAGGAAAGCGCCTGCGGATTGTGCAGCGGTGCCTTGGCCCCACACAGCTGGAGGGGGAGGGCTGCGGGTGGCCCCAGCTGTACAGGCACAGCCACAGCTGGACACCACTGGACAGGCACAGCCACACTGCAGCACGGCCAGAACAGCAGCAGGACGGGGCCACAACCCAGGGTGGCTGCTGGCCCTGGGGAGATGCGGGGCCACCCCACCCGGCTGGGTGGCAAATCTGGGGGTCCAGCCCTTGCTAGCCAGGAGGCAGCTCCAGTGTTGGATCAGACTCCAACACCAGCCAAGCACAGAGTTGGTTGTGAGCCCAGCACTCACCCCAGCCTCACGTTCAGGTCACAGCACTCCAAGGGCCCCGCCGTTGCGGGGCACGGGAGCCCTGGCTGAAGTTGGGTGGCTCCAGGCGTTTTTCCCCTCTGCAGATAATCAGTTTAATGCAGGAGCACCAAACTAAACCTGCGGGATTAGCTGTTATAATCACATGTAAACACTTCCAGCCGATCAGCTCAGGGAAGGGTGGCCGGTGTAGTTCGGGGCCGTTACACGGGATTTAGGCTGTTTACCACTCGATTGATTTCGTGGTGCCAGCCCCAGCCCTGCCGTTGGACCAGATGCCCAGCTCACTTCCCAGAAGTCAAGGTCATTCCAGCAGGAGACTGATAGCAGAGGGCAGCTGCCTGCATGACCTGCCCGGCACTGGGACCCCTGAGCCCCTGTGGGATGTGCCGGAGGCTGGGCCAGGATCACAGACCCTCACGGCAGGCGCACACGCTGGTTTCATCCCTTTTTATTCATAGGCATAATCAAAGCTTGAGAATGTCAGAATCGAACCCCTTCGGCAAGCACCTATGGACCAACTCCAGAGTCCATCCCACCTCAGAAGAAAAATAGAACATCTTCCCCCCACACCTCTTCCCTACTGGGCTCCTCCAGGCCAAAGCCCTGCCGCTGCCTGCCTGCAGGCTGGAGGAGCCAGGGGAGCAAAGGCTGCCCATGAGCTGGGACCGCACACCCCATGCGCCTCTCGCAGCGTCCTCTCTGCCTGTGCCCGGCCCCAAAGTGCTTTCCCAGGGTCTTCGGTGGGCCAGGCCGACACTGAGCCAAATTTGGCCCACACGGACATGACTGAGGAAAAAAGATTTCACACGATTAAGTGCCACAGACAAAGAGCCTGCTCACAGGAATGCTGCTGCTGCTCAGCTGGCCTCAGCGCCTCAGCTGCCGTGCAGTCCCTGCTGGGAGCAGCTGTGAGAGCTGGGGAGGATGTGTAGGATGCTCGCGGTGCACGGCGGAAGCCGCAACACACTCAGGCTCATCCCTCGTAGCCCCGAAGTGCTAAGGCAACTGCTGGCTGAGGCGGCTCTGGCCCGGTGCAGCCGCGCTGCTCCGCACACGTGTCCCAGCCCCAGCCAGGCCTGGCCCTGCTGTCAGTCAGTCAGCGTGATGACATCATAGTGGATCCCCTCCTGCAGTTGCTGGATCTGCTCGGCCGCTGCCTCGGCGGTGAACACTCCCTGCGCCTGGGCCATGGCAGCATCAGCCACCGCTGTGGAGGAGGGGGTCAGTGTGCACCACAGCTGGAGGCGGGCAGAGCCGGTGGCTGCCCAGCGCCCCCTCCACCCTCACCCCCTGCCTCCTGGGGAAGGGGCAGGCGTATGCCCGAGCACGGGCCGGCTATGACTCAAGCACCAGGGCCACCCCGCCGTATAGCTCCAGCAGGAGTCTGGCACCAGCTAACTCTGCACACACACACCAGCACAGATTTCCTTCAGACACCAAAGGTCACTTTCCAGAACCACAGGCGACTGAGCGGTGGCAATCTGGCCTTGTCCACCCCAGCCCTTCCGCACAGCTGCCTGCCAGCCCCATTTGCTACAGCAACTGGGCAGCGCCACAGGCAGTGCTGCACTGATCCCAAGGCCTCTCTGCAGCTGCTCACAGGCACCACAGGCTGCCCGGAGCCAGATGGGAATGCCAGAGTTACATCAGAGCCCAATCCTACCTGAAACAGCTGAGCGTGCAGCAGCTTCCAGCTGTGCCTGGGTGACGAGGTGCTGCTCGGGCGAGACAGGCATGTACTGGATCTGCAGGAGAACAGGAGATCCTGGGACTGGGGAGGGAGTGCTGCTCTGGCCACAGCTGCTGCATCGAGTCATTGACTCACATGCACCTTGTTTCACACTCCTCCCTCTGCAGTCGTGTGCTCAGAGCCCACTGCACAGTGCCCTGCCGCTGCAGCCGCCCTGCCTGGCCCCTCACCTGCGGCTCCTGGAGGAACTGGCTGCCCTGTTCGTACTGGATGTGGGTGATCTGGCCATCCTGCACCTGGGGACAAGAGCCACAGAGAGGCAGAGTGAGGGCTGGTGTCCCTGCTCCTGCACAAGGCTGACTCGAGCAGAACAAGCCACAGGGAGCAGGAAAGGCCCAGCCCCACATGGCACCCGTGTGGGCCCCATCCCCCGGGCACATGGAGCTGACAGTGTAAAGCTTACCTGGAAATGGTGTCCCTCTGGGACAACAACGTACTTGTGGGGAAGCAAGTGTGGTACGCCGTCCTGGGCAATGAAGTACTGAACCTGCAAACACAGGGGGTTCAGATCCAAAAAAGTCACTACTGCCCACCCCATCCCTGGACAGGGCTGGTTCTCGTTTGCCTTCTGTGGCTGATTCCACCTCACCTCTCACCACTGCCCCACTTCTCCCTGTTCCAGTTGCACCTCACCTGGTTGTCAGAGGTCACTAAGTGCTGCACCGTCTGTCCGTCGGCTGTTGTGATCTCCTGGATGTATGTAGCCTCCTCCTGCAGAGCAAGAACAGCCCAACGCTGTCAGCACAGAGGACTGACACCGCAAGCTCTCCAAGAGGAGGAAACACAGGGCTCACGGGGAGCAGCTGCACAGGGCAGGAAGATGCAGCTGATGGGCCCAACTCACCTGGCTTGGGACGCTCTGTTCCTGTGCAACGATGATGTGTTCCTGCCCCAGCGCCTGCTGCAGCTGCTCAGGAGCCAGCAGGGCCTGGCCTGACTGCAGAGCCGCTGGAACAGAAGAAGAAAGCCAGTGCAGACACTGCTGGGGCCGCTGGACGGCCCCGGTGCCCATCCCAGCAAGGAGCACAGGACGGTCTCTTAGTTCTGCTCACAGGGCCTACACCAGACCTGGGGAGACCTTAGAGCAGACTTCCAGTATGGAAAGGGGCTCCAGGAAAGCTGGGGAGGGGCTCTTGATCAGGGAGTGCAAGGATAAGATGAAGGGGAATGGTTTTCAGATGAAAGAGGGGAGACTTAGATAAGATACCAGGAGGAAATGTTTCCTGTGAGGGTGCAGAGGTCCTGGCCCAGGTCGCCCAGAGCAACAGTGGCTGCCCCATCCCTGGAGGTGCTCAAGGCCAGGTTGGATGGGGCTTTGAGCCCCCTGATCCAGTGGGAGGTGTCCCTGCCCACGGAAGGGTGTGGGACTGAATGGGCTTTGAGGTCCCTTCCAACCCAAACCATTCTACGATTCTATGATCATGAAGGGAACTGGAGATCACCATGGGAAAACATAGCCTCCACATCAGACCCTGAACTCCACTCCCCATTCCAGCTATGGGCTGCTCATAGCACTCTGGTTCCCACAATGCACCGATCCATTGGGATCCACTTGGATGAAACACAGGACCCCAAGTTCTGCACAGAACCAGCGCCTCACCAGGAGAGCTCCCTACCCTTATCTCCACACCGAGTCTTGCCACCGTTGGCAGCCCTAACCTCCAGCAGGAATCTCCCGTCCCTGACCCATGTCGATGCACAGGCTGGGTGGGTGCCCACAATCCTCTGGCCGCAGGAAACCTGCAGGCCACCCCTGGACCCGGGACATGGCTTACTCTGCAGCGTGGCCAGTGTGTCCTCGTCGCTGTTGAGGATGATGGTCTGCTGGGCAGCAGCTGCAGGCACCCCTGGCCTCTTCCCCTCCAAGCTGTGCAAACGCTGCATGTGGAACTTGAGGTGCCCATTGCGGTTGAACCTGCAGGAGGAACGAGAGCGAGGTGGAGTTCACCACAGTCCTCCTCGCTCTCCACAGAGATGCAGGCCACAGGCACCACAAGCATGTCCTAACACATGGCCTGTCCCAGCTCCCAAAACACTTCCATCACGGGTAGGGTCAGGGCAGGCTCTTGGCCAATATCCTATCTCCTCTTGAGCTTTGGGGAGCTCTACAGGATCTCACAAATCAGCAACAACCCAGCAGATGTCCCTCACCTCTGCCCACAGACTGGGCAGCCAAAGGGCTTCTCGTTGGTGTGTGTCAGCATGTGCCGACGCAGGTCCTTCTTGTTCTTGGAGGCAAAGCTGCAGTGCAAGCACTTGTGTGGCCGTAGGCTGGCATGCTGCACCATGTGGTTCTGGGGAGTAGAAAGACAAACACAGGGTCAAAAAGACCCTGCTTCTTCAAACCTCTTGTTCCTAGGGCTGCTCAGTGCCAGGGAACCTACCTGAACCTCTGGCCAGAGGGCTGCAGTGAACGGACAGTCGGGACACTTGAAAGTGCTGGGCCCAATGTGGGCTCTCTTGTGACTCTCCATTTCTGCTCTCCCTGTGAACATGGCTGTGCAAATCTTGCATGAAAACTTTTTGGCTGTGGAAATCTCGCAGGAGAGCTTTTTGGCTGTGGAAACCTCACACGAGAGCTTCTTGGCCACGCCTTGGAGCGCAGGCCACTTGACCTTTGGGGATGAGATTTCCTGCCCTTCAGAGGCTGAAGATAAAGACGAATCCTTCTGGAGCTGTCTGGTGATACACTGCACCAGCGGCCACTTGATGCTGGTGGGCTGTGCCTCCTGGCCCTCCGGAGGCAAGGGAAAGGCAGTGTCCCCGCTGACAGGCTGAGTGAGAAACACACAATCACACCGGCTCACACTGCTGCCCAAGACAGAGGCAAAGCTCACCTCCTTACCTCTATGTGCTGGAATTGGCTCCCCAGGACGCTGGAGGACATGATATAGTGATGGTTAGGGTCCTTCAGGGCCTCCTCCGTCATCACAGCTTCACTCACCATGACAGCGTGGGAGGTCTCTGCAGGGCTCTCCTGCTCACTGCTAGAGAAGACAGGGTCAGGGGGATCTGCCTCGTCCTCCTCACCTCTAAAGCATCCTTCACAAGTGCCTTCTCCGCCCCGCTCCTCCCGCGCAGCTGACCTGTACGGCGCGCCTGGAGCCTGAATCTCCTCACTGATGGGCGTGATGATGCTGTACTCTGTCGTCCCGCCAATGGGGATAGTGATCTGCTGCAGCTCTGAGCCACCCAGAGCTGCCTCCTCACAAGCCTCCTGCACCAACGTTTCCCCAGGCTCCGCCACGTGCAGCGCCACCAGCTTCTGCTTCTGCTGCTTCTCAGAGCCCACCTCGGCCCCCTCCTCCTTTGCCTGTGGCTCACCGGGTGCTTGTGCCTCTCCCAAATCACCCGGCTTCACAACCGCCACCTGCAGAGGGGACAGCAGCTCAGTCAGAGGAAGGCAAGGCTCCGCAATGGGAACAGGGCTGGGCACTACAGAGAAACTGTGGAGGGCTGGGAAGCCTCCCCCTGCCACGCCGCAGCAGGCACAGCCCCATTGCAGCTCCCTCACCTGCAGAGAGCCTGTCACCAGCTCCTGCTGCGCGCTCACGTTCAGCAGGAGATCCAGGGCGGTCTGTGTGGCCAGCTCTGCTGACCCAGCCGCACCTGCCAGGTCAGGAGGAGAGGGTCAGGCGCACGTCAGCCCACTCCTCCCCATTCCCATCTCATCTCCACTCCTTGCCTTGGGAGCTCGCTCACCTTGTTTGTATATGATGGTGGTTCCTTCCAGGGAATCCTGCGAGAGGATGGGGGGCTGGACCGCGTGGTAGGTGACGGGGCCAAGAGGCACCTGTGTGAGAAAGAGAGCGGACAGTGTGTCCAGGGCTGGTGAGCACTAGGAAGAGCTGGGGTGTGGGCAGCGGCACTCACCGGCAGACTGGCCTCTGGCTCAGCCAGTGTCTGCACCTGGCTGTGCTGCTGCTTCAGCTCCTCAATCTGCTGCAGGGTGAAGAAGGGGCGGCGGCGGCAGGGCGGCTCCTCGGGGTGCTTCTGTGCCCACTCCTCGAAGGAGTCGGCGTGGCGGCAGTGCACGTGCAGGCGCAGGTTCTTCTTGTGCTTGGTGGTGAAGTGACAAAAGTCACAAGCAAACGGCTTCCCTCCTGTGGGATATGGGAGTCTCACAGGGGTTCCCGATGGATGGCAGGGAGAGCAGACAGGCTCTGATCGCCTCCGTGGGTATAGGACACTGGGGTGTGGGATAGGCAGGCAGCTCCTCACCCGTGTGCTTGACAGCCATGTGCGAGACCAGAAAGTCCTCCCGGAAAGTGGAGTACTTGCAGAAGCTGCATTTGTAGGGCTTGTCATTCATGTGCGACAGCTGGTGGTTCAGCAGGACCTTTTTGTCCTCACAGACATAGTCACAGAACTCGCACTTGAACCTGCCAGAACAACATCCTGTCACGTGGGCAGCAGAGACCGTCTGTCCTCCCCTCTATGGGGGAGATGGGACCCAGGCCCTACACCAGGGCTGCTTTTGGGCTCCTACCTGCGGTTGGCAATGGCCTGGATGTGCGTCAGCAGATGCATCTTGAAGGTGTAGCGCTTCTTAAAAGACTTCCCACACTGGAGTGAGACAAAGAAAAGCAGTGTTCACCATCCAGCCATCCAGCCTCACTCACTGCCAGCCCCTTCCCAGGCTGTGCCTCCCCCTCACCTTGTCACACATGTGTGGCTTCTCCGTGCTGTGCGTCTTCATGTGCTGCGTAAGCCTCTTCTGCATGGGGTAGATACGGTTGCAGACAGGGCACGGGAAGGAGGTCAGCTTTGGGGGCTGGAGGGAGAGCACGAGGATGAGCTCACCTGGGAGCCGCTCAGCGGTTTCCTTACCCTCTCCCCACTGCTGGACCTGGGCTGTCTTTCCTCAGGGGATCCAGAAACACTGCCTTCAAAGAGGCACCAAGCATTTGTGTAAGACCCAGACATGCCTCTTCCCATACAACAGCGCCAAGACAAGCCAACAGGGGACTGAAACTCACCGGATCAGCTCTTTTCCTGAAAAACAAAGAAGAAAACCCCCTTGTGTCAGCCACAACCCAAGCCCGAGCTCCCTTGCACCCAGACACCAAAACTGCCTGTTTTGGAAAGGGCTGGATGCCAGAGGCAGTTGTAGCTGCCCTCCCATGACAGAAGGAGAAGTGTTAGTGCTGTTCAGCCAGGCTGCAAGACCGTGTGCCAGGCTGCACTTCCCTCACCTGTCCTGGCTGTGCACCGTGGAGTGCCGGATGACATCCTTCTTGTACACGCTGGTGTAATTGCACTCCTCGCACTTGTAGGGCTTGCTGCCCACATGGTTGAACATGTGTTCCTGCGCAGAGCAGAGCGGGAGCTGTGAGAGCCAGGGCCACCAGCCCCGCTGGTGGGCAGGGGAGCGGGCAGCGGTGCTCACCTTGAGGGAGGACCAGCGCCGTGAGCGGTAGCTGCACTGAAGACACTTGAAGAGCTGTGGGTCATTGGCCTCGTGCGAGTTGACGTGGAAACGCAGATCGTCATGCGTGAGGAAACGTGAGCCGCAGATGCGACACAGGTAGGGCCGCATCAGGGGCTTGGGCGACTTGTAGTAATACCTGTGGAAGAGGAGGGGGCTTGGAGCAGTGGCAGCAGATGGGGCTGGACCGGCCCTGGGCAGAGGCCAGAGGGCCCAGCGCTGCTCGGCACACACCCCTCACCTGCGCCCCATGTACTTGCGGTATTTCTTGCCCAGGAAGCGGCGGGAGGGCCGCCCTCGCCTTCTGGGGACGATGTCCGCCTCCTCGGGGCTGCTGTTGGAGCAGGGGTCCTTGTTCTCAGAGTCGGACTGGCTGATGATGGGCTCTGCCGGGCTCTCACTGGCCTTGCTCTGCAGGCCAGAGGAACTGGTTGCTTCCAGGTTCTGTGGCTCACAGCTCTGCGCACTCTGGGATGTCACCAAGGGCTCCACCTCCCCTCCTGCTCAACAGAACACAGAGCACCTGTTACACGTCCTCCCTGTGGGCTCCCAGGAGCTTGTGTACCACTCCCTACTCCAGCCCAGCACAGGGCTGCTGCCTCCTGCTCCCCTCACCTTCAGGCACATCCCGGGGCATGTCCTCCAGCCGAGGAAACTTGCGGGGCCTCCCTGGGCGCCGACGCGGCCTCTCCCCACTGGATGTGGGGACAGTGCGGCTGTACTTGAGCTGTCGCCCACGGGGCTCGTCCTCTGCTGGGTTATAGTCACTGTCCACTGGGGGCAAGGGGTCAAAACATCAGAGACTGGGAAAAGACCAAGCTACCGTAGGTGTGGGGAGGACGAGTCCTACCTTCAGGGTCATCAATAGCACCAGCATCCATGATATCGTCTTCCTCTTCTTCTTCTGCGACCTCCTCTTCCCCAGTCTTTGGAGCAGATTCCCCCTTCTGTGAACGCCCTTTTTTCAAAGCCAAAGCTGAACCCACTGCCATAGAGAATAGAACAAGAAGTGCTCACCAGACCGTGTGGGGAACAGGTCCTTATGCTCATGCTCCTCCCTTTGTTTCTTCCCCAGGGAGTGCAGAGCCCACCCGCAACAAGATCAACTTTCCTCAGTCCTTTGCACACACCTGGCTGGAAGTGCCGCTCCTTCATGTGGTTAATCAGTGTTTTCTTGGAGACACTTCTGTATTGACACATTTTGCACTTGAAATGCTGCACCACCACCACCTCCATCATCTCCTCCAGGGCCTCCATATCCAGCAGCTCCTCCCCACTGTCCACCTCTCGGGCCTGATCTGGCTGTGCAGGCAGCTCCAGCACTTCCAACTGCTCAGAAGGGTCTGAAGGGCCGGGTTGGTCACGGAACGTGGAGGTGGGGCCATCACTAACAGTTTCTACTGCCAAGCTGTTGGTCAGAGCAGAGGTGGCCATCTGGGACACCACGGGGGCACCTGGAACACCAAATCCAGCTCAGCCAGGGAGCTGACCCTCCCCTGCATCCCGGCTGCACCCAGGGCATGGGGCTCAGGAAGAAGCTCCTATATCTATGGGGACTCTGGCACAGGCACCGTGTCTGATGGAGGTGGGATCCCCCCTCCAGGCCCCACTCTTGAGGAACAGGCTCAGAAGCACAGAGCCCCACCACTGGACATCCCGGGGCGCACCCTCACCATCATCAGGGCCCTGAAGGATGAGATACTGTGTAGTCTCTGCCCTGCTGTCCTCTGCGCTGGTCACAGCGATGCAGCCTGCGAGGAGGAGAGCAGAGTTTAACCACCACGTACAGGGGCTGCAGACCCTGTGGCTCTCCTGGATACAGACACAAGCAGGAAGGGGTAAGGAAGATCTGACTCCAGGGACAGAGCCTGCCCTGGGCTGCCGGCACCGCGGCTGAAGGAGCACACGGACAGAGGGAAGGCTGTCTGTCAGCCACAGCAGCCAGGAGCTCCTCATCAAACCCTGCAGCTCCTGCTGATTGAGACACGTATGTGTGCACGTACACACTCTTCCCTTGCCTCCCAAGCTCTGGCACAGCAGCAGCTCCCAGCTGCAGCCCCCCGAGCCATTGGCACGTGGGGCACTCCAGGGGAACAGCGGTCAGGTCTGCCGCATGCACCAGCAGCTGGGAGCGCGGCACTCACTCTGGATGATGTCAGGCCCAATCGTGGACTCGATGATTTTGTCGATGGCAGAACCGAGGTCTGAGGACGTGGACGCGGTGGAGTCCGACACAATTGTGGCTCCATCAGTGATGATGCTGGAGTGGACCAGGACTTGTGGGGACTCAGACACCATAACGGACTGGCTCACAGTGGAAACACTGGAGACCAAGGTAGACTGGGCAATGGAGGATGAGTCTGGCAGGTAAATCCGGGGAACGGCATCCGTGCTGGAGCTGCTCTCTGACACCTCTTCCTGGTGGAAAAAGAGGCCAGAAGAGCTCAGCTGAGAGATGTTTGCCAGATCAGGCCCTCAGGACAGCCAGAGTAAGCCAGTGACACCAGCAACACTGCAGGACTGCCAGGACACTGCAGGCATCCCTGCAAATATCAGAGAGATTGGAACTGGATAATCTTTAATGCTCCTTCTGACCAAAGTCATTCTATGAATCTACGAATAGCACCATAGCAACTCCTTTGGAACTGCCACGGAACCTCGGCCTCCAGGGCTGCTCTGGCTCCTAAAGAGAGTTGCCCGGCTGGAGCCTCAACACCTGCCAAGGGCAGGGCCGGCTCCTCAGCTCAGCCTGCCAGGAGCGCCGGGAGGGATTCTCAGAGATCAGCCCCACTTGTCCCCTGCCCAGGCTGGCGCCCCAGGCCTCTCTTACCAGGGAGGCCACACTGCTGTCGGAGCTCTGCCCCACGCCAGAGTCGTCGGCAGAGGAGAGGGTCCCGGTGGCGGCGTCGCTGCTGTCGGCGGACACGGCCTCGGAACTGCCGACACCCAGCCCGCTCTCGGAGGGCTCCTCCGGTGCCGCCGGGGCCGCGTCACTGCTGCTCTGCACCGCATTCTCCTCCATGCCCGGGGCCGCCTACGCTCCGCCTGCTGGGGGACGAGGCCGCCGCCGTCAGGGAGGCGGCCCGCGGGCCCGGCCTGGAGCTGGGGTGATGCCCGGGGGTCCCGGTAGTCCCGTTTCCCCCCGCCCCTCGGTCCCGCCCGGCCCCGCACCCCAGCCGCCATCTTGCCCCCCGCCTCCGCGCGCGCGCACACGGTGGGGCGGCCCCGCGGCGCCGGGCCCGGGACAGCCGCCACCGCCGGGCCGCGAGGGCTCCGCCACCCCGCCCACTCGCCCGGCCGCCGGCCCGCGCGCTCACCCCGCCCGCCGCGCCTCTGCCGTTCCGCGCGGCCCGGCACCGCGGCGGCCGCCATGGCCCGCGCGCAGCGGTTCGGCCGCGCCGCGCCCGACCGGGACTACTTACGGCGGCACCTGCCCCGCCCCTGGCGCTCCCGCCGAGGGGGACGCGCTCGCTGCTCGCTCCTCGCTCCTCCCGCCTCTACCGCCTCCTGGTACAGAACGGCGCCGCTCGGCGCCTGCGGAGGGGGCGGCCTTGCCGCTCCGCTGGGAACTATTTTCTTCGCGGAGGAATCACAGAGTCGAGACCTTCGCTGTGCGTGATGACGTCACGAAGCGGCGCCCGGGCCCTGAGCGTCGGTGTCGCGCGCGCGGTTGCGCCCATCACGTGGCGCGAAAGCGGAAGTCGTGGCGCTGGGTTCGGAGCTCCGGGCGGCTTTGGCTCCGGCCCGTGGGCCTCGACCCGGAGCCCCGTCCCACTGTGGGCACTCGGTGGGGCCGTCTGGCCCCGCCGCTCCCAGCCCGACTCGGAGTCGGTTCCGCTGCCCGGTCCCGGTGCCCGCGCGGTGCCCGATGTTGGGCACCTCTTCCCTGGGTCTCCGGTGCGGGCGCGATGCCTGGCGGGGCTCTGGGGTGGCTCTACCTCGCGGAAGCCCCGCTCGCCACTTTGCTGGCGGCCCCGCGGCCGCACAGCGCCCATCTGCCCCCGGGCTAGCCGGCACCCGCCGCAGGCCGGGGCGGTTGTGGAGGCCGGGCTGGGCTGCGTGGGCTGCCGGCAGCATCTCTGGTGCCTGTGCTGGGCACTGTGGGCATGCGGTGGGGTCTGCTGGCACCTCCTGAGGCCGTGGCATCCCTGCTCAGATGCTGCAGACTTTGCCACTGCCCCAGCTCCACCAGCGCTCCCTCCTCCAGCTGTGCTCTGTCGTGGACAGGAGCCTGGGCTCAGCCTCTGCTGGCCTGGCCGGCCTCTGCTCCGTGCTGGTGCCTTTAATGAACCCCTGACTTAGGTGGCTGCTGGCTCTCCATGGTGTTTCTCACATCGCAGTGCTCTGCTGAGAGCACCGCTATCCCGGTTTCCTGGCAGAAGTGCTGTGTTGTGCCTGCGCTCTCCCGAGGCTGGGATGTGTTTGGGCTGGACTTGGCAGCTCAGGCCCCCACAGAAGGGATGCGCTTGCTGAGTGAGGGGCCAAGGCTCCACATCCTGGGTCAGCCAGGACTGCGTCAGCCTGCAGTGCGGCTCTGTGCAGAGCAGGTGTAGGAGGGCAGTTGTACTGTCTCACTGGTAGAGCTTGTGCTGATGTGGTGCCAGCCGCAGGACGGGCAGTGTCCCACCTGGCACAGTTAGCAGTGCGAGTGAGCCTGCCAGGAACCCGAGGGGACGGTGTTGGACCAGCAGGTTGGCTGAGTCAGTGCTCTGTGCTGTTTGTGGTCCCAGGTGACGAGGGTGGTGGCTGAGTTTATCCCCCTGGGGCTCCTCTATGGGCTCAGTGAGTCCCTTGTCTCCATCCGGAGCTGCCGTGTGCCCAGCAGAGGCAGCCAAGGAGCTGCTGCTTAACCACCAGCCTGGTGTGTGTGCATCTTCCAGCTATTTTTCAAGCTAATTAAACACATCCTTGAAAGGTTTATGCCCTCATCCATCATGGGGTGACGGCAGCAGCAAAGCCTATCCCTGGCTGGCGGAAGCTGTGATAGTGCTGGTGCAGGAGCCCTCCTGGTGCCTCTGCCCAGGCCAGGCGTTGCCATCTCTGTTATGCCAGAAGCCAAGAGACCACGGGGCTGTTTTTTTTTTTTCCCACTGCCTCTCTTTGAATCCACCCTGTGTGGCGCTGCTGGGGCTGAGTGGGAAGCGGAGCCAGGGAGGATGCAGGGACTCCTGGGGTCACTGTCCCCTTTCCGATGTCCTCTCTCCAGAGCTCTGCTGGAGGAGCCCAGGGCTGTCTGTGAATGGCTCCATCCGTGGGCTTGGGGTGTCCCTGTGCTCCCTGTTTGGGGAAAGCTCTGTGTTTCTGTCAGAGGTAGGAGGGCAATCGGAGAAATCCCTGGCAAAACCTGCCTCTTGGGAAGACGAAATGGGATTGATTCGTGTCAGCCTAGCAGGTGCCCTCTCTTTTTGCCTTTGGTCAGCGGCTCTCTGAGAGGTGAAGGGTGTTCCCAGTGGATGGTGGTGCCAGGACAAAGCAACCTGAGCTCTGGCAGCCTCGGGGGCTGGGTGGACCCTTCTGATGCTGGCTTGGCCGATGGAAAGTGTCTCACAGTTTCCCTGTGACCCTGCTGAGAGAGTCCATGTGCTCTGTCCCAGAGGATTGTACCGCGGGAACTTTCCTGAGCTGCGTAATTGGTTATTTTTACAAACGCTGCGTGCCCAGGCAAAGTGCGGCTGCTGTTGCCCTGCTCTGCTCACGCTCTGCCACTGCGGCTCCTGTGCCTGAAATCGCTTCAGGGCCAAAGAAAACACCGAGAAATGTCAGCAAGAGGCTTAAGAGAATCCAGAAATGGATGCGGTGTGCGTGGGCTGTGTGTCCGAATACCTTGAGGGGGAGGCCAGGTTAAAGGCCTTTGGGAACAGCCGAGCAGAGAACGCAAGTGCCTGTGCTGAAGAACAGAGCGATAAGAGCCAAGCAGGATTCGGAGCGCTGCAGGCTGTGCCGGGGGTGGGAGGCTTCCCAGTGCTGTGTGTTCCAGCCCGGCCGCGGTGCCTGGATGAAGCTGCGGCTGGATGAGCTGTGGCTGGGGCAGGGTGAGAGCACGCTGACCGACTCCAGCCAGGGTCCTGCTCTAGCTGGTGCCCCACGCTGCTCCAGCCCCAGCAGCAGTTTGTCCCTCTGGTTTGCCCTGCTCCTGCCATAGCTTCTCCCTGAGCTCACGGCTGTGCTCAGCATCCCAGAATAGGTGGTTCTTGTGCCAAGCAGTGCCCGGGGCTGCACCCTCCGGCCTCCCTGCAACTCGAGCCCTGTCACATCCACGGACAGAGGTTTTGTCATCCACACTGTTTGTTCCTCCTTGTTTCCTTTTTTCTTTCTAAAGAAAACATCACTGGTGGTGTTTGTGTAGCTGCAGGGCATTAATCCACATCAACCAAGCTCGTATTTATATCCCACCTGGGAAGTGCCGTTGCATCAGCACATTCTGTAAGCATTGAGCAAAACAGCCCTTGCTGCAGGAAATGGGTTTTTCTTCACACCGAATTGCTTCACCGCTCGGCTCCTTCCCAGCAGCAGCTCCCAAAGAGCCCTGAGGCTCTCCCGGGGGATTGCTCAGTGCTGGCAGCCAGCTGGGACAGCTTCCCACTGGGCACCACTCTGGCCCCTCTGCCGTGTGCCCAGGCACTGGCACTTCTGTGGGGAGCAGCTGCCCTCCAGTGCCACCCGTTCCTGCAGCATCTCTGCTTCCCAGGGTGCTGGTGCAGGTGGGAGTATTGAAGGATAATGGGGTGTTTTCTGTGGCCACTGAGGCTGCAGCTGAACCCATGGCCTCAGCCCAGTGCTGGCCTTGGGCCCAGGCAGAAGCTGCTCCAGCAAGGTCAGAGGAGCTCATGGAAGCCCATGAATCCTCAGAAGGTGCCCTTGGCAGGAGGCGGCTCTGTGGCCCCAGCTCTGCCCAGACAGGAGGTGCTGCTGTGGGCACGGAGGGGCTCTCTGTGGGGTGAGGCAATGCGGCATGGCTGGGCCGGCTCCCTGCCAGGTCCCCACAACCACTCTGCTGGCACTGTTGCCTGCGGGCACGGGATGTGGTGCCCTCCTTGTGTCCTGCTGCCCCCCAGGCCATCAGTGCCACCATCCTGCACACAGGCTGGAGTGCCGCAGCACCGAGCTGTGCTGAACGCTGCCTGTCCCATACATTGTCTTGCGCCCAAGTCAGAGCCATGGCTGCCATTCCCATAGACCTTTGGGACCATCGACAGCCTTTCCAAGATGTGTTTGGAGCTGTTGAAACGCCAGCAGCTGTGGCCTTGCTGGACCCTCCTCGCCTGCCAGAAGTGTTGCTGCTGCTGCCGCCCATTGTTTTTTTTCCCTTCTGGAGGGATCCTGTGGCTTCCTTCCCACAACTTGAGACCTTGGAGCCATGGTCCAAGGCCGCTGGCTTCCACCCTGTCCTGCACTGCTGATTCATCACTACTGGTTAGTTAAAAAGGGGTAATCAGCAAATTACTGAAATATAAGTAAAATAAACAAGGTGGGCAGGAGAACTGTGCGAAGCAGGGCCCCAGAGGCCTTAAACGTGTCCTTGTGCTGGGCCATTCCCAGCGTCTGCTTCGCTGTGCCGAGCGATGGCCCCACATTCCCAGGCTGCCTGGGTTTTGTCCATATGCCTGTGTTGACAACTGAGCTGCTTGGAATCAATTTGGCAGCCGGCATCAGAACAGTTGTCAAATGTTTTACTGAAATCTGAGCATGTTGCATCTACCACTCTTCCTTCTGCTTCTTGGAGTTTACAATTAAATACAGCCAGTTTTGCCCATATTTCACCTTCTACAAACCCCCGCTTCATATCCCTGAGCTGCTTTGTCGCTGACGCGGGTTCCTGGCGCCACATTGTCCCCTCAGTGCCAGAGCAGGAGGCAGGTTCGCCGTCATTGTCACAATTGCTGCTCTTCCCGTTTTAGCAGGCAGCTGCTGTGCACATCTCAGTGCTGTGAAACAAAGCAAAGCTCTGCCTTTCTGCGCGCTGCCGACTTGATGATCCGTGCAGCAGCTGTGCTGGAGGCCCCGCAGTCGCCCGGCCCCATCCTGCCCCGCTGCCATCAGTCTGTGGGTGCAGGATCTGGCCGGTCACCCCAGAGGGGATGGCCTGGGTGGCTGAGGGGATGGTAGCAGTGGGGCTTCCTGTGTCCACCCCTTCCCAAAGCCACTGCAGGTGACAAAGTCTCGGTGCTGCCCTGAGCAGTCCATGGGAGCTTCACACTCCTGGCAGGTGGGGAGGGTCTGGTAAAACAAGTCGGTCAAAGCCAGCAGCTAAAGCTGGTATGGGATGAGGGAATGAGCTTAAGGCAAAGCAAAGCAAGTTGTGAAACACAGGAGCCCCGCGGTGTTTGGAGCTCTTGCACCCCTTTCCTACAGCCCCAGAGGGGCTGCCAGGCTCTTCACGCCACTCTTGGGCAGATAGGATGGTTGGGGCTGTGCTCCCTCCAGACTGATACCAAGGCAGTTTTGGAGGCCTCTTCTTCAAATAGTCCCTGAATTTCCCACCTCCTGTCCCTAGCAGACAGGAGTGTGGTTTCCTCTCCGTCGCACCACTGAGTGCAGTGGCTGTGCTGCATGGCGGGCTCTGCGTGGGGGTCTGCTAAGCACTGGGTCCCCTCCCAGCATCGGCATGGCCAGAGGGGCAGAGGCTGGGTGAATATTCCTGCCCCAGCATCCCCGTGGGACCCAAACAGACGGGGGGTTCCCAGGGTGCAAAGGGACTGGGGAAGGCATGGAGGGGGCCGTCCCAGCCTGTTGTGACTGTGCCACCCACCTGGGCACCTGGAGCCGGTGTGACAGCCAGGGGGATCCCTCGTGGGCGGTTGCAGCTGGGATCGGTGCTGCTAGGTGATGAAACTGTGCTGGTTTCAGTGCCTGCAGGGTGGAGGTGATGCACCCGCTGACACCAGCTGTGTCACCCTCACCCAGACAAGAGGCTGTGAGAGCAAACGGGCAAAGGATCCGCAAGAACCTGGCGTTGAGGGGGCGTGGAGCTCCCCGGGTGAGGCAAGGGACAGGCAAGGACAGGAAGCAGTGAGCAGAGAGATGGGCAGGTGCATCCACAGAGCATCAGGCAGCGGGACCGGGGTCCAGCGGTGCTGGGAACGGTGAGGAGCCATGGCATGCAGCATGGTTTTCCAAGATGTGTCCTGGGCCCAGCTGGAGGATGCAATCGCAGCCCACGTGTGGCCCGACGTCGGGACAGCGGATCGGGAAGCATGTGCAGGAATGTTGTTTCTGTCTGGAGCCCTTGAGCAGGAGCAAAGGGGCTTCCAAGCCTCTGACGCAGAGCTGCTCCCGATGCCTTTGACCTTGCTCCCATGCCAAGCACCCCTGTGCCCAGGACATGGTGCCGTACGGCAGCCTGACAATGGCTGGGGCAGCCGGCATGCGGGCGGCAGCTCTGCTCCCTGAGCTCAGGGTTCTGTGGCTCAGGACACGGGGCTGGCAGCTGGGGGCACGCGTTGGCCAGGGAATCCGACTGTGCCGCGGTAGCATTGGCATTATGTGTGGCAGCTGACAGGTCTGAGCAGCTCCCTGCCCTCGCATGGGCCTTGCCTCCCCACGGTGCTGGCGCTGCGCTCTCCTGACCCAGTGCTGTCTCACCCGCACAAGACACTGACTCTGTCCTGCCCTGCTTCCCCTCTGCTCCTGCCTGGCCCTCGCACCAGCAGGGCATCTGGTGTCATCTGCACGCCTGGGCCTGTGTCCCCCCTGTTCTCTGCCCGGATCTTTGGGCTTCCAGGTGTGAGGTAGTGATGCTGGCAGCCGGGTGTCCCCTTGCCTTGGCTCCTCCACTCTCCTGCCACCTTTGCCACCCTGGTGCACCCTGTTTCTCAGCTGTCACACCTCTGCCTTGCCAGCTGGTGCTGTGCACTGAGAAAGTGGGGCTGGGGAGGGTCTCAGCCCAGCTCTGGGGGTCCCTGACTCTGTATAGCCCCTGCAAACCAGCCTCTCCCAGCAGCAGACCTGCAGCCTGGAAGTGTCCCACCAGCCTTGGCCCCAGGCAGGCATCCGGCCCCCACGGGGGCTCCCCCTGTGCCCGCCTGTGTGAGCAGGGGCGTGGGACGGGGCTGCGGTGGCTGCTTCTTCCCCTATCGGCAGTGGCGGTGGTGGTGACAGGCAGCCTCGTGGCTGGGGCAGCCGGATGGAATGGAGGATGTATGTATGGTTTTTTCCATACCATTCGTCCTTACCGGGGCTCTGGGTATAGACGATGCCCCTGGGCAGACACGGGCTGGGCACAGCACCCACATGCTCCTGGGGTCCCTGGCAGGCAAAAGCCCTCACCCACTGTGCTATCCATCCTCACCACCCCCTCGTCTCCCACAGTGGCAGCTGCTGCCTCAAGCATCCCTCTGCATGTGCCGTGCGAGGGACCCGGTCCCTGTCACAGCACCCCCGCTTGGTCCTACACTGGGCTGGGGCTGCCTGTGGGGTTCATGATGGCAGTGCCCAGCCTGTCCACATGGAGTTCCCCTGCAGGCGCCGGGGTTTCCCTGTTGCCCCAGCCCTGCCTCTGCTCCTTGTAGAGCCTTCAGAGAGTCACCAGAAAATCCCCCGCGCCGGTGCCAGGAGGAAGCTGGAGCAGGGCCATGAGTCAATGGGAGAGGCTGGGCCAGTGGGCAGAGCTGCGGCTGCTAGAGCCTGGGACCATGGCCACCCAGCTCAGGGATATGTGGGGGCGTTGGCCACAAACTGGCCGGAGCACCCCAGAGCTGGCTTGCCAGAATGAGTTACGTGGCGTGTGGGGCCCTGGCTCTCGGCTCCTGCTGCCATCGCTCTCTCCTGAGCCCTGTCCTGGCCAGTGCTGCTCTGCTCGCCTTGGCCCTGCTCTTGGCAGTGCTACAGGTGTGCGTGGTGCCGTGGCAACGTGCCTGGGCTATGGGAGCTGCGGCTCCTGCGTGCAGCAGAAATGAGGGATGGGAATATCGTGAGAAGGACCCAGGGATGTGCCAGAGTGTTGCGGAGGCCAGAGCTAGGTCTGGCATCCCTGGCTGCACCTCAGAACCGGTGTCAGGCACTCCTTTGCCAGGTTTTTCCGGGCATGATCCTTCCAGCATCCCATGCGTTCAGCTCTGTCCCCGGCTCTGTGAGCTGTGGGCTGAGGCCCTGGCAGCCTGGGGAGTGGAGGGCACAGGGCGGTGCCTGCTCCCTGCGCATCTTGGGAGCCGTCAGCTTCAGGGGGCCCTTGGGCCACCTTGGCAGAGCCCCTTCCTCACCCCAGCTGCTGGCTTGGCAGGGGACACAGGAGTCCTGCCTGGCAAAGAGCGGAGCACAGGGTGAGGAGTGTCAGGTTGGACCCGATTGGGAGCGGGGACAGCAGGGGCGGCATGGCTGTGAGGTCCCTGGCCTACGTCCTGTGGTGAGGGGGCTGCGTGCGGGCACCGCGGGCTGGACATGTTTGTCACACTGAGGCACAGGATGGCAAATGCTTGTGGAGCAACTTCCTGTGCCTGGGAACGGGGGCTGCTCTTGCAGGGCTGTGGTGGGGAGTGAGGCAACCCCGCGATTTCTCAGCGCCACTTCCTCCCATGGGGTCTCACTACCGGTGAGCTCCCTGCACCTGACCAGCCAAGGCCCTGGTGCTGCATCCTGCCAGCATGGGGCACCCATTGCTTGGCAGTGCCCCTGGGCTGGGAGCGGGGCCATGGGATCCCGGCTGAGTGGGCAGGGCTCCAAGGCGGAGGCCATACGTAGCATGAGGCCCCCAGGCAGCCCATCTGCCCTGCACAGATGAAGCTCCCCCAGGGCCGAGCCCTCCCTTGAGCATTGGGCCTCCTCTGGAAGGGCAGAGGGAAGTGCAGCCCCTCTTCCCACTGCCCCGAGCCTTGCTGCCCCTCGCAGGTCCATGCCAGATCCAGGGTGACGCAGGCCGGGGGCACAGCCTGAGCTTAGCAAGACATGGGGATGGGGACCTGTGTCTCGGGCAGTGTTGCTGGGCTGCACTAAGCCTGCCCACCCCCCACCCCCCCCAGCTGATGCTGCGCCTTTTTCTCTGCTCTGCCATCTGTTTTCACCTCACTCCTTGTCTCTGTTTGGTTTCCCCTTCACTACTCCCGTTCCCACAAGCAGCAGCACTTTGGGAGAAGCAGGAAAACACCATTCCATGTTGAGGTTTCTGCTGCGCCAGGTGGGAACCTGAGTCAGCAATGCCCTGTGGAGGAGATGGTGGTGAGGACAGGGCACCCCTGTGTCCCATGGCACCAGACGGAGCATCCCAGACAAGTCCTGGCTGCCCCATCCCTGGAGGTGTTCAAGGCCAGGCTGGATAGGGCTTTGATCCACTGGGAGGTGTCCCTGCCCATGGAGTGAAACTGGATGGGCTTTGAGATCCCTTCTAAACCCATCCATTCTGTGATTCTATGATCCCGATGGGGTGATGAACCATGGGCACCTCCTGTGCCAGGAGTGCTCTGGCCCAGTGGGAGCAGGCAGGCTGCCGGTGCTTTGGACAAGGGCTCTCCTGCCAGCTCTGGCCACGCAGCCCTGGGTCCCACCCAGGCTGCTGCGGGTTTGGCTCTGGCAGCAGCGGCCCTCGGCTGGTGTGGTCAGTGTGGGAACAGAGCTGCAGGGTCCTGAGTGCCCGGCCGGCCCCCCAGCCCCCTGACTCCCTTCTGTTCCTGCTGCCACGGCTCTGGGTAGGGCAAAGCCCTCTCTGCCAGCTTCAGGGAGCTTCACTGCGCCGTGCCCAGTGCTGCCGCCCGCCGCTCCCCTCATCCACCCTCTCGTGGCCGTGGGACCCGGCGTGTTTAGTAAACAAGGTGATGAAACAGTTAAGGCAAGGAACGGAGGAGCCTGAGTGTGCGTTTCGTCACCGTGGGAAGGGAGTGTGAGTCGAGGGGTCTGAGGGTGACTCACTGCCCTCCCGCATCATAAATAGGAGGGGAGCCCGCGGCACGCAGAGCAACGCAGTGGGACCCGGCACAGCCACTGCCCTCCTGCCATGGCCCTCGTCCTCCTGGCCCCGCTGGCCGTGGGGCTGCTGTCCCTCTCCTGCTGTGCCGCCCCTCTGCAGAGCAAGCCGCAGGCGGTTGTCACTTTCCCGGGGGAGCTGCTCAGCACCGTGTCCGACCGGGAGCTGGCGGAGGTGAGGGGCACGTGGCCTCGCAGCCCCCTCCCGGCACCCAAGACCCCGAGGGGCTCCCAGGGCAGCACCGCGGGTCTGCGGGCTGAGAACGGGGGCTGCCAGTGTCCCTGAGCCCTGGGAGGTGCCTGGGCTGGGGCTGGGCACAGGAGGTCTGAAGTGTCCAGCACTGCCCGAGCCCCCTCCACCTCGCTCAGCCCCTCTGGCTGCCTTTCCTCCCCAGAACTATCTGCAGCGGTTCGGCTACACCACGGAGACGGAGATGCGGGCAGGCAGCAAGCACGTGTCCCTGGCCAAGGCGCTGCGCAAGATGCAGAAGCAGCTGGGTCTGGAGGTGACAGGGGAGCTGGATGCCAGCACACTGGAGGCCATGCGAGCCCCACGCTGTGGTGTACCGGACGTAGGAACCTTCCTCACCTTCGAGGGGGACCTCAAGTGGGACCACATGGACCTGACGTACCGGTGAGTCCCTGGCCCAGGAGATGGACCAGAGCACGATGGTCCCCAGGGGATGAAGATGGGTGCGAGGGTCCAGGTGGGGCAGCAGCCTCAGCGTCTGCCCAGCCTGCTGGCAGTGCCGCCATGCTGCTAGCACAGCTGATTCTTGGTGCAGCCAGTGCCAAGCTGGCACAGCAGCAGCATCTGCTCTGTGGCATCGTGGAGAGCATCTGTGCCCTGGCCTGAGGGTGGTGCCGGCTGCACTGCCCCGCCGTGCTAGCACTGCCATCCCCTCCTGGGGTGGGAGGACGTCCCCAGTCACTCCTGCAGCATGAGCTGGGACTTGGCAGCGCTGACCCCCCACCTCCCCCGGCAGGGTGATGAACTACTCCCCTGACCTGGACCGCGCTGTGATTGATGATGCCTTCAAGCGAGCGTTCAAAGTGTGGAGCGATGTGACCCCCCTCACCTTCACCCAGATATACAGTGGCGAGGCAGACATCATGATCATGTTTGGCAGCCAAGGTGACGTCCCGTAGGGAGGCTGGGAGCCAGCTCAGCTACGGGGAGAGGGCTGGTGACATGCTCTGGCTGCAGAACTGTTACCCCACGTCTCCCGGGGTCTTTCTGCCCCTGCATGTGCAACAGGCACATGCCTATGTGAGCACGCAGAGGGTGTGCAGGTCTGTGCTTGGGGTCTGTGCCAGCCGAGGGCACAGAGGCTCCTCTGGCGAGGACAGCTCTGAGGATGCTTGTCCCCACAGAGCATGGAGACGGGTATCCCTTCGATGGCAAGGATGGGCTCTTGGCCCACGCCTTTCCCCCTGGCCGGGGGATCCAGGGTGATGCCCACTTTGATGACGATGAGTTCTGGACACTGGGAAATGGCTTAGGTAAGGGCAGAACCTGGCGGGTCGGGCATCCAACGGTGCCCTCCCCAGCCCCACCACTGAGCCCCCCTTTCCCAAGCAGTGGTGAGGACCCGCCACGGGAATGCAAATGGGGCCGAATGCCACTTCCCCTTCATCTTCGAGGGCCGCTCATACTCCCAGTGCACCACGGAGGGGCGGAAGGACGGGTTGCCCTGGTGTGCCACCACCGCCAGCTATGACCGCGACAAGAAATACGGCTTCTGCCCCAGCGAACGTGAGTAGTGGCAGCCATGGCTGCAGCCCCTGCCTGGCCTCACCATGCCAGGGGCCATCCTCATCCCTCCTTGCCTTGCAGTCCTTTACACCAACGGTGGCAACAGTGATGGGTCCCCCTGCGTCTTCCCCTTCATCTTCGACGGCACCTCCTACGACGCCTGCACCACAGACGGGCGCTCTGACGGCTACCGCTGGTGTGCCACCACCGCCAACTTCGACCAGGATAAGAAATACGGCTTCTGCCCCAACCGAGGTGCGAGCAGGGAGGGGGCATGCAGGGTGGCTGGTCTCCAGCTGTGGTGCACAGGGTGGGCACCAGAGGGGTCTCGGGGCAGCTGTAGCCCCTGGGACCAGGGCCAGCCCCACTGACTCTGCGCTGCAGACACGGCGGTGATCGGTGGCAACTCCCAGGGAGATCCGTGTGTCTTCCCCTTCACCTTCCTGGGGCAGACCTACAGTGCCTGCACTAGCCAGGGCCGCCAGGATGGCAAGCTCTGGTGTGCCACCACCAGCAACTACGACACCGACAAGAAGTGGGGCTTCTGCCCAGACAGAGGTACCGGCCCCCTGCCCCCTCCCTCCGGCCCCACACCCGCTCCCCACAGCAGTCACAGTCCTGGCTGGCATGTCCTATCCCACCGGGTGCTGAGGCCAGTGCTTTCCCCCAGGTTACAGCATCTTCCTGGTGGCTGCCCATGAGTTTGGGCACTCACTGGGGCTGGACCACTCCAGCGTGCGCGAGGCCCTCATGTACCCCATGTACAGCTACGTCCAGGACTTCCAGCTGGACCCCGATGATATCCAGGGCATCCAGTACCTCTATGGTGAGTGGCGACACCACGGCCGGGCATGCGGGGGTCCCGTGGCGCTGGGCTGGCCTCCAGCCTCACAACATCCCCTGTATTCGAGCAGGTCGTGGCTCTGGCCCCGACCCCACTGCCCCTGTGCCCGTGACCACCAAGGAGCCCCAGCCCATGCCCACAGAGGCTGGCAGCACCTCTACCACTGAGGAGGAGGACGATGAGATGCTGGAACCCACAGCTGCACCCATTCCCGTGGACCCCAACCAGGATGCCTGCGCAGAGAAGAACTTTGATGCCATCACAGAGATCAACGGGGAGCTGCATTTCTTCAAGGATGGGTGAGCGGCAGCACCTAGCATAAGGGCAACAGGGGTTGTGGGGGAACACGGGGATGTGTCAGAGTGAGGTTAACAGGACAGCTGACATTTCCCACCAGGAAATACTGGACACGCTCATCCTTCTGGAATTCGGACATCCAGGGGGCCTTTACAGTTGCAGACACCTGGCCCGGCCTCCCGGCTGTCATCGATGCTGCTTTCCAGGACGTGCTCACCAAGAGGGTATTCTTCTTTGCCGGTGAGCTCTGCCCCTTGCTGCTCGCATCTCGAGGAGACTGCTACTTGCCTGGGCACCCACAGGCCAGGCTGACATCTGTGCTCTCCTGGCTCAGGTCGGCAGTTCTGGGTGTTCTCGGGCAAAAGTGTGCTGGGCCCGCGCAGCATCGAGAAGCTGGGCATTGGAAAGGAAGCCAGGCGCATCTCGGGGGCCCTGCAGCGTGGCCGCGGCAAGGTGTTGCTCTTCAGTGGGGAGAGCTACTGGAGGTGAGCGCATCTGGGCAGCTGTGGCTTCCCCGGCGAGGGGCTGGGCCCGGAGGCTGTCCCACAGCACCTCAGCACGGCTCTGCTCGTCCTGCAGGCTGGACGTGAAGGTCCAGAGGGTGGACAAGGGCTACCCTCGTGCCACTGATGATGTCTTCACTGGTGTCCCTCTTGACGCACGCAATGTCTTCCTCTACCAAGGTGAGCGTGGACATGCTGGGCAGGGCTGTGCTGTCTCCCCCAGGCTGTCCTGAGCCTCCCACATGCAGAGGCTGCTCTGTGGGCAATGGCCCTGGTGCAGGACAAGTCATCAGTCCCTGCGGTGGGGCTGGCCTGGGCCACATCGAGGGCTGTGTGACAATGCCAGATCCCTGCTTGCCCGCACTGCCTGGTGGCTGCTGGGATGGGTCCTTGCACCTGCTGACCCTCACATTCCTCCCACCCTTCTCCTTCCCAGACAATTACCACTTCTGCCGGGGCAGTTTCTACTGGAGAATGACGCCACGCTACCAGGTGGACCGGGTGGGCTATGTCAAGTACGACATCCTGCAGTGCCCCCAGCACTGAGCACCCCACCGGCCATCCCGCTCCAGCCGCACGCTGCTCCCCGCCCCATGCTCCCAGAACCCAGGCTCCCATCTCACAGCCTGGCCCTCAGGGGCACCGGGGGTCACAAGGCCCCACAGCCATGGGGTAGCCCCCACCAAGGTTCCTGGTGGGAGGGGGCAGAGGTCCTCAGACCTGGGAGCTGCCCAGCCAAAGTAGCCTTGACTGGGGAGCAGGACTCTTGCCGCAGCTGGCACTGTGCCACCCCTGCCCTCGCTGGCTCTGCCGCGCAGAGGTGTTTGCCTGGTACAAACCACATACGGATTTGGGACGAAGTTGTCTTTTTTCCCGAGCCAGCCATGCCAGGTCGGGCTGGGCTCCACAGTGAGCTGGTGCTCGGGCACCCAGCCAGGGCAGGGACATGGGCGCTGCTGTGCACCCACCTGCACCCGCTCTGCCAACCACCTGTTTGTAATAAAGACAATCCTTGGGACTCGGCCTCCAAGTGCTCTGTCAGCGCCGTAGAACTGCGACGTGCCGAGGGGGGGCCATGACACCGCGGACCCCCGAGGTGCCGAGTAGGGCACTGGGCTCCCCAGGCCGTGGGTGCCAGCATCAGCAGGGAATAGGGCCCCCCTCCTCCTGAGGTCTGTGATCCCTGAGGGACACGGGGTCCCACCAGGGAGGACGCCTCTCGGTCCCAACATCCCCTGCCACCAGCCCCCGCCATTGACAGCCCCTCGCGCCCCTCCAGAGTCCCTCTTGGCTCCCAGTTTCCCCAATTCGCCCGGCTCCTCTGCACCCCCCGGTCCCCCCGGCTCCCCTGCACCTACCCCCCCTAGCCTTCCCCTGCGACCCCGGCTCTCGCTGCCGGGGAGTGATCGGCGCTTCTCACAGTCAGGACACGGCGTGTGGTCGGTACCCCCCAGCAGCCCGGACCCCCTCGTCCCATGGAGCTCAACGGCGGGGCAATGCTCGGGGCTGCCCGGGGCCGTGACAGGGTGGGGCGGCCGCAGCCCCGGGGCTGTAATTAGCTATGATTAGCTCTAATTAGTGGCTGCTGCGCATTCCCAGCACCCCTAGTGCGGCGGGAGCGGTCCCAGCGTTCCGCCATACGTCCCGTTCAGCTGAGCCGAGCTGATCAGAATCGAGCCGAACCGGGCTGATCCGGGCCGACAACGAGCCCGGTCAAGCAGAGCTGATACGAGCTCAGCCCTTTCGAACAGAGCCTAACCAAGCCGATCCGAGCAGAGCCGTGCCGAATTGAGCCTAACCGATCCGACCGAGTCCAGCCAAGCCGAACCGAGCCGTGCTGAAGTGAGCCCAGCTTTGCCGATCCGGGCCGATAACGGGCCCTGTCAAGCCGAACCAAGCCGATACGAGCTTAGCTGTGCCCAACCAAACTGAGCTGTGCCAAACTGAGCTTAGCCTAGCTGAACTGAACCCAGCTTTGCCAATCCGAACCGAGCGGTGCCGAACCGAGCCGAGCCGTGCTAATTTGAGCCCAGCTGTGCCCAATCGAGCCGTGCTGTTCTGAGCCCACCCGATCCGGGTGCGGCGGCGGGCGGCGCTAGGACCCCGTGCGCCCCGCGGGGCCGCGCCGCGGGACCGGCGCCACTTGTGGAGGCGGCGGGGCCATGAGCCGGCGCTTCACCGTCACTGCGCTGCCCCGGCACGGCCCCCCGGACCCCTGGCAGCCCCACCACGGCCAGGGGCCCGGGCCGCGTTCCGACATCCCCGGCACCGGTGAGAGGGGGCGGGGACGCCGTGCGGAGGGTCCGTGGGGTAGGGGTCGTGGTGGGGCTCCACGGGACAGGGTCCGTGGGGCAGGAGTTGTGGGGGGCTCCATGGGGAAGGGTCCGGCAGGGCAGGGTCCATGGAGAGAGCCTGTGGGGAGGCTTCATGGGGCAGGGGCCGGTGGGGCAGGGTTCCCGGGGCAGGGTCCATAGGGCAGGGTTCCCAGGACATGGTCCGACGGGGCAGGGTCTGTGGGGCAGGGCAGGGTCGGGGGAGCAAGATCCGCGCGTCAGGGTTCCCAGGGCAGGGTCCGGGGGGCAGAGAGTTCCCCGGACAAGGTCTGTGGTGCAGGTTCCGGTGGGGCAGGGTCCATGCAGCACGGTTTCCAGGAGAGGGTCGGGGGGCACAGAGTTCCCCGGACAGACTCTGTGCGGTGCTGTCCATGGGACACCAGAAGGGAATGCTGGGTCCCTCGGGAACAGTTGGGACCCCTGGAGTGGGACTGGCATGGGGCTATGGGACTCGGGGGTTTGGAGCGGGGTTAGGCCGCCTGGGCAGCAACCCTCATCCCCGGGTTCTCCCCAGGGAGCATCCCTGTCTCGTCCCCATCCCAAGGGTCTTCTGGAGCACCTGCGGGAAGGCAGCAGCATGGGCCTGGAACCATGGCTGGAATGTGTGGGCATGGCTGTGGGGTGTGAGGCTGTGGGGTGTGAGGCTGTGGAATATGAGGCTGCCTGCTGCTCTCTGGGGAGCCATGGAGAAGGGTGGGGCTGCGGGCAGCCCTTGCTGTTGGTGGTGCACTGGGCTGCAGTGGGTGCTGGGGCAGCTGGCCGTCGCCAAGTAGTGCCCAGGGGATGTGGTGGCGGGGATGCAACACCACTGGATCCGTATTGATCCCAGAAATCCAGCCGACAGCAGCACCATGCTGCATGGAGCTGTGACCTTGCGCCCTCAGCGAAGGGCGCTGGTGGGAGGCAGCAAGCAGCTGATGGGCACCGTGACCCTCAGGCCAGCTGTGCCCCTGCCAGTGGGCTCTGTGTCCTGCCGGTGGGCTCTGTACCCCTGCCTGCATACTGGCCATGGTGGGGAGTGCAGGGCTGGCCCTGCTGGTGAGCGGACACAGGGCCCCTTGTCACCCTGTGACACCTGGGATGCTGGGCCTGGCCCGTAGGTTGTGCCGGCCTGAGCCGTGGCCAGGGCCTGTGTCCCTCAGGAATGGCTCATCGGCCGGGGGGCTTGCGGAGGGCTGAAGGTTTGGGCGAGGAGCAGGCCTGGCAGGGGGACAGGGTGGCAAGGCTGTGGCATGGGCCACCGTCCTTCCTGGCTGCGCTGTGACCTTGTTCTCTCACAGAAGACAGCGTGTGCCTGGCCCTGTCACAGCACCCGGCACCCATGGGGCAGTCGCGGCCTGGCGGGGCAGTGGTCAGGGGGTTGGGGCATCGGAAGAGCCCCCACCCCGCCCCGATCTGCACCCCGTGTCATTCCAGTGTGTGTGGACCCCCATCCCACCCTGATCTGCAGCTCATGTTTTTCCAGCATACGGAGACCTGCATCCCACCCTGATCCCATCCCGCGTTGTTCTGTGTTGCAGGGGCTCTGGACGCGGCTCCCGGGGGAGGGATGGGAGGGGACCCGTGGGGCTGAGATGCCTTGGGGCTGTGGAGGGCAGGGGTCCGGGTCCCTGGTGGGTGCTCGGTGCCGCCCGGCCCTTCCCGCGTCGTGTGCGGGGCAAAGGAGGAGCGGCGGCTGGGACTGCAACCGGGCTCGGGGCTGGGCGGCACGGGGACCCGTGGCCGGCAGGGCCTCCCAGCGGGACCACCCGGCCCGCCAGCCCTGGTCCACGGCCGTCGTTCCTCCCGCCCAGGGCCGGCGCTCAGGAGGGGCTGCAGCCCCGAGCGGACCCCGGGCACCGGCAGCGACATCCCGGGGCGGGACGGGGCCGGGGCGGGGGCGGCTGCACCGCGGGCGAGGCCGGGCGGGGCAGAGGGGCCGGGGATGCCGCCGCCAGGGGGCGCTGGCAGAACGGGATGGGTGTGACCAGTGCCGTCTGGCCCCGCCCCTGCCCTGCCGTGCCCCGTTGGCCCTGCCCACCCCTCCCCTCCTGCCCACCCCTCCCCTCCTGCCCACCCCTCCCCTCCTGCCCACCCCGCTGTCGTTCCCTCCCCCCGCCCTACTCCGCGATGCAGCCGCCTGGGCTGGGGGGCACCGGGGCATCCCTGGAGAAGCGCCCCCCCGTCAGGTGTCCCGAGGCACCCGGGCTCGGCGGCAGTCGCCATGGCAACCAACTGGTTAAGGAGCCTCTCTCATTGCCATGGAAACCGAGCCGGTGTCATCCCTGCCGGCGTCTCCCGGTGCTGGGGAGGCTCAGGCGCTCGTCCAGCGGGGGCCGTTTCAGGCGTGGAGAGGGGCCTGGTGTGCAGGGAACACCCCAGCCACCCTGGGGGCCCGGAGCAGAGACAGGGCTCACGCAGCCCCCATCGAGGCATCAGGCGTGGGGTGCAGTGGGCTGTGTGCAAGAGGTGGGCTCTGATGGGGCTGGTGGGTAGGGGGCGTGGACTCCGCTGCCCATCGCCCCCCGCTGCCACGGCCCCCAGCTCTCCAGTTCCCCAACACCCTTGGCTCCCCACACCGGGACTGCAGTTTAGTGGGAGACAGGGTGCTCGCAGGAGGTGTCGTTCAAAGTGCTAAGGGTTCGCGCTCTGGAGGAGTCCTTATGGCACAGGGGGTGCGTTACAACTCCCAGGGGCAGCCCAAGCCCCTGCTGCCACCCGCAGCACCTTCCTGAGGCCTCTCATGCTGTGCGGTGCTGCAGTGGGGTGCCAGACGCTGGCGGTGCCGTGCGGGGTGCAGGAGCCCCCGGAGCCTTGACTGCCGTGCTCTGACACCTGACCCTCCCGGGAATGGTGTCGGTGCCTGCACAGCTGCTGATCGGCTGGCAGTGTGCCCTGCGACCCTTGCGAAGCTGCGACAGCACAGGGTCCCCGGGGCCCTGCGGCTGGCCCAGGGCTGCCTGGGGGCTCCTGGTTTGCACTGAGCAGGAACAAGTCCTGGTGGGAGGAGCTCAGTTCTGTGGCTGATCCCTGTGCCAGCTGCCCACTGCCACGGCCTTGCTCCTGGCAAAACATCTGGGCAGGGAAGCTGGGGATGTTGCGCTGGCTGTGCATGGTGCAGGGCTTTTGTGACGCAGGAGCTCACATCCTCCTGCCCTGCCCCACTGCCACCCTTCTGCTCTTGGCCTCGGGAGCTGCACTGGCTCCCTATGGCCCTGCTTCCAGCCCCGTGGGACACCATCCCTCCCTCCACATCCCGTCTCGCAGATGGAGCTGGTGGCAGGTCCCAGTTGATGTCTGTGTCACCTCAGGCCCTAGGTTGGCCCTGGTGCTGGTGAGCTGTCTGGATGGGGAAAAGCAAGACCCCTCCATCCCACTGAGGTACTACACCAGTCATGGGACTAGCAGGACAGAGCAGTGTGGCAGGTGCGGTGATGCAAACCCTCCAGCTTGGCCCCTGGCTTGTGTGTGTGTGTCTCTGCCCTCTGCACCCCGCTGTGCTTCCGGGCTTCCCCCACCTCATCCCCCCATCCTGCCCCCTCTTCTGTCTCCAGGGGTGCCTGGCCTCTGCCAGCCCCCAGCGCTGCGAGGGGTGGCCCTGCCAAGCCAGGACGATGGAGTGTCCCCATGCAGGCAGGGTGTGGATCATGCAGACACTGCCGGGGGTCATTGCAGGCAGATGCAGGGTGCCCATCGACATCGCCGCAGTGCAGCCACCCTTGTCTTCTGGGTGGGCTGCTGCCAGGCTGCCTACTTGATGCGCTCTGGAGATTTCTCAGCGCCTCTGGCACATGTCTGGCTCCTGGGAGGTTTGACCGCTGACAGGAGAGGCAAGAGCTGCACCACTGGCTGCCAGGATGTGTGCGGCATACTCTTCTTTGACCAGGATTAGGTCAGCATTGTACTGGGATTGAACCCCCTTGGTCTGGCTCTGCCCTGGGGACACCCCCAGTGCCGCTGCCCCGCCATTCTGGGGGTACTCTGCGCATGGGCTAAGCAAACGCGGTCGTTTGCATAGCCCCTTGCGCTGCCAGCAAATCCCAGCCCCTGAAATGGAGCCATAATCCAGGGATTAGGGGATTAGTGGTCCTTCACGTGCTCCCTCCCCCCATCTGTTTTAGCAGGAAAATCCCTCCTGGGCTGAGCCCACGCGCTGTGACCTCCTGTGCAAAACCATCATCTCAGCGCTTGCCATAGCCTCAGCCTCCATGCGTGGGTGGTTTGTGCACATCTCCCCGCACCCACCATGGAGAGTGGCTCTGCTGCTGCGTTTGACCCACAGCCCTGACAATTCATTGGGGCCAGTGCTGTCCTTTGGGAGCGAGCCACCCCTATGCCCTGGCACTGGCTCCTGCTCCAGGCCTGAGATACGGGGGCAAGGGGATGGCTGGACAGGAGCAGCCCCACAGCGTGGCCTGTGTGCAGGGTCATAGAATCATGGAATCATAGAATGGTTTGGATTGGAAGTAGCCTTTACAATGCACATGGGATTCTGGGCAGGAAGTTGGGGCTGGGGTCCGAGCGAGGGGGGCTGGCATCACTCTGCCCACCCTCCCTGCAGGACATCGCTGCGGCTCCCGGGGGACACCAGGCTAGGGGATCCCAGCTGCAGCGGATGGGGCTGCCAGCAGGGCTGCTGTGAGCGGTCTGAGCCCCTTGACCCGCACAGTGAGCGCTGGGGAGCCTCTACGCTGCAGAGCATCTGGCCTTGTACCAGGAAAAAGTAAACAATTAATTACAGCCGTCAAGGAGTAACTAACGCCAGTGTGCTGTCATGATCTCAGCCCGCTCCGGAGGAGCTGCCGGGAGCTGCTGCCAGCTCCAGTTCAGGATCCTCCTGGATTAAGCTGGTGAGGGGAGGGGGCTGTGAGTGGCCTGGGCATCAGTGTGGGGTCCTGCCAGCTGCCCCTAGGCTGAGCCCCATGGCCCTGTGGGTCACAAGCCCCACAGGAGGCTACAGGATGGGGGTCAGCTCCGTTGCAACCCTTCCAGGGTCAGCCTGGACCTGTGGGGCTGAGGGGGCTGTGCTGGGACCCCAACCCACAGAGACCTGGGGATCAGGCCAAGTGCACTCCCCTCTGCGGGCAGCGCTGCTTGCTCTACAGGGCTGCAGGGCACGGCAGGATGGGCAGTCTCTGCTGGACCCTGGGCCGCTGCTGGGTGGTCTGGCTGCCCCCTCCTCCCTTGGGTCATGGTGGGAGCCGATCCTGCTGCTTGTGCAGGGGGTGTTTGTCGCCAGTCAGGGCCCTACTACCTGCAAGGAGGTCGTCGGCATGGCTGGCACTGCCCGACCCGGGAGCTGCCCCCGTCCCTCGGGAGCTGCTTCCCCCTTGTCCAGGAGCTGCCCCCGCTGCAGGCAGGGTTGGGGCTGCCTGGTTAGGGGGGTTGCCCTGACCCCGGCATCTGCCCCACTGCACATCCCAACCCGGGGGCTGGTGCGCGGTGCGGGGGCTGGTACGGGGCGTTGAGGTTGTGGCGTGCTGGGGCTGTTGCGGAGGCCGTTGCGGGATGCGAGGTCCGGTGGGGGTGCACGTCCGTCCCGCTGTGCCCCGCAGCGCTGCCATGTCCAGTACCCCCGCCCGGTGAGGGAGGTGTCGCTGTGGCCCCCCCCCGCCCCCGCGGGCAGCGCTGCCGCATACGCGATGGGGGGGCGGGCGCGGGTCCCGGCGCGCCCCGAGCGGGCGGCTCCGCAGTGCAGCCCCCTCCCACCGGCGCGGGGGGCGGCGCGGGGACGTGCGGGCTGCGGAGCGCGGCAGCTCGGGCAGCGGCGGCGGCGCCATGCTCAACAACCTGGCCGACTGCGAGGACGGCGACGGCGGCGCCAGCCAAGGTGAGCGTGGGGCACTGGGACCCCGCGGGGCTCGGTGCGGGGCTCGGCGCCTTGCGTTGCCCACGGGTCCCGCGCGAGGAGTCCCGACACCGGCCGCAACGGCGGCGGCCCCGCGGGGCTGCGGCGGGCGTGCGGGGCTCCGGACCCGCTGCCGCAGCCCCGGGAAGCGGCAGCGCAGCGGGAGCAGCGGCGAGGCCGAGCCGAGGGCTCGCCAGGGAGGCCCCCCACACCCCAGGAGTGGGCTGTGGGCTGCGCTCCTGGCGGCCCCGCCGGGCGTCGGATCCTGCCCTGTCCCGGGCACCGGCCGGGATCCCCGCAGCAGACCCCGCGCCCGCTGCCGCCTCCCTACGCCGGCTGTCTCCTCCCTAACCCTCCCTACCACCTCCCCCTTCCCTGCTGCCGCCCCCCCATCCTTGGCTCCCTTCTCCCCTTCCCTGCCTACTGCATCCCCATCCCCACTTGCCGCCCCCCCAAGATCTCCCTACCTCCTCCTCTATTCCTCCCTGCTGCCGCCTCCATCTCCTGCTGCCGCCCCCCCAGCTCTCCCTAACGCTTCCCCCATTCCGCTCTGCTACCGCCCTCCATTCCTCCCCACTACCACCCTCCATCCACTCTCTGCTGCCCCCCTCCATCTCCTCTCTGTTGCCTTCCCCCCGTTCCCGACAGCCGCTCCCCCCTCGCACTCTGCCCCACACCCCGCTGCACCTGGCGCCCCCGGGGCCGCGCTGGGCTTTTCCTCCCGGTGCCGCCGGCGCCGCTGTCCGTGGTGCTGAACCGGACGTCGGGCCCTGCTCTGGGGCCGGCTTGACAGCCCAGACCGGGGCTGCCGCGTTCTGCAGTGCCGAGCCGGGTCGGGCCGAGCCAAGTCGAGCTGACCCGTGCCGACCCGACCCGAGTTGACCCGTGCCGAGCCGAGCCAAGCCGTGCCTATCTAAGCCGAGTTGATCCGCTCAGTCTAGCTTGTGCCGTGCCCTGCCAAGCTGTCCCGTTCCCTGCCAAGCCGTGCCATGCTGCAGCCCCAGCGCAGTGCAGGGCAGGGCCGCTGCGGGCGAGGGGCCGGGGCTGCAGCCCCGCGGGCGGGGGCGCTGCCAGGCCCTGGCAGCAGCCGCGCGACTGCCGGCGCTTTGGCCCGAGCTGTTCCCGGGGCGCTCGCCAGCAGCCGGGCTGCTGTGTCCAGCCCCTGGGGCCAGACAGCTGGACCGAGGCAGCCCCCTCTACTGCAGGTGTTTCTGTCGGGCACAGGGATGGGTTGGAACCAGGGAAATGTGTTGGTATGCCCGTGGGGAGCTGCAGTGCCCCCACAGCCCCCGACAGGTCCCCTCAGGGAGGCTGCTGAATGCCCCTGCCGGAGCGGGCGGCCGGCACTGGCGGTCGCTGCGGAGATGCCCGGCTGCCTGCAGTGATGCTCCAGGCAGAGCCCCCCATGTAGCTTTGGGCGTTCGTTCTGCTCTGCCGACCTGAGCCTGGTTATTTTCTTGTTTATTCACGGCTCCACTCAAGGTCAGGGCTGTCAGGAATCCTCTGGGGCACTTGCCGTGCTGGGGTGAGCCACACTGACCCCCACCGTGCCCTTCTCTGGGCTCTTGCCCTCCCCTTGCGCTCTGCAGCAGCAGGATCTGTCCCACTCGCTGCGTTTCCATCACGGTGGTGCCAACGGGCGTTTGTGCCTCGCTGGGGTCTGGCCGGGAGGGCTGGACACTGTGCCACTACAGATGGACCAGGCAGACTGTCCCTGGATCCGAGCCTGGCGACGTGGTGCCCTGTGGGCCGGCGAGTGCAGGGCTGGGGGTGGCGGGGGCTTTGGGGGGCTTGGGAGAGCAGGGGGACGTCTGCAAGGAGGGGCACAGCAGGGCTCCCCCACCTGTGCTGAGGGCGGCTGCCGGGGGGTTGGGATTGCCTCCCATTCCTGCCAATGCTTGCACTGAGCTCCCTGCACGAGGTCTGTCTGTGAGAATGCTTAGGGGGTAGCAGAGCTGTTGCACCCAGCGGGGATGCTCCCCGCAGGTCCCAAAGCTGCCTGGCCCGTGTCTTGCTGACCCAGCAGCGCTGCTGGAGCCCTGGGTGCCACTGAAGCTATATGTGTGTGTGACAGGTCACTCTGCTGGGCAGCCTGTGGGAGCCACCGGACAAGGGCTGGAAGGGCTCCAGCCCTCGCAACTCGGCGAGGGCTGGGCTGGGCTGGTGGCAGACTCTCTGGGGAGGTGGTGGGGAGCAGGCAGGGCTGCTGCCTGGAGTGTCCAGACTGGCAACTTGCACTGCTCTGTTTTGGGTGTGGGTATGTTAGACGCAGCCCCACTGCAGGCTGCCATGCTGGTGATGCAGTGTGCGGGCACTGGACTGCCCAAGGCAGGGAGACTCGGGTCTGGGAGGCTTTGCTGGAGCTGGCATCCACAGCCATCTCCAAGACAGGGCTCAGGCTGTGGGAGAATCTGGGAAGCTGTTTAAGTGCAGCCAGGCAAAGAGCCTGTGGTGGAAATCCTGCGCCTGCAGGGCCGGCTGATCAAAGGGAGGATAATCCTGGGTTTAGGAAGGAAGAGGATAGGTCTGAAGTAGCAGTTGGTCCAATTTGGGTCAGGCAGTGAAAGGATCCAGCCCAAAAGGCCACTCGATGTGCTTGCGAGCTGGAGGGCCCAAGTGCAGCCCCAGGGTGGGGGGACCATCCCACCCCTCCCCATTGCATCCCATCCTCCCCACTGCCATGCTGCAGCTGGGAGCTGGCACTGCTGCATGCACTGCCAGCACAAGCCAGCGCTGCTCAGGCCACTGGAGCTGCAGTCAGGCAGGGTGGTCTCTGCCTCGGCAGGGGCCGTGGGGACGCTGTGGCCTCCCTAAGGTTTACACTACCCACTACTCTGGCAGTTAACCTTGCTCAGAGGAGAAGCCTGGGTAGGAGCAGACGTGCCACCCACCATAAAGGCCCCTTGACCATTCCTATCTGCCTTAGGCACTTCCAGGCCAGCCGCCCGGGGCCAGGGCAGTGGACATGTGGCTGAGTCCTCTTGATGACCAGGAGTGATGGAACAGCACTGTAGCCTTCCTGAGCCAGCAGCAGCTCCTGCAAAACTGAAGCAGCTGGGGACATCAGCCAGGGCCACGTGCTCACCCGTGTGCTCGCCAGGCTGTTGGGGTCACCCTGGGGTGCTCCTTGCTGCTGGCTACAGGCAGAGGCCCAAGGAGTGGGAGGAGGCTGCTCGCCAGCCACTGCTGTCAAACGCACTGGCAAAAGTCAAGGTGCCCCATGCACCTCCTGGGAAGTCCCAGGGTAGCCCTGGGAGCTATGAGTGGCCACCGGCACTGCTGCTACCACAAGGACTGGCAGGGCTGGCACAGGGGATGGCACAGGAGGGGTCCATGGCCAGGTCCACACAGGTAACCTGGAGCTGTGGCAGCCCTGAGCTGGGCACATGCAGGGGGTCCCTGAGCTGTTATACCGCTGTGTCACTGCCTGGCAGGCCCTGGGTTATGTCAGGATCACAAAGACAGAGGGGAAGCATGGGGCCAGGGCTGCCCTCACTGCCTCCCTGCCTCTCCTGCTGCTCCTCCCAGCCAGTGCCACAGCCCCTGTGCCAGGGGCTTGCTGTACACAGTGGCCACGAAGGAGCCAGCCCTTGTGGGATGCTGCGGAGGGATGGGCTAGCTGTGGCCAGGCAGGAGCAGGCATTAGATCTGGTTAATTAGCCCATAGGGTCTGGCTGCCTGCGCTCCCCCTTCAGCGCTCAGTGCCCTGCACCCTGTAAAGCGATTAGGGAGGATTTGGGATAAGGGACATGACGCTTCCCAACCCAATTTAGGGCTGAGTAAGAAGCCATTAGGAGATCATGTCGTGTCTGCTGCTGCAGCCCAAATGCTGCCCCGTGGGGTGGGTGAGCTGCCTGGGGTGCAGGGAGGGTCTCTTGGCTCTAGGGGCCCTGGGATGCTGGGGTTGGCAGCAGGGCGAGCTTTGGGATGCCCTGGGCAGGCAGGGTTGGTGGAAACCCCTGCATCAAGCAGGACTGCGTGGTGCCCACAGTGGGGCTGCGGGTTTCTGGCAGCGATCCTGCTGTGAGCCCTTCCAGCCGCCGCAGCAAATTAAAAGGCCGATTCATGTTGAGTGATCCCTGGGGATGGGGGCGGCTCAGCGCCGGGATCGAAGCCTGGCATGGCTCAGCTCTGCTCCGCTCACGCCGTCTCTCCCGTGCCAGGGTGCCCAGCACCAGCACTGCCCGCACTCCTTTCCTGGGGCTCTCCGGGGCCCTGGACTCTGTGCCCACCAGTGGACTGCGTGTTCCCGTGGCTGGATGGTGTCACCCCTTCGTGCTGCCGGCCCCTGCCTGTCTCGTCTTGCACAGAGCACAAATCCTGTGGCAGCTGCCGGGGAGAGGCTGCACCAGCCCCTCTGCGGCAAAATGGTCTCCGGCAGGAGCAGGGAGCGCCTTGTCACCTGGGACCCCGTGGCCCTGGTGCTTAACTCCTTCCAGGCTGGGTGGCTAGGGTGAGGCAGGGTCCCGGGGGTCCCCCTGAGCTGTGCTACCTGCGCGCCCCTATGTCCCCATGTCCCACCAGCGTGGGGCCTCTGCCTGTGCCTGTGGCGCAGCCTGGTGAGGGAGCGAGGAGTGCTGTGCCCGGGTCGTCCCTGGCAGCGCGGGCGATGCCAGCACAGGACCGTGGTCCCTGCAATACCAGAGAGGCCATGGGATGGGGGGACTGTGGGACTTACAGTGCTGTGACGGTGCTGGTGGGCTGGAGCGTGGGCACCCTGGGTGCTGCTTCAGTGTGTGTGTGGAACCAGGCAGCACTGGGTCTGTGGGGCGGGGCATCCTGGCTGTGCTGGCTGGCAGGGACCGGGGGGCAGGGATGTGGGACCAGCAGGGGCCAGGGTACAGGTGCTGTGGAGACCATGTGGGGCTGGTGGCCACGGGGCGGGGGCCGATGGATGCCAGTGGGTGCCAGTAGCTGGGATGTAGGTGTGTGTGGATCCGGTGGGTGCCAGTAGCCAGGATGTGGGGCTGGTAGGTGCAGGTGGCTGTGGTGCGGGTGAGTGTGGGGCCAGTAGGTGCTGGTAGCCGGGCTGCGGGGCTGCGTGGCGCGGGTGGCCATGGTGCGGGTGCTGTGCGGGGCCGTGCGGGGCCGTTACGTAAGAGCAAGAGCTGAGGCGGCCGGGGCTCGCCGTTGCCATGGAAACCAGCATGGTGATGTAGTTGGCCGGGTACCAGGCGGAGAGGCGAGGCCCCCGCGGGCTCCTTGCTCCTGTTGGGGTCCCCAGGCTGCCAGCTCGTGCCCCCCAGTGCCCCTACTCGCCCTGGGGGAGGTGGGCTCAGATACCCCCTCTTATGCCTTGCGAGGGCATCCTCATTAGCATGGTGGTTGTCTCCCATCCGTGTGGTCTGTGGAGCCAGTGTGGGTGTGTGGGTGCCATAGTGAGCAGGTGGGTGCAACCCACCCCACCGGTGTGACCTAACGAGTACTGGGCATGGAGCTTCAGACTGACCGGAGCAAGCAGGGCCCCTCCATGTGCCCTTTGATAGGGAACGTGGTGCAGAACATGCGCCGGTGGTGCCATATGCAGTGGGGCACAGAGTGAGGCCATCTGACCTGCACCAGGGTGTCCTGGTGCTGCCACCATGGCCATTTGTGTGCTGGAGAAGTCTTCAGGCTCTGCCCTGCAGCTGCACCATCGTGGACAGTCACCCTGCTGCTCCATGCTGGAGGAGCCCGAGGACCCACAGCAGGTGTGGGGCCGGCCCGTGGTTTGTCATCACCTGCGGCACTCGGAGCTTCACCTCCTGGTCAGCCAGGAGCACCGTGTCTGCCAGGGAAACTGCAGATGGTGAATCACCACTGCTCACGGGCAAAGCGGCTCCCAGGATCCCAAACATGAGTCAACTCTCAGGAGGCAGGCAGTATTCAAAGGACCGGGCTGCTCGGAACGGTCATGGGGTCTGTCCCAGGGCTGCTGTAGTTCATGGGTGGCTGCGCCGCCCCAGCCCACGGGTGGCCTCTTCGCCCATCCTTGTGCTGCCAGGTGCTCCTGGGTTCTGCACTCAGGGGTGGCTCTAGCTCCAGGCCCGGGGTGCATAGCAGGTCCTGTAGCCTGCCTGGTGGTCCCGGAGATGCAATCACCCTGGCTGTGGGTCCGTGGTGGTGGGGATGGGTGCATGGGAGTCCCTCTCCTCCCACCCAGGGCCAGGGACCAGTCCCGGCTGCCTGGGTTTCCCTGTGCCCTGTGGCTGTCACCTGCAAAGCCGCTCTGTCCAGCACTGTGTCCCTTGGCTCTCTGTCCCCCTCCCCTCTGGGCCTCCACTCAGGGCTGCGCCGCTCCAGTGGCACCGTCCTCGCTGCCGCTCCATTTCCAGCCTGATTTATTTCTGCTGCTCTGCAGCTCGGCTGTTTTCCTTGCTGTTAAGCCAACACTGGCTTTCTTCTGCACGAGGTCGTTAATGCAGCTCTGTCCCAGCAGCTCTGCAGGCTCTGCACTGCTGCGGGCAGCTCCTCTGCCCGGAGCGGAGCAGCTGCACCTGCCCTCAGTGGCAGCAGCACTGATGCCTCCTGCCCACAGCTGGTGAGACCGTGACCCCTGCTCCTGTGGTGCCTGTCAGGGAGCAGGACCAGAGATCCAGCCGCTCGCCCCGCTCCCAGACACCGTGCTGGTACTGTCCCCCTTCATGGTGGCGCGCTGAGCAGCTGGCTGGGTCCTGCCCCTGCAGATGCAGTGCTGCGGGCAGTCCTGGCGCACTCACCTGCAGGCACCTCATGCCGTGAGTTATTGCTGCCAGCTGTCCCGCCGGGAGGGATCCCCGGGATCACACTGCTCGCCTCACTGCGCGGATGCGCTCCGGCGAGTCCACGTGCCGGCCAGGTCAGGCAGGGCAGCACTTGGCTCCTGGGGACAGGCAGCCCCTCTGTGGTTCAGGAGGTGATGCTGGCAGCTGGGGTGCAGGGTCTGCCATCGCTGTCCTGGGCCTGGGAGCGAGTGTGGTGCCTGCAGCCCTGGCAACTCTCCCGTGGGCGCACGAATGCTCTTCCAGCATGGGCTTGCGTGGGGGCTGCCTGGCTGACCCGGGGATATCTCTGCAGGCGATGGCAATCCCAAGGAGAGCAGCCCCTTCATCAACAGCACAGACCTGGAGAAGGGCAAAGAGTATGACGGCAAGAACATGGCGCTCTTTGAGGTAGGGCACATGGGCAGTGGGACAGGGAGGGTCCCTGGGGAGGAGGCTGAGCTGGGCAGCTGTGCCACAGTGCCCTTCCCCATGCCCTGGGCACTGGCTCACACTGGAGCCCCAGGTCAGAGTCTCCCAGCCGTGCCCAGCAAGGCGGACAGTGGGATGGCATCTGTCAAGGTCCGTGGGTGTCATGAAAGTCTACCCTCACTGCTTGGGCTCTGCTTTCTGCAGGAGGAGATGGACACCAGCCCCATGGTCTCGTCCCTGCTGAGTGGGCTGGCCAACTACACCAACCTGCCGCAGGGCAGCCGGGAGCACGAGGAGGCTGAGAACAATGACGGGGGCAAGAAGAAACCGGTGCAGGTGAGGGACACAGGAGGGACACAGCCCCTTTTTCCCACCCCTGTGGTCCATGTGGTGCTGGACCAAGAGCTGCCCTGGAGAGGGCCGGGTCCCTCAGCCCCTTCCAGGGGGTGCTTTCACCTGGATCCCCAGCCGTATTGCAGGAGGAGTGGGATCTCTTGCTCCTCTGCCTGGTGGACCCATGAGCCCTGACGACCACCTGTTCCCTTGGCAGGCCCCACGGATGGGCACCTTCATGGGTGTCTACCTGCCCTGCCTCCAGAACATCTTTGGGGTCATCCTCTTCCTGCGCCTCACCTGGGTGGTGGGAATTGCTGGCATCATGGAATCCTTCTGCATGGTCTTCCTCTGCTGCTCCTGCGTGAGTGATGGAGCCAGCTGGGCTTCCACCAACTGTAGTTGGGATGTGGGGGTCACCAGCCAGTGACTGGGCTGTAGAGAGGTTTACAAGCTGCTGGCCCACCTGCCCCTGCCCCACATACATCAAGGAGAAGCCTCTGGATTCCCAAAGGACTCAGCAGCAGAATGGTGCTCAAATGATGACCCAAATCGTAGCTGCTGTGCGGGTGGGGGTGTGGAAGGGTCTCCTGCCCTGGCCCTGCATGCTGTGCTGCAGTGAAGCCATCCTGCCAGGATGGTGACCCCAGGGCTGAGGCTGGGGGAATTGAACACAGGCAGCATCCTGGGCAACCCCGGGACTGCTGCCCCTTGTGGGACTGCTGGTCCCTCTGAGGAACTCAGCCCTGAGCTGTGCTGCTGGCCATGCATGCATGCATCCATCCATGCATCTATCCACCCACCCACCCACCCATCCATTCATCCATTCAGCTCTAGCTGGGGCATCCCGACCCCGTGGCACATCCCAGCATGGCCCCGGGGAGCTCCATGCCCCAGCACAGCCCCAGCTCTTCTGTCCCTCCCCGCAGTGAGGAGGGAGCTGTGCCAGGCACTGACAGTGTTGATTCCCACAGACGATGCTGACGGCCATCTCCATGAGTGCGATCGCAACCAACGGCGTGGTGCCAGGTAGAGCCAAGCCGTGTCCGTGTGTGCGCCGGGGGGCAAGGGGAGCTGCCTTCATGCGGGGTTGGGTGCTGGCTGGGGCCCCTGTGCCCCAGAAGGGCTGGACTGAGTGTGACAAAGGGCTTTCCCAGAGAGCATCCCCCAAAACCATCCTGCTCCCAGGGCTGTGCTGGTTGAGCTCTGGGGCTGCCCTGCGTGTGCAAGGGAGGGTGGACATCCCCCACCTTCTGCCACCAGCCCACACGGGTTCCCCATTGCCCAGGGGAGCACGTAGCTGGAGCCAACACCAGTCCCCAGAGCCGTGAGGTGCAGATGGCAGCGAGCTGCCAGGCATGGCTCCTCCCTCTGCCAGACTGGAGAGGCCACGGGGGAGCCGGGGAGAGACATGGTGGGAGATAGGGATCCAGGCGCTGTGGGCAGGGTGCGGGGGCAGCCTCTCCCTGAGCTGTGCTGGACACAAGGACGCAGCTGTGTGTGGTCATAAGCCCCGGGGAGGCACCAACAGGTCTGGCTGTTCCCATGCCCTCAAGCTGCCTCTCCCAGCATGTGCCGATCCCCACAGAACTGTGGGGAGCTGGGAGTGGGTGAGCTGTGCTGGGAAGGACACTGACAGCCCCAGTGCAGGGTGTATTTAAAGCTATTTATCATCCTGCTGCCACAGCAGGACCATCAATCACAGCCACCCAGCTCTAAGAGCTCCTCTGGGAGGACAGAGCAGGCATGGTCCGTGTCCCTGGGGCTCCAGCACCTGCCTGGCATCCCAGGGGATGTGTCCCCGTGGCCATCGCACCTGCGATCCCAGGGAATGACGCTGCCAGTGTGGTCACTCTTGCTGCTCCAAGGCCCTGCTCCTTGCTGAAACCCTGGTGCCATCCTGCCCCTGGGACTCCTGGCAGGGTAGGGGGTGCCCTGGATCTGTCTGGGACCCACCTTTGTTCTCTCTGGCAGCGGGTGGCTCCTACTACATGATCTCACGTTCTCTGGGACCTGAGTTTGGTGGGGCCGTGGGGCTCTGCTTCTACCTGGGCACTACCTTTGCCGGCGCCATGTACATCCTGGGCACCATCGAGATCCTGCTGGTATGTGCCTCGTCCTTCCCCCTATGTGGTGTGAGGGTCAGGTCATGGGAGGGCAGCTCTGCCCATGCTGCCCGTTCCTTGTAGCGCAACAGAGAGCAGAGGCCTTGTGGTGGGGCCAAGGGACCCTTCTGCAGGATCCCCTCTACAGGGCCGTTAGCTGGATGTTGATGTCATGACTCTCTCCAGGCCTACATCTTCCCAGCCATGGCCATCTTCAAGGCAGAGGACGCCAGCGGGGAGGCAGCTGCAATGCTCAACAACATGCGTGTGTACGGAACCTGTGTGCTGACCTGCATGGCCACCGTGGTGTTCGTGGGTGTCAAGTATGTCAACAAGTTTGCCTTGGTCTTCCTGGGCTGTGTCATCCTCTCCATCCTCGCCATCTACGCTGGAGTCATCAAGTCGGCTTTTGACCCACCAAGCTTCCCGTGAGTACGGCATCCCGTGGGGCAGGGGTGGGGACAGGGTGTGCAGGTGCATGGCTGAGTGCCCGTTTTCCCCAGGATATGCCTCCTGGGCAACAGGACCCTCTCACGTCATGGCTTCGACCTGTGCACCAAGATAGTGGTGGAGGGGAACGAAACGGTGGGCTCCAAGCTCTGGGAGCTCTTCTGCACCTCCCGCTTCCTCAATGCCACCTGTGATGAGTACTTCACAATGAACAATGTGACTGAGATTGAAGGCATCCCTGGTGCAGCCAGCGGCCTCATCCAAGGTAGGCATGGCACGGGGACGGAGATGTGGAAAAGGAGGAGCAGGGATGGAGGTGTGGGAATGTAGCCGTGGGGATGAACATGCAGAACAAGCCCCATGGGAGCTGTGGTGGGGACAGCAGCCGTGTCTGCCGGGTGGCTCTACTGGCAAGGCTAGCAGAGGGCCTGGTGCCACAGGAACTGTTGTGTGCGTGGGCAACCCCTCGGACAAGTGGGGCAGGCGGTGAGGGGTGGGCGGGTAGCACTGGGTCCAGGGAAGTTATGCGTGGGCGATCCTGGCCATGGGCTGCCCTGCCTCGCGGGTGCAGCGAGCTGTGCTCACATCACACCGAGCAGCATGATGGGCTCCTGCACTGTGGGACCAAGCTGGGTGCTGCGGCTGCCCACCTGCAGGCTCTGCCAGACAGGCTACAGCAGCACAGCTCTGAAAGATGCCCAAAGGCTAGGGAGCAATAAATCCTCCCTCTGCTTCCTCTTGGCCTTCAGAAAGGCTGGTATCGATCTGAGGTTTTGCGAGGAACGATCACCCCTTGGGGGCATTTTACTGCTGCGGCCGCAGCCGTGTGGGGAGAGTGGCCAGGGCTGCAGAAACCTCGTGAATTTGCTGGGAGGAGCCACTTTTGACCTGTTTTATGGAGCTGCTGGTGCATTTGCCAGGTGCTCACACTGCACAGTGGGTGGCAGAGGCCGATGCTCAGTGCCACGCTCAGAGGGCATTCTATGACCCCTGGTCCACCAGGCTGTGCCCTCAGGAGCTGCTCTGGGTACTCCCATGCAGGTGTTGGGACTCAGGAGCACAGCACCTGTCAGGTGTCCCTGCCCTGGAGCCATGTGCAGGATCAGCCCTTCCCTGGAACAGCAGCCGGGCCAGTGCCAGGCCGGGTGTGGGGGCAGTGGCTGTGCTGGCCTTGCAGCACACTGGGTGCACACGGGGAGCTTGTGGCAGTTCTGTCCCCAGTGGATCCCATGGAACAGGGCAGGGGCTGGGGCTCCCAGGCACAGCCGGTGCTTGCTGCAGGGCTACCCTAGGTGCTGGGGCTGTGCCGGGTGCCTGTGGGCTCCAAACCAGCTGCAGTGGCTGCGTGAGCTCAGGCACAGGAGCTTGGACTTTGCTAAGCATGTGGTGCCTTGGGCTTTGGCTGCCAGACTGCGTTGTGGTGATGTGGTGGAGCATGTTTGTGGGTGTTTGGGAGGCTCCCAATGGCGTCCCAACGCTGAGGCCCCATGGGGTGGGTGGATAACGGGTCCCTGGCTGCTGGGGACAGCCGGCTCCCACTCAGCCTGGCCGGTCTGTGGCAGGGCAGGGCAGAGCCAGGATGGGCTCTGAGGTGGCTGCTGGTGAGGGTAACAGGGCTGGCAGCATCTCGAGATGGGATATCACTGCGCAGCCCGGGCAGAGGTGGCTGGACTGGCTGTGCCCTGGCACTGAGTCTCCCGGTGGGAACAAACGTGTCTTTCTGGGAGGATGAGCCAGGCAGGGCTGTGCTGGTAGGGCCTGCCAGCCCAGTCTGTCACTGCAGAGAGGTCAGGGGAAGTCACACACTTGGGGAGGGAGGCTCAGCACTGAGTGCTGAGGGCTGGGCCCATTTGGACCTGCTCAGCAGCCCCTTTGCAAGATTGTGCCGAGAGCTGTCGGCCTCTTCCCGCTGTGCCTGGGCACTGGCTGCTCTCTGCTGCTCCGGTTCCTCACCGCAGTCAGTGGCCAAGGCAGCACGTGGAGGGACACACTAAGCCTGTTAAATCAGCCCCACACTCATAATCCCATCAAAAACATTATCAAGTTACTTTGACGTGATCCACTTTCCTTAAACCTGTGTTGATCAGCATTAATTATATTACCCTCTTAATTATTTGCTGCTGCAATCTCATGTCAGCTGCTCTAGTACCTTGCAGGGAGGCTGCCAGCACAAGGATGGACCTGCTCTGGTCGCCCACCTGTGCTGCCAAGCCTGGCCCCAGACCTGGTGTTTCTGCACATCCATGGTGGACTGGGGATGCCCCATCTCTCATCCTCTGGATGTCAGCAGCCCTGGCTGCTGGCCGTGCTGGGGGAGGCAGCACTGGAGCCCCTGTGCTCTGTCCCTTTGGGCTGTGGAGCGGGAGGGTGCTGTGCCAGGTGCAGGTGGCTCTTGGGCACCTTTTCATGCCGGCTGCGCCACCCAACCTTCTGCTTCTTTGCAGAGAACCTCTGGAGCTCATACCTGACCAAGGGTGTTATCGTGGAGAAGCGGGGGCTGCCCTCGGTGAGCCCTCCAGACACTCTGGTGGACATGGACCAGCCCTATGTCTTCAGTGACATGACCTCCTACTTCACCCTGCTCGTTGGCATCTACTTCCCCTCAGTCACAGGTAGGAGCCGCTGCCAGTCACAGGTAGGAGCGTGCCACGAGTTCCTGCTGTGCAACGTGTCACCAGGCGTGCTCCCTTGCAGCCCCACATGCCCCTGCCTCCCGTGCCGGGCCTGGTCCCGGTGCGGGGGTGGATCGCATCCTGTGCATCCCACGCAGCTGCCCACACTCCAGATCTGATGGTGCCACTTGGCACCGCGCCGACGTCCCGCAGCTCCAGTATTTATAGCTCCCTGGGGGTGGGGGAGCCCCCCTGCCCCAGTCCCACTGCAGAGTTGCCGTGGGACACAGCTGCCGAGTCCCACCGGTGTCTCTGCTGGTGCCTGGAGCTGGTGGGACCACAGGGCTGTCCCAGGCAGGGCGTTCACTGGTGGCATCCGGCACCAGATGGGCCCAGCGACACCTCTTGGCTCACAGCCCGGCACCATCCCGCTTACTGGCAGGTCCCAGCTTTGGCATGGTGCTGAGCCTCGGGTCCACGTCCTGGTTGCAGGTCCTGCCCTGTGGGTGCAGGAGCACAGCCACCCCGACCCTTACTGCAGTCGCCCTCGTGCCGTGCCGGAGCTGCAGGCGCAGCCGTGTCCTTGCTTGGCCCTTCTTGGAGCAGTGCCGGGGCCTGACCCTGTCCCTGCCACTGCTGCAGTCACTGTCCCCAGTGGAACTAATTAAGGGCTAATGAGACGAGTCACTTAACAGCATTCACAGCCTGATCCTTGAGTGGCCTCGGACTGTAGCTCTGGGGAGGAACTGGGGGATATGGGGAGTGGGCTGAAGGCAGCTGGCTGTGTGCCCGCTCTGCATCTTGGCACACCGGGCCCATGTGGTGCCAGCTGGGACGGTGAGGGCTGTGGCTCTGCCTGCGGTGGCACTGCCCTCTCTTTCCCAGGCATCATGGCTGGCTCCAACCGCTCTGGAGACCTGCGGGATGCCCAGAAGTCCATTCCCACTGGTACCATCCTGGCCATCGCCACCACCTCTGCAGTCTGTATCCTTCAGGGCTCACCTGCGCCTGGGTTATGGGGCTGAGGGTGGGTGGACTCACTGTGCTGGGTGGGTATGGGGGTCCTGACACCCCACTGGTGAGGGGCGGATGGGACTCTGCATCCTCCAGGCTCTCCTTTACCACTGGCAGATATCAGCTCCGTCGTCCTTTTCGGGGCATGCATCGAGGGAGTCGTCCTGCGTGACAAGTGAGTGCCCTGGGGCTGTGGGGGGAGCCTGGCAGCCCCCCAGGAGCACCATCTGGGAACGGGCAGGGGCAGCCCAGGGGAGGGGGAATTTGGAGCTGCAGCAGGGACAGCAGGGTACACAGGGGACATTGGAGAGCCTCTAGGAGTCCCTGGGTGGAGAGGCTCCTGGGGGTATAGAGCTTGTAACAGGCGCTGGGGGTTGCGTGTGCCCCGACCCCCTGTGTTTTGCTGCATATCCGCAGTCCTGCCTCCCGCGCCAGGGCTGCAGGCAGCGTTTGTTTGTCAACAGGCAGGGCTGCATGTGATGCCTGCATATCTGGGGCAGCCCAGCTCGCCGTGCACGGCAGGTGACACTTCTGGGTCGCCAGCACCGACACAAACAGGATCCAACCACAGACACAGGGATGGGGAGGCCCTATTCCACACCTCCCCCTCGCCCCCCAAAGCCGTGGGTTGGGGTGGGGACAGACCCCGGCTACCTGAGCCCCCGCTCCTTTGCTGACTTCTATGGGTTGGGGGCCATCAGTGGGGGAGCAGGGCCCCCGTCTCCAGTCCTGTTCCTCCCCAGCTGAGCCCCCCGGGGCTGTGTTGTGCCACTGCAGCGGTGGCACATTTGGGGCTCACAGGATGGAGCTGTGGATGACACTGGTGCCCTGCAGGTTCGGTGAAGCTGTCAACGGGAACCTGGTGGTTGGCACCCTGGCATGGCCATCCCCGTGGGTCATTGTCATCGGCTCTTTCTTCTCCACGTGTGGGGCTGGACTGCAGAGCCTCACCGGAGCCCCCCGCCTCCTGCAAGCCATCTCCAGGGATGGGATCGTGCCCTTCCTCAGGGTAGGCAACCGCCAACCCCAGTGCTGTTGTCCCAGGCACTCACCGTGACCATGGCTCCCACCAGTGTGGCAGACCAGTAGGCACCAGCACTGCCTCTTCCTGGCGCCACCACCTGCCCGAGCAGCCCGGTTGCCCTGCCCTCGTCCTGCCGGCACCGGTGGTGGGTTGCCATGGTGTGTTTGGCTGCGGTGTCGGTGGAAGGAGAGTGCCGGGAAAGGTCAGGATCCCCTCCCCCTGCTGCTGTGCCGCTTCGTATTTTCTCTGCTCTCTGAAGACACGTTCTCACAACCTCATCTCTCCAAATCCAACCTGACAGCTTCCCCCAGGGAGAAGAAGGCTAATTTTATCCTCCCTCCTTCGCCCCGCCAGCCCCAGCTTCATCTCTCTCTCTCTCTCACACTGCCTGTACCCTCTAATGCATCCAGACACGGGGCCATAGCCCCCCCCCTCGCGCCTGCATCCCCCTTGTGTCCCTGCAGCTGCAGCAGGAGCTGCACTCCACGGCACCGTGTCTGTCCCAGGCACAGTGTGCCCGACTCCATGTGGGCTGTGGCCAGGCTGAGCTGGGGCTCGTCCCTGGGTGGGCATCCTGGGGGAGCAGGAGCTGCTCTGAGTGCAGGCAGGGCTGTGGGGTTTGCCAGGAATGAGGCTGTGCTGGTGGCAGCAGCCAGTCCTGCTGGTCCTGGGATCGATCCCCAGTGGGACCTGGCTTGGGATGTGAGCCAGCTCACGATGGTGCTCGCATAGCCCTGGTGCACCCGGTCTCTGCTCCTGGCCAGGGTTGGGCATGTGGGAGGGTCCAGCCCTGCTGGGCTGCATGAAGGACCTTCACACAGGGCCGTGCAGCGTTGGCATTGCAGAGCCCTGATCCCCCTTCCTCCACTTTGCTTCCAGGTCTTCGGCCACGGCAAAGCCAACGGGGAGCCGACATGGGCCCTGCTGCTCACAGCCTGTATCTGCGAGATCGGGATCCTGATCGCTTCCCTGGACGAGGTGGCTCCCATCCTCTCCATGTAGGCAGCATGTTCTGTCCACCTGCACCTTCGCGTGTTGCGGATGGGCCCATGCCCTGTCCCTGACCGGGTTGGTGCTGCCTGCGGGTCTGTCCTCCTTGGTGGGAGAAGTCCCTGCCCGGGGGAGTGGAACCCTGCAGGGAGCCCAGGACCTCTCTTTGGCCGGTGTGGTGGCCTGGTTGCTCCATGGCCTCAGCTCCCCTGTCCATCAGTGGGACCTCCTCCAGCGCCGGCCGTCCCCGGGGTTGGGAGGTGCCTGGGTCCAGCAGTGGCCCTGGTCCGGCTGTTGCACCCAGCTCAGCCTTGCACTCTCTCCTGCAGGTTTTTCCTCATGTGCTACATGTTTGTCAACCTGGCGTGTGCGGTGCAGACACTGCTGCGGACGCCCAATTGGCGGCCCCGCTTCCGCTACTACCACTGGTGAGACGGGATGGGATGGGATGGGATGGGATGGGATGGGATGGGATGGGATGGGATGGGATGGGATGGGATGGGATGGGACAGGACGGTATGGGACGGGACGGGACGGGATGGGATGGGATGGGATGTCCTTGGCAACCCAGGGCTGGGGATCCCAGCTCCACTGCGGGGCCGGGGCATACTGACGGTGCGGTGCTCCCCACAGGACCCTCTCCTTCCTGGGCATGAGCCTCTGCCTGGCACTGATGTTCATCTGCTCCTGGTACTACGCGCTGGTGGCCATGCTGATCGCCGGTCTCATCTACAAATACATCGAGTACCGCGGGTAAGGGTGGCTGGGGGCCACAGGCCCTTCCCAGTACCCACAACCACGCCTTGTGCCCTCCTCAGCTCTGAGTGCGGCTCCTCCCAGGCTGTGCTGCGGTGCTTGTGTGGTGCTGGTGCGGTGCTCCATGGGAAGCCATGGGCATCCGTTATGTGTTGCTGGTTCCCACAGGGCGGAGAAGGAGTGGGGTGATGGGATCCGGGGGCTGTCCCTCAGCGCGGCCCGCTACGCCCTGCTGCGGCTGGAGGAGGGCCCCCCCCACACCAAGAACTGGAGGTGAGGCCAGGGCAGGGGCTCAGGGTGTCGGGAGGCCTGGCCGGGTGCGGATGCTGACTGCAGGACTGTCCTTCCAGGCCACAGCTGCTGGTCCTGGTCCGTGCGGATCATGAGCAGAACGTGGTACACCCGCAGCTCCTGTCCTTCACATCACAGCTCAAGGCCGGCAAGGGCCTCACCATTGTCGCCTCTGTGCTGGAGGGGACCTTCCTGGACAACCACCCGCAGGCGCAGAGGGCAGAGGAGGTGAGAGCTCCCCATGCTGGGTACACTCCATGCTTCACCGGTGCTCAGGGTGCTGCGGGGACCTGCAGACCCCCATAGCCCTCCCCAGACACCAGAGGCACCAGCACTGGCCAGGTACTGGTCCCAGTCTTAATCAGCTGCTGTGGGGCTTGGCACAGCACAGCCCAGTGCCCAGCCAGGGGCTGCTGTGCTGAGAAGCCTCTTGGCTGCCCCACAACTGCTGCAGCCCTGATCCTCCTGACAGTCCCCACAGCCTCCGTGGCCCCTGTGGCCTCTGTGCCAGGCAGGGTGGGAGATGGGAACCCTGCCGTGACAGAGTGAGAGCCCTCCCTGCCCACACCGCACCTCCTCACCAGCCAGGCAGCACGTTAATGAGATTAAGCCCTCAGAAGAAAGCAGTTTCTCTCCCATGCAGACATGTTATAATTTCTCTGAGTAAATAAGTCTAATTGCTGCTCTGCCGCCCATCAGAGCCCTGGCACAGGGACACCCTCCACTCGGCATGGTGCAGAGCTGCGCGCCATCTCTGCTTGCCCCTCCCAGCCTAGAGCTGCCAGCCTGCCGTGGGGCACGGAGACCTGGGCCCCCCACACTCTGCACCCTGCACCTTGCACCCCTCACCCCACACTCTGCACCCTGCACCCTGCACCCCACCTGGTGTGGCTGCTGTGCCTGCAGTAGGTGCCTGTGGCCGCTGACCCCCTCTCACCCTGGCAGTCCATCCGCCGGCTGATGGAAGCGGAGAAGGTGAAGGGCTTCTGCCAGGTGGTGATCTCCTCCAACCTGCGGGATGGCATGTCCCACCTCATCCAGTCCAGCGGGCTGGGTGGGCTGCAGCACAACACCGTGCTGGTGGGCTGGCCCCGCAACTGGCACCAGAAGGAAGACCACCAGACCTGGAGGAACTTCATTGGTACGCACCATGCAGGGCGGGCACGCTGGTCTGGGACAGGGGGGCTGGGGGGCTCTATGAGTGGTGCTGTTGGGCTGAGGGGCTGCAAACTGGGTTGTGGGGCTGTGAGCCAGGGTCGGGGGGGCCCTGGCTGATGTAGCCCTTCCCTGGCAGAGCTGGTGCGAGAGACCACGGCTGGGCACCTGGCCTTGCTGGTGGCCAAGAACGTCGCTATGTTCCCGAGCAACCAGGAGCGGTTCTCAGAGGGCCACATCGACGTCTGGTGGATTGTGCATGATGGGGGGATGCTCATGCTGCTGCCCTTCCTCCTGCGGCAGCACAAGGTACCCCAGGCTCCGCGGAGTGGGGCAGGGGGCTGGGGGCATCCCCACCGAGCCATGCTCATGCCCTCCTCCCTCGCAGGTCTGGCGTAAGTGCAAGATGCGAATCTTCACGGTGGCGCAGATGGATGACAACAGCATCCAAATGAAGAAGGACCTGACCACGTTCCTGTACCATCTGCGCATCAACGCGGAGGTGGAGGTGGTGGAGATGGTAAGTACTGGGGAGGGGGCCTGCATCACAGGGTGGGATGCTGCATGTGGGAGAGCCAGACAGACCCTGACTCAGGCACAGTGCCGCATGGGGACATGCAGCACCCTGGGGACACACCACCACAGGGACACACAGGGTCAGGCTGGAAGCAGTGAGTGCAGCTCACCCTGCCCTGTGGTTTCTCCTGTCCCCATTGCAGCATGAGAGTGATATCTCTGCCTACACCTACGAGAAGACACTAGTGATGGAGCAGCGCTCCCAGATCCTCAAGCAAATGCACCTCACCAAGAATGAGCGGGAGCGGGAGGTGAGGCCACAGGACAGCCTGGGTGGGATCCAGGCCCCATGGTGGCTGTGCCACCAGCCGAGCTGCCCCGTGCCTCTGTGCGCTCATCCTGCCTGGGAGCCGGGGCTGCAGGCTGGGGTCTGCCCGGCCACGCTCTCCTCTGCCCCATGTCCCTGGCTGACCCCATCCCACACAGATCCAGAGCATCACAGATGAGTCCCGCGGCTCCATCCGGCGCAAGAACCCAGCCAACACACGCCTGCGCCTAAACGTCCCTGAGGAGCAGGTGGGCGACGGTGAGGAGAAGCCAGAGGAAGAGGTGAGGGGCTGTGCCAGGATGAGGCCTGGGCAGGTAGCTGGTCCTGACCCCTGCCCACTGTCTCCCTCTCATCTCCTCTTTACAGGTTCAGCTCATCCACGACAAAAATGCCACCACGTTCTCCAGCAGCTCCCAGTCCCCTGGCGATGAGGTGGAGACAGCCCCTGAGAAGGTGCATCTCACCTGGACCAAGGAGAAGTCTGTCGCTGAGAAGAACAAGAGCAAGAGTCCCGTCAGCCCTGAGGGCATCAAGGACTTCTTCAACATGAAGCCGTACGGCCCCGTGTGCTGCCCCCCAGTCCACCCACACCCATGCCTGCCCCGCAGGGCCCTGGCAGCATTAGCTTGATCCTTGCGTGGAGCGGCGCTCTAGCAGCGCTGGTCCCCTGGGTTCATCCTTGTGGAGGGTCTGGGTGGGAGGCGGGTGGGGCCCTTGTGCAGCCCTGTGCTCATGAGGGATGGGGCTGTGTGCACTGTGGGGACTTGGGCTGCTCACCCGGTGCTCACCTCTTTTCTCTCTCATTCTCTCTTCTCCGTGGCCCCGTCGTGCTCCTGGCAGGGAGTGGGAGAACCTGTAAGTCTGGGTTTGGCTGGGTACTGGGTCCCAGGGCCGGGGTTGCTGGATCCCAGGGCGGGAGGAGCTGGGTCCCAGGGCAGGGGGAGCTGGGCTGCTGCTGGTTAGGCAACGTGCCTCGAGCCATTGCGTTCACTCCTGTACATGAGGGTGGCTTGGTGCCTCCTCACGGCTGCTGCCAGCCTGTGCCGCATGCTTCTCATCTGCCAGGTTACACTGCCGGCAGTTTCCTGCAGGGCTGGGCTGGGTTGGGCACCTGTGCTGGTGCTCATGCCGTCTGCTCCTGCTGCTCCCACATGGCTGAGCCCCGAGCAGCCACTGACTGCCCTGTGGCAAAGCTTGCTGCTCCCTGTGCCACAGCCCAGCCCTGGACCCCTCTGGGGATGAGGGCAGCCAGCCCCATGACTCCGGTGTGGGGCTGGGGGGTGGCTCTGCCCATCCCTGTGCCCATGCCTGTTGTCACCACCAGGAACCAGTCCAACGTGCGGAGGATGCACACAGCAGTGAAGCTCAATGAGGTGATCGTGAAGAAGTCCCAGGATGCCAAGCTGGTCCTGCTGAACATGCCAGGGCCTCCCCGCAACCGGAAAGGAGACGAGAACTGTATCCTTCAAACAGGGCTCCCACCTCGGGGCTGGCACCTAGACCACTCTCCACAGCAGGGGTTGCAGACTCCCTGAGGGCTGCTCAAGCTTTGCATGCAAGTGTTAGGGCACAGGTCTAGCCCAGACCCCTACCCCTCCTGCCCCCATCTATGTCCAACAGCTGGCGTTGGCACCAGCCAGGCCATCTGGCAGAGACGACACACTTGGGAGCAGCTGGTGGGGGCCATGGCACATCGTGGGGTGTGGGCAGAGATCTGCAGGCTCAGCTGCCTGCTGGGGTGGGTGCAGCCACAGTCCCCATATTGTGGTGCCAGTGTGGGTGGACTCCCCAACCCCTTGGCTCAGGCCTGACCCCAGCAGTTCCCAGCTGTAGCGCACAGGAGTCATGCTGCAGGCTTTGCTCCCCTGGCACGGGGCTGAGCAGGGATGGTGCAGAGCTGTCCCCATGCTCCATTGTGGTGGTGTTCCTCCTTGACAGCCATGCGGACATGGAGTTCCTGGAGGTGCTGACAGAGCACCTGGACCGAGTGCTCCTGGTGCGCGGTGGTGGCCGGGAGGTCATCACTATCTACTCCTGAAACACAGCGCGAGAGAGAGGTTTGTCTGCACGCTGAGCGTCCCGCCACCCCTTTGCACCGCGCTCCTGGAGGGGAGGAGGGAAGGCTGAATGGCAGCCAGTGTGTGGAACCTTCACCCACCCTTGGCCGTGCCCCTGATCTCTCCATTCGAACTGCAGCACCAGATCTTCCGGGAGCATCCAGCACCAGAGCAGCTGTTCCTCATTGCAACATCACAGCACTGTTGTCCTTGTTTATATATAAACATATACACTCTACTGCGGACTGAGCACCAGAGCCCAGCGCTGCCGCCACTGCCCATTCCCACGAGCCCCACTGCTGCTGCTTCCAGTGCCCGGCAGGGCCCGAGGGCGGCTGAGCCGAGACGGGCACCCAGCCCCGCCGTGCTGCTTCCCCTGCGTGGAGCCCGGCTGGACGCCTGTGCCCTGTGACCGCCCGCCGCTTGCACCCTGCCTCCCGCGGAGGCGCTGGGAGAAGAGAGAGGCCACCAGCACGCTTTCCTCGCCGGACCCTCCTCTCCCTACCTCCGGCAGCGCCCGAGGGTGCTTCCCACGGTGCTGCCTGCTGGCTGCCCCTTGCCAGGATGGCTCAGACAGCCCTACCACCCTGCTACTTCGGCGCTGCCTGCTTGGAGGCCGTGGGCTGGGCTTGTGGAGATGCAACGTGATGGTTTGGAGGGGTCAGAGGGTGGGGGGCAGTGGGGGGCTGGAGTGCGGCAATGCCGCAACAGCACGAGCCCTGGCCTGGGTGGGCGAGGAGTGCTCCCTGTCCCCTTCCCCGCTGATCCCGCGCTCTCTCTGCCCTGGTGGTCTCCTGGTGCTTGCACAGTTGTTGCGGTTTGGACCTGTGCTGTCTGGAGCCAAGCAGAGGCCCCACTATGCACAGTGTGAACTGGAGCCACTCTCCGGCCACTGGTGCTGCGTGGGTGCCGCTGACCCCCCGAGGCACCAGCGCCTGCTCTTGGCTTGGGTGCAGAGGAGCCCTATCCATCCCATCTCATCTCACCCTTTCCCCTGCTATGCTGCACCAGGGGTCCTGGGGGCTTTCAGCACCTGCCTGTGTGTCTTGGTCCCTGCTGAGCTCCCTGCTGCTCCCCAGAACTTCGCTGCTCCAAAACCCCAGCAGTTGCAGATGCTACCATGAGGCTACAGGAGAGTCCAGCGCTGTGCAGAGTTTTAACATAGACAAAGTCTGCTTGCTGGTCTGACAGGGCTGGACCCCGCAGCAAGGGGTGGCTGTCAGCGTCCCACTGCTCCCCAACATCACGGCATAGCCTCACCCAGCTGCCCAGGGCTGCCCATGCCCTGGCCCACGCTGCAGCTGGGATGGTTCAAACGCATCTGAGCTTTGGTGGCAGCAGCTGCAGGGTCACCCTTGTTTCCACACAACCCCCCCCCTGCCCCATCCCCCCCAACATCTCTCATGCCAGAGAAACTGAGGAGCTTTTAACAAATGTGAACAGTTCCAGGAACCATGCAGGAAGCGGTGCCAGGGCAGCCAGCGTGCCCGCCCCGGCCCCATGTACATAGTGTAGATAATACAGTATGTGTATTTTTAAAGTGATCATATTTATGTTAATAGAACCAGATGAAGTCTATATATAGAGATCTATATCTATTCTGAGAGATGCAGGGCTCTGCTAGCGCCAGGCCACGGGGATCGGGAGCCAGGCTGCTCCTGCACAGAACGAGCGCCCACCCGTCACACTGGGTGCTCTGCAGCAGTGGTGGAGGCTGCAGCCTTCCTGGCAGCCCCTGGGAAAGGGCCAGGTCGCAGATTCATTCTCTTCTCAATTTAGCTTTTAAGAGTTTTCAGGGAAAAGAAGTCACAGACTTTTCTGAACTTGTTTCACAGCAGATTTGAGCTTCCACTCGAAGTGCAGCCTGCTAAGAGTTGCCCTCTCCTGGCAGCGCTGGCTGCCTTGCACCAGCCTGGCCTGACGCACCAGCGTGTTGTTCCTGGCCAGAGCTGAGCTCCTGCGCTGGAGCCCTCGCCCCCCAAACTGCTCCCCAACACAGTCCTGCACTGCAGCTTCCTGGCCAGCATATAGGGAGCAGCTGCTGCCACAGCGTCCTCATGGCTGTGCCCAGCCTGCCCGTCCCTCCTGCCTGCTGAGAGCAGCTGTTGCCCTCAGCTCCTGCCTCGCTGAGGGGAGGAAACTCCCTCTGCACCAGACAGCTCCCATCCCTGCTCGCTCTGCAGAGCTCCTCTGCTCCTCCAGGTCCAGGCCAAAGATGTTTAGGGCCACTGGGATAAAAAACAGAGTTTTTTTCATGTTGGGGTGTTTTGTGGGGGTTTTTTTTGGTGGTTTTTTTTTTTTTTTTTTTTTTTTTTTTTTTTGCTTTAAGATGCTGCTTGTTTGCATTCCCGGACTAAGCCCAAGCCCCAGATGCACAGCTGTGCCTGCTCAGACCCTGCTCCTACATTTCCATCACTTCCAAAGTGCCTCCCTTCTCTCCAGCAGTATCCCCAGCCTCAGCCAGGCTCTCTGCATGGTTGCATCAGCCCGTGTTGCAGACTCTGGTCCGGGACCTGCGCCCAGCGCCACAGGGAGCTCAGCACTCGCAGGTGACCGCCGGGATGAGCTGAGACCTGGCTGCAGCACAGGAGCTCCAGGCTAGTAAATGGTGCAGGTGCACAAGGCCACACTGTGGTCCTGTTGCTGCCACAGCCGCTCTTGACAGAGCAGGCAGGTGTCTGCAAGAGGAAAGGTCTTTTAGCTTTGGGAAGAATAGTCCCATGGGAAACCAGGCTTTGCCAATGTCTGGTGCTCTGCCCCTTGGAGCTGCTCATACATCACCAAACATGAGCTCATGTGCTGTTTCCCACCTCCTAAAATTATTTGAGGCCCTTCTGCAGCAATGGGGAGGTGTGCGCAGCAACCGCCCACTCATTGCATGTGCCAGCACCACGCTTGTTGAGCCTAGAATGCTTGCCAGCTGCTCTGCCACCCCAAATCTGCCACCCGCACTCTGCAGCCCCTTCTAATTCCAGCTTGGCTGCTGCCCTGCAGCACCAGCCTGGTCCCCCTGCCCCAGGCCAAGCACGCATCTTTTGGCTGCAGGTATGTGATGGCGGGGAATGGCATCTGCAGGGCAGTGCAGGATGCAAGCCAGAGCACACTTCTCCACTGAGCTTTGCTTCATCGCCTCTCCAGCATCACCCATGGATCCTGTTCCCCCTCAACACCAGTTCAGCTCCTCAGAGTAAAGCTGCGGTCCCAGCTCCCCTGGGGAGCCCTTTTCATTGCTGCTGCTGGAAAAAAGGCCATCCCCTTCCTCATCCTCCAGCAAGAGCGGGGCACAGCTCAAGACAGAGCCAGGGCTGCCACCACACCCCTGCCTGGTACAATTTGGCTGTGGCAAGCAAGGTGCTGGTTTCTGGACCACACGCGCTTGCCGGCGTTAGAGAGGGCCAGTCCTAGCAGGCAGCACTGCATGTTAGTTTACAAACCCAGCCCTGCACGTTTGGCCTCTGCGAGTGTTCGGTTTCCCCATGGAGCACCCTTCTGTTCCACCGTGGTGAAGACAGTATCCTCCTCTGATAGACACGCGAGTTCCTCCTTGGCACATGCGCAGACACGTTTGGTTTTTGTTCCAGACAGGAAGGTCTTGACCCCCCCCCCCCCAAGTTTGCTTCCCAGGCGGCTGTGGCTGGAGCAGTGCTGAGCCGCCATGACCTGCCAGGACAGTGGGGTGACAGCTTGGCCGGCAGCAGGGCATGATGGCCACAGCCATGTCCGGCCAGTGCTCTGCCCCAGGCCAGCAATAGTGTAGGCTGCAGTCCCTGCTGTGGGAGCACAGTGATGCCCTGTCCCTGCCAGGCTCCATGTGTGGTGGTGGCAGCAGGAGGCTGATGTCACTGCAGCCCTCACAGTGCAGGCAGCAGCCACACAGCAGCACATGGAGGCACAGGCAGCATCCAGCTAGGCTGGTGCGGGGCCATGGCAGGGCCAGAGGGAGGATGAGGCAATGCATGAGGGCAAGAGTTGCACTAGAAGTGTCAAGACCTCCTCTGTGTAGCAGGACTGAAAACTAGCAGGAAGACCAAAGGGTCTGATATTTGCTGGTGACACCACTTTCTGTGCTACCTGTGCAATATATTTGTTATGAATGTTACCACAAAGTCAGCTCATCCGATACCTTTTACTCACTGTAGCTTGATGTTCTACGTCCATCCAAGTGACTTTTATTCGAGTGCAATATTTCAATAGACACGTAGTGACTGAGTAGGCTTTGTGTTTTAGAGAATCTGTGTGCAGAGCAATGCAATTCAGTTTAAAACCCTTGTAAATAAACCAGGTTGCAAACCAAAAAAAAAAAAAAAAACAACAACAAAAAAAAGAAGAGTATTAGGCTTGCATTTAATTTCTGTGAGTGTTTGTGTTGTGCACTAGGCCGCCTCAGCACAGCCCCCGTGTTCTCTGTGCGGGTATTAATGGAGGAGTGGCTCCTCGGCTGTTGAATGCTCCCTGTTAATGCTTTACTGCTTTACCTGTACTCATTTTTCTAGACTCCTGTCTGCACAAAATGCAATAAATGATTTTATTACACCCTTCACCACTTGCACGGGGAGTTTTCACTTGCTTCCAGGGTCTCCACAGCTACTTTTTCACTTGGCTGCTACCTTTTCCATGGCACTGAGCAAGCCCTGACAGGGAGCAGCAGATGCAGAGGAGGAAAGACCTCAGGAGAGGAGCAGCCTCTCCTCAGAGCTCCTATCTTTCAGCTCACACCAATTTCTGATTGCCTGGTAAAACTGCACCCATCTGTGGGGCTGTAGAGGGGAGAGGGATCGACCAGAAAGAGGCTGGAGAAGAAACACTGGCAGACAGACATACCCACCCAATTCCAGGTTGTACAGTGACAGCAGTATGAAGCCAAGGGCAGTGCCAAATGCACAAGGACTCACAGCCCAAACCACAGGCACTGCCACTGGGCCAGCTCGCTGCGTGCTCCCCCATCCCACCAGCAGCCAGAGAGGCTTCCAATCTCTTGTGCCGGGTTCTGACCTCATCCCGGCCCCTGCCGCACGCTGCTCCGGTGCATGGGTCCCTCAACAGGCACGTGGGCAGCTCTGCCTGAGCCCGCCCACGCCTGCTGGGTGAGAACAGGCATCTCCAGGTACTTTAACACCAAAGTGTTACAAACGGAGACAGGCGACAATATTCTCTCCACCAGCCACACTATGGTTTGTAACCTTCTGCTCAGCCTCCAGCGCCGGCAGTGCCTGACAGGGCTCATCCAAAAGAAGAGAGCAATGGCAAGCGCAGTGGAATAAAGTCTTCCAGCAGTACTCAAGCTGTCAAGTGTCAAAAATGCAACACAATGTTTTTCCTGCCTTTTTATTAAAAAGTAACATCCTCTTGTTAACGGCACAGAGAGAAAAAAATGCTACAACACAAACCACCTGGGACAAAGAAAGCCCTCTGCTCCACAGACACTGCCTTCTTGGGTTCTGTCGGCTCTCTGCAGGAAGCCTGCAGGCTCTAAGAAGGTTGTGATGGGGAGGGCGGCAGAGTTAAAAGATTTGGGTTCTGGTATCAAAGTGTGTTATACTGGTTAAAAACACGGTGAAGAACAGCTACCTGATTTTCCTCTCGACCATCCACCGCAGCTACCAAAGTGTTGAAAAAAATGTATAAAATTCTGGTTTTACATCTTGGCACTGCCTCTCCACCTCAGAGGGACAAGTGTGTAACGCATTGCAGTGACGTTCCACCCTTGAGGGACCAGCTGCTGGGATTCCTGAGGGAGGGCCAGTGCACTGACAAGGCTGCAGCTGGGCTGCAGTAACCAACCGCCCCGGAGCAAGGGTGTAAGAACATGAGATTTATATGCTAGATTTAACAGATCGATCTCAGCACTGACTGCTTGGTGAGGAGAGCTGACAAGCTGTTCGGAACCTCTGCCTGGGCTGGAAGCTCTTGTGTTTCAGACTGAAGCTGCCAGTTCCCATGGGGCCAGGCGAGGTGGGGAGCGCTTCCCCGCCTCATTCTGCCAAGACACAGCAGGGCTACGGAGGACCAAGCGGCCCTGGGTTACTCAGTAGTGGCCAGGCACGTGCGTCACCTGCTGGTGCTGCCACGGTGCTACCTGACTGGCTGATGCACCATTAAAACAATAAACTAGAAAACCCAAAGAAAATCAGTGCCCATTCCAAAAAGGTGGCTCTCCAAGGAGCCCTGCCAGGGTCCCACTCTCTTCCCTCCCATTTCCTTTCCTCACTACTGACCCCAAATCACAGAAAGGCCCTTTGGTGAGACCAGACTCAGTGTGATGATGCCCCAGCACTGGGAGTGAGGAAAATGCAGAAGGGTTGTCACTGCAGTGGCTTCTGGGGATCCACAGCAGCTCCTGGCACATCATGAGGAGACAGAGCACACGTCTCCAAACACCACCAACTGGCCCAGGGCAAGGAAGGGCACTGCCAGTAACAGTCAGCAGCAAGGCCGCTGGGGCTACGCTCCGGCCAGACGAGAGAGGACATGCATGTCCAGGGGCTTTTGTCCCATGTCAAGGACTGGAGACTTTAAACAGCTAGAAGTATGGAATGGCAAAGGGAAGGGGAAAGGGGATGCCAGCTTGGCTCTAATAGTGCCGCTGGTAGGACCCCATAGGTTGCTGGGCTGAGGACCCTGCTCGTCCCTGGGCCACGGTTTGGCTCACTAGGTGAGAAAGCGCAGGACCACTCTGGATCAGGGTGTCCAAGGCTTTCTGTACGCTAGGGTTGTCAAAGTTGATACCAGAAGATACTGGCCTTTGAGCAGGGATGCTGCCAGGTGCAGGGAGGCGATTTTGGTGCTGACCATAGAGTGACTGAGCTTGTGGAGGAGCTCCAGGTCTTGGACCTGCATTTCTTGAAGGGCCTTGGAGAGCAGGAAGCTGTGTGCTTGGAGCCTGCAACCTCTGCTGACCCTGATTTAAATTCCCAGCACCCATCTGTGCTGACCGGGCCTGCCCGCTGGCCATGTTAGGAAAGTTCTGGTTTGGAGTGCTGCCTGCAGTGCCTGCAGAGGCTGCAGAACCGCTGTTTGCTACGGCAGCTGCTGCCGCTGCCACCCCACTGTTGAAGAGACTCAGGATTTTTGCTTGAAGCTCCTGCTGAGGATTAGGAGAGGAGACTGGAACAGAAGGAGCAGAGACCAGAGGCTGTGAACCCTGATGAGCCTGAGAGCTTGGAAGGCTGGACTGACTACCCAGAGACGATCCTGAGGGAGCCCCCAGAGACTGTCTCGACATGGGTGCTGGGAAAGAAAGGAAAGCAGGTTAAAGCTCTGCAAACGCCCTTGAAGGGGCACCTGAAGAAAACCAGTGGACCTGCCACCGAAGACAGGAGCATCGGCGAACACCCACCCTCCCAATAGGAGCGCGGCACAGCGCGGGGAACCCAGACCACTCCGCATCCCGGCTGCCCCCACGCAGCGGCCACAGCGGCTTCAGCAGCCCCAGGGTTTCCCTGGGAGAACCCAATACAGATGTTCTTTCACATGAAAGATCTAAATCGTCTCAGGACTCCCATGGACACATCCACCTCAGAAAAACAGGGCCCTGTGTGAGGAGGTTACAACACAAGGACTCCCCCACAGCCTCAGGACCGCATTCACGCCCTGGTACAGAGGGCCCAGGAACCTCTGACTTACCCTGCAGGGACTCGCTGCTTCCCCTCAGCAACCGCTCCTTCCGGTCTCTCAAGTAATTGATCACTTTATCGGTCTCCTCAGCAGTCAGGTAGCGATTGTCTGCCAGCAGGTTCAGTAGAGTCTGAATGCCTGGAGGGTGCCCTCCCCTGACACCCTCGTCCATGGGCGGCGGACGCTCCCGCTCCTGCAGGATGGCTTCGTCTGCCATCTTGGCTGCCTGCCGGGCAATTTCCTCACGCTCCTTCTCACGGGACTCTGTTTTGTAGCGTTCGTAATTCCTGGCCACCAGCATCATGGCATCAGCCTGGGGCATGTTGCGGTGCTCTGCACAAGGGAAAGAGATGCTCTAAGTGAACAGAAGCATCGTTAGCAGGTGGTGTCCTGCCTCACGCATACCAGTGCTCTGCCTCCCGCAGGCAGCCATCACCTCGGGATTGTGAGTGCAGGCTGGGAAGCTTCCTAGGCACAGCTGAGTTTCCTAAGGCAACAGAGTGCTCAAGGCTATCATCCTGCCAGGCCTTTTCAGCCCAAGAGATGCCTGGCTTGCCTCTCACTCAGCAGAAAGGGAGAGCAGCTCCCTCTACCTCTCATAAATTCTCCATGCTCCAGAACGAGACAGCTCCAGCCACTCTACGGCTAAAGCCTCGCACAGATCCCAGCCTTGCCATCTGAACGCTGCTAAGCTTCCCAGAGCAGGGCAGGGATAGGAATGTTCTTTGGTTCTGTACTGGCAATGCCTTCACGCATGGTGTGCTCAGGCAGGAGGTGGGGAGGAAATCAGCCCTGGCTGCATCTCAAATCACAGCTCACGTTCACTGCGCTGGGGCAATGAGCAGCAGCTGAGCTCCCCTGTAATGCAGCAGACTGGTCAGTTCCAGTTGGTGGGGGGTGGGTGGTGCCTTCTGAAGCTTTGGAGGTCATTATGTCCACCTCACAAGGTACACATATACATAGTTCCCTGAATGCAGATTTAAGCAGGGAGACAAAAGAGAAGGGCTTTGCCTTCCAAAAAGCAGCCGAAGCTCTGGACACTTCTCACCCCTGCAGATCATTCAATCCTGCCAGGCTTTTCCTCAGAACAGGAAGCCGGGGTTCATTTAACATTACACTTTGCACACCTTGAAATGAGTGTGATGGGAGAGGTGGCGGCACATAGCTAAGTGAGTATTTAGTCTCTGGGAAGAGCTGTGGATGAGCTGGTGAGCAGGGCTCCTATCAGATCTGCTGCACTGTGAGATCCAGGAGAAGCTCTGGCGGGTGGACGGGTGTTAAACCAAAGGAGTCTGAAGTAAAACCAAGGGCAGTGGAAAGTGAAAGCATGTGTGAGTCCATTCCTGCAGGGAATAAGAACCCTCCCATCACATCTGTGTCTCACGTTAAAGGGAACTGGGCTTCTCCACTCAGTAAGCACACAAAAAAACAGCATCTGGGCATTTGATCTGCTCCGTGGATGAACCTCATGAACAGGATTGGGGAGCTCAGTGAGGGAGCCAGCCTGAGCAGAGCTAAAGCTGCTCTTGGAGACCATGTTCTGATGTTTGTTAAAAACTACACCCACCCTCACAACCACCAAGTCACACCCTGAGGCGGGAAGTGATGAGACAAGTTTAAATGGTGCTGAAATACTAAAAAGGGGGAGCCCATATACCAAATTACTTTATAGTTGTATCTTTTTATAACTCCTCCCAGGTTCACAATCAGACTTTTTCCTTTATCCAAATTTGCCAGCCTTATTCTGTTCTCCTTAAATCACATTTGATTTCAGAATCTGTCCGATCATTTCTCACTTTCCAAACACTCTTTGAGAGCAAAGGCTGATGAGCAGCGGTTGGGCTGGCACAGCCTGAAAACCCACCACAGCGAGGCAGTTGTTTCTGGCTTGCCCTACGATGCGAAGGCTGGTGATGGCAGGTGCTGAGCACGCAGCTAAGATCCTCTCCCAGCAGAAATCGCAGTCTTTCGACAAGGTACAAATAAAGCATTACAGAAACCTAACAATAACGCTATTCACATCTACACATGGTGTCAAGTCATGAATCACTACTCATGTCACAGCAAGGATGAGCTTTGTCCTGTGTAACTCTGCGGGAAAGCACATGGGAGTGGCTGGGAGTGACCACAGAGTGACACAGCCTCATGAGACCTCAGTACCTTGTGGGGTGCCAAACATGATGTTAACGGTGCAAGAGCGGTGAACTTGATGCTGCTGGGTGATGACAATGGCAAAAGGAGACCCTCCTCTGCTCACATCGTCCAGGGCTTGCGTCAGGGACATCTCTGTGTTGAGGAAGATCAGGTCCACTACCATGCCCAGATCCCGCACCTTCCGCCCCACCGACTCCGCGTACTCCCTACCACAAAGCAAAGCCAGCAGAGTTTGACATGTCAGTCACATACAGACACAGAAACCCTGGCACATTCACCCTCTCCATCATCTAGATTCGCTTTTCTGATGGCCTGCCAAACTTCGCCATGTTTAACTGGACAGTATTAAAGCAATCTCATTACAACAACATAAAAGTCCATATCCTATCCTTGTTTTCATCTGCATCAGTCACTTCAGTTAACTGAAAAAGATTACAAACTACGCCTCAACCCAGCTGACAAACTGTGTTTGCAAAAGGATTTACACCATTAAAAATTTGTTTTCATATCAATGTGTTTAAACAGAACCCACTGAGGTAATTTATGCCTGCAGCGCTCTGAGGGGCACACGGCACACCTGCTGACCTGTACAGAGACAGTATTTTTGACAAAAGCCCCTTTGGCTCCTGGAATTGTTTTAAGACCTTACAAGCTGAGAGAAAGCACATGGGAAAGGTCTGCAGTTTGGTTTCTACACAAACAATCTTGCACTTAGCACAATACAAAGACACCGCTTTTGAGTGGGGGCAACTCAGAAGTGGTCAGGGATCACCCTGGTTACTGCTGACACACGCTTCTGGTATCATTCACAACTGCTTTCAACAGCAATTTTATGCGTCTTGCATGCACCTGACCTAGCAACCAGCCTGGAGGAGCTCTGAAATGCCCCCAGGATTGCGCCCTGACTGCTCTGAGCTTTCTGCTGGTTGGCACATGCTCGTAATTCCCTATCATCCAAACCAGGAATAACACGCACAGGCCACTACAACCTGCTGTGATAGTAGGCTGATATGCAGAGAAGTATCAGAAGAGGGTACAGTGGCAAGTGACAAGAAGGAAATAGAAATAAAGCACAAGGCACAACATTTCTCCATTCCTTCAACACATATGCTCACAACCACTCTAAAGCTGTGCTACTCAGGAGCAACCTGTAAGGCAAACAGCCTCAAGGTAGGACTAAGTTTAATTCCATTTTCTTCTATCATGCAGTAATAAAATTGGCTGTAGCTATTTTCTTACTTTGTCTGTTTATTCACCACTATCACAGAACAATCGACAGGTCTCTCTGCATCAAAACGTCTCTTGATTTCCTCATAGTACTGGCGGTACAGCTCTTCTCGGCGCCGCTCCTCGCGCTTCAGGCGGTCTGAAAGCAAGGCACAGGGACAGAACAAAAAATGCCCTCTGGACCTGCACTATCACCAAGGAAAGGCAACGCACTTGGCACTGCAGGCACCTCCTGCATCCTCCCCAAAGGAGAAGGTGAATCTGCCCGTTGTAACTGGCACTCACCTTCTGAGTTCACTGGTGCTCTATCAAAATGCTCCTTGTAGCGGTCATAGTACGAGTCATCCTTCCGCCGGTAGTAGTCTTCAAGGCGAAGGTAACGGTCATAAGCCTCATCCCGCCTGCAGCATTTACAGAAGCAGCAAGGGTTTCCACACTGCAGCACAACCTCAGGCCAATGCATCCCACAGACCTTCCACATACTTCACTCCCGAAGCTCCCATCTGCCCCCCACAGGACACAGACCAGGCACCCAGCTGTCCCAGCCACAGCCATTTCCTTATATTAAGCACCTGACACCCCTCAAATCAGTGTGGCCACTGAGGCAGGAATGCCATAAAAACATGTTGGCAAATACAATCCTGCTGAGATTACCTGTACAAAGGGTCCCGAGGGTCCCTCATGTCCCGTGGATCCCTCACATCTCGTGGACTTCTCATGTCCCGTGGATCCCTATATCGATCATACAGTGGTTCCCGTGGGTCACGGAGATCCCTAACATCACGAGGGTCTCGCAAGTCTCTTGGATCCCTGATATCCCGTGGGTCTCGCAGGTCCCGGGGGTCCCTGTGGTCTCTGGCGTCACGCATGTCTCTAGCTCGGATGTCTCGAGCATCTCTAGAATCTCGTCCATTTCTCCCATCCCTGCCATCTCTGGGGTCTCTGCGTGGGCTCCCCCGAAGAGGGGAGCGATCCCGCCTGGCATCTCGGCCATCCCCGTAGGCATACGGTTCCCTGAGGAAAACACCAGGGAAACTCAATTAGACTGCTAACAACAAGAGCATGGTTACCCCAGATCTCTCTCTTACCTGAGGTGCCAAAGCGACCCTTCTCAGTCGCCAAATCCTCCCTCTAGCCCACAAGAGCAAGAACTGCCCAGAAAACAGATTTGTTGAAGGAGCCTGGAGAAGGTTATTAATCCTAAAGTTGGTCATGGCCAAACAAGGCCCATAAAGCTCCCGAATGGAGCACCACTGGAAGGGTAGAGCACCTGTGGAGGCAGGGAACAGGCACCTCAGAGATCACCACTCTGCGCCTCCAGCCTCTCTGTTAGCCACCGATCATCTGTCAAACACGTGGCTGTGAATTCTTTGAGAGAATTCATGGTGCAGCAGCCCAATACCCACAAACACATGATGTCCAGGAGCGTTCAAGGGATCCACGGAATTCGCCAGTAACAGCATAATACTTGAGATAATTTGTAAGTGGCATATGACTGAAAAAGGAGTTGGCTGGGATGGGAGGCAGCATTGGTTCCTCACTGCAGCTGGGCTGGTGCTGCTGGCAGAATGCAGTGATGGCTCCCAAAGTGCCCTGGATTTGAAGGGACAGCTTCCATACAAAAGTAGTCCTAAGTTTATGATGCCCCATGATAAGAGGGGACTAACCCCACCCAGCACTGCATCCTCAGCAGCAACACGCTTCCCCGTCGGCTTGGAATGATCCATCTCACTCTGACTCTGCACTCCACTGCCTTTGGAGGCAAGGAAGAATAACGTTCTGGTCTTCGTCTTTTCCCAAAGCAGCAGGGTTTTTTCCAGGTCATATTTTCTTTTCCAGAAAAAAAATATAACTTTGCTGTATTCTAAGCCAGACATAAAAAGATCCTGCAGAGAAATTACTGAGCTTCATGTGTTTGGAACATTCTTTCCCCAAGATAATGACAACAATCAGAAAAAGAGACCAGCTTTTTGAATCTATTTATTTCCAAAACTTGACAGCCCTTGAGTCCTCAGCCAGCCTAATCGAGTTTATAGGAGAGAAGCAGAACAAGAGCCTGCTTCCACTGAGTGCATTCCAATAGCAGGCATCAGGAGTGGCAGAGGCCGTGAGCCGGAGGTGTCCAAGCTGAGCGCCGGGGACCCCCAACTGTGCTGGGGATACAAAGCCCTGGCGCTCTATGGTTACAACCGATGCAAAATAGATCCTGGGTCAAACTCCAGATGCCACCAAAGGTGCACACAGCCTCCTCCTGTAAACACAGCCCTGCACTTGCATTCAAACATGTGTAGATGCCCTCAGTCTCTCGGACACGCAAATCTGCTTTTTGTTTGTGAACTGCATTGGCACCCTGTCTCATGAGAGGTCTGCGTCGTCACCCCTTCCCCGGCCTGCAAGGAACCATGGCAGCAGTTCAGGGGAACCTCTCAATTTACTCTCCGGGACACTGAGGACTGCTCTTTCTGTAGCTGTAAGACTAGAGAGTAAAACAGCCAGATGCAGCAGAACTGTTTGGCACATGGCATTTATTCCAGCAGGAGTGATGGTGACCCAAACAGGCCACATTCATCATGTGCAGAGATAAAAAGATCCAAAATGAACAACACAAAACTGCAACGGAATCCAGATGTGGTATGGGTCCCCTCTGCTTGCAGAGACAGCAGCACGAAGGCACAGCAGCCTCCTGCTGCTGCACCTCTGTCACCGCACTCTGACACCTGTGGAATCAGCACCACTGCCTGTGGCGCAGTGGGACTCCGCATCCTGGCATCTGTGGTCCAGAGCTTGTCATCCACTGTATGTGCACCCGCAGCCGTGCCCAGGTGACTTCACTGCCACCCACACATATAGTGCTGCTTGGGCCTGCTGTGAGCAACATGGCATGGCCACAGCATCTGCAGTGCCATCCGGAATCCAGGCCTGTCACAGCCGCACCAACAGTTCCAGCAGCCGTGGCAGCAGCCCAGTCCACAGCGTGGTGCCCAGGGCACCACTATCCCTAGCTCACACCTCCAGTGCTTCTTGGGGCCTAGGACACAGGCATCTGCTCTTGCACACCTGCAGGATGACACAGGTCCCACCACCCGTGGCATCAGTGTCTTGCTGCTTCAAGGACCAATGTTGATGGCACAAGCACCTGCCTCGCACACCCACAGCGCCGCCCGGCACCTTCAGTGTTACCAGCAGTGCCACCAAGGCAGAAGATGTGCCACCAGCACTTGCTGCTCGGGCACTGGCAGCATTCCTGGGGGTCTCAGGCCACTGCTGCACACACCCAGGGTTTGCCAAACAGGAACCCTCAGCTTTGGGCCCAAAGCACTTTCCAGGTGATGCCCACGTGCTGGTCTCTGCAGGCACACATGGTCCTGTGCAGAATACGTGCCCAATGCACAGAAGACCTAAAAGATGTCACAAACTGCAGCTACTCATTCCTTGGATTTTGGTGGCAGATGTCTTTCCAGTTGCAATTTTCCCCATTTTTGGTAATTTAAGAGGTCAAGGTAGTAGTGCACTCCAGATGCGTGACAGCTTGGTTACCTGCAAATCCCACCCGCAGCTCTCCTCTGTGAGGAAAGCTGTTGAGTGTGGGCATGGAAGATGCACACCTTACACCAAACTGTAACCACTGGACCTCTTCGCACGCTCCCCAGTAATGCCATGGAAAGGAAGCTGAAGTTGTTGTCCCGTGACAGGACAGCCCGTGTTTTCTTCACTTGCCCGTAACTTCCCGCACGCAGGACTTGCAGGAACGGCACAGACTGTGGCTGCGAGGGTGGGAAACCAGGAGCAGCCAGCCGGTTACGCATCGCAAACCACAAAAGGGGACTGCTGTGGGTATTGACACACAAGGACCCATGCAGACAGGACAGCGCAATAAAGACATTTGCTCTGTCTCGTGCTCTTTTCCAACATCATTTCAGCACTAGAAGCTGTTGATATCAGAAGAGGTAAGATCCCAAAGCCATCCGCAGCAAGGCACGTGGAGAGCTACAGCCCCTTGGCATTCTTGAGATGTGCCTCAGCTTCTCTGACACTCGAGGCAGGAGCAAACATCAAGTTCTTCCTCACGAATCCCTTACAATCTGTGCTGCAAAATACAACGCTCAGCCTAGTAACAGCAGCATACACGAGGTTTCCCTCGAGCCTCCTGAGGGATCAGCGCCAGAAGGGCTCTCAGAGGCAGAGCGGCCGTGTCCTGACTGTCTCCGTTTGACTGGGGAGGTGATGGTAGGGAAGAGACACAGACATTTAGCACAGGCTGCTGGGCTCACCCCGCAAAAGCCTGACCTTCCCAGTATAAGTCACTGCTTCCAGGTACTTTACCTTCGTGCCGGACTGGACCTTGATGAAGCCTTATTCATATTTCTTCTTTCCACTGCTTTCTTAATATCTGCAAAGAATAATCAACCCATCTGTTCAATGCTATGGAACAAACAAACAGATCATCAGCACAATTCAAATGAAAGCAACCTAACCTCAACCACACCTAGCGGGTGCAAGAAAATCCATTCAGCAGAGAGACATTGCCACTTTGACAATTCTTTTATTTAGTTTAGTTAGTACAAGATAAGGAAATTCTCATGGATTTCTGACTTCAGAATAGGGTGGACAGCTTGGGCGGACAGCTTTAACCCTTTACAGTTGGACCTATATCCAGACTCTTCATTGCATAAGAGAACCTCTTTCTTCTGCAGTCTATGAGCAAGCAGAAAGCAACTCATGGACTCTAGGAGAAAAGGCAGAGTCTGAAAGCCTCTGAGAAAGGAAGCTGACGGCCAGCACAGTCTGAAGTTCACAGCCAGGCCTGGTCAATGGAGCATGCTGCTACTCTTGTTGAAAACAAGCCAAGTGTTCTCAAGTGGCACATGGATCTGCCTTCCAAGCGCTAAGTTGTACACAGCCTTTGGACGGAGGAAATGGGATCCAAGGAGCCTGAAGTACAAGGCAAGAGGGTGCACTCAGAACACCGGTGCTAATGTGCTCAAACCGATGAAACAGGTCAGAGAATTGAGGATCGGCTGGCTCCTGAGCATCTCCACAGGAAGCACCGTGAGATGCAATACAGAGCTGCGAGCGAGCAGAAGAGTGAGCCTTGTCCTCAGCCAGAACAAGGGAAGCTGCCCAACACTGGCAGGGAGCCACAGGGTTCCACTGTGAAGAAACAAACCCTTCCACCAGAGCTAACTGAAAGGGTAGTTGTGCGCTGGAGGGGGCAAGAACAAACAGAAATGACTGCAGACATTTGGCTCGGAGCACTTTTTAAAGAAAGGAACAAACCAAACCCAGGTCCTATCTGCTCCCCCAGAGTCTATCAACTACTAAAGCTGCTTACTAGTCACACACATCAACTGCTTCTACCACTCTTACAAAAGAACAAACATGTCAGCATCTTTGCGAAGCTACAGAAGATGTTAAGGCTGAGTCTGCCCCAACTGTCCTTCCATGCTTTCCAGATCAAAGTTAGAATTAAGGGATTAGTTCTGGACTTTTGCTCTAGCCATCAGCCAGGCAGCAGCATGTTCTTTCTGGGGGTAAGAGAGGCAGTACAACCTGAAAATTGACTCCGAACGCAGCATAACAGTCCCAGGACCACATGCAACCGTACAGTCTGCTGGCAAATTCAAATCCAATGGGCATTTATTACCTACATAGTTTCACTCATTAAAGACAAGAAAACACTGCTATGTGTTTGTGAAAGTATCAGTGTAATGCAACACTGGAGTTAACTCTTCCAGAGTCCTTTACCTTATCCCATTATTAGCAATTACATTTAATATCTAGCCTGCATAACTGAGGCAAGTGCTCTCCTTGCATTTATTGCTTAGTTGAGAGGTTTTGTCCCCTTAAAGTGTTACCTTTAAGCAAGACACTACCTGCTTTCTTTGGTTTAAGATTATGTTTATTTTCTGTTTTAAGGTGCCATTGCAAAATCCTATAATTTTTACACAATACCATACATTTGTTTCAAATAAAAATAATGTATTTAGATCTGAACAAAAATATTTCCCTAGAAGAAAAAACACCTTTGGCAGGGATCCTCCTCTTGTGCACAAGGAAGAGTTTTCATACCATTTTATTTAATGCCAACAGCATTTACAGGTTAAGTAGATTAACATCAACAAAACTTACAAGAAAAAGCCCACTATTCTGTGATGGAGGGCTGAGAGCTGACAGAGACACTGGGATCCAACAGGGTGACACTCAGACAAACGCAAGTACCAAGAGCTTCCTGAGTGATACTGCTACCTCAGGTGCAGCAGTGGCACTGAACTAGAGCTTAGCTTTTAGCAAAGCATTCAATTCCAATTTAAGTCTTCGGAGCACAGAAACCACTGAGCTCCAATAAGTATTCCAGAAGGAATCAACTTTGGTGTTAGAGAAAATGATTTCTTCCCAGTGGAGGCCTTGTCACACCTATGCCTACCAGACTAGAACTTGCTTAACTCCAGGTCTGCAAGCACCGCACAGATCACATCACTCCTCCATCCTGAGGCTTCACTAATGCTTGTTCTTCGCCTCTTTAAGCCTTCTTTGGGTTCTCCTGGGGCTTCTCCAGTTTAGCATTGTCCTTTTTGAAGCAGGCATACCAGAGCTGACCACAGTGTTCCAGCAGCAAATCCCAGAAGTACCAAGCCCTCCCTACTGAGCAGCCTGTCCTGCACGGCTCAGGACAACTGGACCCTCCTGCCGGGAGCAGCTCTTCCCTGGGGTCCTACCCGCACACAGCTTAGGAAGAAGCCCAGGTCATGTCACCATCAGTGACTGTGACTTCATTATTACCTTCTTAAAACACTTTTGAGTGTTTTCCCTCTAAGTTACAGCAGCCTGGAGCGGCCAGGAATCAATTCTGCCAGAACACCACTCAAAGCACTGAGCGATCCCATCTGTGTTACACTGAGATTCATCTCAAATCCATTCAACCCTATCTTGTTTTCAATTGTTCTGGTTTCTTAACCAAATCAAACCTCTTCCAGAAGTCTTTTACATCAACACTGCTACTTGCAGCCATAAAACTTGCATTAGCGTAAGAATAAGGTAGTTTGACAGGATTTACTTTGATTGGCATTAATTAATTCACTTCTCACAGAGTCACGTGAAAGAACTTCAGGGGTTGGTGCCAGGCTCATCCCATTTACCCTGTCTACTGGCACATGTCCAGAGCTGCCGGGTCCCTGGAAACCTCCCGGGTTTTCCAAGGTTTGTGGAAAACCCACACCAACCACCCAGCCAGGTGCTGATTGCAGAAGCCTCACAGATGCTGTTTAGAGTTAATTTTTGGAGGTGTCTAGTTTGGCAGCTGCTGTTTCACCTTTTTTAGTTTGCTACTGAAGTGGACACTGCAAGCCCAACCCCTTCAGCCTTTTCAGAACAGAAGAACCTTAACTGGGGGCCAGGACACCCTTTACAGTGAGACATGTTATCATTTCCAGATAGCTACACCCCAGTTGCTAGAACAGATGCAGTTCCTCCTATTTAAATGTCTAAACTTCAACAACACTGGCCATAAGTTTTTTCTACCCCATCATTTTGCCTTTGTTTCCACCTTCAGCTGCCGTTTGCTGTTTTACACCCCTCAAGTCACTAGTTACTGCTCCATTAATTCCTCCCCAAGCGAAACTGTTCTTTAAATTAGCATGGGTTTACTTCTAAAGTAAATTTCTTGCTTGCATTTCACAGATCACTCTTGATTTCTAACCATTCATTTCTGTTTACATTTGCTCCCAGCGTATTTAGCAGCATTATTTTCACCTGTATGAAAATGGCCTTTTCAGAGCACCCAGTATTTATGGCACTGCTCAGATTGATTCCAAGGTCAGGTGACCAATCCAAGCAGCCGCTAAGTGCTGTGACCAGCTTCTCTGAACCTGCCAAGATGAGGCCAATATTGGTTTACAAATGTTTTTAAAGCTGTGTGGGTGAGGCTCCGATGGCTGCTGGCCCAGGCTCAGATGTTGAACAGCTTCTCACACAGGGCAGGGCTTTTCAACTGCTAATGCATAAAAACAAGTTCAGAGTAAGACCTAGCAAGAGGAAACACTGTGGGTGAACCACACAGCACTGACAGCAAACAGCTTGGAAGGCACGTACCTACCCAGTGGAGGTGATTTCAGACTAGCGCCAGGCAAGTTCACACAGTGACCTTTCCAGAGAGTTTTCAAACAAAGCCCTCTGTCTACTGGAACGCATGCTGGGGTCAGGAGAGGAGCACGGAGCAGTTTTCCTTACCTAATCTATACCCTTTATAAAGGCGACCCTTCTCACCGTCCAGAGCAGCCTGGACATCTTCTAGACGGTCATACTGCACGAACCCATAGCCATGGTACATGCTGAGGGCTGCAAAAGTTAACAGCAGGGCAAGACTGGTTACAAGGATGGGACAGCACTGACCCACACCCAGGCCACCACGCAACCCCATCAGCGCAGCGAGCAAAGGGGCTCTGCCCGGAACCAAACACGCCAGCGCCTGGGGAATGCCACATCCACCAGAATCAGAGCGCAGAGTTTAAAGGCTCCAAAATACATTGCATAGTTCAGCTTCCTTCTGAGAAGGAAGTGACCAAAACAGAGCCCGTGACGTGACCAAGGTTTGATTAAGAGACTATGAAGTCACGAGAGTGACATTGCACGCAACCCCAAAAGCCAGAGCAGCACTGACAGACAGGCGTTAACGCTCCAGCTGTGCTGAAGGAGCACTTTTTAGGGAAAATGCAGGCAAAGTTATCATTAAAGGTCACCTTCTAGGAGCAACACTCATTACTCCTCCTGTGGACACCACACGGCATCGGCCAAGCACGACAGTTACACTGCTCACTGAATTCCCTCCACAGAAAGGCAGAAGGCGATAATACTGACCCCGGATCTTGCCATATTTTGAAAATATCTCTTCCATCTCCTCGCGGGTCATGTGGTCTGTAGGCAGATTGCCAACAAAAAGTCTTCTCTCTAAATCCTGAGGGTTGCTGCTGTTAGTGAAGTCGCTCTGTTTGATGCTATTGCTCTTGCGTCCTCGAGCCATTTTGCTCTCGTTCCAAATCCAACTCTTCGCAAAAAAGAAAAAGGGCCATGCATATAATTTCAATCCACAACATTAAAATTCAACTGGAACAAGATTAAACTTAACAGCTGCGCAGACCATAAGCCAGCCTGGCTTGCCTGATACAAACTTCACTCCAGAGAAGACTTAACGCAGGGGTTACAGGGTCTGGCAAAGTGCACACTGCAGTGTTGCTGGGATACTGAAAGGCAGCAAACCAACTTATTTTGCAGAAAGGCTTTAATGGTTTAGTTTCAAACTAAGATACAAATAAAACCCGTTTTCCACTAAAACATCTTAATTTCAAGATTTTCAATACACTCATTGCTGTCACATCCATTTCTGCAGCAGCTGTAAAGAAGTGTTGAAATTAATGCAATATTTTAATAAGCAGAAAGGAAACACTCATCCCCACATTGCATTACAGGTCCCAAATGTTTCCACACCAGCTCTGAAGGAGGCACCGGGCGGTACCGTTTACGCATTCTCCTGTAACCATGCCTGGGTCACTGCACCTAGTGTGAAACCCTGGCTTCCCAAAGCCAGCAGACACCGTTCCTCGGCCGCACCTCTGCTCAAGCGCGAGCCTTCTCCCACCACAGGCGGGTCCACAGCCAGGGATTTAAGCAGCCCCAGGGAAATGCTGTTTGCTACCTTGCCTCCCCCCGCACCGCAATGCGCACCTCATTGACCCATGCTACCGCAGACACAGTGGGAGCAGCTGGCAATATTCCCTCTGTGAACATACCCAAAGGGCTACTGCAGAACACCCCAGGAAACAAAACCCAACACAAACTCCACCCTCCCCTGCACGGTTCCAGCATCCTGGTTTAAAGCTCAAAAACCCAAAAACCATTGAAACTCAAGACTACCTTGAAAGTTTGAAAACCTTTTAATGAAAACCTTTTAATGAAGTTGTCACACTTCCTAAATGCTCATCTACAGGAATGTGGGATAGGATTTTCTGTTTATAACATGCAAGAAACGTGGAAAAAGAAAGTTGGTGAAACTAAGGACAACAAAAGCCTGTGCTGTTAATTGTGAGACGCCCACAACCACCACACTCTCCAGCTGTAACGCACAGCCATTACAATCTAAAAGGAGCCTTGGAATAAACCAGTCAAACACCCAGAAATATCAGCTTTACACAAACACTGCCACACTCTGCCATGGAAAACAAATCACAAGGAGAAAATCTGGGGGAATTGGGTGTTAAGATCAATCAACTTCACATTTTATCCCTTTCCTCTTTCTTTCAGGCAACCCTGCAGGGACAGGAGGCAGAACAGGGCTCCCAGCCTAATAAACCTGTTAGAAAGTACTGAACTGCCTGAACAGCAGAGGAGGAAAACACCCCAACATCCAAGCAAAACAAAACAGAAATAATTTCTTCTTCCATTTTTGCCTCAGTCCTCTCATGAGTTTGTCCCCACATGCACACAGTTCTACCTTCCCTTACATCTGGTCCTATTCTTCCATAGGGAAGCAACAACCCTCCCCTCTATTCCACTACTGCAGCTTAGTTCTCATCAGCTGAGGGGAAAGAAGTTTTCAAAATCCTCCCAAAATGGCTACAAAACAAATAATAAATGGCTAGCGAAGACCCACCCAGCCAAAAGTCCCATTTGGAGCAGGCTGAAGTCTCAGCTAGATCCAGCTGTCACAGCTTTCCCCAGCTGGGCTCCAGTACTCCCCAGGGATGGGGACCTGGAGCAGTGGCGCAGGCAGCAAAGCCCGGGCCTGCAGCCTCGGGATGTCACACAGCAAATAGGTCCCAGGACGCGAGTCTGCACCTGGTAGGACATCCCAGTCCAAAAAGCCATCAGAAACTCCTGTTCCTCTTCCTTAAGAGTGGGATCAGTAGGGACAGATAGGGAGAGGGTGCAGAAGCTTTCCACAGGAGAGAAATCAGGAAGCTTTTTCCACACGCAAGTGACTTCCAAAATAAAGGAGCAAGTCCCAAGCACTCAAACAGGGTGAACTTCCAAAGAGTTTCCATGTAAGAACTTTATTCCTCTTACCATTTTTCACTTGGTAGATGAAATATTTAAGGACCAATTAGTAATCTTAAACCAGAAATAAACGAATGCTTTCCCAGGTCACGGCATTCTACACCAGAGGAATAACTTACTTCCACGAGAGCAGCTGGAGAGGCCAACTACGCATCCGGGCAGCTTAGAGCTGCCAAACGCCGCGCAGAAACCCAGCGCGCTCCTCTGGCAGGACAGCCCCACAGCCCAGGCGCCAGCAAACCCCGTTTGATACATCACAGCCACGCCTCCCCAAAAATCTTCACTTTAAACCGAAGCGGTTTCTTACAGCGTTACAACTCCGGAAAGTGCGGCTGGAGGGTGTGCTGGGGCTCATCCGGCAGGACAGAACCCTTACAGTGGGGCCTGCGAGGGCTCCGGGCGAGGCACAGCCCGCGGCGGCAGCCACGGGGCGGAGGGGCCCAGCCAGCCCCCCCCGCGGCAGCATCGGCCCCCGCCCCAGGCCCCGCTGCTCGCCAGCAACTGGTGCGGCTGCGAACGCGGCCGGAGGGGCCGGGCCGGGCCCCCTCGCGGCAGCCCTGAAGCCGGGCCGGGCGCTCTGGAGGCACTCACCCCGCTCCCGCCGCCCGTGGGTCCCGAGCGAGGCCCCGCTGCGCGCCCTTCGCTCGAACGCGCCCGCAGCCGCGGCCTCGCCGCAGACACAGTCTCCTCGGCCGCTCCCCGCCCGCCCCGCTCCTCACTCACCGCAGCCGCCGCGCCCGCCGCCGCCGCCGCCCGCCAGGACAAAGGCGCCAACCGCGGCTGCCGCGCGGCACCGTCGCAAAGCGGAGACGGGGCGCCTCGCGCTTTACGGCGCGGCGCGCTGACGTCCCGCCCGGCGCGCGCGTGCCTCGGTGGCCAGGGCAGCGCGCGCCGCTCCAGGCGGGGGCGTCGCAAGGCACGCTGGGAGTTGCAGTCCCGCGAGCCGCGAAAGCTGGGGGCGCCGGCACCGCCCGCGAGGGGCAGGGCACTGGAACGGGACAGGGACTGCGGTCGGGATCAGGATTGGGGCCAGGAACGGGATCACGGCTGGGACCGGGATCAGGATCGGGGCTGGGGTCGGGATTGGTATCGGGTCTGGGACTGGGATTGTTATCGGGGCTGAGGCCAGGGCCAGGACCGGGATCAGGACCAGCCGCCGCCTCTGCACCCCTGCCCAGCGCAGGTCTCGGGCTCCTGCTGGAGCAGCTCCTATGGGCAGCAATCACTGGGCCCCACCACCCCTGTGCTGCCTGAACTGCGAGCGCGTCCCCAGTGCACCCGATGGGGACTTCCCAGCTGGAGCAGTGCGAACTGAGCCCAGAAGTCCCCTCCCTACCTCTGCTGCCTCATCGCTGCCTCGACATCCCCTGGGACCCTCACGCCCAGAGTCAGTTCTGGGAAGTGGCAGCAGGCGGGGAACCCAGAGCACGCAGGCATACAGGTGTTCGCCCTCCCTGCCATGCCCTCGGCCCCCTCGCCTGGCTGGCGGCCTCTGAGCCAGGGCAGGAGCTGTGGGCCAACACGGACACCAGAGGCTGGAGCAGCAGCATAGTGTGACCAGAGCGCACAGGCAGGGATGCTGAGTGGTTCTGGGAAGTGGCACAGGCCAGGGAACTCCGAGTATGTGGCTCCCATGGCTACTTGCCCTCCTGGCCATGGCCTCAGCCCCCTTGCCCAGGTGTTGGCCAGGTGCTCTGCTGGCAGCCTCTGAGCCTGGGCAGCAGCTGGACACCAGAGACTGGAGTGGCAGTGTAGTGTGACTGGAACACAGAGTGGTGCAGAGCAGCCGCCATCCAGTCGCACTGGAGAGAGGAGCACAGGGATAATCCCATGGAAATTCCCTGGGGACTGCTGGAGGGAACTGAGCCAGAGGTGCAGACCAGCTCCTGGCTTCCCCTTCCCACTCGTGGGCTGACGCATTTCTGGGGAGTCCCTGTGGAGGCCAGGGGTGAGGGGCTCTCCACGGTGCAAGCCTGAGTTGTCCCTGGGAAAATGAAGTGAAACCTTGCACTTCTGCCTTGGGAAGGAGCTGGTGGGGACGGCGGGGACGCTTTCCCGCAGCTGCTCCTGCCTGTCCACACCTCCTCACCCCAGGGAGGGCAGCGGGTCCGTAGAATCACAGAATGCCAGGTTGGGAAGGACCTCGTGGATCTGGTCCAAACTTTTAGGTAATAAATAGTTTAAATGCGGAGCTGCCATGAGCCAGCAGCAAGGTTGGCTCAGTCCAGGGGCAGCAAGTGGGACACAGCCACGGCACAGGACCCCACACCAGCAGCTTTGCAGGACCCCGCGGCCGGGTGTCACCGGGGCCACTCCGGGCGGGAGAGACCTGGGGGCTGGGGCGGTCCCGTCCCGGTTTTCCCGGCTGGGGCGGTCCCGGGACGCGGCGCCGCCGCCCGCCCCGATCCCCCTGGACACTGCGGGAAAGCCCCGGGCGGGCGGCCCGACGCCCCTTTCCTGGGCGGGATCAGCCGGGCGTTATAGGGCGGCGGCGGCGAGGGGCGCGGCGCCATGAACCGGTTCGGACTGCTGGGGCTGCTGAGCCTGGGGCTGCTGGGCGTGAGTGGGGCCGGGGCTGCGGCTGGAGCGGAGGGTTGGGGCTGGGGGCAAGGAGCTCGGGCTGGGTGTTGCTGGGCGCGAGTAGGGCTGGAAGCTGGGGCCCCTTAGCGCGGTGCTGCTGGGCGTGAGCAGCGCAGGGGGCAAGGGGGCTACTCAGCGTGGAGCTGCTGAGCGTGAGTGGGGTTGGGGCTGCAGGCAGGGGGCAAGGGCTGGGGCAAAGGCTGGGCGCTCCGTCCTTTCTCCCCTACTCCGCCCCGGACGGAGCCCCCGCCGCAGCCTGGGCTTTCCGGAAAGCCGCGCGTCCCCCCGGCGGGTCCCGCCTCTGCGAGAGGCCGTGCCCGGAGGTGGGGAAGAGGGCAGGGAGGCTCTCTCTTTGCTTCCCCTCTGCTCTCCCTCCGAGGGAGCGGGGTAGGGGGGGTTCTGCATCCCGGGATGGGGCACGGATCCCCGCGGGCAGGGGCGGGCCGTGGGACCCCAGGGGCCGTGGGAGGGGGCGCGGGACGCTGCGAGGCTCAGGACGGGGCTGCGTGCATCCCTTTCACTTCCTCTTCTGTCGCTCGTAGCGGCGGGGCCGGTTCCCCAGGCTGGTTTCCCTCCACCGGGTCGGATGCGGCCGTGCCCATCGCTGCTCCATCGCTGCCCCAGGGGTGCCGCGGGGCCCTGCGGGGTCTGCTGGGCCACGGCTTCCTCCCTCACCCGTCTCGTAGCCCCGCGGTCCCCTCGCCCCAGGGCTCTGTGGAGCCCCCATCCCACACTCTGGCACAGGCGGGTCTGCAGGGAGCTGCTGGGCATGGGATGCTCTGCACGAGGCTGCACTGCTGGGGGTGCCCTGCACCCAGGCTGGCTGACGTCTGACCCCTTGCCTCCCTCTGCTCTTCCCCGTCAATGCAAGGCCCTGCTAGGAGCAGCAAGGAAGGACTCTGGTTGGTTTGGTGTGGATTATATCCTTGCCCGGGGATTTCCTGCCCCTCAGGGCCGGTGCATCAGGCTTGGTCACTCTGCTTCCCCTTCCCTGGCACACCCGCTGTGGGCAGGGGCACCGGGTCAACAGGTGATTGCCATCTGGTAGGAAATGCAGGGAAATGTGAGGCCACCCTACTGGCATCGCTGCCACCCCACTTCAAAGACATCGTGGTGGCAACGGCAGCGCGCAAGGCTCTGCTGTGGTCTGTGGTTAGTGCAGGCATGGGAAGCGCAGTGCAAGGCAGCCCTTACCTTGGCACGGGGTGAGCACACAGGTTAGCTCACACGTCTCGCGGAAGCGAGGTGATGTTGGAGCACGGCGTGAATTCACAGGTCTTGTCTCTTCCAGTGCTGGGAGCCTGGCGATGCTGTAAGATGCTTTGATAAGCAGTATGAACACAAGGGCAGGTGCTGCAACCGGTGTCAGCCAGGTACAGAGGCCCCCTTCCCCTTCCTGAGGCTCCAGGGCCAGCTCTCCTGGTGTAGCAAGCCCAGCTCGCTGTGACTGAGCCCAACCGACCCCACTGCCAGCAGTACCAGCATTTTCGCCTTTCAGTGTCACCTCAGTGCTAGAGCAACTGGGGACTTCCTTGTGTGCCCTGGGAGACCCCCTTGACTTCCTAGAATCTGTCACAGGTCTCTTGGGATTGTCTGTGCTCATGGCATGGCCCCATGGCATGGGCAGGTTGGGGGAAGAGTGCTGCCACTGGCACTACCAGATCATGATGGTAATTGCCAGCTCCCACTGTGACTGCCAGACCGTTTCCAGGTCCTTGGAGTGCTGGAGGCAGTGAATAGGCCCCCTGCCCCAGTACCCAGCAGCCCTCCTCACCTGACCCTGCATTGCAGCCACTGTGCAAGCTGGCCCCTGCATCCCTTGCTGACAGAGCGGTATGATGCTACTGAGCAGCATGCCACAGTGGCCCTTGCATCCACAGCCATCACTGCTCCCCTGTCCTGCCGGCAGAGCTGCTGCCTGGAGAGGGGGAAAGCCCCCTCAGATTCTCCTCACCAGCCTCTATTGCAGGGGAAAAGCTGGTCTCTGAGTGCAATGTCACAGGAGATTCTGTCTGCACCCGCTGTGAGAGTGGGCATTATCAGCCCAGCTGGACCAGGGAGAGCCACTGTACCCCCCATGATGTCTGTGACGCTAGTAAGTGCTCCCTGTGCCCACCGGCCTGGCCTGTGGGGGATGCAGGGCTGGTGTCCCCCCAGGCTCACCTGCCCCATGTCTCACCTCGCCTGTGCTCACTTTGCCCAGACACCGGCCTCATCGTGAAGATGCAAGGCAATGCAACACACAACACAGTGTGCCAATGCCAGGCTGGCATGCACTGCTCTGACAGCAGCTGCCAGACTTGCGTGGAGAACCAGCCCTGTCAGCATGGCTTTGGCTTCGTAGCAGGTGAGTCTGGCCATCTCCTTCCTTGCAGCAGGACTGATGCCCAGGCAGCATCGACCTCAGACCCTGCGGAGAAGGGGGACTTGCCCAGCAAGGTCCCCATAGCAGGGCTTTAGGAGAGCTGTGCCTGGCAGCATTACCACAGGGAGGGCCCCTCACCACCCACAGCCCACACTGACCTTCCTGCAACCTCTGCTCCTCTCCAGCCAAGGCAGTAGCCCGGATGTCGTCCCCCTGCGAGCCCTGTGCAGAAGGCACCTTCTCCAACGTCTCTTCTAAAACAGAACCGTGCCACCCCTGGACAAGGTATTATCTGAGTGCTGACCACAGCCTTCACCCATCCCCAGCTATGCCCAGTCCCTGTAAGCACGTCCCCTGCTGCCAGTCTCCTTTGGGGGCCCTGGGGACCGAACAGCCAGGTTGGTCTCTGTGGGACACAGCATCAGGCTTCTGCAGAGCAGGAGCGAGAGGAGCAGCACTCTGAGACCAGTGAGGTCCAGGGCTGTGTGGCTGAGCTCGAGGTAGATATCCAGGTGCTTGTGACTGTCCCTCAGCATATACACAGAGTGCTGATCCTTTCAGGGACTTTCACACTGTCATCTGCACTGGGGAGCAAGGGAAGAAGGGCTACAGGAGCCCCCATGCCCTGTCCAAGCTCTCTCTCCCAGTGTGCTCCTTGGTTTCAGCCATCAGCCAAGACACCAGCACTCTCCATGGGGAGTCTGGCTTTGAGGATACCATGGGCTGGCAGGTTGTCTCTGTCTTTTCAAAGCTGCTTGAGGGTTAATTGCACTTCCTGGAAGAAATGTGAGCCTTATTTCCCTGTTGAATTAGTCTTGCTTCAACTGCCAGCAGTTGGATTTCACTTTGCTTCTAACTGTGCCCAGAAATTACCTCCCCATGGAGCCACTTGCAGCCTGTCATCAGGTCATCTCTTGATGGTCAACAGTCATTGCTGTTCTGCAGCAGCAGCAGAGCCTGAGCCCCAGGGCCATCTTGAGCAAGCAGGTCTCAAATATCTGCTCCCTTCTGTGCCTTGTCCCCAAACTTGTCCTGTCTTCAGCAGTTTCAGGCCAGGACCCTGGGAGTGGGCAGGGCTGCTGTTTCCCTGATGTCCCCATCGCACAGCTCAGGCCTGGGGGCCCTGGTCACTTGTCCCTCCAGAGCCCAGCAGGCTCAGCACAGGATGCTTTCTCGCACAGCTGTGCTCTTGTGCACAGCCCCGGCTGCTCCTTCTCAGAGGCTTTCTGTGCGCTCAGGCTGCTGCTGTGGTTCCATGGTGTCATTTTTCCCTGCAGCTGTGAGGAAAAGGGGCTGGTGGTGAAGTTGAAAGGGACAAACACCTCGGATGTGATTTGTGGTAAGAGCTCAATGCCCCAGGCTGGAACCCCATGGGACTGGGCCTGGAGGGGAGGTGGCTCAGGACACTTGGTGTCCTGGTGGAAGCTTCACAGGGTGCCTCACTGACCCAGTCTCCCTCAGCAGAGTCAGGCAGACGCTCCTCGCTGTCGGTGCTGATCCCCATCACAGCCACAGTCATCACATGCCTCGTGGGCATCTTCATCTACTGCCTGGTCCACACGGGTAAGGGGCTGGGATACAGGAAGTGATGCCTTGGCCAGAGGGGCCTTATGGGGCCAAGGAGACAAGCAGGGAAGAATGGCTCTGACCCCTGAGAGCTCACTGCAGGGCAGGGCAGGAGCGCACCCCCTCTGACCTTTGCCTTCTCTCTCCCTCTTCCTCTCCAGATCCCAAGCGACAGGTGCAGAAGCAGGTCAGTCTGCGCAGAATCCTCCTCCAGCAGTGGTGGGGAGGGTCCCTCCTGGGCACAGCTGGGGATGTGGTAGCAACAGAGAGCAACAGGGACTGCAGCTCTGCAGGACAGGAGTGGAGGCTGTCCTAGAGCTGCCCAGCTGGGACGGGACAGGACAGGGGCTGGAGCAGCCCTGGGGTGCTGCTGAGGCAGGAGGGAGCCACACAGGGTGCAGGCATGCAGCAGGAGCATGCAAAAGATGTGGTCGCAGAGGGAGGGGATGTAGCTGCCTGCCCCTGACCCCTGCCCCTGTGCAGATAGGGGCCAGGAAGCCTGAAGAGAACCTGGAGCCCACGGAGCAGGGGGAAGTTTTCCCTGTGCAGGAGACGCTGCATACACACCAGCCTGTGGCCCAGGAGGATGGCAAGGAGAGCCGCATCTCGGAGCAGGAGAAGCAGTGAGGATGCAGGACACTGCCTCCAACAGGAGCACAGACTGGGGCCAGCACTGTCCCTTCCAGCTGGAAAGGAAATCTTGTGTCCAGCCTGGCTGCAAATGATGTTACACTGCAGTGGGCTATGGCACAACCATTGCCACTGGGACACTGAAGCAGTGCCTGGGCTGGCTGTCCCAGGGACTGGCACCGTGCAGCAAAGCTCCGCTGCCGTTACTGGGATGCGGGAGCAGAGCCCAGTGTCAGTGCCTGCCCTGGGACTGGCATGGTGGAGCAAAGTGCCCTCGCCCATCCGGGTGCCCGGGGAGCAAAGTGCCCTCACCTGCCCAGGTGCAGGGGAACACAGCTGCTCAGTTGCTGCACCCTTGCCTGGCACAGGCAGCAGACGGGGGTGCCATGGGGAGCGGGGCTGCTCAGGTGGAGGCTCCGCGGCAGAGCCCAGTCTGTGCGGATGCCAGGGATACCAGGCAGGATGCGGGACCACCATGCAGAGCCCGGTGCAGGGCCCCGGCATCACCCGCTGGGCTACCCGCGCTGGAGCGCGGTGCGGGTCGGGAGGTGGCGCTGCGGGACCGCGCTGGAGGGGCGGCGGGTCGGGCGCTGTGCAGCGCAGATCCCCGAACCCATCTCCCGGGCACCCAGCGGCGCGGCCTCAGCCCGGACCCCCACACCCCCCTCCGCCCTCCCCGACCACCGGGCGGGGCTCGATCCTTCTCCCAGCGCTGACAAAGGCTGTGATTAAAGTTCTTTGTTCCCGGCTCTGGGCGAGCAGCACGACCGCAGCCCTCCTGCCCCCCACCCCCGGGGATGCTCGGGGCACAGGAGCTCCAGGAGAGACGCTCCCACCAGAGGCGGGAGGGGCAGAGCCCCACGAGCTGTGCACGACTCCCACCACGGCCCCAGAGCCTCCTGACAGCCCCCAGCACACCCCAGCCCAGGCGAGCTCCCCCTGAGCGCCCCAAGCTGAGTGAGCTCCCCCAGCACCCAAGGCAGCAACTCCCTGGCCCTGAAACAGCTCCCACTGCCTAGTGCCCACTGCCCATGAGGAAAGCATGCACAGGCCACAGCCCTGCAGTGCGGGGACCAAGCGCAGGCAGGGCTGCCCGTAGGCCTCGCTGGAGCATCCCCACATGCGCCATGCAGGGCCCGTCTCACCAGGCAGTGCTGCAGAGGCAGCAGCAGAGCTGCCGTGGGCCTGGACTTGCCAGGCTGCAGCGGCACCAAGCCCAGCGCAAGCTCCAGGTACAGAGCTGCAGCCCACGACCCACCAGCCCCTGAGCACACGTAGTGTGGCATAAGAAAGGCTGTAAATCCTAGAACCAGGAGCAGCTGCAACACAGACTGACTTTTACTGTAAAGGTAGTAGCACATTATTTAAGGTTCCTCTTAAAACCTAATGTTAGGTTTAATAAGGGAGATAAAATCATGTCAGCAGCTCTCCCTCCTGGGTCTCAGCGCTCCTAGCAGTGCTGGCAGGATGGTCAAGGGCTGGGCAGCGTCCCCTCAGCTCCAGCCCAGTGACCACCCAGCCGTGGGGATAGACATGATCCTCGTTCCTGCTGGCTCTGCCAGTCCTGCTGAGGGAGGGGTTGGCATTGCGTGGGTCACAGACACACCACCAAAGGGCTGTCTCCTCGTGGCAGCAGGCTCACCTCTTTGGCTCCCTCCCTCTCATAGTGCTGACCTCTCCCTGCTGGCTGGCAGCATTTAACACCCGCTCCCACACGTCAGACCTGTGCCATCTCATTAGCACGTCTGTCCCCCAAAGTGAGAAGGGAGAGTTCATGAGACCTAATTGAATGTAACTAATTATTCACTCTACAAATGCTGTTTAAATGGGATTGTGAGGGACAGAATTACTCATTCTGAAAAGGGGAGAGAAAGAGAGAAAGATGGAGTGAGAAAAAAAATAGAGGTGGATGCCAGAGCTGCACCTACCTCTCTCCCCAGAATACCAATTACCAGATGAAGTGATTGTATAAATCTTTACCGAGTGAACAAACTGTGCCAGTCACTTACTCCTGTCCTCTTATTATGAGGAAGCAATGAAAAATCATCTCACTCTCCACTCCTGTTAAAGGCTCCCAGTTGCTGCCTTGGGTGCTGCCCACAGCTGGAGAGTTCATCCCAGTGCTTTCCCCGGCTACAGAGACAAGGCTGAGTGTTTGGCAGGGATGGGCAGCGATTCTGCACCCCAGGACACGGGGAGGAGCTGTGGGGCTCCTGCCTCAGAGGGAGCAAGGCGATGCTGTTCATCACCCCAGGACACCGAGTGGCTTGGGCTGGTTAAGGGCTCCAGTGCCACATAAACAGCAGCTCAGCCAGAGATCCTGGTGCCTGGCTCAGGGACACCCTGGGTCTTGCGCTGGTGGCTCTCCTGCCCTCCCCTTCAGGGGATCCAGTCCTGCCCTGCCAGGCTCCCTGGCCCACTCTGCAGGTTCACACGGCATTCAGAGCCCTCTCTAAGCACTCACCAGACAGGGAAAGCATGGTTGTTCCTGACCCCTTCCAATGCTGGAGAAATGCGCTCATTAGAAGTAATCTCTGTTTCTCTTTCCTGCCACATCATTTAATCCCAAATCCCTCACACAATTTCCTGCAAACACACCCATTTCTGTCCTCGGCAGTGGTGTTGGATAGGAGGTCCTGACCTCACAGGACAGAGAAAGCTAACAGGCTCGTACTGGCACCATGAGGTCCTGCTGCATGAGCTGGTGAGGACCCAGCGAGTTCCACACTTCCTGCAAGCAACATCAGGACCCTCTCACTTCAAGGCATTCAGCATGCTGGGGGACACAGCAGCTCTAGGGTACCCTTAAGGAAGGACTGCGCTGCTGTGCGGGCACACCAGGGCCCTGTGGCACTCTGGGCACTGCAGCTCCACAGCTCGGCCAAGGCTGAGAATCTGCTGGAGGAGTTGTGCAGCTGGGTCACCATGGGGGAAACAGACTGGCAGCAAGTCAGCAAGAAGAGGGAAAAGGTTCCAGCCTGTCCTGCCTCCTATGGGATGGGTATTTGGTTGCTGCCAGCAGCAAGTTTCCCTGTACTGGAGATATGCGCATGTGGGTATGAGGGAAGGATAACATCATCACCATCAGAACAAATGCAGCTCTGCAGCTTTGGCTTGTGCTTATTGGCTTTCTTCTGTTTATCTATAAATAATTGTAGGGACATAATAGACTTTTAAGACTGCCAAAGAGTTTGTCTTCCTCCAGCAAAGATATATCCACAGTGCTGCCACCTTATCTGCTTTTAGAAAGATGAGGGTGGGAAAAATATTTACTGTCAAGGATATTTGTCATGTGCAAATTACCTCTGCCTACAACCCACAGCAGGGATAGGACTGACAGCGCTGATCTGTTTTGCAGGCACACGAGCCATGGTGTTCTCCATGCTGCCCCAGACCTGCCTGAGCCTCCTCCCCATTAGCTGGCAGGGCAGACAGCATGGTGCTGGGAAGTCCACTGCATGCACAGATCCACAGCACAGGCTGTGACGGCAGCTCAGAGGGATGAGAGAAGCAACAGATGATGCTGAACTAGGTACCCAGAATGTGGCTGGACACAGAGGAGCACCGTGATGGGACAATCAGGACACTGAGGAGCTCAGAGGTTTGCAATGTTAGCAGCACCTCCCCAAACTCACACTTGCACCCCATACTGTGCTACAAGGGCAGTGTCCCTCCGGCATGGCCGCCCCAGGCCTCATTGCTGTCCTGCAACGGACAAATGCACTGTGTACCCCTGCTGCTCTCTCAACACTCAACATCCCACCAGCTCCACCAGCCTTGCTTACCATTGGGATTCCTGATATCCTGCAGCCCAGAGGTTTTTGCACAGCACTTATCACCACAGTATCCAAGAACCGATCTAATTGATGTGACAGCAATTATTCAAGTATCACTAAATGCAGAACTAATGCATCTGTGAGTACAAGCCTCCTAGACCCTGACCGTGAAATTATAACTCTGACATGAGATGAGCCAGTGCGGGAGCACCAGCTCTCAGCTGTCCTCCCACCATCGCAGTGCTGGCTGGCCAGCCCTGTTGCGACACCTCCCCAGGAGCCAAACAGAGAGAGACCATCGCAGAGCATGCCTGCAGCAAGAGCTGCATCCAACTTGCCACATGGCCAGCAGCCTCCCAAGGACTAGGCTGCAGCCATGGTGGGTCCCACACTGCCAAGCTGACCAGGCAGCATCAGGTCGATAAGCACTGGCAGGGTCACTGCAACCATTGTGACAGCCAGTTTAGGGAGCTGTGTGCTCTAAATGGCAGGGCAAGAGCCGTTTCTGGGCTGCTCAATGCAGTCCATGCAGCATGCAAAGGTCTTGGCTTGGGCACGGACTTGGTGCTGGGAAAAGCCATTCATTGCATTTGAAATTTTACTGTGAAATTAAGCTCTGCCCGGACACACAGAGCTTGGCACAGGCAGCAGTTTGTATTTTGCAAATTGCTTTCAACAATCAATTAAAGAACAACGATGGCTGGAAGAGCACTCAGGTGTGGAGACCTCCTCAAGACAAACCTCTGCCCCAAACCTCTTCCAGCCTCACCTCAGCTCTGACACCCACATCCTCCAGCAGGAACCAGGAACCCCAGAGCCAGCAGCTCACCAGAGTTCCGGTGCTGTTCTGGTGCAGCAAAGCAGATCCCACATGAAGTGGAGGACGCAGCAGGGCACAGCTGACACGGCAAAGCTCTGGCACCATCTCACATCACAGCCAGGCAGTAAGCATGTGCGAATGTCAGGCTTCTTGGAATGCCCAGGGCTCACCCTGGTTCTGGTTTGCTCAGTGTTTTCATTAAGGACCTGGATGATGGAATAGAGAAAGCACTTATTAAATTTGCAGATGACACAAAGCTGGGAGGGACTACAAGTATCTTGGAGGACAGGATTAGAATTCAAAATGATCTTGACAAATTGGAGAAATGGACTGGAAAAAACAGGATGAAATTCAACAGGGACAAGTGCAAGGCAGTTCGCGGAGCCGGGGAACAATCAGTTGTGCAAACACAGGCTGGGATGGTGAGAGCGGCGGCACGGAGCCCAGCCGGGCACGGGAACGCGCAGGCGCTCGGGCAGGAGGCTCAGCCTACTCTCCTTCGGGAGCCAGAGGGACGGGGCCACGGGGAGGCAGGAGGAACGGTGGAGGGAGCGAGAGGCTTAGCAGGGAGGAGAGGAACAACCTCCAGCCTCGAGCGCAGATGGACCCCTTGGAGTGGTGCCATAGGCTCTCCTGGGATCCCACACGCCTCTCCCACGCCGGCCAGAAGCCACGGTGAGGTCAGCTGGACCCCAGGCCCTGCACACACCGGACTCTGCTGTCCCCCTGCCTTTGCCGCCTCAGAGCCAGGGCAGCCGCTGCCTTGCGGTGCCCCAGGAAGAAGGCACTAAATCATTCACAGAAGCTGCTCAGCCTTTCCTGTTGCAGCTCCACTGAGGCAGAACTCCAGGCACCAGCACAGCCCAGCGCCAGGAGCCAAACCATCCACACCGGCACGAGGAGCTTTGCTCCAAGGCTTTCCCCACGCCAGGACTCAGCCAGGGTCCGGCCTCATCCCCGACCCGGCAGCGCACACCTCTGCAGGCGGCTGTGCCCGTGCAGCCGCGCATCTGCGGCGACAGTGACTGCAGACGGGGAAGGTCCTTCCCGCAGCTCCAGCTTTGCAGTCCAGCTCTGCCGGGAAGCACTGGAAGCCCGGTGGGTGCACGGGGTGGACGTGGCCGCCTGGCCCAGGCTGCGGGGCTCAGCCCCACAGAGCCCCTCCTGCTGCTTTACGCTCGCTCCAGCAATTACAGTTCCAGCGAGCACCCTCCCAGCTTATGCAAACACCGAGACTCATTTAAATAAATTAAGAAGACATAATAAATCAAAAGGAAATGAGGGGCTGTGCCTAGGGGCAGGGAAGTCACTCGAGTTTAATTACATTGGCAAGCCTTTTGCAATGAAAACGCCGTGAGTCCTACATGTGATGAGTGCAGATATGCAGGAGTGGGCACAGCTCCACAGTAGGGTTGGCAGCATCACCCTGAAGCCCATGCCCCGCACAGCACCAGCACAACACCCAGCACAGCATTGGCTCTGCCGAGCCAGGAAAGTGAGGCACGTGACTGCAGAGGGGGGTACTGGACACCAGCCAAACCTGCGCCCCGGGCAGCAGATGCCGGATCATCCTGTCGCACGGCGACAGCCCCGACACACGGCCACTGCCAAGCCCCTGTGGAGCTACCAGCAGCTCCCAGTCCTGCAAGGGATCTGCCAGGACAGCCTGTGGAACCCTGTGCCCATGCCCCAGCCCACCAGGGGCACCAAGATCCACCGAACCCAGCCCAGGTCCTGGGAGAAGCAGCAGCACCAGCAGCATCCGTCCAGTGCCACACAAGATTTACTGCCCGCTCCCTGTTGTTTAAAGACTCTCGCTCACGGCTGCGGTGGGGACTCCAGAAAGAGCTTTGTGTAGAGGCAGCAAATTTATGAGACTGGCTCCGAATCCCCAGTCACATCAGGGGCCAATTTGTCTTCCCAGGGCTGAGGATGAAATTAAATTATTGTAAAATAAATCTGTAAAAATGATGAAAAGACCATCACCCGGCAGCGAGGGCGGGGCATGGGAACACACGTGCGGCAGTGACGGATGGGGCTTGCTGGGTCATAAAGCACCCAGGACCTGGTGGCTCAGGGATTTTTGCTGTAATCTCACTAAAGAGATGTTGTTTACAGGAAAAAGGGTATTTTGGGGAGGAAATTGCATTTCAAGGTTAAAGGAAAAAAAAGGAGCGAGTCTCTCAGGGAGGCTGCTTACGCGTAAGATGGCAGCAGGCAAAGACGAGCGCGCAGGTGCCAGAGAGTGGCCAGGCCATGGGCTGGAGGAAGCACTTTGCACATGCATGTGCAAAGGGCCAGGGCCAGGCACATGCCAGCAGAGGGTGCCCAGATCAGCTTGATGCCAGCACACGTTTCCCATGAGGAGCCCTGTGAGGTGGGCACCAAGCAACCAGCTCTTGCTGCATCCCATGCTCAGGGGGCAGGGGAGCACAGCTGAGTCAGGGACTGCACTGGGATTCACAGCTTCCCAGCTTCAGTCTCACCCTACAAGAAAGGTGGTTTGTTTTTTTTTTTTTCTGGGATGACTGGAAAAATAATGGTTTCATCTTATCCTGTGGTGGTTGGCCGTTCAACAACAGGTCATTAGCACGGCTCAGCATCGGGAAGGGATTTATTTAGGGACACCATTGCAGAGACAGCCCAGCACCAGGTGATTAATAGCATTTCAGAGGTATCAGAGTGTTGCAGCACTCAGAAAGTGCAGCTGTAGGGAGTTCAGAGACTTTATTCTTCACTTCTGTGAAATCCCACAATACCAGAAAAGATTTCTCAGCTCTGCCCTAAGCACAAAAGCAGCGTGGAGAAAGCCGTGGCTTTGCAGGGCTGAGGTGCCAAGCCAGCCACAGCACTTCCCAGCTGCCCCAGCACTGGTGGCACTGGCTCCTGCTTGCACAGCTCAGCCTGGCATCGGGCTCACCCCTGTTCTCATCCCCACACAGGGCCTGTTAAACCCAGGGCTCCCCTCTGCTCCCAACAAATGCCCTCCGAGTATGGCACAGGGGACTGAAACATTCCCTGGACCTGGGAAAGCCCTGTCCTCCCAGGCAGCAGTGAGCACTGGTAAGAGCCTCCCTTGCTCATCCCCAGCCACTCGTGCCATTGTCCAGGGTAGCTCTGGCTCTACCTGAGCCTCTTTGCTTTGATGGCATGTCTAGACAACATCCCCTGCCAAGAGCCTCCTTGCTCCTTCAAATGCCGCAGCATAGCCCCAGCTCCAGCCCCTGTCCCAATACCAGCACTGGGCAGCTCAGTGAGCTCCAGGAGGTCCTTTCCCACTGGTGGGCACAGCACTCTGGGGAGCGGGGACAGGGCACTGTCAGAGCCCCCCAGCAGCAGCCACAGCATCCAGCCCCTTCCCCAGCATGACCCTGGGAGAGACAGGCTGAAGAGGTAAAGGTAAGCACTGTGGGGGCCCTGGGAGATCCAGACTCACCTGCATAGGTACGGCTACAGCAGCATACAGCAAACACCCAGGCAGCTGGGGGGAGCTGGTGCTCCAGGCACCCACAGTGATCCTCAGCAGCAGTGCACACCCACCACAGCCCAGGGCCAGACTGTCTGTTTACCCACCCTGCCACCCTCTCCTAAGTGTTGTTCTCCCATCTCAGCCTCCCCTCTCCTCCCTGGAAGAGCACTCTGGACTTCCTCCCACCATTCTAGGCTGGGCAGGGAGACAGCTTCCCCCAATCTGGAGAGGAGGTGTTGAGCACTGCCCTAAATCAGCCCCATGTGCACCTAACAGCCCCACTCATAGCACAAATGAACTCCAGCTGGCTGCCCCTACTGCTCACACAGCCCCCCAGTGCATCCCAATGTGTCCCAGTACATCCTACATCTCGTCTGGGGTTGCCACAGCTGAGCAGCAACCTTCCTTCCCCAGCCCCAGTGGCTGGTGAAGCAGAGCCTGGGAGAGCCAATTCACTGGATCCAGAAACCTGCGCAGCTCCTCGCCTGTGGCCTCGCCAGCGAGGGGTCTCGTGGAAGCAGGCGGTAGGGCTGGAGGCAGGAGCTGGTGGGCATCCCACACAGGCGGCAAGGCAGGAGTGTGCCGAGGTGGAAGTAAAGAGTTACTGAACAAGCAGACGTTCAATAATTTATGGTCACTGAACGGCAACAGGAACAACGACAAATAATAATACAGGAAAATGGGGAGAAACCTGAAATCATTAGGTCAATGGTTCAAGCATGAAGAGAGCGAGTGGGGGGCAGTCACACCATGCACAGAGGGAGGGGGCAATGCCAGCTGCACCACAGCACCCTGACACCCCCAGCCCAAGGGTCCGCAGTGGGGCACTGCCCTGCAAGTGCTGTCCTGGGGCACATTCCTGGCTCAGGGAATGCAGAGCGGTGTCACGTGCCAGCCCTCAGTGCCCTCCAAGGCTGGTCAGCATGCAGGGAGCTTGTTCACATCTCCAAGAGGCAGGAAAGGCAGATCTGCTCTCCCTAATTATAATTAGTGATGCTTACCATGGGAGTTTGCAAACATGGTTTAATTAAAGCTGCCAGGCTCCCTCCACAAGCTGCACCATCTCCGGGGTCAAGGACAGAGTAGAGCAAAAGAAGCAGGAGCTGGGAGATGTTCAGCAGAGTCTGGCTGCTGGGCCTGCACAAGGTTTACCCCTTCTCTTCGCCTGCAGTCATGGCCTGGAGGGCTGGCTCAGCTCTGCTGGCAGGGATCACCCCATGCCTCTGCACAGACCCTCTCCAATGAGCTGGCACTGGCAGGACTGTGCTGAGCTCTGGCAACTGGGAGCACATCCATGCACACTGACTCAGCCAGGGGCCAACAGACACTGAGATGGGAAATGTAATCTACAGCCACAAGAAAGGGCTGTGGAGTCTCTGTTGTATGAGCCTGCTTCTTCTGTCAAGAAGAAAAATAGGAAAGGGGCATAGAGAATTAGACAAAAGCCATGAAGCAGAGAGGGAGAGCAGAGGGGAGTCAGAGAGAGCAGGCGGCAGCTGATGGCAGCCCCAGCATGAGCAGAGACCCATGGTGGGAAGGGCTCGGCAGGTGCTCTGCTCTGGACCCTCCAGCATCCTCTGCCTTCACAGACCCAGCATCGTGGAGCCTGCACCAGGGGCTCCTTGGCTTCTCCCCTCTCTCCTGCCCTGGACCTTCGCTGCCTCTGCTGTGCCATCAACTGCCAGGGCTCCCCTAACTCCACAGTCACAGGGACAGGCAGCGTTCATGGCTGTTCCCCCTTGTCTTATCACCTGGGAGAGCTGCACCTGTTCAGAAGGGATCTTGTGCCCCAGCCTGCTTGGCGCAGCTCTTCTCCCCCGCTGCCTGCAGAGGCCCTGCCTGCTCTGGTGCTGCGCCCCAGCCCTCAGCCTTCCTGTCCCACGTGGCTGTTCCCATCAACAGGGAGCATGTGGCCGGGGTGCTGCCCTGTGAGCGCCTCTGTGGAACCATGCTCCGGGCGCTGGGACTGGGAGAGGCTGAGGTGGATGCCCAGGTCCCATTCGCTCTGGGGGCAGAGGCAGGTGCCCTCTGTGCTGTGCTCCGTGCTCCCGCTGCCGCGAGGCATGAGAGGGAGCCGAGCTCTGTGTCTCGGTGACAGGTTTACAAATCACCATTGCTGTGCAATGAGGGAGCTTGGCTGCCTCTGCATTCATCCCCGCGCTAATTACTGCCTCCCCGAGGAACCCGATCCATCTCACTGTAATTGACAAAAGGCAATTAAAAGGCAGTTGTGAATAAAGGGGGACATCTCTGGAGGGCTTGGCAGGAGAGATTTAGGTGCTGTTCTCCCTGTCGCCCTGGATGCATTCCAGCAGCATGGCTTGGGAGTGATGCTCAGGGCAGCTGTGACCCCTCTGCCAGCTGAGCCCTGGGGCCCGTGTGCTCTGCCCTGCGCCCAGCCCAGCTCTCCGCTCCCTCGCGTCTTCTCCTGCCCTGCAGCTGCACGACCGGCTACAGACCCCACACATGATCTCCATAAAGCCCCAGATGTGCTCTCTGGCTGTCTTCCCGTGGGCAGGGGCTGGGAAGGTGGGAAGGAGCAGCAGGGCTCTGCACCCCAGGGAGCCAAAACCAGCAGAGAGCTCATCCCAGGGGCTCCTGTCCAGGCCCTACTGGGAAAAGCCCTTGGAGCCTGGAGAGCCCCAGCATTGTTTCCCACCAGGAGCTGCAAGGGCTGTGGGGAACATGGGGAGAGAAGGGCAGAGCCACACTGGGAGCATTGCTGCGCCTGCCCGGGGAGCACGTGGCCCCACTGCCTGCACTGCTGCAGAGCATGGCCTTGCAGGAGACAAAGAGCAATCAGCAGTGAGTGGCACGGAGCTGGGCTTGAAGAGTGGCTGATTGAGGAAGAGACACACCAGGCGCCTCTTGTGCCAAGCAATCTCCTGATTGTAGAGAGCTGCAGGTGCGGGCGCTGCAGCTCACCTGTGGCGAGCAGGGATGCGGAGGGGAGGGAAAAACAGCATACGGGCAGTGGGGCACAGCGGGAACAAAGGCCCCATGGAACTCCAGCTCTCCAGAGACAGGAGATCGGGCTGCAGCCGACCCAGCAGTGCACTGTATCCTGTACAGCAGTGCCCTGTGTCCCCCCTGCACAGGGCAGTGGCTGCACATGGCTCCTGCAGAGGGGATCCCACCTGCCTGCTGCTGTGTGGCGGAGGTGCGGACCCATGGCTGCTGTGGGGTGTGTGGGTCTGGCAGGGTTGCCCGCTCTCCAGCGGTGGCAGATGGCAGGATGTGCTGATGCCGGGATGCTCTTCGCCATCTGTTGGGTCTAATTGAGTTTCTGCAGAAGTTCTTAAAAAAAATTAAACCAGTTGCAAGAACAAAATTGTTAATTAAAAGGACTTTTGATTAGCTAGACAAATATTTACCAATTATGACAGGCCCCAATCACTCAATTTTTTATCTGTGAACTCCACACTCAGCAGTTATCGCAGCAATTATGTCTACGTGACAATCCCCCTTGTGTTTCCCATCCCAGGGTGTCCCTGCAGCAGTGGACAGGCTGGTGGGAGGAGGGTGCCTGGGGCTGCTGAGCTCCCCGCTGCACCCCAGCCACACCCCAGCCCCACCGGTGTGCATACTCACCCACCCACTGCTTGCCCCACTGCAGCAGCTCCACGGCGGTGCTGGCCTCAGCATCCTGCTCTGGGTCTGGCACCAGTCCCCAGGCAAGCAAATGAGGCTCACGTTGACCCAGGCACTGAGAGAATGCAGCTCCCAGCTGAAAAGCTGTCTGTGCTTTTGGGGCTCAGCACCTGCAGGCTCAGCACACCAGCAGTGGGTGCCCAGCCTCAGGGCAGGGGCTGCCTGTGGCCAGCCCTCTGTGCCCATCTCCCACGCCTGTGCAGGGTGTGCCAAGGGCTGCAATTGCCCTGGGACCCTGCTCCACCACCCAGAGAGACTGTCAGGATGTGGTAAATCCCCTTTCCCCCAGGCCCCGCTGGCACCCCACAGCCAGAGACTGCATCCATCTCCACATACCAGGCTCGTGCCAGTGGGTCCCAGGCACAGCCCAGCCCATTGTCCATGGGGCTGTGCAGAGGCTGGACTGGAGGCACATTCTCCCCCTTCCAGAGAGGGGACCCATGTGGCTGTGGTACACCAAGGGGCACCAGCCACACATTCCCAGGGTGGGACATGAGTTTTAATGTGGTAAGAAATTGATGGATGATTCTGCGTGAGTGAGTGTTCAATGTAAATTACCCATGTTAGGCTCCAGTCCGTGGCTAATTCATTAGACACACGTTCCTACACAAAAATAAAAAGCCTTCTGCATGCATTGTTCACCAAGTGCTCTTAAGAGAAGATGTGGGGAGGCGAGGCAGGCTCTTGACCCGCCCTTCTGGTTAAATCCTAATTCCCAGCCTCTCTGCTCCCGCCTCTATGAGAGGGAACAGCTCCAGTGCAGCCACACAGCCTGCCAGGACAGTGCTGCCAGTGCTTGCCCATCCCTGGAGCCTGGCTGGCCATGGGGCTCAGCACCTCTCCCAGGGGGGCTGCGGATGAGAACTTGGCATGGCACCAGGAATGCTGACCACCGGCTCCAGCTGGAGAACAAACCCTGGGCATCATGCTTGGAAAAATGCCAGGATGGCTGTAAGGCCCATTCCCATGATCTAGCACCATTTAGAATCTTATTAATGGAATGGGAAAGCTAATTGTGATTAAAGTAACGATGGCGCTAAACAGATAATTCTGCACTGAAGGGGAAGATAGATTTTTTAAAAAGTGTATAAAAATGGGAAAGACAGAGCAACCAGTCTCTAAAAAAGCAGAGATCAGTAAGTGAGGATTCATTTTTGTATTAGCACGGGGGTCTCTGGGGAGCCATGTGTCTGCATCCCCAGCGCCTGAGACTGCACAGCTCTTTATAAATGGCATGGCAGTGATGCCGGGCCTGCCCGCTTCATTACCATGACTACTGCACTCTGCTTCTACAGTAACTAAATATTGAAAAGAGAGCAGGTGTGCCAAGGATCCCATCCCTCCCAAGCCATCAGCACCATCTCCACAGGCACTGCATCCCCCAGGAGGGCGCATTTGGCCACAGGGCCACGGCCAGGAGAGGCTGTGAGCACACTCATCCTACACACCTGGCCACTGGAGCCTTTGCACCCAAGCAGGTACCAGACCAAGCCTTAAGCAATGGGATCAGCTGCAGACTCTTCTCCAGAGAGCTTCAAAATGCTGCTTGAGCAGAGCTCCCTTCACTGCCAGCAGCATAAAGAGTCCAGCCAGGACCTCACAGTGCATGACCAGCCCTGCAAAGGCTGCAGGAGTTGACTCTTCCCAGCACTGGTGGCCCTCCCTGTCCCAGCCATTGCACCACACTTGCCTGCAGCAGGGAGGCTGCACGGGGCTCAGTGCACCGGCCCAAAGCAATGTGCCCCGGGGATGGAGAATATACCATGGAGACATCCACGTCCAGCCTCCCCACAGAGCTCAGCTGCTGCTTTCCAGCAGACCCCAGGGCCTAGAAACTCAGCAGATATCCCACGGCTCCTTCTTCCCCCAACAATAGCACAGGAGGCAGCAGGGAACGAGCTGGAATTGCAGGACTGCTGGAGGTTATTGGTTTCATAAATAGATGGCAGGCAAGCGCTCGAAGTAAGCCAGGCAGGCGGAGAGCTCGTGTCTCAACATGGCTCCTTCACCTTGCTTTGCATTTCAAGGGCTCCCCAAGGCCCATCTCTGCCCGGCGGCCACCGAACCCTGCTCCTGGGTGCCCTGGGGCTTTCTGCTCCCCAGTGCTCTCCCACCCTAGCTGTGCATTTCGGTTCACCCCCCTAAATGTTCTAATACTGTAAAAGATCCATCAGAAACCTTCCACTCCAGAGGGATATATATTATCTAAATTCGATAAGACAACTTAATTTCTCTCCATGTCTGTTACTGGTGATAAAACTGGGAGACTTTTATGACCCAGAGTCCTCTGTAAGATTGTCAGGAACTTATTATACAAGGTATAACTGGATTTCTCTCCACAGATGGCTCGCAGCCATGAGCTGTAACACAATTCTGCAGCACATTTGGTAGAATAAATGCAAAGAGCTTGTTACAGTGAGTTAGATAAGAGAGACGGGAACACGGCTCTCGCAGGCTAATTCAGCATCTGATCTGCCTTTTCCCTCACTGTGAAGGACGACTTGGAAAAGTGTATTGCACACTAAGGAAGGAGCCAAGCCTGGGATGGGCAGGGCAGCCAGTGCAGCACTGGAGGCACAAGACTGGGGGTGCCACAGCAGAGCCACTGGACCCAGCCCTTCATGCACTCTGCAGCCACTTCCCTGGCAAAGCAGTACTGGCAGGTGCCTTCCCATGAGGCGATGAGGGATGCCAGGTCCCTCTCGGAGGCCCTTATGGCAGGATCATCCATTATAGTTATCACATACCCCATTCAGGCTCTGACCAGATAAAGACTGGTGATTTTTTATTTACTGATTTTTTATTCCAGCATCCTGTGGGCAGGATGCCACGCAGCATGCTCATTTATCTCAATTTGCTCCCTCCCACCTCCCTTCCCTAATTTTTCAGCAGAGCCTTGGAGGTGAAAGCCTTATCTATGTGGTTCCCCTGCACATGGAAACCAATCGTGGCCTCTCCTTGTAGGGGTCCTGTTGGGGCTATTTACTGTCGGAGCCGTGGCTACCTGGGCTGGAGATGCAATCAGGCCAAGCCAGACCCTGCACTGCCATGCCTTGAGGCTGCAGTAGGGCTTGTATGTGGGGCTGTAAATGCTCCTGCAGTGGCTCTCCAGCAACCATCCCTGAACAACAAACAGCCCCAAACTCAGACCACGTTAGAGCAAACAGGAACCAATGGAAATCACTGGCCAGGGACAGGATCTTCCTTTTGTGGCAGTTCTCATGCAGGGTGGTGCAGGCAGAGCAGCCCCGCATCCCAGTGCACCCTCCCTGCAGCCGCTGGCAGCACCCCCATGTGCACCCCGTCCCTCAGACAGGTGTTTGCTGGGACGCAGCACAACCTAGCTTGGGCTGGGCGGCTGCCTGTGCTGTACCTGCGCCCCTGCCCCGCTGCGGGCAGCCCCTGCAACCACCTGGGAAAGCAGAGCTGGTCCCCAGCCTTCAGAGCCCGCAGGACACAGTGGGGCTGGAAGCCTAGCTCTCAGCAGAGGCTGCAGCACCATGCGGCTGCATTAATGCTGGGCGAAATACGTTGTTATGTGCGTCAGGTTTTGTAATGGAACATGTTTAAAATTCAATAGAAAGAAAGATTAAAAAATAAGTTTCTTATCTAAAGGAGCCATAGAGCCAGTGAGGAAATTATGAATGTCTCGTTGTCCAAGGTTAAAGAGTGAGAGCTCAGGCATGAAAAGGCAGGAGATAAGATGAAATGTTTTCTGTTCAAATGAATGGGCTCCACTCTACTCTGTAATAAACGATCAGTGTCAATATGACAAATTAATCCTGCATTGAGCTTCATTCAGCGTGTTCAGGGCTGGAAGGGGCTGGTGGAGAAGCACCATCCCAGGCACAGCCTCCGCTACAAGACCCGCACTGCGGGGCGAAGCCAGGGCATCACAACCTGTTGATCCAGGAGCATCTCCTGGAGGGCAGCGCAGGAGAGACCTGCATCCCTACAACCACCCTTGGCCAGGAGCTGATGGCCGGCTCTGCAGCCCCTCTCCACAGCTAGAGGTGACTCCCTCAAGTGAGAATGGCCCCACCGCCCCAGAGTCCCCCGCAGCACCAGCTGGAGCCTGGCTGAGGCAGTGGCTGCTGCACCAGGGGTCTGCGTGCTGGGCTGCTACGGCCCCACCAGCCCCCAGTGCTGGCAGAGGGAGGGGGTGCCCTGGGCCCCATGGGGGCTGCAGCCACTGCATGGTACCTGCAGGACCCAGTTCCAAGCACTCCATGCCCACGAGGAGTGGGGGACCACAGCAGGACCCCAAGGACAAGGGGACAGGGATGATGCTGCCCGAGCTGGCAGCTGCAGTGGCTGCAGCAGAGCTGTGCCAGCACGAGGAGCTGCTGGCAGAGCAGCCAGGTGACCCCGCGGAAGAGATTGGACTTTTTAAAAGAGACAGTGATAAATGAAGCTCCCTTACAGCTCTAGGCACTGAGAAAGGGAGCACGGAGGCGCTTCCAGGAGCCAGAGCTGAAGGTCACGCAGGAGATGGGTGATGCTGCCATGGGACAAGGGGCCTGGGAGGGGATGGTGCAGGTCGGAGGATGCAATCAGGGTAAGACTGTGGGTGCAGGACCCAGATGGGGAGCACGAGAGGTGCAGGCAGCAGTGGGAGGAGAGGGGCTGCAGGATCCATCCCCACCCCATAGGAGGAAGGGCAGGGAGCAGGGGGACTGTGGATGATGCTCCTGAGCACCACGGTAAGTGCCTGGAGCTGTGGCCCAGTCGTGCCAGGCCTGCCCAGGGCAGCTCTGCCAGACTCACGATAGTCCTGCCCGAGCTGCTGTGCTGGTAAGCGATGCTGCTGGGAAATCCTTTCCCACTGATAAGCAGCAAACAGGAAGACACCTGAGACACAGGCTGCCCACCCTAGGAAAGCCTGGTGCCCAACCACCAGCTCTGCTGCTTGCAAGATGCTGTTCCTGCCGGAGAGGAGCCCCCAGCTGAGCCTTGTTCTGCAGTGCCTGCTGGAGCAGGAGCTGGTGCCAAGGGCTGTGCTGCACAGAGCACAGAGAAGATGGCTATGCCAAGCCAGTGGGTCCCAGTTATGGCCTAACGGCAGCTGTTATTATTCACAGGATCTTTAGCACAAGACACACTCTCACAGAAGACAGATTGCAATTGACACACAACACTCTTGCTCCGTGTTTATCTCCAGCTGCCTGAGGGCAAGAACAGGTGGAGTTAGAGTGGGGATGCCTGGAGCCAAGAGCTGCAACAGCCCCGAGTGGGTCCATGGCCCCAGCACCAGGCTTGCGCATCACCAGCCTAAGCCCAGGCAGCTGGGCAGAGCTTCACCCTTGCACTGCTGCTGAACAAACCGGGGGCTTTACCCTGGGAGCCTGCAGGGATGCAACTGCACGTGGGGAACAGCATTGGGAAGGATGGGCTTGCTTTGCAGGTCCCAGGCAAACCATGGGACCCCTGGCTGCTGTCACCAGTGGCTGCACCACAGCAGAGATGAGCTGTGCCTACCTGTTCTGCGGCAGCCAGGTGGCAAAACTTCCTTTGGAGACGTGGCAAGTGCTCCCGCATGAGCACCCAGCTGCCCCTAGAGGGGCTGGCAGGGCTGCCTGGGCCACAACACTTCCCCCTCACCACAGCACCATGGTGCCGGTGTGGGAGCTTGCAGAGCTGAGCCAGCCAGGCTGCAGAGCCTGCTCCTGGAAGGGTTAACAGCCTTCCCCATCTTGTTCTCAAAACACTGACACCTGAGCTGGAATAGAAACAGCATCTCAACAGCTGAGATTAAAACAAGAAAATGAGTATAGAAATGATGTTTGTTAAAGTGAAAGAGCTAACATAATCCTCAAAGGATTTTTCCTTTTGACTTAAAAAAAAGATCTAATATCTTCATTTCCATACCTTTTTTAAGCTAATTTGTGGAAAATTAAAATGGTGAGCCCACAAAGGCTGCAGTTTAATTGAATCTTGCATCAGCCCTTGGTGAGCAGTCTCTCTGGATTCCTTGATTAGTTCCCTCCATTAAATCATTTTTGCATCGTTTAGCTGAGATACTGTCTTCTGGCGGGTCTGGGACTCAGGGACCTGGATAACTCAGTCTCCATCTGAGCAGATGTAAAACGACATGCCATGCTCTGGAGAACTGCTGTCTCTGGCCTTCTGTGTGTGCAGGACTCGCTCTCGTGCCACTCAGTCCCGGGCAGGCAGTACAGCACAGGGCTGCAGCTCAGCGCATCCCCAGGCGCAGTCATGTGGGAACTACACAGGGAGCAGCCGGAGCAAGCCCAGGGGTGGCCGGATGGAGAGCAGCGATCAGCAGCAGATGGCTTGGAGAGGGTGTGCTGGCCTGGCTGCGGGCTATGCAGGGTGCAGCACAGACCACAGTGTGACATCCCCACAGGAGAAGTCCCCCCGCATCGCTCCTCAGCATGGGGCACACACGCAGAATGCAGCCACAGTGCTGGGAGCCCTGTGAGGTTCAGGAGTGCACCTTCCAGGGCTGGCTCATAGCTTAGTGTGAAGAGCATTTATAGCCTCCCTGTCCCGTGGCGCAACATCCCAACAGGCACAGAGCCACTAAATCTCTCCAAAGCCACCAGCAGCACCCGCAGGGCAGTCAGCACAGCTCCGGCCTAGCGAACTGCGTGCCAGCCCTGCCGGCTGCCTGACACTGCCGTGCTGTGCTATGGAGACGTGGGTGCCTGACCAGCCAACTCGCCCTCACACACGCCCCGAGCAGCCCCCGTGCCTCTCCCTGCCCCAGCCGTGGCGCGCAAGTTTTCTGATGGCCTTGTCAGGCTATCATGTCCTTTAGATTAAAACAGATTTATATAAAGTCCTTTTCACCCCATTAGATTACTCTGGATTAACCTTGATCTCAGTAATAGATGCTCTAAATGTAAGTCCTGCTCAGGGGGATTTTATCCATATGTTCTTGGAAGGCAGAAAGTAGATAAATTCTTAGAGAAGGTCTTACTGAGCGATTAGAAAGATTTAACCTCTTCAGAGCCGGCTGAAGTCGCGTGTTGCTCCACAGGGCAAGTGCCCAGCCCCACTGCCCTGGGCAGTGCACCCCGACGGTCCTGGCTAGGACAGGTCCTGCACTTCTGCTTGGGGAGGGGGACACAGTATTTGGTGGGATGCCAGCCTGACACTCTGCTACGGCATGGAGCCACCTCACTGGTGAGGTCAGCCTGCCCAAATCACACCCTTGAGGCAGCCCTACTTGCTCAATCCTCTCCTGAGGGACACAGGCATGTGTCAGACAGGGCATGCCACCGGTCAGCTATTCTGGATCTGTGGTAAAGCCTTGACTTTGCACATGAGCAAGAGTCCCACAGGGATTTTCTCCTGTGTCCCTCAGGACTGTGAGTGCCCTAGGGTGAACAGGTACTGCTAAGCACCTAAGCTCTGCTAGTGAGTTGTGCCCGGCCTCCTCTGAGACAACGGCTGCCTGATGCTGCTGCAGCCCCTAATTTATGGCCAGTGGCTTCCTTGAGAGCATCATGCTTTTTCCATCACCAGAAGGGAAAAGCCTGTTGGGCAGGGCAGACTGCAGCCCTTTCAGTGTTTGATGGCCAAGAAACAGTTAATGCAAGGAGTGATGAAGGCAGTGGGAGGAAATTTAAGCAGCTGTGAGAGCAGAGGAAGGAGGGAACCAGCCCATCTCTGTGCATGGCACCACACAGGCACCGGCAGGTGTGGCCTGGAGGGGTGGCAGCAACCAAAATTAATTCCCCATCCTCTCCTGCTTCTGATATTAAATTGCTCTAAGCAAGGGTTAGAGCCAGAGCCAAGCTCAGCTCTTCCAGGAGATTCTGGCCAACAAGTTGCCTTCTGCTTGCTGATCAGAGAAGCATGTAACAAGGAAGAAGAGCTTGGCACTGGGCTGGGTTGCAGAGAACTGGCCATGCTGGAAGCTGCTGCGATCACGCAGACCATGCAGAAGACAGGCGCAAGCTGTTGACAGTCGAGAACCCTAATGAAGAGGAGTCATCTCTGCAAAGCTACATGGTGCTGCAGACAGGCGGGGTGCATCTGGGGTGGTCTGTGAGTGCACTGGCTCCTGTGGAGTTGTTGTTTTAGGCTGCAGCGCTGCTGCAGAGCGCTCTCAGGGTTGGAGCTCATGGGAAGGGCTGGTACCACTGTCTTTGGCTTTACTTTAGCATTAATCATTGACTACTTATCGTGGTGCTGGCAGGCAAGAGGCAATGGTAGGAAGGGGCTACAGTTCTGCCCTGGCAGCAGAGCTGGCTCTGGCAGGCTTGGCAGCACGCTACCCACCCCATTTCCCAATCCAAGGTGCTCCTACGGGGCCTGGCTCTCCTGGGGCCCAACTCAGAGAAGGCTGACCGCCTTGTCAGCATGGCCTTGCCGGAGCACAGTGCTGCACAGCGCACGAGGCAATAGCCCTGCGTGACGGGGCAGGCCCCTTGCAGCACAGCCCACCCCAGCTGGGCAGCACAGCCAGCATCTCTGCCTGTACCAGGGAGGAGGTAGGGAGGCTGTTGCCCTCCTTCCTCAGTCCCCAGCACAGGGCTGCCTGCTCAGCAAGGTCTCCTTGCAGCATGCCACAAGCAGGGGTGGCGGAGGTCAGCTGCCACAGATACCAAAGAACGTAGCCAGCATCATGGGAATGTTGCTGGCATCAAACAGCAAAGGAAGCATGACCCCAGCCTGCTGAGGATTAAGGATAGGCTTGTGTCCTGCCTGGACTGAGCTGGCACCCAGGGAAAGGCCTGTCCAGGCTGGCTGGCTGTGTCCCAGCCAGCACTGCCCACGGGAGGCAAACGCTCCTGTGCTTGGCACCTGCCCCACCAGCAAGTGCAGCCCTGCCAGGCTGGGGTCGCTCATAGCAGCAGGCTTTGGCCGCTGCACTGGCTGTGTCCCCCTGGGGCTGCATGAGCCACACACACCAAGAACCCACTTGCAGCAGAGGACGGACAGGAGAGTGTGCCTTCCGCCCCCACTCATCGCCCACAGCTGCACAGGTGGCAAAGGTGGGCAACTGGAGAAGGACTTGCACCGTTTACCAAAGTTTGATGAAAATGCAAGCGGTCAAAAGTGCCCTGCAGTTAGGACTCCACCTGATGAGCTGCAGCACAGGGCAGCCGAGCCAAACAAGCTGGCATGAGCAAGAGCTCTCTGCTAGGCAGCAGGCATATGGGATGCAGAGTGAATAATGCATCACCTGCCCTTAAAGGCCAACTTGTTCGTTAGCGCATTTAGCTCGCTGCCTCTCTCCCCTGCCAGTATCTACAGTGCAGCTGTAGCCACACATCTTCCGGCAGAGGGGAAGTCCCACATCCCTCACATCAGCCAGGGCCCACACTCCGTCCTGGCTCTTCTTCTCCTGCAGCAGGAGATGTTTCCCATGCCGGCTTGTGTGTCCTTCTGCAGGGCTCTGTCCTTCCCCACACATTGCAAGGCCCCCGGCTGGGCAGAAGGCAGTGTTTGCACAGCAGTGTGTGCCACTGGGCTTTCCTAAGCTTGTGGCAGAAGTGGCCGGTGCCTGCTCCCCCATAACAGTCAGCTGGGTCCAGGCTGCTGGCGGCAGCTCTGGAAGGAGAGTCTCTCTTGACAGCCTCCTCCTCGCTGGCCCCGAGCAGCCCTGACGACTGCTGCACAGCACCGCGATTAACACCAGCTCCTGCCTTAATGCTGCTGCCACTGTGAATTTGCAGAGCACCTGTGTGTGCCCTGACAGGCCGCCAGGTTCCTGAGGTGCCTCTCCCCCAGGGGCAGCTCTGCAGGCTGCACCATGCTGCATCTCTCTGCTATGTGACCAGGCTACTCCGCACACCCAGCCGAACCCACGGCTGGCTCTTCTCGTACCCCCAGCACTGTTGGCCTACCCAGGCCCTCCGTTCCTCCAACCCCAGGAGCCTCTACTTGCTGTTCCTTTCCTCGGGATGCCATCACCATCACCAAAGGGCTGCGCTGTGCCAACCCCCCTGTGTGGAGCCAGCAAGAGTTCCTAGTGCCCATGAGATGCCCAGGCCCAGGTGGTGCCCACAAAATGCGGTGGCCATGTGCAATGTGGGTGCTGCAGGGATGCTCCAGCCCCTGGGCTTGCAGGGAACAGCCAGGGGCAGGCCAGGCACAGCACTGGCTTTGTGCCCACACAGCCACCAGGTCACCAGCAATAGGGAACACGAGAGCCCTGGCCAGGCTCAGCACGGTCCCAGGCTGCACTGTCCCCAGCCATTGCCTTGAGGCGCCAGGGTTTGTCCTGCTGTGCCCCCCTCCCAGGGGACCGGGAGGTCTCACTGAGATGTACAGAAATTCTGCCAGCTGCCATGAGCTGTCACCTCCAATTCTGCTGAATATTTAAAAACCGCCTGAATCTGAAGTGACAAATCCATCATTGACCATCTGCCACTCTGCACGGTCACCCTGCAGCAGTCCCTGACATTTCCAGCTCTGCCCTGACATGAGCCAGTAACTCGGAGACGAAAAGCATCAGCCTCAGCGGGATGACAGGCACTGCCCCCCACCAGCCCCAGGCCCCTCCACATCCCACACGGAAGGGACAGACAGGATACAGCCCCTCCCACCCCTCCCCGACATAGACTTGGTGTTCATTCGTTGACTCCAGCCAAGCATGCAGCTTCACGTACACCTGCCCCACTGCCACAACGATCTGTGGGACAGAGCGTACAGGACACCCTGCTGAGGGCATGGCTGGGAGCAGCTCCCCAGCCCCTCCTCCGAGGGGTGTTGTCCTAGGGACAGGGGCTGCTGCAAGGCCCATGGGCAGTGCTGTGCCCTCCTGTACCCTTGCTGTCCCCACAGCACAGCTGAGCACCTGTGGCTCCAGGTAGGGTCCCCAGAGGCCTGTTCCTCCCCAGGGTTGCACATCTGCACAAGGACCCGGGTGGATACCTGCTTGCGCATGAAGAGCAGCGTGCACGCATCCCTCTCCCTGTCACCTGGTGGTGGCTGCCCTCTTTACTGCAGACAGAGCAGCACTGGCACCTGCAGACCCCCAGCTCCCTTGACAGCAGCTGGGAGGCGGCAGCTTTGAGGCAGGGTCATTCCCAGGAAAAGAGCAAATGTTAATTGCCACTTGTTCCCTTGGCAGCACATCTCACTCCTCTGCTCAAGTGCAGCAGCTCCGCAAGGCGAGCCCATGCGCAGTCCTGTCCCTTCCTCCCTGCCACCACAGGGATCTGGCGGATGAGATGCCCTTGCTGTGGGGTGCTCTGCCCCCCGCTGCCCCTCACACTGGGTGCAGAAGTGTTACAGCTACCAGTTTCCCAGCTTGGCTGCCACTCCTTGGAAACCTGGTTTAGGGCTCGGTGGCAGATGCAGTCGGTGGCACCACTCATCCCTGGGACTGAGCCAGCAGCAGCCCTGCTGCTGTGGGCCAAGCCTCAAGACCCAGCAGGGAGCAGGGGATGCCCGCGAGCTCTGCCCAAGGCCTGGGATGCTCCCAGGCAGACAACACGGCTTCTGTCCCCCAGGGCCCTGGGAAGGGCCAACAACGGCTGCCATGGGAACCATGCCAAGCGCCTGTGGAGCCACTGCTGGCAGCTCTCCCACAGAGGAATTGCACTGCTGCAAGCCCATGGGGCTCATCAGGACCTCCCTTGTGCCCACAGTGGCCAGATGGAGTGGGGGAGTGGGGCCGGGTGCCAGGAGACCCCATGGGGGGCACTGGGGGTCGTGGCACTGCAGCTCCAGTCTGGCTCAGGCTGTGAGCAGTGGCAGCAGGGCTGCAGGAGAGCTCCCGCCTGCCGCTTGCTCTGCACTTGTAGCTGGCACAGAGCTGCAATTTACAATCAACCTGCTGTTTGAGCTAATTGTGCTGTAATTGCTGAGCTGTGCTCCCTCCTGCTTCACCAGAGAGCAGCAGTTCTCGTGCTCCTCTTGGCAACCTGGCACATCCCACGTTGGCCCCATCGCTCAGCCCGCTGGCTCCCACTCAGCCGTGGCACAGGCAGAGGCAGTTTTCGTTCCACTCCTGTTGCCAGTGCTCACCACTTCCTATGTCTGGAAGCTGCTGGTCTCTCCAGGAACCCCCCTGTAAGCAGTTGCCAGAGGGTGCAGGGGGAACAGGCGCTGTCACGCCACAGGATGCCCAGAGCAGTAGGTGCATGGCACTTATCCAAGAGGTGCCGCTGCCTCCTCAGAAGGCACTTTGCCAATGTTTCACTTTGATCAGATAAAATCTGTGCAAAGTGAGGAGCAGAGCAGATGTGCCCAAGCCTGGGGGGCAGGCAGGACAAGGCCTGAGAGCCCCTGTCCTCCTGCAAGGTGATGAGACAGGGAGCACAAAGCGGGGGAGATGCCAGGCTATCCATCGCAATCAAGGGCACTGCCACTGGCAGGGTCACGCTGGCTCCCAGCAGCTCCCTGTCACTCCCCATGCTGATGCTGTAAAACTCGTGCATCCTCCGCGCTATTTAAAAATCACATCTTTTAATAACTCAGAGGCATCAGGAACCTTCAGGGCAGGGACAAAGGGACAAGTGCAAGGTCCCTGGAGAGCAGTGGGGGCTGCAGGTGGGCCCAGCCCAGAGCATGCAGGCCGGCTGCCCCGGGGTCCCTGCTCCCCGCTACTCCCCTAGTCGCCCCCAGGCTCTCTGCTCCCAATTGCCCTCCCGAGCTCAAGGCCCCGGTCTCGGTGTCCCATTACCTCCGGGCCGGTGCGGGGCTGGCAGCTCCGGAGGCAACGCTGGTCCCACGGGCTGGGGGCGGGGAGGGAAGCTGCTCAATCAGCACTAATCAGGGATTCGCTAACTGCCGGCGTCCCGCGGGGCGGTGATGGCTGCAGGGCCGCGCAGCGGGCGGGGGCCGCGCCCCCCTATCATATTCATCCCGGCCGGGGGGCTGCGAGGCGCGGGCGAGGCATAGATGCTGCCTCTTTCTAGCGAAAATGGGTTTTAAGGGGCAATTTTTCTGAGAAAACTTGCTGCTCTTCCATGTCGCAAGAGTTTTTTCCAAGGGCCGCATTCCTGCTGCGCGGTTCAAGCCGCGAGCGTGTGTGGACTGCGTCCTGGCTGCATAGTGTCCCTGCTGGATGCCTGGCACAGGATCAGGGCAGGATGGCTGGGCGCTGCAGGGCATCGGGTGCTGCAGGGCATCTGGCACTGCTGTGCTTTGGGCACTTGTAGGATATCGGGTGCTGCGGGACATCGGGCACTGCGGGGACCGTGCCTTCCTCGCAGAGGGTCCTGCCCTGTACACTGAGCTCGGCAGCGTGGCCGCAACCCATCCTCAGCATACTCTGGTTCCTCCACACACACTTCCACCTGCCAGCCTGGGCCCGATGTGAATTCCCACCATCATCACACTGAGAGCTATCAAACTATCTAATTTAATTTCTTTGTGAAAATACATAGCTAAAGTGGCCCTAGGTACATGCATAAATACTTCAGCTTTATGTTGGGCCTGTTATTACTTCTCCCAGCCTGTGTAGTTGTAATGCACACTTAATAAGTACATATTTATTGCACATCTCATCCTGGTGGAATAGTGAGGAGGTTTTTTTGCTGAATAAGCAGGAAAACAGCTTAGTCTGTAACAAAAAAAAGGAGGGAGTTAAAAGAAAATATGCTGGATAATTAATGATTGGGCTTTGAACAGCCATAATTTTTTTATTAAGCAAGTATGCAAATACGGCATAAGTGGCTGGTTTAGTGTTTGATGGCTTTTTTAAAACATTGATGGCTGATGCCTGGTAAGACTGTCTCTCTTTTTCTTTATTTATGTGCGTACAGACCCATGGTGGTGAGCAAACATGAGCAGTGCCACCTGTCTGAGCAGGTATTTGGGAGCGCGTACACAAGGAGCACATGTTGCTTGTGTGCAGCCCTGGCCAATGAGTGCCCGTGTGGCTTTGTACTACTCCCCAGGTCTGCAAAATGCACTGCCTTATCTTCCTCCTCCCCTGCTGTCATCCATTGTCTCTTTCTGCTTCTTGCTTTGCTTTGCCTATACATTTGTTGCATGCTTCATTAATCCTGATAAATATGTGGCTTAGTGCAGCACAGGGCTGGGGAGAGCATGCTGGGAGAAGTAGCTCCGGGAATGCTGCACCACTGAGCTTCCAGCACCCTGCTCCTGCTCCCACTGCCTGGCACTGGCACCCACCAGGCTGCCTGTCCACCAGCTGTGCCCGATGGGGCTGTCAGCTCCCTGTCGCAGCCCCAGCACGAGGTCTTGCTGTGTACTTGGCACTCACAACTATGGAGAGGGGAGAGCAGGCAGCCCTGGGGCACAGGACAGGCAGAGAAAGGGACAGTGGCCGCTGGGGCTGCTCCCAGAGCCCTGTCCTTACTGTGATGCCTACGGGAGCACCACAAAGGAGAGAGTTCCTATGCAGAGCTGGTGCATCCCTGAGCACCAGCATCACAGCTGTGCGATGCAGGTGACATGAAGTTACTGAGCTTTGGGCAAGCCAGCAAGGGCTGTCACTCGTCTCATGACCAGAGGCTGCCCCATGCAGACCCCCAAGGCATGGTGGCTCAGAACAAGGGGCTGGCCTGGGCTGCACGAGCATTCGGCTGCCCCTTCCCTGTGAGGGGGGGTCCCAAGGGTGCAGCTTCCCTGGGGCTGCAGGAGCAGGATGGGCCACACCAGCACCACAGGGGCTGATTAGGGCTCTGGGGACTGTTGCTGCTGCAATACAAGAGAGCCCTGCAGACAGCAGAGCTAGAAGCCTGAACTCCCTCGCTTAGTCCTGCTGCTCCATGATTGGAGAAGACGGTTCAGCAGAGCAGGTTTTTGACACGCCAATTTGGAGTTTGTTTCCTGGGTTTGTTTCCTGGGGAGCAGACCCCATGTGCCCCTCGCCACTGGAGAGGCAAAGCAGGGAAAGGCACCAGATAGCAAGGACAGCCAGACTGCAGGAGTGACAGGGCCATGGCAAAGCACAGGCAAATAGCAAGCTGATTTCCCCATTAGCCCTCATTAGCACGTGGCTGAAAGACAACACAAGTTTAAATTAAGAAGACATCACAATGGTCCCAACTGTGTTACCGCTGTGCTCAGAAACAGCCCGACAGCTGCTAGTTAATAAACCTTCATGATCTGTCAGGGCATATGCATGCAGCACAGCGTAGCATCTGTGCCTCAGCACACGCCTGCTTCTGCATGGCTGCACGCCTCCACATGCAGACAACAGCACCTGCCCCTGCACGTGCCACCGCTGCACAGGGGTGTGTGCAGGGGCGCGGGCAGGTCAGCCCCGCTCAGCCTTGCTTCCTTGGTGCTGCCAGCCCAGCCCAGGACACAGTGCACGGGTCTGCTGTGGGGAAGAAGGGTGTTCCTCCATCACCAGAACACCCTACTATGGTGCTGTGTGCACCTTTGTGCTGGGCAATGGAGATGTTCCCCAGCACGCCTCTGCCTGTGGGGACACAGCTCTCTCGTATGGCCCAGGGAGCTGAGGCAGCAGGAAGAAGCCTGGCTGCAGGAGTGAGGGGCAGCAGGGCATGGGCTGCTGGGGGGGACAGCCTCATGCTGGGTTTGCTGCTACCAGCACCACAAAGCGGTGATATTAGCACCCAGCAGCTGTACTGTGTGTTGCCACGGACATGGGGGAGCTAGTGGCTGTTATGAGAAGGCAGAAAAGAAGCAACTTGCTTGTGGGCATGGAGGGAGCCAGGACCTGCGTGGTGGGAGGCGCGGGGCAGCTGGTGCTGAAGGCATGAGCTCAGCCCTCTCGCCAGAGCCTGGCTGCTGCTGTCCCATGCTGCTGCGTTGCCTGCAAGCCAATACATCATGCTCTGTGCCTGCTGGCCTGCAGGAGCTTGGGGTAAAGCTGGCACCTGCCCTTTGCACTGCCAGGACAAGAAGAAGGCCAGGGTGGTCCATTCTGGGAACAGGATGGGTGGCAGGCACTGCACTGTCCCACAGTGCCAGCAGCCTGCTGGGTCTTGCACAGAATTGCACACATGCTCCATTTGGCTGCCAGTAAGGAGAGGCTCTGGAGCCCGACGGGTCTGTTCTCTCCTCATGGCAGTGACCACACCAGACCTTGGGCACATCCTGGGGCACAGCCTGGGGGATACAGCATGGAAATGAGTGTGGGGATGAAGCGCCAGGTGCCCCTTCATTTCAAAGATGGTAAATGGGAGAAGGAAAGGTAATCTTCCTGGCCCCCCTCACTGGAGGAGCAGAAAGCTGCAGCACAGAGCTTAGCGCAGACCTGCTGCCTCAATTATTTATAGGTACTATGGGTAGAACATGTTTTAATGACATTTGTGCTGGAGCTCAGCAGTGCAGATCTGCACGGAGCCAAAAGGAATATGTCAGAGGCTTTACGGATGGCAAAACCAGCGTGTCAATCACCACAGCAAACCCACCCCAGCCCCTGCACCGGGCTCACCCTGCCCTGCGAGCCCACCCGCAGCCCCTGATGGATTGATGGGCAAGCCCACAGACACACAGCCATAAGTCACCAGGTCTTTTTAAGGGTAAATCACAAGTAATAAGCTTTCCCACTAGAATTAGAATGACATCCTGGAAAATTATGCTCTGATTTTACAGATGATGGAACAACAATGGGCTCCTTGGAAGGGGTGTCTGTCCTCCCATCAGGCAAGCCCTGGCCTGAGGCTGGGCAGGACCTCAGCACCTCATGCTGGGCAGCCTTGGGGATGCTCTGCCCTGCCTGCCCACCCATCTGCCTCCCTGTCCACCCCACGCCAGCCCCCTCAGTCCTGGGGCAGTGCAGCTGGGAGCCAGGCATGTGGGCACATGCTAGCAGGCTGGGCAAGGACGGAGCAAACCCAGCAAATGCAAACCTAAGCAGGAGACAGAGGAGACAGGACAGACGTGGGGATCTGACCTGCACTGAGCTACACCGGCTCTGCATACAGGGGCCCATCCCAGACTACTGCAGCCTGGGGTGATGCGACAGTGCTGCTGTGCAGAGGCAGTGCAGCCCTGGACAGGACAGCCTGACTGGGAGCATGGCTGCTCCCAGCTCCCAGCCTGTTTCTGTGGCAGCAGGAAAAGGATATGCCTCTCACTAGCCTTGCAATCCTGTGGCCACCTTCCTTTTGCAGCTGGTGGGCTTGGGGTAGACAGGCCAGGCTGCTGGCAGCCCATCGTGGAAACAGGAGAGGCTCCCAAACAAGCTGGCTGGACATGACATATGCTCCGGCACCTCCAGCAGCTTTCTGAAGAGGAACTGTGGACACCAAGTTGTGCTGCTGCTGTAACATCTCCAGCTCACCCAGGCATCCGGTAGAAAGCTTGTTCTGGGATTTAAAGCTAATTGTTCCCAGTGTCTCTTTGCATTTCTGCTTGCAGAATGTCATTTTCCTCAGAAAATGGTCTTCTGCAATTACTGTGAATTACACATGAAAAGCAAGCAACCACATATTGATTGGAGCCCAGGAAAAGCACCAGAGCCATTTAGAGTCGATTAACTTTTTCTGGAAAATGGTTTCACAGTTATTTAAAGAGATTAATCAGTTCATTTCAGGCCGTTTACCATTGTTTCTACAGCCTAGCTCCCCCCCCCCCCCCCCCCCCCCCCCCCCGCAACACGTGGCCTGCAATGTCCCCCTCTCTGCCATGGGAAATGCTGAGGCCTTCCCGGGAGGAGCTGTGCCAAGAGGAGGGAAGGAGCCCTTGTCCCCATGGCACATGTGCAGGGTGCTGCTCTCCTGGTCCCTGCCAGCAACATGGATGCTGCACCCGGCTGCACGTGGGGACACCTTCCCAGAGAGGACAAGGTGTCACAGGAGGAAATGGAAAACAGTGCTTCTGGAGAGCAGCCCTTGCTGCAGGTCAGGGCTGGGCAGCGGTGCTGTGAGTTGAACTTCTACAGCCAGCCATGCCCAGACCTGATGCACCAGGCTGAGCAGCCTTGCAGAGCTGCATGGCAGCTCCTGGCTGCCTGGGGGCCAGGGCCTGCCTTTGGTACTGATGGTGTCTGCCCAGGTCCCTCCTGCTCGTGGCTGTTGTGCCTTGTGCCCTCACCCCCTGCTCAGGGTGGTGTGGCCATCCAGCACCCTGCGGCCGAGCTGGCTGCCTCCCTGAGGAATTTCAAAACTTTTTTCTTTTGGGAAGAAAGTACAGAAGTCAAATGGCTCCTGTGGTGGAATACTTTCCAAATGTCAACACAATCTGTGCTACATTATGGCTAAATGTGATAATCTTAACGCCTGGCTTCTTAATGTCAGTGGCACTGAAGTCTGATGGATTGACAGACAGCCAGAATGACACGCAGTCATAGCTGATAAGGGCTCTCTCTGGGGAAATCACAGCTTTTTAAAGATGTTGGCAGCTACTAGCAAGTACCTTTTTATTTAAAAGGATTACAAGCATTGATTGCACTTCCTGTTTTCTTTTTATCACATTTCTGCACCAAGTGAAGTTGTGCTGCAAGCTGAGCCTTTCAGACAATTATTCTGGAATAATGAAGGCGTGTCATGTTGGCTGTAATGAGTATTTTCAATGCCTAATTTGCGTGCAATGCGAAGGGATTTCAGCAGCTGCCTGGTTCGTGGCTAAAGGTGAGCGACTTCTGACTGCAGAGGAAGCTGCTGCAGGGTGACCCAGCTGGGGCTACGGCAGGGTGCAGCAGCTCTGTTAGTGATGCGTGCTTCCCCCAGCAGAAGAGGGATTAAAATTTGCCAATTACTGTAGTTAAAATGCTCACGAAGGGGGACGCGTTCTGCTTGGAAATGGCTGGCGTTTCCTCCCCCCAGCAAATAACCCAACCGGTTCGTGCTCACCTGAGCAGCTGCTCCGCAGCAATGGAGACAGACGAAAAATGTGTCCATAAAGCCACAGTGTAGCCGGACAGGGCAGTTAACAATCCCCACACCACAAACGCTCCCTGTCACTGGCAATAGGTGAGGGGTGTCTGAGCACAACTGCCTGTCATTCCAACCACAAATGCCTTGCAAACACGCTGGCGGAAGAAGCGGGTGGGCAGTGAGCAACACTGTCACAACCGGGGAGAGGCAGATGCTGAGGCAGTGCTGCTCCTGCTCCCACGCTTACCCATCCTTGCTGCCCAGTGTTGTGCCATTAAATGCCAGATGCTGACCCACCACACCTGGATTCTACCAACAGTGAAGGCAGCAGCCAGGGTGGGCTAGGCAGAGGCCAGGGTGGGCTAGGACTGTGCGACTGCTGCACAGCCTCCTTGTGCCTGACTTTGCTGTGTCAGTACAATGGCTGCACAGCCTGATTGCTTCAGACTCTGCCCACCTGTGTTGGATTCAGCTTTGCAAAGCCTAAGGTCTTTCCCTAAGAATGTGAAGGACAGTCATTAAACCCACACTGGTCTGGAGAAGGGTGACGAGGCTGGGAGAAAGCCCCAGCTGGAATGTGAGTAGCTGATAGCCAGCCTGGCTGCCCCACATGGCGCTGGCACCTGGGGTGGGTGGCAGTCCTGGCAGGCAGCTGGAATGCCTGCTCTCCACTGCACTGCCCTGGCACGCTCAGCAAGACCAGGGGGTTTCAGCCCCACTGACTGCACAGGAGCAAGATGCCACGGCCAAGTAAAATCCAATTATTTTGTTTCTCTGATTTCTCTGGCTGTGGCAACACAGCCGTGACAGCTGCCTGTAAACTCGGTTCCTGTTCTGCCAGCAGCCGGGAATACCTGCTGCTGCAGACCAGGAGCCTAGGTCACCTCCAGGATGCTGGAAACATCCTAGGATGGGCTGGGAGGCAGTGGAGCCACAGCATGGAGAGAGCACAAACCGGAGCACAGCGGTACAGCAAGAACCCCTCAACAAGACACAGCTGCTGCCTTTGCACTGAACACAAAGAGCAGAGATACACAATTGAGATTATGCTGAGCAGTGAGAGCCTGATACCAGCTTTAAAGGAAGCTCAAGGGCTTGGTAAATGAAAGGATGGAGGGAACTGTGGCAGAGGTGAGTAACGGAGTCAGCTTTCTGGTGACAGCATAGCTTCCTCAGAGGTTGAAGGGAAAGTGATCACCTTACCGAGCAGCACATTACAGCTGCGAGTGGGAGGTGGAGGCTTACAAGGCCTTGCCTGCACTCAGTTACCAGAGATGTATTTTTCTCCTGGGGGTGCAGATATCACTGCCCTTTTTTCATTTCCCTTTAATGATCCCAGCAGATCACATCCATCTCTTGTAAATAACTCTCCAGAGGAGGCTTGGACACCATGCCTTCTGGCACTCACCCTGGCTCAGAGCAAAGGCGTTGGAGGTGACTGCTGCAGTGCCTGTGCTGGGACCGGGAGAGAAGCTGCAGCATCCAGCTACCATCACCGCACAGGGGCTACAGCCTGCTAGGACTCGTTCAGAGTGCAGTAGTGGCAAATGCCACCAGACGTGCGGTGAGGGTCATGCCTCAGCCACGGAGGGCGTGGTGAGGGAGTGATGCACATGCAGGGGCTGGGAGACCTGTGGAAGCATGTGGAGCATCACAAGAGGCAGGCATCCAGTGAGCAGCTGCTCTAGCAAAAACACGGGACAAAGCAGCTCCACTGGAGCTCTGGCCTGCAGAGCAGCTGGCTGCAGCAGGCTTCCTTCAGGCAAAGAACACCCGAAGCTGCAGGCATCAGCACACAGGGCACAGCATGGCCAGGTTCCAACCACCGCGTGCGCAGCAGCCACCTCCACATGCAGCTGCTTTGCTCCTACACAGGCCCGCTCTGCCCAGCGACCGTGTGTTTGGTGCACCCACTGCCCCACTTAGACAAATGTGGGCATCATTAATGAGCTGGGAGCCACTGGCCCATGGTGCTGCCAGCTCCACACCGCGGGGCTGGTTCTGATGTGAGAAAACTGACCTGCAAGTAGCATCTTCACTCTGCACTTGCCAGCAGAGTTGCCCCTGGGTTTGCCCAGTCAGCCAGCTCAGCCCCTGGATCTGAAAATCTCCAGTCACTGGACCCACCTCCTCTCCTGCAGAAGCAAGGAGGAGATGAACCTGCCCTTGCTCTGCCCCTGCAAGGAGCTGGAGGCTGCTGTGCAACTGCTTAAGACAGAATTTGCTGTAGAAAAATTTCCTCAAAAAGGGCTGTGTTGAGGAGGCATGGAGCTCTCAAAACATCTTCACAAATGCTTCTGCAATCAGAGCTCTCAATAATCCTCCTCTTTGTAGTTAAGGGTTTGGTTCTGGCTGGCAATTTGTTGCTTTGAGCTCTCTTCGTTCCTCCACAGTAAGAAGCAGCAAAGCCTTCAGCACAGCCAAGGCTCATCACTCTCGATGCCCGGCACTTGTTACCTCCAGGGTCAGGAGAAGAGCAACTGTAGGTGCTTCCTCCATAAACGGGGAGTTCCTGGGAAAATCCAGCCCACCTGATCCCTAGAGTCGCAGGGTAGCTGGGCCGCTGGTTTGGGTGCCTAAAGTTGGACAGCAGGATTCCAAGAGAGCACATCCCTGCACTGGGTGCAGCTTGAACTGAGAGTTCTTGTTGCAAAGGTCCCAGGCTGAAAAACTGGAGTGCAAATACACAGCAACCTTCAGTAGCCATCTGCAAAAAGCAGCTGGCAAGTGTGTCCTGGATATCCAGAGCGCACAGGTGTGAGGGTACTGCCGACACACTCACTATGTGTGGGCAGTTAACGATGATGCTCACAAAAAGGGCTCCTCAGGGCTGGCAGCTACAGAGGCACTCGCTTCAGCTGTGAAAAGGAAAACAGTGCGCACATCAAGGCCTGGCAGCACACCTCGTGCATCTGAAAACCCCTCCAACCGTCAAGACTCCTCCCTTCTGTTACAACATCCCTCTAACTACCATCATCAAAGGTCACCAGATGCTTCTTCCATAACATTTAGTGACTGATCAAAGGAGCAGGATGGCAGTGGATGCACGGGGATGGTAAAGGATACGTAAATGATTAAAAGACCTCAGGGATCAATAAGCATTTTACAGACCGAAGACTGTAAGATGCTATTTAAATGACTGCCGCTTTATGGAGAGGTTTAAATTCTGTCTCTGCTATCTGCTGACCTACAGGAATGCCACCACAGAGTTTAGCACACGTACCCCTCTCTCTGCGTGCTGGTCAGCAGCTGTGAGCTGCATCCAACCCTCCGCAGCATGCCACAGCACTTGCAGCTGCGTGCCCTGACGAGGCTGCCAGGGCCCAGGGACATTCATGCGTGTTTGCCATTAACACGTTGCTCATTCCCCAGTCCATGGCCATCAAGAAAACCACCAGCAATTGATTTATCCGTGGTCAGGCTAGAGTGTCATTTCTTTGCACCATTTCAGTATTAACACTGAGATTTTTTTTGCTGTGATCAATAATTGAACACTGCTGTAATCCACACCACTACATCAGAATGGGTCACAGTAACAAACTCTGCTGACAGAGCCCAGCCAGGCTGAAGCTGGGAAGTACGTGACCTGGATCCATGCTTGTGAGTGACCAAGTAATCATCTACGAGGCTGTTCCAGACAGGAGAACAACACTAAAGATTCACTTTTAAAAGTACCTTAAGGAACTCCGTTGATCGTGTAGATGCATCATCTGTCTTTTGCTGCTTGGCATGCAGTTTGCCTCTGATTCTTCCTCCTGTTCTTTTGCAGGATGAAGGAACAACGACCCCCTTGCAGCCGGAGCTGCTGCTGCTCTCCCATGGGACAGTGCTTCTGGGATCACGCTGAGGAGCCTGAGCCTGGCTGCGACAGCTCAGACCTGGATCTCAGTGCTGGGGTGGCTCCTGTGGCAGCAGACAGGGCAGGCAGGCACCACCACCAGCCTGGAGCACGCACCCAGAACCCTGTGCCACTCAAAGCACAACCTGAATTCCTCCTCTTGAAGAGATGGAGAAAGTCAAGGGCATTTTTTTATAATTTCTTTCATCCTTTTTTTCATCATTTCTAGCGTAACTGACCGTTCTCTTGAAGAACCTTTTTCTGATAAGCATTTCAATGGACAATGTGAAGAAATCAGAGAAGCAGTGCCTTGCCGGTGGGAAACTCCTGCCACAGGCAGGCAATTTGGCTGCCGGCTCCTGGCAGGGAACGCGCCACGCCGGGCTGTGCTGCAACCCGTCCTGCCGGCAGGGTAGCCTGCCCTCTCTGCTGATGGGACCGCAGTGGCAGCGCAACGTGAGGAGACAAAACAAGACAAAATAAGCAAATAAGGCTCAGCATAGACGACAAGGAAATAATTTATTTCCAGGTCCTAAAAAGACCTTGAAAAAATAACAAGGGTGAGGAAATCAACCTCCTAATTTCATTTGGGTAGAGAAAGGAAACCAAAGTGACTCCATCAGACACTGTGGCAGCCACCAGCTCCTCCTGCTGAGTGCAGGTGGGCAGGAGCGCAGGGCAGTGCTGTGCGGAGCGGAGCGGCTGGCTGACCCGGCACCGCACTCCTCCCATATTTACATGTGGGATAGAAATTAAAACGCAAGCGTGCGTACATGCGTGTTGGGGAGGACTGGCTGTCAAAGATGGAGAATAACCCAGTGGAAGGGTTGCTAAGCACGCACCCTGTCAGACCCCATCCCTTATAGACAGAGCCCTGCTATTGCAAAATACTTGCTAGAGGAAGGGCCAGCTCTGGAGGGGCGCGGGCACAGCTCTTCAGCCCAGAGGGAAAACACAAACACATTCCTGAGGAAAAAGAGGGATTTCTCCATTCTCCTGTGCTGGGGCTTGGGGCATCACCTGCCTGAGGCCTGGCCAGAGCTGGCACTTGAGGGCCAGTGGGAAGCAGCCCGTAGGCGCCACTGCCTCCCCAGCATCGTCACAGTGGACCAGCAGCATTTTGAGGTGCGAGTGCCGGCAGCGGGGCACCTGCCACCTCTGCGGGGGGGGACTGGAGAGACCCTGAGAAGTGTGGAGCTCCCAGTCCCAGCGTGAAAGCCAAGTTGCATTGGTGGCTGTGGCAGAGCAGCTGAGGGTAGGTGCCACAGCAAAGACACGTCCTGCCCCTCTCCGCTGTCAGCTCTTGTCCTCCAGCCAAAGGACCAACACCAGCAGCCAGGAAGCAAAACAGTAAAAAATGAGCACGCATGTACATTTACATGTTCTCCAAGGGAAGAAAACACCACCTGCAGCTAAACTAAAAGGACAAAACCAATGATAAGCCCAGGGTGTGTCAGGCCTTGTGAGACCTTATCAGTTACCTATCAATGACATAATTGACTTTCTTTTCCAACAAGAACAGATAAGGAGCTGTGTGAGCCAGCTCTGACTGAGAAGCTGCTGGAGGGTGTTGCTCAAAGTACTGCTCAATTTACCCTGGGGGAAGTCTGCAGGGCTGGAAAGGTGCAGGGCACTAAGCACTTTCCTTCAGTATCATCTGCAGCCGCAGGAGCAACGCCATATCCCGTTGGATCCCTCTGGATCTGCCCCTCAAAACCAGAGGTTTTGTACAAAGATAGCCCTGCTGTGGGAGCTTGTGCAGGGTTTGTGCAGGGCACCGTGGCGGGGTGAGGATGCCCTGGGCACCTTAAGATGTCAGACCCACTGCCCAGCCTGCAGCAACCAGCCTGGCCACACATCAGCACCAGCAGGATCTGGCCTCACCCACATATCCTGGGGATGGCTTTTCTATTGCTGATGGTGGCGCTTTGCTGTCAGCTGAGTGTAGGCAGGAATTATTCCTCCAGACCAGAGGCTTGGTATTCTCTCGTGCCCTACAGCAAGATACTCTAGTTGGGACTCAGCTCTCCCCCAACACTGAAGGCCAGAGCATGCTGACATCCTGCCCACTGCCCTGCGCTTCCCACGTCTTTTGGTAGGAGAACCCTGTGGACGCAGCCCCAGAGGGCTGGCAGAGCCGCTTCGCACCCCTCTGACAGATCCCCAGCACCTCAGCAGCTCCATGGCTCAGGCCACAGCACCACACCTTAGTGGCGGGTGAGATGTCCTCATCCATAGCCAGGACCATGAGTGCCAGGACTGTGCAGACCACATCCAACACGCAGGGAGGGAGAGCCCTCTCAAATCACAAGCATCTTCGACAACCACAGGAAAGATCTGAGAAGTGAAGCAATTGCAGCTTAGAAGCAAAGTGTGTTTGGAAGAGATCTCCAGTGCAGTGGCCACCCCATGCAGGATGTGATCCCAGAGTCTGCAGCCAGCATGGCCACGCTCCCTCCAAAGCGCTGGAGCCAGGCACTGCGAGGAGCCTGGGCGCAGAGAGGACTCCATAAAGTGAGCTAGGGGGAAAAAGCTGAACAGAAGTTAAAAGCTTGTTTCCCTCTGCAAGGAAACCTCTTAAAGAAATCAAAGCTCTTCAAATGCTCTGGCTGGAGTGACAATAACTATTTAGACAACAAAAAGCTCCTGGTTTGCTCTTCCTCTCCTGAACTGGGCTCAGTGAACAGATCTATTTAAATGATAATTTGTGGGGGAAAAATCCCTCCAAACTCTCTTGAATTACATTTTCTCTTTCTTAAATTAATGTATAGTGCTTTAACAGAGACCAGTATGAAGAAGATGACGACAGGTATGAAGGAGATGATGCCGGCTGCAGCGGCTGTTTTGGATGCTCCAGCCTCACAGGTGCAGAGGCCTTGACAAGAAGATGCTGTGGAGGAGCGCTCGCCCAGCACTACCCAGCGTTCCCAGCCCCTTAGTGCAGCCCCTCACCAGCACCCACAGAACCCAGCAGAGGTGAATGCTGTCACCTTGCAGCATGGAGTCTCATTCCAGGAGGTGCCGGGAGCCTCATCAGGGTTGTTGGGATGGCTAGGACTCCTCACTGTCCTCCTCGCCCCTGCGCCCAGCGTAGAGTGCTGCCAGCTGCCGGAAGCGCGGCCCCCAGCCCCCCAGGTAGGAGAAGTCCTGCTCTGAGCCACTGGACCAGGTGTTGAGGGAGCTCAGTGAGGGCACAGGGGAGTCTGAGCCCTCAAAGGCGTAGGTCTGGAACGAGTCATAAGGTGGCACAGAGAGGTCCTCGTCCGCCTGCTCCACCTTCTTGCAGATATAGTCTCTGAACATGGAGAAGTCCAGGTCCGGGCTCTGCACCCACTGCGGGAGGGCATGGAGCTCCGAGGCCAGGTTTCCACTCAGGCCCCCCCCTCCATCGCCACCTTTGATCTCGCTGAAGTCGTAGAGGCTGCGGAGGGCTGACATGTCATAGGCCTCGGTGTCCTGCTCACCCCCGCCTTCATCGTTGTATTTGATGACATTGTCCCTCATGTCCTCATCATCCTCGGATGTCAGGTGGCTCTTGTGGTGCCGCTTCAGTGTGAGGATCAGCAGGATGAGCACTGGGAAGAAAGAGAAGGTCAGACAGGCACAGAGCTTGTGGAAGCTGCACTCCCACAGGGCCAGGACGGCCCGTGCTCAGCGCAGGCTGCAGAGGCACCGCACCACACGGCACAGGGAGCCCCACAGCCGAGGCTGACAGCATGCCAGCCTGTTCCCATCAGCCAGGTGCCTCGGGAGCAGCTGTGCTGTGTTACTGGCTAGGAGAGGGGTTTGCCTGGGCTCCAGTGCAGACCGGGAGCTTCCTTTCCCGTGTAGTGCAACCACTGAGACAGAAGAGACAGACAGATGGATGAACACACGGCTGGACAGACAAATGCATGGATTCAGCAGAAGATGAGTAGGAAAAGGGGGTACATGAATCACAGCAGCAGCCAAATGTTGGGAGAGTGAATGCAGAGCAGATGGCACAGCGCCTGAGCAATGAGCCGCAGCTGTGTCCTGGATCATCATCCATTCATCCCATCACCTTTAAAGCACCAACATGCACTTTATTCATTTGGGTAATTAGGCAGAAATTTGTTTGTGCTGCGTTGGAAACTGAAACCAGTGCAAAGTGCACCCTGTGGGAAAGGGTTTTCTAAAAGGAGACACAGCAGAAGACAGGGAGCAACAATGTGCCAAGGAGAGAAGACGTCACTGAACAACGGGCTGGCTTCCGCAAACATCCACACAGCCCTCAGGAGCCAGCTGTGAGCCAGCAGCGATGCCAGCAGACTTTCAGTAGCAGTGTCCCACAGCAGCCTTATGCTAAACCTGAGGGCACTTCACCACCCCTCTGAGCCCCTTCACACACACACACAAGCCCACACTACCCCTTCGCACCGCACCATGGCAGCTCAGAACAGGCTCATAGAATCATAAGGTTGGAAAAGACCTCTGAGATCAAGTCCAACCATACCTGTCCCCTTCCTAAACCATATCCCTAAGAAACTCATCTACCCACCTTTTAAACACCTCCAGGGATGATGACTCAACCCCCTCCCTGGGCAGCTGTTCCTATGCCTGACTACGCTTTCAGTGAAAAAGTATTTCCTGACATCCAGTCTAAACCTCCCCTGGCACAACTTGTGGCCATTTCCTCTCATCCTCTCAGCTGTCACTTGGGAGAAGAGACCAGCACCCACCTTGCCACAACCTCCTTTCTTTCAGGTAATTGTAGACAGTGATGAGGTGTGTCAGTGTCAGCCAGAAGCATTACCAGGGTACAGGTCCCAGCCTGGGCAATGGTCTGGTTTGTGTGCACCTCAACTCCACATCCTACCCACATGCTCATGCATGCTCCAACACCAACCCTCCCCATGTTCCATACAGGGAACACAGCTGCATGACCCACACCTGCTGCCCTTGGCCACCATGTTGCGATGCACGAGCCCCAGCCACTGCAAGACGCTTGCTGTGAGCACTGCACAGCAGCCTACAAGCAGCCATGAAGGCAGCAGCCAGCCTTGCCTGCACAAAGGAAGCCCTGCTCTGGCTACTCTGTGCTGGAGCAAACACAGGAGCTTCCCCTATGGGCTCCCACTGGCAAGGAGCTCCCAGGCCCCACTCTGCTCTACCAGCAAGGAGATCGGTGGCAGAGAAGCCTGCCCGCATGCCCACAGCAGCCGTCAGCGCTCGTTTGAGTGATGCCGGATGGAGAGGAGAGGGACAGGACAGAAGAAGGCTGCAGGACAGACAGGCACTCACCGACCAGAATGAGGACACACACCAGCAGCGCGATGAGGGCACCGGGGCTCAGCGTAGTGGATACGGTGTAGGCTGTGCTGTTGCAGGACTGGATGGCCCCGCTGCTATCGCAGCCGCAGATGCGGATGGTCAGAGTCCCCGTGCTGCTGAGGGCCGGGGGGCCGCTGTCCACCACCAGAATGGGGAGCAAGTACACATCCTGCTCCTGGCGATTGAAGCCCACTCTTTGCGTATGCACTGCAGCCGTGTTGTCTGCAGAGAACAGGTAAACCCACAGCAAAATCACTCCACAGCACAACCATGAGCTCCCCCACACTCGAGACAAACACTTGGGGTGGTGGTGGGCTGCTACCGCTCGTACAGTGGCTGTTTGTGTGCCAACTCCAGCGGTCTCCCTCCTCTGCATCACAGGTGAGCGAGGAAAGAGCTTATGGCTCCCCTGCACTGCGGCTCCTTAGCAGCCTGAGCACCCAGAGGCAGCCAGGTCTGCTCCAGCACACTTCCCTTTACCAGGCACCTCAGGTCAGCCCGGTGTCTCACCTGCAGCATGCCCAGGGCACGGCAAACCTGATGCAGGAGCAGCAGCACATGGTGTGTGAGCTGTGCCGACAAACAACACATTGGAGCACAGAGTTGGGGGGGGTGGGGGTGGAAATCCTTCCAGAAGACCCTCTGAGAGCAGCACAGAGCAGGAATCAGGATAGAAATCTGCTGCTGACAAGGATACCTCTCATGACCTGACCTGGCACGCTCAGCCCAGAGTGAATGGGAGTTTGTAGATGGCACTGAACCTGCAAGAGCAGTTACTGCCTCCAAACCCAACTGCCATGGCTGAAGGGCCAAATACCCCAGGATACATCGTAATTTCTGAAGGAGTAGGCAGAGCTCCTTCCAAGCTTCCCAGCTGACTTCCTCTCCATCTGCTCCAACACTGCTGTTTGAGGAGCTCAGCCAGCACAGCATAACCCCTTACGATCCCACTAATGTAGCCACTTCCTGGGCCCCTCCAGGGCTCCCAAAGCCAGTGATGAACCCAAGCAGCAGCTGCACATGGGCAGCCTGGAGCAGGGGGGGTAGGAACAAGGCCTGGAAATCAGCTTGGCTCCCTGCTTGCGCGTGCTCACTGACTGCCAAGCAGCAGCCCAGGCAGGAAGGGACTGAACAGTAGCTGCACAATTGTGGCCAGATGTCAGAAGTTGCTATCGACTGTCTGTAGTGTTTATCTAATGAAATGTAGATTGTCCCCCTCACAGCAAGGTGCTGCTGCCTACAGATTCTCTCCTCATTGCGTCTGATTTATGCTGGACTGGCCCTTTTCTGTATCAATCAGCTTTTCGATCGGAAAAGACATCTATTCTAATTCTGCTCTTGGGCTGCCTGCCACCACGGAAATTGCCGTATGGATCAGGTGCTGCACAGGAGCACACAGGGCACAGCAGGGACAGGAGGTGAGCCTGGAGCAGGGGGGCAGGCATGTGGCAAGCCATGGGATGGGGACCATCCCCCAGGACAGATGGGGAGCCAGGCAGAGCCTGGAGGAACTGGGCAGCAGTGGGGCAGAGCAGAGCACAGAGCCCATCTCCCCACCAGCTCCTCAGGGCTGCAGGCAATGCAGTGTGGGCAGAGCCTGCCAGGATCCCAGTGCTGAGCCCTCGCCCAGCTCTGCCAGTACAAACAGCAGAGGCACAGATGATCTTGCTCGCAGCTCTGCCACAACCAACCCTGGCAAAGGTGGAGTGAGGGCAAGGCTGCTCTTGGCCCCACAACAGTCTGGAAGAGCACAAGCTGAGGGGATTCGTGCCTGCTGTGCTTGCACACAGGTGCCGGGGCAAAGCCCACGCAACCCATGCTGGAGATGAGCACGGCGGGGTGCAGCAAGAGTGAGGAAGATGGGCTGCCTGTGCTCAGCTGTCATTGTGCTAAATACCAGTCACTGCTGCATCAGGTTTCTGGACTCTGCCCATCAGAGTCTGTCTGGAAGAGCTCAATATGGAAAAGGCAAGAACACTGGAGAGAAAAAAACTACCCAGTCAACATGTGGAGGCTGCACTGAATGCCGCGAGGGTGATATTCAAAACCAGATCTTATTCATGAACATTGAACTGTACTGCAGGTCACCAGAAAAAAACTCTTCCTTTGGATGTAGTATCTTTTATCCATTAAGGGTATTTTCCAGGTAACCTCACTCATCCCTGCTCGCAGCAGCAGACTTCAGGCAGGCAACATCCTCAAGAGCACAGAGCATAAGACAGCAACAAGGTAAGTGCTCGTATGAGTTGATCAGGGGACAGTTTGCTTCTGCAGGGAGACACCACCTGCAGTGCCAGCACTGCATCCGCATGGCTGCAGTGCCCAGCACTGACCCAAGCTTCCCCAGTCAGTTGTGATCCGAGTGCCACGGCACCACCAGCCCAGGGAGGGGATTGCCCACAGCAGAGAGCACGATCTTTCTGCCCCACATGTGCTGCCTGGCTTCTCTGCACGAGGGAGGGACCACCACCCCTCTGCCTGGGCAGCCACCTGGTCCTGCAGAAGATGGATCACTGTCCTGCAACTCCTGGAGCAGCACTCAGCCCCAACACAGCACTGCCAGGAGGAGCAGGGGAGCACCAGCCCCACAGGTAGCAGGGAGGCTGAAGCAACTGGCAGGGAGGCTACCAAGATCCTGTTGCCTACCGAGAAGGAGCAAGGATAAAAGGATTTCCTAGGAGGTGGCACCACAATGCGAGCAGGCATTAATCCACAGCTTTCCTGCCCAGTTGAGGTTGGATCTCCACACTTGTGTCTTCCTTGCTCAGAGCACGAGGTTTGCCTTATGCTACACTCACGCCATCCTAAAGGCTGTGCCACGTGTTCTCTGAAGCCCCAGGCCAAACCATTTACCAAGGTCTCATTACCACATTGCTGCCTGATGTTTCCTCTGCCTACCTCTCCCTGACCGCACAGAGATGTTTTCCTGTGTCCTATCATATTGCCTCGTGTGACAGACAGGAGACGGTGTCCCTGCCTGAGGAACAGTCACCAGACAAGGGAGAAACCATCGTGAGCCACGTGTGCAGGACCCATCAATGCTACTGTAAGAGGGGAGCTCAGGAAGGCGATACACTCTGGTGGCAGCGTAACATCACTAGGAATAATAAAGTCTCTCAGACTCCCTCTCCAAAGAGGCTCCTGTCAGCTTCAAAGCCAAAACAAACAAATCCTCCTCATAACTCAATCTTGAATGGTGCTAGGAGAGCAGAAGGGAGTGAGCTACCTCCAGCCTGGGTTTCAATATCCCTGATGTCTCCCACATTTCTGGGGCCACACGCGCATTTGCCTTCCCCTTCCCTGGCTGCTGCTTTGCAGCTCCAGTGCCTGGGCACACCAGCTCCATGGAGGTTCCAGGGCTCCTGACCAGACTCATGGCCACACTGCTGCCAGAGCTGCCCACTGCCCCAGAGGGCTTCCCAGATGGAGCTGAGCCTCCTTCAGCCCCAAGCGGGTGCAGCTGGTAGGATAAGAACCTGATTTTCACTTTTGCCCCTCCCTTTTCCCAAACTCTCTGGGTGCCAGGCCACGGCACCCCTGCTGCTCATTTACCCTTTTCTCAGCCCCCTCAAAGATGGGATGCACTTTTTCAGCCCCGTGTCAGATCAGCATCTGTGCTGCTCCTGCAGAAAACAGCATTCCTGCAGGGCTAGAGGAGGCTTCCTCTACCCTGAGGCAATACTCAAATCCTAACATTTTGCTTTTGATTGTTACAGATTTCAGATCTTCTATCACCCATTACAAGCTCTTAATGAGACCTGCAGAGAGTTCAGACATCTGCTTGCCGAGCCCTCGAGCTCGGGAGTCAGTAGCTCCACGTGTCACTCCATATCATGTATCGCCTCTTCCAGGTTTCTGGGCTTGGATCCTTTCTGCCATCCCTTCCAACACAATTGGCATTTCTTAGAGAACGTTATTTCAGGCTTTAAATTGCCTTTGATCCTTCTGTAATCAATTTTATCCGGCCAGAAAGACCCAGCAAAAGGTGGGTTTGAAGGCAGAGGATGGTGAAAGCCTTTGGAATGACACCAGCTGGATCTGGGTAAGATCAGTTTTTCCAATTTTATCTCTTACTTTAGGCACTTGATTTGCTGGGCATCTTGCTTCTGAATTGGGGTCGTTGTTGCCACACAACACTTATTACTTGACTGATAAATTAGGAAGTGCTTGAGCGCTTCCTTGGACTAAGCAAAAGCAAGGAAAGACAGATACCAGCAGGAAACAGCACTGTTTCTAAGAGCCTGACCCCTGCAAAGCAGCTATAATTCAGGTAATGTAAGTCACCTTTTGATCTTGTATCTCTGACCTGGCACATCAGAGCTAAGGCAAGCCCACATGCTGCTGGGAGCTGCTGACCAGGGCTGAGGTGTCGACAGCAAGCACTCTGCACCCCATTCCATGCAGTTCTGGCTGCACTGGGGACAGACCCAGCAGGGTCTGGGCAGGCAGCAGCATCATGACCGCACTGTGGCTGCAGCAGACCTGCCTGTGACTCCTGCCAGATGCCCATTTACCAGCAGATACTGCACAAGCTCTTCATCCCATAGACAGGCTGCCCCATCAGCCACCTGGGGCTTTCCCCCAACCCCCTGCAGGCTTCCCCTACACTGCCTGCGAGGAGCCCTGAAGAGCCACAGCAGTGCTCAGCATCCTTCCCTGCCCTCCTGCGCTACCTGGCCTGGCTCTGCTCCCACCTGGGCGTCAGGGCTCTGCAATTCAGCATTTAACTGGCTCCCACTCTTCCTGCTTTTCCAGCCTCCTGCAGGGTCATTTCTGCTGGCAAGGTGTGACCCTGCTTTCGCAGGGGACTGGTCTGGATGATCTCCAGAGGTCCCTTCCAACCCCGACTATTCTGTGAGCTGCTGGCCCTGATCCCACTGCTGAGAGCCCCTTGGCACTGTGGCCAGCTCAGAGCCTTGGACACCTCTCCGGCAGCTCACAGGCAGCTCACTGCAGGCCGCAGCCACTCAGGCTCCCCACCTCAGCCTTGCCATTGCCAGGGGCTCCAGCCCTGCCCAATGAACTGTAATGGGGTGCATTCCTGAGCAGATGCCTGTCCCTGCTGTGCTGAGGGCAAGCCACCCTCCCGAGGTGCCTTTCTGCTGCCTTGCCTGAGCTGAGGGAAGTAGATGCAAAGCAAAAGAAAGAAGGATTTAAGCAAAAGCTCAGTGAATCCATCTGTGCTGACATCCATCAGTGTCACTCCTTGGCTGCAAAAGCAATATTTATAAATCACGTCTCAAAACTGGCTACAAATTTGTACAAAGAAACAGATGGGCTGGTGGTAGCAGTTTGTCACCATTGATAGTTACACGGAGGAGCAGAGAAGTGTGAGGGGGTGAATGCACGAGTGGGAGGCAAGGGGCGGACAAAGGAGGATGCGGTGAGGGGACCAGCAAGAGCAGGGGTGAAGGTGAGTGCACCCAGGGCGTTCAGAGGGCTGGAGAGAGAGAATCGAAGGGAGATGATGCTGAAACACACACCCATTAGAAATGAGAAGGTGACTCCATCTGCACAGGCAGGCACCTCCTCTAGCAGTGGAAGACGGCATCGCTTGGCAATTGGGAGAGTCTCCAAACACCCTGGGAATAGCCCTGCAGCAACAGCATTTGTTTTCTTGAGAACAGAAGGTGGGAGGTGATGTCAGCTTTTACTCATTTTATGCAGTGTTGCACCACATGCAAAGTTAGTGGGATCATTTAACATGAAGGATTACCCCGTACAACGAGAGCTTCACCCCACTCAAGAGAGCAGCAGCTCTGGAGGAGGCAGTGGCACAAGAGCCTGTGTCCTGCTCCCTCCTGCACCGCCAGCTCTTGTGTTGCTGCGGGTGAAGCCCAGCTGCAGGAACCGGGGGCGGCCCTTGCACGGTGCCTGGCAGCGGAGCAGCCCCCAAGAGCTCCAGCCACCCCAGCCAGGACCCTCCTGCCGGACAGGCAGAGCTGCAGGGATGGCTCTGGGATGGCCATCCAGCTCAGAGCAGGGAGCGCAGCCCCGGGCCCCTCCGAGCTTCTGGAGGGGTCTGGGCAGGGACAGGTGCCGGGGTGCAACTAAATGTACTCAAGCACATTTTCATACAGTCCTTCAGAGAAAGCGAAGGGAGCTAATCGCTGGGTGGGGCCAAGATTTTGGAGAGGATTAAAGCTTCCTTACGTGATAAGAAGCAAAGGTCTTGTAAACAGCTGCCCTGTGAACGCACAGAGGACTCTGGCCAGGGACAGACATGCTTTTTAGGTCACAAAGCAGTATCAGTCCTTCTACAATTACACCTGAAGCTCTTTGCTACAAGTTCTGCTTTGACCACGTCTAATAATGTGGAACCAAACTGAGCAAGCAGGATCTTATGTCAGCTCAGAATGAACTAATTTAGATTTTTGATGTCGCTGCAAAAACAGAAGAAATTTTTTTTTAAAAAAACAAAAAAAACCAAACCCCAAACCAAAGAAGCATTCCAATATGGTTTGCTGGCGTTCATTCAGGCTGGCCCCTTTGACAAGTAAGAGCACACCTGGCTGGAGAAGATCCCAGTATCTCCAAGGGTCCCTGCTGTACTTACTGCTGCAATCAGCATCTAAATTCACCCAAAACGCCAGTCAAAAATAGAAAGCAGTCAGATAAGTATCTTTCTGGATTGTTATCACCCACACAAGTGCAACCTAACCTTGAAGTCTGTAAAGCCAAATAGCAACCAGGGCTCAGCCAGCAAAACCTGCATTGCATCCCATCGGTTACAGCAGCAGGCACAGACTGAGTCATCAGGAGCCACTCAGCTCAGAGGTGCAAAGAGCCCCAGAACTTCCCAGAGGAAAAGACTGCCCAGAGCTTCAGGAAATGGAGAGGAATCGCACTCCCGAGCCACCATCTGACAGGGAATGGGGTTCTGCTGGCCACATCTCAGATTACCCACAACGGCCAAGGGATGGCTGCTGCACAGCCCCACTGTCTCCCAGGACTCCAGAGCTGCTCCCATTTGTCAGGGGCTACAGGGGCTGCCCACCCGCACAGTGGCTCCAGGATGACCCACGATCCAAGATTCAACTTAGAAAGGGATAAATCATAATGCTCACAATGGGAATGTGTTCATCTGTAAATCCACATCACCTCCTTGCCTGCAAGAGATTTTGCATCAAGAAAGGGACCAAGAGCCCAGAAAACATTGAAGCATAAGAGGAGCTTTGGACTTGCCTGCAGCAGAGAAAAAGCTGGCAGAACCGCCTTTTGGAAATCCAAACTCCTAGCTGCCTGGTCCCACCATCTCAGGCTAGCAAAGAGCCTTGCGGGGTGCCCAAAGCATCCTGAGCTCCACCCAGCACAGATGGACTGCATACCCAGCACGTGCCCACAGCCCTATCTCCCTCCCCAGTGTCAACACTGCCACCCAGCCTGGAGGCTGCAGGACCAGGAAAGGGTGCAGCCGGGCTTACCCTTAATATCCATCAGAGAAAAATGGTGGTTGTTGCTGGCTTCAGGTGCCAATGCAAAGTAGAAGCGATGACCGCTCTGAGGCTCATCACGGTCCACAACGCTTATTGTCTGGATCAGCTATGGGGAGAAAGCAGAGGTGAGAACCAGTGCTGCCTCTGCAGCCCCTCCCACAGGCCCCGCTCGCAGGGGCATCACTGGCTGCTGCCCCGTGTATGGGCTTAGCTGTTGGACGCTGGCATAGTGGCTGCCAGTGTGACAGCCGCTCCGCAGGAAGACGTTCAGGCATAAGGGGAGGGACAGACAAGCCGGCACCAGTCCAGAGAGTTGCTCGCAGCACAAGACTGCTGCAGACCCTGGTGGAGACCACGGAGAAGAACTGGAGACACCCGCTACCTGGCCTGGCTTGGCATCCTCACACACAGCAGTTTCATAGGGGGTGGCGAGCTCAGGTGGATTGTCATTCACATCCAGGATACGGATACGGAGAGACGCTCTTGACACCTGTGAGTGATTATCTGAAACAAAAAAAAGAAGCAGAGCCTCAACAGGAAGCGCCATCTGCTACTAGCAGAGAGCAAACCCTCCTCACATCTGTCCATCCAGAGGTCGCCATGGCTGCTCAGCTGCTTCCAGCGCACAGGATTGCACAGCACTGCACCTCTGCCCATCTCTGTAGGCCAGTGGCACCCACAGAGCACTGCCCAGCATCACCACATTTGTTTTCCAGTAACTAAATTCAACCACTGGGCTACGTACCAAGGACTCTTGAAACACTGCTGCTGGCCTATTCTACCCCTGGAACAGCTAAGCAGCCCCAAGCAAGCCCCTACAATAAAGGGCAGTCACCACTGATGAGCATCTGTGCTGCAGCCAGACAGCACCAAAAGGGGATAAGCAAATCCGGATAGAAGAACATCACACCCTGACTCGCACACTGACCTTTTTCACCTTAGGGGCTTGCAGCAACACCTTACAGGCAAGCAAGCAGAGGTGGGACATGAAACAGTCAGCATCAACTAAGAGCACAAGGCAGTGCTGAAATGTGCCACGTGTGCCTCTACCACACGCAGGTGATCCAGGGCTGAACGTGCTCTGTCAAGGCACAAGGCTCCTGCCCTGCAAGCTGAGCCTTGCACACTGGTATCAGTTTTTATATTGCTATCAGCCAGCTGGCACAGCGAGGCCACGCAGTACAAGCTAGGGCAGTCCTTTCCTCTCCACTAGCCTGTGCCTCGTGCAGGCAGCAGTGCTGGGGGGCTCACAGCCTGCTCCCCTCCAGCTGCTGGAGCTGCTCTGCACACAGCATGGAGACTGCATTTATAGCTCCACTGGCTGCAGTGCTGCTCGACCCCACAGCACACACTGTAAAAGTACACTGAGCCCTCACTGTAAGATTATAAAACGCTCTGGAGGGCCTAATGCTTTCTGAAGCACTTCATGTGCTTCCAGAAATGAGAACTCCCTTGTACTCCATCTCCTTTGTTTTACCCAGAGGTTGCAAATGTGACAAACCCAATGCCTCTCTCCTCACTCAGTCAGGAGCGCTGCTGCCTGTTTGTCTATAAAATTAATGCTGGCCCCTGCAGATCAGGTGAGGGAGGACTCAGGGGAGAGGAGATTTAGCGCTGCTCCATAATTAACTGGGAATCTAAGCCCCCTCCCCAGAGCTGCTTTCACCCCCTTCTCACATTATCACTTCCCCTCACCCAGACCGGCTGCTCTGGTGATTAGATGGTTGTTTTCGGGGGAGGGAGGCAGAAGTCGTGACTAAAAGCCTGTAACAACACGTTATTTTAAAAGGCACATTGGTGCAGTGAAATAAACTGCAATTGCTTTCAGGGAGAGAGGGAGGGTAAGGCAGTGAGGCAGGAAAGGAGCCCAGGGGAGGCGAGGGGTGGGCCTGATGCCCACTGGGGCCACAACAAGCAGCAGAAAAAATGGTTCAAGGATGACAGCATCTCCTAAACCCTCCTCTGCTTGCAGGAATATGGACAATGATCCCAGCTGCAAGCTGGTATTGCCCTGCAGGCACTGCCGAGAGAAAGAGGAGGAATGGCAGAAAGAGAAGGGAAGAGTCCAGGACTCCATCTCTTCCCCTGCCTAACTGTGACCCAGAGGAGCGGTTCCTCCTCTGATGCCCCATGGTGCCAGAGCTGGCTGCAAGCAGGAGCCAATCCCAGGACCCGCTGGCACAGTGTGTACCATGGAGGCTCTGCAGACATTGGGACACCCAAGTGAGCCCGAGCACAGCAGCCTCCCTTCGAGATCACCTCTCACAGCCTCATTGGGAGGGATGTGGTCAGTATATTTAGAGCTGGGCAGAACCATCGGTCTGTCCTCTTCCACAGCACTGGCAAGTAGCCATGGGAATGTTTTATGCTGCGCATGAGAGCTGGGTCATCCATGCGCCCCAGCACAGCGCCAAGGGCTCATGCCAACCCCTCTGCCAGAGCCATAACTAATGCCCTGCTCCCCCGAGCACTGCTCAAAGCACAGTTGTCCTTTCTAAATGTACTCTGTCATAAAAAAGCTCTCCTTTGCTCCTTCCAAAACTGCTGAAGCCTGAGGCTCACACATACTCCTGGCTCAGTGACAGGGTTAAAATCGGACATCTCCAGCAATGTCAAGGTTAGACATGCAGCCGTTGCATCCTTGTCTACTCTTCAAGTGAGACACACATCAGCTGCTTTTTATTCTGACTGTACCACAATCCATTTGAAGGTTCCTCAAATGCTTTCTTGATTAGCCTCCCTCTTCCTCTGAGCCAATTCCTGGGTTTATGGGTGGAAAACATGAAAAATGGTTGGATGTATTTTAAAAAAAAATCTCCAAACCACCTCTGAAATATGTTTTCTGTAACTTGGGTGGCATAAAAACTGAATTTATGATGGTCAGAAGCACAAATAAGACTGTTGGAGCACGTCTGTAATGAAGCGCAAGATGCGCCTAAGCCAGGAGCGTCAAACTCGCACTCTCCTGCTCCTGCAGCACAACGTGCGTCACACGCTGCACACGTGACCGGCACACTGGCAGGAGTGCAGGGGCAAGGAGCTCAGCTCTGACACTGGGTAGGAACAAGGTGCCAGGCTGGATAAAAGAAGGTAGAGGGCTGGATTCAGCCCATGGCCGTGAGCTGGACACTGCTGACCTAGGCAATGCAGACTTCACATCTACAAGGCCAAGAGCTCTGACTCGTGCTCCCCATACCAACACAGAAATGTACGCACAGACCCCCGCATGGTGGAGGAAATGCTCCGCAGGCACAGCCCAGTGCCAGAAGAGCAGGTGGGTAGGGTGAGGGCTGCAGGAATGCACAGAAACCTACTCGTGTAGGGCTCTGTTAAACAGCACCTGGGCAGGGCTGCGCGTGCCATGCTGAGAACCATGGGAGAGGAAAAAGTCATCTTCCATTGCAGTATCTCTCCTCTGTATTCCAGCTCAGCTGACTGACATGCAAATTAGTTTAATTATTTCTTCTTCTAAAATAAATTATATTTTGCAGTGGCTGCAATATGTTGTGTCAGGCAAAATTACATTCAATATTTTTAAACTAATTGATGTCAGCCTTGAGAAAACCTGATTGACAACAGCGAGGAAACTAGGCTGCTACCTAAATGCTTTCCTAAATTAAAATTAAACATGCAGGTTTTTTGCATTTCCTCCAGGAGATGGAATGCTATTAATCTGAAAAGACTGAGGAAAGACACATGGAAAACACACAGAACAAGGGGGAGATGCTGGAAGCACAGCAGTGCAGTGTGGGAGCTCCAAGCTGATGACTGGCAGCCGCCTTTGCCAGCAAGGGCTGAACTATTTCCAAGACACTGGAACCTGGAAGGGGTGGAGGACAAAGTCCTCCCCATTGCTTCCACGCTGCTGCATTGAGGATGGCGCAGACACTACCAACAGTGCAGCACGGGACGAGCAGTGAGCATAGCCTGGAGCCTGGTGCTGAGGTGCTGCTCAACGAGATGGACAGCGCAGCAATAGGCAGAGCAGCGACAGGCAGCATCCTGCTGCTTGATCACACAGAGGCCAAGACTCAAATGCTCCATCTGAATCTTCAGCCACATCCCAAAGTTGTTGTGTTTTTTTTTTAATTTAAGCAATTGGAAGTGGGCAATATTCTCATCTTAAACATTCAGACACAAAATGCCAACAATCTACCCTCTTCCCAGCAGCCACCCTCCTCCTGGATTGACAACAGGCAGCTCTGGGCAATTGCTTTCCATTGCTGAAAGCTCTGCAGCAGAAGCTCACAGCGATGGGAAGTGATTGCTGAGATGCTCAGCCACCCCTGGACAGCAGGAAAGGAGGAGTTCTGTGGTTACTACTGTGCTGGGATCCAGTCCTTACCCCTCCAGACCCTCACACAAACTCTCAATAAAGCACTCTGCATTGACACACAAACCTCTACTGTGAGGCTCCAAATCCAACCACTGCTGAAGCACATACCCCATTGGCACTTCTGCCTGCACACACAGCCGCTCTGCAGGATTGCTGGGGTCTGAGGTACAGCTTGAGGAAAGCCCAGAGACTGGGGGCTCCTGTGTGTGGCTGCAGCACTGGGGGAAATGCGGCTCGCAGGCGTTGTTAGGTGCAGTGCATGACCCACTCTTCTGCCTCAGGGTACAATAATGAATTCAAAACATTTACATTAGCAGGGAAGTCAGAACAGGCAAGGCTGGAATTTATTCCTCCCTATGCTAGCAAACTGGGAGAATAAAATGCAGATTAGAAGCCTGGGATAGGCCTCTCTGCTCTCTAGCACTCGCGCCATGGCTGTGAAGCACAGGGTGGTCTTGCAGATGTCGGTGCAGCTGCCTGACTGCAGAGTGCTGATGGCAGGGACAGCGCAGGGGACTGCCAGGGGTACAGATCGTCCGACACGGGCAGCTACATCAGAGGCTGAAGCTGGAAACGCGGCTCCCAGCTGAGGAGCAGCAGCAAAGTGGAAGCAGCAGTTAAGCCAAGTAACATATAAATGGCTCTCACCTCTCCTGAGTCCTACCCGAACTCAGCAGCGTGAGAGTCATTAAATCGCATCCAAACACAATGCTCTGATTAAAGCTGGGTTCCAGCAGGAAGATTTATCATCTCAATTACCAGCAGTGGACACAGCAGTCAAGGCCTCATCATTTTACATGAGCAAAGAGGAAAACAGGAAGAGAATCACTAATATTAGCCCAAGGAAGGTAAACAGCTTGCAAGCGAGATGAAGATTTATCTCTGGAAATGCCTGGCCTGGTCCCAGGCCAGATTTGCTGAACTGCCTGCTGCTGCCACACTGCAAGGCCAAATATTATGCTGCCCCTCCGCTCTGCCGGCTTCACAGGCACAGCCAGGTGCTTGCTGCAGCCTCTCTCCCTGCTCCTCAGGTGCAAACCCCCTGTCTTTCATTACCTGTGGGGCACACACCCCTGTACTCGGTCTGTAGCAGCACTGGGTCCCAGATGGGGCTCTCAAAGGTGGGAGGCAGCTCTTGTACACAGCTGCTTGAAGTTCACAGGTGCCTGTGGGACAAGGGCTGCAGCAAGCAAGCTGCCCATTGGCCATTTGGTCAGCCCTGCTCAAGACAGACCTGCCAGCAGGCAGGAGGGCAGCTCAAGGAGGCCGCAGAGAGGCAAGGCCTTGGTGCGATGCGCTCCAGGCTGCGTGTAACGAGCAGGTACAGCTTCCTGTCAGCCTCAATGAGCTGGGGCACCAGACACGAGCCTGGGCAGGAGGATGCCTGGCAGATTCAGTCCATTCCTCCAGCAAACTTTACATCTCACTTAGGAAACAGGAAGAATACATCACCACTTGCCTCTGCTCGAGTTGATAATGTCCTGCCCAGATGTGCAGTAGACCTTGTTGCAGCCTGCTGCAACCTGCATGCCCACAGCAAACACCACAGGGAACTGCCAGCTCCCCCGTCCCAAATGGGAACTGGGGGCTGTGTGCTGGGAACTGCCGTATGCTGGGAATTCCCATCCTGGACACACCAACACCTGTGCAGAGGCTCCCAGCCACCCCATCCCCTGTGCTCACACAGCCACAGCTGATCCTGCTGCACTGGGCATAGCCTGACAGGCTGCTGCACAGCCCCGCTCCAAACGCCCTCCATCACTTGGAAGGCTGTACCTTTACAACTGCCCTTTCCGCCAGAGGATTCAGACATAAATTGTACTTTAAATTCAATATCAGTCATTAATATTTCATGATTACAAAACGTTAAGGATAATGTCACTGGAAGGAATGTCTAGGCAGTTAAACGAATGAGTCAGAGCTCACTGATGGGAGAAGTCAGAGCACTGAAGAATCTCCCTGGCTTTTGAAGCGATCCAGCCTGACAGGCTGCCCTGCCGGAGGGGAGCTGCAGCATTTACTGACTTGTTCTGAAATCCTAGGTGCTGCGTGTAAATATTGTCCTTCTGATTCTTGTCACCTCATGTTTCCTCTTGATGCTGAGTTGTGCTACAATGCTGTGATTCCCTCCTCCCTGGCACTGCTGGCAGAGCCTCCCTGGTACCAATCGCTGGACGTGCCGGGTAGCGCCAGAATGCTGGTCCATTGCTGCCTGATGCAGGCTGCGCCCACCAGAGCCCCGTAGCTGGTCACACCAGCCAGCAGGCACCAAACATTGGTGCAGAAGGGGCTTCAGACACAGTGGAGCCAGAGACATCCCCACCCGGGCAGCCAAGGTCTGGCTGGGGCTGCTGCCCCCTCCTCCAGCCTGGCCAGAGCAGGTGGCTGCTGCCATGGCAGGGCTGACCCACAGGCAGGAACTGATCTCAAGGTGTCAAGTCAGTCCCCAACACAGCTCTTCAAACCTGAACAACATCTTCCTGCTCAAGAATGAGCAAAGCGAGAAGAACCAGACCTCCCGAGGGGTCTCAGAGCAAAATCCAAGGATGGCTTCTGCCTACAGACAGGTCTTAGCACATGTCAGCAACGTCAGCAGGTGCTTTGCAGCCACAGCAGCTCCCTGGCAGTAGCTGCTGTGGCACAGAAGAGCACAGCAGGTCTCAGGCTGACCCAGCAACGTGCACATCCGAAATGTGGAAAACTTTGAAGAACACAGCAATGCCTTGCTGCTTCCCAGCATGGTGCCTGGGACTCCACCTTTAGGCTCGGAAAAAAAGAGGAACATTGAGCACTCCCTGGTGCTCACAGGGCCAGATGCACCATTGTGCGCTGGGACCTGCAGAACCCATGAGTCAAGGCACTGTGCCAGCATGACAGGGCAGCAGGATGCTCAGAGATGCCTCACTGGCTTCCTTCCCGCAGCAGAACACCTGCAGGGAAGCAAAGCCTGCCCTTTGCTGCTATTATTTCATTTTAATTCCTCAAGAGGAGTTTATTTAAAATTCCTCTGAGCAGCAGGACCCCAGTTTGTTTTTTTTTTCTTTCTTAACTGAAGAAAAGACAAACAGAACTTCTGCTGGAAGCGTCCACACCAGGCTCAGCCACCCCCATGACGCAGAGGGAAGATAAGCTAACAAAATCTTCAGAGCCACTAAGCTGTTCCCTCCTGGGTCTCCCAGCTGGGTGTGAGCAGATTTGGCAGTTACCGTAAATACAGACTAAAGGACAGCAAAGCCATAAAGGAAGAAAGATCATCACCAGGGCTCCCATTGGAGGGTCAGAAAGGAGCTAATTTCAGAAGAGGACAAAAGAGCTTTCACCTCATCCTCTGCCTGCAACTCTTCCTGACGGGCTGCAGGGTAAGGCCAAACGCTGCGGCCAGAGCAGACGCAGCCTGGCAGCACTGCTGTGCCCCATTCCCAGCAAGCGGACTCTGGGATGCTCTGCCCTCATGGCCCTTTCCCACTGCTGCAGTGCTGGAGCCTCCCATTCACTCCTTGTTGTGCCTTTCCAAGCCTGCAGCCATGCCAAGGGCAGGGAGAACAAGGAGAAAGGGCATGAGAGGCATCCAGAGACCCACACCCAGTGTGCAGGTACAGCCTGCAAACCCCAGCCACCATGAGCTCCCAGTGGATGCATGTGCTGGCAGCCATTGGGCTCCACTTGGACATCCACCCACAGCATGAGGATGAACCAAGGGGATGCAAGTGATGTGAATACAGGCCCCCCGGGAGCCCCAGAGCCGCTAAGCAGCTGTGAGCGCAGGGAGCAAGTGGCACAGAGATGACTGGCAGAGCTGGCGCACAGATAACACAAATTTGATTAGTGTTCATCAAATATACTATTCGACCATACTCCCTTATTAATGCTCAAGTCAGGAAGAGTATTTTTAGATTGTCTGGGTAGATGTCAGACTCAGTGCTGCTGCATTTTTTTTTACTTCAGTGTTACATTAACACTTGCATCTTGGCCACATCTGCATCAAACGCACCCATTTCCCCTTCTGCCCCCCTCTGCCCAGCACAGACTCTCTGTACATAGCACTCCTCCATCTCACCTGCTTCCATCGCCAGGACAGTTATGTTGTGCCACCCTGCCGTCTCCCGGTCCAGGACCTTTCCTGTCACGATGGCGCCCGTGTTGGCATCGATGTCGAAGATCCAGTCTGTGTCGGTGCTGCGGTCGATGGCATATCTGAGACGGGGCAAAGGGGAAACTCAGCGTCTGGATGTGTCAAGCCCAACCTCACCACCAGCCCCCGGCGTACAGGGATCTAACACACCTTCACCACCACTGCAGCACAGTGCACAAATGCCATGTCTCTACCCAGCCACAAGCACAGAGCCCTTAAGTAAAATTAAAGCGCAGTTTTTGGTGCATGAAGTGGAACTAAACACAGACTGTGGACAAGAGGAAAAGCCTTCTCTGATGGCAACCTTATGCTCAGGATAGACAGCAACACAGAAATCACGGGCTGCAACTCCACTCTTGAGTCAGGAAAGCTTCTGAGATTCAGGTTCAGGAAAAACACCAACCCCTGCTCCAGGAGCCCACCTCACCTACCACCCTCTCTCCTGACCCTGCCACAGCAGTCACCCAAACGAGAGACCTAGAGGACAGCACAGCAGCGCATGGGCAGGCTGCAAGCCAGACCCACAGATAACCTCAGATACAGCTCCTGACATTACGAATGGCAAGGACTCCTCTGAATCCAGGCTGAACCTGTGCAACCAGTGCAAGAGCCTTGGCAGCAGAGAGGTGGGCAATGGCCAGCATCCCCACAATAAACACAGCACTTCATGCCCGGTAGGCCCAAGATTTGCCCTAGTTTGGGCTTCCCAGTTTCACCAGAGCAAGCTGAAGAGCTCCTCCAGAGCTCAGCAGAGACCCTTCACACACAGCTCTTGCTCTTCTCCTTCAGCAGCTCCAGTACTGCCTGAAATAGCCTCCTCCCTGGGCAACCCATCAAGAGTCCACCACTCCCTGTGCTGCCCTTGGAAAGCACAACTCCCAACTCTTCCAGAAGGGCAGCTCCACAGCTCAAGAGAAGAGTCAGACACCCAGGTTCAGCCCTGCGTCTTAGCCCTGGCACCACGAGACCATGCAATCAGTGGCACATCCTCCATTCCAACCATTACTCAAGGAATACAGCAAGCTAACACTAAAGCAAGGGCACAATTAAATCCATGCTCCTTGGAGGCAGAGACTGGAAGAGAAGCTTGATGCAGCTGACGCATCTCGAGCTCAGCCGTAACACAAACACCAGCACTGCAATCAGAATTAGAAATTCAGAAGGCCTGCAAATCACAAACAATACAGCATAGTGTTATTGTTTACAGCATCTTTCATACACACTGTATCTCAGAGTGCTTCAAAGAATTAAATAATACAAGACAGCAAAGAGCACAAAGGATAAATTACCGAAAGGAGGGCTGTGAATAAATTAAAGACTTTGGTCACATGTCCAACAACAGAAGGAAGATAAATGCAGGGACAAAGGGAGCAGGAAAGCTGATGAGACAGAACAATTACTGAGAGACCAGGTCAGACAAGAGGAGCAGAGCAGGACAGGTTCCAGGCTAGAAGCATGTTTTGGATGCTGGAGTGGCGCCGCACACTGCAGAGCAGCTTTTCCAAGCGCTTGTGCCTTGCCTGGCACAGCCCAGCTATGATCTGTGGGTCCATCATCCCCAGGGCTTGCAGCTGAGGAACATCAGCTCACGTTCTGTGTGCAAGGATGGCCACTCTGCACAGAGGCCTCGACGGCCTCCACATCCTGCCTCATGCCTGGGGAAACTAGCTGCAGGAGTGCCTCGAGAGGGGCACCCATCCACACTGCAACGCAGTTCTGCCTCTGATGGAGGCACAGACTAAGGTATTTCTATGCTGTTTAAAGTATTATACAGTACCAGATTATGTTCCCTCTTTCCCTTTCTGACGGACAGTGGTATGAGAAGGAAATACAACAGCATTTGCTTGTAGTTAAGAAAAAGGTTTCAAAAATCACTATCTGAACTACATCTGCGCACACACAATCTGGCCCGTTCTGCACATATGTGGTTGGCTTCCTCTCTCCTCCTTGCAGCCAGAGGTGATGGGGATCTGCCAAACAAAGCCAGGTACAAGCCCAGGCATCTCAGAACCAACTGTCAGGGGCTTCCTAGCCATCCTGCATTTTTCTGCCTCAGCTCCCAGCTGGAAAGAGAGCCTCTACAGGCACGCAGCCAGCCCCAGAAAGGACAGTGACACTGCCTTGGCACGTCCTGCAGCCTCTCACCCACCATGCCCTTTCTCACTGCAAAGGGAAAGGAGAGGATAGGTCTGCCCACTCTGACTTGTGCACATCAATCTAATGTACTGCTGGAAGGAGGAACAGAAACCAGGATGACAAAACCTAATAGCCTTCCAGTATCATAACTGATGCATTTGCATAACGGCTTCCACCATTCTCCCACATCACTTCACCTTAGCCCATTCTTCCATTCCACGTTTTAATACAGTTAAGAGTTCAAGATGGTCCATACGCCTTCCCTCCTTTAAGGGTAAGTACACACCTGTTTTGTTCACATTCATGTCACTGCTGCATAAACAAAGATGTCTGCAAAAAATAGCTACACAGAAAAACCTAGTTAGTGATGGGAGAAATCACTGAGGCTGGAAACACTCCACACCTGCTGCCTGCCGGCCAGAGTGCAAGAGGCTGGCCTGGAGCACTCTGCCTCAAGCCACTGGTAACCTTTTGTTATGCTTCTAATAGTTTTGCTGCTAAGATTGTCTGCTGTCACTTCCCAATTGTCTGCTGAGGGCTGACTGCCCACACCCTGTGGCACGGCACATACCAAACCATAAATCTGATTCCCTTGTCACCACTGCTACACAGAGAGCTGCCACCTTCTCAACAGTGCCAGGGGAAGGAGACAGAGCTCTGAACACTGCCTGTATTTGCCACAAAAGCAGGGGTGAGCCTGCTTCTGCGCACTGTGATTAGCAGGTAGCTGGCCCAGGTGGGTCTGTAATTCTGCATCTATGCAGAGTGCTAGGGAGGCTTTAAAGCACTGGACTGGCACTGGAGCTGGCGACTGAGAGGGTACAGGGATGTCCATCTGGCTTCCCAAAGCTACAGTCACAACCTGCTCAGAGCTGCAGCTCAACCCGCTCCATGCTGCTCTACACAACGACAGACCTGACCTTTTAAGAGCTTGTGGCTGACTGTGCTGGAGCCACTAGAACGAGGGATTGTTACACTGTTCTGTGCAACAGTCATTGCCAACCAAAGTCTGTGCTGACCGTCACAAGCCTCTCCACCTCTAGCAGTCCAGCTGCATATTCACCTGCCCCACTGAAGTCAGACAGTGCTTCTTATCTGGGAAGGGGTAGCAATCAACCCCTGAGTCCTCCTGGGACTCAGATTTGACACATGCTCTCCGTATCCATGGAACTGCAGTCCCCAGCTCTGATTGGGATGCAGACCTTGTAACCTGTTTCCTCTCTTCCTGCTTCCACTGCCTGTTGGTTTGGATTTACAAGTGACTGTTTAATTCAGACAGCTTTCTTGGTGCTCTTGTTTCTTGTGAATGCATTTCTCAAGCAGTTTGTTTCACTTCTCCCCCTGAATGCAACAAGGAGCACATTTTATGCCATGTGTTTCATTAATAGGGAGCTTTTCAAAGACTGCGTGAAAAGCTTTTTGTTGTGTTTGGTTTTCTTCCTCTCCCTTTTGTGTTGAAGCAGGTTGCAGTTCTTGCTGTGTTGTTGGAGTCTATAAAACGCCCATGTCCAACATGTGTCTCTGGATTTGGTGAATGCCAAACAAGAACATCTTTGAGAACCTTAAATCCCAAGCAACATCTTCCCAGTGCTGATTAAGCCCAGAGTGCACGCAATCAGAGCACAGGCTCCTACTGCAGGGAGAAAAACAAAAGGCTCCCATTCAAACAGCCTCATGTACACAGCGTATCATTGTATTACCTCATACAATGGCTCAGCTGAGAAAAATTGCACTGCTCCCAGGAAATGTATAACTAAAGCCAAAAAGCCAACTGGAAACTAAATTCTTTCTGAAAAAGAGTGGTTCCAGCTTTAGTTAGGCATCAAACAAGGATGGGATACAATCAAATGCACCAGTCCTTTATCAAGGCATTTCCTGCCTGTACCTGGATGGGTTTTCACATTCCTCCCAGGATGGGCACAGCCCTCTGCCACAAATTCCAGCACGACTCGCAGTTTACAGCTTTGGCACCAGAGGAAGGGTGTCCCTCCCTGAGCAGCATCAGCTGGGGCTGCTCATCCAGAGATGGTGAGCTTTTCAGGAACTCTGTGCCCAGCCCTCCTCCCACCTGAGCAAGCGGCTGCCAGGGGCTCTACATCCCATGTGCCGCTGGGAGAGGGGCAGCGAGCGGTGCCTCAGGGACACCTTTTCAGCCCTCAGGTCTCCATAATAGGTCACTTTGCAACCCAGCATGGCTCACCTGGAAGGGATTTGCACTCACACCAAGTGGTCGCATCCCATGGGACCAGCAGATCAACAGGAGGGCAGGGACCGCCAGGCCCAGATGTGCCTCCATCAGCTGCTTCAGGCCGGGCACAGCCCTGTTTGTTCTGCCCTGGGGATGAATACGAAGACTAAGGGCACCTCCTTTCCCACTTGGCTAAAAATACTTCTCAAACCTTGTTATTGGCAGCCTGGTGTCAGCAGGACTTGGGAACGCTGACAGAGTTGATTTTTGCTCTGCTGTCTCTGGCAATCCTTGTTCTCTCCTGCTTCAAGGGGAGGGTGCATCTAGTCACAGCAGAAGGCTATGGCTTTCCCCTATTTACAGGCAGAGCCAACACAGACCACAGTCCTGGAGACAGCAGCCACGCCTTTCCTCCTGCCTCTGGCAGATGAGGATCAGAAGTTAAAGGGATCCACTGAACGGCAGCAACTAGAAAGAGTTCACACCAACTTCAAGGAGCTGAGATCAAATACTGGTCATGCTGTCAGGACCAGCTGCTCTCTAATGTACCAGAGGTGAGGTGCAAGTGCTAGCTTCTCACGACTGTACTTTGGACCAGCACACTTGAATTGTGAGGTGACTTAGTGCTGTCTCCTGCTGATGGGTTAGTGTCACATCCTGGCAGGGTACAGCAGGTTGCCTGCATTAATGTTTGTGCACTGCTTTGAGGCTGTGAACAGTTGCCTACATGGCAAAGTATTTTATCAAATTACCTGGCTAGCCAGAGGACAGGAAAGTGGGAGACATGCACTAGTATGTTCCTCCTGTGTTGGTGCCACATTGGTGTGACCAAAGCAAACCTGCCTCTCCCCTTGGCATGTGTTAAAATGGCAGGGATGGTTCACTCACCCACCCACCCTCCTCCCCAGGTAAGTGCCAAGGAAGCACCAAGGGGTCAGAGCTGCCACTGCTCATGACAGCAGGCACTGCAAGAACAGAGGGGAGTGGAGAGAAGGACAGACAGAGACCAAATGCCACAGGAGAGCACGAGGGACACAAGATGAGCTACCTGCCCGGGGACAGCTGGAGGAAGGACACATATTTGAATGCATCAAGCCTGACAAGGGAACACACATTGCAATTCCCAAGCTGCTGCAGATGCCTGGGAGTCCTGCTGGCTGGAGCCTCGTGCCTGAGCACGAGGCATTGCCTCGTCTAGCACTAAGCTTGCTATAAGAGAGACACTCGCATAGCTAAGTTTGGTCTCCAACCCTCCTGGCTCCCGCTGAGTACTTGAATCTGCTTCTCTCTGCTCTGAGTCCCCATCACCTTCTGCACAGCAGTAGAAACCCTCCCTTCCTCTGCTTTCTTTTGTTCTGTCTGCAAACAATGCAACAAGCTCCATGGGGAAGCAGCACAAAGAACAAGAAAAGACAAGAATAATTCTGTCTCCAAGGCCCTTTTCCTACAATCACAGATCAGAAAATAAAATCTATGTTCTGTAGCACTGCTGGAAACGGTCAAGTGAGAAAGCACATGCACACATGTACACACACAGGTATGTGGAGACTGCACACATCTGGGGAGTGCAAGCAACAGCAATGTGCTCAGGGCAGGCCACAAAGAAAGTAATCAGGGGGGCAGCCTGAATGCAGAGGGCAGCCACATGGCAAGTTGAGCAGAGGTACTTTGGAGAACATGCCCAGCAGACAGCACTGACTACTGCAAGTGGTGCAGCGCTCACAGACATCATTCCTGGCATGCCAAAGCTGATTGCATTCACATTCACATTCATCCCAAAGACAACTTTCAGTGTCCAGCTCTGTGACACAATACTCCGATAGCTGCCAGCCATCTGTAGATGGCAGCTGTCCATGCGTAAATTCTCTTCCGAGCTTTCTAAACATCTCAATCTTCCATGAGGAGCAGAAGGTACTCCTCACCCCATCCTGAACCAGTGCATTCCCCAAGGCTGCTCAGCTCTGGAGCTCAGCAGCCCAAGCAGACGCGTGGGGACATCATTGAATGGGATCAGTACTGTAGCTGAGCCCTCTCTGGCCACATCCTCCCAGTTCCCTGTCTGTGCTGCGTCCCAGTTTATTGCTACCTGCAACAGGATCCCTACAGAGTTCTCAACTGCAAAGCCACCTCTACTCATTTGAATTGAGCGGCTCTGCACAAGATGCCTGCAGCCCTGCCGTCACCTGGCACAAGGACACACATTTCAAGGAAATTTTCCACACATTGAGGATGTTTCTGAACACCGACTTTCCATCACAACTGCTCAGGCTAGTTAGCAGAGCCAGAAGGCTGTTTCGTGCCTTAGGTAATAACAATTTAACAAGGTAACAATCTCTTTAGCCAAATTAAATGGAAATGGGAAATGTCCTGTGCAGATAAGCTGCTGCCTGGATTATGTCCCCTGCCCAAATATAAGTTTCTCTGTCCTTTGATCCCTGTGCACACATGCAGACTCAGCCAAGCTGTGGCTCTGCACTGCCCAAGCCTCACCTAATTTGTCATCCTTCACCACTGCCCTCCCGTCATTTCTGGTCACTCATCTGGCCTCTGTCAGGTGCCACTGCAGATGCCTCACTGTCAGCAGCAAGGACGTGCAGCCATCACCCAGCCACTCTACCTGACACTCCCCTGCCGCCTGCTTGCCAGTGACGTACCTGTCACCTCCAAGGTGGCAGCTCTTACGCGCCTGCTGCTTGTGCAGAGGCTGCCACTCACCTGCCAGCTGCCTGTCCCACAGGACACACTCATGTGCTCAGCCACGCGTGCAGCACTTGTCACCCCCACCTGCGCTGCCCCTCCTCTTCTGCCATCCCCCCCTTCTGCCCCAGATGTGGCCATGAGCATCCCTTGTGTGCCCCCACACCCACCACTAAAACATAACGCGAGGTTTAGGCGGCTGCTTTACCGGACAGGATGGTTTGCTGTGTCGGGGTCAAGGGCAGTGACCACCCCCACAACAGAGCCAACGTGTGCATCCTCCTGGACCTCCATTAGGTTGGAAGGGGGTCGGAACTCAGGGGGCTCATCGACGTCCAGCACTGAGACCCGCACGATGGTCTGGTCCCGGAAGGTGCCCAGGTCCACGAACCGTGGGTCCACAAACTTGTTGAGGGCCTCCACCACGACAGTATGCACTTTTTTTGACTCGTAGTCCAGAGGCTGGGACAACAGGAGAGAGCTAGCCACATCCAGCCCAAGGAGCCCCTCTGCTGCCCCTTCTTCCACCATAGATTCAGGGGTAGCACTAAAGCCACCACTCCCTGGGCAGCATCTCCACAGAAGCTGGGGAGTTCTTGCACCTATGCTCTGCCCTCCCATGGCAGCACCCACATTGAGGCAGGCAGGACAAAGAGGAAGCCTCTAGCCTGCTCCCCCCCAGGGCACCCAGGCTGTGCATGCAGCCAGGATTCACCGGGAACACAGCACACTGTGCTGCAAGTGAGCAGGTGTTGATCATTAATCACCCTGTTATTATTTCTACAGGGGAGGTGAGCTGAGCACCACGGCTTTGGTGAATGATCATTCTTTCTTGCCTGCACCAAGTGCTTGCGTGATTGTTTTTGCCACCAAAGCAGATACAGTAAAATGCTGTTGACCAGGTATAGGAATTAAGTGGGCGTATTTCTCCCCTAACGGGTGCTATCAATAACAGCTGTAAGCACTCATCCCCGTAGCCCTGTGCACGGCTTCACCTCGGCATGGCTCACTGTGCCGCTGCCGCCCAGCGAGCTGCCCTGCGCAGGCTCCAGCAGCGCTGCGCCGCTGCTCCATTCCAGCCTTTCCTCCCAGACACAGGTCTTCCTCTTGCCATCCAGGCAGAACAGATGCACAAAAATGCAGCTGCTACTGCTAAAGCAGCGCTCAGAGGAGGATTTATTTCAACCCAAATGAAGCAGCACGAGTCCCCAAAGGAAAGGGCCCTCCTAGAGATCTGTGCCCTCCCTACACAGCCAGCTTTCTTTGTCTCTCACCTTCTGTACCATGATGACAGCCTCTTGGGTATTGCTGTCTGTGGTGACTTTGAACATCTCCACCCCTTCTTCATCCTTCACCTGATATGTCATGTCCGTGTTCTCCCCGACGTCAGAGTCCTCTGCCTTTAACCTCCCGATGGCAGTGCCCACCGGGGCGGTTTCAACAATGCTGAACTGATACATCTCTGCAGGAGAAAAAGGTATTGGGGTCAGTGCTTCTGCCTTCGAACCCCCTCCAGCCTGATACGGCCCTTTACATACCTCCTTGAGGCACCCTGGGACTACCAGTGTCTACAGCCCAGAACACCCTACCAGGAGAAACACAAAGCCTTGCAACAAACAAGGGCTGAGGGAAGATAATTGAGCAGTAATGGTGTTTCGAGGTGCCAGGTGAACTAAGGGCTGATATCTCTGTAAGGACACTGCCCTGCTGATCTTCTGTCCCACCACCCACATGGGGCCAGGACCAGGACAAGGGCCAGTGCTCACCCCTCACTGCTGTCAGGACTTACTCTGAGGGAAGCGTGGTGGGTTGTCATTGACATCGGTGACCACAATGGTGACTGTGGTGGATCCAGACAGGCCACCCAGCTGTCCCGCCATGTCTGTTGCGCGGATCACCACCTCATACCGGTCCTGCGTCTCACGGTCCAGGTCAGCCACAGCTGTCCGGATCACACCTGGGAACCGGCAGGACAGTGTGAGCACAGGCAGATCACAGAGGGTGGAATGGGCTGCTGGGGATCACCTCGTCCAAGCCCCAGCTCTAAGCTGGATCAGCCAGATCTCCCAGTCTGTCCACATAAGACAGATGCTCCAATACTTCACCAATCTTCACAGTCCTTCCCTGGGCTCAATCTGGTCTGCCCATGTCTCTCTTTTAGTTCGCAGCCCAGAACCACAGCACTCGCGTCATCTCACCAGTGCTGAGAAGAAGGGACAGGTCGGCCACCTCAGCTGCTGGAGATGCTCTTCCTAACACAGCCCTGCATGCTGTTGGCCGCCTTTCCCGTAGGAGCACATTACTGGCAACAACAAATATCACCTGCTGGATCACGTAAGCAAAAGCAAAAGAGCTCTGGAGACAAGAATGAGCCCAGTGGATTGCCAGCCAGCCAGAAACATTCCCCCTGGAGCCCAGAAATGGCCGTGGGCCTGATCTCCGTGGCTGATTCGCAAGCATGTTTCATGCAAGGTTCCTGACTGCTGCTTCTACTGCAGGCTGCCAGTAGCTCTGATAGGGTTAAACTCCAGCTCAGAGGAGGTTTGTACTTCTCTCCAGGGAGGCCAGGAGCTGGGTGAAGAGGCCAGAGGCACAGGAGTCAGCCCAGATATGGGGGCTGCACCAGGGGCAACCTCAAAGGTTCCACAGAAAGGCTGTGTAAAAACCCAGTCTGACTCACAAACCCCTTTTGGCACTAATCTGCAACAGCCCACTTATCCTTATCTGCCCAGGCAGGAGCCAGGCTTGCTGCAGCATCCCTAACAGCACATTCATGCTCCATTTCACAGGTGTCTCGTGGCCCAAGAATGCCTGGAGACCCACCCCCCATATCTGATTTGGAGAATGAGTTGGGGGGCAGTGTATTTCCAAAAGTCTGTCTGCGCAACCCCCCTCATTTTCCAGCATCCCTCCAAGTTAAGAAGACCAGAGATGATAAACTGCTCCACGTCAGGGGCTGAAAACGCACCAGGGACCATAAAGCTTAACAAAATGTACAGTGTTAGTACTTTTTACGAAATGAAGTCTCTTAAAAAAGTGTTTATAGGTCTTCAGTAGTCATCTGGGCTTGGGGAAATGACCAGGACTTAAACATAAAGGAATGAAAACAAACAAAGACTAGTAAACCTCAGAAAATGCTGCAAATGGCAGAACTCTTGTGTCACCCTGAGGGCTTCATTTACATGGAAACAAAGAAGAGAAGAAATATTTTGAGAATAAAAAAAAAAAAAAAAAGGAAATCACTCTGCCCTGAGGTGGCACCAGGGGCATTCAAGAGTGCATAGGCAGATAAAAGGTCATCAGGGGCACATTCCCCGTCCCATCATACCAGCAGCACCCCAGAACAGCTAGGAAGCAGCTTAAAAACCCCTCCAGCACCATTTAACTTTCCCACAGATCTAGACATTGTTTTCTGTTTTTTAACTGCTCTCTCTTCCAGGCTTTTCTGTTTAACCATTAGCTTGACCTCCTCCTGCTGTGAACTGCAAAACCCATCTTTGCTCTCTCTCACTAGTAACCCTGCCTGGTGTTAGGGCACATGGTGCAACGGGGTAGCCTGGCTGTGGTGTGGGTCTCCTTGAGGGAACAAGTAGCTCCTCCCTTGTCAAGCAAACAGTGGAGAATCCCACGAGGTGTTGAGGAGAACTGGAAGATATTTACTAACAAATCCAGGTATGGCAGAGCATCCCACCCCTCCAGGCTGCCTGGCTTGCGGAAGACACTTCTGGGAAGCCTTCAGCATAACCAGAGCACAGTGAAGGGGAGAGCTGGGGGCCAGCAGGCTGCAAGGAGACAAGATGTGGCTTCAGGGACATAGCCCAGGGCTCCAAGGCCAGTAGGTTGCCACAGTTTCCTCGCTCACCTGTCCCACAAAACCTTGTGCATCTCCCAGCAAGGGCTGTGGGTGCGTGGCTCACGCCAAGAAGCTGCTGGTGCCACGGCCCAAAGGCAGTCAGAAATTCCACTGAGCTGGGAGGATGGAATTCTGCTCCTGGCCCCTGCATGACACTACAGGTGCAGCAGGAGCTGGCAACACTTTTCTGGAGACGTTTACCTCTCTTTGCTTTCTGAAACTAGCAACTATTCCAACAATTATCACTGTTATGATTTATTATAAAGACACAGCCATCGTTTCAGATCTTTGCAGCTTTCCGGCTCTCATGGACAGGTACAATTTCACCCATCCCCTGTTCCTTTACCATGTCTGTTCTGTAATTATCTGGACTCCCACTTCCCTCAGCCCCATGAACAGAGAGGAGACTCTGCCTCACCCACCATCTCATTAGCACTTCCAGCATTGCCTGTTCACACACTCTAGTAACTCTCAGCCTTTATGCCACCCAACCACCAAGGTCTGGCCAGCATTCAGACGATGCAGAATTCCCGCTAGGGAGCATCCCAACCCCTCTGCAGGAAGACCATGGACCCTGTGATGGGGCCTGGGACAGCTCAGAGGAAGCCATCTGACCAGGAGTCCCATCCCACCTCATCCTGTGGGGCTGAGGGAGCACAGACAAGGGAGCAATGAATGCACCTCCAGGCACATAAGAACTGCAGCCTTCTGGCTGAGTGAGGCAGGAGCAGCCCTGCACAGGCACCAGGCTGCTCATAGGCCTTTCCTGCCACTCTACTATGAATACAAAACCCTTATTTCTAAGCAAGCACTATCTCATTGAAATTTAAGCAATTCTGTTAATTAACGGGGTCTGAAGCATTTTATAATGAAAATGATTCATGTCAGCACAATAGTGATGAATTGGGATGAGAGGAAAAAAGGCTCATGCATTCACCAAAGCTGTAATGACTTAACTGAGCTGCTTGTAATGATATAGCTTGCATTATGCCACGTGAGATTGGAGGAAAAGTGCTCAGACACTTTCCATAACACCTCCAAGGTCACCCATCCCAGCAGGGAGCAATCCCAACACGTGCAGAGCAGGGCAAACAGCCCCAGCCAGCTCTAGTTCTTCCAGGGGCACATGGCAGGCAAAATCCCCCTCTTCAAAAGGGGTGGAGACTGTGAGCAGAAACCACCTCGTGCCAAGATGTGGACTGTTTGTCCAGTCCATCCTGGGCAGTCAGGTCTGACCCAGATGAAGTGCCCCTTGCCACAAGCCCTGCAGGAGCAGCATTCCCACCCAGAATGCCGGTCCCCCTGTGCTGTGGTTTGAGCCACACAGACCACACCAGGCTGCTGCCCCGAGTCAGGCTATGTTTGTCCTTTAGGTCTGAGGTACCACTTTGCATTTTCTAGAGGCCTTGACAAGTAAGGGACACTGCACTGAGTGCTGCCATAAACACCCACCAGCAGCAGACTGGCACAGTCCCATCGCCAAACCCTCCAAACCCTTGGATCCTACAACCTGACCCCCACCAGTGGTGTCAAACATGTTCTCAGGGGCAGAAACAGAACCTACAGGGACCTTCACTGCTTTGTGTAGAACATGGAAATGTCCTGTCATCTCCCAAGACTCATCTTCTTTCCAGACAGAAAAAAACCACCAAACTTTGTCCTTCCCAGACACTGCCAACAAAGCAAGAACAACCGCCTGCTCAGACTCATCTCCCTAGCTCTTGTCAGCATCTGTTATAGCCGAATACTACAGACACATGGTGCCACACCCTCTGGTACAAGGCACCTGTGGCTTTCCAGCATGATCCAAATTAATCAGTATAATCACCAGGCAAGGGTACCCTTACAGCATCACATAAATACCATCAAATCTGCTCAAACAGCAGACACTTTTGGGTGATAAAAACACAGCAGGACAAAACAGTCATCATGTAACAGCCTTCCACAAATCCTATCACACGTCCTTTGCTCTGCTCACAGATACTTCTAGCTCAAAAGCTCACATCCTCCAGGACCCTCTGGACACGGCACCTTCCAGCTGAGGGCTTCAGGAGCAGCATGCTCCCTTCCACAAAGTGCAAAGCCAGAAAGTCACAGAGTAATGTACAAGGATGTATCCTCAGGAGGTCCCTACTCCACCTACACCTCAAAGCAGGCAGTCTTCAGAGACAGATGAAATTACTCAGGGCCACTTCCAGTCAGGTTTTGAGCATCTCCAAGAATGGAAATGCCATCTTCATAGGGACAAGTTGTCTCTTCCTGCCATTTGTGTCTTTTTACTGTGCGTGTCTGAAGAGTCTGGCTCTGTCTTCTCCTACAAGGGAGCCAGACAAAACACATTCACTTTCCCAGCAGCCTGGTCCAGTTAAAGCAAACAGATCTCTGCCTCAGCCCAGTGGTGGCAAGACAACTGCCAAAGAGACTGCAGATTCCTCACCTGCCTGCAGGGTCACAGAAATATCAATAAATCTGCAAGACACAAGTGCTGCTTGAGGCACACACATCCTGGAGGAGGTCAGCACATGGGGTCTTAGCCCCAAGAACCAGCACTTCATCCACCCTACACGCACAGCCTCCTTCCTCTCCCTCAGATCAGGACAATTTGTGAGGCAGAAGCTACAGGAATTTTGAGCAAGGTACTAGGCAGAAGGTCAAGGAGGTTCACGGCTCTTCAGCAAATAAGGTACAGAGCTGAGATGCAGAAATGGAAACGTTACAGCTACATCAGCATAACCAAGCTAATCAGCAAAGTTAATTGGAATGGTGCAGAGCCACTCAACTACTGAGACTGAGGGATGCTGCAGCTTGCAGATTTCTAACGTGGTAACTTTCATAGTGGGTGGCCAGGTCCTTCTCAAAGCCATTTGTCCCATAGCTCCTGGGACAGCATCCATGGAGACAGAGCTACTGCCACTGCTCAGAGAGCAGCACCTCACAGGGTGTGACCCTGGCTAGAGTCAGCATGCCCATGCCAGCACAGAGGCAGCAGTGCCCTGGAGGGAGGTACCTGCAGTGAGCTCAGAATCCCTTGTCCCTGCAGCACAGCTCAGTGAACAAGCTTCTGGGATGGGGCACAGACCTGCAGAAACCCAGGGGCACGTGCAAACAATGCACACACTGGTATCTGTGTTTCCAGGCACCAAGGAGCACTTTTAACAAACTGGGAAGAGAAGCAGAGAAACACGTTCTGCCTCCCACTACTACATCACACAAACCCAATAGTTCATGAGCCCAACTTCCCAGCAGAAGCAGTGGTTTCCCAACAGCAGCACCAAGCACTGTTCGTGCTGCCTACACACAGCCTCCTCCAGCAGGACTGGGGCCACTGCAGAACAGTGTAAGAGGTGAGCTGTGTCACAAAGAGCAGTCAGAGACCAGCTGCACCCCATCCGAATGCAGAAGGCAGCACAAAAGCCCAAATATGACTAATGCCTGCAGGCTTTGCAAGGAGCCTTGGGGATATTCTCATAGCTGGCACAGAAAATCACGCCTCCAAAGTTTTTGCATACAAAGCTCCCCACTCATACTCCAAAAAAAGCAAGCCTAGACCTTCAACACGTGCAGTGTAAGTTCTGGGACCTGATTTGGGGTACACAGCACAAACCTACAGACAGTTCCAGTGTCTGAAATACAGTTCTCAAAACATGAGAGGCAGTGGCTGGTGTATATGAAAGAAAAGCTCATGTGCATCAGCTGTGCCTTTTTTCCCCCATCGTTCGACACTGCAGAAAGCAGAATTATTATCCATAGCTTTGTGGACACCAGCAGATGCCAGGCTGCAGGTCCCCAGTGGGGCCATTTAGTTGCTCATCCCCCGCCAAAAAGCCATCTGAGACTCTATGGGAATTCAGGGCTTATTGAGTGTTAGGACTTGGCATAGCACAGCATCCAAACATTTGGGTCTGCCTTTGAAAGCTCCATCAAATCCAAAATCCCAGCTGAATACAGCTAGTAACATCCAGTAACAGGAGACAAAGTAAGCAACCTACTCACAGTCCATACCCTGTACTCAAGTGTGCAAACCACATTGTGCCTGCGACACCTGTGGTGTGAAGGACAGTGCAAAAACATCAGGTTTGTAAATGCAAGGAAGGAAAAGAGAACCCATGCTGGAAGGAGACATAGGCTGAGGGAGTGTGCAGAGAGCACGAGCGTGCACAAACCTGTGAGAAAACACAGAGAGGGAGGTTAAAATCAAAAGGGGAAAACAAATTGTTCTTCATTACCATATATTATAAGAAATGTAACATGCCAGATTTTTATGGTTCTTTTTATGGCCATTAATAACAATGGTGGCTCTGAGAGCTATGCTGCTGCTATGGATAATTAAATCTTATGCTCAGGGCAGAATCCAGGCCACCCTGGGCCATCAGGGCAGGATTCTCATGTGGAGCACTAAAAAGCTAAGTGCAGACTGGGAGCGGGATGGGATTTGCTTGGGTGGATGTGCTGGCTGCTAGCCAGTACCAAAGAGACATGACGAAATAATGTCCCCCCTCAGCACCATCAGTCCTGTACCTGCTGCCCCGGTAGCACATCCACGCATCTCATGCCAGGCACGAGGCCACAGGCAGCGCAGGACAGACTGTAGCTGCATCACAAGCCGCTGACACGCATAGCTGTACGTCAATTCTGGGAGCCCTGGCAAGGCAACTACCAAAGGCTATTTGCAGCTCAAACAAAAGAGTCAGCCCCAGTACCTGCTTTAGTCGTCAGATATTCTGGAAACAGAGATGCTCGAGAGGGGCCAAGGACTCTTCTGCAGACTGTCATCAGCAGTTTTACTTTTATGAAACACAAGCAAGTAGAACAGTAAATCAAGTCCCTCAGTGTATGAAACGTCCAGGATGATAATTAAGACACAAAGTCAAGGAATCAAGAAGCTTGGATTCCCAGAGTGACATTAATTCTCACCACAGTCCCCCTGGGCACATTTTAGTTTATGCCTTAATACAGAGCATTAATGTTGTTGCAGGAAGCTGAGCCTCTGCATGTCCTGGCTTGTGCATGTAGCTCCCAGCAGTCCCTCTTTATTCCAGCAGCCAAGCTTCTACTCACACAAGGCTGTCTCAGATTAACAGCATCTCACACGCACCTGAATTTTCAGTGTTTAGACCATTGTTCACCCATCCCCCTGCCCTAATAAAACAAAGCAAATCTGGAAGAGAAGAAAGCCCATGTGCAGCAGCTCCTGGGCCAGGAGTGGGTGCAGCCCCAGGCTCGCTCTCGTGCTCTCTCCACCACACCAGCCTCTGTCCAGACAATGGCATTGTCAACCATGTGCCCCAGCTCTGCTGTCCAGTGTGCTTAGGAGCTGCCAAATTCGAGCTTGCTTCCAGTGGCAGCCAAGGCTGGTGGCACAGACAGGGCTGTTAACTGGCTTGCCATGTGCACCAGCCTGGTTTTCAGGGGGTGCATGGTTTCACACAGATGCAGAGGCTGAGGCACACATACCTTCCTTACACTCTCCTCAAATCACAGCTTCCAAACAAGTATCACTGACTTACATAAAAACAGTCTTAGAAAATATCTTTGAGCACAGGTACAGGTCAGCCTGAGAGAGAGTTGGCACTTCAGCCCAGGGGTTTATCTCAGCCTGTGACACTGTGGTTCAGCAATGGCTTGATGATGAGGACTTTGCTGTCCAGCTTTCCAACAGAGCTGCAGATATTCACCCTGCTCCTCCCTTGGCAGTTTTTCATTAAACTGCCACTACTTTACTGCATGCTTTGTGGCTTAAATACCTCTTATTAGCATTTGAGTGTCTTCCCTCTTTAGAAAGCTTGCAAGGCTCCCATTAAGGGTAATGAGAGTCACACTCCTGGGAGGCAAGGAGAATATATACCCCAACATCTTCTGGTTATGGTCTACTCTAACCAGTATGTCAGAGCTTCATCTGCTAGGGATTTATTACAGAGGCATTTTACAACAGGCTCTATTACAAGTTATTAAGGAATGGAGCAGCTTCTACTGTTCTTTCATTAAATATTAATCGAACATTTATAAACCGATCCTTAATTTAAAGTGTTACCTTTAATCAAAGCTCTGGTGATAACAATGCAGCCTTTGGTAAGGCCCCTCTGGTAGTACTTAAACCTTTCACACCGAGATTTTACGTGCCTGTGAGTGCAGTGCTGCTCTGGGCACAGAGCACAGAGGAGCTCTGGCTGGTGTGGGGTAGGCAGGGCACGCTAGGCAGCCGCAGGTCTCACTCCACAGTGCTGCTTGCTGCAGGCACTGCACAGGGCCGGGCAGCAACCAGCAGGGCTGGTGAGCTTCTCTCCCACGCCCAACAACGCCCACAGCACTGGTACCCAAGCACCAAGAGCCAGCACGAGGTGCAGACTCAGGCACACAGACATGCACCAAACCGACGCAGGATGTGTGGTCACAATCCAATCTCCTGATGCCGCCCGCGCTCAGCCAGGAGCGGCTCACCTGTTTTTCTGTCCACAGTGAAGTGCTGCTCGCCCTCCAGCACGCTGTAGACTACGCGGGCACTGCTCCCGTATGTGGGGTCATCAGCATCAGATGCCATCACCTGCATCACAGAGGTGCCTGCAGTAGGGACAAGGAGGAAGACAAAGTCAGGGAGGAGGCGAGAAGAGCAATGTAAAGCTCAGGGCCAGTGGCTGCCAGAATGGGAGAGCAGGGGTCAACACTGATAGCTCACACGTGCTGATGCAAATACAGAACAGCCTCCCCACAAAGGCCTGAGAGCCAGGACTCCAGACACTGCTGCAAATGCCCCTGTTGTCCTCCTTTTGCTTGGCCAGAACCAGGCACAGCACCACATCCTCATGCTCTACACGTAGCAGGGCAGGAGGACTATAAATTGGATAAAAGTCCATCAAATGTCTGCAATTAAGTTATTGATTTTAACGCTGCCTCATTACACTGGGTACTTCACTCCAACTCTCCCTTTGATGGCTTTAATTTGACATCATGTTCAACTTGACAAAAGCAGGACCCAGGACATGAGAATGGGGCCAGGAGTAAAGGGGCTGAGATCTACAGAGACAACAGGAGAGAGGAAGGAAGGAAGCCTAATTCTACCTAGAGACACCTTTGAGAAAGGAGGTGGTGTGACCAAAGACCTGTAGGGATAGGCTACCCAGTTCCATCTCTAGCATGAGACTGAGAGCATCCATGCCCCAGAGATCCAGCACTGGCACCAGTTACCTGTCTCGTGGGATGAGGTGCAGGATGGGGAGAAGAGCCCCAAGCCACTCACAGGAAAAATCAAGCTAACTGGGAAACTCCCTGCTGCAAGACACTGCCAGGGCCAAGAGAAGATGAGGCTGGCAGAGAAATTGGTAATTTATAACGAACAAGTGCCCCAGCAGTGATTGTAGTTAGAAGGTTTTGATTCAGTGACAACTCCAGCGCACAAGTTGTCAGCATCCAAATTTAGACCCATTATATTCCAAAAACACCAGAGGGACACATAAGGTCAGAAGCAGTCTCCGTTCCCATGTCAGAGTTGGCAGAAATGGAGTTGGAACCATCTAGATGAAGGACGAGGACCTTCAGTCTCTGGTGGCTTCCTCTTCTCCTGTCAGGAGATCGCAAGCCCACAGCTTGCAGGCAAGCCAGGCAGCCACGGCACTTCTGCATCAGCCCAGCCTGGACTCAGTCAGGAGACGAGACGGTGGAGACAGCAATGCTGCTGCAAGTAGCTGGGATGCACAGGCTCCCCATTCCAGTTCACATCTGATCTCCTGGAAAGTGTGTTCACTGAGGAAAATGAGCAGTTACCACGGTTGCTTTTCATTCTCCCTGGTCATCTTCTTACAGCTGCAGGTCTGCTGATAACACGAGAATCCTCCTCGTCAGTCTTCAGCAACGATCTAGCTCGAGTTGTGTTTTGCTAGCTCGAGTATGCTTTGCTGTCTCTGGTGAAGTTACGGTACATCCCTGCCAGGCACGTCCAGATTACACCGTAGCAACACCATCTCCCTGCCTTGCAAACAACTGTTTAAGAAATACCGTTGCTGCATTTCCTTGGAATGGTCTGTCCTGCCTCCTCCTCCTCTTTCCCCTGACTGCCATCACACAACTCTCACCAGCTATGAGCCAAGGCAGCACCAAGGGCACCCTGTTGTGCTCCTCCGGGAAGCTTCTGATCAGAAAGCTGAGAAGGAAGGGATCAGAGAAGAGAAAGCACACAGCACTGGGGTCTCCAAGCACCCCTCTTCCGATTGCAGCAGAGAAATCCTACAAGGGATGAACGAGGTACCAAAGTCTGAGAATCGAGAAAAGCAGCACCAGCCCCTGGCGACAGGTAGGGCTCCTTCCGCATCCAGCCTCGCAGCAGTCAGCTGAGAGTCCATGCCCAGAGTCCACAGCAGCACCTGCTCCTGCACCCTGTAGCACCCACCACCACCAAAGGCAGAACTCTGTTGACCTTGCACAAACATCCCATGCTCCAAGAACCACCTGCTCTTGCCTAAGCACCTCAGAGGCAAAGGGTTAAGAGATCCAAAACTCAGACATGTACGCAAGCCCATCAGAGTTATTTGCCTGCACTTGCCCTATATAACCTGCATCAGGGCTGTACACATGCAGACAGAGCAAGTGCCCCAACTCTCAGTCCCAGCCACCCCAGTGTGGTTGCCCCACAGGTGCCAGCCCAATGATCACTAAAAGCAGGGGGCTCGCCACAACAAGTTTGCATCAGGCTCTGCATCTCACACTGCTTCTCCCCAGATGCGTTCACTAAACTGCATAATTCACCTATAATCCAATCCATCCCTATGAGACAAACAGCTACACTCCTTGGGTTCCAGTACTGACCTGAACACTGCAAAACTGCATCAGTGCCAGAGTCCAACAGGAAGGAAGGGTCCACGCCTGCTCAGAGATGGTGTTTGTTTCTCCATTTTAAGCCATGCCCTGGACAAGCCAAGTGTGTTGCTGCTCTCAGGTTTCCAGTGCCAGCACAGAACGTTCCTGAGCACTGGAGCAAGAGGGCTGCAAGGTCCTAGGTCTGAGCTGCATATTTGGGCCAGCAATTTCCACTCTAGTGCAAGGGGAAAACAAGCAGCACGAGGAGCATTTCAGCAAGGCATCTCCAGCTCAGAGGCAGCATGATCATGACATACTGCCCTTAGGCTGAAGCCAGCAATCCTGAAGGTGATGAAGGCTCTGCCCATCCCCATCTGCTCTCGTAGTATCTTTAAGAGATGAGCAACAACAGGCAAGTAGGGAATAGCAACTCTACTTTGTGCCTTGACTCCTACTTTGGGAGGATGCAATGCAGCCTGCTCAAGGTCACCTATAGAAGCATATACCAGGAATCTCCAGTCCAGCTTTCCAGTTTCCTCTCTTAATCCCACTTATCCCTCTTCCAATCCTCTATCCTCCCTCTTTCAAGGTCTCCAAAAACAAAGGTCTCCAATTCCAATTTAATCTGATACCCTTCTTGCTGCAGAGTCAAGCTCAGCTCCCATGATTCTGATATTCGCTCCAATACCACTCCCTGCTCCACAGGCACAGCACTGCCGACAAGCAAGTATACTGTGTACAACTTCTATTTAGTTTTCTATCACGTACCTTAGCCATAAAAGACATAATAAATAAACCTAAACATCCATCATGTACTGGATAACCCACCTCCCATAACTAGGAAGCTTAAACTCACATCCAGAGGGATAATTAGACACGCAAAATGTGATAAAGACCTCAGTTCCTCCCCTAGCCATTTCACCCCACAGAACCAGAGAAAACCAACAGTTTTACATAAAAATTAATGAATCAGAGTCCTTTCTTTCACTCTCCTGCTGTAAAGGTGTGATTTGGCACAGCAGAACAAAGTGTATTTCCTCCCAAGGGAAGGGGGGCCAAGAACCCCAGCCCCAGAGTAGTCCCCATGCAGCCGACGTCGGGATCACAGAGCACCTGGCTGACCCAGAGCCCACAGCAGTGGGTGCAGAAGGGGACACAGACCCTGGCCACCAGCCATCCTCCAGCTCCATGGGGCACATCTGTCCCCGTTCCACACCCAGGACCTTCGCCAGCCCTGGATGCCATAGGCCAGGGAGATGAATCCCCTCTCCGCTGCGCCCAGTAGGGAGTTCATTCAGCAGCAAAGAGAGGGGCTGCCAGCACCCAGCACCAGACACGCCTGGCAATGTCCCTGGGACCAAGGAGCTATTTCTCCACAAGGTCTTGCCTCACTGCAGCCATGCATGCAGAGACCAGTCCTGTTCACTGCTCGCACCACAGCTAACTGCCACGCAGCTGCAGCCCTCAAGGCTGGCCTGGGACGCAGTGATTTGGCCCTGCGCTCCCTGGCTTGGACAGACAGGGCTCTGCCAGGTGCCTCTGAGTGCAGACCCATCCTGACACCCATCACCAACTTCCCTGCAGGACCCAGTGTCGCTAAGGCCAGTTTCAGCAATCCAGGAAGCTGCCCCGTGCCTGCACGCAGAAGGCCAACAGCTCCAGACCACTTGCTATGCCACTCACTCCAAACACATTTAGCTAAAAGAAACATCGATGGGCAAACTCCAAACACATCCAAGAGTGAAGAGGCCCCACACTGAATCCACAATCAAGCAAACAGGAGTTGTCACTTCCCCAGCGACAGCAGCACAGCCAAGCTCTAGGCCTGCAAAGAGGCAAACAGGCGTAGGAAAAACTAAATGTTACTGCCCCTCCTCATGGCACCCCTCACTCTGGTGCAGGAGGAGTCCCCAACTGCTCTCCAGCCCAGCTCCAGAACTGCAGATGCACTGCCAGCTCAGGCCGAGCCCACCGCACTGCCCATGCTTGGAGCACCTTTCTGTGCAGAGCTCACCAGCTCCAGGATCGCAGGTGGTCACTTCAGCCCTGCAAAACATAAAGGACCCAAGAGGAATGCTTTGTCATGCAAAGCAACACACCCTGGACTGATGCCAGCGTGCAGCACTCTCATCGCAGGGCCCTGGCTGCTTTGGGGGTGGGAAGCAGCTGAGATTTTTTAAACAATGCAGTTTAGAGTTTTCCTCTTGCTCCAGCACAGGCAGTAGCTGATGCACCCCAGAAACAAGCAGGCAGGACATCCAGGAAGAAAATACTCCAGAGAAGCTTAAAAATTACTGGAGCCGAAGAGTTTCTTGCAGTCCCAGGAACATCCTGAACTGGTAGAAAGCCAAATTCAACTTAGAGGAGATTCACCGCAGAGACCTCGAGCCCTGCAAGACAAGCCCAGGGAAGCCAACCTGGCTGCGGTGGAATCACTCAGCCACATAGCTATGTAAACATCCCTTGGGGTGTCTGGCCAGAAAAAAACATTGCACAAGGCACCTCAGTCCCTGGCACCAAGCAGGTAAAAGCAGTGTCTTGGGGAGCAAACCAAAGCACCAAATGAAGAGAGCACTGGTTCACTAAGGAGCTTAGCACAGGTGACTGGATGAGAGGGTTCAGCAGGTGCTCAGAGGTGCAGGGCAGAGGGCTTGGAGCCTGCACCATGCCTGAGAATGCAGTGCTGGAGGGGAAGGAGTGTTCTCACTGAGAACCAGCTACTTGCCACCCCAGCAGCTTCCAGATGCACACAAGTGTTTTGAGTACTTCCTCACAAGGAAAAAAAAGAAATCAGAATGCCTGCAAGTGTTCTGGTTTCATGTTAAACAAAGTCTTTTTCTCTGCTGTCAGCATGGATATTAAACAATTTCTCTTCACAATAATCACTCCTGCATTCAGCCAGCTTTGTGCTAGAGTCAGGGCTTGACCCCAAGTACAGCCAATCGTCTCTAATCTGGATTTGGTGCTACACAGAAATAAGGAGAGCAAAATGCACCAAGGAAGGAGTGATGTTCTGATGAAAGGATGCACATTTCCTAGCATGTGCCTCACTCCAAACTCTGCATGCTCCTCAAACAGCCCAGAAGCAAGCTCTGGGTTGAAATGCCCACTTTGTTAAACCAACGGAGTTGTCTTGCAGGAGACAGCGAGTGCTGATTTGGGCTCATGCCTGGGTGAGGTGAACAGCTGTTAAGCAGACCCCAGGGAGCTCAGGAAGGGAGCCCAAAACACAGCTAATTTTAGCATCACCTGTTACAAGGTGATGTTCCTGCAGTTTCCCGGAAGTTGCCCGAGTCCCATCTTCTCCTGCAGCTCCAGGTCTCTTGGGTACTAGACTCTGCTCAACTTGGGCATTTTGGAGCGATCTGCACTGGAGTACCCATGCAGAGGACAATCCTCAGGTGCCAGCACAGAGCAGTCTGCAATCTCTTAGGTCCAGAGCTTCTTCTGGAGGTGACAGGACAGCTCTGCCAGGGTCTGCAGCTCAGGTCACATCCTGCAGGGAGGCTTCTTCCTGGCTAGCCCACACACATACACAGCAGCCAGTCCAGTAGTAAGCTCAGGAGGAGTTTGTAGAAATGCTCTGAGACAGCACCAGCAGTCCCTGCCTTCCTCTGCCTGGGTGAGCCCAAGCGCCATCACTTGCAGCAGCTGCCACCAGCCCAGAAGCTGAACAAGGTCCTGATCCCTCTGGGAGGCTGAGCAAAGAGAGCCCTTTGCCCCACTGCAGCTCCAGCTGCCTTCCCTGCAGCACCAGGTCAAACCTACCTCCTCTGTACTGCAACAGCAGCATTCGATGCTCTGTGCTCTGCTGTCTGCAAAGCAGCCCTCAGCAGCTGCACTGTTTCTCCTGATGCCTCAGCAGCCCCAGATCACATGAGGTTTTAGAGTTATCTGAAGTAGCTCTTGCAGCGAGTCCTGCCATGGCAAGGGAGTCCAGATAAAACTTGGGTCTGCTTCCATTTCAGATGTGCAGCTGAGTGCCAGCCTTAGGTCCATCCTCTGTGTGTGGAAAACACCGACTTCTCCAGGGCACAGCACATGCTCAGCCTGGCTCCAGGAGCTGGAGTGAGCTCCAAGCACCACCTCTGCCTCTTACAAACCCCAGACTCTGGCCTTACCCCTCCTGACCACCTTGCAGTTGCTATTTTTGATCCATCAGACAGCAAGAGCAACCCCTTTCCCTTTGCAGAGGCTTACAGTGAGTCTGGATAAGGTGACTGAAGTCACCTAAAACCCGGCTGAAGATATCTCCAAACTGGAACTGGCTGCTGGCTGTGAGAATATTAAGAGTAGAATCACGCATGCTGTGTATGCTGTTCCTCCTCCTCTGTCAGCATCTACTTTGACCACTGCCAAGGCAAAATCTTGGAACAAAGAGCCCTTCAGTCCACCCTGACTTAGTCTCAAGCAGCTCGTAAGCTGTCACTACCAAAACATGCTGCCCTGGCCCCAGCACAGAGCAAGGGGCATGCAGAGCACTACCAGCTACTCTGTGAGAGTTTGTGCTGTTCTCATCCTTCTTAGACACTAGGAAATCAAATGACTTTCCCTCCCAATTACTACTCCTTCATTATGCAAATAATGTCCTTTGATCTGCTCCTGCTGTCACTGAGTGGATCTGATCGTATTTGTTTTATTCCTCTTTAAGTGCCAGGAAGGTACCCACCTCTGTGAGCTGAGATTACGCTTTTGGCAGAGAACGGGGAGCTGCAGATGATAACTGCCATGAGTGAGAAGAATAACCACCCACTTGGGCAGCCCCAAGCACAAACCCCAGTGAGCTCTGGGAAGGCAGGAGCGTGACAGGAGGAAGGAGGATGTTACCCTTCATTTTTCAGGCTGGGCTGCAGGGCAAAGGCTGTGAGAGCAGCAGAGACAGGGAATGAGCAGGTCACTACAAAGCAGCTCCAAGCTGGAGAGTAGCCCTGCATCCTAGGTCAGTCCCATCCCAGCCCCTTCCCCAGCAGAGAGCACAGCTGAATCAGAAACACTGGTGACCCAGGAAAACATCTCCAACCAAATGGAGCTGAGACCAGGCATGCTCACCAGCAGATCCCCAGGCTTTGACCTTGATCTTGATGTATTAACAGCCAACCCGACCTCACCCAGAGTGTCCCAGCCTTCCTACTCCTGCTTGGCCAGTACAGAGGATCCCCTCATCTACATTCAGGAAGGCAGCAAGGTACGGTCCCATTCACTCTTACAAAAATGCCCCTCATGGTTAGGGAAGATCACCTGTTCGGCTCAGAGGCAAACAGCACCACCAATACCAACCACAGCAGAGCCACGATCACAGCTGCACCAGGCCTGCAAACAAGGCCTGGCAGAGTACTTACCTTAAGAAGGCCCTGAACTTTACCTCCCTTGCCCCTGTCCTGGTTCCTAAGCCCTTCCTAGAGCAGCTGGAGCTGAACTTCACACAACAGGTCCATGACTGGCCCCATCTCCCTCTGTGTCCACACCAGGGCCACAGTGGAGGGACAGTGCTGCTGCTGAACCCCAGAAGGTTCCTCCTCAGGCTTGCCTGTTTATGTGTCCATCCTGCCCTCTGTGCTACCTGTTCCTGGGCAAAGCACTAGTAAGACAAGGGAGAACCAGGAGATGCTACAGCAGCACCTGGGTACCCTCCAGCTCTGCATTCATGTAGCAGCATCAATTGAAAATGCTGTGTGAAATGCCCTGTCCTGTTAGCGGGGCCATCTCCAGGGCTAGGCAGCTACAGAGGAGTCCTTACACTCTCTGGCACGGCCAGGCTACAGAAAGCTCCGAGGTTGTCACAAGCATATAGACACCAGCCTGGGAAGCAGAACAGGCTCTTGGTTGCAGCTCCCTTCTCTAAGCATGCAGCTTGGAAGCACAGCCCATGCTGTTCACAGCACTCCTCTCTACTTTTAACTTCTGAGTATTTTAATTTGCAGGAATTGCCTTCTTTCATGTTGTGAAACCATGTTTCTTTCTCCCTCTGATCTCCAATTTCACATAGAAACTGTCTCCTTTGATATGTCTTGTTCACATCAGTCTGATCAGGCAGCTCCATAATTGTTAGTGATTTTCAAAGAACTGGGATCCTTGTCTAATACTCAGAGTCAAAAATTCCTTCCTTTTTAAGTGTTGTTCAAGCAAAATAGATTAAATTAATTTCTTTCTTCCCTTTGGGAACAGGATGCCTCCTGCTTTGCTGCCCACATGCTGTCTCTCATTCTTCCAAGAGCACATGGTTGTAGTTCAAGGGGTCATACTCTGACTCAGGAGAGGATTTATGGAGGTAAATGGAAGAGGAAGGAGAGCTAGGGATGCCTCAGGAGGGCTTGTTCTCCACCCGTCAACAGAAATTCAGGTAGCAGCAGCTCTTCTGAAGCGGGCAATTCCTGCACATCTGTAGGAGGCCACGCACCAGTCTCAATATGCTACATGTTTACCATGGAGAGCCAGAACTCTGTCCTGAGGCAGCACAGACCCAAGCACCATTCCCTGTACTCCACTTCCAGGATGCCTCTTGCAGCCAGACCTTCCTGCACGAGCAGAGCAGGAGCCAGGAGCTCGCCTGACCTGCCAAGCTCCTCATGCCCCCAGAGCTCATTGCCTTCCTGGCACTGTCGCACCCCCACCATGCAGATCCATCCCTTGCTGACAGTGCTGGGGACCTGCCTTATCTTTGATGTCAGTCAGTCTTTCACAGGTTGTCTTCTACCTTGAGGCAGCCTTTGGAGAACAGTGATTTATAGTTCCCTGCCTGCAGTGCATGCCAGCAGGTGCAGTCTGCTACGCACTGGCTGGTCAATGAGGGATAACAGACAGCCTGGCGTGGATGGGGAGCACTGTGACAGCCTGGGCAGTGCAGCAAACCAGCCCCTCTGCCTGGGCTCAGCTGTGCTGTGCAGCATGGGAACCCACCCAGCACAGGGGGCAAGGGCAGCATGACTGCAGCTCATGTGTCACCTCCCTGTGCCCCTCCCGACGCTCAGGTGAGCGCAAAGCTCGTTGCCCACCTCCACCATCCCTGGAGAGATGGACTCCTGCAGCCTCGTGGCACAGCCCCAACCCAGCCCTCAGCGCTTCAGCGAGGCTGATCACTCACAGACTTAAAAGATGCCTGGTGGCAAGGGGACAAGCAGAGTAACAGTAACACAGGGAAGCCACACTTCTGCCACAGGGGACAGGAACTCCCCCACCTCAGTCAACAACGCTTGACCCCCCAGAGGAAGGCCAGAATCCAGGCAAGAGAGGCTGGGCAGCGCTGCAAGGGATACACAAGGGGGTGGCTGGGCAGCACAGGGCTCTGGGGGGGTAGCAAAGCAGCTCACAGAGGACAATCTGGGGAGGGGCTGGAGCACAGCAGGCTGACAGGGAGAAACCTCATTAATCTGAATCACAGGAAGCCCTGAGCCCCTTGGCATACAAGGGCTCCGACTGGGTCCCCCACCCACCTCAGCGTTTAGGAACGAGGGGACTGCAAATGCTGAGTAAACGTGCAGCAGGCAGCTGGCACCACCAGGACCCATCTCCAGGGCACAGCTTAGGGCTGAGACCGAGTGATCAGCCACACACTAGCAATCAGCTCAGAGGATTTATTCACTTGTTTTCCTTAAGCCACTTTATTTATTTTTCCCTCTGGTTCTCTAGCTCTGGCCTCAGCTGGAATCCCTGCAATTTGCAGGGAGTTTGACAGGAGAGACACGCAGATTTCCCAGCCCACCTCCTCCCACCCAGGAGACCTACCAATGGGGGACAGCTCGGCCACGCTGCCAATGTAGGGCCCCTCCAGGAAGCGTGGCTCACTGTCATTGATGTCCTGCACTTTGATGATGAATTCTGACTCCGGCTCCAGCAGCTGGTCCGTCTGCCGGTCACGGGCCTGAGCTCGCAGGGTGTAGAAGGTTTTCTGCTCCCGGTCCAGGCGCTCGGTGGCATGGATGTCACCTGTGATCTCATCAATGAGGAAGATGGTCCCTGCGCCCTCTCCAGAGATAGTGTACTTGATGGAGCCGTCCCCCTCATCCGAGTCCGAGTGGATCTGCCAGGGAAAGAAGGAGAGGGTGGGAGCAGGCTGGGGTCATGCTTGTGCCCCCGTGGCCAAGAACACGTGTATGGAGCCCCTACTGCCAGGTGCCCATGGTTCCTGTGTGATGCCTTCTCTGTTCTTTCTGCTGCTGTTGGACTGGAGAGCACATGGAGCACCAAACAACGCCTGTGCATGGAGGACGGGCCAGTAAACTGGAACTTCAGTCCTGCCTATGCCACTATGTGCTTGGCAGACCACAAATCCTGTCAGCACCCACTCACACCACAAACCAAGGGACAAACCCACCACTATGAGGATAAGAGATGCTGGAAAAGGGAAAGAGACAACTTAACAGCACTTCATAAAGAGACCTCCCTGTGGTCCAGGACCCAGGACCCTGTCAGTGCAGGATCACCTCGCTCAAGCTGTGCAGCAGACTGAGGTGTAAAGGCAGCTCACCACCAGCATCTGTCCCCAACGACTCAGCCAGTGGCCCAAATCCCATCATCATCAGCCAGCTCTGCTCCAGCCACAGGCAGCTTATGCTGACAGGTCTCCCTGCCCCAGAGCTCACACACTCGCTGCACACCTACACTGGCTTTACATGGCAAGGTAGCAGGAGGGTCAACCCCTTAACATCCTACCCAGAGCCTCCACCTGAGCAAAGTCAGCAGGAGAACGTGGGAAACTAGGCCTGTATTCAGGACAAAAAGCAGACCCTGGGGAAGATGTTTTTGTAGCCAATCCCTGTTTCATTTTCTAATTAAGACAAGGTCTGAAACCAGAAAAAGAAAGGGTAAAAACCAGCTCTCCATGGACCAGGAGTTGACTGGAATCCAGGCCAGATGTCCATAGATAATTTTATTGGTGACATTAAACTGAGTTATGAGGTTTTTACAATCCAGCCACTTACGAGAAATCTATTAACAGTAACTGGACAGGCAGAATGCATCTTGACAGAGAGTAGCATGGGCATTAATTGGGACAATCCATAACAGGACAGGCCCCCGGAAAGGTTTCATCATCTGCTTTCGTTTGCTTCCTACAATTTCTGCTTAGAATCAGCAAAGTCAAACGCCCCCCGCCCCAAAGAAAGAAAAAAAAAAAGCCATTAATCGGCTAATGAAATATGAAAATGTTTATGGGCCATTCAATCTTCCAAACTGCAGTTCTATAATCCACCTTTCACAGATACAGCTCTACCAGTAAGAATTTATACCAGAGCTGCCTCTTTTTTTATGACGCCTTCATTATATTTGTCTTGTTAGATATAGTTTATATATTTATTTCATGAGTGAGTGGCCCACGCATTAGACAATTCAATGCATTTTACACAACATTCACATATTGCTGCTCACGTTGAAACATCTCCCAGGGCTTGCCTGGGAAGGAGATCTTCACTGAGCTGGCAAATGGGGCTGTGAATCCAGCACTGGGACTGGCTGGAGCAGCACCTCTCGGAAAGTGCCTGCAGGGATGCTCTGGTCCTGGTCTGCAGGAGCATCCTGCCCTAGCCATTGTGCCCCAGCTCTCCTTGATGACTGCTGGAGAGTTTGCTGCCCTCTCCACTTCATAACCCTCTCCCCAACATTCACGACTACTCTGCTGGAGATCAGCCTTTTCAGAAAGAAAAAGGTGCACCCAGTCTGCATGGTGCAGGTAATGGAAACCTGCGCTTTCCTGCCAAACACCAGACTCGTGATTAATGCCAGAGATAATCCACCTGGCACCTCTTCCCAGAACCACACTACGCTCTCAGCACATCTTCTTCACGTATTTGCTCATCGGTGACTACTTGGAGCAGACACTGGCATCCCTGCAAACTCGAATGCTAGGAAGAAAAATGGAGCCTGGGCTCAGGGGGCTGCAGAGATTGATTTACAAGGGAAGATTAGAAGAGCTAAATCTGTGCTGCTTGACTAAACAACAACTAATGGGGGAGGGCCGGGTAACAGACTGCTGAGATCTGCAGGGAGATGCCACCAGCCCCAACCACATCCCAGGGATGCTTTTTTCCTGCTGGCCTCCCCGTTGCAGGCATGGAGCACCACGGTCCTGTGCAGGTGAGCGTGACTGGGCAGCCCTGGCAGCGCACAGATCTGTGCTGGCCATGGGGCCACTGTGCCTTCCCCTGGGTTCCCTTCAGCTCTGAGATTGCCCACGACTCAGCCCCTCTGGCCAGGGACAGGAGGGTCCACAGCAGCCGGGACAAGCAGCTGATCTGTTCAGTCTGCGACATGCAAAAATAGTGTCTTTGTCCTAAAAGGCTACAACCAGGAACTTTACGAAACCATTAACTACTTACTAATAATTAAATCAAAATTAAATGTGAACAGAGGTGCATATTCCTTATTAAAAGCGATTAAACAGAAAGCACAGATACACAAACAAAACAATACTCTAGGGCTGCAAAAGAAAAAAATTAAATAAAAACTAGTCTTTAACAGAGGCACATTGTTTGCTCCAACTCATAAAGCCCGAGTTCATCAATTTTCTTTAAATATTAGCAACTTAATTAAATCTGCTTTTTTTCCCCTTTAATCCTCTCCTCTATCTAAAATAGATCTGTCCACATGCAGAAGTTTGTAACTAGTGCTGACCCCATAATTCTATTTAAAAACCCCAAAGAAATCCACATCAAACTGACAGCAGCCTCAGGGGAAATTACAGTTCAGAGGAAGGATTAGCTAGAGAGCCTAGATTTTATGGAAATGGTATCAGCCCTCTGAAAAGCATGCGTAGGTGTGCAGGAGGCACCCATGGAGGGCAAGCCCCGGCTGTGCTGCAGGGAGCCGCGCGTGCCCTGTGCAGGAAGGCTCCCGGGCCCAGAGGCTGCGCCGGGCTGGCTCATTGCCCTTGGGCCGCCACAGCTCGGGTCGCCCCAGGAGGGCACCCCAGCCTCTCCCAGCCCTCAGGGAAAAGCCTGGCCCTGGGATGCTTTCGGCCCCCAGGAGCAATGTGCACAAGCTGACTGTTTATTCTGAGCAGGGTAGATGATGCAGTGAATGATGTGGAAAGGGGCTGTAAAATGGGTTAGTTGTAGGTTCCTGGGTTCGTTTTGGAGATGAGGCGGTTGCTAGGCTACCTCTGGAGTTTGACAGGACCTGATGCTTCAAGTTGCTTCCCAGGGGAGCTGTGAATTAGCTGTAACTGCATTGAGGGTTGTGGTGGAGGAGTGCAGCTTTCAAGTGTCTGCTGAAATGGACACAAATCACCACTGAAATCCCAGTTGGCCCCTTCCCAAGAAGCCCGTTTTTTAGCCTCCTCCAGACTCCAGACCAGATGTATGAGGTCATCAGACAGCCCTGCTGCGGGAGCTCTTGGTCACTTTCCTTTGGGAAGATCCCGTGCCCCCACAGGGACAGCTCCAGCTGCTGGCAGCATGCTCCCTGGCCGGTCCCAGCAGCTGGCACTGCCTTCATTGGAATGCAAATAACACAGCCTCCCAACACGTGGGAGCCACAGGGCAGCTTCTCCACAGTTCCCAGGAAATGACAAAGCCCAGCAACTACAAGGCAAAATACTCCTTCAGCCTCAGGACACCCGGAGCGGTGGGTGCAGAGGTCCACAGCAGGTCACACACCGGAGAACAGCGGTTTCCTCAGGACCGACCCAGCCGTGCCCAACAAGTACTGCTGCTGCCAGCAGCTCCAGGTTTGCCAGCACTCCTCTCCGCAGGGCGCACAAGCAACAGAAAGCGCCAGGACAGCACAAACAGCCACTGCTGGAGGGAGATCAGGGCTCTTCCAGCACAGGGAGACCAGCATGCTCCAGGGACCGTAATTACACACTCACAGCAGAGCGAGATGCACTGACTGCAAGCCCAAAACCTCCCAGTGCCTCCTCCCTGGAAGCTCACTGATGCCACTACCTGCACAAAGCCCAGCTAGGCTCAACTCCGGGAGCGGCAAAGTAACTCAGTGCAGCTCCCACCACACCCTGGAGTGCCCGCAGTAAAGGATGAAGACGGCTCCTGGCAAATCACAGGAAAGCTCCATCACCAGTGCTGGCCCTCAGGGTCCCTCCAAGCCCTGCACACCCACGCCAAGCACTTTACATACTGTGCTATGCAAGCCAGCCCAAGACACATAAATCCTGCAACAACCTCACTCCAGCCAGAAACAAGAGCAGGATTTTCGCACCATAACCAGAGCGGGACATCTCTGCCAGCCCCACTCTGCAGAGACATTAGCCAGGAAACAGCAGCTGCACCGTGAAGGTCCAATGGAGCACAGTGCTTCCCGGACCAGGAGGGAACCATGGGGAGGCACCACAAAACAGAACTCAGCACATCATCACAGAGCTGGCTACAGGACCAGGGACAGAGCACCCTCAAGAAGTGTCCTCAGAGCTGAACTACTGCTGCAGCACCAACGGCCTTCCTGCCCCAGCAGCTGCTGCTGTAGATGCAGCCCTGAGGACACTACAGGGACCATCATGAGCAGATGTCTGCCTTGCCATCCCAGCCCAGTCTGCTTATCTTCTCCAGTCCAGCAAGTCTGCCCAGAGATGGGGCTGAGCCTTCCCCACTGCCCCCACAATGCCCAGAGCTGCACCCACTCCAAACAGCACGGGAACTCAGCACACAACTGGAAGAACAGAGATGTGAATCTTGCTGTGCTCTTGCCCTAGGCCACTCACTGCTCCCCAGCGGGGACCCGGCTCCTGTCATCCCAGTTCATAGACTACTTCTCTAACCAGGCCCCCATGAGTAATCTTCATGCAGCCCCCCTCTCCCACACCAGGTTCAATTGCACTGCCAGCGTGCCCTGCTCTGCCATTGGTTTGCTCAGCCCCATGAGACAGTTACCTTACCTTCCCCACATACAGTGGCTCCGTGCCTGTGTACTCCTCCACCACAAAGAATTGATTCCAGACCCAGCCACGCTTCACTCGCCCGCTGGCCAGCAGTGCAGGGTCCCCTGGCTGGCCTAGGCCTGGGCCCTCCACTGGTGTGTGCATGGCCCAGGCCCCCAGCTCCTGGATGGTGCAGAACAGCAGCAGCATGGTCCACAAGCAGCCCTGCAGAGCCTTCGCCATTGCACACTAGCAGGCTGCATGAGCAGTAGCTTTTGGACAGGCAACTGGCATCCTTTAGGGAAGAGGAGGAGGGAAGTCCACACCAGCAGCGTGGGGCTCAATGGTCAATGCAGATCATCCCCATCCCTGCTGCATGCCATGTCCTACAGCTGGAGCACTCCAATCCAAGCAGGCTGGAGTCACATCTGTGGCAACAGGTGTCCCAGACTGCCTGCCGCTAGCACAGAAGCAGTCGGTGCTGGTGCTTCATAGGCTGTTCCTGGGCCTCCAGAGGAGAGTCTGGCAGCTGGCATTTGACCCTAGAGATAGAGCTGCCCAGCTCCCTGCTTGGGGGCCACCAGTCTCACTGGGGAGCAGAGTCATGCACCGCCCACTCCCCACTCTGCCAGCAAGCAAGAAGCTCCATAGCAGTGTGCAGGGCACGGGCACCCTCAGCCGTCACTCACAGGAAGCAAAGGGAAGCTTTTCCAAACACAGTTTCAGAGAAGTTACCAGGATGAGCTGCTGTAGCCAGTGTCTGCCTGTCCTGCAGTGCCTCTGGACTACTGCGGGAGGGGTCTGGCAGGGTAGGAATCTGTGCTGTATGTGCAGTTCGCAAGCCCATTTGTAACTCCCATCTTCAAGGGGATGCCATCCCAGCACTTGGCGAAGAGTCCTTTGCCCAGCTGACGCCGGTCACTTCCATCCTCTGCTGGGTCACGCAGGGAGGTGCAGGGCAGCCGGCAGCATCCTCACGAGCCTGGAAAAGGCCAAGGTATCAGTGCAGGGATCCGCGCCCTACTCCACACCCCCCATGCTGCCCCTGCACCCTTGGTCAACATCTTGCACCCTGTCCTGCCCCAGGCACCCCACACAGAGCCCAGCCCTGCAGATATATTTGGAAGCAAGGACAACAAACTGCAGAGCAAGAGCTTCAGGCCAGCACCGAGAGTAAACTGTTAAGTGTGGGAAGGACACCCTACCCAGCATCTCCGTCCTGCCACTCTGCAGCACTTTTGCAGGCAATGCCTCCAGGTGCACACAAAGTTCAAGTACAAATGAGCTGTACCTGGTAAATGCAACTGCCATAAGAACGTGACTAGTCCATCTGCACATGTTCTCAAGGACCACTGTGTCAGCAGAGCTCTGGGAAGAGGCAGCCACCAGCTGCTGATGCCTTCCACTCTGCCCACCCTGACACCCTCTCCTTGCCATTCAGGCTGCTCCATGCTGGTTTATAAAGCTTCAAGGTAGCAAAGCCACTTCCAGAGACCAGTTCTGCAGCCACTCAAGACCTCCTGAGCACATGGGGAGGCTGACAGAAAGCCAGCCCAAGGGTGCAAATCCAGGCACTACGTGTGTCACCAGCAGTCCAGGACCCTGAGCTGGCGAGAAGGTGGTACATTGCCCTGGCCAACTCCAGCATGCAGGGCTCGGGGCACATGGCTGGCCGACAGTGTCCGCACTGGCTCTGTGAGGGCAGTGGAAGCCATCCTCATTCCCCTCATCCCACTGTTTCACACCCCAGTGGCAGCCACGAGCTGTTCATTGCCTCCACAAGCTGAGGCCCATCTTGGAGCCAGCCCTGTGCCCACACAGGGATGGCACTGCTACTCATTCCAAAACAGATACCGACACTTTTCCTTCAGCCTGGCCAGAGTTATAGCCAGTTATAGTTATACATAAATGAAAGTAGCTAAACCCTAAGCAGTATCAATAAACCAGTAAAAGCAACAATTTAAATGCACACACTAAATTAAGACAGAAAAGAGGAAGCATGGGCAAAAGATGCCACAGTGGGTGAGCACAGCCTCAGCAGAGCTGCTCCCCAGCTGGCGGACAAGCTGGCCCACAGTTCCCAAGGCAACTTGCTCAGCCCTGTTGCATCTGAGGGCTCCACAGAGCAGCTACTGCCACGGAGAGGAGAGTCCTGCTGAGCACACATGGGCTGGGCTGCCGTTGCTGTGGGAACCACAACCCTGTGTTTCCAGTCTCAGCCATTATGCTACTTTTCACATTCAACAGATTTCTCATCTTACCACCACGTCTGAACTAATGTAGCTTGCTGATGGCTGCCTCACGTGTCCAAAGTTAAGGCACACTCAGCTTGGCTCTTTGCGTGCTCTTCTTGTGGGCAGCAATGCAGGCAGTAACCCAGTTTGCCTCAATGCACCTCCTAAGACACTCAGGTCCCCAACTGCAAAACGCATCTATCCAACCCATCATGAGCTCTGGCCCCACAGTGCCCAGGGACATCCAGAAGACGCTGAACCCAGGGCCACATCTGTGGCAAAGCTACCACTAACAGGATTCTTATCCACCTGTAAATTCTCAGCCTGTTTCTCTTCTGTCACAGCTTCAGGCCACAGCTAGGGTCACTGTCATCTCTCTTCTCACTGAGGACACCTTTCTTGCTGTCATATCCACAGATCTTTTCCAGGGGCAGGGCAGCCAAGACCCTCCAAGTCCTGCTTGTGCCCTTGCAGCAGCTTGCATGCACTACAGCAGGAGTCAAAGTACTGTGGGGCTGTACCACATCACACAAGGTCCTAAGAGGAACAATAAAGAATCAAGAGCAGCACAGCATTTACTTCCCCATGTTATTGAAGACCTTTCATCAACAGCTGGAAGTGCACTTCTCTCTGCCACATGTGAGCACGCAGCCATGAGTAACTGGTGGGAGCTGCTGCTGTGGCAGCCAGAACCAGCCTGCAGCACAGCATCTCAAGCAGGTAGCAGCATGGGGCTAGCTGTAGGTGCACGGCACGCACACACCGGCATGGCAGCGTGCCCAGGCTCTGGTTGTGCCAGGCAAGGCTTTCATGCATGCAGTGAAGCGCCAGACTCTCATACTGCCCCAGGCCCAGGTCAATGCCCTCTCCCCTGCTGCTCTGTCAGCCCCGCTCCCCAGTTCTCAGCACAACTCCTCCCTCCCCTCCCCACAAGAGCTTGTGCAGTTTGTTGGTGTGTATTTGGCACAGCTATACTGTACATCATGTTGACAGCAGAAATTACATCCTGAGCTTATGTTTTACACTGTGCTCTGTCAGAACTCACCGCAGCCCAGTGATCAGGACAAATTGAATAGCATCCCACCCATGTCAATATTTATTTCATTTTACGAACACAGGCTGATGCAGGGGAACACAGGCAGGGGGAGGGGGAAGACACAAGCAAGCAACAGCATACAAAGATAGCACTGCCCAACACATTATAGCCCTACACCTCCAAACTGCACTGCTGCCAGCAGTGTCCCAGGAGCTCAAGAAGCAGTGACCCCAACCAGAGGCCAGGTGAGCACCCTGAGTTCAGCCAGAGCTCCCTGTGCCTGTGGCTCTACTGGAAGGACAGCACCATGACACAAGCCCTTGTCATCAACAGAAAATGCAGAGTTCCTCATCAGCTACAAAAGATGCAGCAGAGTGGAAGGGAAGCCCTCCCTCCTCAAGCCCTGCTTGCTGCCTGAGCAAGCACAGGCCTGGAGGCACTGCCTTGGCTCCTTAGTCCCTCCCAGCAGAGCTGCATTGACCTGCCTGCATGAGCACCAGGACTACTCCATCTGTTCTGAAGAGCCACAAGGGTGCTACAAAAGCTGCTGAGGAGCAAGGCAAGAGTAAGGCACTGCTTGTGCCATCCTTGGGAAGGCAGAGCCACAGAATGAATATCAGCCACAAGGTGGGAGCTCCCTTGAAGTTTGCATCTTCTCCTGATTTTCCACAGTGCACACATATCCCAGACACAAGGAAACTGAGGCAGCAGCAGGAAGGTCTCTGCTCAGAGACAAAAGCTCAGTCCTAAACACATGGTCCTGGACAAGGCCCTCAGTTCACTTCTGCAGAATGAGTTCAAATTGTGAGTATCAGTTACTCTTGTTCTGCTGGACAGTTGCTCCTCACACTGTGCTCTCCACTGGCTTCCCAAGGGCAGACCACGTAATTACAAAGGGGTCTGGGAAGAGCTGTGGAGTGTCCTCACTGCAGTCACGAGGAAGCCATCTTGGTGGGTCCAACACTGTTCTATCAGCTTTGGCACCAAGCAAAGCTACTACATGTGACGAGTGTGGCGAAGAGTGTGGGGAGATGCAAGAGGCAGGTTGGGGACAGATGTATCACACAGTATCACAGTATCACAAGGTTGGAAAGGACCTCTGAGATCATCAAGTCCAACCTATAACCTAACACTAACACCAACACTAACACCAACCATCATCTAAAACATGGCACTCAGTGCCTCATCCAGTCTCCCTTTAAACACCTCCAGGGCCGGTGACTCCACCACCTCCCTGGGCAGCCCATTCCAATGACCAATCACCCTTTCAGTGAAGATTTTTTTCCTCACATCAAGTCTAAACTTTCCCTGACGAAGATGTAAGGCACAAACACAGCTTTGTCAGCAGTTTGCAGTGCTGCTTCCAATAGGCAGGATTATAGCATCGTTGCAGACGACACAGGAGTCACATGGACAAAAGCTCCTACCAGGCTGTTCAGCAAGCACCTAGACGTGCCTTGCTGTCAGAGCAGCCACAAGAGCACAGCTTTGCACTAGCTCCTTCCCTAAACATGCAAGTCTATCTGGAGAACCTTTCCAAATGGCAGGACCGACCAGACCCCTCCATTCCCTTCTCAGCACCTCCTGCTCCCAATCTGCCTTTACCAGAGAGCTCAAAGGGTGAGCCCAAAGGGAAGCTCTGCCACCTGCGTGCAGCCAAAAGAGCAGAGAACAAGGAGCCCAGCACAGGGCCCAGCACCACCCACAAGTGCCAGCAGTGTCAGCAGCAAGGGAACAGCCGAGGCCATGTGCAAGCACAGCAGAAGCTATGGGGCCACACCGCTGCCAGCTCAGAGTCTGCAGCCACAAAGAGTCCCCTGCCTCCCACCCGAGCATGCGGGTGGCACGACAGGCCAGCATCAGACAGACCTTGCTGGGAGATGGGGCAGCAAAAAGCCTGCAATTACTTCAACAGCTATTCTTCTCTAGTGCTGCCTATAGTGCAGCACATGGTGTGTAACAACGTCTCCTCCTGTTAAACAGAATTCAAATCCACTTAATACTCCCTTCCCAGGCTCGCTACAGTGTGCCTCCAGTATCTCCCATATCGAGGAAATACAAGCATGCAAAGCTGCTGCAAAGATTTAAGACTTGTTCATAATCTCCAGACCTAGGGCTAAGACATGAAGGGAGGCTCTCTGGAGCAAGGACACCTTTTTTCTTTTATGAGGTTCTCCTAGAAATGTAAATATGAGGGAGGAGGCAATCTTCCCAGACATAAGATGCTATCAAGGCCAGGACTAAGCCACATGGCAAGTGTATCACACGCAAGCATCCAACATCCCAGATGCTGCCTCTGACAATGCATCTCAGGACCACACCAACCCTGGACCACTGCACCATGGCGAAGCGCAACCTACACCCCCGTAACTTCCCACAGCTCCTCTTCTAGCATCCAAGAGGCATTGTAAGATTACCCCTTTGGGTTGGACAATGGACTAGTCATGGCATCCAGTCCTCAGCCTCATAGGGAATGTTCTGCAGATGTAAAACACTAGTGACCAACACTGCAAGCTGGCTGCTGCTCCAATTCCCTCTGCACCACTGCAGAACCCACAGTCACCATAAACAAGTGTCTGTGGCTAGAACACATTAACATGCATGGCCAATTCTGCATGGGCAATCAGCACCAGTGAGAGCAAAGGCATGGGATGCCCACTCACATATTACAATCACAGCCACTGCACTGCAAGTTTCCATTCCATAGGAAAGCCCATCAGTGATGCAGCACTTAAGGCCCAGCATTCAGATAAAATAAAGCAGGACAATGTGTCAGAACACTGTGGTGTTGCAGAGATCAGCTGCAAGGTAGACAGGTCTTCATGACTGCAAGCTCTGGAACCCCCACAGTGTTGCTCTGCTGAAACACATTCTGCAGAAGGCAGACTCCAATTCAGTGTCCTTTCCAGAATTTCAGCACATTTTGCCATGAGAAATGGCTAGAGATCTTGATCCAGATGGCACATAGCATCATGGTGTGTATAAATGCTGGTGATGAGTGGCCAAGGGATTCAAAAACTGTGGAGGCTTTTGAAAGAGGATATTTAAACTATTATTACTTTTTTTTATGCAGTGAAAGTCTTGCGTAACCACAGATACTGGATGAATATATCCCAAGTGCAGGTCCAGACGGTGCAAAGCAGGGTCTAATAGCAATCTGCCTTTCGGCAAGACTTCAGCCCTGATGCAGAACACAGAAGAGAGGCAAATAGTGATGAAATCGCGTTTTCTCACTCTTGTCACCCTAGCCTCAGCTTTGACAACAGGGCAGAAAGCCTATTATACTTAGCAAAAGTTAGTCATGCTTGCTCTCAAAGTAAAACTCTGGGTTTCCTCTTTCTGTTTCCTTGGAATTATGCTCCCAGGAGGGGACTTCTTTCTCTACTTTTCTTCAGATAAACTTGCACACAGGCCAGGTAAAGTTGTTTATTCAGATGAATTTCTACCTACATAATGCTCAGGACTGTATGACTAAACATCCATTTTCTCCTGTCTTTTTAAGTTGCTTGACGTTTAATTATTGTCCCTTTTGATGCTGCCTTGAGAAATTATAATAGAAGAGTGCAGTAACCGTCAGAGCTATTCACAACCTTTTGACTTCTCATGTTCAGTCACTTTCTGCTATCAGACACACTGGGTGGAACAGGATTTGTTAAAGCTTTCACGCAAGCATTGTTTGGAAAAAAAAGTATTTTCAAAGTTCAGGAGATTTTTGCCTCCAAATCTTCTTTGGTCCGAGTTTCAAAGAAATTTTAATTGCAAAGAAAATCTCAAAGCCTGCCTCAGGGAAGTGGGTTTTACAGCCATAACGGTCTCGCTCTGCAGCAATTCTTTTCCAAATATGGAATTTTCATGCCTTGTCGACATGAATACAATACTTTTAATTTGACTTTAAAAACAATCTCTGAGAGGAGGTGGAAGCAAAGGTATCTTCCTGTGGCCCTGAACATTTGCACAACTTTCTCTGCCCAGGCCTAGGAGAAACCACCTCCAAGTCAAGGACACCAAAGCAGGGAGTGTCTCTGTGCTTGCGCACCTGCAGCCAGAGCGCAGAGGGAGCTGCTCCAGGGCAGCATCCACAGTCTCCAGAGCAGCCCACAGCAGTGAGGGCTCCAACTGACTAGGCAGAGCTACCAGCCCCCACGACAAAGCACTGTCCCAGCACAGCACGCAAGTGCTATGCCTCCCAGTGCCAAGAAGGGAGTCAGCCAGAAGCAGCCACAGCCCAGGGAGGATTCCTGTTCGTGTTCAGAGTCCAGGAACTGCCTGACCCCAGGGACAGCAGCCACTGCTCTGCGGTGCTGTTTATGGTCCCATTTCTGAATTTCACATTCGGAGTCCTTGAGCACAACAGGTCCCTTCCTGCCATCCCGCACACGAAAAGCAAGCGCTTGCACTGCCCATCGACTACACACCAGCACTGCCAGCCCCTCCTGCTCATTCCTGTTGATCCCCTCAGGACCCCACTTGCTGCAGTTACACATGAAACACTCAGCACAGCTTCAAAGGAGCAGCAGTAGACAGTGTTTTCCTCTCATTTCCCAGAGGGGAGGTCACTCCAGCCTCATAAATACCCAATCAGCTCCAGAGGAAGAAGCCTCCAACACCAGCAGGCCCTGTTCGCTTTGTCCCTCTCTGCCAGCTCGGTGCGGCACTGATGTCTGGGCATCCACAGCTCAGGGTCCCCCCACTGCAGCAGCACAGCAGGACAGACACTGGCAGAGCGCACACCTGCTGCTGCCCAATGAGCCCCACGCACCACAGCGCTGGCATCTGACCCCGTGGGAGAGAGAAGGCTGATCCTAAGGGATGTTTCAGGGATCACAGGTGAGTCACTCTTTCCTGCGAGCCTGACAAACTGCCTGAAGTGCTATCTAACAAGCAAAACAAAGCACTTGAGCAGTCGGAGCTGACAGGATATGGCTAGCCTTTCCTTTGCATGGGAAAGCTGCACGCTGCTGAGCACCATGCGTGCTAGGACCCACCAACGGCTCCAGCAGAGAAAGGAAAGGCAACAGATCCACCCAGCATCTCAAAGGCTTGTGAACAAAACTGTGAACAGAGGCAGAAGAATCAGAGTTCTCAACAGCTGAGGGGAGACAAAAATACAAAAAGGGAGTTACAAAAAAACAACCAAATAAAAAGAGAAGCCTCAGTGCCATAAGGAATATCCAAAATGGGATATAAAAACTGAAAGGGAAAAAACAAGCAATGAGTGCAATTGTGACCAGCAGAAAATGACAAGGGACCCCATATACGAAGCAAAATCCATAAATTATAGGAGATTATCTTAGTCAAGGCTATTGCAAGAAATTTCTGAAGTGTTGGACTAAGCCAGGGGACTGGACAAACAGAACTGAAAGTCAGAGTCAAACCGACGTTAACAGCCAGGCAAGGCTGAAAGAGGGCACATGAAGGAGGCCATGTCTCTAACTGGGCAGGAGGACACTGTGACATTGCTGCTCCTCCAGTTCCTGCCTGCAGCTGCGGACACGGGCCCAGCTGCCACGCTTCCTGTGCATCCTTGCCCTAGGCTCAGCATGCCCAGCAGGGAGAGCATCTGAGACCTTCTGACTCCACAGGCCAGGGGCACGCAGTGCTGGCTATGGGGAAGTTGTCTGTAGCCATCACAACATTTGTCACAAAGCTGGGGTGTGCAGAGTTCCTATTGTAGTGCAGATAAAGTTCCAGAGCTCAGGCTGAGTCTTTAGTTTTAGGAACTGGATAGATAGCTGGATCCAAAAGCCATCCCCTTACAAATGCCCTGTACAGGCTCAGACACTGCATTCCCAACAGTCTTGCATCTTTTATGCCCTGCTGCCTCATGAATAGCCAGAAATGCTCCTGTACAGCAGGGTAGAACCCCCACAAACCTCCACCACCACCATCAGAGCTGATACCCACAGCTCAGCCCAAAAACACACAGGGACCACCACTGCTCCCCTCCTCGCCTCCTGCTGCTGCTTCTCTGGGCAGCTGAGGCCAGAAGTGACAAGAAAGGAAAGACACAAGCACTGGACTGTTCAAAACAGGGCAAGTAGAATGCAGGTTGGCAGCCCCGACAAATGGGCATCTGGAGAGGAGTTAAAGGAGATTAAAATTAAAAAACACAAAACTGAATTCCTACACTGACAAATGTGGAGAGAATTCAATTCTTTTAAGCAAATGTTTGGCAGATGCATTAATTATTTATCATTCAATATTGTGTGATCAAATGGAAAATTGAAGATGTTCACAGCTTTCTTGTCTGCAACTTTCTACCTTGTGCGAAAGCTTCCCCAAATTCCTACAGAGAATAACAAGTGGGCATTGTGCTGAGCCAGAAGGGTTCAAAGCACATTCCTTCAACTTGTTGATCAGAGTTCAAGGTCAGGCTCAGAACCCGTTCTCTGGCTAAATAAATACCATGGCAGGCACGGTAGCTTTCAGGGAAGTCTCGTTGCTGCTCACAATTGAGCAATTTTGGCAACTCTGTCCCTGGACAGCAATCAGTCCTCATGGCAGGAGTCATATGAGCCTCTTTACAGAACACATGAGACCACCAGATGATGGTCACTTTGAGACTAAGACCCAGCCAGAACGGGATCACCCACAATGGAGTGGAGACATCTCGAGGAGAGCAGAGAAGAACAGGGTAAGACTGGGGGAGCTGCACTTCAGGTCTCACACCTGTAGCTTTAGGGTACGTTTTCCCCTCTGTAACAGGATGATCAGGCTGCCCACAGCCCCGAGTAGAAGCAGGCACCAACTTCCTTTTGCAGATACCTTAGGCCAAAAGCAGCCTGAAGACGCGAAGTGGCTTCCTCAGCACCTGAGGACAAGGCCTGCAGCAATAAACAGCTGTCAGAAAGGTGGAAGAATGCGAGCAATTAGTCTCTTCCATGCCATTTCTAGCCTGATCTTTCACACTTAAGAGAACTGTTACAATTATTTTCTTACTTTCAGAGGAGCCGGTTAAATAAGAATTAGACACAAGATAGTATAGCAGATAATAAAACTATTCCTGCAACATGTTCTACCAAAGTCCACTGCTCTGCATTTGCCCTCCTCAGCCACCCAGACCACCAAAGCTGTCCGGTAGCAGCTGTGTGGCAGCCTAAGTATTAAGGCAGCACACAACACTCCCAAATACAGTCATCACCCTAAACCACCACCACCTGAGCTGTGCTGTCCTGCCTAAACAGGGGCTTTTCTGGTATGTGGAAGAAGAGGCTAGCAAGAAAGGAAGGAATCTTGGTACTGCAGAAATTCAGGAACCCAAAGCCGAAATGTTGCACAGCCTCATCCTCCAGACAAGATGCAAATATGCTTTAAGATGCAGCATTGCTCAGAAAAATCCACCACAACTGGCAGGAGCCCCCAATAACTGAGTCTCCTACACAGGTAGCATACTTAGGCCAAGTCTATTTGAAAGTCTGCATCTCCAAGAGGAACACAGCAAGAACTGAGCCAGTGTGCCTCCCTTGGGACTGCCCTGGGTGATCAGAGCCCTGCTGGGTCCCTCCATGTGTCCCTAAGGCTGCACTTCGAGCAGAAACAAGCCAGTAATGCTAATAATGCCTAGCTACTCTTGAGAAAGGGCACCAGAGCCTCACAGACCCAGAAAGGCCTCTGGGTGCTCAAGCAGGTAGAGACCCACTCAAAGCAAAGCCCACCTCTCCCTCACAAAGCACAACCAGGAAGAACTTGACCCTCTCCCTTGGCCAGGGACCTACATGCTGGAGCAAATGGGTCAAGTCTCTAAGCAAGCAAACCTCACAACACAGTGTTTGCCAATGAGCTGAAGATAAAGGCTTTCTCCAGCCTGTAACACACTAAAAAGAGTATGACCTCCTTGTAGGCAACTCGCAGACAATAGAAACAGGCTAAATTTTGCATTCAGTCACTAATCATAGATGCATTATTCATTTGGAATCATTTACATCATTCTACTAATTACATCACCACTACGATCTTCTGATGATGCACAGTACTTGGAGTCATGTCCCAGGAGCCAGACCCTGTCCAGAGCAACACAAACCACAGCTGCCAACACCACAGTTTGGCAGTGTAAACTGTTCCACTTCCCCACGGAAAATAGGCAGGTTTTGCCAAAAGCTGCTCACTGCCTTGCAGATACCACAGAACCCTGTATAGTCAGGATGGCCAGCATTCAGCACTCCTTCTGCACACTGCCAGACGTCCACAAGGAGGTGGTAAAACCAACTATTGCTTGGCAGAGTCAGAAGAAACTGGCACAGCTCTCTCGCCTTCCTCCCGCCCCAAGCCCTCCTTGCACCCACAGCCCAACCTCCCTGCTGCAGGAAAAGGTAAACACCACGAGTTTGTGCCAAATCCACCAGCCAGGTCTGTGCTGGTCCAGTGCTCACGGCCCCAACGAGCAGTCCTCACCAATGCTGCCAGGACAAATGGCCCCGTGAGGACAATTCACATGGAAGCTGGCCTTGCCCCCCAGAGCAGAATGGCCCCTTCACCAAAAATTCCATCTCCACTCCTCCAGGTACACAGCTGAGGGGAGAGGTGCTGCAATACCACAGCTGTGCAAGCAAAAACCAAGCATGGGACAGAAGAGGGCAGAAACCGCTTTCCCCAGAGGGACCAATCCCTCAGGAACATGGTTGAGTCACGATGGGAAACCCTGGAGACAAGGACAGGGAGGCTGCCTCCCTGGGGGCTTTGCATGGCAGAACAGTTGCACACAGCCATGCTACAGACAACACTGCACTTGAATGCAAAACCAGAAGCTTTTAGCATCCTGTCTGGTAGAATCAAATTTTTATATCCTCCCATGCCTGGTAAATTCTGTTCACAAAGAACAAGAAAAAAGGAAGTAAAAGCCTTAATAAATGCTGGAAGAGCAAGGAGCTCACATCAACTCCCAGCCCAGCTCCTGGATAATCTAGGCAATAGTTTATTTTTCTCTTCAGTATCATTTTCCCAGCTTGATTTCTACTGTCGCAGTATGATGGTTTCACCCCATTAGCCTTGCTTAAAAAAGTGATCCCAGGACTGTGAGTGTTATTGCCCACATAAATCAGAAGGCTTTGAATACGGAGCACCTTTAAATAAACAGCTGATGGAAGTGAAGTTCCAGGATCATTATTAATAGCTTTTCATTTCTGTGTCCGCTGTGCTGTGACATTCTTTCCCAGCAGAAAGCCTCCGCTTCCTATCCCCAGTACATCTGATCCCACGAGTCCTCCAGTCAGAATGAATGACTGTACCTTTGTGTTAATCGCATAGCCCGTTCCACAAACTGAATACTAATACTAACTAGCCAGAGCAGGAGAGTCCACAGACCAGGAGGGATGGGACAGTTTGGAAAGGAGCTTGCCAGCCCCACTGCCTTACCCTGCACATGGAGGTGAGGAGAGCTACTCCTCTCACCTCCCTTTGAGAAAGGGCAGATCCTGACTCTCCCAACACACACCAGGAAACGCTACAGCAGGGGACAAGGCCCTGCTCCACTCCTGTCCTGTCTGCCCAGGGAGCATGGCCTGTGTTGGCCAGACACAGGCATTCCCTGCTCTGCCAGCCCCATCATGTTTCTTGCATACTGCCCACAAGTAGATTGATGCCCACCATGCTCCACGTTGCAAACAGCTCCTGGCTGAGTCCAAAGGGACACAGACCCTTGGAGAGGCAGCCACACCGAGCAACACCATCAGTACTTACAGACGCTGTTCAAAGACTTCACCTGGCCAAGTGCAGTTTATTTTTCACTAGCAAGCGTTCTCCAGGCAGGAATTACTCTCCTCCCTCCACTTTCAGCTATGAGGGGCTCTTCTGAGAGCTGCAGGCAGGCGCAGAGCAGCCCAGAGAAGATGAGAACCTGAATGCCATGGGCAAATCAAAGGGTAGGAACAGCTAGCACTGGAGAAAGAGAGGAATGGGAGATCTGTCTGAGTCTGATGAGCCAGGGATGGGACCCAGACACCTCATCAGGTGAGACCTTAGCCACCTGCTCTGTGAGCCCCTTGCTTTGCTGTCTCCTGCTAGTGCCAGCATACAGGCGCTCCCAGTCTGGATTCCGAACCACTTCATGCCTAGGACCCAAGCAGAGCTGCCAATGCTGCTGCTGTGTCACCAAACAACACCATCCCCCAGATCTGTGGCTCAGAGAGAGACCAAGTTTCTCCATTGTGTAGATACATCAGGAATGACCCTTCAAAGCCCAAAAGAGGAGACGGTCCTGCTAGCAGCCAGTCTCAACACAGCCACCAATGTAAGTGCAAGCAAAAACGCTTCACAGTGCCCAGGAAGAGGCTGGCATGGGCTTTCCAGCCTCCCTTCACTTTCTGCCCTTTCCTGCAGAGAGAGGAGAACCGAGGGTCCTGCTGCCACACCCTACTCCCAGTCTCATTTTACTGTTCTCGAGTAACAACCGCACACACGGGTCGTGCTGCTCAAAGAGCAAATATGCCAAAATAGCCTGTTGCTTCAGCGACCCTTGCTGTGTGTAAATCAAAAGGGCTGTAGGCAGCAGCAGACTCCAGGAACAGGTGACAGCTTTTTGGTTTTACTGCCTGCTGCTTGCTCTTTCCAAAACTCCGGTTCTCAGCAAGGAGATTAAGGACACAAGCATCAACACAGGCATAACAACAGGCTCACCTACGAGAAAGACAAAGTGGAAGCAAACATCAGAAGAGTGTGGTGCGTGACTGAACAAAGCTGAGAGACCACCACAGACAGGACGAATATTTCTTGGAGGACTTGAGTGGGGGAAAAAAAAAATTAAAGTGTTAAATCTTTCTCCTGGTTTCAGAGTCCTTCTCTGGCAAGAGTCTGAATCATTGACAATCATGATGGACTAGCACAGAACCATGTCCTTATGACAAATCAACAAGAACTAGGTTTCTGGATATGATTCTGCAAGCCAGGTGCAGCACAAGCTTTCCCTGTCTGAGACAATGACCACTTTGACAGGTGAAAAAAAAAAAAACTTTATTCCTCCTCCTCCACCTCCTCCAGTTTTGTATCTGTGAAGACTATGGACCAGCATCCAGCAATCACCATAGGACCTTTAAGCAAAGGCAATGTAGTGGGCCCCACATACGCAGAACAAGACAGTCTCAGTGTGCCACTAGAAATGCTGCTTTCCAACCATCAGACTTCAGCATCCACTGAAGCACCAGCTCTCTCAGCAGCCAAAAAGGAGAAGACTTTGGAATCTTGAAGCACGTGAACACAGCAGACTAGAACAGAATCCACAAGTAGCTTCACTTTAACATCACTACCACACCAATGGCACAACGAGGAAGGGACAGACTGGGACCTCTGGGAACAACCACTCTGCTCAGCAAAGACAATAAAAGGAGGCTGACTGGACAATTCCTCGGTCAGGCAGAAGGGTTCAGGGCTCTGGTGTCAAACTCTATCAAACAAGACCAGCACCTTCCCTTCTGGCATTCCAGGATGGACCCAGGTCTCTGTGGGGTTCTGTACAGGTCATATTTTACACTTGGGCCCTTTGCGTTGGCCAGCCCCGACAATAGTGAGACTACGAGAATCTTCTCTCTTCAGCACACAGGCTTTGAAGGGCCTTTCCTGATGTATCTGCACAAAGCAGGGACCTTGGGGCCTTATAAGGAGGTTCTAATGTTATTATTATCAAAAGGAATAAAGAGGGACATGGTGAAGTAAGAGGCAGCAAAGCAGCCCAGGGAACAAAGAAAGAGAGAGATTACAGCAGCAAAAGGGAGGACAGAAAAGCAAATGGACAAAGCACATGCAAAAGAATAGAGTCAAGGAGAGATATGCATACACGTGGATCATGCCAGAACACGTGAGTGTGCATGCACACAGAAGGGGGCACAGAAACCCACCTGGGCAGGTGCAGTCCTTTGCAGCTCCGAGTCCTTCAGACCCACTGCACATCTGCAGCCTTGCACTGCTTCAGCAAGGGGTGTTCCCCAGAACAACCCCTATGCAGGAGTCCCGTGTCCTAACTGATACCATCCAACACATAGCCCAACAGCCACTCTGTATTGCTGACAGTGAAAGATCTTCACAGCCAAAACACGGAAAGCAACTGGCTCTGATTACGCTCACCAGAAGTGCCCACCCTTTCCCCAAAGCAGTTCCATGCTTGAGAGGGGAGAACTGGCATCACACGCACACGCTCCCACTTCCCCACATGCAAACATGATTTTCTCTGGCTTTGTCATCCCCACACACTTTGTCCATTTGCATCCTGCTCTTTCTGCCACTACACTGCAGACCCTTGCTGTCTCTCCCCTCATTCCCTGGGCTGTTTCACTTCCCCCTCACTCTCTGCACTGCTCTGTATCTTGTTTGATAACAATCACATCAGAACTCATGCACATTGCCCCAAAGGCCTTAGCGTGTGCCCCAGAAGGACATCTCCACTAAGCACCCACCACCCCTACCCCATGCAGCCAGATGTAAAAGCACCAAAACCCCAAATTGCATAAGCACCCTTATTCCAGCCATGCTGCGCTGTTCCCTGCATGCCACTCAGCCAGCTTCCAGGTCCCATCACTTCCAACACAGGAGGTAAACATTGGACTGGCTGAAGTTAACTAGGCTGAAGTCAACCAGGAGCACCACAATGCAGACAAACATGCTCCTTCGTGTCCTCCCCTCCAAACAGCCACTCTTGGCAAGCTGCTGCACTGGCAGCAACCTCAGGCAGAGTATGGGCATTGGAAGTCAAGTGCCATTCTGCTCCAAGTTGAACTTAGAGCTGTACGTATCTCTTGCCATCCACCTCTCCCACAGACCTCACAGTGAATTGACACCAAAACTCATACCTGAACATGTAGTTACTGTGATTAAAAAGCAGAATAACAAGACACAGCTGCCCTGAGCAGGGCTGACACCAAACTTCCGATCAGTTCAGGTCTGAGCCAGACAAGCACTACGTCTGTTCAGTCCTCATCTCCCCATGGCCAGGTGCACCAAAAGCACTAGCTCACAAGACAGGTTTCCTCACCTTGATGCACAGAGATGCAGACAGACTTCACACATAAAAACACATAAAAAGTATAAACTAATCAAACACTTCACGCACCAGATAGAAAAGGAGACAGAAAAACTGTCATTACTATTTCTAAATATACTTGGGATGCATCAGATAGCACAGTGACGGACTAGATATTAAAAATACAGAGACAAGTCTCAGTAACAGCCTTTGATGGCTCACAAGGGAAACGCACGTGCCACCTCGTGGAATCCTGGACCAGATATCGTGTCCTACCTCTGCCTAAGCCCAGCTCAGCTGTGATCTAAAGAAAAGGCCTTCCAGACTGGTGCTTCACAGTCCTTCTCTCTCATTTCTATTTCACAGCAGACAGCTTTTCACAACCAAAACAGTGGTTGGTACAAGCAACACAGACTCAGCTGCAGGATTTTCTGGTTCTGGGACAGTATAAGGTTTGGAAAAGGCCTCCCTAGAAGCACGAAACCTGCGCCCAGGTCACAGGTCAGATCCTGTCCTGCAGCCCCACTACTGTGATGGACTCTTGGCTGATTTGCACCTGCTGAGTGAGCAGCATGGCACACAGGCAGCCCTGCTCTGTGAGGTTTGCTTCCCAGCATTCAGTTGTGTCTCTGCTGCCTCACAACAGAAAGCACATCTGGCAGCAGTGCAGGCAGTGGTGTCCCTCTGCCCAGGACAGTGAGTCTGCCTCTAAGATCAGATCCCCAGGGCAGAAGCCACATCTCCTGCCAAGCCACGCAGGTCTGACAAGGACTCTTTAGCAAAGGGCACCAGGTACCTTCCTACAGTGCAGGCACGCCAAGGAGCCAGGCAATAAAAGATGTTTAACAGGTCCAGCTGGGTTGGAGTTAATTTGCTTCATAGCAGCTCATATGGTGCTGTGCTTTGCTTTGTGACCAAAACAATGCTGGTACAATAATGGTTTAGCTATCGCTGCACAGTGTTTGCACAGCATCACAGCCTTGTCTGTTTCTCATTCTGCCCCCCAGTAAAGAGTCTCAGGGTGTGCAAGCAGGCGGAGGACCCAAGCTGACCAAAGATATATCCCCCTACCATCTAATATCCTGCTCAGCAATAAAAAGGGAGAGAGGGAGCTCAGAGGGGTTAACCATCTTTTGCTCAGGAACTAGCTGTTCAGTGATCTGTCCATGGAAGATAGTGTTTGCCTTTGCATCCCCTTCTTGTGTTTTCTTTCTCTACTCTCCCACTTCTCCTTCACTTATTAAGCCATTTTTATCTTAAAACAAGTTTTCTTGCTTTTGCTTTTACTTTTCCTTTCCTCTTTCCTTGTCCACTTGGAAGTAGGAGAGGGAGTGAGCAAGTAGCTGTGTGGTGCTTAGTAGCTTACAGGGGTTAACCCACAACAGTCCCAGAACACTTGGCAGCACTGCTGCTGGCCACACTCACTGCCAGGGCAGAGGAAGTAAGACTGAGCCAGTTCCAAACGCAACAACCAGAGAGCAGCCGGCATGGCACAGCGAGAAGCTGCCACTCTCCTCGCACAGCACTTTGAGCCTCTCAGTCCTGTGAGGTGAGCTCACATCCCTGTCTTGGAGCAGCCCAGCACCACCAGCATCCAGCTGTCATCACCTCTCAGTGAAGCAAGCAACCCCCATCCATCTCTAATTCACCAAAACAAGTAAGTACTTTAGACGCAAAACAAATTCAAGCCTGAACTGATGGTTCCAGCATCCTCCCCAGCCAGATAAGAGTCTCCCAGTGCACAAAAATGTAAACACCTTTTTCAGACAAAGTCCGTAACTGCTTCTCCAGCTGTGGAAGGTTCAGTGCTTGCACTTCACTTCCTGTCTCAACCGCTCTGTGGTACCAGGGAAGGGAGAAGCATCGCCTGCCAGCACAGCCAGTCCTCGCGGCAGGACAGATGATACCACACTCCACAGCCCCAGCTCCAGCTCACAAGCTCTCGCCTGCCTTAGCTAATCCATCGCCAAGTCCTGGGCAAGGTAAACCGAGGCCACCAAGGCCACATCTGAGAGTCAGCCCACAGCCCTGCTCTGGTGCCTGTGGCTCGCCCCACCGTCCACAGTGCTGCCATCCCCTCCGCCGCGCCCGGTCACCTCCGGCGCAGCCACCAGGAGCTGGGCCAAGAAAACCCACCCAAGGGCCCACCCGAGAGATGGATTTGGGGGACACGCAGAGAGGAGGGATTTGGGAAGAATGCGGGACCCGCCGAGCCGCTGCCCAGAGGGGACCCTGGTTCTGACCTCACCTCTCACCGCACCTCTCACATTAATTCGTTCATTTGCGTGCCGGGCTGCGCGCAGGAACGGAGGATGCAGGGCTCCCTCTGCCGGCACCGGCCCGGGACGCGCCCCCCGCCGAGCGCCCGGGACGGCGTCGCCCGCGCATCCCGCGCCGTGCCGCAGGTTCGAGGCCCGGCAAGGGAAGCTCCCCTGTCCCGGGGTGAGGATGCCCGGCGCAGGGGCTCTGGGCAGCCCTGCTGCAGCAGGAGCCTGAGTGCAAGCACCATCCCGCCACTGGGGAACAGCCCAGGAGGGCTGCAGCAAATGGACGCTCAGCTGACTTTTAGAAGTTTAAGCAGGGATATAATTTCTTTAGGACTCTGCTGATGCTCAGCTATTCCTACCTGCCTGCTATCAAAAGGTTCAGCAGTATTTCATAAGCGGGAAGGCAGCCAAGCTCAGAAGGCTGGTGAAGTCCAGCTCCTGAAGGAACCCCTCCCTTTCCTCAACCTTTTAGACTCCAGTGACAGGGGAAACAATTCCCTCTCCCACAAGTGCACAACAGCATCACCAACAGACACATGCCTTGCCAGGGCCACAACAACAGGGGATAAACACATTTTCACACTGTTAATAAATGGAATAGTGAAAACCTAGAAGGATCCAAGGTCAACAGTAACTGTGGAGTTTGTTACCAGGTGGCAGGGGACAGTTTCCCATCCCAAGATCATTTGTTCACTTTTAGTATGTGTCTATCTCAAACTACTGCTCTCTAGAGAGGGTGACAGGGTGCTGGTTGTGGAGAGGAGGAGGTGCTCTGAGCTTAGGAAATACTTTTAATGACAAGGATTACTCGAGAAACAGCATTTTGGGGATTTAGGATTCCAGGAAGTAGCTGCAGTAGGAGCAGAGGGAGATAATCCCAGTGTGACAGACAGAGAAACAAGGAAACAGGACTGGAGAAGGGGGTGCAGCATTCCCCAGCACACACAGAAGGCACAGGACATCCTGCACAGGGGGAGCAGTCATCCCACAGCACAAAGCGGCTGCCAGAGCAAGGCTGCCAGAGCCTGATCCAGGGTCCCCAGTACCCCTCTGTCCTAGGATGGCCAGGCCACGAGGGTTTCTAAGCCTCTGGAGCAGCCAAACCTTCATCTGTCCTTCCTGATCCTGGCCCATGCTGGGCCTCAGACCCAGAGGAGCAAATTGCCCCACAGCCTGCAATCACGAAGCCCAGGCTGCCCAGGCAAATTGGGGCCCCTGAACAACCTGTGAGCCAACAGCCAGCAAGGGTAATCCAGGGAAGGCAGCAGGGGGGCACAGAGAGGAGCAGAGCCAGGACAGCGCCTGGCAGTGGAGGATGCACATCCAAGGGTACCCAACTCCACCAGGCTTGGGGCCTCAGACCCTCCATCTGCTGGGGTCTGGCTGCACATGGCTCCTGACTGCCAAGCCATAGGGAAGGGCAGCAGTGGTCAAGAAAGAGGACGAGACAGATGAGTCCCAGCTGCAGAAGCTGTGCTGAGCTCCCCAGTGCTGCTATGTAGTGTGCTGGGGGACAAGGCTTCCCCATGGCTGCAGCACACAGCAAGGGCTGTGTGTCGTAAGGCACTGGATATAGCTCATCTGCAAGAATGAGATCTCTCCTACCAGACCAATATCAGGACTATATCACACACTCCTGTTCTGACTCAGTTTTGCAACTAAAACCTCAAGAAAACACTAACTTACCAAAGTGTTATTTAAATCTTGTTCTTGCTCCTGCAGCTGCTGTTTCCAAATGTATCACATCCTCACTTTGCTGGATGTACACACCTTTCCCCGTCACATGCACACCACTACGTGTCTGTGCCCACATTCATGCATAAGCTTCTGTTAAAGAGTTCAAAGCTTCTGAGGCTCCATTATCCAAGATGTTTCTATGGTGACTCCCTTCACATCCCATCATTGGCTGCAGAAAGCTTCTGGCCATCAACAGCTTCAGGTGAGTTGAAGGCCTTGAGCTTCAAGTCATCTGTGGTTGTTAATGCCACCAGTTACAGTTAATTAGGAAGAGATTAACGAAAACCCACCTGAAGCATCAATGAGGAATAGGCAATGTCAGCCAGTAACAAAGGGTGATCCCAGACCAAACCCGCTCTTGGCCTGGCTGTCTTCCCTATGGCCAAGGGCACAACTACCCCCCTTTCCCAAAGAACAAGGGACCTCAGCTGAGAAGGGTCTGTCCTCTGCCTCTTGTTCACAGAGGCCTTACCGGAGCTCTGGGGGCAGCCTCTCTGCCCAGCTGGTACCAGTGCCCACACCTACCACTTCCCCCAACATGTGCACTGTGAACAGTCTCTCCTCGTGCTGTCACTTTCTGGCAGTCTCCTGGATCCCCGTGTACCTAACATTAACAGCAAAAGGAGCCCTGTAGCTGCAGTGGGCTCTGCACCCAGCTGCCACCCACCACATGCCGATGCCCACAGTGTCCCACAGGCCCTCAAAGGAAGAGAGAATGTTCTATAATGCTGTCAAAAATCTACAGACATCCATTTGCAGGGAGAACCCAAACCACATTCCGCGAGGCTCAGAGCAACAGCAGCACCAAGAAAATCCATGGCTTCTGTAGAAGAAAGAACGCACATGCTCTGCAGGCATCCTAGCCAGCCTGGTGGGATTAGGGACGGCAGAGGTTCCTGAAGAAGACGCCCACCTTCACTACCCAGACACTGCACTGCAGAACCAGCACTGAAGTGCCATCCAACAACCCTTTCCCAACAGGATAACACTGAACAACTCTTTCCCAACAGGGTAACACTGAACTATCTCCTCCAAGCTGCAGCACAAAAAACAATGAAAATAAGGAAAAATGAAGGACACACAGAGCCAGACTAAAGTTAAGTCTGGACTAGTCTCTGCAAACAGGGCTGTTGCAAAGGATAAGGCTGAAAATTACTGCAATGTGCAGTATGCCTTTTACAGACTTTGCAAATAATAAAAAGTCATCATTAAATGGAAAAGAAATTGAGCTGGCAGTCTGGGTGCCTGCAGTTGCTACCAGCAGGAATAGAAAGTCCCTCTGAAGCTTTCTGAAGCAGAAGCCAACCTACAAACTTTTTGCCACTGCAAATGCAGGTGTCTGACAGGGCTAGGCAGGCAGTGGGCATCCAGCCCATGCCAGGTGAAAGGGTGAGGCCAGGCCAGACCCCTGAAGTGAGCTCCCCACATACCAGTTCTCCACAGGAGCAGGGAAGGCTGCAATTTGCTGCGCAAATCCAGACATAAAGCTCCAGTTTTCCTGCTGGGTGGCGCAGGGACTGTGCTTCCTAAGCAACCCAGCTTCCAGGGATGCGCAGGCACAAGCCCTATAAACACCAGAGCATCTAGACCCGAGGGGCAGAGCTCTGCACCCTCTCTTGCAGCCCCAGGCATAGCCACACAGACACCGGCCAAGGACAAGGTAGAACGTGGCCCTGCCAGTGGGAGAGCAGCCAGAATGCACCCAGGGTGCAGGGAAGGGCACGCTCAGGGCCACAGCCAGGGTGGCATCGCTCCCCATCGGCCACCCTTTCCTGCAGTGGGAGGCCATGGAATAAACTAGGGGTAGGGACAGAGACCCCGTGAACAGCAAAGCGCTGCATACCGTGTCCTCTCCCACTGTGGGCAAGGAATCTTGTTGCGACTCACTGTCTTTCCATGTACTGTTTGGAAAAAGCAGCTCCCTGGAAATGGCTTGTGCCCCAGTATGCGTGTGGACCTGTCCGCAGAGGAGAGTCACTGCGCGTAAACCCAAACACAGTTGTGTAACACAGGGTTAAAGAGAGCAACAAAAATTCATACGGGGTTTTACTGGTCAGCAACCTGAGGCTGAAAGAACACACCCATCACCACACTAATCCTTCTTCAATCTGTTTTTTCTTACTTCCTAAAAAGGGCTTTCAGAATATAAAAGTAATTAGTTCCAAAATATGTAATTAAACTTTAAAGGAAAACCACCAGATCGAATCTCAGCCGAAGCCCAGTTTTGTTTTTAAGCATCCATGAACAATCTAATCCTTCCAACAAAATGAAGTCCACAGGTAGCAAAAGGGGTTTCAAACAAACATCCTCCCGCAACATTTGCAACTCAATTTTACAACTGTGGGCTAGTGATTACAAGCAATAAATTAAAATTTTCTAGGTAAAGAGCCTGCTAGCTCAATATAATTTTCAAAGTGCAAAAAGCTGATCAGACAATATACACAAAACCCAGTAAATTATGACCCTATTCTGATAATCCTTACAAACAAGCATGGAACTATGGATTTTTCAAATATGATATTGCATTTTAAATCATCAAAATATCATATCAGTTGATACACAACTAGGAAAAATAGGATTTTAACTGTTATTTTTAACCCACTGACAGCTTTTTCTGGTTGTTTTGGTTTGGTGGTTTGGTTTTTTTTTTCTGGAGGCCTGCTGGTTTCTTTTGAAAGAGAGTTTTAAAATTGACCTTGTTTCAGTGGCCACTTCGCTGTCCTGGCCATGAAATCACCATATCACATTATAAAGTGTCAATGCACCAAAAAGCAAAGGGCATTTTTTTTTTTTAGGCAGGGACAGAGCTGGCTATTTTCACCTATGAAACAGCACATATTTTTCCTTTCCCAAGCCCACCTATTTCAACATTGTATTATTCAGCACCTGGCATTTCATGTGGAGCCTTGTCTGCTCTGACCCCACTGGAGCAAAGGGGTGCAGGCAATACTAGAGTCTGTACAGAACCCAGGCCAGGCTGTTCAGGTTTGAGTGAGCTCTGCCCTGTACTGCACACAGGGTACTGTCAGCGTTTCCAGGGATTTCATCAGTGAGCAGCAGAACTGCCCTCTGGCCTTGAACACAAACACATTATCAGCACAGGAAAGCTGTTTCAGACTTGTTTCCATTTCCCCCTGCCATGCAACACCCAAAGCCAGGGAAGCACTTGATTATCAGCGTTTGAAAACTGATGTACCAGGATCATGATCTCCAACCCTGACAATTGTCTTCTATCGATACTCCTTACCCAGTGCTCATGAAGGAGCTGGAGAGCATCCACTAGTCTTGCAGTGAAAACCTGGCAAAGCCCAGGCTCTCTCTGAGCTGGGCACAAGAGCCACAAGTATAGAGACTGCTGGCTTCAGCCATTCTCTGCATATCAAGGACTTTGAAGAGACAGAAACAGCACCCAAACAAAACAGTCATCATCTGAGATTTCCTTGATGGACTGCAAGACCATGGGATTGGCTGTCGTTGCAATGCATCTTATTTTAACAACATAGTACCAGCAGGGACAGAGAGAGGTACGTTTCTCCATTTATTTCCTCAGGCCACGTAAGCGACCCCTTAGATAGAACTGGGACTCTGGTGGAGCCATGCTTCCCAGCCCTCTTAGGTCCAAAGACTTCCCTGAGATGCACTGCACTGTCTTATGAAGTTATGTCTGAACTCTGAGTCTCCCTCTCTTTGCTGCTATCTACAACACCATAACTGGTCTTGTTCATGCATATAATGAGATTAGAAGAAAGACAACGCAAATCTCCCCAGATTGTACGGGATGCTACAACTGTCAGAAATCAAACATAACAGAGAGCAGAGGCATCTACTGCATTACTCCTTCCCCTGCTGGCACAGCAAGTGGCCACAGGAGCCTGGCTGCCACGGGATAAGCTCCCAGAACGCTCAGAAAGGTGCACTTGGCTTGCAGTGCTGGGCCTGGGCAAGCAGCTGTGGCTGGGATGCAGGAGTAGCCTTGGCTGCAGTGCTCACAACCAGGCGGCCTGTGCACAGCCGTTTGGGAACCACATCTTAAATGAGGAAAGCGCTAGTTTTAGTGTGGTTATTTTTAGTTTGTTGTTAGAAAAATCTGTCTCTGTAAAGAGAGATGTTACCCTCCCTGCTGAAAGGACTCGGGCAGGACTCTTTGGGCATCTCAGCTGCATGTCTGCACACATCCCCAGCACAGCCTCTGTGGGAACTGGATGACAGCTCCAATCTCAGTAAGAAAAACGGGGAGCTCTTGGGTGGGAAGGAGCTCAAAGAGTGTGTTTTAAAACAGCACTAGTTTAAAAAAGAGCTGCAGCTCTTTGCACCCCCGAGCACCCTCACTGAAGGCTGTGCTGAGACCCTGCTGCTGAGCCTGTGCAGAGCCTGTGCCGGAGCCTTGGGTACCACACGCTCAGGACTGTGACAGCACCCCGGGGCAATTCGGAGGCACCTGGGGTGGCGGCGATCCTGCTCGCACCAAGCCCGCACTCAGCCCGCACCGAGCCCGCTCAGAGGCCGCACCCAGCCCGCTCCGAGCCCGCACCGAACCCGCACTGCGCCCGCACCGAGCCGGCACCCAGCCCGTACCCCCCCGCCGGGCGCGCCCGCCGAGCGCCCGCAAAGTTTGCGGCGCTGCGAGAGACGGCGAAGTTGGGCTCCCCCGCTGTCCGCAGCTCGGAGACCGCCGCGCCCGAACCCCGCAGCCCGAACCCCGCCGGTCCCTCACCTGGGGCGGTGGCCGCGGCGCCCCCCCGGCGCGGGGAGCTCGGCCTCCCGCGGCATCGCGCGCGGCTCCGGGCGGGCACGGAGCGATCCCCGGCTCGGGCGGACCCAGGCTCGGCAGCCCCGCGCGGAGCCGATCGCCGCGGTTCCCAGGCAGCCCCGCAGCTCGGCGGCTGCGGGGAGCGGAGCGGCTGCGGGCACCGCGCGGGTAGCGGCGAGGCGGGGCTGGGGCTGCATGTGCGGCGGGAGACGCCTGCCTCCCCCTCGCTGCCTCCGCTCCTGCCTTCCCCGCCAGCCCAGCCCAGCCCAGCCCAGCCTCTGCTGGAGACTCTGAGAATGCAGCGCCGGGTCCCGCCCGGCACTGGCCCCGGGCACCCCGCCCCGCTCCGTGCCCCGCGCCTCCGGCCCCCGCGGCAGGGACCGAGCCCCGGTGCAGGGCCAGAGACCGCCCGGCCCCTCGAGAAACAACATCGGGCGGTGCTCGGGGCTGAGAACGCACAAACTCAGCGCATGGGAGCTCGGCGCTGGGCCGGGCTTCCAGGGCGCCCAGCAACTCAGGGACGCCCCAACCCTGGAGAGGGGCCAGGTCCTGACGGCCCGGGGGCAGCTTGGCAGGTGCTGCCGGAGGAGCCCTGGGGGTGAAGGCAGCGCCCGGGCACCGCTGTGGCTGTGGCGGGCAGCCCGCTCCTGACGTGCCCCCGGGCAGCCGCGGCTCCTCCAGAGCCCTGTGAACCACGGCAGGCACTACCCAGGCTTTCAGCACTCCGGGCCGCGGGGGCAGAGCCCCTGCCGGCAGGATCCACAGCCCAGTGCCAAGCTTACAGCCCACTCGGGCAAGATGAGGATGGGCGGAAGGGGTAAGCGGAGAAGATGCTCAGCACCGATGAGGCTGCAATATCATTCTGGGACAGATAAATCTGATCATACAAGTCATGGTTTAGGTACGATTCACGCAAATGGCTCCCGATGGGACATATTCCAGTCTCCACTGTCCAGGGTCATAACTTATCTAGAGAAAATGCTCTCCAGCTTCCACAACAGTCTCTGGTACTGGGCATTGGAGTCTGGCCCTGCAACGAAGATGAGTGAATACAGGAGAAGGGAATGCCCTGTTGCTCCATGTGTGCAGCGCCTTACACAAGGCAAACAAATCCTCTGCTTGGCCAATACGGGCCAAAAAAATGTGGTAAACCAGAGCAGGTGATCCACAAACCACCTGGGTGTGGTGCTTCCTACACAGGCAGAGGGCTGGCAGGTCAGGGGATGTAATCACAGGATCATAGAATGGTTTGGGTTGGAAGGGATCTTAAAGGTCCTCTAGTTCCAACCTCACCTGCTATGGAAAGCAAAAGAGAGTGGCTATGGCCACAGCATGAATGTAGGAGTGGCTCCTTTCTGGGACCAAGTTGAGCAGGGGGCAGATCCAGCAGCAGGCTCAACTCTTCTCCCCGCCTTTGCACTGGCTGGCACAAGGCTTCCCATCCTCATACTGCTGCATGACTCCCACCCTCAAAGGCCAATGGGGTCCCGAAGAAAACCTAGGAAATGCTCCATACCAGCCCCTTCAGACATGGAAGCGTATAGAAATGTCCTCAATCCCAGCGTGAGAGCAAGGAGCCTCCCTGCTGCAGGCACTGCTGCCAAAGTAGATTCCACTTGTGCCTGATGCTGTCATAGGGAACAGAGCAAACCCTGGAGCACAGCTGCTCCACAACTAACACTGTCTGCAACAGAGACCTTGCTCGGTGCCAGACTAGCCCTAGGACAGCTGTTAGGTTCTTGTGCCAACATTGACACAGGCACTGGGAACACCCAGATACTTTCCCCGGGACAGCCAAGAGGCTGCCTCTCACAGTGCGGTGGCAGTGCCGATGGAGCTGAGCCCACCTGGCACAAAGCATCCAATAAGCTGGTGTGATACTGGATGAAGATGGTTCCTTGTCTGTAGCTGTGGTGCCCTTTTCCAATCTGTTTTTTGCTAAGACCTCCTTACCCTGGAGCCAGGGAAGGTTTGTCTCTCCCACCATCACCTGCTCCCATGTCACAGCTGCTCCATGCCCAATCTAGTGGAAAATGTCCCTGCTCATTACAGTGAGGGTCAGATTAGATGACCTTTAAAGATTCCTTTCAACCCAAACCATTCAGTGATTCTATGCCCTATTGCTGCTGCCCAGCAGGGTGCTGGTAAGGCTGGCCAAGCCTGCCCAGAAAGCTCTGTGACAGGGCACGATGTGACAGTCCTGCCCTGAGACCTGAAATCAGTAATGCTTGAGAGCATGCCCAGGCCACACAGCGACACAGGCCAGGAGGCATCCCTGCTCTGTGTGCAAGGCAGGAGAATGAGGACCACTCGAGACATGGATGACTCCTTTTGTGAGTGTGGCTTCCCCCATGCACAAACACTGCACGCAGACACCACAGCTCTATCCCACAACCTCTCTAAAGCTGATGTGTCACATCCATGTCATGTCTTCTGTTTTCAGTGACAGGAGGGTGGATGCATTATCCTTTGACTTTGCTGCCATCTCCTTCATCTCCATGGGAATTTAGTCTTCATCTGGCTTCTCCTTTCTTCTTATTCCCATCATTATTTTATCCCAGCATTCAAACAGCTCCTTTGCATTTCTTAGTTATCCTCTACCTGCAGCACTCTTCCCTTATTCTGATATACTCTGCCCATCTCATTGAGCTCCCTTTGCTTTGTTCTCTCCCTATCTCTCCCTTTCTTTCTGCTAGTGACTTGTTCCTTGCTGTGATTTGTCTGCTCTGCTCTGTCCCTTTCACTCATCTATTCTCCTTATCTATTTTTGCCTTTTCCTCTTCCTTTTCCCAGTCTTTACTCTCTTCCCCCCTTCCCCCCCCCCCCCCCCCCCTTCCCCCATGCCTTTGTCTGTAAGGAGTTGAAAGTTAAAAGCTTTTCCAACTTGATCCTGAGCAGCTTTCCTTGGTGCTTTCATCTCCATGCACATTTGTAAAACTGCTCTGACTGAAGAGCAATGATGTGAACAACGAAAGAAATATCAGAAAGAAACAGGACTCCCAAGATGGGATGGAAATTTGCCTTCTCCAAGAAAATGTCCCTGGTTCATTAGCACTAAGGTTCTCTCTCTCTATTAACACAATGTAAAGGTGTTTACCTGGATTTCCTTTCCTGGCCTCATCCTCATCCCTGGTGCTGGGAGGGGCAGACATAGGGGTCTCCAAGCGCTCCCCATCACCTCCTGCCTAAAGGTAGCTATGCCTGACCTGTTCTCCATCCCCTCTCACTAGCAGCTCCTGCCAGGTTTGTAATTCCTGCTGCACCAATAAACCAACTAGCCAGAGGGAAGAGCTGATCACACCAGGAAAGATGCTCTGGCTCTGCTCTCTGCTCCTCCTTCACGTGAAGATGACAGAGACCTGGCAAGCTCTCCCAGAGGATGTGTCACCAACCCCTCCCAGCTGCCAAGAAGAGTTCTTTCTTACCACTTTCTCATGTGCTCTGTGCAGTGGTCAGCACTGTTTGGGGTAGGGCAGCAGCAGACAAAGACTTCAGGAAAATTCAGGGATGAAGTGCTTTCTTGATGCCTCTGCACAGCCTGAGCTTTGCAGGATTCATGTGTGAGTATGGAAGTATGGTCAATCATCTTACCTGTGACACACGGCAGGGAATTCCAGAGTTACCAGTACAGATTGTACTGTGTTACATGGAGCAAACAAAAGTGCTGCCTGCTTACTTTGGAATTTGTTGTTGAGAAGCCTATGTATCCTGGCTATTCTCACTTGACGAGAGATTAATCTCACTAAACCCTCCTACTTCTTTCCTATTGGAGAAACACATTCAACACAGGACAAGCTCTGTGACTCACCTCTCTGTTGGCAGAGCCAGCTCCCATTAATCTAACTCCCTGTCTCATGTCCACATTTGGCTGGCAGGCAATCCATCTCCGGTCCAGCTCTCTCCAGGATCCATCTCCCCTGTCTGTCAGAGCCTACCTAATGCTGGGTGCCCTGCAGGGCTTCGCCCTGGTGGGACAGGGCCAGTCTGCAGCTCGCTGCCCAGGATGGCAGCAGGGGACAGAATCTGGGATGATAGATGCCTGCTAGGCAAAAAAATACCTGGCTGCAGTGGCAGCTGGGCTCAACATCTGCCCAGCAGACCTGTTTCCATCCTCTCACCTCACCCTGCCTTCATCTCAGCAGAACAAATAGAGATTCACAGACCTCAGTCCTGCCAGTCTTGCGGGATTCAGCCTGCTGCCCTCCAAGATCTCAAAGAAAGGAGATGAACATTGGGTGTTACGGATGGCAGAGATGGTTTTGCTCCTAGAGCTGCAGCTGAGGATACCATGAAGGCTGCATGGAAGCAAGTACCCCTTGCCAGACTTCCTGCAGAGGGCCCTGGGTGGTCACATTTGCTCCTGCTGTGCTTAACAGCCACCTCTTGTGAGTGGCATGTCCTTGCCTCACACTGCCTGTCTCCTGGGGGCTGCACCATGGGATGTCCAGATTGCCTCCTGCCTTTTCCTGGATGCTGTTCTGGCACAGGTCTAGAAAGACAGACCCCCACAGGCTGGTTGCACCACATGATTTCCTTTATACCACGTGGCTGGGGAGAGGCCTCGGCACCCCCAACCAAAAAAGCCCCGCACTGTGATTCCTGCTGGAGTTGCGGGCAAGAGCTGAAGGCAGCAATTCTGGGCTCACACAGGTCTTGCAGAGTTCAGGCCAGTCCTTACTGCTCCAGGGAGTGTGGCCACACAGGGCCAGAGCTGACACAATGTTGGCAGGGGAACAGTCCAGCACTGCCCTAAGTTTTCTGGACACACACGGGCCAAAACCCCAGTCGACTGCTCAGAGCCACATGTCCTGTGCCACCCCACTTACTGCTGCCAACCTAACAGCCCTACCATGTGGACACTTTTTGGTGCTGCTTTGAGCCTTTTCCTGGGAGCATTCCCACTGTCCCACATATTTAGGTACTGCCTGTCACCAGAGCCTGGCAGCTTCCCTATCTTTATTCTCCCCAAGTACTGTCTCATTTGCAGACTCCACGGTGTCAGCCTTGTGATTAGATTCCAATGCCTTTATGAATAATTTGTTGCACAATTATAAAGCAAATATTTAATTGAACTTTATGTAAAATTGCTTTTGCCTCTGAGCACTGAGCCACTGTTTGGGACAGGCACATGACCACATCAGGACCTAGAGCCCTGTGAGGAAGCTGGCAGCAACCTGTTGGAGCCCATCCCCAGCAGCCTGTGTCCTGCCTGCAGGCACCTGGCCCTGCCCGCTCCCCACGGAGCCCGTGGAGCAGAGTGCAAGGGGCTGGTCTGCACTGGGCCGTGGCTGCCGCAGGTGCACCAGCTGCACGATTGAAGGGCAGCTCCCTTCCCTTGGGAGCGCATCTTTGGGCACTAGCAGGAGAATCTGAGCAGCAGAACAAACCAGCTAGAGCGTTCCCTTGGTGTGGCCAGTGCTATGTTGGAAAAGCTTGGCATGAAGTATGTCACTGTAGAAAACAACTTTGTGACAAGTTGTAGGCAGTCAGGTTTCAGCACAGGGATAAGGACAGATGCAGACACTGGCTTGCCTTCTTTCCAGCCCTTTTCCTTCCAGAACCAGACTGGAGCAGGCAGATAGGAAACTTTCACTGCAGCAGATTCTTCAAAGGCAGGGAATGCCTTTGCTCTCCAGCCACATCTTAACAACCAAGGGCGCCAGTCAGGATTGAAAACAAGAGCTTTGGCGCTCAGGTGCCCATCCCAGGAGAGGCTCCTTGGGGCCAGCGGTCTGTGCAGAAATACTCTGGGTACCATGACATCACCTGCAGGCTCAGCTGGAGGAGTTTGGAGAGGGTCTGGACACACCTCAGATTGGCCATGGCATCACCTCTGTAGGGAAAAGCATTTGTATCAGCAAAACCAACAGAACTGGATGAAATCCTAATTTATCATAGTCTGTAAAAGAGGCTGAAGTGCCTATTTCCAGTAAGGCAAATTTAAAATTGAAAGAGGAAAACGAGTGCATTGAAGAGATCAGAAGCTCCTTTCCAAGCATATATCGGTGTAGGTAATTGCTAACTGACCTGGAGGGGCTCTTGAAATCGACCTAATGCTGCGGATTCTGCTGCTCAGCGTAACTCTGGGGCTGGGGCCAGGCATGCACACGCAGTCCCCGCGGAGAGGCTGGCGTGACAGGACAGGCTGCTGTGTTGCCAAGGCGCCAGCAAGGGAAAATACGAGGCCTGAACCCAGAGGTGTTGCAGAAGAAGGTAACAGTGGCCTGTGTGGCACTCACTCTCATGAGTATCCTAAGCCCAGTCAGACCACAGCTGGAAGAAAGGGGCTGCTTATCTGTCAGAAGCTGGAAAATTGTCCTTGCATGAGGCAGGCCTCTTTGCAGTGATGGGGGAGGGAGGGCGTGCAGCCTAGCCTGGTGTGGCTGTGCTAACACATTGGGAAGGAATGGATGGGGACCCTGCTCAGATGAGCTCAGCAGCTGAGGCACTGGATCTGGACCATGTGGTGGGAGCCGGAGTCCCAGATCTGGTGCTGAAAGGTGCAGAAACACAGCGTACCCTGCTGACAGCAGTGCATGGTTATTAGTTTCTCTGCATAGGCCATAGTAGTAAACAGCACTTCCCTGTGGGAGTCTGAGCTATCCCCTTCCCCAGCAGCACTTTCTCCTGTCTCAGACCAGCCCTTTCGCTCAGCCCTTGCTTTCATGGCTACAAGTGAAGCAGCACATCTTACCCTTTGGTTCCCAGCCACATGCTCCCTGCTGCCAGCTCACTCCAGGACCAAGTCCATTAGCTGTTGCCTCTTGCAGCTGCCCCTGCTTCGCAGTCCTTGTTGCTTTTCACTCGCAGGTGTTAAAGGTTCCTTTCAAGACGCACCTTTCTGCTACCTCTGCAATACAGACATTTCTTTAATAAATAGCATTTTTGCTGGCTCTGTGACATCTATTTGGCTTTGAGCTTTCATCTCCACTGCTGGATGTGCCCAGCATGAAATGCTGCCACTCAGCCTATAAAAAATAAATGGTTGGGGCAGTTATTTGCAGCAGTCATTCAGTATTTGCCTTGCTGGTCTGGTCCCAGACTATGGCCTGAAGAAAGCCCACTGGCAAGCGTTTGGCTCTGCTAGTGGGCAGGCAGCCAACATGCCTCAGAGGTGAGCTGGGAAGAATGACTTCCTGCTGTGGGATGTGTTCACACAATGCCCTTCCCTCCGTAGCACAGGCACTTGTTAGGAGTTGTTTGCTCCCAAAATCTACAGCTGGATGCACAGCTTCCCACCTAAGCATTGCAAGAGAGTTGATAATTGAAGCTACGCCCCAGAAAGGCAATATATAAATGAGCAAAGAAAACAGAGGAAAAGCAGAGGTGTGGACTATCAGATCTGGGCTGCCTCCAAGGGCCCCAACTAGATGGAAAGCTTAGGACAGGGCTAACTGGCAGGAGGAGCATGACACCATCTTTTTTTTGTCATTCTCTGCCTAGTAAACACACATGCACACACGCTCACTCTTCCTCACACACACACTCTCTTCTGTGGCCCTGACACCACCCAAGAGCTGATAAAGAGGGATCAAAGCAATTGTAGTCTTCCCATAACAATAGCAGGAGAACAGTGATGCAGTGAAAGCCACAATCTGGCTGCAAAAATCTATGAAGAGGATGTAAGCTGGAAGAAAGCTGTTTATTTCTGGTACTAGGATGGTCTTTGGACTCACGTCCCAGGAAGGCAGAGTGATCTGACCACTTCTGGAGTGCACTAGTACTGAGCCCAGCACTCTGAAGGGCATGTGCTGTGGATTAGGAAGACTACCGTGATGTAGTTGGGTGGGACCAGCAAAGCTCTTCTACACCGAAGAGAAAGGAAGCCCTGTCCAGTCCTTGAGGTGCAGCATCAGACCCAGCTGAGCTTATCTTTCACCATGCCCAGACCCTTCTGACTCAAACCTTGCTCAGCCACCACCACAATCAGATCCAGTGCTTTTAACAGACAATATCCAGTCCATCCCCTAGCTTCTTTCATCCCCCTGACAGTCCCTGTTGTACTGACTTCTCTTTAAAGTTATGCTTTCCTTGTGCCATTAATTGCAATAGGAGCCTTCTCTGTGTATACGATCTACACCTTAATCAAAGTGCAATTGCAGGAATCTGAACCTCCCAAAAGACATGTTGTAAGTGCATCGTGTTGAGCTTCTCTGCTCAGTCAGTTACCAGGATCCTGAGAATGATTCTATCTTTCTAAAAACGTTAATATTTCCAAATTATGCAAGTGTGCCTTCCCTGCTACTTTTCAAACAGCCTAGTACAGGTATTTTTAAAATAGATCTAAACATGGTCCATCATGCCCTTTGTGCACATATCTAGAGTATTTACCTGTTTAGCCTTTCCGTTTTCCAGGGATACCATCTTACTAACTTACCTTGAAATAGCCTTTGTCTTGATGTTAGCTGTGGTATAGGATCACAAAATGGCACCTTGACTTATTTCACCCCTTCACAGGGTGAAGTCTATGAGATGCTCTTGATGGCCAAAAGTCCTACAGAGCCATGGCTATGCCTGCAGCTTTTATGAACACACATTCTGCAGGCTTTTACAAGGATATGGTTTAGGGCCATATTTGTTATAACTTTGAGTTGTCTAGGAAATACTCCTGCTTTCTGTAGGTCCTCCATATCCATTGCCAGTGATGGTTTCTCCTCTCCAGTGCTCCTCTGGGTGGGCAGAGTTCCCTTGCCCAGCAGACTTCTGCTGTTGCAGCGTCTGGCTCTTGTGTGTACACCATGCCTTTACGTCCATGCTGTATGCAGAATTCCACAGACAGTCTGTGTTAACAATTCTCATGGATCCTCCAAGTTCCAAGCTTTTACTGCAGGTCTTTAATTCTGTCACGTATTGATGGACGCTTTCTGCTTGCATGAAAAGTATTGGAAATGTTAAAATGATTCATTGTTTTGTGGGATACAAAGCCACATTTTGTCATGTTTACATCTTCTCTTACATATTCCTTTCCTCCTCCCACCCAAGGCACAGAGACTGGGCCTTTCTCCTTAGTGCTGCTTTCATCTGCACTAATTGCTATTAAGTGGATCTCAAACTGCCTGACAGCTTCTGTTCTCTACCGGATTCCAGCAGGGAAGGATTTAACACTGGACCCTGTGATATGCTTGTTAGTTCCTCCACAAGCTTCTGGAAACTAGTAAAGTTCATACATAAATGTTGTCAGAGCCACATTGCACAGAGAAGTTTATGTATGAGAACAAGATTGCTCTGTCAAGGTGCTATTGAACCAGGCCTGGCAAATGTGACTGAGCTCTCTGAACAGTGAATCACAGAGGGGTAAAAATAATTTTCCAGAGTATCTTTCTGTGCCTCCTGTTCTGAAAACTCTGAGGATGTGGGGAGCTGCTTCCGGACCCTGCAAACTTCAATGCACCCTGGGAGAATCAAGCAGCAGCAGCATGTTCTGTTGATGAACAAGCCAGGCAAAAGCTCGGCACTGCCATTGCTCAGCACACTGCAAGTCCTTCCTTCCTTCCAGCCTTCACCATGGCCCTGGGGCAGGGATGAGGAGCAGGCTACACATGCCACTTCCTTCTCTTAAAACTTCAAACACATCATCAGACCTAAATTATTCACTTGTAATCCCTGGAGCTGGCAGCAGCTCAGAGAGGATCCAGCTCAGGTGATAAGAAGGAAGAAAGAAAAAACAGAACCTATTAAATTTAAAAACCTCTGAGACTCATAAAATGTAAAAATAGATTCAGGACAGGAGCCAGGCCAGTATAAGGAAGCTGGGTGAAAGCTGGGTCTGCTACTGGCAGCTCTCTGAGCATGAGGGGGTTACCACAAAAGCTGAGGGAACCTGAGGCTGAGTAGGTTGTTGGTCTTGGTGGTCCTGGATGCTCAGTGCTTCTAACTCCTCACAGTCCTTTGTGTGCTCTCTGAGGTGCAGATGGAGCAAGAAAAGAGCATGAAACACATGCAGAGTGTGCAGAGCTGTGCTAAAGGTGTCCAACCCAGGCTGAGGGTCCGCAGACAGACTCCTGGCTCCGTCTTCCCAGAGAAGGTGCTGGGGGTCCCCAAAGCCAAGGTGTGGAGCTGTGTCATGGTGCCAGCAGCATCCAGCAGCCCTGTCCCCAGGGGCACGATCAAGATGTCCAGAGCTGCCTTGGCTCCTGCAACATACTTGAAAAGGTATTGTTTACTGGGATCTAATGCAGTTATGAAGCTAACCAAAAATAGGAAGCAGCTCCTGGCAAGGCATGGGATGCAGAGAAAAGCTCTCAAAGTCTTGCTTCACCAGCCTGACTGCCCCATGCCCACCAGCTTCAGACTGCTCCTGCAGTGAGTATTCCATCACCTCTGAAAAAACCTGCATCAGTTAGGGAGAAACACTCCCATCTCAGGCCTGGGAATGTGTCCTGGCACTGGGAGCCAGCACAGGGACAGAGCAAACAGCAGGCACCTGAGGGTATGGCTGCCTTGCCCTGCGCCATGCAGCAGTGTCTGCAGCCAGCGGCACAGCTGCAGCCCAGGTCAGTCCCACAGCAGAACACGAGTTCCACACCTCTGCTTCAGGCCAGGCTGCTCAAAAGCAAGAAGGTCTGACAACAGGGTAAGTGCCTGCTAGCTCAGCCCTTCCCAGGAGCTCTGGAGATAGTTTCAGGAGACGCAAGAGAGATGACAATGTCCTGGCTCAGTATCAGTGACTCTGCAGTCACAAAGCTTGACACCACCACCAGGAAGGTCTTCAGCCTGAGCTTCATCCAGGCAGGGGGTCAGCTCTCCCTTCACTTCCACCAGCTGTCAGTGGCACATTGCAAATAGCTGAGGGGGGAGAGACAGAGAGCAGCAATGCAGCACTGACCATGTTTACCACCAGATCCCTGTTCCCAGGTGTTCAGCACCCTGGCAGACCTCTACAGGGCAGAGGGGAGGACTCAGAGAGGACTGTACCTCACAGCAATTGGAAGAAGTGTTGGCTTTAGAGTCTCAAGGGCCTTGTGCATCCTCTTGTTGCAGCCCACTGGTTCTCCATCCTCAATGCTCTGGACCCAGATCCTGGCTGAGTTTTGTGTTTCCAGCCTCTTGTAATACAGCTCAAGCTGTGTCAGCCTGAGCTGACTCAAATCCCAGGGCTCCAGATCAGCTTCCAGCTGCATATCTGAGATGATGTAGCAGTTACTGCAGGAGCAGACTGAAGCTGCAGGCACTGCTGTGTTTGCACCAGCCTGGCTTGGAGGGGGCAGGCCGAGGCTGTTAATCTCCAAGACTCTGCAGACAGAGCAGCTCCACCTCCCACCTAGGCTGCACCTTCCAGTGAAGGCTGCCCAGCACCTTCAGGGAGTATGGATCACTCCTCAGAAGAGCAGCCAGACAGGAAGGTCTGCGTGTGCCTGATAACAGCTGCTGCTTGGCTCCTCTCCCTGACAGGCCTGCGCGGGGCATGCGAGTCCCACCGTCTAGGCCTCCAGGAAAAGGGGGGACCACATGTCCTACGGCCAGGCTGCTCCTCCTAGAACCTCCTCAGGGAGGGCAGAGTGGATGCTTACCCCACGTTGCAGGTGGGAAGTGCATCCCCGCAAGTCGTCAGGCTCATTGCAGATGCTGAGCCAGGCTCCCATGCCTACAGCAAACACAGAGCTGCTGTGGTGCAGAGTGAGGAGCCAACACATCTTCCCTACCAGGCCTCAAGAATTTTGTCCCTGCCCTGAGGAGGACAGAAGGACATGGACCACCCAGGGCCAGATGGAAGCCCAAGGCCAGGCAAGTGCTTCACTTGCACTGCAAAGCCAGCAGAGAAGCTCTGGAAGTGAGGGGTAAAGACAGGTGAGAGAGAAAAGCAAGGCCTGGCCGTTAGTGGCAGAGGTGCTGAAATTTGCTATTAAACTACACGCTAAACTGATTTTTAAAGTTCTCTTTCCTCTGGAGATGGTGAAAACACAGTGACAAGTTATCTGCCCCCACTTTTCTGCACAGCAGTCTATAACTCATCATTGCATCAAACCAGATGGAAGTGGGCACCTTCACCCGGCACACACTAATTCCAATTCATTCACCCTCCACCAAAGGCAGCTCAACAAGCAAAGCAGCTCTGCACTTCTTCACCTGCTGAACCAACACTGCACCAAAGCAAGGCCAGGGTACTGAGCAGGCTGGGGCAGGATGGAGGATGTTTCCTGGGTGTGGAAAGGAGAGGAAGGCCTAGCAAAGGTCTCCTGATGCCTGAGGACCATGGAAGTCACAGGCAACAAAGCAAACAGGAGGGTCACTAGTTCAGCAAAAGTTTATGTGTGCTTCTGCATTGCAACTCACTGCCTCAGCACTGGTAGTCTTGCAGTTTAGGTGGAGGATAGACGTTATAGCAAAGGCAAAACCTGCACTTTGCAACCCTTTGCACACTCAGTGTCTGTGAGATGGGCATGACTTGGTAGGTAAGTGAAGAGACCACAATGGTTGTACCCGAAGGAGGCAGAAAAACAGTCAGAAAGGGAGAAGATTTGGATCAGTCACAAAACAGTCAGAGCAAACACTAAAGCCCAAGGTCCAACACTTGGCTTTTTCTCATGCAAACCTCTCTGCACCCTTGTTATCGGCAAATCTTGAATCAACCTCCATTCCTACAGGTAAGGAAGGAGATTAGAGAGATCATCAAGGCCTTGTGCAAAACTGGTTCTATTTTTAGATGCATAGGAGGCCTTTGAAGGAGCAAGGGGCTGCCGATCACCTCTGTCTCTGCCTGACAGAGGCACAAGGACTTCCTGGGCCAGCAGTGCCCAAACTCTTGGGAGGTTCTGTCTTTGGCTGTAGAGGCAGTACAGGCCTTTCTTTGGGCATCTTAAAACTTCCAGGTCATGAATGTCCCAGACAGGCTCCCCACTACCTGCTAGGACCCTCTCCACCTCTGGCTTTTCTAGGAGGTTTGGGCAACGGTTCTACAGCTCCTGGCTTGGCTCCAAGGCAGAGGCTGTGCTCAACTCCTGCCTCACAGCACCAGGGAAGGGCAGGAGAAGCAGAAAGGTGTGCATGATGCCGAGGCAAGCAGCCCTCTTACCCTGAGGATGGATGCAGCTGACACTTCTTCACTGGCCGGGGAGACTTTTCTCCCTGCACTAGGCCAGTGACTCGGTCTGCAGCAGCCCTATGCTGACATCCACACTGCAGCAAAGCCGCAAAGAGCAGCCTCCCCACTTATTCCACCCTTTGCCAGTCCTCTGTGGCCTGAGGGTGTGCAGATCCCAACACCCCATCCCACCCCAGCTGCTCACCGCTGCAAAGATGAGCCAGGCAAACAGCTGGGCAGGAACAAAGCCCTTTCCTGAGTGGGCTGGGCTGCCTTGCCTGCAACTAAATATTCAGAGGCTCTGTGCACTAGCCCTTTGATCAGTAATTTATCTCTCCATGCCATAAGTTTCCTGGCGCCTGGTGTTTCCGCCCCATGCTCAGCCCAAGTCCCAGGAGCGAGGGAGACAGGTGTGAGGAATTAGCTACAGGGACTAACGCTCTGACAGGAACCAGCACCAAAAGCAGGGGACAGAGTGTAACGTTTATTACATTTGAAGCAAAGCAAACATGTGGCCTACTTATGTATCTACAGAGAATTAATTGCAGAGCTCCACAAAGCAGCAGATTATAAATTAGAATAATTTTCACCAACTTCAGCCCATTCATCTTATTTCCTACCAGGCCTGTCAGCCAAGACTGACGCGGCTGCGTGCAGACCCAGACCCACAGCTGCTGGCTGGTGGCACGGTGGGGCACAGCTGCCAGCCCATGGACACTGCATGCCTAAACCCACAGGAAGTGTGTGGAGTCCAGTCCAGGCACACACCTTGAATAGAAAGCAAACTGAGAGCCTTGAGGATGGCTCCAGAGGTGCTGAGTGCTGCCAGCTGTCAACTACAGGGGAATCCAGAGTGCTCTGGATCCAGTGCGCCTGGGACTGGCCCAGAGACCACAGAGATGTCAGGGGCCTGCCCTGTACTCCTCCAGCCCACTTCACGTGCTGGTGCTGGCAAGCAGCACTGGTGGGGCCGGCAGGGCTGTGCCTCTCCTTACCTTACTGTGTTAGGATCCCACGTTAGGGACCAGGCTTTGATGAGGTGGCAACAGGCAGTGCAGGCCAAGGCCAGGTGGAGACTCCCTTTGCACAGCTGAGAGGTCGCTCCCAGGGATGTTGTTGATGTGCACAGGTGCCCACCCAGAGCTGCTGAGAGTAACGCTCTGCGTGCCCAAGGCACTGTGAGCCCCGGACTCACACCTCACCGAGGGACAGCCTCTTCGCAGACAGATCCCTGCACAAGGAGAAGCAGTGGTCAGAAACGGGCAGAGTAGCTCGTACCCGAGGCACTCCAGCTCCCAGCAGCACAGGCCCCTTGGCATTTCAGGGATTCTGGCCTGGAGCCAAAACATGCAGAGCAGCCACTGCCACCCAGATGGTGGGATCTGGCCAGCACCTCTCAAAGCAAAGGATTAGAATAACTCTGATTTGGCCCATATGCCTTGCTGGAAGGAGTTTTAAAAGAGCCAATGGAGAAGGCTGGGCAATACCTGAAAAGGAGGAGCTATTCCTGAACATGTAGTTAGGGTCAGACCACAGCCACCATGATCTCAACTCTCCCGCCCCTCGGAGTGATCAGGGGTGGGATCAGAGCCTCACAGCACTCACTTGCACAAATGAAAGTGCTCCCAGGAAGGTGTTTACAGAGCAAAACCATTTCCACAGGGAGAGGCAAAAACATGGCCCGAGTCCTTCTAAAGACAGCATGTGTCTCCAGAGTGGCCTCTGTAGCAGAACGGGGACAGGGCAAGCAGGTCTAACGCTCTTCCTGACACTCTCCCAGACTCCAACAATTTTCAGCTCAAAGAGACACGTGCTAACGTGTCCTCAGTCTTCTCCACAAAACTATCCAGGATGCTCCGGGAGCTAGTGTGCTGCCAGGGACTTCAGAGATGCAGGTAACAGCCCTGCCTCAGCCAACAGGGCCAGACAAGCTTCATCCCATGGCAGGGACTCCTATCAACTTGCTTCCAGCAGCTGTAGCAACCTGCATGGACCCATGAGCCACCTGGTTCAGCCAGCCCACCAGAGCTCACACTGGGAAGTGTGTGTGTTCAGGGCAGAGCCCACCAGATACCCTTGCCCAGATACAGCATGCCCTGCACACTGGGTCCCATTCAGCTGCTGCCCTGTCCCTCCTGGCTCTGACCATGTGCGGAAGCCCAGGGCTTCCAGACAGGTGCCAGGGGAGGAGAGCCTGCCACACCCTGATCCTGTGCCAGGGCAGCGTTCTGCACCTTTACTGCCATTCCCTGCCTCTCAGCTGCAGCCCCTACTCTGCACCTGGCTGGCTGATAATTTGTGTCATAACAGAGAGTTTGTTCACATGGTATTACTAATTAGTATAGAAATGCTATTAGCATCACTGATGCATTCCAAATAGTTCCGCATGCTGGTACCATATGAAAGCAGCACTGGGGCACAAACCAAGGTGGCAGAGCCAGGCCAGGGCCTGGACTGAGCCCAGCTCTATTCCACTCACATCGAGCAGTGAAACAGCATTGTCTCTACCCCAGCACTGCTCTGCCTTCTGCCTGGCACCTCAATCAGTAACAGTTGGGCTGGGACAGATTTGTGTGTGTGTGTGTAGTAGAGAATCACGACGACAGAAACTACCCAGGACAGGCATTTCAAGACAAGAGAGAGAAACTGGTAGAAAGCAACCGAGGCAGGGGCGTGGGGGTAGCAATAAAACCAAATGTAAAGTGGATTAACTATATACTGCAAGAAACAATTGTGAAGTCACTTACTCTGGCTCTGCACATCCTAAGTGGGGTCTGCAGTGTTTCTCACATCTCCCTAGTGTGCTGAGTGGTTTTTTTTACAATTGGATGCATGAGCCTGGGGTAATCTCATAAGAGACTCCAGAAGATCAGTTTACTATTGATCATGTGCTGAATTCAAAGGCTTTCCACATCCATCTGCTGTTGCTGCTGAGGTGACAGCTCAGCTGGGACCTGGGTGCCTGCACCCCAGAACCGCCTCATGTGGCTGCACCCTGTGGCTGGGCTGATGCACAGCAGCATGTGGCCAAGGCATCACACTGGAGTCCAGTTTATGAGCCAGCTGCTGCTCCCCACTGAGCTTTTCAATGAAGTCCTTGCGATGGATCAGTCTGCTGTGCTTCTTCCATCACCGGCACCAGCTGGTTGTGGATTGTAGCAGATCATACACTCATATAACAGGGGCAACACATGCCAGAGACCAACAGAAAAGGGTGACAGGGCATAAAGAGCAGTTTGCACAGAGCAGCACCTGATGCCCACACCCTGCACCAGTGACCACACCTGGCACTGTCCCCAAGGAGGTGTTAAGTTGCCACAACAGGGCAGCCACAGCACTCAGACCTGTTCAGTACAGCCCCAAGCCAGCTCTCACAACAGCTGCCAGGATACACTGCCTCCTGCATGGACCTGAGAGGTGGCCTTGTGCACAGAGGAGGGGGCTCTGAGCTCCTGGTACTTCTCTGGGTGCTACAGAAAGGACTATAAATGGAACAGCCTTTCATGAGCAGCATCCCCCTCATCTGCAGGGTGTGAATCGGGCACAGCTGAAGCACAAGGGGCTCCCATCACATGTAGACCAGGCCATCAAGAGCCCGGAAGAGCTTCAACCCCGAGGAGACAGGGCAGCAAGAAAAGGAACATAGAGAGATAGAGAACATTGAGTGACATGTACAGAGCAGGAGCTCTGCCCTGTCTTGAAAGAAGTATCTGCTGGCATTTATCTCGGACTCTGCAGGTCTTCTAGGCACGGGACTGCAAAGGGTAAGCCTGTACTCCAGAGGCAATGGCCTGACAGTCGGATTGGTGCTGTGATGTACCCACAAACGTTACAGGAAGAGGGAATGGAATTGTTAAATATATTGATTCATGATGAGGTTTTAGGTTTTTTTCTGTTAATTATATGCATATTGCAAGTTGTTATGAAGTCATGAACACTGCGAACTATGCTGTCCAAAAGACAACCTGCTTTACCATGCTAAAATATAAAGTGTTTTTTGCAAAACAATACAAGCTAAATGTATGAGAAATCTACAGTTACTGAAACATGAGATGTACAGTGTGCAGGGTAGAAAAAAAATGACTCTTCAAGATCCATATTTAGTCAACAGAAGACCTATATACAAAATAACTCTTCCAGGTCACTGGCATTCTCACAGAAGCTGAGTGGCTGAAAGTAAGGCTACAACATAAAGAGGCCCACTTAATCAGCAGAGAGCAGAAATTGTATAGACACGCTTTGAAACATTAGACGCTTCTTCCAAATCCCCAAGTGAAACATTAGACGCTTCTTCCAAATCCCCAAGCAAATATTTGAGGCCCAAAATCCATTTTGCAAAGCCATCAATCGGGGTGAGGTGGGGCTGAGCTGTTGCACAGCTGCCTAGAGGTGAGAAAGGGCTGAGAGGCAGCACTTGACACAGGGAGGACCTTGGTGCATGATACCTGGTAGGTGCTTCAATGCAGGTCTTAAATCCAGGCATTGATAAGGCATCCAGTTCTTTTGCTGTTGTTGTGGCTGCTGCTGTTGCTGTGTTTTCAATAGCTGCAGCTGAACATTTAACCTTTGCATTAGTGGAATGACCTAAACATGTTCTTTCAGGCCCAGGCTGTCTCACAGCGAGCACAGAAATGCCTTTTCTTTCAGCCTGGCAAACGGATATGCTCTGTGGCAGGCAGACTCACAGGTGTCCCCTGCTCAGAACACATGGAAGGGTCTCAGAGGAGGGATACAGGCATTTTCTCCAGATTGTCAGCTCTAACAGAGGTGGGCACAAACCTCCATCTTCTTGGCAAGCAGGAGAAGAGCAGCTCACAATTTGGAAATCATGCAGTTGTTCCAGCAGGGAGGCCGTCTCCGGCTGTTGCTGTCCCAAGCCTGTGGCTCTGCCAGCAGCTGAGGCACTTGTTCAGCGTGCTAGGATTTTGGGTGGCACAGAAAGAGTTAGACAAAGGAGCAGCAGAGTAATTGCCAGTTTATATGGTCCGATTTTTTTTTATTATTCTCAGAGTATTAAATGGATAGCCTGGTATCAAAGGCCAGAACTGTCACCTCTCAACAAGATGAAATCTATGTAGCCCATGAGGGATAAAGCTGCAAGCTTTATAAAGGCATCCCTAAAAATTAACATTTGGATGAGCGTGTGGGAGAACACAGACCATGAACTGCAGCAGCAGGTTGGCAGGCACCTGCCTCTCCTGCACACAGAGCCCAGCAGACACCATGGACTGGCTGAGTGGGGCCCCAGAGCTGCTCTCTTGACAGGAAGGAGCTGCCAGGGGGTTTTCAGAAGATGGTGGCATTTTGGCAGTGCCACGGGGAGTAAGGGACAAGGGCAAGAATATGCCACATCCGAGCTCTCCTTGAGGGATCATTCCGCATCCCTAAGTGCTGGGAACATCTCCCTCGCGGTTTGGCTCAGACCAGACAGGAAGGTTCAGACCCTCTCTCCACCCTCAGCTTTCTGCATGGCTCAGTCTGTGCTGTCTCAGCAAGCATTGAACCTGGCAAGGTGACAGAACCTGGGGAACAAGGTTTTCCACAGTTCATGGATCAAGGAACCCAAGATATGTGCTGCTGCACCATGAGCCACGAAACAGCAACCCCAGGCACACCCCATTGCCCTTGAGAGGCCAAGAGGCCCTGAGAAGCCCTTGCCTCTATTACTGCCCCAAGCATCCATCTCAGGACGCTGCTACATCCCACCATCCAGGTGCCCAAGGGCTGTCCCTCAGCACAGCAGAGACACTGGACACCCAGCACCTTTCAGAGTACACAGCAAGTTGATCGTGGTTTGGTGCAGTCATCACTCAGGCACAGGCAAAGGGACTGCTGACGTGGGCCCAGCCAACATTCTGTTACCATTGCTAGGAGAGGCAGGATCTGGGCACCTCTGGGCCTCTGCCCTTCCTCTGTGCAGTGAGGGCAACACTCCAGCAGTACCACAGACTCAGGGACACCACAGACCTGCTGGGACAGCGTGATGTGCAGGGCCACGCAGTCATCCAGCCGGGCTGCCCCTGCACTGCCCTGCACACACTTCCAGACGCAGACCCCGTGATGTCAGAGCACGTGCTCAGCCGCGTGCCGCGCTGCTGCCTCATACACCTGGCACACTGTCTCAGTAGCCAGCACAAACAGAGCCATTCCACTGCTGCCTGCAGTAGGACTGCTTTGCAATTAAAGGAATGAAATGTTTATATAGGCATAAATCTGTGTTAATGAGGTGAATCCTGCGCCTGCCCTGACAGGCTCTGAAGCAAGGCTAGGATGTAGGGGAGGGGAGAAGGTTCAGACGTGTGCTGCTCCCAGCCAGCAGCTCGGCTGAGGAAGGGAGGTGGGAAAGGGGAGCAGACCCAGGCAGCTGGCTGGCTGCGTGCAGGAGCCACCAGTTCTTTGATTAACACAGAGTGAGCAGGAGAGACCAGACCATTGTCAGGCTTGCTCAGGTTCAGAAGGTATCGGAGCCATTTCCTTCCCTGGGATGGGGACTGCACCTGTCGGAAAGATTTAGGAAGAGCACAAGTGATTTGGACAATGCTGCTGCCATAGAGTGGCGACACACTGCTTTGGGCCCTTCTGCCTCAACCACCTGTTCAAATAAGTCCTTTGCTGAAGGAAGCAGCAGAGGCAGCAGAAGGAAATCTCTGTGCAGGTCATCCTCACTCTCCCCTGTTCCTCAGAAACACTGCACTAATCCCTGTTGCCTGCCTACGCGGGAAAATACGGAGACACAGAATCCAATTAGCTTGAAATCCTGCTCTGGCTCCTGCACAGCATCTCCCTCTGATGGAGCTGTGGAGCTGCAGAGATAAACGGTGCATTAGGATTCCAGTGGGGTCTGGCAGACAAGGATGGCTTTGGAACTGCAGCACAAGCTTAGGGAATGAGCGAGGCACTGGTGAGCCTTTCCCCAGCCTCTCTCCACCTCTGCCTCATACCAACCCTTCCTCCTTGCTCATCTAGTGGCACCATTCCCTCAGCTGAGCCCAGCTGCTCAGGGTGAAAGCTGAGGACTGGGTTGGAGCCAGCAGGTCTCCAGGTTGGCTTACCTACCACAGGGCCTTTGCTCTTCGCAGGGGCTGAACTGCATCAAAGTGTCTCAGCTGGGTGTGGGTGACCAAGGTGGCAGGAAGCGCAGCACCAGGGCTCATCTCCTTATTGCTGCAAACCCCCGGGGTGGTCTCTGTCCTGGGTGCTCCCGTCAGCCCCACAATGATGCACGTCACCCTCAGCTCCCTGTCCCTCCTCCAGTAGGGACTGGCCCTGGGTGGCTGGCTCACAGGAATGATCTGGGGGACAAAGCAGGTCCCAGACCCATAGAGACAGCATGCAAAGGGACTGAAACAGATAATCATCCCCTGGACAACCTCAGCACAGCCTCTAGCCCAGCCGAGCAGATGCAAGGAGTAACTGCTGCTGACTCTGTACTGCACCCTGGCCCTGCCAGCGGCAACAAGTATCCTGTGCCCAGTGCTACCACAGCCATGCCTGCTCTATTCACACTCTTTCCTTGCACCCCAGTAAATTACCTGCTTTGCATTTGGCAGAAGCAACTTAACAGTATTAATACATTGTGCTCTGTCTTTATAAACACCATTATCATATCACCAGCCAGGATTATGCAAATCCTGGGAAAAAAATTCTTTCCCCAAAGTCACCTTGATTTTTCAGTTTTAACCCAAAATGCGACAGGAGTTGCCTTGGATAAACTGTTAAACGCACAACCACACCCAGGAGCTGTGATGGCTCCACAGAGCAAAACATGCATCCAGGCCAGGCACAGTGGTGCCCAGCTGGGTGACCAGTCACAGCCACAGGGGACATGGATCTATGCTAGTTCCACCAAAACTGCTTCTGTGCCAGTGTGCAGGAGGGCCTGCACACTAAGGAACTGGGCCCTGGACCAAAAGCTGGGGAAACAATACCCTTGCAAAATACTCCTGGGGTAACTCCATGGCTGCATTCCCCAGGCATGGGGCCATGGGGCAGATTTGAGGTTGCGCAGAAGCATGCAGGGCTGGAAACAAGGAAACTTTTCCAAAACTGCATTAAGGATTTTTCTGTGGCTTCCACTGGTCTGCTCCCATCCCTGTCCCTGCTTTCTAGGCCACCGCTTCAGCTTGAGCCTGTGCCACACCTAACTAACCGATGTGTCCTTCTATGCAAGTGTGGATGCTGCAAGTCTGCATCCCACTCCAGGAATTCGCTCCTTAACAGGGTCCTCAAATAGCAATGCCTTTGTCCATAACCACCTTTGCTGCAGAAACAAAGGCTCCCCACCCTTTGGTGCAGATAGACCTGGCTGCAGTTGCCACTCAGCATGTAAGGAAGCACTTACACAATTAAAGGTAACCTTTTTCCTATTATTTGTCAGCAATTTGAGTCAGTCCTTCAGCAGAGGGCAAGAATAACATTCTAGTTAGAAGGGAGGAGTTCTACTCTTTTGCAGGGCTGACAGCAAGTCCCTGCAACCTCAGCACAGCCTGCTCTTGCAAGATGAACCAGGCTCTGGGCTCAGGCTTTGCTCTGATGGCCAGCAATCACTTCATGCATTCCGTCTCAGTGCAGAGGGGCCATTCTCAAAGAGAGCTCTGCTTCAGAGTCTATCCATGATGGATGGCTGTTGCAGAATGGTTGCGGGAGCGTGGACATGGCTCAAAGGAGGAGCTCTGTGAATCGGCCCTGAGTGAAATCAGCTGAGCTGGGCTGTGATGAAAAAGTACTGAGGACTTTGCCAAGTCACGCTGACAAGGAGGGAGTCAGTGAGAAAATCCCCAAGATAAGGTCAAGACGACCTTGTAACTGAAAAACAAGGAAGTAGGCTAGGATGAGACCTGGACCCCAGCATGTAGCAGTAGAAGCAAGTAGGAGGAGCAAGTAGGAGGAACATGCAAATGTAACCTTAGAGCTTTGAAGAGGGGCATGATGGTGTAACTTTTAGAGTTAAGTTAACGATTACAGGGCTTTTGGAGCCAAACTAATGATTATAAGACAAGTGTATGTGAGGGGAAATGATTGTTAGACAAGCCAATGATTATTAGACAAGTAGACATGAGTTAAGTAGACATGGGTTATGGTATAGTTGTGAATGAGCTTCACAATAAACCAGAACTTGCTTTACCACTCACATTGAGTCTATTGCATAGTTCTCCTCGCTTGTTATAGATGGTAACCCTGTGAGAGCAGCAAAAACCTTCCCCATTAGTCCTAAGTATTTCTTATTTTCAAATTCAATGAGTTCTGACAGACGAAGAATCCAGGGCAGTAGCCATACGCGGGTGAAACACCATGACTGCAGGCTGGTGCATTGCAAAGCCATTGATGGGTCCACACTGAGCACCTCCTGTGCTTATGGCTCACACATAACAGAGATGGAAAACTCCTCCAAAGCAACGTGCAGTGACAGAGACAAAGATGAAATTGGGCACTGGCAAGCTATGGTAAAATACAGCTCAGTAAAATACAATTATTCCAAACCCTGGAAACAAAAACCTTAAAAGAAATCCCTGGCACTGTGCCTGGACACCCTCAGCCCTGGCTGCAGCCTGCAGTCTGCAGAGTGAGGAGGTGTTAAGTCTGCATTAGGGCAAACATGCTCCGGGCATGGGAAGCAGTGAACTGCCCAGGCTCTGTAGGAACACCTGGGGCCAGCGCAGAGATGGGTACCACCTGGCTGCTGCTTGTGGTGTGAAATGTTTCAAACCACAGAGACTATGAGGAGGAACTAAAGAGCCACCTTGGCCACCCCAGGACAGAGCCTGAGCTCTGATGGGAGAGAGATGCCTCCACTTGTCATAGCAAAGACGCAAGGTTCAGGCTGCTCCTAGTCCCACAGAGAGCCATTCTCATTTCTGCTCTTACATTTTCAACCCAGTCTCTCCTTGATCTGCTCCAGCTCCTTTCATCTTCCCCTCTGCCTCCCCACTGCCATGCCCCCAGCTCCTCTTTACCAGTTCTCATTTCCAGTTGTGCCTGATGTCTTCTGACCATTCCATACTCATGCTGCCAGGCTCTGACAGGCCACTACTGTCCTCGCAAGTTCAGAAGGAAACTTAAAAGAGGGACTACATCCTCCTGGCTCTGAGAAACGAAAGGATGATCCTTTCCAGATGCAGCCAGTCCTGCCCACCTTCCAGGTGGGATAGTCTCTCTCCACAGACACACACCCTCTTGGAGGCAGCCTCTGCTGAGAATGAAGACAACAGACAGCAGAGGCTCAGAAGGCAGGTGCAAACTTAGAGCACAGGAGGAATGCAACGGCAGAGACAGAAACAGGAAAGGCACTTCAATTTGCAGAGGCTGTCCCACCAATTCAGCTCACAGAGACGATAAGAAACCCATTTCCAGCGATAGGCACCCTAATCCCCAGCCATCCTGCATTTCCATTTCCAAGAGGCGCTATTTCCAACAGGGAGGCATTTTCACATTTAGGTTTGCTAGAAGGGACAGCAATGGATTAAATACCAATTTTTGCATCACTGTTTAACTCTTTCCGTACCTACTGCCACTTACACAAGCACTGGAGGTACAAGGCAGCCGAATGGCTGCTGCACTGTGCCACAGAGAAGGAGAACGGAGTTGGGAGCCTCTCACAGGCTTTTCCCAGTGGCCTGCAGCCTGAAGAGACAGGGAAGAGGGGTAAACCTAAAATACACCGGCAGTGCAGGCTTAGGTCATAAATTTATTATTGCTCAAGGCAGGAATATGAGACTCAACTGTGCGACGAGAGTCATGCAGCAAAGCTTACATCCACTGTTAAAAAAAAAAAAAAATGGACCTGAAGTGCTGTAAGACTGATTCATGACTTAAAACTATATTTGCAAGAACACAGGCATATAGAGAAAGGAGGACTCAAACCACACAGCAATGATCATGCCCCTCACATGCCCACCATGTGACCCACATCTCCACAGCTTAAGCATCGTGGTGCAGGTGCAGCCCTTGCCTCCAGGTTATTGGGAAGAAGAAAGGCAAAAGCAGCATTGATGCAGCAAAGAGTGCACTGGCTGCAGAGGGACTGACCGGCACAGAAACACACCCAGATCAGTGGTAATAACTTCACTGTCTTCAGGAGGGCTATTCTCAGCACTGGACAACAGCTGCCATCTCAAACACGTGTCTTCCCCCATTGCTCTATACTGGGGTTGCTGAGGGTCAGCCTCCCCAAGGGTGGTTGGTGCCTGCTCCCAGCAGTCCTGGACCTCACTATTAGCACTGGTTCACTTAGAAGAGCCACCTAACTTCCAGCATCAAGCAGGACTTCTCTGACACTGGGAAACTACTAATCCACAGCATTTCCTGGATGACAGCACAGTCTTTGCCCAGATGCCTGCAGCCAGCCCTCTCCCTTTTTCCACTGCCCTCACTCTGTGCTGAGGATCTCCTGTTATTCCCATTCTCTTATGTTAGGGCTCCTACCTCCTGTCCAAACCAGTCCTTCAGGGAGCTGAAGGGCCCAGACTCCCAGCCCTACTTCTGCAGTGCAACTGATTGCCCTGGCATCCCTCCCCTCTTCCAGGTATCAGACAGAAAATTCTCCACTCACTGCAGGAATAAATCCTGAACACTGACTTAGCCCCTCCAAACTCCTCCCTTGATCCCTGTTATGAACTGAACCAGGAAGTTTTGAGGAAAAGGGGAGCCCCAGACAGCCACCGCCTCACAAACTGGTGAGAAGGGCCCTGATGCAAAGCTCGTGGGAGCAAGCATGAGTCGCGCTGTAGTCAGAGCTCTCCCAACCCCCTCGGCTTTAGCACCAACCACAACTGTTCATTCATCACCCACCAAATATTTAGGAAATTTAGGGGCTCATGGCTGTGAAACACAGAAAAAAATCCCCATACATTTTAACAGTGCTGTAATTTATTGGCTCAGAAATTATGAATGGCTGCAGAAGGGGGCTGATGCAGGGGAAGCCAAAGGGAGATGGATGGCTGAGACCAGTTCCCTGCCATGACTTGCTACCCCACCATTCAATGCAGGATGTGTAGTAGAGGCTTTGAGACATCCACATGAGGACAAACAGAATTGAGCACTGTGCCAGCCAAGCCTGCTCCCTGTGCTCCTAGGAGGCACACGGTTACACTTCCCATGCAGCCCTCTGGAGGTTTTGCAGATTCAAGGCACAAGAAAGAAATGCAAAAAATACTTCATTGCTGGGGAAAGAGGAGCACCTGGTGGAAAGACAGAGAGTTAACAGGAGCAGTACCCCTCCTCCTCCAAGTAATCTCCCAGCTCTTTCAATTCAGCAGTAATTGAAATCAGGCTCTTTAACACAGGTGCCAATTACTGCCTGTTAGTGCAAGGAGCTCTGATAGATACAGCAATTACTCAGCTCTGCTAGGCTGGAAAGCACAAGATGAGATGGTAGGGGCTACTTATGCTAGCATAGGTCTGGAAGGACAGCTCTGTGCCCCAGCAAACCTTCATGCAGCGCTGGAAAGGGCAAGTTCTTGCACTCATGCCCTCTGGAAAATGCTCTTGATGTACTGGGGTGTGTCAGCTAAAGCACTGCCAGCAGCTCAAGGGAGGGGATCCTTCCCCTTCAGTCACCACCGGTGACTGAACACCTGGCGTGCTGTCCAGTGCTGGCTCCCCAGTACAAAACATGGACACGCTGAAGAGAGTCCAGCAAACAGCCAGAGATGATGGAGTGGAGCACCTCACAGCTGAGGAAAGGCTGACAGATCTGTGACCGTTCAGCATGGAGAAGAGGAGGCTCGGGGGGAACTCATCCATGTACCTAAATCCCTGAAGGAAGTGTGCAAAGAGGACGGAACCAGGCTCTTGTAAGAGGTGCCCAGGACAGGATCAGAGGCAATTGGCACAGACTGAAAACACAAGAGGCTCCCTCTGAACACCAGGAAACCCTTTTTCACTGTGAGGGTGACTGAGCACTGGCACAGGTTACCCAGAGAGGCTGCAGAGTCTTCATCCTTGCAGATATTCAAAAGCCACCTGGAAAGAGTCCTAGGTGGCCGTGCTTGAACTGAGGTTGGACAAGATGAACGCCAGAGGCCTCTTCCAACATCAGCCTTCCTTGATTGCGATTGCTAACCATCCACATTTCCCATTTTCTGCACCCAGTTTTTCTGCCCTTCTTGGCCAGCTGCCTTTGCCCCCTCTTCTCTGCCCAAAGCCCCCCTTTGCCTTTCTGGGGGCAATGTGGCAGTGTGGAAGGTGTAGTGTGGTGATGATGGGGAGAGGACAACAGCAGGTGCAACTCCCAGCAAAAACCTGCTGATCCTTGGTCTTTTATCATCCAGTAACCACTGACCTGGAGAGATGGTGCCTTGGAAGAACATCAGTGGGTGATGACAAGAAGGTTGATCTACCTGGGCCAGCATCAAGTATAGAGGAAATTAGTCTTTCATGGGACCACATCAAAGTCCTTTTTGCTCTACACAGAGCACCCTTTGCCTCCTGTACACCCTCCATAGCTGATGTGTTGGTAGCAAGCTCAGAGACATGGATGGGGAAGCAATGAGTGAGGGAGCAGGCTGGCAAGGTTCCCCCCTGCATGGTGTTGCAAGTCAGATACAGTGCCCACATCTATAAAAGGATTTTGACAAAATGTGATTTGGAGGTTGGAGAAAACATTTGCCACAGACAGAACGGAGAAGAGTTCAGTCTGTTATCTCAGTGCAGTTTGCAGGAATGCCCCTCAGGATGTTCACTTTACTGAAACTTCCGCAGGAAGCCAAGCATCTGTTCTTCAGATAGAGAGGCCTCCCAGGGAAACGTGCAGGGGAGCAAAATCAGCACAGACATAAACACCTGATCTTACAGGCAAGAAAAGAATTTGCAGCAGAAGTGCAGCGCCTCTGAGATTCACTCAGCTTTGCTTCTGCTGGGTAATGAGCTGAAACACCATCAATATCCAGTCACAGCCCCATTTCCTGTGTCGGCGGGTGCACATGGGCCTGCAGGTGGGGAAAGGCCTGCACATATGAGTGCTCTGCCCAGCAAAGGGGCTGTGTCTGTGCCGCTGTGTGTGCGTGCCGGTCCCCAGCACCTTCAGCCTTCACACCCTGAGGAAGGTGGGCAGAACCAAACTGCGCCACACAATGATTGTACAGGAAACTACCTCTCCCATTCCCTAAAGCAACCCCTGACTCAGAGCTCATCAGAAAACAGCCTGCACCACCAACGAGACTCATCACTCCTCTTGGGAAGACTGCAGAGACCACACTGTGGCACAGAGGGACCTCTTAAAGCCCTGCGCAGGAGCTAGGTTTAGCCAGAGTTTCCAATCCCAAGCCCACAGTATTGATCCGAGTCTGAAACAGCTTCTGCAAAGACAAGAGGCCTTGACTACCTCTGTACAAGGCCAAAGTGCTGTACAGCCACCCAATGTTATTTCCAGAGGCAAACAGGATCCCACTGGTACTCCCTGCTCCCACTCCCCGCTATCATCCCCTCTATACTCCCATCTTGTCTCCCCAGTAGACTCCAACCCTACCTTTTCATGCCTAGAGTCTGCTCTTCACTGCTGTCACTACATGATTGTGCCTTCTCATTTTCTTTGTGTCACTGCTGCAGCACTCTTGTGTCCTCCTTTAAGTTCTTCATCATTGCCTCTTTTTCTGTTTCTGGCATTTTCAGTGCACAGTAGGTTTTTTTCTTATATGAAAAAGGGTGGGCAGGGGTTCTTTCTGCTTCATTAAATGTTAGTGCCTATTAAAGGGAGGCAGAGTATTCAACAGACAAGCTGTGCTGCTTCTTGAACACTCTGCTGCACTACCTTGCACCAGCACACAATCCCACCACACCTCTCTTGAGCTTTCCCACAACTCTGCTGTGCTCCCTAGAAGCCATCCAGCACCCCAGTCGTGCTCCTGAGCAAGACCACATCCAGGTGCAGGATGACTCAGGTTGAAGGCAGGACAACAATTTCAGCAGAAGCAGGGAAGATGTCGGCCAACTTCCTTTGGAGACCTATTTCAGGAATTGACCCTAGGAGGTAGATAGCGAGGCTTCTGGGGAAGGGAGCCAGGGAATACATGGACTTCTGGAGCCCAAAACCGTGCCCCAGTGGAGTTGCCCTGAGAGAAATGCTGCCATTTTCCCAAAGAATGACAAAGCTTTTATCCCTTCCTTCTTGCCAGTTCTTACATGGAGCCCTGCCAAACCCTTCTGACTTTGCTGGATGATCCCCTACGCTGCACTCGGAGCCTGCACTAGCGGAGCCCACAGAATCAGGTACACCTCCCTGCAAGCAATCAAGATTTGCTTGGGGAAGTCCAGGGCAGAGCTGGGGTACCAGGACAGGTTAAGTCTCTTGGGGAATCAGAGTCCCACCAAGAGGGCATTCAGGAGAGCATCAGGCCCTTCAAATGGAAAAGCATCCCTATCAGCTCCACAGTAGAGTCAAACCAGCTCTCCTGTGGCTCTCCATACAGCCACTGCTTCCACTTTCTTTCTAAAACATTTCTTGCTGAGAGTACTACAGCAGCCAAGAAGAGCGTGCTCTGCCCTGTACTGTATGACACTCTCCACTAGAAGTCCTCACCAAACGAAGACCTCACACAGCCGAAGACCAGCAAAGCTGTAGGGTACAGAGCCTTTCAGACACAGCGGTCAGAAGAGTGGAACAAGCAGCAGGGAAGTTCAAAAAGCAACAGGAAAGCATTTATCAAAGCCACTCTATCCCTAACTTGTTGCTTTTCCAAATATAGGGAATGGAAGTGCTTCTAGAAGGCTCAGAGGTGCAATGGATAGGGGAAGAGAACTGAGATGGACAGCTCTGGCCAACAGGATGGCTGCACCTCACTGCTTTGATGTCAATCTTTGTCCACCTCCCCAAAGCACCAACACTGCTTCTCTGTTCTGTTGTCACCGCACCCGATCTCTGTGTCTCCTTTAATCAGAACTTGAAATTTGAGATGGAGGACTCAGGTCACTGAGAGCAGCGAGTTCCACTCGCCACAAATCGCAAGATTCACCCATCCTCCATCACAGTGCTCGTGGAGTGCTGGAGGAGACACAGAGCAAACAGACACAGTGGATGTGGGTGAACAAAGGCAGAGCAAGCAGGTCTTGGATCAAGAACAGCAACGCTGGCACGGTGGGTATGGGGAGTGGGGAACATACACACTGTGCTCTCTCCATTGCAAAGTTCAGGCTCTCACCAGAAGCTGCTACAAAAGCAAGATAAACCCACAAACAATAGGGTCCTTTCATTTTCCTTCCATGTTTCCCAGGCAACACCAAGCCTCAACAATAGTTTTGAGTGCAAAAACCCCTGCCATTAACTGACCAAACAGAGGGAAGATGAAAGGACTTAAGCAGAGCTGCCGACTGCTTATTGTTTGGTAACCAAAGTCAGGAATCTGCAGCAATGACAATTATACCCAACACTACACTATTTTTAAATGTAAACTTCCATGCTGGAGCTCTGAGAGCCAGTGAAGAAGGTGAATTTCAGTTCTTAAAATACAGATCCACAGCTACCCCTGCAAATGTCTGGGAGTGCAAGGCAGCACCGTGAAAGCAGGTGCACATAGATGTCGTCAGGAATGCTCCAGGCTAGAGAACGCAATTAGATCCAACACTGTTGCTCAGACAAACACGTTGATGCACAGATACCAAAAGAACCCCTAGCTGCAGCAGAGAGACCTCAGCAGAACCTCAAAATTAGCCAAGCTAATTTATGTCAAGCAAATCCTGGCCTGTGAACAAAACTGCGTTTTTTTTTTTTTTTTACAGGGCCCTGAAATCCCAGTCTGAGAGCGACACAGTGGAAGGATGCCTGAGGGTCAGATCCACGAAAGTGGAAAGAGAACTGCAAAGAGCAGCTGCAGTATAGCTAAACACAGATCCCATGCAGAAAGCATCCCGGCTCCACACCAAGTACAGAGTATTCAGTACTTAGGACTTAGACCTATCAGCAGGGTCAACAGAGTGAATCCTGCTGCAAGCATCACAAGCATCACCAGGTACTGGAAAATCCTGCTGGGGCAGACCAAGCCATTCTCAGCCCCAGGCATCCTACTGGATGCACATGTGCCAGCCTGGCCTGGAACTGCTGGTTCAGTAGCTTTACATGAGGTGGCTGCACCACCTGCTGTCTGCTCTGAAGCAAAGACAGCAATGTCTATTAACACCTCATCCAAGTACTGAACAAAACATTCGAAGAAGTAAAAATTCTACCATGCAAAAAACCACTTGAGTGCCCAACACCACTTGTGGCTTAGCAGAAAGGAAAAAGACGCATCTTAAATCCTGCACCACTTCCCTTCCCTGGATGAGGCTGGAGCACCAAATGATCCAATTCAATGATGCAAAGAAGTGAAGTTCCTACAAAAAGCCACAATACTCAAGTCAGTATGCTCTCTTGGCTGCCACAAATATGACAGGTTGCAGGAAGATCCCCTACTCTTCAGATATCAAGGATCCTGTTCATGGGAATTTTGTGTGCCAGGTCTCGAAAATATTTGGGCATGCAGTTAGCAAGGTCAGTGTGGGTCTAGAAGGAAAGGAGCTGAGAAGACAAGTGACCTCTGCTTGATGAAAGAGGTGTATAATATGCAGACCAACGGAATCAGAAAAATATTATTTAAAAACCAAAAAAATAAAAAAAATCTCCCCTCAAACACCAACAGACTTTCTGATAACCTTTTTGCTCAAGCGAGATCTCCTGTGACACTGCCCTCTCTCCCCTTGTCCTGTAGGACCAAAGTACTTGTGCATCCCTGTTCTAACTCCATCCAACATGATTTGGCCATGTTTAATTGGTCCCAAATACTAGCATCTAATTCTTTCCTTACTGTGCGTATAGAACATGGAAGTCACCAGGCACAAAGGCTCCTTCTCACAAGACTATGGATTTACATAATGCCATCTGCTTCCACTAAGACAGGAGTTCCTACTTAGCTGTACTTTTTTTTTTTTAAGCCAAAGCCTAAACAACACTAAAATCCTCCCCGAACCACTCAGCCTGCAGTCCAGACACATCTATGCTCACTCTACAGCTCATGGTCTACACTCCCAATATGCAGCCTTCAGGATTCCCTAATAGACTTTCTGCAGCATCTCCCAGCCTCACCACACTGTCCTGCTTCCACAGCTCCTGCTCATCTTCCAAGTTCACTCTCAGTGAAAGGGACAGTGCCCGTTTCTTGTGCAGCAGATACAGACCCACACTGTAGCAGAACAGCAGGACCCTTGCCAGGCCCTGGCTCTCCTTTGGGTGGGCACAGTCAGTCAGAGGCTCTTGGACCTTCCTCCCACGTAGCTGTCAGGCAGGTCTGGCAAGAACAAAGCAGGGGCCTTTGCGCTTCATGCTCAGTTTTGTTGTGGGGGTTCAACATCCTCTTCCTCCTCTTCACCGTGTTCTGTGTGGTACAGCAGCAGCTCCAGGTCAGGGATGGAGTTGGTCTTTTTGTGCAGCTTCAGAGCTTTGTCACCTGCATACGGACAGCCTGTTTAGAGACAAACTTGCTAGAGCACGCATCAGACCCGGCATTGGCAAGGAGCTGGAACTGGACACAGCTCCAAGTGACACTGCGAGAATGCCTACAGAGAAACAGAGAGTGAGTTAAAACAAAGTCACCTTTGGAACTCATGGCTTTGAGAATGACATGAAGGAAGATTCCTGACAGACAAACAGCAAAGCTCAACCAGTTCAGGAGACTGAGGTGGTCTCCCAGCAAATGTGTGGCGAGGAATAAAATGCAGATTTCCTGTGAAAAAAAAAACCCATGACAAGTGGCAGGGCAAGTCCTGTCTTGTATGCATGAGGCATTTTACAGCTCAAGCCCAGACCAAGGTGCCACGCTGCTCATTTCCCTCAGCGCATTCTTCCATGCACAGAGAGTTCTAAAAACAGTTTCTAGAAACAGAACGACCTTTTAAATTAGGATGCGGAATTTTAAGTCTTCTGACTGCACAGCTTGGCTTCAGGGGAATCCTGTGACTTCTGGATCAAACACATTTCACGTGTCACATAGAAGTATGTGTGGTTTCTCAAAGAAGGGGAGAATGTGCCAAACTAGGTTAAAGAGATAGCTCAAAACAGGGGTTTGTTCACATCCAGGTCTAATGCAAGAGCATGTCCTTCTTACCCTTCCTCCCTCCCACACCATCCATTGCTCATGAGGCCACCGTGTTTTAGTCTATCCCAGATCCCACCAAACTTCGGACCTTAATGGTATTTTTTTTTTAAAACAGCCACCAATCTCTGTCCCTTTCCTTTCAGGGACCCAGGGACTTCACTGCAGAGACGGCAAGGCAAAGCTTCGAGCTCCCGTGCACGGAGAACAAAAATAACAGAGATGAATTTTAACTCTCCAAAACTCTCCAAGGAAGTTCCCACCACATGAGGCCCATTAGGGACAATGCAGTACTTGCCTCCAGTATTAACACAGGAACCATACCTTACATTAAAGATGCCAGCAATGGTAAGGGTGAGGCTAGATGTTCTGGAAACCAAAAGGACCTCAGAAAAGCCTAGACCAAAAGCAAGAATTCCACCCAAGAGCAGATTCCCTGCCAGAGAGAACAGCATTCCTGCTCCATTGAAATGGAAGAACTTCTCTGATATGGACAAAGGCAGGCCTAGAACAAGACAACGAGCAGCAGAGTACCTTTTCCAACTCCCAGGACTCCTCACAACAAGATGGGGGTGTGCTGCTCACATTCCAGTATCAGGAGGATGTGGAGCCAGTTCTTCAGAGCCCTTAATTCCACAAGTATGGCTGTTCACTTATCTAAACATCTCAAACAACAAGCTACTAAGCAATCTCCTCAACCACTCTATAAAGCTATCTGTGCTTCTTCTAATTAACTCATGCACCCTCAAACACTGCAAAGAGTGGCAAGAGCCCCAGGAACATGACTGGCTGCAGGTGAAACATGATACCAATGGGGTTCTGGAGTCCTGAAAGAGGAGAATCAGTGACAGCAAGGGAATAACGCAAGTCCTACAGCCTTTATTAATACCATTCCTAAACATACACCTTATTTAATACCCATGCCCGTGCCTATGCTGCTGCAGAGGCCAAGCCACCTTCCTTATCCATCAACAGATAACCCCTGCCCCGGGTTTCACACACCGTTCCTTGCACAAGTTGGTTTGTTTCTGCAGCAAGGGCTATCACCTGCTTATTGTCCTCCCTGCTACCAGAATTAGCCTCTTCCTATGCACCCAGTACAGCCCTCTGCATAAATATCTGCTTCAGAGCCCAGCAAATACCCCCAAGGAAAGATGCACACAGCACCAGCATGAAACCCTGTGCACTGAACTGCGTGGACTTGTAGATGAACATGAAGAACCTGCCAGCGATGAGCAGAACCACCAGCAGCAACACCAGCCTCTGAATTAGAGTAAATGCAAAGTCACCACAGACTTCTGGAGCTGAACAGACACCTTAGCTCTTTCAGATTCATCCCCGTAATGGCATTTTTCCTCTGCCTACATTTTTTTCTATGTGTACTGCCCATTTCTCCAGGCATGAACTCCTCTCTCCCTAAAGCATTGCATAGGACCCTTACCACTTCCTCCAGTCTGAAGAGTAGTGAAAAAAAACATGATGAAGAGAATGGCAGATGATTTGTTCATCGTGTAGCTGTAGGGACCAAAACACACTGTCAGCCTCCTCCAATGTAGTCCTTCCCAGCATAGCCCTCCTAGGAACCACAAGATCACCCACTTCTAGATGCTGCCAGCAAGCTGCCGTAGATGCTGCTCACCGATCCCACCAAACTATACACTCGTTCAGGAAACAGACCCTGACAAAGCACCTTCAAAATCCCAACAGAGGCCTCCAAGGGAGGATGGTGTTGGTACTCACAGGGACACAGTGATGTACAGGAAGCTTCAGTTACTCAGCCCAATATCCAAGGAAGCTGACAGAGCTAAAGAATCAAAGAAAAAATCCTGAAGTTAACGGTCTTCCACTAAAGAAACCCAAACAGACCCCTGATTCTTGATCACGAACACAGAGGGCAGAAGCAGACACAGAAAAAAAACAGTGCTTTCATCAGGTGAGCTTTTCAGTACAAACGTAACTCAGACATCGTTGGCTCTTCTTGTTTCTGCCCCATTCCCTGTGGTTTCAGCTGGGCTCAGCACTGTGCTCACAGCACACACACTGTGCAACAGTGCAGAGATAGCCCTTGTTCCCCCAGTGATCAAAAGCATCACAGATTTGCAAGAAGTGTTTTTCAATCAATTACAGCACAAGTACTGGTGTGAGGGCCACTGCAAGAGTTCTGACGGGTCCAGTCTGGCAACACACCCCTAACCCTAGTGCCGCTCTTGTTCCAGTCCTACCCCACAAAAGAGTTGCACCGATCCATCTGGATGCTGCACTGAGGGGCAGAGCTGCCCCAGAGGTGGAGAAAGCGTTTGTCAGGAAACCACGCAACACGTTCTGTCCGGTGTTGCAAAACTCGCCAGGGATGCGGGGCGGACGCTACCCCGCGGTTTCTACAACAGCAGCTGCGTCCGTCGCGCGCGAGGGGCTCCTCTGTGGCTCCCGAATGAACGCGGCTGCGCGGTTTGGTGCCCGCGCTCCAGAGCGAGAGCCCCCGAGCGGTGGCGCGGGGTCTCTCGCGCCCGGCGGCGCTCCCGACGGTCGCGTAGGCTCGGCTCGGCCCGGCCCGCCGCCGAAACCGAGACCAGAGCTGCCGGCCAGCGCCGGCGGCTGCGCTCGCCCGGGGAGGAACGACGGGAGCCGCGCCGGCTGCCCCCGACCCCCGGAGCGGCGCAGCGCCCGGCTCAGCCGCCACGTCCCCCCGTACCCCCTCTCCGTCCCCCGCTTACCTGCGGCCCCTCCCCTCGTGCCTCCCCGCCCAGTACCTGCGGGCGCTCCCGGCGCAGACACTCGGCCCGAGCGGCACCGCGCCAGCCCTCGGGCGTGCACAGCGAGGGCGAAGCCGAGCAAGAGGTGCAGGAGGGCGACGAGCGGCGTGGCCGGGAAGCTCTGCGGTACGGACCGCGCCGTCACCGCCGCCCCGCCCCTTGTAGAACGGGATGCCGAAGGAGATCCCGTAGTGCAGCGGCGCCGCGCGGCTCCGCCACGCGAGCGGCCGCGGAACGGCCGCCACGAGGGCAGGCGGGGAATCCCCGGCACCGCCGGGCGGGGATGGGGAGAGATGGACGGAGACGGGGCTGCCGAGGGGCGGGGGAGGTGATGCCGCTGTGGCGCGGGGCGGGCCGGGAGCGAAAGAGACGGAGGCGGCGGAGAGGGACTGGTTATTATTGTGACCGCAGCGGCAGGGGAGCCCGGGCGGCCCTTCAGCCGTACTGGTACACGAAGTCATAGCTGCTGGGCTCCTTGGGGATGGGCGGCGGCACCTCCGGGATCTGGATGTTCTCCAGGTCCAGGAGTCTGAGCTTCATCTCCATGCTGAGCAGAGTGTCCAGGTCGCTCTTGGTCAGCTCGCTGCACATGTCCTTCCCCAGGAGAGCGTTCAACCCATCAATCCAGATACAGTACTGTGGGGAAAAGAAGGCTTCACAACTCCGAGCATGAGCGATGGGTTGTGTTAAATCTTTCCATTCATGCAATGACTGGAGACACTCCCATACCGCTCCAAAATAGGAACCATGGGAGGGAGTTAACCCATGGGGGAAAAGAAAAACACCCACACCCCAAAACAGTGCCCACAGTGAATTCCAGTAGAAGTCCAAAGCCTAGAGCTAAGCAGGACCTCATGGCTCCAGGAGAGAGACTGAAGTTTCTGTTCTGGCAATAACAACAGAGAAAGCAAGGATATTTTAGGCATCAGCGTCTTATGGAATGGGGAAGGGGGAACAACTGACTGCATAGCAGGAAAGACAGTGGCAGTCCAGACTAAGGGAAATTAGTGAAGGAATTATTCTTTTAAAAAAATAACTGGAAAAAAGGAATATTCACATTAAGCATCAACATTTTCTAAGAATAAACCTGGTAGAAGACATCTTGCTCAAGCCTTTAATGAGAAGCCACTGATCCTTCTTTATCTCTTAATTGGTTTATATTCTACTGTTTAAACACCATGTTTCTTACCTCATATTTATTAGGTGCAATGAAGTTCAAGGTCTCATCTGGATCGTATAATATCGAGAAGGCCAATTCTAACACTTCCTGAATGGAAAAGAATCTTTCACTCATTAACTGAACAAAACACCCCAGCACCTTCTGCCTGCAAATCCAATCAGAGAAGCTGCCTTGCTGCAGCTCAGTGCACTTTTCCGTATCAGTGTTCCCAGCAGCTCTGAACAGCCTGGAGAACCATCAGACCACGCTATCAGCACCCAGCAATCACAGATGAGCACCAGGGAAAGGCCCAGCTACAAGATGGACTTTGCAAACAATACACCTGCAGTGCAGAAGACAATTTGCTCATGGTGCTTGCTTTGAGTCTTCAGCTCTATAACACTGGACAGTAATTACAGGCAAAAAGGGAGCACTTACCTTATTCTGTTTCAGTGCACTTTTCTCCTTCATGTGTGGACAATCCTTCCCCGTAACAACGGCTTTGATATCTGCAACTGGAACTAACAGTGAAAAAAGTAAAACTTACAAACAAGAAATCCTAACCATGAAAAGAGAGAGAACTGTTTTGTCTTTGCAATGAGCATTGTTCCTATTCTTGTAGCTCATTACTGCAGTTTCCCAAAATGCATTACCAGTAACATCCTTACAGCCGGCTGTTACAAGAAATACCAAACAATTCCAAGACTCAGGATTTGAGCAAGGACCAAAAGTTGACCTCATCTCAGTCTGGGCTTCAGCCACCAGCTCTTTTTTCTCATCTCTAGGATGGTACTCAAAACAGCCTCTAAATGGCAGAGCGCAGAAGACTGCACAGCGTGCTCTGAGTAGTAATTGGGACTTACTTTTTTCCTGTAGAGATTCAAATGTCACTTCCCCCTGGGCATTATCTTCCAGATCTCCATAGTGTAGCACCTTGTGATTCAGAGCCAGGCGACAATACCAAAACCTTTCTGGAACACACATCAAGTAGAGTAAGCTCAGCAAGATCATTCACAGAAGGTTTTACAGCCACTACATTATAGTCACCCATATAATCCCTTTACTCCCCCAGTTCCTCTGCACTGCTTTCCATTTGTGAGGGGATGGCTGTAGTTCTTAGAAACACACATCTACTCCATCTCAGACTCCTGGCTGGTGTAGACAGCCCAGGTTACTAGCTTTCCTTTCTGGCAACATGCTTGCTTGCAGATTAATCCATTAGGTCTTATTTGCCTACAGTTCTTCATACAAAAAAACGCAGTAGATGCTGTCACCTTACCTTGTCTTCTGCGATTTCCAATTTTTCGAAAGCTACTTCCCTCACAAAGCCTGTTCAGGCGCTGCTGCTTTATCAGCTCCAAGATCTCAGGTTGGATTTTTTCTCTCAGCTCCCTGACAATCAAATTGGAAGAGTGAGTAAGCAGAAAAGGAAGATAACAGCAAGCACAGAAGATAACTGTTTTTGTTAGGCACTTACACAATAGGTGGCGACTGGAAGTCATCTTGGCTCATTCTCTCCGACTGGCGGAGTCGCAGAATCTCAGAATAGCTCAGGCTGCGCAGTTTGCTCTTGAACTGGTCCAAGGAGTTTGGTTTAGAGGGGAGAGCCCGTGTGATCTGTTCCCTCACAACTTGCATAACCTATGGAGGTTGGGAAGGGAGAAATGCAAGTTGCTTTCTTGTGGCTTAACAGCTGCAGGGAGAACCAGGGCACAGCTCAGTGGCAGCAAAGAACTGACACAGAATAACTGGGGCTAGGACTGTCAACGTACTAGTGAATCTGAAGATTCTGAAGAACAAAGAATGACCTCAGGTCATACTACATGTAAGTTGGACCATCGTCACTTACAGCCCAGGTAAATGCCCTGTCCTACCTTATCTGCCCTACTCTTTGACCAGGCGTACAGACTGAGTGAACATGGGGTGTTCTGCCAAAGATTTTACAAAAATACCTCTTCTCCATTCTGACCTTATTAAAATCTTCTGCTGTTGCCCTCATCTCTTTCCAGGTCTTATTCAACAGCTGGATGCAGATGGCAAATAGCTCTTCAAATGCACGGTCATGGGTGAAAAACATGGGGTGATAATCATTCCGGCCTTCATTGGCTTCAGAAAGAAAGAGAAACCACAACCATGTGAGCATATTGCACAAGAGTTACTAAGAGTAACTAAAACCTACTGCAGTGTCAGAAACCAGATGGTGTACAATTGTACTAGTTCAAAGAGATTGTGGCAGTTTGGTGCTTTGTCTCCCCACAGATGATCTATATTCGGAATGGCAACTATCCCCGTGCCTCACTATGCAAATTGCTGTGACTCGTGCCCTTTTCATACTACTCCCCCAAATGACTGCTTGCAGTTGTTTCCCACTGTCCTCTGGCAGAATTTCTTACTGCGGTTCACTGTTTCAGAACGCTGCTTTAACACTGCCAGAGCTCCTAAACTTTTCTCAATTTCACTATAGTTTCTAGAGTGTTTTTTTTATGCAGCACCCTGTTAAAGCTTCAGGAAGTTGAAGCCTTCTGCTTGCATCGTTTTTTTAGGAGAACCAGAGTGCACACAAGAGAATTCCTTTCTTGATTTTGGTACTGGAATCATCACTGGGACACTGGCAGTGCAACTCCAAGCTCTCCTTGTCCATACATAGCAGAAGTGAGCTTGATGTATAAATGCTTGTGAATATTGGCCAGCCTGTAAGCTACTTCCAGAAGCATCAGCGTAGCAACTTGGAAAGCTGGGGTAATAAATGGTACTTACGGAGTTCCCCAACTTGCAGGATCTCACAAAGCATCCTGGTAAGCTCAATGGCACTGCGTCCAAAGGGACACTCATGCTTATCTTCTCGACTGCTATTCTCCAGAACAATCTACAAGAAGAGGATGCAACACACACTAAGAACAGCTGCTGAGGCATTCATATCTGAAATAAACAACAGTTTCACTTACCCTGATATAGGTGTCCTGATGAAATTTGGCCAAGTAGAGCATGTTGTCCAATGCCAGCATCCCTGGAGGAGTCTGGGTAAAATCCATGGCTGGATTGATGTGATTCTGTCAAGAGTGTGTAGAAAGAACCCAAACCCAAAATTAGCTCAAATAAACTGTGTAAGAACCATTTCTGAATGAATTGTACAACCACCTGTCTATCAAACACTCCCCCCACATCTATCCAAGAGGTTAACCTTGGACACCTGCGCACTACACTATCCAAACTTCCTAGAAGAGAGGCTGATTCCAAGTTCTTTACAGAATAGGTGAGTATGGTAAGTCAATATCTCCAAAAAATGTGCCTAATGAGCCCTGGCATTTAACTCATCAGCAAGTTCATAACAATCTTCCCTGGGAGTCTGAGTGTAGCTGAATTTCTAAAACTCAAATACAGAAGTATGTTAAAGCAAACAGCCATTTCTGTTCATTATTTCCCCACAGCTCTGACAGAGACTACGTAGATTGCCTTTGCACGCTTTACAGTCCACACTCCCTGAAGATGCATACAGTGAATCCCAGCATCTTGTAGTCCTTGGTGTACATGGCTTTGCGTTTTTCTGTTCCACTGCCAGGGACGGTGTTACTGTCAGACTCTGCATCAAATGCAATTCTTCTCAACTCAAATATGATGTCTCTCTGTGCCTGAAGGACAGAATGCAGGGAAATGGTAACATGCAATCAATCACTAGGGCCGTATTTTCACATAATGCACCATCCCAACTCTCTCTCCAGAGCTCACACAGTAAATAGAAAGATGGCAAAGGTCATTAACATTACGTAAGAAGAGGCAATCCATTTTAAAATGGCACACTTGAGTATATTGGGAAAGCATAATATTTGTTTGTATTCTCCTTTAAATGCCCCAATGCTGCAGCATTTCTCACTCAAGATGACAACACATCAAAGAACTACAGAACAGACACCTGAAAAACGTCCAGCTTTCTTGTATGCTGCAAGAAAACTGATAAAAGGATGTGCCCTCCATAGGGGTGGAGTAATCAGTTAGACAGCTGGCATCACACTGATCAAGAAAGGGATATATGGCTTTCAGAGACCACTTACATCTCTAGAAGTCCCACAGCATACAGCAGGATTGTCATGAGCACACCCTAACCTCAAGAACTACAATGTGAGGGGTATTTTTTAAACGTTATGTGCTGTCTGTTGCAAATTCTACAGAGCTAAGGAGCTCAGGAGTACATCGCTTGTACATCCTAATTTATCAGATCTTACTCAGCTCTCATAGTGACCTGATCATTGGGATCCATCTTTGTCATCATTCTCTCTTCCAGGAGATTAAAGGTCAGGACCTGTAGCACGTACAGCTGGTGTGCCATTTCTGTTTTAATTGGGCGGTTTCCTCTGATCACATGCTGCAAAATAAAGGATAAGGTAAAAGTAAAAAGAATACTAATAAAAGCGGACGTATTAGCTGTAGGCATATGCCAGGCAGCATGTACATCTCAGTATGAAGATTCAGCTGTTTAATCTCCATATTCCACCAGAAGCATAATGATAGTGCTCTCTAACAGCAGATAGAAGCAGCCTGGTAACTGTCTTTTGAACAAGTAACTCCAATTTCACCTTTGAAAGAGTCACTTTTATGGAAGGGCCCTGAGGGCAGTAGAATTTACACTCTGCACAAGTGAAACCTCTATAGAAAGAATGTTAGGAGGCACTCTGTCATTCCATACATACTTACATTCAGGATTATAGATCTCAGGTGCTTCTGGGCAAATGCATTAGCCATTTCCTGTTGTGGAATTTAGAGATAAATAGCATGAGTGAAATAGAAACAAAAAGCCCATACTGTGCAGAAAGGAGAGAAAGAAATAAGCCTATGAACTGGAGATAGCACCGGCATACAGCAAAGTGCTTTTACTACAGACTGTCAGTTTATCAGGGCACCTCACCACAAAGCAAGCGTCAAGCTGGAATGCATGGGTCATCTTTACACGGCATAATTCATGGATGGCTCCCCTACAAAACATCACCAATGTGAAGAATGGCACTAGGGCAGTCAAAGAACAGAAGAAAATTTAGTTTAACATTGGACACCTAACGGTACTTCAATATGAGGAGATATGGCAGCAGGGAGCATACTGTGGGCTGCCGACAAAAATCTGTCACCTACAAGAGGTTCCTTCCATCACCATTTCACAGCCTGGGTGTACACCCAAGAGAACAAGGGCCAGAGCTAATGTAGTTAACTCCCGACTACAGCATTAGTAGTAGTCAAGAGACAGCGTTCCAGACTCCTCCCTCTCAAAAACTCTCTCTGAAATTTACATTTCCTTTGTTGCAGTTCCTAAAGACACATTTACAAGTCAGTTTACAATTTGCAGAAGCACTTCAGTTTACAAAAATAAAGGCTAAATAACTTTCATGCTTAAAGGAAATCTTCCAGTTTCCCCCTTCATTGCATAGCTTCCTTCCTCAGATGAGGAGGGTTTCCCAACCACTGAGTCATGATGGCAAGCAGTCACAGCAGGTGCAAGTATCTGCTGCAAGCCCTCAATTATGCATTCACCTGCAAAAATTTAACCTGTGCTTTCCTTATGAATTGTGGAGATGCATTTTTAAATTTCCAGCTTCTCATTACACTTGCTAGGAGAGCGGCAGGAGAGCTAATGCCAAAACAGATTATTATCAGAAGTTTGCAGTTCTAAGCAAAATCTTTGGGTAAGAAAAATCTGATTGGCAATATACCATCTGGAAGCAGTCCCAAAGAACTGCCAGTCTGAGATATCTTCGCATTCCTGTGCAGTGTGGATTGAGAATTGGAAGAAGATGTGCAGTCTTAGACAATTACACTCAATCAGCTGTACATTCTGAGCAATCCCAGGCTGTTCCAACTGCCCATATCGACTCTGCTCTTGACAGGCTTTTAAGAAGTCTGGTAAAATGGGTATATTAACCTCATTCCAAGTCCCTATTATAATTTTTGCTCTAGACAGAAACCTCCTAAAACAAGAAAGTGATATGCTGGCTGACAGCCAAGCCATAATGGCTGCAAGTTCAGCAGTGCTCATGTTACAACCAAAATGAGTCAGTGCTCAAGCAGCATCTAGATGAAGCAGGAAGTGGTTCTGGAGATATTACACTGCTCTCGGAGTCATCGTTTTTTACTATGAATTGTGAGACATGGCACGAGAACAAGGCCTGCTGTTAGTATTTGTTTACGCATGCAACACAAAGAATCCTTGCTCTGAAGGAATTAGTTTCTACGTGGAGTAACAGGCAACTAAAGCAGATAAACAGGGGGAAGGACAAAGACAATTAAACAATTTTAAACAGCATAGTAAGAAGCATGAGCACGCACAAAGCCTAACTACTGCTAAATGATCTCTGTTCTGCTGAGAGTCCAATAATAACACTTTGCTGCTTGATGGGGTCATGGAATCATTTACATTGGAAGAGACATATCAAGATCATTTAGTCCAACTCCCCTAGTTCAAGCAACATCAAACAGAGCAGGTCGTGCTTGACTGTGTCCAGTCAGAGTTTTAATTTCTCCAATGACAGAGAATCTGTAATCTCTATGGTCAAAACCTGTTCCAGGGTCTGACTACCCTCGGGGCTTTTTTTGTTTGCGTATGTTTCTGTGTCTGTGTGTTCAGGTAGGATTTCTTGGGTTTTAAGTTGTGCCTGTCACCTTTTGTCCTGTCTGCATGCACTATGGAGACAAGTCAGGTTCCCTCTTCTTTATTCCCTTCCATCAGATATTTATACACATTGGTAAGATATTCCAATCCCTTCACCATCTTCCTGGCCCTTTGTCATGTGGGCTGTGTTCACTTTTGAGAAGCGAAAGAACCCTTGGAATTTTGTTTGCTATGAAGTTCAATATCTTGATTCTTGGCCAAATTACCAAGAGTACGTTCTTCCTTATTTTCATGCGTTACGCATATCCATTAATGTTAGAAATTACGTAGCATTTGTGGAGACCACAGTTTACCCCCCGAAGGCACGACATCCCTGGCAAAAGAGCAGCGTTGTCTGTGCCAGAAAAACTAAAAAGTGTACCAGAATCTCACAGTACAGAACGTTTCAGATCAACTCCCTCAAAGATAGCATAGGGCAAAAAACATTCCTATAGTACAATTCCCAAAGGAAGAAGACATGGACTATGCTGAATATCTGCTCTAGACCTCAGTCAGCACCAAGTTTTGTGACTACTCTTCACAGACAAACAGCTCTACCTTTAGAAGGATGCAGCTGAATATGAAACTGTCATTAACACAAGTGTGATTTGGGGTATAAACTCAGGTTGTAGTGAGTTTAAGGAGACCCAGGCCACTAAAGAACTGGTTCCATTTTTAAAATTGGTTCACCTGGTCAGTCTTGTAGTATCAGTTTCTTTTTACAATCATCTTTATTGTCTTGTGTGCACAATAAGCCATTTGACACTTCTGCTACCGATTCTTCTCCCCTTCACAATCCAAGTACCTCCCCAGGAGTATTCCCACTCTTCTCCCTAAGCTCATCCACTATCTGAAGCCTGTATCCATCATTTCTAAGATACAAGGAGGCAAAACTGGAGAAAACCTAACATGCCTACAGTTCCACATGACCAGCCCCCAGGCTTGAGTTACTTACAGTGATGGGCAGGTCTAGTGGGTTAAGCAGCTTGTCCTGCTGGCAGAAAGTAGAGAGGCACAAAGAGAAGCAGACAGGATTTAGCTTGAAGTCCAGAAATAAGGCACAAACAGGGCACTAGAGAAGAAAGGCTTAACACAGCAAAGCTAACGCAATACAGACATGGACATCCTGCAGGTAGCCGAGATCTAAGGGTTTTCCTTGGCACAGGATAGGCATTTAATTTCTCACATTTGGCAGCAGGAATATCCCTCTATGACTTAAGAAAGGTCCCTTTGTTGGGGTGGAGAGGTGGGGTGTTTGTTCAAGAAGTACATACAACCTCTAGAACTCTGCCCAGCCTATCTCTTGCACGTGGAATTAACTCTCCTCAAAAACAATTTCCATGCTGTATCGAGAATTACTTTGTGGCTCTCAAGGCCTTACAGGTTCCTTTCTGAGCGTCTCCTAAACACAGATGTGCTGCTCCGCAACACATTATTAATAGGATGGTACTTTTTCTCCTATGTTGCCACACTGAAACAGCTATGTAAGTTCTTGGCAAGGTCCGAGGTCCTCCTTGCTTAGACAATATGATTTTGAGGCATAAAGTAAACAGCCAGCCAGTAATTGTTATTCAGGTTTAAAGTCAAAAAGCACGAACAAACCTGTCTCTTGTCCTCAGGTGCCTTCAGGAAGAGGGCATTGATGAGGGCAATGGCATATGTCTGAATCTCTTGATTTGAGCTGCAGAAACAAAAATGGGAGGATCACAACAGAACAAATAGTACAGAACACTACAGTAACACATCATTCGCACTATAATTTTGTTAAACCAGTCTTCATTGATTAAGGAATATTAATCATATTCATAAATGGCATTTTTCCATATTTTCAGAATTAAAAGGCTTGAGGAAAAAACAGACCTTCTTAAAGCTCTAACAAATGCATGCTTTTTTTAATAGAAGAGTACAACTGACCAGACACACATCCTTAGAAGACATATTCATTGTGAGTTCATTTGGAAAGAGAAAAAGGGGAGGTGGGAAGGAAAAATATTGTTTTATTCCTTAATACGCAGTGGATCTCTTAGATTCTAGCAGAGACAGTTCAAAGATGGGAAATGTGACAAGACTGGAAGCAGTTTTGGGAAGCTGTTTCAGTAAAATGCAGGTTTGGTGCTAACACTGAACATTACTTGTGCAGTTGTTATAGCAAAATATCTTCAAGACATGTACTCATGTGCATAAATGCTTCTAGAACACAGAACATATTTTTTGAGAATCTTACCTTTTTTAAATCTGTTGAAAATCCTACAGTTCAAGTAAGATGCCATATCAGTAATACTTTAAAAATAGCATCTTTCAGTGTTTTAAACGTAAAAGGATGTGTTTTCAAATTAGCAGATATTCATAAAATTGATTTAAATCATACAGCTATTGGGTAGACACTCACACTTGCAGATGAGAAATGAGCTGCCCCACAGTGATCTCTTCTGCTATCTTTTGATACAGAGTCTGACTGTTCAGCACCATGCTTTCTAGAATGGCTAGCGATCGCTGGAGGATGGAGACATCTACCATAGGCTGACTCACATACCCTGCAATCTAAAAACAGAAGAACTAGCAGGTCAGCCAATGCACATCCAGGAAACCTTGTGACGAATGAGACAAGCTAAGGGAGACAGGGCTCAGAAAGCTGGGTGCACTGCGCTCTCGGTGAGTATATTCAGTCACTTTGCTCTTCCTGGAAGCTGCATTAAAGCACAAAAAGACATAGCATCCACTCACCCTGTCTACCCAAACTCACCTGTTTGATGAAGGTTATTGAGACCATGTCCCAAGAGACAATACCATGGTCCATGAGCTCTAAGAAGGCAGTCAGGGTGAAAGCCAACATCTCACTGTAACTGAGAAAGTTAAGAATGCATTTACAAGATATCCGGTAGTCAGAAAAGAGTCTGTCCAAGCTGAATAAGCTGGATAAGACAAAAATGTCACCACCACCCCCTAATAAAACACACTGCAGTCTGGGAGCTGGGGAAGCAATAAAGCAACTGCATTTATGAAGATAATTTTATTGTTTTATGTAATCATAAGCACAAATTAAAACTAAGAACAACAGGTCCCTAGTTCTGCCACCAGAGACTCACAACTACCTGGATCAGCACCTGGCCAGCCAAAGGAATAACAGGAGAAGATGGCAATGCAGTATTTATTCCTGAGCAATGCTAAGTATCATTACTCAAATTCAACACTTTCATGTGTGGGGGAAAAAAACCAAATCCAAACAAAAACCAGCAAACCCCAGAATATTCAGTAGAAAGACCATCAGTTGAAAAATAGACCAAAGCAGAAAGCTTTTTTAAGCTAATCAACTGAAAAGTTAAGCCATCTGCAAACACTACATTTTCCTCCAGAATAAGTTTACATCACAAAACATGCAAAAATCTTTGGGAGCTACAACTCCTTCACACACACAAAAACGAACAAACACGTTTTACTATCAGAGAAAAACAACAAAAAAATGTCATTCTGTAAATATTGGGACCTGGCTTGAAACAAAACAAAATTTGAGCATGAATTGTGGAAAATTTAATACATAACCACAAGACAGAAAGGTCAAAAAGACCGAGGAGAAAGAGCCTATTGGTTTTTCATAGAATGCCTTCTCCCTTAGACCACAGATGAGCAGCTGCTTGAGGATATTATGACCACAAGAAAGGTAATAAAAGTCGTTTAAATCATCAGTGACCTTTCAATGCAAGTTTTGTACATCATAAGTGTCCCCTCTTTTGCCTCATGAAGTTTGAAAGACTTTGTGTCAATTAATAGATCAGCATTTACTATGAGGTTAGTTGCTTACTGCCACTTCATCAAGCAAAATTAGCCCCTCATTTGAGGGCCTGTTCCAGAGCCCTGGAACACAGGAAACTTACTGGGACAGAAGTTTGGTCCCACTTTCCACAAGCCGTGTTAGCATTGTAATCCCTTCCATGTTGATGAACTCTGTGGCAAAGGTCACATCTGCCGAAAGTTTAGCCAGTTCCTTCATGGCATCCAATCGGGCTTCCATACTGTGCGACTGGATCCTCTCCATCAGCTGGCGAGCTGCCCTAGACTGGGAGGAAAGAGGGATGATGCCAGGTACAGATTGAGCTCTGCCAGTATCAGTGTTCTGTCAGCAGCCCCTGGACGGGCAGAGAAGGTTGCAGCTGAGGCAGAGACACCAGCAATGACAGGGGAAGTAGCAGCAGTCAGCAAGTCTAAGACAGACTAAAGAAAGGCTGCACTCAGCAACAGTTACAGCTGAGCATCCAAAGGAAAAATACACACCACAACCAGGAAGGAAAACAAGAGTGTACATCTCGTCATGCAGGATGGCCCACAACAAAGGTAAGCCCCTGCAGTTTTGGGAGAAAGAGACAGAAAAGTTGAGAGGCAAGAAACAGCCTGTTATACAAGGATAGCTACTGAGACAGAGGGACATGAAGAAGCACTTACCGGGGACACTGCCAGCTGTAGGATAGTTCCGTTCTTGATGTCACAGCGAGTCTGAAAGAAAATATAAACTTCAAACTGCAGAAAAGTGAGGAGGAAAGAATGCAATGGGATCTGCAGTGCACATTTGTATGCACAAGTAAAGGGGTTGCTATACCACACAGCCCTGCTGAGGGCACTGAATTGAGTCACTGGGTCCTTGCACCTATTGGCATGCAAAGGGAGAAGTGCAAGGCTACTCAGTGCCAGCATTCAAGTCAGTATGTTTGACAGCACAGACGTTGCTCCTCAAGGATTAGTGACAGTACTGTTCCACAACACTAGTCCAAGACTTTCTGCACTCTTGCCCAGGACATCAGCACACTGCTGCCGCTCACACTGACCTGCTCTGTGATGTAAAGCTGAGGCCCATCCGCATACCGCAAGGTGTAATATTCAGGGTTTGGCAATGACCACCTGGCAGAGGAAGAAGAAGGATACATAAGATTCTTCCTCCTCTTTTTTTCTGGCTCTCAATTAGGAACAAGAGCCTGATTCCAGGAGGGTGGAAAAGAATGCTCAAGCAAAGCTTTAGCATGGGAAATTACATCTCCCGAAGAGGACAGAAAACGCCTTCTTCTTGAGGGAGAAACAGGACTTCAGCCTACTCTAAGTCAAGCTCTGGAATGTCCGAGAGGCATTTAAGGGGTCAGTCCTCACAAAGACACTGACCCCAGGGACACATATATGCACTCACCCAGAACTGGAACAAAGTTGCAAAGCCTCTGCTTCCCACGAAATTCTTTTCTTCCTAATTTTAACCCTGGCCCATTCAATGGCCAAACTGGTAGCAGGCAGCATGGATCAAAGCTAGCAGCACACTGACAAGCAGCAGAGACTTTCCACAGTACCCCAGCAAGAACTGTCAGGGAGACAGAGGGCTCCCAGAGGACTACTCACCCATCACAGACCTCCTTGATGATGGATGCAAGAGGCCTTTTCTAGAACAGAAAGAGGGAGTCCTCAGTAGCCATATTCCTCTCAACCAGAAAGGAATAATGCTCATTTATTTCCATACCCCCCGCATTCCACTATTAAGGTTGTGGTGCATTTTCTCCCCCATCTGGTTACCAGGCCTCACCTGATCTATTTCCAACAGCTGGGCATTAGCACCTGGCCACTCAACAGCTACCTTCACAATGTCCAAAGGTGGTGGCATTGCTCCGGACTCGTCCAGCTGCCTTCACAACAGCATGTACCTCTACACCTGCTAAGAGCAAAGATAGCGAGCAGCTTTCTGAGAACTATTTCAGCTGTTACATTGCATCTAACACCAAGCTTCAAAGCACTACCTACGACCAGCACTATGGTTTGCTGCACCTGCTACAGACAAAAACATGCAGAATACCAGACATCAAGACCTCACACTAAAACAGCATATTGTGACACCTTATGCCAAATCTTATCACCTAAGGAATATTTCTGAGAGCTTGTTAGGGTGCTTGCACGAGAAGGAGAGTCATTGATCAGCGAAGCCCAATCTGCCACACACTGTCCATACTGCCAGCTCTAGTAAAGCACCAGCATCCTAGGCTCAGCTACAGTCTGTATGTGAGGAGGGTACCTACTGTCCTGGCAGCCTTCCTCCCATGGGCTGGTGTTTACTGAGCCTCATTCATATTTGTCACCTACCTTGATCCACTCAGGGAACCCAAAGAGACTCCTAGGCAGAGTAGCAGCTTTATCCCATTCCCTTCCTATAACATCATAAATCCAAAACATGAATATCTTATCACAGAGGAAAAGTTAATTTGGCATTTGCTCTGAAGGTCTACCTTTCACTCCTTTATCTGCCTTAGTGCACAAGCTTGTGTTCAGGATTTGGTCCCAGACGGCTGTCAGACATGCTGGTTTGTGCTTCATCCAGTAGCAAGAGGCTGTAAAGAAATGTACTTGTTCAGTTCCTTTTTAATAATCCTTTGGGTGGAGGGAGTAGGCCTGCCTCTCCCACAGAGTCACAGGGAGAAAGTCCCATGAGAGAGAGACAAATCCCCCAACCTGCAGTTCTCAGGAACAAAGGCTTAAAGCTGCCAAAAATGAGATCTGACCAGACGCAGAAGTAGCCCTGTCCTTAAGGTCTCCTCCTAAAACTCAATTTACATCATACGCTAAATGGTAAGCACCTGAGGAACCATTTCCCAGCTTCTGTTTCTCCTACTGGGGCAACACAATCCCCCTTTCCCAGAAAAGGGATGAGACAATGCAGAGCAGGGATATTGTTTCATGATTAACATACTTTCCCAGCCTCCTTGATCAGCTAGGAAGGAGATACTAAGACTTGAAGGGGCCAGCAGCCTTTGGAATTTTCCTGATGTGAGGCAAGTAAGGGAGAACTTTCCACAGATTGGCAAAGACCGAACAGCTGCAGAGATACCTGCCCCAGGAAACTGGTCTACATGACTGTCCTGGAAAAGGGAAATTCTATGAAATCAGAGTTTCTGCCAGGCCAGGCACATGTGCCTGGGCTGTGTTAAGATGTTGACCTAGATATCCATTGATGATCTCTATTAATGAAGCTCACATGCCTCTTCCTTCCCTTGCAGAGGCTGGTACCAGTGCACAGAGAGACAGGAACACTCAGGCACGCCAATATTCCTCTGTCTTTGTACACTCACAAATCCCTTTATCACCCCTTTTGACTATCTCCTCACTCCAGTTGAGGCAGATTCCTCACCTAGGAAAAGAGAATGCCATGATCTCCTGGGACAGCCTTCTGGGATAGTCACAACATTATCATTGTTCCCGGCTGCTAGGATTGAGGGTGAGGTGTGCAAGTTTAGGCATTTCTTTCATAGCACCTCCTTGAAACGCTCAGCGCTACTGTTGCAGCCAGCCTTGCCCTCAAATCTCCACCAGATCACAGGTACCTGCATTACAATAAGGGAACTTTCTGGAGAGAGAAATCTGCCGTTCCCCTATTAAAACAAGTACTGATCACCACAAGAAGCCCTTCTGAAGCTGCCTTGCTCAATTTGCTCTGTTCTCAGCATATGTATGGTGTTTGCAGTTCCTGCAGGAATCAGGGACACCTGAACTCCAAAGCTGCCTGGGGATTCAGCCAACTCAAAAGGGAGACTGTTGCTGCATGTGCACAGGAACACAATCCTCTTCCACAACACCCAGACTCTGTCCGCTCTGTCAGCTCATCCCTTGGAAAGTATCTGCCAAGCCAGATTCAGAATTTCATGATATTCCAAAAACACACAGCTTACCCCAGCACACAGAGACAATTACAGTCAGTACTCCTAGATTCTCTTTCCTTATTAGCACCAATCCCAAGAGCAGCTCATGTTTTCTAAAAACCCATAAAACGACTGTAAGTCTAAACACATCTTGTACGGAAAAGTGCTGGTCAAGTTAGGTTCAGCTTTGCCAGTTTCTGAAAATAACACCTCTGACCTTTCAGATCAGTAGCACACATTAGCTCAGACTAACACATCAGGAAAGAGCTGGCCTCGGAAAAGCAACAGACTCAGTGCACCACTCAGGCTGAGCAAGTTCAGGGTGATGACAGAAAAGCATTTATATGATTCCTGTCATACAAAATCACAAGCATTTTGCAAAGAGTCAACAAGTCAGACAAACACTTGATATTTTACTTCCTAATCCCAGAGGAAAGACAACCAAACCATCTCCTGCTCCAAGTTTCACTCTGGATAAAAATTATACCACTCTTATCTTGACCACAAACAGGAAAGTGTGTCCTTCAGAGAAAGTGTATTGGGTAAAGAACACCAGCTTGGACAAGAAGGCATACAAAGGAAGACTGCTCATATGACAGTCAATTAAATTCATGTTTCAAATAAGCCTTTGCAGCCCACAGACCTAGTCTAATTCAAAGAGAGAGCACTGAGCACAATGCTGTGCTATGAAAACACCATCTCCAAATTCCACCACATGCATCAACATACTCCCATTTCTTCACAAATCTCAATTATCAGTGTTCTATTCTTCCACTCCAAGACAGGAAGAAGCACTTTACGCTTTACTAAGAGATGTTAACTTGCAGCAAATATCTTCTTAAGAGGCCTCTAACCCTAAATGCACACACATTTGCATAACTATTTTTGTCCACCATTTACAGGTCTCTCACACCACAGTCTCCTGGACAACACTGTGTGAGTAACTCTCAGAATTATACAGGGAGACAGCCCAGCTGAAATGCAACAAAACTGAACGCACTTTGCTTCTGCAGACCAAGCTCCATCACACTCATCAGTGGTGCAGAGGCAGTTGCAAGGCAAGGAGGAACCCACAGAGCCACTAACAGCACACTGTTCAAAAGACTTTGAAGAAGCTGCAAGCTAAAACAGAGTATTTTAAACAGAATTTCCCTATTCGTAAACTCAATCTTATTTTCACTATAGAGAGCAAAGTGTGCTGTGCACAGAATGAGAATGACGAAAAAACATTCCCTGAAAAAGAAAAGCAGTCTGGTAGGATCTTGCAGCCAACAGGCGAAGAGCTGCAGGTTCTGGAACCTGTAGATGCGACAAAATACCCCGGGCAGTTCGAGCGGTGGAGTCCCCTGGACAGGCGAGGGGTGCAGAGCGCGGTCGACAGGCAACCAGGGCTCCCCAGAGCAGGCGGCACAGGAGAGCAGGCGGCAGAGCCCGGCCGAGGGCTACAACGGCTTCTACATCACCTCCTATACCAGGCAGAGAGAAACACGCCTCACGAGGGAAACCGCGGAATCGGGTGGCTCGGGTTCCTTGGAACCTGCGCTCCTCCAGAGGCCTCCTGCGCTGCGGCCGTGCAAAACGGAGCGAGGCACCAGGCCCTCACCCTGGGCATCGCAGTGCGGCCGGGCAGGGGCCGCCCCCTAACAACGACAGAAGCCGCCAGCAGCGGCAGAACGGGAAGGCGACGGGCTCCTTCGTTCGTTCCTGCTTGCCTGCCTGCCAGCCTGCCCGCCAGCCCAGCCCAGCCCAGCCCAGCCCGGCCCAGCCCAGCTCCTGCCGCTCGACCGGGCCCCGCTCCCAGAGCCGGGCAGATTCCAGACGCGGCGCCGTCGGGTTTGTGCCCCGCGGCCCCGGCGAACGCCCAGCTCTCCCCATTCTCCCGGCCAGCCCCCGCGACATCGCCGAGCGGGTACCGCCCCCATGGGTCGGGTTGCCGGAGGGGGCTCCGCGCCCCGACTCCACGCTCACCCGGCGCCGCCGAGGCCGCTCTGCGCTCACCCGGCCCCGCCCACCCCGCTCCGACGCCGCGCCCCATTGGTGCCCTCGGCTGCCACTCATCGGACCGCACCGCCCATTGGCCGCGGCCCGCGCGTCACGCACCCGCGGCGCTGCCATGGAGACCGCGGCGGCTCCTCCCGCCAAGCCCGTCACCCCGCCCGCCCCGCCCCGGCGCGAACCGGGGCTGCGGGGCCCTGCGACCCCTCGGAGGAGCTCGCGTCGCTCCCCGTGCCCACGGGCAGTGACCGGGTCCCACCACCGCCTCAGGCAGCGCAGCCTCCGTGCGTGGATGGCAGCAAACCCCGAACGACGACCCCGCCCCGTCCGCCGGAAGCGTCCCCGCTCGCGCCGGAAGGGACGGGGTAGTGGCGGTGCGGCCGCGTGCGGCCAGCGGAAGCGGCGGGCGTCGCGCGTAGACACTTCCGGCGGGTCGGGAGGCAGCGGCGGGAACGGCAGCGGCAGCAGCAGCGTGGGAGGCGCGAGGAGGGAGGAACCGCAGCCATGGTGAGAGCCTGGCAGAGTCCCTCTGTCCCCTGTGCCCCCTCCCGTGCCCCGCTCGCTGTAACGGATGGCCTCTCTTGCAGACGGTGGGGAAGAGCAGCAAGATGCTGCAGCACATCGACTACCGCATGCGGTGCATCCTGCAGGACGGCCGTGTATTCATCGGCACCTTCAAGGCCTTCGACAAGCACATGAACCTCATCCTCTGCGACTGCGACGAGTTCCGCAAGATCAAGTAGAGCGGGGCCTGGGCGGGGGGTCCCTTATGTGTATCTGTCGGCCCTATTCCGGGGAAAGGGAGTCCCGGGAGGGCAGTGTGTGTGCTCGACAGCCTACAGAAGGGATCAAGGCTAGAGGGGTACTTTGTTCGGTTCTTTGCTAATAACCAAAATCTGCCTTTCTGTGGCATCGAAATCACTGTAACGGTTAAGCTTCATGGGCAAAAAATCATGGAGATAACACGCATGTTGTGTTTAGATTTCTCCGTGTACTCACTTTGAGGCATGTAGAATGTGGGGCATATGGTGGGTTCTCTGGAGTAGCCTATTGCAAATTCAAGGAGCAGCATTGATTTTCTCATTCTTTGTTTTGCAATGTTTTCTTTCTCTTCTCACTAGACCTAAAAATTCAAAACAGCCAGAGCGGGAAGAGAAACGAGTTCTCGGCCTTGTGTTGCTGCGAGGAGAAAACCTGGTGTCCATGACGGTTGAAGGACCACCTCCAAAAGATGTAAGAAGAATGCATGCAGAGCTGAGGAGAAAGGGAAGGGACGTCTGGTGGATTTGCTTCCTTGTGGGGGAACTCTATGACAGTGTTGTCCTAGGTTGCCACATGCTGTTGTGACTCAGTCCAGCAACTTTCAATGCAAGAAGTTCTGATTCCTTTATGGGCTTGGGCATTAGTTACAAAGGAGGGCTGTGGGCGTCCCAAGGATCTGAGGATGCTTGTTTTGATAAACATTTCTTTTGGGGGGTGTGTCCATTTTCAGACTGGAATTGCCCGGGTACCTCTTGCTGGAGCTGCTGGAGGTCCTGGAGTTGGGAGAGCGGCAGGGAGAGGAGTACCAGCTGGTGCACCCATGCCACAGGCTCCAGCAGGATTGGCTGGCCCTGTGAGAGGAGTGGGAGGACCATCCCAGCAGGTGAGATGCTGTTACCCATTAAAAGATTTTTCTGCATGCTGTGGTGGCTTTTAAGTCTTGGTACTGATGTGATGCAAATAAGTGGTGGAGTGGAAGAACTATAATCAGTTTCTGTCACCTGGCAGTTTGAGCTTGGTCCAAGATCTCCCTAGGGAACTCTGTCTTATGATGGAAGAAGAGGCTTGAAAAGTGCAGCTTCTTGCATAGAATTCAAGTGGCATCCATTGGGTTTGTGGCATTATTTAATACATTGAGAGGAGACTAGCATAATTTTCTGAAGGGGTAGTAATTTAAATCGTGCTTATTTTTTAATGTAAGGCAGATTCTGTGCTCTCCCTGCCATCCTGTTTGCTCTGTTCGCAGGTGATGACACCTCAAGGGCGCGGAACGGTGGCAGCTGCTGCTGCGGCCGCCACTGCCAGCATAGCTGGAGCCCCGACCCAGTACACGCCAGGCCGTGGTGGTCCTCCCCCACCAATGAGCAGAGGAGCTCCTCCTCCAGGTAAGAATCGCTCCATGGAGCGGGGCAGCAAGGAACTCATGCCATGTAGCAAAACTGGTGATAAACAGGAATTTATCAGTCTGATGAAGATCTAATATTATGGAGGGGTATTGTGATAGCCAACTAGTGTCTTGAATATTCAGCTGGATTTACATGCTTATTCCTTTTCTGGCTTAAGGAATGATGGGACCTCCTCCAGGCATGAGACCACCTATGGGTCCACCCATGGGAATGCCACCTGGCCGAGGTGCTCCTATGGGAATGCCCCCACCAGGCATGAGACCACCCCCACCAGGAATGAGAGGTGAGCAGAGGTAGTCTTCGATGCCTGGAAGCTGTAAGAGGCTGTAACATGAATAGAACGTGAGGGGAAATGCATTTCAGTGCCTCCCCAGCTGTGCTCATTGTCAATAAATGCCTTGGTGCCAAAATAGGGGTCTCAAGGCTGCTTTGAGCACGGGGAAGACATCTTGCTGCTGCTTTCCTCTTCAATTTTCAGCTCTTCCCTTTGTTCCCAGGGCCCCCTCCACCAGGCATGCGTCCACCAAGGCCATAAGACACCCTGTAGTGTACCTTCAAACTGTGAGAAGATGGATTAAGGGAAAGTACCGAGCAGTACCACCTGTCACAGCTTTGCTATGTATATTTTATATTTACTGCTTGTAAAGTTTGCCCCTTTATAATAAAGTTGGAAACCCTAGTTCTTGGAGCCACTGTTGCACTGTTCCAGGAGCACAGCTTTTGCCTTTCAACTGCTGCACTTTAGTCCCCTAAAAGAGCACATTTGAAGCAAACACTCAGTATTCACAGCTCAGAATTCATAGCTAGTCTGGGCTCCTTCAGTCCTTTGGGTCTGTATCAAAGAAGTTTAGGAAGGCTGATGAAAATGAAGTCATTGGGATGATCGAGATGATAAAAATTCAGAGTTTAATAGTTAAGTATGGGTTACTGATCAGAATTCTCCCTGCTTGATCACAGTGGAAGGACAGTGGTGTCTGAGGAAGAGTGGTCTTGATGCTGCACATCAGCCTGCAGTAAAGCTGCTAGGTTGTTATACGGAAGGTGCATTAGAAAAGCCAGGATGAGAAAACCCATCATTAATCGCACACGATAATGTGAACGTGCCCTTTTTCTGGCTGTGGTCTTCCCTTCTTGCTTCAGCTTACAGCTCCTTTCTTTTCAGTCAGAAGGAAGCTCCCCTCCTCCCCAGTAATCATTTCCTCAGCATCCTCCGGGACGTGCTCTCATTCCTGTGACTTGTCTCTAACGTCATCTTCATGACGCACAGCGAGAGAAACTTCTCCATGTTTTAGAAAGAGGCTCCCATAGCAAAGTGGTTCAGCTATATCGATTTGAGATCACAGAAGTATATGAACAAAGCAGTAAGTGTTCTCCACGTTTTGCCCTAAAGACAACTTGACTTGGGTGAACTAAAAGTCTGACAGAAAGAAGTAACGTATTCCAGCTCTCAGCTATCCTATAAAACAGATCAAACGTTTTAGAAAAAAAAAAGCAAGCAATCCTTTATTGCATAGGCTGCTGAAGAAGTTTTCACACAAGGTATTAATGAGCATTCCAGAACTTGAAGAAAAACTACGCAGTTTTACTTAAGTTGTCTCCTCGCAGTATGAAGAAATCCAGGCCCTGGAGAGAGCGCTGTAACTGCCACTAAGAACTCTAATAGTTCTTACTTTCTCTTGTACCTGAAAGAAAAGATATTTGAAATTACATTCCACCAGCCCAGCTCCCAGCGATAGATAAGGAACAACACTGAGCTGCTTCTGGGCAATGGTCTCCCCAGTAGAAGCCTAGAAATGTACTATTAATGACACCATGCTTGACCGCCCCAGCACCAGACCTGCAGTAGCAGGGTCATGTACAGCAGAACCAACAAACCATTTAGTGAGGGTCTTTTAACAACCACAACGGGAAAGAGAAAGCAGGAAAAAAGTCTTGAATGAGAAAGTAAAGGGAGCTGTACCTGGACTTGAAGTTTCCTCCTTTCCTGTGCTGGGCCATACCCAAGCGTTTTCGATCTTCAAACGATGGGCTTTGTAAGAGAGAGGACAGGGGGAGGTAAGACAAAAACCACAGAAGTGTGTCCACTGAAGAATGCCTTCTCTACTCTGCCCCGATTTTCACCCAGTATCAGTCAAATTATCCCTGAGAAAGTCCAGAGATCCAAAAAAAAAGCCAGGTTCTAAAGTCTGGACTAATGTACTACTGCAAAGACCTTACCCGGCACGGTACTGCTTCAGAGCCTTCCTACTCGTGTTGGTAAGCTCTTCGTCAAACACAGACAGTTTTTTCTTCCGCTTTGGGCCTTCAGGGAGACAACAGTCAGAACACTGTCCGTTAAGATAGGGCCACAGCATCATGTTTACGAGAGCCCAGTAGCCTTGACCACAACTAGCCCAACCATCAAGAAAAGCAATGGCTCCTCTGCAAGGAGGCCAGCAGTGGTGGCCGTTCCTTCCAAGACCAGTGCTTCCCTCTGTACGGATCAGTTCAGTTAACCTGTTAGTAACAAAGTCACTGACATAAGGTAAAACAAACTTCACCTGCTGGTGGTTCTGCTGCTGCTGGTTCCTCTTCTGGCAAGGCTCTGGCTCGCTTGGCTCGGCGATTCCTTTTTGCCAGACGCTCAGCGTACATTTGCGATTTCAAAATTTCAAACTGTGTCCTCTCCTCTGGCTGAAAGGTGTTAAAATGCAAGTTCACAGTGTTGTAAGGTTCTGCTAAGGGAAAACCAGTATAGTCTACCCAGGGTCCCACTTATCCATAAACATACTCACAGTCATTTGGACTTTTTTCTGACTGTCCTGCATAAATTTCTTCCTCTTCTTTTTGCCTCGTAAAGCTTGGTCAAACTCCTGCAGGGCTTTAGACACTTGAGAGAGAAAGGAAAACACAGAATAAAGGACCTCTTGAAGTACAGAGCAGAGTCCAGTTGCAGCTATGAAATATACCATAGCAGCAGTGTCATGACTCACATTTCTCTTTCTTCCTTTCCTCACGGGTCTGGAACCAGCTCCGCTCCAAACCCTCACCAACAGCCTTTTTTTTTCCTGTCTCCAGCTGCTTCTTTGCCTTATTGATCTGAGATAACATACAAGCAAGAAGTGAGCTCATGGTGGCTAAAAGATGTGTATCACTTCCCCTTCTAAAACAGGCAAGTTAAGTACATTAGGGTAACCTCCTTGTACACTGTATGTACTTCAGATCCTAAAAAAAACTAAGGTGAAAAAAAATCCTAGAACAAAACCTTACCTGGGTCTCTGACTGCTGCATCTCACGTTCCTCACGCTCCAAGCACAGAACTGCATACACATCTTTCTCTAGATTCTCAATCTTCTCTCGAAATTTTAGTATGACATCTGAAAATTATACAGCATGAACTTTAGAAGCAGCTCATGTAGAGTCCATCCTGTTTTTCAGCACCTCTTTTATTGTCCTTCTGCGTCACAATACCCCCTGCCTACTGTTTTCCTGCTTTTTACCTCAGTGAAGTGTGTACCTTGGGGGAGAATCCTGGCTTTCACTGGTGTTTTGGCATTCTTGACAATATCCTTCAGAATCTTGCGCTCTTCCTCACCTACAAGTGAAACTGAACGACCAGCCCTGCCTGCTCTTGCTGTGCGACCCACTCGATGAACATAGTGTTTGGTGGTGTTGGGCATGGTAAAATTGATTACCTGTAACAGAAACAGTGTTAGTAGGGAAACAAAAGACTCATTAAAAAGCTCAGCACAGCCAATACTCACTGTTTTAACACCTTCAATATCAAGTCCGCGTGCAGCCACATCTGTAGCTACAAGAATATCAACCTGCTCATCCTTAAAGCGCCTAAGCAGAGATAGCAAATGCATTAGCAATGAATACAGCAATCCACTTCTGCCCTAAAACTTCCAACTCCTGTCTTCTATTTTACCTACTAAGCCTACTAATACCTGAGTGCTTCCAGCCGCTGTGCCTGAGAGAGATTCCCGTGAAGCTCCCCAACCCGCAGACCCATCAGCCCAAGCAGGATGTGCATACGGTGAGCTTGCTTCTTAGTCTGGGTGAAAAGCATCACATGATCCGGGAAGGTTCGTGTCAGTAGAGCTGAAAGAAAGTCCTCTCAGGAGTCTGCTTCACAGTCACCAATGGATTCCAGCTTTTTTTTGCCAATCACTAACCTGACACAATGGCCTCACGGTCCCCCTCTCGGTTTGGTCTGATCCGGATAAATTCCTGACGCAGGAAAGGGGCCACATCTGTGTTGCTGTTCACAAATATTCGGACAGGATTTTTCAAGGAAACAGATGCCAAATCTTTCACCTACCGAAACAGAGTAAGAAAAAGAAGTGTCCACATAATCTCTGGTAAAATACCAGAAAATTCTACTCATAGAATTATGAAATAGTTTTGGGTTGGAAGGGACCTTAAAGCCCACCCAGTTCTACCACCCTGCCATGGGCAGGAACACCTCCCACTGGATCAGGGGGCTCCAAGCGCCATCCAACCTGGCCTTGAAGACCTCCAGGGATGGGGCAGCCACGACTGCTCTGGGCAACCTGGGCCAGAGCCTCACCACCCTCACAAGAAAACATTTCTTCCTAAGTTCTCATCTCCATCTCCCCCCTTGCAGCTGAAAATTGTTTCCCCTCGTCTTATCCCTGCACTCCCTGGTAAGGAGCCCCTCTCCAGATTTCCTATAGCCTCTTTCAGTACTGGAAGGCTGCTGTGAGGTCTCCCCAGTGCCTTCTTTTCTCCAGGCTGGACATCTCCAACTCTCTCAGCCTAAGCAGCCTTCTGCTTCAATACGCTTCTCAGCACTCTGTCTTACCTCCTCTGTCATTGTGGCAGAGAAAAGCATTGTCTGACGGTGGCTGGAGCACAACCTGATTATTTCCTTCATCTGTTCCTCAAAGTATTCATCCAGCATCCTACACAGGAGAAAAACAGCAAGGGAAGGCAGCTTAATCTTGTTCTAGCTAAGAATTGTAACTTAAGTCACAGCAACAAAGGCTGCCCTATAGCCTGGGAACAGGAATGAGAAAACTGCCTTCTCATTTTTCACTGTTGTCCTGCTTAGCCTACCTGTCCGCTTCATCCAAAATCAGCACCTCAACACTGCTCAGGTGGAAGGAAGGGCAGTTGTGGAGGTGATCAATCAGTCTCCCAGGAGTGGCGATAAGAACGTCTGGCCCAGAGCGCAGAGCGGCTTCCTGAGTCTTCACATCTAAGCCACCTGAAAGACAGCGACCACGGACTGCTGACTCCCCAAGCAGGCTGCAGCAGAGCACACAGATGCAAACTGCCTGAGGAAGGGAAGCAACTCAGATTAATACCACAGTCACAGTGTGAAGTGGACCCCCCCTTTTCTTTCCAGAAACCAACAAACAAAAAGCATGGTACAGTATAGGAAAGTGAGGCCTGCAATAACTGTACAACCTCCAGTTTCACACGACAGAATCCTCCATTCTGCGCAGAGGTGTACAGCGAGCTGTACAGTTCACACAAGCAACTTCATACTCACCTACAGCAAGGCAAGTTGTGACACTACTGAACTGTGCCAGCTGTTTGGTGACAGAGTGCACCTGAATACCCAGTTCTCGTGTTGGCACTAGAACCAATACCCGTGTTATCGGAGCCTGACGAGGTTTGTAAATCAGGCGCTCAAGGACAGGCAAGATGAAGGCAGCTGTTTTACCTAAAGAATAAAATTGAGAAGAATTACCAAGAATGACCAGTTATTGCAAGCAGCTAATTCTCCATGCTTCCTGTGCCCTGCTCAACCCCCTACCTGTCCCAGTGGCAGCACAGGCACAAATATCCTTCCCCAGAAGGCCCACCGGAATACAAGCCTTCTGAATTGGGGTCGGTTGCTTGAAGCCAAGAGCTGTGATTGCCTACAAATGAGATGCAGCAATTAAACTCTGTCTCTGTTGAGGTTACACCTGGAGTGCTGTGTCCAGTGCGGGCTCCCTAGTACAAAACGTGGACATGCTGGAGAGAGTCCAGCAAATGGTCAGAGATGATGAAGGGACTGGAGCACCTCACAGCTGAGGAAAGGTTGACAGATCTGTGACTGTTCAGCCTGGAAAAGAGGAGGCTTGGGGCGAACTCATCCATGTACCTAAATCCCTGAAGGAAGGGTGCAAAGAGGACAGAGCCAGGCTCTTGTAAGAGGTGCCCAGGGACAGGACCAGAGGCAATTGGCACAGATTGAAAACACAGGAGGCTCCCTCTGAACACCAGGAAACCCTTTTTCACTGTGAGGGTGACTGAGCACTGGCACCTTGCAGAGTCCCCATCGTTGCAGATATTCAAAAGCCCCCTGGACACAGTCCTGGGCGGCCCTGCTTGAGCAGGAGTTAGAAAAGTGAGGTCCATAGGCCTCTTCTAGACTCAACCAATCTGCAATTCTGTGCCAAATCTAACTTAAAATAGCATTAACATTGCAAATCAAAGAATGATTTTCATTATTTGGGAAATAGCAGCTCCTAAAGGACGATTACACTAGCTCCCACATAATTTCCTTCTCAGAAGGGTTGCAAAGAGGAATTTGACAGTTCTGATTAGTGGAGAGGAGGCTGTACAACATTATTCAGAATAACATATGCAATTACTAAACTAGCTAAATACCTTTAGCAAAGGTCGCGAGAGATTCATGTCTTGGAATGACAAATTGTCATCATACTGAGAGGCATCTTCAAAAAAGCTTTCTGCTTCCTAGAAACAGCAACAACAAAACTGGAACATGGGCAGCAACGCAACATGTTATCAAAGGGCTCTGAGCTGGTTTTGAGCTATGGTTTGTTAACCAAACTCAAATTTCTCCAGAAGAAATGCTGGGGAATGACTTCGTATCATTCTGTCCAACACTTACCGTTTCTCCCTTTTTTGCTCTCCTCCGCTCCTTCACTTTGACTGTATCTGCAAAGAGAAATGTGACAGGAACTAACAATCACAGCTAAACACACAACAGGATATGGTGACTACCTTAATCTCATACTTTTTGAGGGAGAAGCCTCAGGAACAAGTACAGGCATGTGATGGAGTAAAATGCCAGGCAAATATCTTTCCTCAGGGACTAATTCAATTGAAGTGCTATGGCTACCATTCAAAATAAACTTGACCAAAACCAGAAGGAATGTCACATAAGGAAGTGACAAACAGTGAGAGGTTCTTGCCCACTCCAGCACAGCTTCACTGCAGACTTTTCTCCAGTGAGACAGGCTGTCGGATTCTCACTCCTGACGACACATTCTTGCTCTGTGTATGGCTAATACCTGCTTTGTTGAAGATGGTTTCGTCATCCAATGAATACTGAGTCTCCGCATCTTCTTCATCCCTACTGACATCCTCACACTCCCTCTTTTTGGCTTGATAATCCTCAGCCTCTGCATCTTCGTTCTTCACCTTGACTTGTTTGGCTTCTTTTTCCTAGAAAAGGATTTTTAAAAAAGCTTTAAAAAGAAAGAATAAAGAAGAATCTTCCATCCTTGTAAGCTTTTGTTGTTACAAGAAGCCCATTCCCAGGTTCCCGTTTGCCAGCGCGTGCGGTAACGGGAGGGAAGGGCGCTCACCTGCAGCTTCCGCGCCTGCCGCACCTTCTCGATCTTCTCGTCCAGCGTCGTGGCCGCTCTCTGGGCAGGGAACGACAAGGGCGGGGCCGTGAGGGGCGGTGGGCGGCGCGGCCCCGCAGCTCCTCAGAGCGTCCGGTCTCACCTTGTCCCGGAGCTGCAGCAGCGCCGCCGCCCACGAGCCCTCCCCGCCAGCCTCGGCCTCTCTGAACACGAAGGCGGCGCTGAAGTCCCCGCCCGCGCGGCCCCGCCGACAAGAGCCCGGTGCCCAGTGCCCCTCCTGCGGGAACAGGGGTGAGCGGGGACGGGACGGGACGGGATCGGATCGGATCGGATCCGACCCGGCCCGGCCCGGCCCCACCTGTTCATCCTCTGAGCCCTCGGAGCTTAAGTCCTCGGGCCCCTCATCGCCCTCCGCGATTGTGCCCACCAACCCCAGGCTCCGCAGCGTGTCCATGGCCTCCTGCCACTGCGCCGGGCAGGCGCCGCTTCGGGCCTGCGCAGCTCCGCCCCGGGGCCGCCCCGCTCCGCCCGGGCCCGTCCCGCTCCGCCCCACGGAAAGGAACCCGAAAGCGGAGAGGAGCGGCGGAGGGGTCGCTGCCCGCCGGGGGGAGGGTCGCGCACACACAGAGACGCTCCCTATCGGTACCGGGGAGGGTCAGGGCGCTTCTTATTGGGGCCGAGAGCGTGCCCGGGGGGCTCCCTATCGGTACCGGGGGCAGGGGAGGTCCTGCCCGGCGGGACCGGGGGCGGGGTGGACCGGGGCGGTCCTTGCGGGGACCTGGAAAGTGGCCCCTGTGCGGGCTAGGGGGCCATCGTAGCGGCGGTCACGGCGGTAACTGCGTTGGGCGCAGGAGGTGCCGCACTGGGTGATGGAGGGCGCTGGGCAGGAGCTTGCGGCTGCCCCGCGCCGGAGCCAGAGGTGAGTGGCTCCGGGGCAGGGGCGCTGGGGCTGCACACAGGATTGCTCCGTCCCTGCGGGCGGCGGGGGACATCTCATGCCTAAATTTCGGCACATCCCTGTTGGCCCCCCGATTCTGGCTGGGGCTGAGAAATGCAAGTGCCTAAATGAAAGCCTCTTAAACCAAAGGGGAGGATGGATGCTCTTTCTGAGGATCTGAGGCTGCTCTGACTTTCTAGCTCTGGAGTTCTGTCAGGGGACTTGTCCTAGTTGCCTGCTGCTGCTAAGTGCTCCTTTGGCATCATCCTAAGTCTCTGAAGTGCAATAGGCCTGGCTGATTTGACTTTCCTTGTATTAGGATGATGAGTTCTGCTACAGTGCTTTGCAACACTCAATGATCCTGGAGTGGCTGGGCCTTGGTGTAACTGTCTTCACCCAGAATGCTGCTGAGAATTCAGGTAAAAAAAAAACCAAAACAAACCAAACCCCCAAAAATAAATAAAAAAAAAATTCCCCAAAAACCAAAACACACCTGCCCCCTAAATCCTCCAGATGACCCCCGCCATCCTCTACAGATGTGTTTGCCTAAGCTATGCATGTGTGCCAGAAAAGAGACACTGCTACTTAACAGACACTGAAAGATGCATGGTACTGTAAGGTAGCAGAAAGATTAACCTTCATTTCCACATAGTGATCTGACAGCTGCATGGTGATTCTACTAGTATGGCTGTGGCTCACTGTGTGTGACTGGTGACTCTTACAGGTGGTCTGCAGGAGAGAGAGGAACAGTAGGAAACTGAGGCAGAAGAGCTTAAAAGTCTAAAGTAATCACATACTGGGTAACATGCACAATAAACAGCTAGAATTTAGTAAGTTATAAGCATTAGTATGCTTGCCACATCATAAAACCCTGGAAGAGTCTTTGCTATGATCAGGTGGGTATCAGTCAGAAGTGGTAGCCTCTGCATCTTCCTTAATGCTACTGAGTTTCTATCTTAACACTAACTCCCTGTTTTCTGATTTATATTTCCCCACCCTGACTAGGATTTTGTATTTCTCCTTATCAGGGATTTTAGTGCAGCTTTGAACTATTAACAATCATATCTGTCTGTAATTTTACCGTTGTTATCTTGCATAGCCCTGTTCTACAGACTTGCTCACAGCTCTCTGTCACAACCATTTCCCCAGAAGTGTGAGCCAAGGTTACGCTGCTCTGCTTTTATCAGAGCTAGGCCTTGGATCTCTGAAACACAAGTGATCAGATACCCCTGGAGAAACGATTGGAGGTAGTTACAGAAAGAGGATCATAGTAGCTTAGTCTACGTAAATCTCTCTTCATGAAAAGGCAGTACTGAGTAGTCCCTAGTGGTCCTAGTTTTCCTGGTGGAAAAGCAATCCTCCTTGTTTGTTTATGTTTTTACTGCAGTTACAGAGAAGGCATGGTTTTTACTAGGTGTTTTTAGGGAGGAGCTAAGACCTTTGCACTAGTAACTTACTATGTTTTTCCCACGTCGCCAAACCAAAACATTGTTCACACCATAAATGTGAAATGGAACAATGATCGTAGATTCATGGAATGGTTTGGGTCAGAAGGGACCAGAAGGGAAATTGCCTAAGTATGCAGTAACTGCAGACTGTAGCCCTCTCATTAAGAGTCTTCCTGTCAGTGGATAATCGGGAACACGGAAACAGGCTGCAGTGACAGAAGCCAGAATTCTGTTTCTGACTTTATTTTCTCTTGTTGCAGGGGGTCTCATCTAACCTCTTCTTTGTGGAACACGACTTTCCTGAGCAAGAGATCCAGGAAGGGAGAAGCCACCAGAACCCACGTGAGGCCCAGTTTGTAGTGGAACTGTGCAAATACTTCTTGTGTCAGGAATATTTACCTTCTCAGATCACCATTCTCACTACCTACACTGGACAGCTCTTCTGCCTGCGTAAGCTCATGCCAGCCAAGACCTTTGCCGGTGTGAAGGTTCACGTAGTGGATAAGTACCAGGGGGAGGAGAACGATATTATTCTGCTGTCACTTGTGCGGAGCAACAAAGAGGAGAGAACTGGGTTCTTACAGATTCCTAATCGGATATGTGTAGCGTTATCCAGAGCTAAGAAAGGGCTTTATTGTATTGGAAATATGAGAATGCTTGGCAAGGTTCCTCTCTGGAGCAAAATCATTCATACCCTTCGGGAGAAAGGTCACGTTGGCCCATCATTGGTCCTTTGCTGTCAAAACCACCCTGAAACCAAGACACTGGTATCTACAGCAGCAGACTTCAGCAAAGTCCCAGAGGGAGGCCGTAATCATCCGTGTGAATTTAGGCTGAGTTGTGGACATGTTTGCACAAGGGCATGTCACCCGTATGATGCAGAGCACAAAGAGTACCAGTGCATGAAGCCTTGTCCAAAGGTGCTCTGTGCAGATGGGTACCGCTGCCAGCAGTCATGTTATAAGCCCTGTGGACCATGCATGGTGATAGTAGATAAAACTATTTCCAAGTATGGCCACCTGCAGATGGTGCCATGCTGTACTCCAGACAGTGAGTTTCTTTGCCAAGAACCTTGTCAGAGAAAACTGATCTGTGGGCACACATGCAACAAATTCTGTGGGCAGGAATGCACTAAGTTGTGTCCTGAACTGGTTACAGTCACACTGAAATGTGGCCACAAGCAGCAAGTTAAATGCTGGATTACTGAGCAGATGAAACATGAGGAGTCTGTGGAATGTAACACTAAATGTTCTGTGGTGCTGGAATGTGGTCATGTCTGCTCAGGTTCCTGCCGCACCTGCTTTGGAGGGAGATTTCATAGGCCGTGCAACAGCCCATGCAAGCGCATCGTGGTCTGCTCCCACAAGTGTCAGCAACCTGCAGAGTGCCCGCCCTGTCAGAGGGAGTGTCAGAACCGCTGTATCCATAGTAGGAGTGGAAAGAAATGTGGAGAGTGCTGTTTTCCATGTGCCAAGCCGTGCGAGTGGCGATGCCAGCACTACCAGTGTACGAATCTTTGCTCTGAACCATGCAATAGGCCTCGCTGCAACATACCATGTGCTAAACTGCTGCGCTGTGGTCATCCTTGTTCTGGATTATGTGGAGAACCCTGGCCACAGAAGTGCCTTGTTTGTGACCATGAGGAACTCATCCAGATCTTCTTTGGCTTCGAGGAAGATCCAGATGCTCGATTTGTACAGCTTGAAGACTGTGGCCATGTGTTTGAGTCCCAAGGCCTCGACCATTATATGGATCAAGATGATGATGTCATCAGGCTGAAGGTGTGCCCCATGTGTCAGACACCTATCAGAATGAATTTGAGATATGGCACCATTGTCAAAAGGCAGCTACATGAGATAGAAAAGGTGAAAGAGAAAATTCAAGGCCCAGCAGAGGAAATTGAGTCTAGCAGACAAAGGCTGCAGGCTGTGCTGGCAGGGAATGTTGTTCTGCAGGAGAGTCTGCCACTCAAGTACTGCATGGTAGAAGAGAAACTAAAAGCTTCTTATCTCTCCACAAAGAGTATCGGCCTAATTGAAAACCAGCTTAACTTCTACAAACGTATAGCGAACCTAACTAATTCTATGAGCAAAATTGATGTAACTGAGTGGAAAGGGGTGAGAAAGCAGCTGGATGAAGTCCAAGAGTGGTTGGATAGGCCAGGCCTCAGCTTTACAGGACAGGAGCTCTCTGACCTGCAGTCTGAGCTCCAGAGGCTGAGGTGTTTGCTGAGCCTCTTGGCACGATGCAAAGGTGCGAGTGGGATGATCACCCTGGCACTGGCAGCAGAGATTGCCCATGCCCGTGAGGTCCTGGAAGGGACAAAGAAGTTCACAGCGGAGGATGAGACAATGGTGAAGGCTGAGCTGAAGAATCTCTGCGTGGCTTTGCCTGTATCAGGGCTGGGGATCTCTGATGTGGAGCGGGTGCAGATCGTCCATGCCATCGGCTGTCCCCGTGGCCACTGGTTCAAGTGCAGGAACGGGCACGTCTACGTGATCGGGGAGTGCCGGGGCGCCATGGAGCGCGGCGAGTGCCCCGAGTGCCACGCGGTCATCGGGGGCGCAAACCACGCTCTGGACAGCAGCAACCGCCTGGCCCCGGAGATGGACGGTGCGACCCACGCTGCCTCGTCTGAGGCGGCCAACAAACTGCTCGACGTCGAGCAGCTCCGCCGGCGGCTGTAACGGCCCAACAGCCGCGTCGGCGGGCGCCGCACGGCTCCTCTGTTGCCCTGTCGCTAATAAATTGCCATGAAGCGTCAGTGCCCCCCTCCGTCTGCTCGGGCAGGACGGGGCGGGGCCGCACAGCCCGGGCGGGGCCGGATGCACCATCACCCGGAAGCGGCAGTGACGCACGTCCGAGCGGCAATGGCGGCCCGGGAGCCGCTGCGGGAGCTGGGGGACGCGCTGCGCGCCGTAGTGGCGCGGGTCCGAGGTGGGGGCCGGGGCCACGCGGGGGCTGGTCCGCGTGGGGCCGCCTCTCCGCCGGCTAAGGTCCCTCTCTGCCGTTACAGAGGGCGAACCGGGCGAGGGCCGCGAGCCGTTCGAGCTGCCGCGCTTCTGGGACGCACTAGGTACGAGCGGCAGGGCCGCGCAGTTGTCGGGATCTCTGGGAGCCGTTGGTCTCTGAACGCCTCATGGCGCACCCTAGGGAGGGCGTCGAGCTGGACACAAATGTGACTGCGGGCATCACGACCAGCTAACTAAAAAAATAGGAATAAAACACACGCAGGATGTGTGCGCGCATGCGCCACCCACACACCCACGTACACACACCCCCCGAGGAGTTTTTCTTCTGTAGTGAGATGTAGTTTACATCTTTATATTGCTTGCAAAGAGGAAGCATTAATTGAGCACTGGGGCAAAGTCGCATCGAATGTTTCTCACCCAGTTGCTCTGGTCGTTTGTCTTTTACCTGAGTTACTTTTTTTGCTCCTATTGAATTCCTTCTAGGTCAGATGGTCAAAGTGACGTCGCAGGAAGCTACAAAGCTGAGCCTGGCATTCTCAAGGCCTCCAGTGGCTTCTGCAGAGGTGAGTCAATCCACAAGCTGTGAAGTTGCAGTACATGTGACCAGTTTCAGGTATCTGTTGGTTCACTTGACTAAAACAGAATAATTTGTTTTAGCACTAATGAGAGATGTCAGTATGGGCTATTACTGTAGAGTATATTAATCCAAGAATTGCCCAGGGAGCTAATTTTTCTAAGCTGGGGAGACGTAACCAATAGAAGTATTCTTGCATGCTTTTTTTTTTAACATCCGCAGCTGGTTGCTGATAGAGACAAGGTATTAGACGTTACAGACCTTGAATCTAACAAAGTATACGCAATATTTCTGCTGTTAATTGAGAGAAGGTTATCACACCTGTATTTAGAGGAGAAAAATAATGCCTCCAGTTCAGAATAATGATCAAAGCTAATTCTTCCTCTCCGACGCAAGACCACCACATCAGGATGTGTTTTGTTACCAAGTCACGTTGCGGCTTATAATGTTTAGATTTTGCTTGCCATGTCTTCTGGTTGTGCTGCATTTGTTTCTTAAGATGGCCATTACTATGCTTCCCTTTACTCAAAGCAATCTGAACATAAATGGTTGCTTCCGAGATTTTTTAAGTGCTGTGCAGCCATGCACTACTTCTGGTTAATCCTTTTGCCTGTGTGTTTTCAGGATTGCCAGAAGCTGAGTGAAGATATCCAAAATGCTGTTCTTGCTGTTGCTGCCGTGTACTACTGGCTCCCCAAGGGCCAAGGTGAGACAGTGATGGCAGGGCATTCACCACTGCGTAGAGTGGTGGTTCTTTCACCACTATATAAAGAAACTCCATATTCTAAAGCCTAATGTGTGATCTGGCATCTGCAGGAAAACAAGTTATCCTGAGCAGATTGTCGCCTTATCAGCTATTCTGTAGGCTTTCAGTTTGATTGTGAGTGAACCACTTGTCTCTCCACTCCTGGAGGTTTCTGTTTGTGAAAGAACAATAATGTAGGAAGTTGTATAGTTGATTGAGCTTTGTCAAAAGTCTTTTTGGAACTGGGAAACAACTCACTTCCTTCAAAATATGCAGCTTCATTTATACAGTGTATCTGCACAAACTGAGCAGTCTGTGTGTTCATCTTTGGCAGTTTCTTTCTGTCAGTGCTGAATCTGTGGCAACTGTCTTACTCTTTCCCAATCTCAACCAGGTACTACCCTTCGGAAGATGGTACGAGATGCTACCACTGAAGTAGTGGAAGGAATGATCCAACTCACAGAAACAATTCTCAGTGCTCCATTGGAGAGGTAGTAATTTTCCAGAAAAGGAGAAGAAAACTTCCAAGTACAGTTGTTAGGAAGTGGCTAGTGCAGGCTGCTTCCTGAGGGAAGGGGGGCGGTAGAAACAGTGTTATTACAATGCGGGAAGAGGCAGTGGTCTCAGCAGCAAGGGCCATGCCTCTAGTATCTGAGTAGGCCAAACAGTGCTGTTGAGGGTAGTGAGGTTCAGTTGGGAGTCCAGATCATTGGAGAAGCCCGTAACGATGAGGTCAAGCTGGAAAATCAGACTGGCAAGTCAGGATCAGGGTCAAGTCCAGAGAATAACCAGCATGTCCATCAGGGCAAGGCAGGAAGGTCAGATCAGTGGGTCAGGACCGAGGTCAGAATCAAGGGAGTATGAGACTGGGTGCAGACAGAACTGCTACACAGCTGTGATGTAGCACAAAAAGGACCCAGTGAAAGAACCTTGGGCTAAGAGCACTTCCTAGCATAAGGAAGTGCTGGTGCTGGCTTGTAGCTTTCTTCACAGTGCCTCCTATCAGCAAAGGAGCTAAGTAAGTCCTTAGCCAACTAAACTCTAGGAAGGTGGAGTGCACTTGATGCCCTGGCAGTACCCTCTTGTCCCAGTGATTGGGTCCGGTATGGTTGCCCATATGGAAAACAGATTTTTGTCCTGTCTGTGGCAAGGGAAGATGCTGGGAGCAGGATTCCTGTGAAGGTGCTTGATAGTATTTGCACTGTTATGGGAGGTTTTGTCTTTGGAGTGAACTGTCACACTAAACCGCTAAGCCTTACAGGAGCTAGTTGTTGGACCGCCTCTTCCTCTCTTTATGGATTGCATGTCAATACCCTTAGGCAGAGGTCAGCAAACTTGTCATTAGTGTAGATTCTGAATGACAAATAATATGGGTAATCACACTGAGAGGCTTTTGTAAGAGTCTCCTGCTTCTTGTTCTAGTGGATAATTAAACTCAGTAGGAGCCACCGCTTCTTGCTTTATGCAGGTATGAGATAGTCGTGGCAAGCTGGTTCGTGATGTCTTTCCAGCAGTGCACTTGACTGCGTCACCTTTGGTGTGGAAAACAAAACCACAGTCTAGCAGTGAAGTTATTGAGTCTGACTTTGGGGGGCTTTGTTTTGTTTCAGTTTGTCTCAGGAACAGCTTATATCAACTGGTGGAGTGTGGGAGGCATGTGAGCAAGTATCCAGCCTGCCACGAGGTGAGTATTGTGTACGCAGAACAACAGAACTAAGACATGTTGTCTTGGACTGTCAGTAGCCCTTGCAAGGGACATACTAGCTAGTACAGTGAATGCTCATTCATTTTGCAAAACCCAACTGTTTTTGAAATGTATAAACTTGGAAGACAAACCAGATTTTTCACATACCAGTAATGCAGCTCTGAGCTCTGCAAAAACTTTCAATCATATAATCTCAAAATCTAAAGATCGCACACATAGGTGAACGTTGTTGCCAGCTGATTTGAATAAGTGCAGTGCCACAGTTATTGCCCTTTTGCTTTTGCAGATAACCAAGCAGCAGTTGCGTCAGCTCTGGCTGCATGTCTAGATGTGGTCAAGGATGCTCTGGAGGAGATGGAACATGTAAGGAAACTCCTAAGCCTTTGAGAAACCTGCAGCGATGGAACCAGGGACTGTTTTATATACAGGCTTTGATTTAAATTTGTTCTGAAATGAGCTAGATTATTGTATTATGCTTGGATCTTAATGAATTTTTAAACCTGAGCCTGGTGTATTTTCTATAAGGTTTCTGTAAAACCATGTCCTGAATTGTGGGGGTGGAGCCGGGTGGAGGCAGTGAGGCAGTTTAGGTTGATATAAGAATAGCACTTTTTGGCAGGTTGTTGCTCTTGCTCTGTTTGATTGGAGTGGGGGATTAGTTTTTCTTAATCCAGTCCTGCTAGGATTAAAGAATCTGGCAACTGAGATGCTGGTTGGAAAGAAATCCTATCATAATTTTTTTGTGGGTTTTCTGGATTGTTTTCTCTTTCCTCTTGGGTGTTACTGGAATTGATGCTAGGCTCTGGGTTTTCAGTGCATGTGTGTTCTCAGGCTGTGGTGGAAGGGCAAGACCCCTACAGCGACATCATGGAAGATGAAGAGCTGGGCTTTCGGGGCAACAGAGATACATATTGGTCAGAAGCTGACCGGAAGCTGCTTAGTTCCTGCATGGGATTAATGAAGGCTTCTAAAGCTTGCCTGAAGAAGGTCCTGGGTGTTGTGAAGGCTTATGGCAAAACTGATTCTCCAGAGCAGATCTCTCAGCTGGATGATCTTGCAGACATTGCTAATGAGATCAGTCCAAGGTAAGCAGATCTCTCCCCAGGCCATTTTTTGCTCCAGAGAAGTCCCTGTCTTTCTTGAGGTCTAGAGAACAGATTAGTAAAACCTTTATGATATTGAAGTTGTGAAAAGTGGTGGAAGCAGTTGTGATGGGAAGACTGTTACAGTATAGGGTAAGATGTTGAATTGTGCAAGTTAGGAGAGGAACATATGTTGCAGCTTGAGGGTGGAGCTGTCACCATGTCACACTTTAAAGTGAGAGTGACACAGACATGTCTGAGAAGGCAGTGAGAAGCATCTCATGAGTATGACTGACATCATCTCCTTGTTACACAGTGCTGTTCTGGCTTACATTCAGGGTGGGTGTAGGCTTTGACCAGGATCCATGAGTTTTGTTATCGGGACCTTTCTTCCATTCCTCCTGTCTTCTGTTCTAGTATTGATGAGCTGGCGCTGAGCATGTATCCACCTATGAACCAGCTGGGTGTGCGACTCAATGTAAGTACCTGCAGCCTGCATTCAGTCTCCTCACTTAGTGTAGAGAAAGGGAAGGGATCGAATCTGAGGGACTGTGACTGTTAGGGAGAGGTGAGTGTTGGTGGCTGTCTTGTTACCAAGTTCTTAGGGATGAACCCTTTGGTTCTTGCACACGTAGCTTCCTTCAGGTGGAAATACATTCCTGATCTTTTTCATGGAAGAGTGTGGCCTCTTGAGCTTTGGCTTTGAACTGTAGTCCGTATTGATGTCCAGTGACAGTGCCTCAGGAAAGAGAGGTTTAAGTCTGGTGCCGCCCTGCATGTCTGCTTTCTTCCTTGGGTAACGTAGACTTGCTCAAATAAAATTAGCTAAATTAAAATTACAGATTAAAAATTCTCACCGTGAGTGTGGTTAAGCACTGGAAGAAGCTGCTCAGAGAAGCTGTAGAATCTCAGTCTTTGGCAATTCTCAGAACTGGACTGGGCAAGGCTCTGACCATCCTGACTGAACTTTGAGGTGGACCCTGCCTTGAGCAGGTGGTTGTACTAGATGGCTTCCTGGAGTCTGTTACATCATAAATTAAGTACGTATCTTCTTGTTGGTTTTGGCTGTGATGGGGTTAATCATCTCCCAACAGCTGCTCTTTTTTACATTTAGTATGAGAAGGATGAGGAAAATATGCTGGTGTTTGTAGTTTTTGAGAAATCAAAGACGCCTTTAGTTTCCTGTGTTTTGCTAGTGTACAGATGCAGAGCCAGGACAGCTAACCCGAACTGGCCAATGGAATACTCCATACCGTATCATCGTGCGAGGTATAGAAATGGGAGTTCGTCTGGGGTCAGGTGGCAGGTGATCTGGGTTCCGTGTTTGCTGCTCTGCCTTCTGCTGTTGTTGCGCTCACTGAAATTGTTTCTTGGCACAGGCTAATCATCAGACGTTGAGTGGTTGTATTTTAATATATTATTTTTATTTATATATATATAAAAATTATTATTATTAGTCCATTGTTCCATTTACACAATCTTTATCTCAGCCCACGAGTTCTACTTTACTTCCCAGTTCCCATCATCCCACTGGGAGGAGGTTCATAAGTGAGTGGCTGTATGACACTTTGCTGCTGGCTGGGGCTAAACCGTGACACTTCTCATGTCTAAGATTTTTTTATTCTTAATTCTGGTTACGTGCCTTTGGCTAGTGGCTTGATTTTTCTGGGGTAAAAAGAAAGCATTGCTTAATATCAAATTGTGTTACAGTCAGTCACTTATGTCAGTCACTTAGTATCAGTTAACAGTTTTTAACAGGCTTGTCAGTTTAAAGAAAAGAGCATTTTAACATATGCTTTCAAAAACAGTCTGTCTTTATTTTCACCTATCCTGCCAGCGGTAGGCTGGGAGGCACTGGCAGCATGGCAATGATAGATAAGTTCCTCCTATGTCAGGATCTGTTGTGGTTTGACTCATTCTTGGCTGTGTTGGGCCTTCCTGCCTGGCTCTGTCTTTTCCAATACTGCTGAGCCCCTTTTTTTCCATGTTTGGCTCACATTGTTTCCCTTTTGTTTCTTTCTAGGCTGCTAAGTTGGCCTCTGTATTAAAGAAAGTCTTAGAGATTACAAAGTGAGTATGAGTTATGGTTTTGTAAGTGTGTGTTTGCTGCTGTGAAGAGTGATACTTTTCTGTCTCCTGTCAAAGATGACTCATTTCTAGACAGTAAATACTGGCATTTTGGAATAATTATGATGTCCAGTCTCAAAGGGATGGGAGTAAGAAAAGGATGATAAGGATGAAAGTGATTCCCACTGAAGGCAGAAGCATATCTGTTAAGGTTTGTGACTGGAGATGTGGATGTGGGTTCTTCATTGCTCAAAGCGCTCTGGGGCTGTAGCAGTTCTGTTTTATGCTGTGATAATTCAGCACTTCACTATACACACGTGTTGTCTGGATGCATAGGTATAAGACACCAAGGAGGCTTTCCTAATGAGTTTCCTCCACTTTTGCAGGACAAGCCATGTATGTCCACCAACAGAGGAAGGCTGGGTGCAGTTTCTAACTGATGCAGTAGATCACAACATGAACAAAATCAAGAACTTCACACAGGGTCAACTTTAGCTCTTCCATGTCTACATGTGTTGCTGCCGCTGGTTCTGGCATATGCTTTTCCAGTGAATCTTGAGGTTCTCCAGCTACTGGGAGAATGATGAAAACAATGTTTTCAGGAGAGATCTTTACTGCTACTTGGTAAAACTTTCCAGGAAGTTGCTCTTTGCCATTGCAGAAGGTGTCATTTTGCTTGGATTCCTTCGATGGTGCGATGCTGCATCTTAATGTTGTGAATGTGCCCCATTCTTCAGACATTGCAACCGCTATAGGGTTCAAAGAAGAATAAAACATTGCTAGATTTGCATGAATGGCTTTATCTGTTTTCAGGTGGCAGAGCATAAATACAGAAGGAAAGGGCATTGCTTCTTTTGCAAGCAGCCCCATGAACTGTTAAAAAATATGCAGTACTGCTGTTGTTTCCTGTCTAACCTCTGAGAAGAGTGAACTTTTTTCTGTGTCCTCGGAAAGCAGTAAAAAATATTATTTACTGCTTTACCAATGTCAAGGATCTGTAGGGGAAAAGAGTATATCTGTAGAGAAATGCTATGTGTATCATCGCTTTCAAGTTTTAGGACTCCCTTTTTGCCATGTGGGGAAAACCAGCTATGCAGTGGTGGGTTCAGCACATATGCATGGTGAGAAATGCAGCATCTGCTTGGGTGTTTAACCCATCTTTGTCACTGTAAGTTTCAACTTCTAAAACTGGAGAGTGGGTATAGTGGCAGACGGGAGAGAGTTGAGTCTGTGCAAATAAAGTCAGGCATGTTTTTAAATATAACTTTAATTAAAGTGTTGACATCTGTGCTTGCCTGCTGTCACGGCACTGATTATGATCCGTCTTTTGTAAACTGGACAGCAGGACCTGTTCTGTGTTGGGCATCAAGCAGCTGCAATGTCGATAGTTTTGTAGCTCTTCGGGTTCTGGAGTTGAGGGCAGGTAAGATGTGCAGTCAGTCTTCTGGGTCCTGCTCGGGTGGGGGTGAGTGGGATTTGCAGCTCTTGAGTGCTTTTAGGTTGCACAGGGCCCAGCCTGAAAGGAGAGAAGGGATTATGCACAAAGCACACCGCTTTGTATGTCTAGTTCCCAGGGCCTAGGGGATGCATTTGCTAGATGGCAGAGTGGCGCCAAAAACAGGAAAGGAAGGAAAATGGAATTAGAAGGCAAGTAGCGGTTGTCTAAACCACCACATTGGAACTGTGATCTGACAGTACATTGGAAAGGAGGTATGGCAGGGGTTGAACTCCCTGTGGAGGCACCTGAGGTTATTTTCTCCTAATGCAGCTTCTTGAGAGAAATGTTGGCTTTTTCCATGTAATGGAGAGCATGCTTTTTTTTTTGAATGACTCTTGTCTAAGTCAGGTTTGCCTGGTTCTTCAGTAGTGAAGGGGAAGACATTGTAACCAGGGACTGTCTTTATTGCTGGCAGTGTGCAATGGTTGGAAAGATGTCACAAATGTTACATTTTTTCCCCACTTGTGGATGATCACGTGGCTGGCTTAAAAACTATTGGTTTCTCAACAGCAAATAATTTCTAAATGTTACAGCTCATTTCAGTGGCCTATAACCGTTGTCTTATTTAAAGTATGTTTCTGTCCAAGTCCTGTGGTACTTATCTTGTTACCATTTTTGTTAGCCAGGGGCTTGCTTTCTGCTGTCCAGGCCTTTGGGGTTGAAGCTTTCACAAATATCACTGACATTGACTTATGTTTTACACATCTGTTGGAAGTTCTGCTATCTGGCTTTTCTCCTTTTCAGTGTGAAAATCTTTTGTATTATCTGTAAATGAAGGATGGAATGCCAGGCCTTTCATGCTGTAGACTGCTACTCTTCCTGCCGTGTCATTACCAGTTTATTTTTGAGAATAGGTTTTCCTGTGCAAGGTTTTCTTTGGCATGTGTGGTCTGTTTTTCTGTTTACCATTCTTAAATCAATCAGTTTGTACTTACCTGTACTTCCTTTCCCTGTAAATGAGCCCTCGCCCTGCAACCACTATCACACATTTTTCCAGGGGCTCGGTGAAAGGGTTCCAGAGGCTGATCTTTGCTGTGCTTGGCTGATATTGTACCATCTTTTCTGGAAACTGTTGAAAGAAAGAAATGAGCTGAAGCTGAGAGAAGAAAGATATTCTTCTATGATTAAAGGGACATAAATGATTTTTTGGTGCCAGAGGTCTCAGCATCTGAGCTGCCAGTTGCCAGAAGAGACAAAGTCCAGCTTACTTTCTTCTCACCTACAACCTTCCGCTTTAGTTTCCTTCTGCAGCCTCTGATTTCCAGACTGGTGAGTTAGGAGTCATTGGGATTTCCTTATGCTCACAGATAGACAAGGTAGAACTGGGAGTACTGTATACAATAGTGTGGCACAACTCACCTTTTCCAAACTGATATCTCAGTGCTTTGAAAGAAGAGAGCATGATGAGAAGCCACTCAACCCAGCAGAGTATTTTGCTGCTTATTAATGAGAGCTGTTTTCTCACTACTGCAGTAACAATAGTCAGATCTAACCTCAATAGTGAGAGGGGAGTCACAAATGCTGATCTCTTCCTGTGCAAAGTATATGTAGGACGAGTCCTCATCTCTCAGTGTGGCAGTCAGTCTAAGCACGTTGTTCTCTCCCAACTCTTCTCTGTACCGTGAGTAAGGCACAAAGACCTGCAGGCTGTTTGCTGAAATACAGAGTGGTAAGATACAGTGACCGTGCAGATAAGTACAATCTGGTCTTGGCCTGCATGACACCTAGAAGTGTGTAGGGCCCAACCTTACACTAAAAGCTGCAGCTTTTAAAAGCTGAACTGATCCCAGCTTGGACTGCAGATTAAAAATCTCTAAGGTGATGTTGCTCAGGTGTTCTTATTTCAACCACCTACAGTCAGCTGTTCAGTTAGCCAGTTTTGTAGACATGGCCAAGTACATTTTTCCTGAAGTCAGAGGACTACTTCTATAGCCATGCACCCAGTACAGTCCTTACCTTCATTGCTTTTGAGGGTCAAATGAAAGTCTTCCTTCCAAAGCTGGGCAACAGGCACACCATTGTAATGTAGAGACTGGGCCGCGACTACCAGGTGAGTAGCCTTTTCTCCACCACTGTGGTTAAACACTTCAATAGAAAGTGGAACATCTTGCCCCAGTAACAGAGAGCTCTTTGACTGGAGGTGGATGAAAAGGTTAACTGGCTCTTCAAGGGCAGCAGGAATTGAGCTCAGTTGTGTTTCACTGCTGCTCCTGTTTGTCCAAACTTTCTTTGTCTTTCTATAGACTTTATCAAGTACTTCTTTTTCCCAAAGAGAACCTGTCATAAAAAAAGGGAGCACATATTTTAGCGTTTTTTCCTGTTTACTAGTGTGAAGCAGTAAATACGGAAGGATGGCATTGAATTATCCTCGCAATAGATAACTGTATCTCAAAGCACAGAGGGAGATCCCATTGTGATTCTGACTGGAGTAGTTGGGGAGTTTCAGCTGACAGGACACTCATTGGATGCACCTGAAAGATTCTACTTGGAAAGATTTGTCATAGTTTTTAAAGCACCTTTGTGCTCACAGCTGTCGAGAGTGAAAGAGTCAGTGGCCTCTTTAACTGTGGGTGTGGCACAGCACAGTTCTCTTGTGAAGATCTGGAGTGGAGGAGACAGCATGCCACAAGCTGAGGTGAGATGGGGGTGCTGGGTCGGGGAAACGGCGCTCTATGACAGATTATGAAGGGGGAGCTACTTTTTGAGGGATGGATTTAGGCAGTATCTGGGAGCACAACAGTCCTTTTCAGAAAGCTGGAGTCTGAAATATATATGACAGGGAGAATGGGAGGTGATTGTAGAGAATGTACAGATAACAGCAACTGGCAAAGGAATTTTTCCGGCCAGGAAAGTGCCTGGTGAAGAAAGGCTTGACCTTCTAGAAAGCAGGTTAGTGTAATTAAGTGGGATGAAATTTGGAGTGAGACCTGTGCTTAAATTCTGTATTCAGCAAGAGTAAGATGTGCCATTCAGGGAGGGGAAGTACAGAGAAGTGGATGACCCTAGTGCTCTACTCTAGCTCTGCTTTCCTGTTCTTCACTCTTCACTTGTAAACCTGGCAGGGAGTGGCTTGGCCGCTGGCCTACCCTGTACCTTCAGGATACTTGTAGTTGTGTGTGATATCCTCACAGCGTTCACTGCCCACGCTCTTGGTGCTGATGTTGTTTCCCATGTACTTTGTGCCACTGAGAGCTGGCTTGAAGGTGTCAGCTGCTTCTTGTATCCAGACTTGGCACTTGGCATTGATGGCAGCAAAGAAGTAGCAGACATCATAATCAACTTCTGTGTCCCCTTCCTTGATGGCTTGAACAGGGGCTGGCCCACAGAAGGATGGACCTGAAGAGAAGATGTGGCCCAGTTAAGATTTAGATGCACCAACTAGACCCATGCCTAGTTTTGACCTTCACCCGGAGTGGTGAAGTATCTGATTTAGGACGTTAGGGAGCAGTGCTGCTGTGATAGAGCTCTCAGAGCTATGCAAGCTGCACAAACCGAACAGATGAATGATGATATGGTGCTTAAAGTCAGGATGCCTTCTGCATCCTTCCATTGAAAGTTGGGGAAGGGAGGAATCTTGAACTGGTTTGTTTCCCCCCTGCTCTGCTCCCTCCCTGATGTCCCCAAGTGTATCTTTGGTGTCTTACCTTTGGTTTTTTCCTGGCAGGTGGCATCCAGTGCCTGCCACCCACGGTACTCTGGTAGCAGGTCCGCTCGAGCCATCCAGCATTCGTTCCAAACATGGGAAGTCCTGCAAGAGACAACATCAAGTGCTTATACCAAGGGAGTGAGCCCTGAGGTACAGTAAAGTTTTAGCCAAACCACAATCAATTAATGCTACTTTGAAAGAACTCAGTGCATGTTAAGGAGAGCAGAGACCGTGGCTTTTGGCACAAGTGGAGTTTCTCCAGCAGTGTTGGGCTGTCATTCTTGCTTTGTAGGCCCTCGTAACAGGGTATTCTTCAGTATGGGTTGTGGCAGTTTCTCAAGAACAGGTCAGGTAGACGGGATCTCAACTGAGTTTTTCCTACCCACCCCCTTGCAGCTGTCGACCTCTTTCTTTCCCCGCCTCATTCACTTCCTAGATACAGGTATTGTCTCTAGTTGTTGCTTGGGCCCTGCCATGTTTTCTTACCAGACACGGGCACTCTTGTCTTGTGTAAGCAGTGTCCCATCTTCATCGTAATACTCATCCACACTCAAGCTGCTGTTAATGTTGTGAGCCCATGTAAAGCCTGTGATCACCCTGGTAGGAATTCCCAGGCACCTCAGGACTGTGCAGAAGAAAGAACTGTGAGTGAGTTGTGTGTCCTGCCCTAAGGGCACCTCTGCTGATAGATGTAGAGCCTTTTATGTTGCTAGATTTGTTAGGAGTTGCACCACACCTGTTGTTTGGACCTTGGAAGAGGCACTGCCCCTTCAGGAAGTAAGAGGTCATAGGTGATTTCAGTGCCTGGTGTGTACTGATGCTCTTTTTATCCCAGAGCTAGCGATGCAGAATGTTGATTAGGAAACTGAGAATCTGCCTCACACCGAAAGATTGAAGGTTATATTACTGGGATCTGTGTTAATCCAGGAATTTAGGTATATGCTAGAGTTTCTGCAGACCAAATAAGGTTTTGCTCGACACAGAAGTCTCTGAGCCACCACTATACCTGAACACATGACTGCAGCAAACACCCAGCACTGCCCGTAGTGGACAGGCTTACATTGCGATGCAACCCACTGCCGGAGGATGGGGCTGCTTCCCAGCCACTTGGAAGGGAGTGTCCCATCAGAGTACTGCCCGGTCCCACATTCTGTCAGAACTCGTCTAAACTCATCGCAGTTCAGCTGCAGAGAAGGAGAAGAGAAGATGGATTAAGGAATTGCCTTACTTTGGTTGGTACATGTCCTGTTTGATGAAGCTGATCCCAAGGCAGATGAAACCAAAAGGACTTTCTGTGCAAAGCATGAAGGCCATGGCCGAGCAGAATAGTACAACAGTCTCCCCTGAGATGTACTCTGTAAATGTTACTGTTGTTGCTGAGATACTACTACAGCACTACTTGTCTGCTGCAGGAATATCAGGAAGTGCTGGAGATGGGCAGGAGGATACCTCTTTGGTCAGGGGGTTGCTGTAAACTGGGCTTGACAAGGTGCCTGCCTTCGCTCTTTGGGTCCTCTCTGCTAGGGTCAGGGCTGCTGCTGTCTGCTCTCCTTACCATGGCAGCAACTGTGCGGCAGATGTAGACAGGGCTCCTGCGCTGGGTGTGATCTTTGTCTCGTTGATGGCGTTTGCCTGCATCCAGCAGTGTGAAGCAGATGTCAACAATATCCTCATCAAACTGAAACAAGAACACGTCACTTCAGGAAGTTTGGCCTGAGCATTTGTTCTTTGGAGGACCTGTAAGGTTTTGTAACTGTGCAGATTATTTCTCCTTTTCTGCTGATAGTCTTCTGTAAGCTGGTTGTGGAGGAGAGCTCCAGACAGAGATCTGGGAGGGGAGCATGACATACTAAAGGCAGACCTACAGCTTTAGGCCTGATAGCATGATACTGCATCCTGATTGCGGGAAACTGGTGCTTTCCTAGAGCACTCTCCAGATTGGCACAGAGGTGCTTCTGTGATCTAGTGGCACTAAAGTGGAATAAAATCCCTTTTCTAAACACTGGCTATGTCAGGTGGCCTTGGGCAAATTGGAAGATCTACTTGTCCTTGCTTTGCCTGTAAAATAGAGGCAATATTACTAAGCTCTGTTAAATACTTTTGTATTTGTTGATGGAAGGAAGGCACACAAAGCCCAGAAATAGATCAATGCATTTCTTCATAGAGGACAGCCTTAGAAGATAGTTAAAATTATATACACTGGGTTATTTGACTTTATATGCACGTCCATGGTCTCCTGGACAGTCTTAAAGACAGTGAGCGCAGAGAGCAAATTCTTTTGTTAAGGCCACAGCATGGAAAAGGATAGCATCGTGTACACACAGGAGATATGCACCCTTCCTCTGCTGATGTCTAAAAGAGAGCAGAGACATATTGGACCTCTTGCTTACCTGACTGAAGTCCCAGGGTTGTGCTAGGACTGCATTTTCAGTCCCCCAGTAAATGACACCTTCTTGGTTTAAAATGTACTCCTGCCGCTGTGCCTCATTACCCAAGAACACCTCATCGTCTAGATGAGAAGAAAAAAGCATCAGGAAGAAAACATTGCAGAGATGCACTTAGATCTCTTAAAACAGCGGACTCCACTGCACTCCAGGGGCTTTGGCAGTCCCTGACGTTCTGTCTTGGAAAAATACCACAGATTCTGAATCAGACAGGAAGGAATTATTTCATTGTCATTTCTATTTCCTTGTTCAAAAATTTGCTCCAGACCTAGGCTGTTTGCATTAGGTAGCTCTTTTACTCTGCTGGTTGTTGACTTCTCTGTTCCTAAGAAAGGTACAGTGGCCTGAAATGGACCAATTATAATCTTGACTCATCTTAAAATCTGTATTTAAGGAAACACATCATCAAATGTTTTTCCCTTAGCAGGAGGACAAGTCTCTGGTGATGGAACACTCCAGGAATGGAGCAGAAGTGCTGAGGCAGGCAGCCTCTGCCTCCTTCCTAAGGTGCTGTGAGGAGTAGGGTGGGAGTGGCAGGAAACATGAGGTGAGGCAGAGTGCCAGAGCTCAAAAGCTGTTTTTGTGAAGTGACTGATCCCAACCAGCCTTTATGTTTCTGACCATGTACCTTGGCACCAAGGATTAAAGAGAAGGGTGAAGTTGCCCAGGAGACAGCGAGACTTGGAGATATGGAAAAGCAGAGAGTACTGGCCAATGGGAGCATTGGCAGGCGTGTTCACAGAGATGGTCCAGAAGAACGGGTCGTGTTCTTCCAGTGCTGCGCTCCACTGCTTCTTGTCTCCCAACCTCGAGATGGGAAATTCGTTCTGGGTTCCATCTGCTTTGGAAGGATGTGATCCTGAAAGTCAAAGAGATCTGGTTGTGTCTATTGCAGACATGCATCCTTGACCCATGCAGATGGTGGGGACCTTGTCTGTATGTGGAGCCATAGCTCTCCTTTCTTGTGAGAGAGTCTTAGCCTTTTAGCAGCTTAATGCTTCATGAATTTTCCTAAGGTTAGTACTGCACTTGGGCTTCCATGTTTGGAAGTGGGATGTGTGTTTCATGAATTTGTAAAAGCCTGGAACAGCCAGAAAGGTGCAGACCTGCTGCTCCTGGGATTCTGTCTTGTGACAAAGCCACAACCAAATGCTCAGGTTCTGGTAAAACAAGCTGGGTCTGAATGCTGATGCCCATCTCAAGTGTCTCACTAGAAAACACTGTAATGGAAAATATCTGTAATTGGCGAATGAAGTTTGAATGTTTCTAAATCAAAAGCCAGGAGAGAATAGAGATCCTGTGAGCAGAATAGTTTCAAATCATAGAGCAGTTAACCTACTTTGGTTATTGTGCTGCAGTGTCTCTTCTGGAAAGAGATCTAGTTTTAACCCTGCAGTCTCAGCAGCTGGAGACTCAATTCTGCCTTAGGTAAACAGCTCACCTGCCTCTCTCCTAAATGTGGGCACCTCTGTCTAGCTCTGGCTTTTGCCGCTTGCTCTCTTCTTCGGGTGAGTGGAGGACCAGAGCTCTGAAGGATATGTAATGATGTTACCTGTCTGGACTATGAGGCAGGTCCTCTTCAGCTGCTGCAGGTAGTTGTGTATTGGCGCTGAGAAGCTTACAGTGATAGTGAATGGCTGCCCTCGCCTCACTATAAGCCTTTCAGTGCTGATTTCTTCTGTGTGGTGGTTATTGTTGTTCATTGTGATCTTGAAATCACATTTTCTGATACTCAGACCTGTAGTGCAAGAAGATATAGAGTGAATTTGGTGCTGTGAGCCGCCCGCAGTCTGGCCCTGGGCCATATCCCGAGACACACAAACAGCTCCGATATGTGTTTCTCTGCTCACATGGTGCCTGTGTCTGAGACTTTCTTCCCAGTAACTGTAAGGGCCTTCACTCTGAGCTTGGTTGTTGTCGTGTCAGGTGGCTGATGAGCTGCCTTTTGCTTATACCATAGCTTCATTAAGTGAACCAAGTGATTATGCAAGTGCTCCTTCCTGCCCAGGATAGGACATGGAACAGAGCTGAGCATTCAAATGATAACGGACGTTGTGGTTAGCACTGACCATGCACTGTGACTGCCTTTGGGCTGTTAATCTGTGTACTCAGGGGCACTGATGGCACTCAAAGCAGCATCTCTCCATGTGGATACACAGTTGAAATTGTGCACAGGAGACAAGTTATTACATTCCACTTGCAGTGTAGGTGCAGGCTCTTCCAGCAGTTACAGTGCTATGTGTGTCCAATATGTACAAAGACCAGCAACTAGTGCAAACTTGACTGCTGGTTCGAATGTGGTGTGGCTTTGTGGTCCTGGAACTATGCTGGGTCACACAGTATCACAAGGTTGGAAAAGATCTCTGACATCTAGTCCAAACTGTGACCAACACTAACACCTACTCGTCGTTTAAACCATGACACTAAGCCAGACTTATCCAGTCTGTTTTTAAACACTTCTGGGGACGATGACTCCACCACCTCCCTGGGCAGCGTGTTCCATTGGCGAATCACCCTTTCAGTGAAGAATTTTTTCCTAATATCAAGCCTAAACCTCCCCTGACGAAGCTTGAGACCATGTCCTCTTGTTCTGTCACTGGTCGCCTGAGAGATGAGTCACTGGTCACCTGCCTACAACCTCCTTTTAGGTAGTTATAGAGAACAATAAGGTCTCCCCTGAGCCTCCTCTTCTCCAGGCTAAACAACCCCAGCTCCCTCAGTTGCTTTTCATAGGGCTTGTGTTCCAGCCCCTTCAACCATCTTTGTTGTTCTCCTCTAGACGCACTCCAGCATCTCAACATCTCTCTTAAACTGAGGGGCCCAGAACTGGACACAGTACTCAAGGTGTGGTCTGACCAGTGCTGAGTATAAGGGGATCATAACTTCTGTAGTCCTGCTGGCCACACCATTCCTGATGCAGGCCAGGATACCATTGGCCTTCTTGGCCACTTGGGCATGCTGCTGGCTTATGTTGAGTTTCCTGTCTACCAGCACTCCCAAGTCCCTTTCCACTTGACTACTCTCCAGCCACTCTGTCCCCAGCCTATAGCTCTGCATGGGATTGTTGTGTCCAAAGTGTAGAACCCAGTGCTTGGACTTGTTAAACTTCATCCCATTGGAATCAACCCATCTCTCCAGTCTGTCACGGTCCCTCTGTAGGGTCCTCCTACTCTCCAGCAGATTGACACTTCCTCCCAGCTAGGTATTGTTTGCAAACTTGCTAATGATGGACTCAATCCCCTCATCCAGATCATCAACAAAGATGTTAAACAGGACTGACCCCTGGGGGACACCGCTGGTGACCGACTGCCACCTGGATGAGACACTGTTCACTGTCACTCTCTGGGCTCGGCCATCCAACCAATTCCTAACCCAGCACAGAGCACTCCTGTCCAAGCCATGGGCTGCTGGCTTCTCCAGGAGTCTGCTATGGGAGACAGTGTCAAAGGCCTTGCTAAAGTCCAGGTATACCACATCCACAGCCTTCCTCTCGTCCACCAGCCGAGTCACATGGTCATAAAGGAGATCAGGTTGGTCAGGCAAGACCTACCCCTCCTAAATCCATGCTGGCTGGGCCTGGGTCACAGCAAATCAAGGACCAGTTGTTCCTTCTTTGCACCACATTAGCTGGCATTCTTACATGCAGAGCTGAATGTGATAGAAGAGCTCCTCCTACACATGTATCCATGCACACAGACACACCATGCTCTGACACAGACACACTGTGCACACTTCTGTCTGACACCAGAAAACAAAAAAATGTCAGAATTTCAGGCACCCAGTCTGGTGCTCTGTGGCTGGAGTGTGACCATACTCTTGTATTTTTGTTCTGGTTTTGGTGCTGTTCTTGATCTTGCCAGACCTCTTGCTGAGAAGCAGATAACGCCTTGGTTTTTCTCAGCCTTGAAATTATCCTGACCTCAATTGTGTCTTCAGCTTGCAACTCATCACTAATATCCATGAACCTGTGAGTTGTACCTGCTGCTGTTATGTGACACATCTTGTCAGGTGCATCCCCTTGATGACCCGGGCTCCTCCCTCTGTTCCAGCTAAAATACAAAACAATCCACAGAGCGTTGGAGCACTGTCTAAAGCAGTTGCTCCTGTGCTAAAGCGACAGCTACTACTCTGCAATTTCCATGGTTCTTCTCTCTCCTTATGTCTACCTCACCTTGTCTTCTGAATTGATGCCTTCTCCTATTGCTGTTGTTCCTTCTGTGTTTGTTGCGGGACTCCCACTGGAACACATGCTTTGTTTCTTTTTTCCCATGTGAATTTTGTCATGTGTTGTTTTCAGTGAATTATTCTGGTCTAGCCTTCAAATCGATTTACAGCTCTGCCAGTTTGTAGCCCTGTACTGGTTTAAGCTTTACAGAGCAAATTCTGACCTCTGTATTCTCTATGATCAAAATGTCTGTTCTGCCTGTATTGTAGGCTGGAGTCTGGCTCCTCCTTTATGTAACTTTTCATGGATCTTACTTCCAAGGTTGCTTGGAACCTGGACCCTCTCCTTGCTTAAGCAGCTAAAAGTCCTTTCTGCTTCAGTTTTGTAGTCTCACCTCCTCCCTGCCCCCTGCCACCCATCCCCTGTGTTAAGGATAGGTCTCCTGCCTTTGGTTCCAAACTCTCACGTCTGCCTTAACTGCCTCTTACTGCTTCTCTCAAATTCCTCTTAGGCATTGATATCAGCTTTTTTGCTGTCCCCTTTTTGTGCAGTCCTCTGTGTGAATTGAACTCCCTTAGCCTCTGGAGCACTTGCTCGGCTTCTGCCCTCTAGTAAGCTCACCTCTTCTACAAACCTCATGAAAACAGACTTGGAGCAGGAAATGCTTGGGACCCACGAATGTGAGTTTTTTGCTTACCTTGGCCCATGTTTAGCTCCCTGTACCATGAATTCCTTCAGCTCCTGCTTGCTCTGGTGGGCAATGGCTCCTTCCTTCAGTTTTCTTTAAAAATTATCTACTTGCAAGGTTGTTTGTTCAATTTCTTTATACAGGGTGGGGCATGATGTTGCTGCCTCTCCTTCAGCTTATCTTGCTGGCCTGCTGTGCAGAAGCTGAGGACTCTTTATCTCTCAGACCACTCGTAAGGAGCAGAAAGGGGTGGCTTTTCCTACTTATAGATGAGGTAAAATTCCACAGCAGGATTTGAGCCCTTTAAAGACAGCCAATGACAATTTCTTCAAAGAGCTGTGCATTGAGGACCCCAGAGTAGGAAAAGCAAATCTTACCTTTGCTCTAAACAGTGCACAGAATGTGCTTCAAATTTACAGCGTAGCCTTTATCGTAGAGATGCGCTTTCGCAGAACTGCAGATTGGTTGAGGTTGGAAGGAGCCTCTGGAGCTCATCTTGTCCAACCCCTGCTCAAGCAGGGCCATCCAGAGCTGGTTGCTCACAACTGTGTCCAGGAGGCCTTCAAATATCTGCAAGGATGGAGACTTCGCAGCCTCTCTGGGCACCCTGTGCCAGTGCTCAGTCACCCTCACAGTGAAAAAGGGTTTCCTGGTGTTCAGAGGGAACCTAATGCTTTACCTAATGCACCCCCATACATCAGTGGTGGGTTTTGCAACCAGGGCACGTTGCTAGCTGATGTAAGCTATGACTACTTTGGCTTTTATTAGGAAGCATAGAGGTCGGCAGCTTTGCAGAAATTGGGAAACACTAAATATAATCACATTCCAGAAAATTCTGTGAATTTATTGTAGACATACAATTTTCAGTGTCAGTTGCGTGTGATTTCAGTATGTGTCTTGAATTTATTTTTTAAATAAAAAGCTAGATGCAATATATAATGATTGATTCCTGCTCTTTGAGTGTATGCAAATTGTCAGGCAATTTATTGTGCTCAAACCTGTGACTTTCTTTGTGAGATCGATGTTTTTAAATGCACCTTTACAGTATACGTGTTTATGAACATCTAAACCAGAGCATTTACCACATCACCAGTGACTTGTAATGGCAATGTCTATGCACAGTTCCATCTCCTGGTCAAACTGGCAACTGTAAGTTTGCTATGCAGGATGCATTGAGGAGCGCTTTGTAAACTGGGAAGAGAGGAGTACTTGTTGTCCCCTTGTATCTTTCATTACATCCAAATGGGCTAAAAAGGCCCATTGAAATTCTTAACACACAAAGGAGCCTTTCTCATGCAGTGCTCAAGTGCTTGTACTGGCTTCTGGTGAGATTTTGCAATACTGGGTTAGATATCTAAGCTTTTCCATTCAAGATTGGTCACTACGGAGGTCAGAACATTCAGCAGCAGTGCTGAGATTTCCTACTTGTGAATCACCTTTACGGCAGCTCTACTGTATGAGATCCCCAGAGGTGTTGCCCTAAGATCCTCCAGCAAAGAAGATTAAACACTTCGGGAAAATATTACTTTTTTTCAGCCTGAGCTATAAAGGGCAAATTCAGTAATCTTTTGACTGACTTTTTCTTGCAGATTTGTTTTAAGGGTGGTTCTTTCATATGCTTTCAACATAGCTATTACTTATGGGCTTCTGGCTCCAAAAGAGAAAGTCTTTTCATCAGGAACAACTTATCTTTGCAGGAGCTCCAGGAATAGCATTCATTATGATGTGCTTTTGAAAAGACTGGGTTTGTTTTTTCCCTGAGAAATCCAGCTGTCCTGCAAGTCCTCACTCATCTTTTCAGTCGCAAAGTCAACTTGATATGAGGTTTATTTTTCAGGCTTCCTTTTATTCAGGAAGTCAAAGCTTGTGTGCTCAAGCTGTCCTTCATTGTAATACGTGTTCGGTCCAGTGTCCTGTGCAGTTGCTAGCTGTGAACATAATGTGCTCATGCACTGAACACAGGCTAATCATGCTTCTGGTAGTACCATTGTTTGTAGAGCTTCAGTTGTAGTAGACCAGCATTCTGCTTATGCTGATTTCAACCTCTGGATTTGAGTCTACAGTGCTGTTAACATCAGTGTTAGCATGCATGACCTCATTTGCACAAGACCCATGAAAGCAACCAAGTGAATTCCCTTCTTCGTTGTAAGGATTCTGTAAGAATTAACGTTCACTCACAATTAACCACATTCAAACCTGTACTTGTCTCTAAAATGCAACAAAAGCATAAGTGTGTACAGCTTGTCAGACTGGATCATGACATAGATTCACTCAGTCTGAACTGGTCTCTGACATTACACAGCGCCAGGAGCCTCAGCAGAATGTGCATGAGCTTAACCCCAGCAAGGGAAGCAGCATCTCATAGTTGATGATTTTCAAGACTGAGTATATCACGATACCAAGATTCTATATCCCTCGGAGCTCTTGTTAATGATAATTTTTCTTTGTAGTAGAATCTAACATGTCCTTGTGAGAATCATAGAAATACAAGGTGCTGTGATCTCCGTGGAGTCGTCTGTTCATGCTGAGGTCTCCTTCTGCACTTGATGTGGCTGCTTTCCAACCATGCATTTACCAAACTGAATTTCACTGATTGATATATTGTCATCTCTTTTGCCTTGTTTAGGACTCTGCAAAGTTTCTCATAGGTTTTTAGTCCTCAGTAATTTAAATGGCTTTATGTCATGAGCTGATTTTGTACCTTTTTTTGCACCCACTTGCGCTGGCACTGCTTCTTCTGAAGAACTTAATTCCAGTCCAGGCAAGTGTTGTCCATGTTCCGTATCCACTACATCGCTGACATCTTCATAGAAATCTAAAGGAAAAATGGATTATAGGATCATTGAAAGTATACATCCTACCTGGATATTATTGTGTAATTATCTTTATAATACTTGGGAATTCTTGTTGTTTTATGGGTCCAAATATAAATATGTAAAAATCTTTATCATCTTTATTACCTATAAAAATAGAAGCTTAAAATGTTATGTGAGTGTCATCAGTGACTGGGTCTCTTTCTGAGTGTGGTGGTCAAAAAATACATATGTTTAAATTTCAGTTTTACTGTGACTACACTTCCAGCTCTGATACGGTACATCCATGAATTAGATATGAGTTTTCCTTTTTGTTGGAATATCTTGTTTCCTTAGAGCAACAAGAAATGCTTACACTAAACCTTTCCGTGTTGTCTTTTACAGCGAGCGGTACTCTCCGTGTTCAGTGCATAGGGGTGGTAGAGAGCAAGTGGCAAATCAATGCAGTTGTGGTGCAGATGAAACAATCAAGTGATCTAAGACTACCAATTTTGGCTAATTCTGTTACTTTTTTTTCTGGTTTTAATCTATAAAAGGACAGTAATTTAATTGACTGCCAGAATCAAGGCCCTAGAAAACTAGATCAGGCGAATGGAATGGATGACTGTGTCATATTAGCCAGGCTGGGTCAGCCTCTTGGGCATGCTGAAATTTAAACTGCGTACTTATAAGGAAAATACTGATAATTAGCGATATTTTACTCCACCAATTCCCACTGACTTCTGACTAAGGGTTGTGTAAAGACTGTAGGTCTGGCAAAAGCTATTTAAATCCCTTCTTGGGCACTTACACATTTTTGTCTGTAATAATCATTAGCTTAATCTAACAATTTTCTTATGTCTAACACAGGAAGAGTGTGTATTTCTTGTACTTGGCACTGGACAGATCTGCATTCTAACTAAAGCTCAACTGGGTGAGGTTGCTGAGGGCAGTTAATAATGCTGACACCTGGAAAAGCCATCAACCACAAGTGTTGCAAAGCTTGGAGCTTGGCACAAGGTTTTCCTTTGAACAGGAGGCTTCCTGTACAAGTAGTTAATTAGGATGAGGTCATTCCAAACTGATGTGACAAACACTGTCTGAAATAATTTCCTGCATTGTATTTAAGAAGCAATACTGGAGGAATTTGAATGGCTTGGCTGCACTGTCTGTTAAATGTAATGACAGCCTGTGTTCTTGCAAGAGTTAGTGAGATTTTGTGCCATCACTTCCTCAAGGCCTTTTCTGAGGCCTCTGGAGGGTTGTACCCTGACTTTCCAAGATCCTGCAAGACTTAATTGATAGGTGCAAAGCTAACTATTCTCTTCTACTTTGCCTGGAGAAATCTAAATTCCTCTGTGTGTGTGTCTGTGTCCTTTTCAATCTTCATTCCAGTCTCTCTGGGCTGACAAGTTTTGAGAAACTTCCGCATCCCTTTTAAGTGTACGTGTGGGTGGCAAAATATTGTAATTGATGTAATAAAATAGGAGTTTGCATGTTTGACAATTTTGTTGGCTTTAAATCAAAGAAATGTAAATGAGAGCTCAGTTTAATCTGTGTCACAGGGTCAGTTTATGTCCATGAAACATTTTCTCTTGGGGAAGCCGTGACTCCATTGCTGAGCAGTACAAGGTGTTGTCAGGAGGAAAATTGTCTCTTAGGAAGATTCTGGTGTTTGCTATTTTGGCTTGTTAACTCTGCAAGAAATAAATGGACACAGTGCTGGGATTTAGATATGAGTGGCGTAATGCTTTCCTCATGATAATCTAAGCAGCTTTGTTGAGAGAAAGTGTGTGACCGTTGATTATGAATTTTTATACATCCTTCTGATTATATTGTCCTGAGCCTTGTCTTCCCATCCTGTGCTTTCTGAGCACTTCTGGAAGTATTACTTTTGCAAACAGAAAAATCGATCTATTTCCTATCTGCTTTATGGTACCTGCACAAAAGAAAACAGGTGGAACTTCCTCTAATGTAGATATGGTGATTTTGTAAGATAGAGATAAAGGGCTGGGTGAAGCCTCTAGCAGCAGGTGTGGGTGAGTAACTACCTTGATGATAATGCCAGCGCAAAGCAAAAATACATGTCATCGGCTGCTTTTTCTCAGGTGGTCTCATAGGCAAGTATGACCAGCTCTTCTGGCAGTATGGTGAGAAGTTTCTGACCTGGAGAAAAGTACTGGAGTTTCTGACCTGGAGAAAAACACACTGAACCTTTCCTCCCACCCCAACTCCAATTTTATCAAAATGCATAATGCCAGAATAATTAGGACCAATGCACTGACTGATGCCCGTGTTGGTTATGGCTTCGAATCACTGCTACTGCCTTCTAGAGTAAGTTCAGGCTAGGAGAGGATGAAATTACAAAGCCTGAGAGTGTTGTAAAGTGAGTCCACACACATTAATTTTCTCTTTGGGAAGTTACTCATGTTTGTGCTTAAAACAGCCTTTGTAAATACTCCAAAGCAATTACTACAGTTCCTTATGAAGAGGATACAGTTTGGGGGCAAATAATGAAATATTTGGCAAAGAAAAGTCTGGGAATAGTAGTACGAAAGCATGTAGAAGAAACATGTCTTTGACTAAGGAGTGGCAAACTCCAGAGCATCTAGAAATAGTAACAGGCTGGAACAGCTGTTCCTTAAAACAGGAATGAAGCAGAACATTGTTAAACAGTCAATAGATGATCTGTCGTTAAGCCACATTGATTTGCACACATAGCTCCTGACGCATGCACTACTGTCTCAAAACAACCAGAGTTCCTTCTGGGTTAACTAAATGAATGAATGAAAGTTCTCCAAAGATAAAAGGATAAATCATTTCCACAACCAACCTGATTGAGAACCAAGCACATTATATTTCTGTCACTGATATGCTACCGTTAAGGACTATGCAAATTTTCATGTATACACATCCTTCAAATTCACCTCCTCATACAGCCTCAATTATCACTTACTTTAGTTGGCTGTACCAGTGAAAAAAGAAAAAAAATTTGGCTCTTGAGAGGGGAGAAGAGGTGTTTAGCAAGAAAAGTATACTGTAAACGATGTACACTGTAAGCGAGGCACTGCAAAGAGATCTAGACAGGCTGGATCGATGGGCTGAGACCAACGGGATGAGGTTTAACAAGACCAAATGCCAAGTCCTGCACTTGGGGCACAACAACCCCATGCAGTGTTACAGTCTTGGGGAAGAATGGCTGGAAAGCTGCCTGAAGGAGAAGGACCTGGGGGTGTTGGTTGACAGCCGGCTGAATATGAGTCAGCAGTGTGCCCAGGTGGCCAAGAAGGCCAATGGCATCTTGGCCTGTATCAAAAACAGTGTGGCCAGCAGGACAAGGAAGGTTATTGTACCCCTGTACTTGGCACTGGTGAGGCCACACCCTGAGTACTGTGTGCAGTTCTGGGGCCCTCAGTATAAGAAGGACTTTGAGGTGTTGGAGCGCATACAAGAGAAGGGCGATGAGGCTGGTGAAGGGGCTGGAAAACAAGTCCTATGAGGAACGGCTGAGGGAACTGGGAGTGTTTAGTTTGGAGAAGAGGAGACTGAGGGGAGGCCTCATTGCTGTCTACGGCTGCCTGAAAGGAGGCTGTGGGAGAGCGAGTGTTGATCTCTTCTCTCAAGTGACAGGTGATAGGACAAGAGGAAATGGCCATAAGTTGCGCCAGGGTAGGTTCAGACTGGATATTAGGAAGAATTTCTTTACCGAGAGGGTGGTCAGGCACTGGAACAGGCTGCCCAGGGAGGTGGTTGAGTACCATCCCTGGAGGTATTTAAAAAAAGGATAGCTGAGTTTTTAAGGGACATGGTTTAGAGGATAATGGGTGCAGTTGGACTCGATGATCTCAAAGATCTTTTCCAACCATAAGATTCTATGATTCTTTTAGCCCCTGTACTGCGAGTTTAAGAGCAGATCTTGTTTGACTGGCTACATCTCTACAATTGCTCTTTCCCAAAGAAGTTATTGGATAATAAATTTAGCATATTACTGTAAGATTGTATTTGAATCAATTGATGTGTTAACAGCAGCTTCCATGAAATTTCTTGTTGGAGAGTACTGCGTTCAGGTATGAAAAACCCACAGAGGCAAGAATACATCAAAATATTCGTGCAAGTCCCAAAATACTTTGAGGAAACAGATGTCACAGCAAGTGTATTCAGGAGTAGTGCAGGTTCAAAAATAAAATCCCCTTTCTTCCAGCAGGATAATGTTTTATCCAAGTCTTAAACCTCTGTTTGCTAAAATATCTTTCTTCTAGCAATGACATATGCTAAATTATCACTCCTGGTTTTATCTAAGACACTATAGTCTGAAGAGGTCTGTCATTTGTGTAGTTGCACAGATATACACAGCATTCTTTTAGAAGATGTGGTAAGAAAAAAGTCTTAACCCCAGATCACTTGTTGTAATGAGCACAAAAGGAAAATATAAAGAACTTTAATTTTAAAGATGGTTAGATCTTTAGGACATGAGAAATGCTAAGAATTCATAGGAAAAGTGAAAACTGAACTCAAAAGTCATTCTGGTTTTATCTAAACAAAATTCATTTGTTTTCCATGAGTCTAAGAGAATATGACTGCCACACAACTGTGCAGCAGTAGAGCCACAAATGCCAGAATAGCTAACAACAACTCAGAAACAAGAAAAACAAAAAATGAAAGAAAGAAACAAACAAATAAAACCAAAATAAACCAAAAGAAAAAACAAGTAATTTTAAAAAGAGTTTGCAGGAGCGGAAAAATTGGTGCCTATTCCTGTTAGACAGAAAGAGGAAAAAATGCAGCTTAAATAGTGAATAAGAAAAGTTCTCAATACTCTGCTGACCTAGGTTCTCAGTTTCGCGAAGTAGCTCTAGAAACTGTTTCCGACAAAGCCGAAACTGATTCTTGCGCTGTTTTGTTCGTAGAAATTACCTAAATGCTTTCTATTTTGATTTTTCTGACATCGGCACAGCGAAAGGCTTTCAGCACTTACATGCAACTCTGAGGCTGACTGCTGTGTTTCACTGTGTTTGAAATATAGATGATGGAGAAGGCAAAAGTGCTAATTTGGAACAATTATTGCAGGAAAAACTGTCTGAGCTATCATCGTGGCCATAGCAAAGGACCCCAGACTGTATCCTCTTCGTAGGAGCTGCAGTAATTGACTTGTAGTGTTTACAACTTCATAAGAGCTCTACTGTACGCTGCCTTACCTCATTGCTGTATTTTTCCTTCTAATAATTAGATGAAATGATAAATGCAATTTTAGAGTTGAATTGTGTCAGCAGATAGTATACTACTTTGGTTATTACTGAATAGAAGTTACATTTAGTTATATTCAATGAACTTTTCGAAACCAGTGATTTTAATTGGTGTTCCTTGCAAATCTAGCTGCTATCGTTGCTACAGACTAATGCTAAAACCATCATGCTCAATCCTCTCTTTCAAGTTAAATTATGTAATGATTTCCACTAGTAATGCTATTCATGAAGGTCCATAGAACAGGCTAGAAGTGAAAACGTTGACACTGCCTTTACAGTATGGTATATAGTACCTTTTTATTCATTTCTGGTCATATTACATCACTTTACTTTGGCTGAATAGTCTACATTTCAGTGCTCATGGTCGTAATAATGTATGAACCCTGCACCAGACTCATAAACGAAGGAAAAGAACTAACATACAGGTTATATCACTGAGCAGGAGCAACATCAAGCATCACAAATCCTTTAATGTCTGAGAAATGGGTGCAAACAAAGTCTACCTGAAGCTGCTTGGTGCCACTCTTGTAGGGAATGATTTCAAATAGTACTGTTGACTTCTCCATGGGGGCCATTCTTGCCACTCTAAAAGAGAAAATACACTTGTAAGTTCAGGCAGCTGAAAAATGCTTGCCATGTATTCCTCAGAGTCCCCAGACCTAAGACAGGAAAGAAAGTGTCAGAGTGGCTGATGTGTTTTTATCCATCTTCACATCCCCACAACACTATCCTCGAAGAACTGATCAAGCAGTAAGGGATGTGGTGGAATAGTTGCAGTTCTCAACCTGTGATAGAGAATTAGGGATTGTATCATGATGGCAAAATGTATTGGGCACCTGAGAAATGATCAGAGAGGTTATCCTTAGAAGAGTCAAATGCAACTGTCTGTGTTACCCTCATCACTGACAGTTTTATAGTTCTCTAGTTATGCTCATGTTGTATTTTGGTGTGGTAAATACAATTACCTGTTGATTTTATGTCCATGGTTAGAAATTACTCTTGGCTGGAGACTGATAGCAGCACCAGCAAACAAAAACTGGGGTAAATGGGCCTCTGCTCTAAGGAGGTACTGAGGCTGAACAACACCGATGCTGGTAAGGGAAGTTAAGATTCAAGGTCAGGATCTAGACCTGAATTTTGTATTTATTGTAAGTGAAGACTTAACAGTTCACGTCATCTTTTGACTTTTTTTTTTGTTTTCCTCTCACGGTTTCTTGGTGCTAACTCCCCCAGCATAAATATTTTGGAGAATATAAAAAATACTTTAGTAATAATAACCATAGAGGAGATGGGAGAACCGTTTCTTTGTGGTATAATATCAATGTAAACATTTTTAAGAGATTTCATTACAGTATATTTTGTGACTCTTTGGTATTTTTAGTATCTGAAGGAAATTCTTCAAGGATTGTTTGTCTTTCCTTTTGCAAATCATGAAAAGAAGAAAGTTTTAAAATTTTTGTCCTTTATTTAATTCAGTCACTACCTGCAGCACTGAGTTACATGCTGTCATTAAAAGCAGGCCAACTGTCTACTCCCTGAGCATTCTGTAATTCAAAGCTTGGCAAAGGAGGTGTAGAAAACTCCCAACTATATGGAGAGGACTGACATGATGGTCCAAAAAAAGTCACAATGGTTACAGAACCTTTTTTAAAACCCAATTTTTGTTCCAGATTTCCCCCAGAATGAACAAGTTATTAGATGGATAGCATTTACGCACTTGATTTGGAGTTGTTCTTTGAGCAGGCCACTACCTTCTGCTTTCAGCACGCAGTCTGTCACAACTTCAGACAGGGGGTTAGTAAATGTGACCTCCACATCAACACCCTTGTGAACCACTGCTGGACCAAGGACCTACAAAGAGAAAGTGTTCAGCTCAGCCACGGCAGTAGCCTCGCTTCTTTCTCATGGTTTTCTATTGTCATTCCCATTGCAAACCACTTACCCCCTTAGATGAATCTCCTGGACAGGCAGGAGCCAGGAATTAATACATATACATGTGTTTGGGTATCAGAGTTCAAGCTTGAATCAGCCCTGCAGTGTGGCTGAGAAAGAACAAACTACTGTAGCATCTACCATTTAGTCCTAACTTTTTAACGAGGTCAGTGTGAGGTGTTATGTATGACACAATCTATGATGCTTATGAGAGTGAGAACAGAATGAGAATATAAGCTTCAGCTTGGCATCTATAGCTAAGTACTGTGGGCAGTTTAAATCGAATGAGCTTTAGTTGGGCTAAAGGAAAGTTTAGGATTAGAAAACACTGGAGGTGTGACACAGAGGTGAATTGTGGGTCCTCAGGTGAAATAAAAATAGAATACTGAGTAGCAAATAAACATTTGTTACCTTATTTTGACTGATATAAAGCGGGATTAGCATATCTGGTTATCTTTGTAAATAATGTAATATTAATTAATGTAATGGAGAAGTCTGAAGTCCAGCACCACAGCTGCATTTCTCTATTACTGATTACATGTTTATACAGAAGTTTCAATCAACAGAAACATAAGCCCTTCTTGAAACTTACTCACTGAACTGAAGTAATGTAATCCAGCTGCCTGCCGTGTGTAAGCTGACCCTGTTATTTGCATGATAACAGCCCAGAGGCTTTTTGCAAGGTCTCACTAGAACTTGGTGGTCATAAGTCGCCAAATACTCAAAAAAAATCAAACTTTTTATTCCTATGTGTAACCTTGGTTTTCCCATGTGCTACTGGCAGAGTGGTTTGGGATAATCTGGAGGCCCTGAAGGACGCAAAGCAGACTAGCTTTTACCTTGATGATGAGTAAAGGATCCTGAAGTACAATATCCTTCTCCACTAGAAGTGAGGCTTCCTGTTTGGTTTTACACACAGCAGTCACAAGGATCTTCCGGTCATCCATCAGAGAGTTTTTGTACTGGGAATAGGAGATCTTGAATGAAATCTCTTTCACTGGAATAGAAATAGAAACAGAATTTCCCCCTCTTTTTTGGGTCTAAGTATCAGCTATATATAGCTGTATTGTGTATATATATGTGTGTGTGTGTATATATGTGTGTGTTGTGTGTAAATACATATGTATGTGTATTGTAAGGAGCAAGGATACTGTCACTCTGAGGCTGTCAGCGTTGATAGGCAAGAGATAGGAATGATCCTTACAGGTGGCTTCTACTTACATTCACATCAAACAGTACATGATGAGGTACAGTTTGGTAGCTGGACAGTTCTGAGGATGGATATATGTGGGCACTCTGCTGATGTTTTTTTCATTTATCTGAAGCTAGGCATTTAAAGCTCATTCCTTGCAAAAAAGGCAGAATTGAAAAGATGGATTGGTTTAAATGCTCTTGCTAATGCAGCTGTGCAGCCTCTGCCTTAAAGAAGGAGCACAGTCAGAGTCTTTCTGCCAGTGAGGAAGGCAGTGGATCTCAGTACATTGAGAAAATTATACATCCACTACTGGAACAGTGGAAAGAGTTGTAATGTGTTGTGTATTAGCTTGAGAGGGTCATTATATTAATCAGTGTGACACGTCTCTGTAAAGTAGCAGGGCAGAGTCTGCTGTCTGCAGGTAGCATAACTGTGCTATCTGTAGTTACTGTCCTGCTGCTGCAAACGGCATAGGCTTATAGTTTCCCTCTTAAATCTCCCCCTGTGCTTTGCTTATGGGGATCTGGTAGCTAAGTAGTCTCTGGTCTATCTCTCTTAGTTCTCTCTTAGCAAAAAGGTTGTAATGTAGAACTAATAGTGTTTGTGCTGGGTCAGGCAGAAGGTCACCCAGCTCAGTGTCCTTTCAGACTGTGCCTAAAAGCAAATGCTTGAGACAGGGCAAATACATATGTGTTTCTCTTCCCCTGAATAGCCTTAACCTCCAGCTGTTTGCAGGTCATGCAGTTCTCGAGCCATTCATTATTTCTATGTGATTTGCCCACAAAATAAAGCTACGTCTTGTCCTATGGTGTAATACAATTAAAATTACCTTCTTCAAATCCAAGTTTAATAGACCTAGACAACTGCAAGATCTCTGCCTTTGGTCTTCTTGTGTAGAGAATGGCTGAAGCCCTAAGTTTCACCTTTATGGTTTTGAAATCAGAGATCAAGTTCCTGAGTGCCAAGGTAAGGAGGATATCCTGGCCAATTACAGGAGATGCATCAAGGATCAGCTTCCCTGAGATACTGGGTTTTTGTGCAGGCTGTCTCTGTGCTACTGCAGATCGTCTTGTAATTTTGTTTCTTTTTCCAGTGCTTCTCACACCAAGCAGCTTCAGTGCTTTTTTATACACCTTCCTTTCTTTCAGGGATCCTGCTTTGAAAGATGACATGATCAGATATTTCATATATGCTGAATATAGTGCAGTAGAGCCGTAATTGCTCTCAGTAAATATGGTCTAGGAAAGCTGAGGAAGGCAAAGATACACAAGAGGAGAAAGTGAGGTCTAATCTAAATGCTGCTTTTGATACAAAAGCAAATGAGTGTACATGGCCTCAAAGGCTGGAAAGTAACACCTGCCAGTCAGCTTTAGCGGGCTGTTCATGGGCACCTCTTAGAAGCTGTGAGCAGTAGAAAGATGTCTCCTGGGAGAGCTCAGTTCTGCATAAGCTGGGACAATTGACGTATCTTCTGAAATTAAGAAGGGTGAAAAAATCCTTTTGCAGAAACTCTCCCCAAGCAACTCTCCAGAATGGCTACTGCTGCACGTTATAACAGAAATATTTCCACCAGCAGATCCAAACTACTGGGACAGAATGTTCTACGGAAGTAGCTTTGACTTTGTATTGCATACATTCGTATTTCATCAAGGATCACAAAGGCCATATTGAATCTCTTTCAGCTGACAGTGAGCCCTAATACTTTGAAAATTCACAAGTACTTTGCTCCAGAAGAAGTGAAAAATCAATCCAGTGCTCAATCCAAAAAAAGGCCTAGGTTATTTTGGCCTCTGACCATCAGTGGCAAGACAACTGTAATAAAGGATTTACCTTCTGGATATTTGTAATTGGCAGTGACATCCACGCGGGAGTTGGTGCCCACTGCTTTGGTGCTGATAAATTTTCCAATCTTCCTAGTATCAGAATAAATTCTCTTTTTATGTTTGTTGCTATAGTGAATCCACGTAACACAGTCAGCGTTCACTGCTGCAAACACAAATGAGCTGTCATAATCCAGGTTTACATCCCCTTCCTTAATGGCTCTGGTGGAGGCAGGACCACACCGATATACACCTGTGTTGGAGAGAGAGGCAAAAGGACCGGCTGTTGCACCAGAACCCATATCTGCATGCTGACAGCAAGGGGAGACACGTTTGGATAAAGTGCATTGTTTCTACATCTGTGCCTTATGGTAACAGTACCTCCAGAGATGCCATGTGCTTTTTCTTTCAAAAGTTTTCAAGGCTAGTAAGGTATAAGGGGAGCTGACACTTCTGTTGATGTGAAGTGCTCTAACCCGCCAAAGCTTACAAGGTGGTGTCATATCTCAAGGAAGAAGAGGAGAAAGTGGGAGCTAAGTCAGAAGTACGATTAGACTTCTGAGATGTGAGTTATCAGTGCTGTAGTGCACACAAATGGAAATGCAGAAAATTCCATATAAATGTAAGAAAAAACATTTTCTATGAGGGTAGTCAAACTCTGCCACAGTTTCTCCAGAGAGCTTGTGGAGTCTCCATCCTATGCCGTATTCAAACACAACGATGTGGTCCTGAGTAAGCTGCCCTAATTTGACCCCTTGCTGAGCAGGCGATTGCAGTAAACAAACTCCAATTGTCCCTTCCAACCTTAGCTATTCTATGTAATTTTATTAATTGGTATAATGGTAGTACCTAAGACAGGCAAGAGTGAGATAAGTGAACTACAGTTGTGATGGCTTTTGTGAAGGCACAGGATCAAAAAAAGTAAAAATTTCATGCTGGTAGGCAATCCAGAGGCTGATAGAGGAGGAATCCACAGGAGACCGATGTGCATGTGAATTAATGCTGCATCTACAAGGTGCAGATAGAGGAGAGTTGTGCTGAAATTTCACTAGCAATCTTTAGGAGTAACAGTATCTACAGCTTTTTAAATTTACAACAGTATTACCTTTGCTTCTTTGCTGGGGTGTTGCATCCAGAACCTGCCATCCATCATAAAAAGACCCAAGATCTCTTCTAATGAACCAGCTTTCATTCCAGACATGGAAATTCCTGTAAGAGAGGTAGAATAGGGAATCCCTGATTCACACCATTAATTTCATATTGAAAGATTTGGTACCTATCTGGTGTGATGCAAGAAATAACCTTAGTTAGATGAATGAAAGCTCCTCTGTGGAGAGATCAGTTGCTGTCTCCTTGCTTGAGTACTTCTTTCCCTTCTTTGCCAACTTTTGTGTTCTGATCTCTGAGAAATGTTTGGATGTTATGAAAAAAAATGTTAAAAGGAAAATAATTCATTGCAGAGTCAAGTATTCATCCTGGTCATTCCAGAACAACATGCTGTACAGCCAGAAATCTCCTGCACATATTGCTGCCTGTTGGTATTTCGTTCACTGTTGTTTTCTACTTCACGTCACCCGTTCCCCATTCAGTGGATGTGCTTGGTGGCTGAAACACTGATGCATGCAGTACAACATGTGTGCAGTGTGGTCATTTCTATGCACTTGTTTGTCAAAATCATAATTTTTAACAGCTTTTCTGAGGTGAAAGAAACAGCATGTTCTTCCTAAAGGATGGGATGGATTTTTTTCAGCTGCATTAAACATATTGCCTTTACTTCCGTCACCTCTCCATATTGCACTAGAGATGTGTAATGGTAACCATGGAAGACTGAGACAATAAACAGCGCGTAGCACAGGGGCTGGGTCTAAAACTTATGATCTCTGCTCTAGGAGTCAAGGGACATGCTGGTATAGTTTTTGGGAAAGAAGTTAATCACTCTTCAACTTTTTTTTTTTTAAAAACTGAAACTTTCATACAGTAGAGACAAAATTAGCAGTTATATTTTCAAATTATGTGTTGAATAGCAATGGTACAAAGTATCTTCTCTGTTAATTCTTCAGAATGATGAAGCTGACTCTGTATTGCATGGCTGAACACTCGGTTAATTCTTTGATATGGGGTTTTGTGTCCTTGAGAGTGTGAGGTTAGGGTGTTTTTTCAGGAGTGTGGTTCTAGATCTTGTGATTAGAGGAGAGTATAATGGAAGAAACATTAAGGAAAAGAACATATTTACCATACACTGTCTTCAGTCAAGTGCAGGGTCTTTCCAGAAGTGTCAATGTACGTATCAATGCTCAGATTTATGTTGCTGTCATGGGCAGAGTTGAAGTTTGTAATAACACGAGTAGGTATTCCCAAGGATCTCAGAACTGCAATATAGAATACCATAAAAGTACTGTAAACGTAATTTGCAGACGTTTAGAAAGTTTTTACTGTTTTTCTTGGCAATGCAGTCCACTGTATGTGTTTACGGTGGGGAAGCAACCCTCAAGAAACTTCCCTTTCAGATATGGTGCAGGTCGCAGTTGTACACAGTTGCCTAGAACACAGTTCCACTTTTGTTACATTTCTAGCTGTTGTGTTCTTTTTAAGAAGAATTAGATTTACCAATTATTTTGGCTTTTCATTCCTCATCCTGTTCTCTGTCCCATTTTCTCCCTGTTTCTCTGTTACCTACTGCTTTTTCATCTCCCTCTCTGAGACGTGGCTCCTGATTGCATTATTTTTCCTTTGTATTTTCCGCAGAGTGGTTCTTGTCTCTCAGAGCCGCTCTGAATGCAAACTGCTAGGATGAAATGCTTTTCGTGATTTGCAGTTCTTTTTACAGGTCTTCAGAACTGTGATTTGGGTTTGTGTCACCAGTAGGTAAGACACAACAGTGGAAAACTGGCATCATGAAGAGGCAAACTTGAAAGAGGTCTGGTTTTGTTTGAATCTTAGGTTTGAAATAGGAAACCGTGCTCTTTTCACCAGTCCAGCCTGGCCAACTGCTTTGAATTTTCTTTGATGATTAAAGAAATTGAGGTACAGTATTATGACCTGTGGCTATTTAAAATAAAACCACGCATGGAGAGTATAGATTCTTCACTCTCTCTGTCAAAGCTGAAACAGCTACAGAAATTCCAGTAAGCTTGCTTTCTAATTCTATTCTTCATCCCTTCATGTATACCTGTGCACATTACTCCTGCAAAAACCCAGCACTGGCCATATCGGACAGGTTTGTATCTCCCCCTGTACCACTTTCGAAGGATGGTCACACTTCCACTCCACTGCAGGGGGTTGGTTCCTGAGGAGTACTTTCCATTCCACTTTCCTTCCACTACTCCTTTTTCATCATTGCTGTTAACCTGAAAGAGTCCTCATAAGAGAATTGAAATATTTACAAAAAAAAGGGAGAGAGGGCAATAGACAGAAATGACTGTGGTTGTAATGCTGTTCTCTCTGGCGGAGTGTTGGGACACAGTATTTGAATCTTGGATATAATTTTGTCTGTTCAACTGCAACAATGATATCAAACCCAGATCAGATTTTAGAGTCTGATGGTTCAAAACTGCCTTGCTTTTCAGTACAAACATTCCCAAATGTACTGACAGCCTATTTAATTTTTTTATGGTTCATTGATAATTTCACCTCCTTATGTGTCATTATACTACTACACTATGTGTTCAGTATTGGATTTTAAGATGAAGCTATAAGAAGTAGCAGAAAAGTTAGCTACTCCTATAAAGCATTGAGGCATTCACCATAAATTATTGGGGTTTTTGTTATTAGTGCATTCTACAGCAGTAACTGATTGGTCGCTTTACCGTAGCGCTGATAACCCGGCTCACGTAGACAGGACTGTTTCGGTTGGATACATCAACAGCTGGATCTTTGTGGTGGTTCAGGCTTCGATCTAGTATAGCCAGAGAGATATCGAGGATATCCTCTTCAAACTGAAATGAAACCAACCAGTATATTAAAGGCTTATTTCATAAATAAACCCAAGGATAAACTCCCCACCTATTTTCCTTCGTCTGATACAATAGGATGGTGATGGTAATTTAGGCATGTTCCGTACTGTTAAAGAAAGCAGAGACAAGAAGGAATCATAAGCCCTAGGCTGCTGACTCTCCATGGTATTTTAAACACACCATCTTTATAAGTGTTGCTATAGCATTCACGAGGGTATTAGGTGGCCTGGTGGAATGGACAAGACCACCCCAGGTCCAGCTCAGCAGACCTTGCACCCTCCCACATCCTGCCATGCCCATACAGGTGCCCTTCTGTTATGAAAGCGTCACTCTGGTGGGCTTGTATTAGGTGATCTGAACTGAAAGAAACCCAGAAAAATAATTATTGTGGATTAGGGCCACAGAGACACTGCATGGGGCCCAGAGGATGCCAGAGTAAAGTGCTGTGCTGAGGGGATGTGGTCAGGCAAGGATGCCACGTGACCTCTGAGAGAGAAAGCAGATCTGGCCTTGCTTCGTTTACTGGTGTAAAAGTAGCCACAATGATCAGGAGGATTAGTAGAAATGCAGTCTATGCAGCTGCTGGTGCACATCTAAGGCATGAAGTGGCCAGGAATAGTTTTGACTGGCCCAACAAGTTGTGAGATAGCTACGTGATGGCAGATGGGCTGTAGTTACTACTGTGCTTGTAGCAATTATGCTTAGAGGGCCAAACTGTTTTTCAAAAATTACAACTTGAGTTGTTTCAGTTGAGTAGATTTGGGAAATCCTTTTAGTGTCTCCTGCCCCTGTTACTGAACTAACTGTGTAATTATTTAAGCATACTAGTCTTGCAATTCCTAGAGGTTAATACTGGCATAGCTTGCTTTGCCCTTTGCAAGGGTCAAGAACAAGCAGAATTTTGCCAAGTTTTGTAGCAACTAAAACTGTTCTTTGATTTTTTTTATTTCTGTATTAGCACATGATGGACAGGAGAAATTATCCTGATGCTGCTGTAATATATTGATAAGTGAGGTGTATATCTGTACGAAAATCATGAGAAAGGAATACTGAACTCTGATACCAGGACATAATGATTCTCCTGGAGAACCTGTTTACCCACTGTTTTTATTTTCAAAGTTCCAGAATAGGTGATGCTATTTACCTGTCCATAGTTCCAGGCTTCTTCTTGAATATGTTTTTCTAGTCCCTGAAATATAATTCCGCTATCATTCAGAACATACTCCTGTCGCTCTGTTTCGTTAGCCATGTAGACATCATCATCTAGAAGCAGAATGAGACGTGATGGCTGAGAGTTGTTTGCTGTAGCTGAAAATCTCACTTCAGGGGGAGTTCTAGGCACAGATCAGGCTGCCTGTGCATCCAGGCTTAGGACTCCCTGCTATGCCTCTGTAATCATTTAGGGAGTGAATAAAGTAAACATGAAGTTCCTTTGAGGTGAACTGACTACTGTCCCTTCACTAATCTCAGCATGTGTGTTGCTGGTAGATACTGCTCAGTTTACAACTGAACACAAGTATCAGAGGGAAAAAAAAATATAAATATTTGGAAAGTTTCCTACTTATTCTACAAGCAAGGGACTGGATCTTTGATGAATTGCAGCACTTAAGAAGGGAAAAAAAATTGATCCTTGAAGTTAGGCAAAAGTAATCTTTCTGTAGCTGTGACTGTCAGGTAAATGCTTTGCCCAGCTTTCCTGAAACAGTGAATTATTTGAAGGACACGATACATCAAAACATACTTGGACACCAGGGATTGAAGAGTAGCACAAACTGGCCCAGGAGCATTGAAGAGACCTTATTCCCAGAAAGAATCTGGAGTTTGAGTTTGTATCGTCCTATGACAGCATTGGCTGGGCTGAATATTCTGATGTTCATGCAGCCAGGCTCACTGGGCTCCTGCGTTGCACTCCAGCCTCTGGCATCCTTCTCAGAAAGGTTAAATACAGCCTTGGTCTGCAGTGATTCTGCTGGAGATCTTCCTGCCAGAGGGAACAGAGACAACAATTCAGAATGACAGCTGTGGGTGACAAACTTGGGGTCAGCAATGATCTCAATTCCTTTTTTTTTTAATGACTGCATTGGAAGATTGGGGCTTATGAGGTCAAATGCTTATTCAGTGTAAACTAGCTGCACTCCAGTCTATAGCATTGTATAATGCAGCCCTCTGTGTAATGTGCACGTCCCAGTAAAGGCAAGTACATCTATAATCATTCTAGATGTGGGGAGGCAAGCCTGTTGTCCTGAAAACCTGACAGTTCAAAAATACGCGTGCAGGATGAGCGAGACATTTTAATACACGTTTCATTAAGAGTTAGCAGCTGCCTGGAGAATTTTTTGGATAAGCCTTTTGGGAAGATACAGATAGGAGTCTTGTTAATGGGATCATCCATACTGATCTAGTAGTAGGGAGCACATGAGGTTTATCAGGGGGAGTTCAAACAGGTGAAGTAGAGAGGCAGGAGAGGAGGCAAGTGGGAGATAATGGTCTGTGAGAGGTGAAGTTGCGAAATGTTCAGGGGCTAGAGTGTGAAAACAACATGCAGTATAGCATGTGGGTCCTTGGCAGAGATACTGGCTTGGTTTTAGAATGAGGATGGCCCCTACCTTTCTATTAATTATTGCCTTAACTCTCTTATTACCTTGAGGTACAGATTGAACCTTAAAGTGGGAGCTTCTAAGCCTAAAAGGACAAAGAATCCTGAATGATGCGGGACAGAGTGTAATGATTTGGGAATGGACCACAAAGAGCTGTAAGACGCTGGTATTCTGGAGCTACAGTGACGTGGATGTGAGGTGAGTGCCATAGCAAAATTACCTGTGCTTGCAATAAAAGAGAAGTTGTCCCCGCATTGCACCGTTTGGAAGTTCAGAGTGATGCTGAAGGCCTGTCCTCTCCTCAAGATGACTTCTGTGCTGCTGTAATCAGAGGTGTGGTGTGCAGCCTTATTTAGTTTGGAATGCCAGTTGACTTTTGCTGTTTTCAGAACTAGAAAGACACAAGGCAAGTTAATTAAAAGCATCATTCAATCAAACTTGTGCAATTTTTTAGGCTATCTCATGTAGTGATTTTATTATATTTAGCTGGAGTTATATGCCCAAGGAAAACTGAAGAATCCACAGTCGTTATTAAAAATGGCAAAATAAACAATAACTTACAGGAACAGCTAAAATACCTTTTCAGGCACGTTTCAGAGGTAGAAAAAACACCCTTTCAGAAAATTCCTGATTTAAAAAAAAAAAATAAAACCCCTACTTTATTTAGATAAGACACTGTTAAAGCTCAAAGAGACTGTTCTATGCCACCGTGTTCCTGCTCTTTTTCTGTGGGGATATCTAGTGCCCAGAATGCTTTACAGATGTGTGCAAAGAAACACTAAAGCTCTCATGACCAAGCGTCTGCGTGATCCTGGAAACACGCCATGGCAGGTGATGAACAGACAGCTGGTATGTTTGTTGTTGAACTTGCATGTTGTCTTGTCACGTATCCTCTATCTCAGTTAATTTACAGTCTTGTTGCTTGAATCTGTGTGTAGGATTAGGAGTGGCATATCTTGAGGCAGCGCTATGGGTTGCTCTGTTGTATCATGACAGGTTGCCCACTATGTAAAATGGGACACAGAAGCACAGATTACAAAAGCTTTCAAGCTTTTTTGTTCTCCAGTCAATTAAAAAAAAAAAAAACCAACAAAAAAAAACCAACAAAAACAAAGCAGAAAAATACAAATCCCTTTATGAACATATGTGTTTGAGCAGTCCCCTTCCCCAGTATGGTATTCCAGAGAAATTTTGGTTGAAGAAAATTTTCCGCCACGACTAGAACATCTTAACCCTTTACAGACTAATGATGTTGTAAGTAACACTTCTATCATTTCAATAAACTTTCGCTACAGGACTTGACTTAGCACCACCATTAATCACTTGGAAGGAGGTTCATATCTGAGGGAATCCACAGGGTTCTACTATAGAAATAGAGAGGGTGGAATTTGAGTTTTCTGCTGGTGTTGCAGCACAGAATTATATTCTGTGAAGTCCTTGATGCAGTTGTAATTATACTTATTTTCAGCTTTTTGCAAGAAACATGAGCTCGCACCTGCAGTTGTGAGGGTGCAGTAGGAGCCTGGAGCCAAGCTGCTTTTCTGTGGTCTGTGAGCATAAACATGTTTGAATATTTTCAGTTAAGTGAAGGGCCCTTTTTCAGATATGTCACCTGGATAAAAAAATGCCATTGATAGGAGTGTGGTGTTTTAGTCATATGATGTAAAGTGTCTAGAAATGATGTAAAGTGTCTTTTCTCACTTGTATGATCACTTTGTTTTCCTGGCTTAAATATGTTTAATTGAAAAGACCCTACAGAAAATAGCATTCCTAACGTCATCTCCTAATCTAAGAGTGAATTAAAACATGTTTCTGAAGAGCAGTTGGGCTCAGTTTGAAAAACAGTCAGCCTTGTAACATTTCATGCATGTATATCCTACCACTGTGTATCCCAAACCGTGCAAGTTAAATGCCCAGCTCTGAGGCAGGGAGTGTCCGCGTTGTGCTGTGATGCAGATAACTCGGAGCGTTCTGCACGTCTGCAAATAAAAATGTAGCACATAGAGGACTTAATAGCAGCTAAGCCATGGGTTTGATACTAGTGGGACTGTGAGGTTTAAGGACCTAAACAGTGCTTCTAAGACTTTCAGAGTGGAATATCCCAGGAAAAGACAAGATGTACAACAGAGTAAGAGAGGACACCTAGAGAAACAGGAAAGAGAAAGAAGGTGGGGACTGGCATTGGTTAGCTCTAAGAATTTGCAGCATGGTTTGGTTTGTGTTGCAAAGTCCATGGTTATGCGAGTGTTTCTAGTAAATATGTGTAGGAGATCAGCAAAAAAAAGTTTGTGTTTATGGTAAGAACACAACAAAGCCTAATACCGGTCCTTTGTCCATGTTTATTTCAAATTTCTCCTCGTTTGGATCTTCACAGTTTCATTTTAGATCTTGTAATTTCTTTTCCTGCTTTTAGTATCTCTATTTGAAAAACGTATTTGCAATAATCCTGTACAAATGTACAATTGGACAAACTTCTAAAAAGTTGTTTGGGTAAGTGTTTATCCTCTAATGGATAGACACTGAGAGCATTGCTCATAAGCAAAAGTCTGCAGAATCCGTGATCACTGCTGAAAATACTGATCATTATGTACACAGGGTCCTTGTTGCCTCTGATAGAAAGCTGAAGCTGTAACAGAAAAAAATCCCTAGAATAAATTGTGGATAGGCTCTGTCTGTGTGTGCATGTGATCTGACACATCCTTCTAATTAGAGATCTTTCCATGAGAATGAGTGCAATGTAATACATAGATCCTGGGACTGCACTTCAACAAAGCAGCACACAGGCTAACACAGCCAGTTTGTAGGGAGGTGAACGTGTGAGCACAGGGACAATCAAGTAACCTGTCTGAGGCCAGAAATCAGTTGGATATGAGAGCAGGATTAGAGCTTGGGAGTTCTATGTGGCAGTTTGATGCCTCAGTCACTAGCCAAAAGCTAGTGGTTGCAAAAGGTGGCGGCAAAAGCACTGTATAGACTAGTTATGGATATGACAGAAGAATATTTTCTCGCTCTATTTTCTGTGTTACAGGAAAAAAAAATAAGTTCAAGACCCATGATATTAAAAAATAAAAAGCAAATCAGTTTTAGTGGAATAACCCATAACCTGAAAAGGGCTAAAATGCCAAGAGAACAATTCAATATCATTTATCCCATTTCCTCAGCAAATATCACTCATCTGGATTGGAAGAGTGGTGCCTGGAGCAATCAGGCTGTTTTAACTTACCCGCCATAAGGTTTCTTTCTTCTTTTCCACACTTGTGTATAATTCAGGTTATGGATGCAAAGGTGTACAAGAACGTTCTGAGTCCTCTTCCACCAGCATGAGTAATGAAGGCTTAGGACTCTTGAGTTCCCTACATAAGCTAGAGTTTATATAAGCTGTGTGTGACCTGTGGTTGTTGGTTACTGGTTACTGGTTTTATAGTAATGGCCTACGTAAGCATCTACTTATGACATTTAATTGTACAATCTTTAATCTAATTATGCTTATTTAAAACTGGTGAATGGCCAAGGAAGGATGATAAACAGTATCCTGTTGTTTTAACTACTAAGAGAGGAAGACATCAAATTGGATCTAATGCAAGAAATATAGTCTTAAGTAGAAGAAGAAATTCAATTTTTGATGGTTTGGTTTGTGTCAGTTTAGGTTTTTGGAGAGTGTATGTACAGAGGGCAGACACATACATGTATCATGCAACATGGATATGTGAGACATGGAGACATCTGAGGATATCTGTGATATTTTAGTGTTACTGTCACCTAGGAGCATCTTGGCTTTGCATAGCAGAGACCGTTTCTTGGGTTTTCGTTCTTTTTAAGGCAGGTCTGCCTGAAGATCTTTCACATAACTGCATATAATGTGTTCTTTCTGGGAAGTATACAGAGCTGTGACCGTTCTCATCTTCTGTTGCTGACACGATTACCTATAAAATGCATTTCAGCAATACTTCCTGCAGAGAGGGCATTGTTACACAGTCATCAGGGATTTCTGTTAAGTACAGAGGAGTGTTTAATGGCTACCTCTTCTTTTGTTCATTGTTGTTCATCGTTTGGCGTCTGTGACATGCAAATGCAGTTCCTCTGTAGCTGTTTGGCATAATGTCCTGTGTTGGGCCCTGGAGGAAGCTGCAGAGTTGTTCTTTGGTGCGAGCCTTGCCCACTCAAATTACAGACATGCTCTTTTCCACTCTTAAATCTTCTCCCATGTCACAACTTATCTAGAGTAATGTCCTCCCAATGTGTCCAGAGAAGAGGCTGTATGCTGTTCTGAATTTTCAGTGGACTTTGAGGAGTGAGGGGAGAAGAGGTGATCCCTTTTTTCCCTCACCTCTACTCTTCTTCTTTGTCTGTATGTTGTCTGTTCGTTTTCTGTTTTGTTTCCACATTCATATCGAAATTGCCTACAACCAAAAAAGGCCAATTAATTACTTGCAGCTTAAATTTATTAAAAAAAAAAGAGGAATCTGAAGTATTGTGATGGTTTCTTGTGTATTCTTTTGGTAAGAATTTGTGATCATTTGTGTCAGACTCTGAACTGTGATCACTTGTCAGACAAAAGATGTCCGCATTGAGCTCCTGACAGCTCTATGTTCAGAATTTTGGCCTTTTTAGTTCTGCTTTAAACATTTGTAAGTTGGAACACAAATGCAAATGTTCAGGCTTGGCAGAGCTGTTTGTACGCTGCTGTGGCCATGCGCCCTGCTCTAAAGCGTGGCCCTGTGGTGGCTGCCCTGTCCTACAGTGGCGGTCACAGCAGTCCTTAGGCAGGCTGCGCTGCCTGCTGGAATAGGGAATCCTCAAGGCCACCTGAAAGTGCATTTTGGTGGCAGCTGGTACCTTACAGTAGCGGCTTCTGTATGCAAACAGCATGACAGAGGTGTGAGCAGGGGCAGCCTGCAGATGTTTACACCAGGGAGGTTTGGAGTCAAGTGCGTTCGTCATCTCCAGAGACCTTATGCTGCTGCACAGAAAGTGTTGTAACTTGTGCTGCTGTTCATCTATATTAAAGCACTGCTCTCCCTGTGCTTCCCGGTGCTTGGGACTCTGTTGTTTCACATCAGAATTAAGTTACTGCGTTGAATACATGCACGTGTTGTCTGCTCTGTGACAGGCCAATGCTTACAGAAATAGTGTTGTCCTGGACCTGAAACATTACTTTTTCCAGTCTTTGTAGGCTTTTTCTTTCCCGTTCACAGGGTTATGTGTCATATGTCACAAAAAAAAAAAAAAAAAAAGGAATTAAGTGAACAATGGAGGAAATGTTCTACTTTTTTAGGTAAGGAACTTGTTAAATGAAGGAAAAAAACTTTTCTCAATCCTATGATTTCTCAGGATTGAGACTTTTATGGAATGTGCAACTCATTACAAAAGAATACAGTTACATGAATGGTTTTTATTTGTTGCTGACAATTAGAAAGTGATCACAAGGAGACTGTATTAATTATCTGATGAAAAAGTCAAAAACATGAGCTTAACAGAATGAGATTTGATACAACAGTGAAACTGTTTCTACAAGGAAGGGGTTTCATTTTTCTAGACAAGCGGACCAAAAAAAAGAAATACAATTAGAGACTAAATAATTAAGCACTGTGTAAGAAGGAGACTTGATTCTATCGCAATGTGAGAGATCACCAGCTTTACTGAAAGTTTCCTGCCATCGTCACTGTCCCTATGGAGGAGAATATCTTGCCATGCTGAAACAGGAGATTAATTCCATCACATTATGCAGGTGCTACTGCAATGGTTACAAATCCTTTAACGTGTGAAAACTTGTCACAAGAGAAGTCTGCTTGCAGCTGTAAGGGCCCGATCCTGCGAGGTGTGAATTCAAAATAAATTTTGGATCTCTCCTTCGGTGCCAGTCGTGCCAGACTGAAAACAAAACAACAAAAAAATAATTAATTCAGGCTTGCTTTGTCTTTTCTTGAGATTCCCAAGGAGTAAAACTGGAGGATAGCTGGGGCACCAACAGTTACTTGAGAGCCAGCCTCGGTTTTTGAAAATTACTCAGAGTTTGAGCCTTTGAGTAAACTAAGAGATGAAAAAAGATAATGCCATCTTCATTTACTCTTGAGTAGACTGATGTAAATGACAAGTGCTACGTCATGCCTCCATGTTAGGGCTGGGTACCAGTTTGGGTAGTCAACACAAACTCAGAATAGGAAAACTCTGATATCAAAGGTCAGCATTCTCTCTGATGCCTGTTTGGTTCACATCCATTTTTGGCAATAGTATGATTTTTCTTGTGGCTAGAGTGCTATGTTTTGTGTCTCCTTTTGGCCTAAATTGGCTTAGTCTTTCACTGCAATAACATTTTCTGTATTTTTATGAATTGTTATGTCCAAGTATTTCCAGAGCCACAGAAAGGCAGGCTGTTTTATAATAAAACAAACTGTAGGAAATATGCACTACGCAATGCTGAGATAATCCATAAAGTGGGAGAGTCCAAGGGAAAAAAGTAACAATATTTTGTTCTTATGTTTTGAAAAGGCGTGATTTTCTCCTGCTTTAAAAGACTTGTTTGGGATGAAACAAGGGGATTTGTGGCAGTGTCTTATTTGATTTAGCTCAGACTAATTTTTGAAGTATTTTGGTACTATATATCAAAATAGAAACACAAAGCCAAGTTACAGAAGAAATATCAGAGAAACAGAAGAATTTGAGATGCCCTTTTCTTTCCCAGGAAGGAAGGATGTTAGCAGTTTTTAATTGTTAAAGAAGTTCCGATGTGGAAAAATAAAGCATGATTGAGAAATCATAATAGCTAGATATATATTCAGTGGCATTTTTATTTTCACAAATAGAAAATATAAAAAAGACAATTCAACCATGATTTTTTTCTTATTGAGAAACTAGACATACTGTCAGTCATGTCAGAAGCACTGAGTAAGTGCTACAGCTTTCACTTACTGTATTTTGACCTGTTGGTTCATCAGAGTCACTAGGAGTACGCAGCGGTTCACAGGCTCAGGGAGGGGATTGGCATACGAGATCTCCAGAGTAACAGCTTTGTTCACGACTACCCGCCGAGGAATCTGAACAACAAAGACATGTTTCTGGTCACTCACTGGTTTGCACTTTTCTGGAGTCAGTCAGACTGCAAGCAGAGCTTTTCTCATATTTGAGGATGAATGAGATGTTTGTAAGAGCAGTGAAATTTAACTGATAGTTGGTGTGTCTTTCCTAAAGCTTAAAACTGGGTTTTCAATTAGCTAAACAGCTCTGGCAAGATGTATACAATATTTCATCTGTAGTTTCGGTGAAATAGAGCCCTGACTGTGCAGACGCATCTCATTAAACTTGTCTGATCTATGGGTTGTTGAGTTGAGGCAGGGTTTTTTGGTGCGTCATTGATTAGATTTAAAGTGATTAAGCAATGTAAACTGGCCTTAACATAGATTAGAATTAAGGGTTTATGTCCCTATTTTTAGAGTAGTCAAAGTTGTTTAAAGGTAAACACAAGCATTTTCCAATTGCTACAGTGGAGATGAAATGGAAACAATTTTTGTGAACATAAAGCAGTGGCTTGTGACTGGGAAAGAAAGAAAGAAGGTGACAGAGCTGTTCTGAGGAACAGGGGGCGGATTCAAGCAAAGATTCAAATTCGGTCTCTGGCGTTCTTACTTTCTCAATTTAAGCAGGCAGAATTCCAGAGCAACAGCTGGAATTGCAGCCTAAATTTGTCCTCAAGTGCTCATCTTAAGAACTGAGCTCCAAAAAGACTCTTCAGTTCTTTCTGTCTGTTCAGGACTTCAGGGACTGAGCTATTTACCTTAATGATAATGTTGGTGTCCTCTAAAATGATTGTTTTCTCCACCAGCAGCTTCAGCCCATGCATGTTCATGACTTCACACAAAGCAGTAACTTGGATCCTTTTGTCCGTAGTCAGATATTTTCCATAATAAGAATAAGGGATCTTTAACCGGATATGTTTCCCTGGAATTCAGATATATGTTTAGGAACCATTACATTCTCAAAGAATACTACAAAAAAGAGTTATTGTGAGGGCTTTTGGAAATATTGAAGAGAATAGAACATAAGACAGCTGGCATCTGTTTACATTTCTTCCTTGTGAGACTGGTTATGTATTCCCCTTTCCTGGTGATCTTTTTCTGCTCTGACTCATTCGACCCTTATAGTTTTGAAAGGAGAATTTTGGCCTGAAACCAAGTGAATCTGCTTATCTGCGTTCAACTAGATTGCTGCCCCATTGTATTTCTTATAAGTAGAGGTATAACCATTTTTATGTGTTCCCTGTTTATATCCTGTTTGTTTTACCTCAGTCACAAAGAAAATTTGGGTCAAGTTTCACAGAGATCCTTTTCAGTGTCCCAGTCAGCTGCTTATTGTTGCAATCCTACCGCCTTTCTGACGTGTGTGGGAAAAAATCTTTATCTTTGTAGTCTCAAGGGATGAAAAGATCTCTATAATAGTTTTAATAGCCTTGGCTTTCCAAAAGATAGACAGAGAGGTAACTTTTAACATTTGGCCTAGTTAGTGTCTACTCAAGTGTTGCGTTTTGAGTGCCAGAAAGCGTACATCAGACTTTTTGTGTTTGTTAAAAGAGGAAGATGCGTTGCTGTATGTGTAATAATCACACACATGCGCACAGTGTTGCTTCTGGAGCAAAATGTACATGTAGGCTTCTGTATAACATTTCATGAGAGCTTTGATTCCTGCTGAACTAGTGAAAGTTTTCAGACAGAAAAAACAAATTTTGTGAAAGTGGTAGTAGTCAAACAGTGCTCTGAAGAGATGGAACAAGTAGGTGCACTACAACCCTGATATAGATATGATAGTGATGTTTCTTTCTTCCAGTTGCCTTCATGTGGAGGAGGGCTGCATTGGCTCCTTAGGCACATTAAAAGTTACCTTGTTTGAAACCGAGATCCACAGAGGTGGTTGCCTTCAGGATCTCTGCCACTGCTCTCCTTGTGTACAGGATGGTTGATGCACTCATGTCCACCTTCACGGTCTTGTGGTCAGAAGATAAGTTATTGAGAATTAAGAGTAGGGTAATGTCTTTGCCAAACACAGGAGGTTCAGTCAGCTTGAATTTCCCAGAGATCCCAGGGTTTCTAATTGTGTCTGAAGATCTTTCACGTGGAGATTCAGTGTGTCCTTCTGTGATGCTTGATCCAAATATCTTGGCCAAGGCCTTTTTGTAAACTCGTCTTTCCTCAGAAGAACCTGATCAAAACAGAGAACCAAGTGAAGTTCATACTTATGTTGCCATTGTACCTTCTCCGTGTAATCATTTCAGGCTCTATGTCCCCCAGAAATATGGAATACCTAAAATTTCCCTATATTTTCATTAGGCCTTTTTTCAGGTTTTTCATAGGAAAGTAATAAACGTTGTAATAAGGCAAGTAAGTGCGTTGTGTTTATTTAGAATGCAAGATTTCTTTTTCTTTGGTCAGAACATGCCATAGTGTAACAAGTATTACTTTGCTAATCCGATGATAACCAGCCTTTGTGTTAACTATGGTTGCGCTAAAGTCTTGAGTAGTGAAGTATTGAAATGTGGCCTCTCATTCTTAATGGTAAACTTTTAAAAAGTGAAATACTTTGTTCTCTTTTTTTTTGGTAAGACTTTGAGCCACGAACATTAAGCAAATTATGGTATGAAATCTATTACGCTAAATTAAAAAAAAAAGTTGGAATGACATAGGTACCAAGTTTTAGAGGGAAGATGAAAATATTTCTGCAAATGTATGGCTATATAGTTCCCAAGATTTGCTGCTTTGTTTTCCTAAGTACAGGTGAATGCCAATTAGTCCCTTTACTATTTCCTACTAGTTTCATTTCCAGAAGCCGATAATGTGGAGATTGAGTGCACCAGGAGTGCAAACACATAACAACTGAATGACCAAGTAGCTGGTGGCTGGATGTCAGAGCTGAAGCATAAAGGAGCATAACTCAGTGAATGTATACAGTCAGTGAGGGAGAGTGAGTCATTCATTCCTCTTGGGAGACGGGATTTAATGTGGTAACAGGGTCTTGAAAAGGAAAGATAAGGAGTTGGAATGGACACAATGAGAAATAATTTGCTGAGAGACTGAGCGTAAGGTCATAAGGGAGATGGGTGTCTAGTGTTAGAGGACTGGAGTTTAAGGTTCTGGATTAGTGGTTTCATGGTTGCCACACTCCCTATGCTAGACAGGCCAGAAAAAGAGTACTTACTAATCTGTAACTTCCCACACTACAGACCTGTGCGCAGTTTGTGATATGTGATGGATCCAGTTTTAAGACTTTTTGTTTATGGCAACTTGAACATTTGTCTGCCTTGGGTAGTAAAACATATTTTGTAGTCCTGTTCTGTGTATGTATTATGTTTTGTACTTCTGTGTAAGGAACTGAAGTATGTTGGTATTGTGTCTTAATAAGGAAACTTATAAGTATGCAAAATCAGAAATATAATACCCATTGTGTTAAGAATGTAGTCTGATAACACTGAGAGAATTATTTTCTGAAGGAAGGGGAGAGATGCTCAAAGAAACCAGGTTAACCATCCTAGCTTCCTAACACCAATAATTCATTAGGAGATGATTGTAATAACAAGGAGATCATTTGTGATAATTCCTTTACCTTCTGGATATTTGTAATTATAGGTGATATCCACACGGGAATTGGTGCCCACAGCTTTGGTGCTGATAAACCTGCCAATTATTTCAGTATCACAGTAAACTCTTTTCTTAGTTCCATCATTGTATACAATCCATCTGTTGCAATCGGCGTTCACTTCCGTATACACAAATAAAGTGTCATAATCCAAGTCTACATCACCTTCTTTGATGGCTATGACCGATGCAGGACCACACTGAAATAGTCCTAAAACATGGGGAGAAGAAAGTCAGACTTTATTAGTAGTGCTTGGTTTGGAGAGGGAATGTTAAGCCATGATTGTACTGTTACCTTTGCTTTGTTCTTGTGGAGTTGCATCTAAAACCTGCCATCCATTGTATGGTGTTCCTAGATCTGGGCGAATGAACCAGCTTTCGTTCCAGACATGATAATCCCTGGAGACAAAGAACAATATCTAGAAAGCATAGCCATATAGAATCATACAAAATTCCAATTTGAAAGGAGTAGGGAATTTTGCTTTTTAAAGCTTCTCCAAAGCTTCTCTCAAGTTACCAGCAACACTAGTTACAGCAACTCACTGCCTCTTTTGAGGGATAGGTTTACTGCTGCTTTTCAGGAGTAGAGTAAAGGGTGGGGAGGAAGAGAATGTAGATATCAGCAGCTTGTTTTGGGAGCAACAGTAACTATAAGTGAAAGTTTTAAGTCTTGAATGTAGGCATTACTTGGTGATTGGGTTCAGTAACCCTCAAATGTGGGAAATGCTTTGTTTAAACAGAAACTTAATATGGCTATACTGGGTCAGATGAAATGCTCATAAACTCCTATATTCCATCGTGGATCTCTTGCAGTTTACAGCACTGGACTACAATGTACAGTAACCAGGTTTGGAGAGTGCTGGGATTGTTCTCTTTTTTGGCTGCCACAAAGGTCAAGCTAAAGGAGTGCTGGAAAATCTGGGAAGGTTCCATTCTACCTGGGAAGAGTGGCAGGTCAAGCTAAGGAACACGGGCTTTGGATGTGCAATAAGAGAAAGCTATGGCAGCAATAAACCGGTATATATGGAAGGTATACAGCTGCATTATCAGGAACAGACTGGTTAGATGTCAATAAAAGAGCCTTGGAACTGGTACATTGTGAATGGAAACACACTTTTTAAAGAAAGTTGTGACTTGTTTGAGGTCAGGGACTGCAAAACGTTGGGCTAGTTGGTTGTTTGAAATAACTGTTACCTCAAAATCATCTTCTTTCCAAATGAATGTCTAGTGTATTCATTTAGGTATTTGTGTTAAATTTTGTCTGCTCAGTTGCTTTTGTACTATTAGTATTCATGTTTAGATCTCAAATCCTCTCTCTAATTGTTGGTGAGATGCAAAAAAAATATTTACCATGTGGAATCCTTGCCGATATTAAGACTCTTTCCAGAGCTGTCATAGTACTTATCAATACTCAGGTTTCTATCCACATCATGGGCAGAGTTAAAATTTGAAACCAAACGAGTTGGAATCCCCAAGCACCTCAGAACTGAAATATATTTAAAAAAAAAAAAAAAAACAAACAAAACCAGAAAACGCAGACAACTTTAGTTCTATGATTAGAAATATCTAAGAAACAAAGTCAAGCGTCTGAATATTTTGTGATTCTTAAGCATTTGTGGTCTTCAGAGCACTGTTCCGCTTGTAGAATTAATTGCATTGTAGTTTTGATAAGACTAGAGGTCACAAATGCCTTACCTTCACCACAGTCCTCTATTGTTAAAGCTTACCTGTGCACATCACACCTGCAAAAACCCAGCACTGGCCGTACTGAACAGGCTTGTAGTTGTCCTGACGCCATTTCTGGAGGATTACCACACTGCCATCCCATCTGGATGGATTCTCATGTGAATGGAAACTTCCTTGCCACTTTCCCAGTAGAACTCCATTATCATTATCATTTCCGTTGATCTAAAAATAGGCCAATGGAGAGAATAGACAAAATTGATTGTCTGTAATGCACCATATCTATCTAGTTATGTTGCTCAAGGAGTAGGTGGCTGAGTGTCAGTGGTGCAACTGATGGTTCTGCTTACCCACGTGGAATTCAAATAAAGTTGTCCCTTTCTTACCATAGAACTGATTACTCGGCCCACATATTTAGGATCTCCTCTTCGGGATACATCAATGGCTGGGTCCTGACGGTAGTACAGGCTCAGATCAAGCATGGTGAGACAGATGTTTAGAAGGGCATCTTGAAACTATGGTCAGATAAGATAAAATTTTAAGAAAATAGGTAGTTTCACAAACAGAATTAGATTCTGCTGCAGTTCCTCTTTTCTAAGATGCTCCAGCCCAAAGGATGTAGGCACAGTGAGGCACAAAGACAGTAGTGTGCAGATCAAACTGTGATATTGGCTAAAGACATGGCTGACTAAATAAGGCAAAAGTCTGATAGGATGCCTTTTGCCATCAGAAGAGATGGCTACAGTAAAAACTAAAATTGCCAAACTTACCCTGATTGCAGTTATTGGATTCTCTTAAGTTATGTCCTTGGAGACGTTCAGGCCAGGTTGGACATAGCTCTGAGCAACCTGATCTGGTTGAATATGTCCCTGCTCATTGGAAGGAAATTGGACTAGATGATTTTTAAAGGTCACTTCCAACCCAAACCATTTGGTGATTCTACACCAGTGTCAGTTCTAGCCCATTGTAACTGCATTACAAAAATTGTGTGTGTGTGTTGGAGCTGCACAAGTACAGTGTCACTTCTGTTGTGGGTGCTTTTGGTCACAGTCCACGTTGGTGCCATAAGCTTCAAGCACAGATAGAAGTCAGTCCTGGCTACAGTGCTGTGTTAAGCCAGCTCTCACGCCACAGTCCTGTCAGGCATACAGTGAGCAAACCACAGGTGAGGCGAGCCAGATCTGTTCAGTTTTCATATAAATAGGCATAGCTGTCAGAGAGGCAAATCATGACCAGAGAAAATCCTTCTGGGAATATGAGCCCAAAAGAAATCTTTATGGCTTACCTGTCCGTAGTACCATCCTCTTGCTTCAATGTACTTTGCATTGCCCACAAAGATAATTCCATTTTCATTTAGAACATACTCTTGTCTCTCATTTTCATTAGCCATGTAGACATCATCACCTGAAAACCAGTTGGACATACTTATACACTTGAAGCTGAGGATACCAGCAACCTTTCAAAAATATTTGTATCTTGATTCAGCAAGGGGAAAACTGCTATTGGGAAAATGTGTTGTTTTAGCTCCCTGGACGTTCAGTTCAGTGACGATGCCTGCTATTGTAGATGGCCAGGGTGGTGGGGGTTGAAATCCATGTCATAGCATTTTAACTTTTTTCCCCTAATTTTAATACAACCTTTAAGTATTATCTAAATGTGCCCAATCGGTACATTGTATTTCTGTGAGGAAGATGGAGAAAGGTCTAGGCTAGCTCTCTGGGTTTCTCTGCCTTCTCAGGGTAGTTAAGAGTGGATTAGACATTTGAAAAGGATCACAGGGCTGACATTTTTCTCTGTTTTGCAGTCATATTTGTCTTATTTTAAGATTCCTACCTGAAAAATCTCTACTTGCCTGATCCAAACTACCATCAGAAAAGTTACTAGGAGAGCCTGCTCAATCATTCACTGTCAGTTGTTATTCATTGGTTTCCCTAGTCTGTGGCACAGCATGTAGCTGCTATGAAAGCATTTGCTTTCCACAGATGTTCAGGTTGTTTTGATCACTTTTAGGTAGCAATATCTACTTAGCTTTGTGTAGAATTTCATAATGTTTAAAATTATTTTCTAAAAGTTTCAGGATTTTAGGAGATATGTAGATATATAAAACAGCTTTTCTATTTTATTGAGTCAACTTCTTTACCTTCTTGTAGGAACTTCCCATTCTTCCTTTTCTGCAGGTGAAAAGATTGTGTAATTTATTTTAAAGATTATATTACATAGTGAAAGTCTGTTTTTTTAGTGGCTGTCCACACTTGTTTTTTTTAATTATCATCATCATCCTTGTTAATTCCAAAGCTTTTGGGCCAGCATGGGGCTGGAGAACTGTGTGCTGTTCCAGCTGCTGCATTTCAAGGTGTGGAGTAGTTACAAAGAGTGAGAGGTGCACTGAGAATGTTCAGCAATCCTGAAAATATAACTTATGAAGAAAATAACTTATTAATTAATGCTAAATTATTTAAGGTAGAAAAAAAATGAGGATAAGGAATGGGACAAGCATAGTAATTCCACAAATTCCTGTGAATAGGATTGGGCAGGGCGTGATGAAATATGTTCTTGGTGTCTGTTATATGTAGGATGAGATATTATATGCTGAAATGAAGGCAAAAAGGATTTGATTAATTAATAAGAAAAACTTCTAGTTGAAAGGCTACTGCTTTATTGGAGTGAGTTGTCGGGGGAGGTACAGGAGCTTCGCTAATGGCTGATCATTAAGAAGGAACTCAAGATCTGTCTGGAATGACCTCAGTGCTAAACTGAACCTTTGAGCATGGCATGGGACTAGATAAATTTCTGGACAAGTACAGAAAGACGGGCCACTGTAGACTTAACCGATTATTTAATCAATTCCCTTTAATACAGAAATGCGGAGTTTTATATATTCTGTCCTCTCATTCTGAAGTTAATCCTGGCATAGTAAGAAACAAACAGGGTGTAAAGTTTCTAGATTATTGCATATTTGCAAAATCTGATTTTAGGAAATGGCATTTCTTCTGCAACATGTTGAGGCTGCAAAAATAAAAAATGGAAGAGATGTACCTTTTCAACTTATGATGAAAGATATGGAAAATGCCAATCTTCCTCACACTAGCCCTCTATCAATTTTTATAAAGTTAGTCTTTGGAATTAACATCTACAGAAGTAGTCTTGCTTTGATTTAGATGCAAATCAAGGACATTACTGTATGTTTATTTCAAGTTCTGAGAAGTACATGCACTTAAAAAAATCTATCAGCCCTTGTCTACAGAAAAAAAGTGATCTGCTCAGTCCTGAAGAAAGAGACCATGATATCACACCTTATGTAATAGCACATTTCATTAGGATAAAAGCAGGGGAGGGTGTGGTGAAATGCAGCATCAGCTTCTTGACGTAGTAAACCTGAACTGATAGCTGAGATGGCCTCTGCTGGTGACCCGAGCAAGCTCACTGTGCAGATGTAAAGGAAAACAGGCCAGTTACATTCAAGAGCAGAGACACTGGTACCTACCTGGGCACCAAGGGTTGAAGAGCAACACAAACTGCCCCAGGAATCTGGAGAAGATCTTGTTCCCTGATGTTACCTGGAGGATGAGATTGTATCGTCCAATGACAGCATTGGCTGGGCTGGATATTGTAAAGTTTGTGTAGCCAGATTCGGTGGGTTCTTCAACAGCACTCCAGCCCCTTGTCCCCACCTCAGAGATGTTAAATACAGCCCTTGTCCGATGAGATTCTGAGGGGGAAGGTCCTGCAAGAAATAAAAAAGAGTACTTGTTTTCCGTTCCAGAGTGTGGTTTCAGTATTAGCCCCACACTTGAAGTGAGCACATTACGGGGCAAAAAGGCATTAAAAATACACGAAGAAGAATTACTTCTTTAAATAGAATAAAGGAAGAACTACAAGGTTAAAGGTTACAGTTCTATGAGAACATGGATTCAGCTAAGGGTGTGTTACCTATTTCAGTGACAAATGCCAGGCTCTCCCCAGTCTGCTTTGGTCTGTTAAAGTACAGGGTAATAGTGAAGGCTTGTCCTCGCCTCACAGTCAGCTCAGTGTTGGCGTATCTGTCAGTACGGTGTGCACTTGCATTTACTGAAGGCTGCCAGCTGATATGTGTTGGTGTCAGATCTGTAAAACAGAAGAAGACACATGAAGAAGCAGCTAGCATGGGAAGAAATAATTTGCTGGTGAGCGGCATAATCAGGTTGCGAAGAGCAGTTATCTTTTATCAGAGGAAGGACAGCTAAAAAGCAGATGCTGCATTAAATTGATTAATTCTAGTGGTCAAGAACAGAAATTTTTGCCTGGGTTCTGTGACAGGGCTGTCATGCACTGAGCACTTAAATACTATCTTGTACAGTGCTGGATGCTGTTTTATCACTGGGCTTAGAAAACAATTTACAGAGACAGATCAGTGGCATTCCAGAACCAAATAAAGTGGCCTGGAGCCCCTCTGCATCTTTAAAATATGTATTTTTAGGATCGCAGAGATGGCTTATTAGGCCATCTTAATTTTCCTGCTTACATCTTGATGCCATTTGGCCTAGAGATGCATAATGAGAGATCATGTGTCTTTTGTGAAAGAACAAGAGGTATTTCAGGACATAAGTTGGAGCTTTTGAAAAAGAAATTGGTCTGACTGAATCCAGCTCTGGCCAAAGTGACAACTGGACCACTTGGATTCCTGTTCTTGTAGCCACTACCTTCATGTCCTAGAGGAATTCTGATGACTTACTGTGTGCTTGGAGTTCTCTGCTATCAAGTGTCCTCCTGCACATGTACTGTTATTAGGGGCTGTGGTTTAAAACCCATGAAGTGGCTCTTGCCATCTTAAATGCTAAACTACCTTTCTGACAAGCAATCTTCCTTCTGTAGTTCACTTTTTATTGCGACGCTCAGATTTGACCATTACACTGTCTTTGGGAACTCTGACAGGCACCAGTCTCTATGTTTATATCTGCTCTGTGAGACTCAGCAGAGTGTTGCAAGCTTTGGTAAATGCTCAGGACACGTACTGTCGTGAAGATGCTTCCAAATCTATTCTATTAATGCGAGTACCATAAATGCAATGAGGTTGTGGAAGTGAAGGGGGAAAAGATAGGGGACCATGACCGCCACCATTTTAATTGGAATTCGTAAGAAAACAATAACAACAGAAAAGAGTGGAATGGAAAGGGAGGATTAAGGCCTAATGGCACTGTGCACTGTTATGGTAGGGATCTCCAAACAAGCTTCCAAGTCTATTCATACCGTATAGTATAGCAATGAAATACTAAGTCAGATTTGAAACAATATAGCTGCCTATTCGACTATAATCTAAATATAATCTTTGAGGAAAAAAAGTAAAATCTAACTTGTGCAAAAATTGTGCCATAATTAAATTCAAAGAAGAGTATTATTTTATTTGTAATCTCAGACCACAGAGAAGTAATGTGAGTGAGCACTGATGGGCTGAACAAGGGAATCTTCAGCACGACTATCTGGGACAACAGGGAACTGCAGTAGGCTGCTGCTTTCACTGCAATGCTACATTTGGAAAAGTGATTTGAAAATGTTTGTTTCATCATTAAACAAGAGAGAACCTTGCTTTTTATTGAAGATGCAATAATCATCTTCATGTCAAACTTCAAAAAGCAGAGATTCCCTCATTACTGTTCTCCTTTTCTAGGGTTTAAACACGTTTTTGAATTCCCACCTATAGGCTCCATACTCACAGCTCTATTAGGATGTATTACACTAATTTTGTTAATACGAAGCATAACGCATCTCTGAAATAGCATTTAAAACCTAAAGAATTTCGATGGACTTCTGCATGGTGCCTTGTGAAGTAATGGGAATTTCTTTTGTTCCTTCCCCGCCAATATCCTTTGCCTAGCTCAAAAAATTATTCTCAAACAGTTCTTAATAATAAAAGCAATAAAACTGTGAAAATGAAGTGTGAGAACAAATTACAATCCACAATTTCCTTCACATAAGAAATCTGAGTGGGTATGTACAGGGCAGATATCTTAAGGAAACAGTTCTGAATGAAGAACCTGCAGGAGGAAAGCAACTGACGCACAGAACTCACCTGCCATGCTCTCAGCTTATGAGAATTGCATACACCTTCTGCTTTGTTCTTCAAGGGTGTCCAAGTCACATTAATCACAAAAAGAAAAAACAGTAATCTTTTCGTGCTGTCAGCTGAAATTTGAGAGAAGGGAGAGGTACTTTAGCAGTTGTTATTAATACCTGTAGACTCGTCAAACGAATTAAGTAGTTCCTATAATAGATGTATGCCTAATGCCAGTGTTCCTGCTCAATGTGGGTGTAATTATGGGAGGAGATACCAAAATTATTTACTCAGAGGAAATGCATTCTCTTGAATCCCAAGACAAGAAGAACTTCCTACAAGGATAATAGGTGTGCCATGAGTAATTTACCATTAAGGATGAGGAAATGGGGAATGTGGTGGGATGTAAAAGCCATATGAAGGAAAAAGGAGCATTTCCTGATTACTTAACTTCCAGATTGGTTAATGCCACTTCTGGTTTTGTTTAACAGCTATGAGGCATTTAGAGGGGGTTTTGGGGGTCTCAAATTGTCTCCAGCACCTCCTGATCTATGTGAAATTATAAACTCCTACTAGAAACAATGTCTGTTTACCTGTTATGTTAGCTGGCTCCATACTACTATTTCAGCAAAAGTTTTATTTTAAGAAAAAACTCAAACTGTTAACCACGAGTAGTTTTTAATCAGCTCAAACTCTAAGCTTGTCTGTGTTCATAATTGTTACTTTTGTACCCTCACATAAAAGCATACAGGTAATAAACCGACATTGTTTTCAAGAAGAATATCTGTCAGCTTAAGATTCTGCAGCTACACTGATGGTGTTTTAGCACTCAGTAAAGACTTAAAAAATAAATTAGTCTGAATTTTAAGTTACAAAGAAGCAGATGTTAAAGCTCCAATAGCTGTTTCTCAGGTTGATTTTACAAAAAAAATTGACTTCTTGCACCTTTTTGAGAAACTTTGTTTTGATGCCGCAAGGAGTACACGAGTACCTATGTCACATTCATACTAGCCCTGTCCTGGATGGAAAACATTAAACTTTTTCACACTTGTCAGCAGTATATCAAGTATGGTGTATTGCCACTTACGTTATAATTCAGAGGTTCTTCCTCCTCTTGAAAGTCTCCGGGATGTTCAGGATGTCAAAACTTGTTCCAGGATTCACCTCAAATGGATTTGATTGCAGTTCACAGAGCTACTTCAGTTGGTCTTTTTCTCTTTTCCTTAATTCATATTCCTTGGAAACCGTAAGAGCCACAAGCCTCTGATGTTACCTGATCTTCACACACAGCCCTAGTGACAAACCGCATCGACCAGTTCTTAAGGTCAGGCATTCAGTACTTACAGCGATTGCTTCAGATGTTACACATTGCTCCCTCTGGAGTATGACTGTTTCCTTTCTTCATCCTTGCTACTCACATGAGTAATTGAATCTCAGAACACTTTTTCTGTCTTGGCTGCCATCACCTCCTTTACCCCTATGGCACGCCCACGGGGGTGTTCACCAAGCCAACAGAACCTCTCTCAGACTGGCTTACATCCCAAATTGGCACCTACCAGTCCATACCTTCACCACAGCAAAGCGTCACCCACTGCTTTTGTAATCCTTTCGGAATGCAGCGGTCATGGTTCCTAAGTGACTAATGACTTAACCTTGTTGCAGGTGTTTTTCCTAGTTCAGTTCTCCCCGCCCATCATCCAAAATAGTTCAAAACATTTTGTTCCTCCTTTTCCCTTGTTTCAGAGCCTTGAAATTCCTATGCGGTTTCCTAACTTTCAGAGAAAAACATAATCTTTGATATCATTCATCTCCTTAATAATTTTGTTTTGTGTTCAGGCATTGCACTATCATATCCTCAGGGTAATCATATTGCACCTTAAACTTGTATTGTTGTTACTCTTTACTAGAAAGAGGAGATCAGTATAACTTACACAAAAAAAAGTTGCAGGTTTCCTTTCTGTGAGTCTCTGTCCAAGTGCACAAACATTTAATTAGACACATTGACTTCATGTTCATGTGAAGTGTTGCCAGGGAAGGATGTTGCCTTCCTTTTAATTCCCTTTTGATTTACAAGCTGCTCTCATTTCTGCTAGTGCAATTCACTTGACTTAGCATAGTCTGGTTGTTTCCATGCTTACGTGAGACATAAAAAGAAGTCATTAAGCATACATCCGTGTTCTAAATCCAAGGTTATGCTTGAGCTTGCATTTACTTTGTTTGGTTTACACGATGAGAACTCTTGGCTCTCGTGACCCTCGAGGAACATCAGGAGAAAAAGGGAAAGTACCGCTGTGGACTACTTGTACACCCTCTCTGTAGCACATCTCTTTGTAAGAAGTCCAGTGTGGTCTCATATGGACATCATGGAACTAGCAGTGGAAAACCAGGTGGCTGCAAGTGCCCTCCTCAAGGCTGTGAGGACAAAAGTGGTTTATAGCCAATCTGAGCTTGGGCTGTTCATGTAACAGTGAGCAGTCCTAGTGGGAAGACACGGGCAACCTGTGCTGTGTGGTGGAAGTGAGGGCACAGAGCTGGCTCCATTGTTAAGCTTTTACTGGCTTCAAGGCCCAGCAGTACAAAGTGCAATTGAACAGTAGCTTGACTTCCCCTTTGCTTCATCTACAGTGATCATTTTTAGTCAGTGGTTGACTTACTGTTGTATGATTATTGGCTGTAAAAACCAAGTCACGTGCTGGACTACACCTCGTTTGCTTGTTCCTGGAACCCAGCTTTTAGCCCATACCTGTCCTCCCATAAAGGGTGTAAGTAAGCTTTGTTAACTCTGAAAGATGGCTTCCTGGCATACGATCTGTAGTGAAGAATTCCTAACTCTTCTCAAGTTAAAATACCCTTAGATTACCCTCCCTTTGATTCCCGAAGAAGACTTCCAGCAAGTGCAAAGTATCAACTTAAAAAAAATATCATGTATGTCGAGCTGGCCAATTATCCCAAGGTGTTTGTCATATGGCTCTCAAATTGGACACCACCTGAATTCCTTTTGAACATTTCCTATGCCTCGTCTGGTCATTGTGATTTACCAAAAATGGATAAATGTTAGGACAGACTTTGCAGCAAAAAAAAAAAAAAAGAAAAGACAAAGTCATATGACATAAACCATGCAGCTCATCCTGGCTACAGGATCTAGTATCACAGTTGCAATAAGGCGCAACATCGCTTTGAAAGTCTGCTGCATAAGGCTTTGAATGTGTAAAAATGAGTTTATGAATGGTTGTGTAGAGACATCTGGAGCCAGAAAGCTTGATTTCCAGAGAAAACCAGGCAAAATTGAAACAAACATTTGAATAGAAGATGTTCTTTTTAATAACATGGACGCTCACAACAGTAAATGAAGAATCAATTGTGTCTCATATTATTTAAAATTGTACATTTAATTAAACTTCTAATATGATGTTGAGGACCACTTATCACAGGAAATCAGGGGTTTGTTTTGCTAATTTTCTTATGACATTTTGTTCAATTTATACACGTTAGTCAATCACATTCACCATCTTAAAGGTCTTGATATCTGGAAATTTATCACAGGAGAAATTAACAAGTAGATGTTTGGGACCCATCTCAAAAGGAGTGAGTTTAAACTTCGTCCTGGATTTCTCACGGGCTTTCAGCGGTGGTATGCTAAAAATGGGAATCAAAGGGAAAAATATAAGCTGAAAACAGGCTTATGCATGATGCTTGAGTTTCTTCACCATCCATCTCCCATCTTAAGTAAGAATTCCTGTCTGTTCAGTGTAGGATGGCCATGAGAAGACCATATAGGACTTGGCTCTCTGATAAGTTTTTACATACTCAAACCCATGCATTAAGGTCACTCACAAATACATTCTGCAATGACCCAGGTCAGCACACAAAGGGAGACACACTGGAATCATGTGAAATGAAACTTCAAGCAGATCAGCAGGTGTAAAACACATCATTAAATGAGTAAAATGGAATAATCTGAGTCCAAAAAGAATGTTACTACAAACTCCTGAATTAGAATAGATTATAGCACCAAGACAACCTCAATGTTTACACAGCAAGAAATTCTGAATGGAAGTTAAAATGTTTTATCCAAGTGTATTTTGTAATTCCTGGAAACTCATGTTCATGGCTTTCCCAAAGAGCCTTACCCTGTCATATTGTCTTGTCTTGCCTGGGGATAGAGTTGTGTATGATTGACAAAGTGGGATTGCTCCCTCAGGAGAGCTTATAAATTATGGGATAGTTCAAAGTTGCATTCCTAGTTGCCCAAGCACAAATGGCAACGTTAAGCTGCTGTGTAGGTTTGTTTGTGTGTGTATTTAGTTAAAAAGCACACTGCTGCATTCCAGGTATTTATTAGAAATAACTGCATTTGCTAGCATATGTCAAAGCTTGTGTGCAATTTTCTGTGTGTAGAAAGCAGTGCTCAGTCTGAAAATATAACCTTTCTGTTTCAGTTGTGAAATACTGAAGGAAAAAGAGCAAGATAAGATACAAGATCATCTTAGCGTAAAAATAGAAACCTGGGATCTATAATAAAAGGAACCTAATTTATTTCAGTCTTCTCATTCACCATTTCAACACAAGATAATAGTTTCTTGTCTCTATTTATTAACCTCCTAACAGAATTATTTTGTAGAATTCTGAAAGCAGAGGTTGAAAATCAGTGTGCCGGCAGTTCTTGTTCTGGAAACCCCTTTTTTTTAAATTAAAAAATCCAACCCAACCCAAAATTTGATTGTAATAGTCACCATTTTTCCTATTGTATTCCTGCCTGCCTCATGGATTTCAGCTTTGTTTAAGTTTCAGGCCTTACTAAAGCAAATTCAGTCATCTAAAAAGCAGCTGCTGGTCATAGTTTAGTCTGTTCTTTAAAAGCTATCCTCCTTAGTGGTGATTTATTGTGTCTGGAATAGCTGTGAATGAAGCATGCTTGGGTTTGTACTTTTTAGGGGTACCACCCTTTGAGATCACAACCTGTGTTTATTTTTGTTTAGGACACTGGTGCTTCTGCTTTTTACATGTGTGTCTAGCTGTTTGGTGTAAACAAAAAATTGCTTAGGAAGCCGATCACCCAGATTAGCACCTGCAGTACACTTAATAAAGGGGGAAAAAAATCCTTGATAATATATTCTATAATTTGGGTATAGTATAGACAGAAACAGTGATATATCCTATTTTTGGCCCCATGTTCAGAACAAGAAGGTTCAGCTCATCTGGCCTATAGCAGCATAGACAGCCTGAGCAAAATCTACTGCATGGGTAAGCACATATTTTGCTGGAACCGTGGGTTGCTGCTACAAAGGCAGGAAAACAAGTTCTTTTCAGTTATGACAGCAATTATTTGCCCTCCCAAACTATGGAACCAAAGCCTAGGTTAGATGAGGAGCTGTTTCAAAGCTGTGTGCTTCATTATGAGATGTTGCATTGACTGGCCTCCCGAGTTGCAGCAAGAAGAAAATGCTCTCATCCCCCAGTTCAGATCCAAGTCATCCATGCCTACATTCTTGCTTGTTCATGTTTAATAGCAGGAAGGAGGCATTTCTCATACTTACTCTATCTTAAGGATTCCTCTGAGCAGGTCATTGCCTTGTACCTGCAGCACACAGTCCATCACTTCCACATCAATAGGATTGGTAAATATCACTTCCACATCCACTTCTTTATTCACTTTTGCTTCACCAAGTACCTGTGTAAAGAAAATGCTTGGAAGGTCAGGTTCTCAGTATTCTTTTCTATCCGAGCCTTCTCGGTCATCAGAAGAGGAGCTGTTATGAGATGCTATGGTGGACTATGGCAGAATGCGAGCAGAGCGTTTCTTCCAGGGAAGAAAGTGCTTATAAATTCTCAATTTTCCCCTTTCTCTGCTGCTTCAGTTAGAGCAAAGGGACGGCAATTTACCTGTATGTCGATGGCAGGATTGTCCAGGATGATATCTCTTTGCACTAGCACTTGAATCCCACCTTCTACATGACATAAAGCTGTGACCTGGATCATTTTGTCTGTAGTTAGTTGCTGTTGATATTCAGTATACGATATCTTAATGGGAAATTGTTTCTCTGAAAGAAATAAAAGAGCAATTTATGCACACTTCTGTAAGGCCACAGAGTTTCATACCTAATATTAGTATTTTCTTTTTATGCTGTGTCTGGAACTAGGAGGGCCTTCAGCCATCACTGCCACAATCAATTCATGTAAATCTATAAGTTTGCTATAGCAAGAAAGTGTTATCCCTTCTTCATTCCATACTGCTATATTGTCTGGCTTGTTTTCCTCCCAGTTGCTCTGAAAGATGACAGCTGGAGTTCAAGGAGTTTACCAGGATCACTCTGTTTGTTAGAGGACATGCTCTGATAGGACTCATCGATCTATTTGCTCATGCTATACTGAGAAGAGCTGAATTACGTCTTTATGTTTCTTTTATCCTTCTTAGCCCTATCTGCATTTTTTGTCATGTGATTTTACAGTAGTTTCCATGCTGTAATTCAAATCAAGGAATAATGGACGGGAAGGGATCTCCTTTGTCTCTGAATCCAAGCTATTCCACATTTTTGGCCATTCATACAATAAATGTCAAGTTCAGAAGAAGTAACTGTGCTGCTATGCAAATGCTGCAAGCCTCGAAGCACTTTCCAGCAGTACACAGCAGATGGAAAACACAAGAATAGATAAGTCACCAATGCAAAGTCCCACAGAAGTAAGGAAGAAAATGGGGGAGATGTGAATTTCCTAGATTCCTCCAGTAGCAACAGATTTGTTAACTACAAATCCTAGTAAACAGAATATATCTCCTGAAGAGGGCAAAAATCTCTTCAATGTCCCTGCCATCAGATCTGGGAAGATCTCACTGCTAACTGTGAATTCAGCCACTGGTTTAACACAGCCTGTGTGAGCACAGGACACTACAAGGTGCCTGTGTGACTGTAGCACCTTTAGGCAGATAAACTCTGTCTTCACCAAGCATTCAATTTGTAATGCTTTAGAGGAAGATGATAGATCCCAGCTACAGAAGTCAAATTATGTAGTAAAGAAATGACACATTATTTCTGCTTCTCACTAGTGACTCAAAGGTCTAAGGTTAATAAAATATAGTTTCAGTTGTGAATCAGTGATCTTTCAGTTCACTTTAGAGAGGCCATTATACCTATTATCCTAAGCTCCTAACGGTAACTTAATTTTGTCTTTCCAGCAGTACTGATATCTAGGTAGAGAATTCCTTCCATAAGGCTATCAAAAAAAGTAAATAAAAAAACTTTTAGGTCCTCTACTCCTAACAGTACCTCAAGAGAAACTTTCTTTTCTGTGGAGCTTAGCAGTCTATTTCAACTATTTCTACTCCTCACACTTTAATTCCCTGCTAATGTGGTAATGGATCAGGTTCTTGTTTCTGCTGGTAGCTGTGTCCTGTTACCTTTCAGTGAGGTCATGTAACAGACCAGAATACATTTTGTTGGAGTTGATTTCTGTGCTTTCATGTTGTCCTCCTCTTTTTTAATGCAAATTTTGTTAAATGAAGCTTCATGTTTACTCACCATCTTCTTTTCACTCTTGAGATACATTTTCCAAAATGTGACTAGTACTAACGGAAATGATAGTGTGAAACATGCCTTTTTAAAATAAGTGCAGTGTAATTTTTTTCAGATTTTCTGCACACAAATTTAAGATTGCAGTTTGTTAGAGCTTTTTTTCCCCCGCAGGCTGACTGGCTTCTAGTGCTCATTTGCTGATAAAACAACTGCACAATTATAATTCAAAGTTGTTTGAAAAATTACCTTCCTTAGGAGACAGTGTGACAGATATGGAGTCCTTCCAGATCTCATAAACTGGTCTTCTAGTGTACACAGTGCTCCAAGCAGTCATATTTACATGAACAGTTTTAGCATCAGACTGTAAGTTTGCAAGAACTAGAATTAGATTGAGATCTTTGCCAACTTCAAAAGGCCCAGCCACCTTGAACTTCCCTGAGATGTCAGGCTTTTGATCGATTTCCTCTTGTGTCGGTGCTGTAGGATCAAATTTATCCTCAAGTCCCAGCTTCTTACGGGCTTTTTTAAAAATATCTCTTTCTTTTTTAGAGCCTGTCAGACAGAACCATGACAATGATCATCAACAGTGAACATGCATCTCTCAGTTCCCTCAACTGCTAGAGACAAGCCATCAGAACATAGTGACTGTACTTACAGGTGACTAGAACCTCTGCAGTCAGTAATATCACTGCCTCTCTAAGAGCATTTTTTCGTAACACAAAATCTTAAGTCCTAAGTTTTTCACTCGTCCATTTTCTAGTCCTTTTTATGGTTGTAGTACTTGGAAATGTAAATTCTTATTTGCTAATACAGAAAAGGTCTCTAATAGAGGGGAACACTGACAGCATCATGTGGTAGGTTGACTCTGGATAGCAGCCAGACATCCAGCTTCTCACTTCCCATTCCCACAGGATGGGGAGAAAACAGAAGGAAGACAATAAGACTCATGACAGTTTAACACTGAAAAGAAAGCAAAAAGAGGAATACATTCACTACTCCCCATTGGAAGGCAGATCTCCAGCCACTTCCTGGGCCTCGACACGAGTGACGGTTGCTTGGGAATACAAATGCCCCCCTGCCCCATTCCTCTGCCTTCTGCTGAACTTTTATTGCTGAGCACCAAGTCACATATGGTGTGGATTATACCTTTGGTTAGTTGAGGTCAGCTGTCCTGACTGGGTGCCCTCCCGGCTTCTCATCCACCCACAGCCTCGGCACTGTGGCAGTGTAGGAGCGGGAAGGGAGAGGGAAAGCCCTCATGCTCTGCAAGGGCCACTCAGCAATAGCCGTAACTTTGGTCTGTTATCAACACCTTTAGCCAGGCATATATGAAGAAAGTTAACTCCATCCCAGCCAGAGCCAATACACAATGTGAGCTGGTTATTTGAGCTATACTTTATCCTCCTTTTTGCCCTACTCACGTGTATTTCCAATAGCAGTTTGCACTTGCAAATTCAGTTCACGATTGTAATTTTATCAGACTCAAAGGTCTGACAATTTTACATGCTGTTTGACCCTTTGAAAGAGTTGCTTTTCTTGGGCCTACGTGTTGATTTAGCTTACGTTTCTGTAAATAGGCCTTTCAGCTGGCTTCAGGTACTGGGGCTGTAGACTAATCCTCACAAAGTAGAGTCAGTCAGTACACGTCAGTAATAGGCAGGCGAAACAGTGCGTGCTTTACTTGCGTATATTTGGACTTTACTTATTTAGGTCCCACAAAGCAGCAGTTCAGAAAGGGCAAGGCAGTGTTTTTACTCTTTACCTTCTCTTCCCTTTTCTGTTAGAACTGAATAAAACAATTGTGAATTTTGCTTCTGCCTTATAGATGTCCAAAATTGCCCACTAAGAGACTCCTGTCTAAAGTCTATATACATTTGGGAATGAAGCAGCTATGTAACGAGAAGAACCGGTGTTTTTATTTACCTTCTTCATATTTGTAATCATTAGTGACATCTACACGATCATCTCTACCAACTGCCTTTGTGCTGATGAATTGACCAATTTCAGTAGACTTAGAGAATATTAATGTTTTCTTTCTAGTTTCGGAGTCAAAATTCCAGTACATACAATCTGCATTCACTTCTGCAAATACAAATGGGCAGTCGTAGTCCAGATCTACATCTCCTTCTTTGATGGCATGCCGTGAGGCAGGACCACACTGATAAATTCCTATGGGATCAATAAAAAAGAATAGTTTAGATCCATCAGCTCTTTCACAGTAAGCAGATTACTAGACAGATATTTTATCAATAACTCCTCGGTTGCCCAGTGCTTTTGTCCCGTTTGACGTCTTTCATCCACATAGACCCTCATATCAGGCCAGCCATCAATGTATCTTGTGTTTATGCGGAAGGTACACTTGATTTATTTTATAGTATCCCTTGATTTTCAATAGCTCTGGATACCTACAGTGGAAATACCAGAACTGTTGCGAAAGACTGCTCCTAGAAGTCTAGTTTGTTTCTTGGCATCCACAGCTGATGTGAGGCTTTTCTAACACCACAGATGAAGTATTCTCTTCTGCTACTCTCTTTCTCAGCAGGATGGGAATTTACTTTTATTTCCTCTCTCTGAAGGTGACTGACTTTGTAATTTTGCATCAGTATTCCTGAGTGAAAATATATGTACCTTCACTTTCTTCTTGGGGAGTTGCATCCAGAACTTGCCATCCACTGTATGAGGGGCCCAAGTCACTGCGGGAAAACCAGCTTTCATTCCAGACATGGAAATTCCTATGTGCAAGAATGAACACATTAAGCTACTAGAATGTGTTTCTAAATTCCTGTTCTCATTCATTAATCAGCTTTCTTAGTTAAATGTATTAAAAGCCTTATTTTGCATAGGTTCTGAGATTGACCGCTTCCACACTGATCCTGAACACGTTAAATAGACAGGAGCTGAGGATTGCATTGTGGAACAGACATGAATGTTCAAGGGCAGAAAGCAAATTTGTAAAATTATACAAAATGTCTCGGGCTTGTTTTTCTCCAAAAGTTCTGAGTTCTTTAGCTGTTTTCCGTATAGCACAATACTACAGTTACACTCATCACTTATATTTATAATGGGTCCAGAACAAGCAGGGGAGTAAAGAAGGCAAAACTGAAGGGCTGTGCTTGTTCTGTGCTGGATGCAACCTTGTTTGAATTGCATTTGATGCTTAATTATAAAGTATTTTAACAGCAAATGATGTCACTGCAGGAAAAAAAATAGGCAGGGAAGTTGGTTCTGTTGACTACTACATTTTAACGTGAAGTGATTTTGAAGCATAGTTCCAAATGAAGTCAAGTCCCACTGTTTGATATTTCCAGTGTAATATAGCCAATTTTCAGTCATCTGTTGCATCATAACTGTAACTTTGCTTGCCCTGGCATTAATTTGCTGCTGTAACTCATGTCATAATTCTCTGCTTAACTGAGAAAGAGAGAAAACACTGCGCTTTGTAGTAGTATTCTCTAGTATTTTTCATTGATCCTCTGTGTATATAGTTATTTGCAAGGAAATTTTTAAGAAGGTGGCAAAGCATTTATCATTAGAATCTGTACTCTGCACCTGAATACTCCATAGGCATTGATAGGTTCTACTGTTAAGTATCATAGAGCCTTACCATATGCTATCAGCTGCCCTGTCCAAATGATTTCCAGAAGTGTCGTAAAACTCATCCACACGCAGGTTTCCGTCTGCATCATGGGCAGAGCTGAAGTTTGTAATTGTACGAGTGGGAATCCCCAGACATCTAAGCGCTAGGGAGTGAATAGAAAACCGTAGTCAGAAAGCAGTACTTCTGGAATACGAAGTTTCATATAACATATTAGTTGTATGTGAAAGACTTTCATGTAGGAGCTATGATTAGTGCTTCCTTTAACAGAATCTGTGCAATGTTGGTTATATGCATGACACAAACATACCCGTAGTCAATACTGCTGCAAAAACCCAACATTGTCCATATTTAACAGGTTTGAATCCTGATTTCTTCCAGCTTTGCAGGATTTCACCACTTCCAGTCCAGCTGCTCGGACTTTTACCACCCTCATAATTTCCACTCCAGTTTCCTAGCAGCACTCCATGGTCATCATTGGCATTGACCTGTAAAAATATTCACTAAATTTATGACGAGATAAATTAAGAGTTTACGACAGATGTAGTAGAGGTAGGGGAGCAGGCAGGAGAAAAGCCTTAGTGGACAGAAGTCACTGCTTCATACAGCTGGCCTTTGGGTAGAAGCCTTAGCTTTTCAGAGAAACAAAATACATGTCCTCTCATAAAATGGAGAGCATTTGAACACTGTTACTCCCGCTCTGGTACCGTAGTGCCAGGCAAGAAGGCACATACCAGTTTTCAGTGCACCTTCCTGGCATGAGATGGCAACTTTACCACTGTATGATTAAATGGCATCGTCAAAGCACATCGTGCAGCTAAGCGTTCAGAATGTGCCTAGATCATGATGTAGTGAGCTCTCAACAATTTTACATTAAATTAGGGGAAATGGCTGACGCAACAAATAGGGCATAGTCACCTTCAAAATCTTGGGTACTATGTCAACAGAACACTCATGAAATTCAGGAAGAAAAGGTGTATGTTTCAGAACTTGGGGCAGAAGAAAACCCATGCATTGGAAGCAGCTGACTGGGTGGCAGCTAGTTTGAAAGGGGCCTGGGAGTTACAGGAAGTACCAGATTGAATTTGAGCCAACAGTGCTCAAAAAGGGAAAGCCCATGCTAGGCTACACTGGGAAAAGTATGACCAGGAGACTGAGGGAAGCTGTTAACCCTCTTTAATTGTCCTCAGCAAGGCTGTGCCAGGAATCCTGTCTCTGGTTTCGGGTCCCTCAGTTCAAGGAGACGGTGACACACTGAATAGGCCCCAAATGGTCAGGGGCCCTGAAACACATAATCTACAAGGAGAAAGTGAGAACACTGGGCTAGTCTAGTCTGGTTAAGAAGGGGGTAAGAGGAAAGAAATGATGGCTTACAACTACTTGAATGGAACATTCTGAGTTGTCAGAGTCCCACTTTTCTCTGTTCTGATAGGTAATATAACAAGAGGCAACAGCAGAAAGTTTTAGCTTGAGAAAATCATATTTGACATAAGAGAAAAATTCCTTACTAAGAGGTAGTGCAGCCCTGGACCAGTCACCCGCAGAGGCCATGAAACTTTGATCCTTGGAATCCAAGGCATTCTGACAAATCCATGGCTGAGCTGGTCTAGTACCGCTTTTGTTCCACTTTGAATGGGAAGGCTGGACCTCAAAGGGACTGATCCCTCAACGTGCCACACCGTCTTACACTTGCATTTTGACTACTGGATAGCAAAGTGATAAGTACCAGAAGCACCTTGGATGAGATAAGGAGACTCAGCTCAGGTGGCCACTGAGGTGTGTTTTTGTCATGTTTCTGATGCATACAAACAGCAGCGTAAAATTTTCTGAGAAGTGTCTTCATGCTTACTTTCATTCACTATTTTAAAATAACAGTTAGTAGCCTGGACTTTTTTGAACGTGTTGCTTACCATTGCACTGAGAACACGGCCCAGATATTTGGGGTCATTTCGGTGAGATACATCTGTGGCAGGATCCTGACGATAGTTTAAGCTTCGATCCAGCATAGAAAGGCAAATATTGAGAACATCTTCTTGAAACTATGTTGTAGAAACAAGTTAGTGTTTTGGAAGCACAGATTATTCTGCTAAAAATCAGGATAAGTACACCCATATAAACGTTTCATGGGTTTTTTTTAATCACTGAATGATTCAGCCAGGAATCACCATATGAAAAATGTGGCCTCAGCAAATTGTGAAGGTTAGAACTCAGAGTGCTTTTCAAAACTTGGAATTGGTATATTTAAGGCCAGGACATTCTGTCTCAGCATTGCTACGCTACTTTGCTACCAAGCAGACACTTAAGGTTTCTGCTGGCTGCACCTCCAAGTCCTGAGTGATATCATTGATCAGTGAATTACAAATCCTCATATTAATCACGAGTTCTGATTTCAGTACCAGACTCCTGCTCTTCAGAGGTGCGCAACTGCAATGAGCTAGAAAAAGCAAACAAGGCCTCGTCACTCAGCTCATGTGAAAACAGAGCACAAAACACTGGCGTTTACCTGGCCAAAGTTCCATCCAAAGCTGTTGATATGGTTTTTATTGCCTGCAAAAATGATGCCAAACTCTTCTAGCACATATTCCTCACACTCAGCCTTGTTAGACATGAACACATCATCACCTGAAAAGCCAAAACAGAGTTACACACAACCACAGCAGTCAGAATGAAACAAAATCTCAGGAGTCTTGGTCTTCATCAATAAGAGGGCTAGCAGATATCCACCCTTTGCTGTTCTCGCTTTTATAAGCAGATCATGAAACTCAGAATTTCCTATCATTAGAGAAAGGGGAGGGGAGTGTGTGAGTGAAGACAGAGGTATGGCACTGTTGAATCTGGGAATAGGTGGCAGCTGGTCAATAAATATGTCTCTTTTCTTGGTTCTACAGAGACCAGACACACTCTTGTGCAGAAGTAGGGAAGCTCTGGCAAAAGCAGAATTTAATCTTTTAGGCCAAGAAGCTCTGCGGTAAGTACATGATACAGAGCTGATTTTATGTACCAGAAGGTCCTAAGAAACTGTTAAACTCTTTTATTTTCTCACTGATAAATTATGTGTTTAATGTTCAGCCCTTGTATGAAAGATGCATAGATCAAATGGAGAAGCTAAAAATATTAATGAGCTACAAGCAACTCTGTTCTTTCAGGGGAAAGTCAACACGTTCGTACCTGAAGACCAAGGGTTAAAGAGCAAAACAAAAGTGCCAAGGCTTGCTGGAGAGGAGCTGCCACTTGCAGTACTTTGAACACTCAGCTTGTACCGTCCAACGATAGCATTAGGTGGGCTAGAAATGGAGATGCTCACAGAGTTGGAACTGGTAGACTGTAGAGCTGCACTCCAGCTCTCCTTGCCCACTGTGCTGGAGATACCAAATGTGACCAGGGTCTTGGCCGGCTTTGAGGGTTTTGGACCTTGTAAGAAAAATAAACCACATTTTTTTTCCTCTGCTTGCTGAAATACAGATCTAGTTGTCGACAGACTCAGTAGAGATGTAACCCTCCCCTCAGATGAATTTGTGGAGTATATTGGAAACTGAAGGAAGCTATCACTGCTAGCCAAGATGGGAGTAATACCACAAACACTTCAAACAGTTCTATGGCAATGTGAACCAGCGTGTTGTGTTGCCTCCAAGGTATTATCTTGCTGCTCTATAGTGCTTATCAGGCCAAAAGAACGTCACGAGGCAGTATTACTGTGTTTATGAAAGAAGTTGGGAGCCATACCTGTTTCTGCGATGAATGTTAAGTTTTGCTCAGGCTGTTCTATTCCATTGAAGGTGACAATGAAGGGCTGCCCTCTCCTCACAATCAACTCTTTGCTAGAAAATTTACTTGTGTGGTGATCTCTTGCATTTTCTCTCAGGTGCCAGCTGATACTTGGCTGCGTTGCAGCTATGAAAAAGTGAAAACAGCAAGAAAACTTGAGGGTGCATTCAAGGAGGAAGGAGCACAGACACTCCCAAGAATTGGATGTTACTTTCTAAAAGTAGCTAGTACCTGTGTGAGGTTTCCACCAGAAACAGAAAAAAATTATTTGCTAGCATTTTAATTTTTTTTTGAGAGAGGCTCCACCTTGCATAGACCGTTATCTGCATGATTAAGTATAGAAAGAGTAGTATATCCAGTACTAAAGAAAAATCAGAAAGGCATCAAACAGGGGAGAACCCTCAGAGAATTGAACCCTTGTGAGTTACTTGGATAAAGAATCGGGCTGAACTCAGCTGATTCTTTCAAGGTGTCACCCATATACTAACAGAGGCACAGCCTCATTGCCTCTGACTAAGCTATCTCTGGCCCTACTCACATGTCATGTAGTTCTGATGTAACTGATAGCTGCTATCTTTTGGAAGCACCTAACAAGCAAATGTTGATGGACACTGGGCTGTCATTTGGCAGGAGGAGAGATGGCAGAATTGGAGAGAGAACACTACTGAAGTAATGTAAATGAAATAATATGTTGCAGAAACCTCTTGCATGTGAACTATGTCTTCAGTCAGACCAAGAATAAGCATCTGAGATTGGTTTGGCTCTGACATCAGACCTTATGGAGGGTTCTCTAGTAGAAGATAGCTTGATGGTTTAAATCAAGTGCTGAAGTATGGAAGAAAGAGAAGTGGGGTTTTGATCCAAGGATACTGTGTGTTTTAAAAAATATTTTTATCATTCTCTACTTCATCCCACCCCCAAAGAGAGAGAATAGGAAAGAGAAAGAGTGTGGTCCTTAGTAGTGGAACACAGCTACCCCGAGCCATTATTAAGTAAAAAGTCATTATCCCATGTTCAATCATTTTTATTAGTGTTAAGATTTGTTTACAGCATAATCTTGAGTTTATCAAGTTTAGGCAAGCCTTGAGATCAGTACATTAGTAGTCTTAGCAATACAGTCACAGTCCAAATCAGGGGAATGCGTGTTTTTACGGTATTGAGCTAAGCATCACGTACCTTGATTTTTTTCACGAAAGTACCTACTTGAAAAAAACTCTTCAGAAACTTAGCAATCGAGCACATTTGTTGTAGAACAAGCTGACAAGTGGGGGAGATTTGTCTTTAGAAAGGTAGGAGTTATCTGGCGAGGTTGGAAAAGCAATATAGGACCATTTGTAATTATTAAACTGATCAATTTGCATATATATAAGTCATAAAATCATGAAATTATTTGGGTTGGAAGGGACCTCAGAGCCCATCCAGTTCCAACCCCTGCCTTGGGCAGGGACACCTCCCACTGGATCAGGGGCCTCATAGCCCCATCCAACCTGGCCTTGGGATGGGGCAGCCACGACTGCTCTAGGCAACCTCTGCCAGGGCCTCCCCACCCTCTCAGGAAAACATTTACCCATAAGATCTCACTTCAATCTCCCCTCTTTCAGCTGAAAACTGTTCCCCTCGTCCTATCCCTGCACTCCCTTATCAAGAGCCCCTCCCCAGGTTTCCTGGAGCCCCTTTCAGTACTGGGAGGCTACTCTAAGGTCTCCCCAGAGCCTTCTCTTCTCCAGGCTGAACAACCCCAACTCTCTCAGCCTGTCCTCATAGCAGAGGTGCTCCAGCCTCGTGGGTCATCTCTGTGGCCTCCTGTGGAGTCGCTCCAACAGATTCATGTCCTGCCTGTGCTGAGGACACCAGAACTGGACACAGGGGGTCTCCCCAGAGTGGAACAGAGGGGCAGAATCCCCACCCTTGCCCTGCTGACCACGCTGCTTTTGATGCAGCCCAGGATGCTGTTGGCTTTGTGGGCATGCAAGTGCCTATGGCTAGCTCATGTCCAGCTTCTTATCCACCAGCACTCTAAAGTTCTTCTTCTCAGGGCTGCTCTCAATCCATTCTCCACATTTAAGCAAAAAAACCCACGGCAACAAACAAACCACCAAAAAAAAAATCCCCTAAATATTTGTATCCTTTCTGCCTTAACTTCACGTTTCAACCTTCTTTGCTCATTGTAGCCTCCCACAGCCTTTGCAATGATACCTGCTTTGCTTCTTTCTTGTCAGACTTGTCAGTCTCTCATTTGCACTTGTCTGACAGCTTCAAATAGCTGCAGACTTTCCCTTTCTTCCTATTTGCAAAGTGCTACATTTTTACATCAGATAATATACTTGTTCTCCAGATCTCATTCTGGTAAGCTTGCTTTTCCCATGTGCATAATAAGTGAAAAAATGTGAAGAATATTCTCTTCCTTTTTTTTTTGATCAAAACTCCTTAGAGGAGTAGTGATCTTTCAGTGTCCATTACAGAACTGAATATGAGTTATGGACGTAAGAAAATAACATATGGAGCCCCACAGAAGGGGCTTCCCCCTTGCTCACCTTGGCCCATGTCTGATCAATATGTCCTGTATGAGCAGCTTCCAGAGCTTTCCTCTGAATGGCCTCTTCTTCTTCTGTTGGCTCAAGGAATGACCAGTGCATTTCTCTTCTTTAAAAGTCTAAGTGTAAAGTTGCCTGTTTGCAATATTTCCTGTGGGGTGGAGCTGGAATAGCCGCCTTCACTCCCCAGCCCTTATCTGAGTAATGGGACTTGGGGGTTAATTTTTCATTCATGTGTGATTCTCTCAAGCCCCATATCCGCATCTCATTTCTTTGCAACTTAACATCTGATGCTTTGACAAAGTTTGTCCCTGATAGTCTGGCCCCTTGTTAGGAGTTTCTTAATGTATTTAAATTTATAAGAATTTTAGTATTTAGATGCTTTTCTTTCTGTTATAATGTCAAAATTATAGGAATAGCTTGATTCCTTGCATCACACTCTTTTTAATTTGGAATACTTCATGAGCAATATTTACAGTGACTTTTTCTTTAATTTAATTCACTGTTTTCCTGGAGCCGCTTTTTTTTCTCCCCACTGCATTGTAGTGAGTGCAAAACAATGAGCAAAATATTGCCTCTTCCCCAAATTTAATCAAATTTAAGGAACAATTTTTTATTTATCACATAATTACTATTTAACAATGTAAAATAGACAAGCACACCATGTCATATTTGCATGGCACACTGCACAGGGGACAAGTAAGTATGTTTGTGGTTTGTGATAAAATAGGTATCATGGTTTTCAGCTGATTACTGTTTTTTGATAGGATAGCTCTGAACATCCAACTGGCAATGCCAATTTATGCACAAAAAAATTTTACTTAATTTCAAGGAGAGTGATTTTTTGCTTATGCTTTGCAGGTGGCACTACCTTCTGTTAAGAAAGACTAATTCTGATATTTCTATGAAATGACCTATAAAATGTTATGTCCTCAATACACAGTCTTAAGGATTACTCTGAGTGACATCCATTATACTGACTGGTCACAGCTATACGCCTCCCCAAATGCAGGGTTTTCATTGGATAGGCTCAGTATTCAGCAGCCTGGATTGTTCTGCTTTCAGGTTTGGATCATGTTTGGAAATTCTAGAATTGGAACTTGCCCAAACCTTTTCATATACAGTTTTTAACTGGGTGTAATGCTGTTTTGAATCTCTGTTAATTTTAAGAGGGAATATAGTTTTAACACATGCATATCTAAATTGTGATTTTAAAATCACAAGACACTAATTCTTACATTTAAAATTTCTTAGAATTTGATTTAAAAATGTTATGTCCAAGCTGTAGAGGTTTCAGGTGTTAAGCTGCGCTCTCTTACTCATACTTTTGAATTCTCTTAAATGACACACTTAACAATTTTCAGAATAAATTTGCTTGAAGATTTCAGCCTACCCTTGGATACATAGCCAACCCTTTCTCTTTGGTAGAACAAGTAGTTACTGTTGCAAGATGTTCTGGATGGGAAAACAGTCCCTAGAATAGGCAGTCTGCACCTTTCTTCTTTCTTTCTTAGCTCTTCCTTACATACCCCTAAAGCACCAAGCTACACCCATATGGCCATGATTCATAATCACAGAATTATTTAGGTTGGAAAAGACCTTTAAGATTGAGTCCAGCCTTTAGCCCAGCAGTGCCAACTCCACCATTAAACCATTTCCCTAAGAACCACATCTTTTAAATCCCCCAGGGATGGTGATTCAACCCCTTCCTTGGGCAGCCTCTTCCAGTGCATGACAGCACTTTTGGTGAAGTAGTATTTCCTAATATCCAGTCTAAATCTCCCCTGACGCAACTTGAGGCCAATTCCTCTTGTCTTGTTACTTTGTAGAAGAGACCAACACCCGCCTGGCTCGAACCTCCTCTCAAGCAGTTGTAGGGAGTGATAAGGTCTTCCCTCAGCCTCCTCCAGACTAAACAACCCAATTCCCTCAGCTGCTCACATAACGCCTGTGCGCAGACCTTTCACCAGACCTGTTGCCCTAACTGGGCAACATTGACTCACTGGGGACCTCCTCACTACCCCTGAGAAGTTTAGGCTGTTCTGTCTCCCACTCCTGGCATCCTTGATACAGGAAGTCAAGTGATTTTGTACAGCTATACTGTATTTGGGAATCACACTGGGGAGAGACCTAGGCCCCTAGAACAGTGGTATGGACTGACTTGCAACAAAAACCTTCAAGACTAGAACCCCCTGATGTAGATTGGCCAGGTCTTTTGGGCCTTATATGTTGTCTAAAACATACTTCTTAGTTTATCTTCTTCTTCCATTCAAAATGCCCCAAGTTGCAGGGGCATTTTGAATGGAAGTCTGCAGTCTGCTGCAGCCTGAAGCCTTCCTGAGGTTCCCGATCCTGAAGTTCTCCAACAGCCAGACTTAGAAACCAGCCAGACTTCGAAGACAGCCAGACTTGGCACAGTCAGCTCCCATATTGTTTGCCTAAAGTAGGCTACCCTGTTAGCTGGGCTCAGATCTTCTCTTGGGATCCTATCTCATTCCATATGAGATGGCTTGTTCCAGGAGGCAGACCAACAGTGACATAGTAGTGACATATGTGAACTTGAAAAACTATCATAGGACCAGTATGCAGGAATGAGCCAAACTGATAGCAGACAGACTGGAATAAACCCAGGCTAGGTTTCCCAGACAGCTCCCACATCCCACATGATCTGTTATTTATAGCCTATTATATTTAAATGTATTTCCCTATGTGTCCCACTTATGCACACATTTTTCCCTTATTTAGAAGTTTTAACTTCCAGCTACTGCTGCACACTCATCAGCCAAGAATACGTGTCTGCAGGCTCCCATCACAATGCAACTCTGCTCATTTCTTCTAAAAATCCAACATGTTGTCCCATTCAGTAAGCAAACACTCTTAATTGTAATTGACAAACAACATGCTTGCAAGTGTGACTCACGCCTTGGTTGTAATGACACTGAAGCTTAAAAGTGACAGACAGAAGCTGAGATAATTACTTGGAGTGTGAGACTGTGAAACAAATAGCTGACTCCTTAGTAGCAGTAGTGTGCAGCAGACTGTCAAAACCCTTAAAAAACCAATTGCGCTATCAAATTTTTATCCAATTTTTTTAGGTGTTTTTCACTTTTCTTTACTCACCGGCTTCTAGATTCTGTTAAACTAGATCCTTTAGAGATTGGCCTACAGATGCTTAAAACCTTTTTTGCAGGATGTGTGTGTCATGGGGGTAGGAGGAGGGGATGAGAGAGGGAGTGAGAACAGTTATGTGCACACACACCTGCACACAGACCCTCACAGCTTTTTATGTTAAAATTGTGATGACCTTGGGAGGAGCATCGCAGGTGCTTTTGACATCTCCAACTGAACTTGGGCTTGGATATGTCTTTTGCCCTGAGTATTTCACAAGCAAGTTTTGACCATGATCGGCAAATACTGGTTTGTTCGTTAAATGCTTCTATTGCTTCTGCATTTTGTGCGATGAGAAAATCGTGGTTTAGAAGGATAGACTAGCGTGTGACACTTAGAGAGGAAGTTTTTAGGGTTCACCTTGCTAAAATGTCTTGGCTAAGTTACTGGCAAGTTGTTGCTTAAGAGGAAGTGTTACAATGCAGAAACAATTGGTTCGTGTTTTTTTTCCCCATTGCCATAGATGAAGGTTTATACTGTCCACTTTACTGTACAGTTCATGTGTTAACAAGATTTTTCTGCTCAGTCCAGTCTTTCAGCTTGACCTATCAAATTGGGTTTTGCCATTTATTTAAGTTGTGCTCAGCAGAGGAGATTTATGAGGAAATCAGAAGCTTTATGCCCATTGTATGCACCTCACTCCCTCCCAGACTATGTTCAGCTCTTAAACAGGTAGACACTAATATGGCATTACATTTAGCAGATGAATTGAGACGGTCTTTAATATCAGGTCAATAACATGAATTATTTCAAATAGTGGTATATAGAAACACTTGTGTCCTAAGAGTTCGTGCAATCCATTCTAAAACGTGGAACGGGGTAACTGTGTCTCTTTTAACTTCCGTGAGGGAGAACACGGACTGTCATTTTTTCACTTGAGCCTCTGCCCTGTGGATGGTTGTTTTTTAGTAATTTCCTGAGATTGTCACGTAAAGCCAGCGCAGCATGAGCTCTGTGCCTAGAAGAGGTAAAATGGCATCATCTGCATGCAGGCATATTGCCGTGGGGGTGGTGGAGTCTCCATCCCTGGAGGTGTTTAAAAGACAGGTAGATGAATTTCTTAGGGATATGGTTTAGTAGGGAGACAGGCACAGTTGGACTTGATCTCAGAAGTCTCTTCCAACCTTATGATTCTATGATATTTTTACAGTGGTCCAAGCAGGACAAGCCTCAACAAGAAGACGGCCAACCTTGCTAAAGCGTACTGATTCAATAACTTTCCTTCTAAGGCCCCACTGCTGAAAATCTGCTTGTTTTGTCTGTATTTTGAAGTGCCTTTGCCTTTCACACTGATTTTAACCAATAGTAAAAATGGCATTGCAGTTCGCTGACTCTGAACCTGCAGGAAGGAATCCAGCCTGTGTTTTTTTCTTGGCACAAATATTGCCATTAGCACAAGATTCATTCCTACCTGAACTACTCTCTGGTTCATTGTTTCATGCTAAAAGATAGTTTGCAGATTGCCATATGTAACTCTGGAACAGAAATGGATGGATGATCTTCTTTTCCTTGTTTGTGTCTTTTGGAAATTTCAGGAAAGAAAAATGCTGAAAAAGCATATTCATAATCTCAAAATGTAGTGTACTCCCAACAAATCAGACCACTTTACAGAACAGAACCCCACAGAGAAAGCAAACATATGATACATTTTCAGTTGCTATTCCTTATGCACAAAGAGACTTTTTTTTTTCCTACTTACCAGCCATGCTTCCTTGCTCCTTTGTGCCTTGGACTTTGTATTTCTGGGAGCAACTGTAGGCCTGTATGATAAGACTTCAAGTTCTGGTTGTGTGGCAGCATTTATAGAGAAAACTTTAGGCCTCTCCTATGTTCAGACCAATTATAATTCACATCAGGTGGGTGAGGCAGGTAAATCATTCCAGTGGGCATGTAGAATTCCTAGTGACCGTCTATTAACTCATGGGGTTTAATGCATTTCTCTTGTGCAATTCAGGCTATTTATCCAGAGGGTTGACTGAGATGCTTAGAAAAGTGGAGCATTTAATTGCATACCTGGAATCCAGAATTTCATATATAATGATGCGTCACTCGGGAAGGGTTACTTTTTGAGTCAGTATGAATTAATATCTTTTCCCAGTATGATCCACAGATGAGTATTCATTCAATAAAAGTATATATTATAAATAAAATTCTTAGGGTTCCCTCCCTATGAGTGTGCTCGTAAGTTTTGAAAAAAACCCTGAACTTTTCAGGTACCTCACGAGTCCTTTTGTGGGAATCACCACAGAAATGCCTTTGTGTCAGCCCCTCCTTAGAGTCTCTGTGAATATACTAATGGTATTAATGCTGTAAATGTAATTTAAGCTACTATTAACTTAACAAAGCACTGAATGCTGAGTAGCTCTGAGGAGTGGATCTGAAGTGCTAACTCCCTGCACAAAGGGAAACTTCATCCTCTTAAAATAAAATGCTTATTTTGTAGCAGGTATAAATTACATCTATAATTTGTGCTTCTATGCTGATTGCTCATCTAGTTTCTGACTAAAAAGGCACAAGAGTAAATGTTAAAATACTTTGATCTGCACATGTAGGACATTTTATAGATGCAAAGGAAATTAGTTAGCAGAGCTTCATAATATTTCTTTTTTTCAGGCTAATTCTTCATTTTTCTTATCAGCCCTCTAGCAATTTAATCATGGATCTCTCTTTCTCTATCCCTCCTTCTACAGGAACTTTGATTTCCTTACACAGATATGAGTAAGGTATTCAGTCTCATTTTATTATTACCTCATCTCGCTTATCTACAATGAGGAGAAGAGACTGAAGCAATCTCAGGAATGTTACTGCTTACCTTGAAGAACCTGAAAGGCAGAAATTTCATAAGATCAGGAACGGGCAAGCACGATATCTGTGTATAAACTGGGGTAACAGGCCTGAGAAAGAACTGAGACATCATAGTTGACGTCAACTAGTTTGATGTCAATTCCTGGAAAAATCTTCTTAGCATCTAGAAGATAATTAATAGCTGGCATGGAGTTGCCAAGAAGTCAGTCAAGCCCATTTTCTTTTTCCTTGACAGATCAATACACCAGAGGAGAGGTAAGAAGCAGCAGCTATCATACATACTGACTTTGGTTTGCAGAAAGATCCCACATGGTATTTTCATATGCACAATTTGGAAACACTGATTACACAATATTTCTACTAGTTAACTGCAATGACTTGTTGTAAAAAAAACAAATGCTCTATTGTTTCAGTGGGTCACTGTCAAACTGGAAGGGCATAGTGACTGAAGTGCTATTAAAGGCTACCTTGGAGCTTTGACATTAAATATGTTCTTTTTGTTGTTAGTAAGACTTCAGCTGAATTACTATCTTAGCCATGGACCAACCTCAGCTGGACAATGTCAAGAATACAGAGAATGGAGAGCTTAAAAAATTTAAAAGGATCAAGCTGGATCATTCTCAAGCAGAGGCAACTGCAGAGATACGATGATGATTTTTGAAAAAGGTGAAAAGTGGCTGTAGAAAGAGGAGACCAATTCAGGAGTCATGGGCTTACAAAATTTAGTCTTGGACTAAAGACAATAAAGTCAAGTGTAAAATAAAAATGTTGGCAGTGAAGAAAAGTACTCATCTAGACACTCTGGGCAGGTTGTAAAAATGTTAATAATTTTTCCACGGAGATTAAGAATGGACTTGAATGCACATTTGTCAAGGGTGACATAGGTGTGTGTAGTTGAGCTGTCTTTGGGGAATTTATTTTGATGTCAAAGCTGTGACAGTGGCACTTTCCCCCTGTTGCATACTCTTGATACTTGACACTGAACTGTCTGAAGCAGAGAGGGCCTTAGTACGGAAGAGTATTCTGCATCTAGTGTTGATTCAGTCTCATTTGCCTTGCTATTCCTTTATTGTTGTGACTGGCTTGGCCACAATAAATAAATTTAGCGTTGTGTCCTGTGGTGAAAGGTTACCAAATTCCTGACTAATGTGACACACAAGCCTGCAGACTTCTTGCATGTCAGCTGCTCATTTCAAAGAATAGGATGTTCCACATAGAAACAGAGGAATGCTAGCGCTGTTTCTGTCCAGCATTACATTAGTTGATATCCCTGTTTCTGCCAGTAAAACTAGTTCACAAGAATCGCCAGGAAGCCCCACGGCAGTTTTTCTCGATTATCTAGTGAAGGGAAAATCCGTCCTACCTTCAGTCACTTTCCCTTTTTGTCAGGGAAAGTTTAGCCTTGATATGAGGAAAAAATTCTTCACTGAAAGGGTGATTGGCCATTGGAATGGGCTGCCCAGGGAGGTGGTGGAGTCACCGACCCTGGAGGTGTTTAAAGGGAGACTGGATGAGGCACTGAGTGCCATGGTTTAGATGATGGTTGGTGTTAGTGTTGGTGTTAGTGTTAGGTTATAGGTTGGACTTGATGATCTCAGAGGTCCTTTCCAACCTTGTGATACTGTGATACTGTGATACTGTGATATTTACTCCGTGAAAGAAGGAATTTACATAAGTGACATGAAAATAACCACATCTTTTTCTTATGCAGAGAAAACCTGTCTCCTTTTAGAGTCCAAAACAGTTTGTTGGGGTTTTTTTTTGTACCTTAGAGCAATGTGTTTCACATGCTAATTATAAGTTGTGTAAGTGATGTTCTAAAAATTTCCTTTCCTCATTTAAGATCCACTAGTTCTTATGTTGCTAGGGTTAAAAGGTACCCAGGATTTTGCTTCACTTATGGTTCAGTGCTTTGTATACCTCTGTAATACAGTGTCTTATGATATATTGTGATCCTCCAAATTATACAATTTCAGACTTCTCAGTCTCTTTGCATGCTGATTCCTTAGTTTGAATGTCATGCATGTCTTTCAAACTTGTTCAATTTATCCTTTATACTTTTTGATATAAAGGAAAAAAAGTTGAACGTGATGCAGCAGGGAGAATACACTGTCAATAAAATAGTGACAATGAATTTTAGTATTGATCTGTTTTTAATCAATATAGTTTTTGTTTGCTTGTTTGTTGGTTAAGCATTTGCTCAGCTCGGCCCGCAAGAAGATATTTGTTTATCCTATACAAAGGATCTGTGCTTGTTTGAGTACCTCCGGCAATAAAGCATCAGACAGTTTGAAATTTGTGACTATGGCTAAACTAGAGTATAATATACTTAGTTCCCAAACTAGACTGAGTCTATGAATCTGATTGGAATAAAGAGAGAAAAAAAGATTTAGGGAGGGATCATTGAGCAAGAAACACAACAATCAAACCAAGGTGCTTTCTGGGGATTATTTACAAGGCATAAAAAAAACCCCAGATCAGCCTATATTTGCATTTTAGAGTGTTAAGTGATTCTCATTTCAGATTTAAAGAAGCATTAAAACATTAAAGAAGCTGTCGTGTTTATTTCTTCTCATGGATGAAGCTAATGAAACTTCTCTAGTGGTACAAGGTGGCAAATGTTTTCCATTGTAAGAGAGTGGTGGCTGCTGTCATTTGTAATAGTTTCAACAGCAGAAGCTTACTATTTTGAACAGGAAAGTTTGGAGCCACTTTTAACTGTGAAAGAGCGGAAGGTACACGGGCAAGTAACATGTTCTTATTTGCAGATATTGTGGCTTTGATACTATCAACTTTGTTTTTCTGGAAGGATAGTAATTTCTGGTTTAGTTTGTTTGGGTTTTTTTTGTTTACTTCAGTTTTGTTTTAAAGCTAATATCTGTAGTGAGTAGTATCCTTATGTTATAGCTGTGGAAACCAGCAAGATAAGTGACGTGACTTGACAGTATAAGCAATGTGATATCCTGAATTCCATCCTAGTACATTACTGTTAGGCCTTTTGTCCTATTTAATCACATCTTTTATGATAAAAATTTTGCAATAATGTTTCCCTTTGGAATTTTTTTGAGAAAATAACCTCCTAATATATGATACTGTAGTAATTTATCCTTTGTGTTTAGTACAATAACCATTGCCATGAATCAGTTGCTACACAGAGGAAGGTTCACTGGTACCAAATACCCCATAATTTTTAAACTACTGCTGTTAATATTTGACTATTGCAAATGATTCTGCAAAATTATTCTGGCTTTTTTTCTTTCCATTCAATTTAAAATACTTGGTTGCATTCTGAGCAACTTGCAGGGCTTTTTAACCTGCAATCTGGATTCTAAGCCTCACATATTGAGGTAAACAGAAATATTCATTTTCTTGTCCTTCCGTCTGTATAATAGGTTGCTCTTATTAGCACAGTTGTGCATGTTTCACTGTACAAAAATGTTTAGGACATTTCCTGCAATTTCATACTTGGGGCTAGTTTTGAGAAATAAGCTTGCTTTAACAGTTATTTCTTCTTTTGGAACCGTGAAATAAGAAATCATTGGTGTAATAGCAGAAATTGTATGTATGCCAAGTCTCTTCCTTTGGGCAAGAGGGGTTAAAAAATATTGCCTCAAAAAGACAAGCTATTTCAGGCTTGCTGTGTCCTTGCTTCCCTAAATAGCTCTCTTTGACATTCTTTTATTAAGCACATGCTATTGGGTTTTATTGAAATTTTTAAATAATCTGGGAGTGGCTACTAATGTAAAATGAATATAGCAAAGCTAAATGTGAGACTGGGAAAGGTGATTTCTATTTTAAAGAAACTAATTTCAGTTGCTCATATTCATTCTCCTATAGATTTAATTCAGTCAATCTTTCGTACTATTTTCCATATCCACATTTCAACAAGGACCAGGCTAGTTCAAGCGCGGTTATTTGTGGTGAAACAGAGGACAAAGCATGGGAGATTTTGGGTCATTGTTATGTTTTGCTGGGTGAGGATGTGCTCATTTTGGAAGTGTCTTTTGTACCTTTCAGGGATCCAGGTCCCTGAGCCATTATGCAGTGTTGTTGATTGACTGCCTGTCCTTTTGTCTCTTGCTCTGTGAGTAGTGTGTCTTTAGTTTTAGCCTGCCCTTTTTTTTCCCTGTCTGAATGTTTCAAGACTCTGAGTGTGACCTCAATGACCTGCCCGTGCTATCAATTCATGCTATTCTTTTTTCTCATCTTTTCTTGTCATTTCTTCTGGTGCTTTCATATGTATGTTTCTGTGTATAAGTTATTCATTTCAACTTTAATGTTTCTATTACAGACCTCTTCATTACGGAGGTACATCAGGTTACACAAATGAGCTGGATAAGGGAAGTACAGTGTCACAAACAGGTGACAAGCTATAGAGAGAATCCTGAGCTAAGTACTGTACCTGTCACACTGAAATTACATTTGGAGGGACTTAATTACCAATGAAAGTCTATCAGTATAAACTAGCCCACTCACTTGTTAAAGCATGAAGAGTACTTGTTTTTTTTCTTGGTGACTTTTTAGTCACCAAACTCAATGCCATGAAAGTTTTGGAAGGAGGACAGTGAGATGCACCCTTTGGAATGACTGTAACTATGAGTGCTCCTTCATATACTGTTGCTCCATTGAGCGTCACCCAATAATGACATCCGAGGAACCAAGCGGCAGCGTCCGAGATGCAATACCGATTTTCGGTCACAGGGCGGCAGCAGAGAGCTCTGAGGGCGGGGCGGGGCCAATCCGGCCCCCGGGCAACACCCGGGCTGTAATATCGCGGTACGCCCACCGGGCGGCAGCACTGAGAGCAGGCACTGCTTTCCCCGCGGTCCCCCTTTCCCCACGGTGCCGCTCGGCACTAATCGGCTCCTCTCGGCTCTGTTCGGCTTCTCTCGGCATTCATCGGCTCCGCTCGCCTGTTCCCGGCATTCCTCGTCAGCGCTCGGCATTTCCCGGCTCTCTCCGGCATTTCTCGGCTCACTCCGGGATTTCTCGGCTGCTCTCGGCTACTCCCGCCTCCGCGCGTCTCGTCTCGGTTAATCTCAAATCGTAACCGAGCTGAGCGAAGCCGACCCGCCGCAATCGGAGCCGTGGAGAACAGCCTAGCGGAACCGGGAATAGCCGAGCGGGGCCGAGAAGTGCCGTGCGGTGCCGATGAATAGCCGAGCGGTGCCGATGAATAGCCGAGCGGTGCCGAGCTCAGTGGAATGGTGCCGAGAGTTTACGAATCGAGCCGAGGGAAGCTGCATGGGGCCGAAGCGAGCCGAGGGGAGCGGCGACTAGCCGAGAGTAGCCGATCGGAGATGCGAGTTTACGAATGGAGCCGAGAGGTCCCCAGCCGAGAGGAGCCTCGTTAGCATCTCCGGCGCCCTCGGCGCGCGGCGCCTCATTTGCATCTCCCCGCCTCCCTCCCGGTCCTATTGGCTGTCTCGTTGGCTCGTTTGCATCTCCCCGCCTCCCTCCCGCTTCCATTGGCTGTCTCGTTGGCTCGTTTGCATCTCCCCGCCTCCGATTTTCATTGGGCTGCCGCGCTGAGAACGACAGAGTGCGCGCGAGCAGCGCGGAGCGGCGCCGGAAACCATGAAGGTTGGGGACTGAGGGTGGAGCGGCGCTGGGGCCGCTCTCGCCGCCGCCTCTGCCGGAGCCCACTCCGCCCCTTCCCTCGCCGCTCCCAAGCGGCCCCTGCGCTCCATCGCTCCCCATCGCTCCCCGCTCCGCCTCGCGGGGCTCCCGGCTCCGCGGGAAAGGAGAGGAGCCGAGCCGCGAGCGGAGCCCGGGGGCCGGGAGGTCAGAGGCGAACGAGGATGTCGCGCCCTCGGTGCTTTCCCGTCCCGGTTCCTGCGCGCTTCTCGGGTGGGACTCGCACGGGTTTGGCTTTCGGCCGGGGGAGCTGCCGTTCCCGGGGTTTGGGGTTCCCAGAGCGGCTCTGTTTGTGTAAATCCGGGCGGGCACGGCGTTATTGATGGGCGCGTGCCTGTTTCTCGCTATTTAAGGCTCCGAACCTCCCCTGTTGGCTGAGTTCTCAGCAGGAGCCTTTCCAGTTCTCGTGACTGTTCTGGTTAGTGCTAGTGAAGTTTTTATTGGCGTTATAATTATTCTATTAATCTGCCATCGGATTTACAACGGGGTGGCTTAAAGTGCCCGAAGGGGCAGCGGGCTTCGGGCTGTACTTGGCCGAGCCCGTTTTGACGGCAGAAGCGTTGTGGTGGGCACATCGGGGTGAGAAAATGACCATAACGTTCCTAAGCAGAGGGAGCTCTGTCTCCATCTGAGTCGATGCGTGGAGAGGCAAGATGCCTTTTGGTGCCCTGGTGCTTCAGAGTGAATCCTGCGCTGCGTGGGACTTAGAGGACACAAAGAGGTTTGAAAAGCGATGCCGTGAATTCCTCTGACTGAAACAGAAGCTCCGGAGTGCAGTCACAATAAGGGCATCTTTCAAGAAACTTGGAGTATGAACCCGTGGCCTTGACACACTCCCTTTCTTTTTGTGACTAACTCTTGGCATCTGTCGGTGAGGGGAAGAGAGAAGGGGGCTGGTGGTGAGGTGCTGGCACTAGGGAAGAACATGGACTTTGCACAGGAGATGGCTGGAAACTGCAGCGGCGTGGCAGTGGGCATGTGTAGCTGTGAAACGTGGTAGCCGGTGCTGTGACTCGGTGGGCTGAACGGGGAAGGTGAGGGGAGAACGCAGGTGATGCGTTTCACTTGTTGAAAAGCGGCTGGTCTTGACAGAACCTCTGTCGTGACAAAGGGCGGTAGGAGAGCATGTGATTCCGGCCGTGTCCTGAGCCTGGGGTTCGTTGTAAAGGGGTGGCCGATGTTTGTTGTCTCAAGGAGTGCAGCGGTGCAGCTGGGGGACTGCAGGTAAGGGCGTGCAGATGTCTCAGCCAGCATCTCGCGGTTCCTTTGATGTCCCACACCCTTACGTCCCCTTTGCAACTTGGAGCGATGATGATGTATGTAATGCTGGCTCCTGGTTTGGGAAGTCGCTTCCATCTCCTTGATTTGATTCTCTTTGGGTAAAGGCTTGGCGTGATCCTTGTTTTTCATCCGGCTTCAGTGCCCGTTGAGCAGTCATGTCATTAGCTGCATCGTTCATCGTGCATGGGTTTTTTGTTTTGTTTGTGTATTTACACCCCTGTAACTTGACAGGTGACTTTGTTAGCATCGTAACGATTTTGGGCGGTCATGTTAAAAATTCCTAATGTAGTAATGAATGTCTCTCTCCCCACAGAGGCCTGAAAGCCAATCTGGAGAATGTCTTGCTGCAGAAAATCTGGCAAAGGTCTCACAGAACAGCCCTGCTTTTTCCGAGCCTGGGATTCTTCTGTCTTCTGTCCCGTCACAGGTAATAACAGTGAGTAAGCAGGAATGGTGCCGGGGGGCAGAGAGAGTCAGAACGTTACCTGCTTTTCACCATCAAAATGAAAAGGCCCCAGCTGGGCTTTTGTGGGACCCACTTCATGTGTTGTTGTCTGGAAGAGCGTGCGGTTTGGCGTTCCTCTGTGCATGCATCTGTGTGTGCTAATACACGAGGTGATGTTGGGACTCAATGCGAATGCAAAGGGCTCTGTATGCTCATATATCCGAAAGGATGTCAAGCGTCTGGGTTCTTCAGCTGAAATAACCCCTGCTGCCTTTGGATTGCTCTGTTAAACACCTCCTTTGCACAGAGGGCACATTGGAGATAGGTGATGCGCTGACGTAAGCAGCGCCACACGGGTGGTGCGTCTCCTCAGAGCTGTGGGAAAGCTGACCTCCACTTCATCTTCTCCCCTAGAGCAGGCTACACCATGTAAAGAAGAACAGAGCAAGGCAAAAAGCCAGCTAGAGTCAAAGCGGAGAGAAATGCTGATGGCTGGCTAATATGGAAGAGGTTCCAGTGCTGAAAGAAATGAGAATGTGCGTCATCCATGTCCTTCTGTTTGGGTCTGGGAAGGGGGCTAGAGCTGTTTCTTTGGAAAGTATTTCCGTATGGGTGAGAGGCTTCTAAAAGGGGAGGTGGCCGAGGCCTGGCCCTGGTTTCGTGAACACGAAGGGCTATAAGACCTGAAGGAAGGGCTCCGTTTGGAGGTGGAGGCGTAAACAAAATAGCCTTGAGTTTCTTGTGCTTCTTACTCCACCCTCAGTGTCCGCCAGCTTCTTTCAATTGGGCTAAACTTGTCCCTCAGGAGGTCACCAGGCACTTGTAAGCCAGGAAAGAGCGGCAGCTAAAATATTTCTCCAATTAGCTTGATTGATACGGTATCTCCTGTTGATGAGCTTGAGGTGAAGAAGAGGAAGTGCAGCCTTTCAAAGGCTGCTATACCTGGACGAACTGTAGTACAGCTTCCTCCTCAAGCAAACTCATCTGTTCCAAAAACTCATCAGTTTGTCTTCCCTTTGACAGTGTCAGAGTGGCAGGGCAAACGGGAGGAGCTCTGCCTGGGCCCATGGTGAGGTCAGGCCTGTCTGGCACACGTTAAAGCTCGCCAGGTGTTGGGGTGTCCCGCGTGGTGGTGGGAGCTGCAAGGGAGAGTTCATTTAAAGCACGATTACTTGGGGCGTTTGCCATAATAACTTGTTCCCTTTGTTCTGTCAGCAGAGAGAAGCTGACCGAAGTATCCACGAAGAGAGAGCCCCTGCAAGATCCTGACCTCTCCCCAGAGAGAGGCAAAAGCAATGTGATGGTGCACTCCACGCCAGCAGCATTCAGGTACGTGGCTTTCTCGTGACTTGTCTTTGCTAATCACAGTGGATTTAGCCGACAGCCCTGGCTGGAACGTTTTCCACTTCAGCCTAGCTTGTGATGAAATGTACTTCACCAGCTGAGCCCGTGCAAAGAAGAGTGTTGCTTTTAATGTGAGGAACAGAATTGTTCTTGCTGATCAACGAAGCCTGCACACAGCAACCGTGCGTGCAGGCCAGCAGTTAGCTGCAAGCTTTCGTGAGCAGTACAAACCCAACACCGTGGCAATAAGCGGTTGAAACAGGAGAGCGTATCTCGGTCTTCAACATGGTCTTTGTGGCGAGCTAAAGAGTACATAGCAACCGTGCGTGCAGGCCCAGCAGTTAGCTGCCAGCTTTCTTGTCCTTACGTGCTGCTGCAGGAGGGCCAGGCTTTATGGCGGGCTGAAGCGTACAGAGGGGTGGAGCTGCAGAAGAGGAACGAGGGGTTTCTGAAAGCGGCTGTTGCCATGCCAGGTGGGCTCCAGCTGCGTTGCAAAGCATTGTGCGTTAGAGCATGAGACGTGCTGGTTTATAGCTGAGGCTGTTCTCACTGGGAAACCACTTCACTGGCAAATGACTTGCTGCGAGCCGGCTCATTCTGCCTTCTTCTCTTGGCTGAGGACGCGTCATCTGCGACCCCCTCTGGCGTGGCGGGCAGAACTCAGTATGGAGCGAGTACTCTGCTGGGCTGCAGGCCAAAACCTCCAGCTGGCAGCAGGACTAACTACCATAAGTCAGCTGGTGACTCGGTGGAATGGACCGTTAGGATGCAGCCCGATGAGAAAACACAGCCGAGTTTTTTTTCTTCTTTCTTTCCTTTTTTTTTCTTTATTTTCTTTTTCAGATTCAGAACTACCTCAGCTTCTTTACGTGAGCAGCCTTTGCAGGGTGACCCTTTCTGGATGATGCCTTCCAGTCTCCTGTGCAGCTGGAGACTGACACTGGAGCTGCCTAAAGAGTTGGTTGTTTGAACTGTCGAAGTGGATCTTACCTACAAACCTGAAAGTGTGCGTGTGTTCTCTGCCTGGTTCACAGCAGCACTGTTTGTCTGTAGAAGCATTGTATACCCTGCAGTCCTCTTGCTGCACTTTTCTATAAATATTGTGGGTGGAACAGTGTGCAGGGCTGCTTTTCTATGTTGGACTTTGAAACGAACAGAATTTAAAGTATCTTAGTGTAAAGAGTTTATATTTGGTAGGATTCTGTTTGGGTTTATTTCTCTCTTTTATTATGTACATGTAAGAGAAGAACTATGAAAATAAATCTCATTCTCTGGATGTTTTTTTGAACTTGGCCCAAGGACGCTGCTTTCGGTCTCGCAAGGCCTTGCGTTCTGTGTGGTTTCCTTTCAGGGGGACAAGTGAAAACCTTTGCTGTTAATTTGAAGCAGGTTGTCTTCTCAGCTTTATTTGGATGGGTTATATCTCGAGGTGTTGGGGATTGGAAAGACGGAGAAGGAGATGTGGGTGAAGGAGGAAAGTGCTCCTGTCTAGGGGCTGAGGGCCACTTCCTCCCGTTACCCTGCTAACATTCCTTTCTCTTTTTGTATTCTTTCTTCAGGGCGTCATGTGTTTTTCACAAATTTTCCCCATTTGCACCCTCTCTTTTTTTTTTTTTTTTCTTTTCTGCCGTTTTCCATCACACAGCCTCCCCTCCTGCACCGTTCCCTCCTGCGGGTCTCTCCTCTCAGTGCTGCGTTCAAAGTGATTCAGCTCCTTCACCTGCCCGTGCTCAGCGTGAAGTGTTGTCTGGCCTCAAACCTCTCAAGGTCACATTGTTGCCACCTTTCCTGAGTGACTGGACACAGCGTGTTGGTGTCTGAAGACCCTTTGGCCTCTTCTGCCCAGCCACAGGGAAGCCAGAGGAGGCCTGTGTTATATGTGGTATCATCTGCATTAAAGCTTTAGATCGGTCGCTGTGTACTTAATGTGTTTTAGTTTTTTGGTGTTTAAGAAGGAACCAAGAAGCAAAAGAGAGGCCGTTCAGGAAGTGTAGTGAACATGCTGTCAGCTTGAACGTGGCAGTGTGAGTGCTGTGTTTTGAAACGCAGGCCCCGATTTAGCAGCCTGCTTTTGTGTATTGGTAGTCAATTAACTTTAAAGAGCTCAGTGCCTGCTGGACGAGTTCGGTGGGTCACAATGGCACGTGGATATCAGCAGGGAAATATTCTTGCTATGGATACGTCCTATGCGAGTTCACGTATCCACTTCTGTTGGAGTTGAATTCCGTGCATTTTCCTGGACCAGGTCAGTTTTCCCTTGGTAGTCTTCACGTATTTGAAAAGGCAAAGTTATTACGATCGGGATAGCTGCCGCGGCCCATGCAGCGGCTGTTTGTTTTGCCGCGTGGGAAAAGGGGGACCGCGGGGCACGCGGTGCGGTGTCCAAGTGCTGCCGCCGTGTGACCGCGCCGCGGTACTGCAGCCTGTATAAATGCTCCTCGCCCGCAGCTCTCTGCTGCGCCGGTTCTGCAGCCCGGGAGCTGCCGCTCGGCTCCTCTCCGCTTAATTCGACACCAGTCGTCTCGATTCGGCTCTTCTCGGCTCCTCTCGACTCAGCTATTCATTTCTCTTCTCGATTCGGCTTCTCTTGGCTCTTCCCGTTGCCGCTCCGCTAATCTCGGCGTCTTTCCGGCTCCGCTCAGCTCTTCTCGGCTACTTTTGGCTATTTGACAGTTCGTTTCATGGGCGTGCCGATCTCCAAAGTGGTATTGAAGAATTATGCTGTGTTAAATGATTCTGGTATTAATTTCTTAGTGGTATCTTTTCTAAGTAGATAATGGCTATATGCTAATGAACATTACCAAATTGATTGACTTTGGTCTGTTTTCTCCCTCAACACAATGTATTATGCTTCAATTTCGAAGGCATGTGTTGCTGCAACAGAACTGGTAAATCAGCCAACATAGAGGACAGCATTCGACATTCCCATGACTTGGTGCATCAGATGAAGCAATCTAACGGATGCCTGGCTGGCTGAGTGGTTTAATTCCCTGGCAGAATGAATGGGACTCCTGATTAAAAGCATTATTGTGAATAAATTTATTCCTTTTTCCATGTGTGTTTATTGCATGCCTCTGTAAATTACTTTGCACTACACCTCACAAGCCTAAATGCGCAATTTCAGTTTTGCCAACCCCAGTGGAAGTGCTCTCTTGAGTGAGTGGGTGGAATGTGGGAACATAGTGCAAATTTGACAACGAGGCTGCAATGTAGAAATACACATCTATCAAACTAATTGTTGTTTAGCCTTGTGTGTTTAAGGAGCAGAGCTCCTATGTTTACATAATATAGGCCTGTGAAACTTGAGGCCTTATATTGAGATTCCAGCTTTGGTGCGAGAAAGATTGAAAGACTCTTCTCTCCCCTAATAAATAGGGGAAAAAAGTAGCAGTTCATATTATTTAATCCCTGACTGGTTTTAGCAACAGGCAACTGGAGAGCGGGTTTTGTCATCTCCCACGTGCTACAAAAAAGCGAGAACAGCTTCTTATACAGAGAGCAATTGCTTCCCAGTGGAGGAGTGCTGGGGAGTGTTCTGCATGCGAAGGACAGCTGCTTGGTACCTCTGCAGCTCCCACTGGTTTTGGTCTCATTGGACAGTTCATTGAGTAAGGTGGTGTTTCTTAACATGTGGCTTTATAAGATTCCTATCCTGGGGTTTTCTTCTAAGTTTCTGCTCAGAGAAATGTTGTTGAAAAGATCTACGTTTGTTGATCTCCGAATGTCTCAAGTCTCAGAGCTTTTTACTGTGTTTGCTTTCCCCCTCTTCTGTAACTTAAAGGCACTGGACCCCAGCTGACTTTCTTTATGTATATGCTTGGGATTCATTTGGCTATGTCTGTAGCCTATTCTTTCGTGTCTAGCATCTGCTTTTATTTTTAGCTTCTCTGTAATAGGTTTTTTTTTGACTTTTCAGCCTTGACGTTTTAGACACTTGACTACACATAATAAATAGCTGCATGTGATGGTAAGATAATATGCTTATGTAAAGCATATTATATGTAATTGTTATTGATACACTTCTGAGCGCTGTATCTCAGTGACTGGAATATAGAATGTAACTCTTAATCTGGACAGGTTTTTAACAAGGATAATTGACCATTTAGTGGCTTGATAATGTTTGTGCAGGTAACTTACATAATTTAAATCAAGCTTGGCTCCCTTACTGATACATGAACTTTCAGAAAACCACCAACATATTATATTTAAGAGTAATTTCTCATTACCCATCATAAGTAGGACGCTAGACTTGGTTTTAAGAGTAGGTCTTGTTCAAAACCACCTGAAAGTAATAATTGTGTTTGTTAAATCTGTGGTCACCAATTTGGTGCAGGTGGAGAGGCTTGCCCCTTAAAAGGACTCCTGAGTTACAGCTGGTTCTTCTATGCTCCTGGAGGATTAGGTGAAGTTGGGGACCAGAGCAGCTTTCCTTTCTTTGCTCTGTTTTGGACAGTTCTGTGTTTCTCTTCGTGGTACATTTGAGCCTACTATGATCATTTCGTCTGTAAGTTTCAGATAATAATTTTACTTGTGGGTTTACTTTTTAATCATAGAGTAAATTTGGTTTGGAATGTGATAGCCTCAGAGACGTGTTACCACAAATGTTTGCAGTCAACTTGTTCTAGTTTTATTAATAGAGGTAGAGATTTATTTTTGTTTATTTCTTTTTAATGCATAGAAACACAAAGGATTTAGGCTCAACCTAAATGAGATTTCCAGTATACTTTTAGTAATAGATGTTAATGGGTGTCCTTCAGCTGGTTTCTTTAAATTTGTTGGTGTGTGATAAGCAGTTAAAAATTACCTTGTCCCAGAAGGATATCGGAGGAAGGTAGGGGGAAGGAGGATTTCTGCCCCATTTTGTGCTTTTCTGTTGTTGTTTTTTTAACCCCTGCTTAGAATTTGAAAATGTAAGAAACTTCAGATCGAGTGCCTATTTATGTGAAACTGTATTTTTATTTTAGTTTTTGGAGAGCATTTTCATTTCTATGGTGACTGTTCCAAGTAGCTTTATGTAGAGAATACTATGTGAAAAACAATCAGTAGTGAGCCCTTGCTGAGGAATTGGGGTTGTTCAGATGAGGTGAATTAATCTGGTTCAGAACACTGCTTTTTGGTCAAGTAAGCAAAATAAAAGCTGAATTATGCTCTTCCTCACCAAGTTGTGTGCTGCTATGTGTTCCATTATGGCATTTCCAATGGTGTATTTTCACTTTAGGGAAACAGATAATTTAGTATGCACTTCAATCCAAATACTTTCCTGAGCTGGTTTTCTGATAGTACTCTCAGAACAAAAATCTGAATAGTTTCTTTATGGTTTCCAGGCTTTCTGTTTTATATATCTCATTACATGAAATTTCAGAGTATGATGCAGAACAAAATTGCTGCAATTTTACAGTACATATAGTTCAGCTGTAACTTGGTCTTTACCATCTCGAGAAGTCGTCCCAAAATCGTCATGTGTGGCTTGGCACAGTTTAATACACTTGGCAATCTCTATTCCATAAAGGCACGTAATGGAGCTATTGTGCAGGGTAAACTCTCTTTCACCTTGTGATGCATGGAAGTTTTTGGAAGTCAATGTGGAGGCTACCGGTAGCTGGACCCGTTTCACTTTGCATCTCTGCTGGAGTTGCTGCATATTGTAAATGTCCTTGGTTTGGTTCTGGCTCTTGTGATCCATTTCACATTGGGAGTAACCTGAACAACTGTATAACTGGAGGGAATTTAAAGAAAAAATGGGGAGGGGGGATTACATGGACAAACCCCCTTGTAGTGAAACACAAAGCTGTTTAGGGCTAAATCACAGAAATAGTTTTTTTCTGCAGCATAAGCACTTTGAAGGCTGAGTGTGAAAGCCAGAGAGAGTCTACTGAAACATAAATTCTGATACTGACATTCAACATCAGGCTAGTACTAAAATCCAAATTTACACCTACCTTGTAATTTCTTAGGGAAATCAAACTCCTGGAATTCGTAGAGGTTTCATTCTGGTTCTGATTTCAAGCCATCTTCTGTTGTAAACAGTCTGTACATGCTAGAACTAGGAGATTATTTTTTCATTTCCTTCCAAATGTTTTGAGTGCTCTGTATCCGATTTGTTGATGTTAACATCTGTGACAGTACTTTGCTGAGGAATGTAATTAATTATTCCACAGAGAATTGAACATTCCTCCAATTATTTATTATCTGATGAATTGTTTTCTGAACTAATACTCGCACTCCAGGGTTAGGGTTCACAATTTGAATTATGTTAGCAACTCCAATTGAAAGACAGACTCTTTGTAGTTGTACACTTCTAGATGTGTAGAATGTTTTATAAATACGTGTGAATGTCTGTGGCCTTAAGTCTCATGTGACTAAATGCATTAATGGGTATGACTTTGCAACATCAGTTGTGGTACTGCTTGCTTCAATAAATTAATTTCACCATCGAATAAATTTTTTTTCTGTCTATTTTCCAGATATTCAATGTCTTCATACTTCTTACTTTAAACTCAAACTTACTTAAAAATACACGGAAGAAAAAGCAGTGCATTACTCAAACACTTAAGCACTTACAAAAAGCAAATAAAAACTTGGTTTCAAAACCTCCTCAAAGGAAAATCTTAACTTGTTTACTTGGAAGCTACAGAAATCATTAATATTTTTTCCTCATAATTAATGACATAATGAAAGTAAACAAAACAGTTGAATTCATATCATACAATCATTTAGATGGAAAAGACCTTTGAGATCAAGTTCAACAGGACCTGTATACTACTGAACCGTACTCCTGAGCGCTTCATTTACCCATATTTTAAATACCTCCAGGGACTCAACCACTTCCCTGGACAGCCTCTTCCAGTGCCTGACAACTATTTCAGTGAAGACATTTTTCCTGGTATCTAATCTGAACCTCCCGTGGTGCAACCTGAGGCCATTTCTTCTCATTTTGTAACCTGTCACTTGGGAAAAGAGTCCGCCTCACTTCAACCTCCTTTGAGGCAGTTGTAGATAGTGATAACATCTCTCCTCAGCCTCCTTTTCTCCAGGCTAGACAACCCCAGTTCCCTCAGCTGCCTCTCCTAAGACTTGTTCTCCAGCCCTTTCACCAGCCTCATTGCTCTTCTCTGGACATGCCCCAGCCCCTCAATGACCTTCTTGTAGTGAGGGCCCCAAAACTGAACCCAGTCCTCGAGGTGAGACCTCACCAGTGCTGAGTGCAGGGGCAAAATTTCTCCCCTGGTCTTGCTGGCCATGCTGTTTCTGATACAGGCCAAGATGCCATTGGCCTTCTTAGCCACCTGGGCTGCTGCTGGCTCACGTTCAGTGGCTGTCAACCAACACCCCAAGGTCCTTCTCTGCCAGGCAGCGTTCCTTGTCATTTGCTCTTGAACAGATTCTCGCATACTCCTTGATATTAATGTCATCGGTAAATTGTTATTCCTAAAATTACACGTAATCGGGCTAATATTTTTGTAAGGGCATTATGAACTATCGTAGGTGAATGTTTACAGCTCTGCAGTAGTCAGTTAAAGGTACATTGAAAGTCCTTAAATGTGAATGCAAATTGCTTTTTATCCTTGTCGTGGACAGGAACTGTAAAAAAAACATATTTTTAAATCTATGGCTGCTTTCCAACTAAAGTTTTGACTTTGAATCTGACTAATCATGTCAGCAATGCTTGGGACAGCAGCTGTAAGAGACTCAGTATCAGCATTTAGCTTCCCAGAATCTACTGTTAGCTTCCAGGTCCCATTGGGTTTTTTCTCCAGCCAAACAAAGGAGTTACAGGGTGAATGTGTTTGGGATATTATTTTCTGGGATGTTGGATCTGCGATTACTTCACCAACACCTGATAATGCTGCTGCAGGTAAAGGCTACTGTTTCACATTACTGATTCTTTAGAAAGTAATTTGAAGACTGTTTCTAATAATCTAATTTGTGCTTGTAGTTTTGCAGGCTGATGAACAAAACTCCAATATTGTTCCATCAGGTAGTTGGCAAGACTGCCCCTTTAATAGATCGAAACCTAACCTTTTCCAGCCAGATGAATCTATGATTCTAATATTCATTTTGATTAAGTCCAAGACTAAAAATTGTGCCACAGGAGCTCACACGCCTCCTGGGAGGGTTATTTTAGTAACCACAGTGGGGCAATCCTTTTTTCCACCCTCTATTCCAGAAAATTTAATCACTGGATTTCCTGGTTTAATCCAAATAAAGCTGCAGCACGGGTGGACATCTGGGCCCCAGTGTCTATTAAAAATTCCAAACACAGTTGTCGCTTGCTGACTAGTAAAACAATAGTAGGTGAAACATGATCAGGAAGCCATCAGGTATTCATTACCTGGGTGCAAGGGTGGCTCAACACCATTCACGGAGCCTCTCGTTTTTTGATGTAGCTTCTTTGAGCCAGTTGAGATCTCGTTCAGTTGGTACTGGCAGTGGAGCTGATGGAGCACTTGGGGAAAGGGGACCAAACCTTTCCTTTTCGCTCACTAATTCCACTAATTGTTGTGAATTTGGTATCAATACCCCATATGACAGGGTTTTTTTCAGATTCCTAACTCTAGCACCCTTTTCCACAACTCATTTCATTTGGAATGAAAGGTGGTTCTGTAAGGGATCCTTCTTCCTGCACTTTGATCCTTTTTCACCCATTCACAGCTTTGAACAAAACAGACACTTTTACTGCTCTTAGAGTTAACAGGGTCTCTAGGGCTTCGCTCTTCTAAAGTCCACCCCATGCATCTCCTGTAACTGTTTGTATCTTAGACTGTGTCCAGGTATTGAGTCCACCCACCTGGGCTCATCCGGTGCTTAACTTGTCTCAAACGGAGGCTGTGAATGTTTTTAGACTATCTGGTAATCCTCAAAGCAATAGGTTGAATCGGTCAGGGTGCACAGGAGCCATAGCAGGAGAATCAGCTACTCTCCCTGCATCGTGTATGGCCTGTATATACGCAGCCTTTTGTTAGGCTATTAAATCTGAAAGCCCAGCAGTTTTAAGCGCCAAAGGTTCCCCTTTTTCTTATGCGTTTAATCCCGAAACCCCGTGTGCTCCTTGTATAGTTACAGAGAGAGCCCAGTCATATGGCATGGGGGCTAAAAAGACTCCAGGACCATAGTACCCTTCTGCCTCAGCTAAATTTAAGAGAACTCAGTCCCCTCCTGTCAAAGATACTCACCATAAACGTTCTACTTACGATTCTGAGTGCTGCCACGAATATTCCTCTTGGATCTTGGCTAGTTCTGAGGCATGACAGGGCAAGGTGCAGGTGGTCACAGTACAGGTATTCTTGGGCTCTTCTGTCTCTTCCATTTTGATCAGAGGTCAGAGGCGAGATTTTCCCCGATTCTCAGGGAGAGGGTCTGGGTCTAAAGGACATTTGTCTCCACTAATGTCCCGGGTATCACCATCCCATATCTCGCGATCGCAACACAGGACTGATTTCTGAATATTTGCATCATTCCTTGTAAGAGGTATTTGGGTTTACAGCAAATCTAGTTTATCCTGGCATTGTGCCACTCGAGCCTCATCATCCACTAACATGGATTCATACTCCTCCCTCTCTTGTTTCACCTCTTCCAGTTCTCATGGACCCATTCCCCCGTGTCTGCTCTACAGCATTTGTGGTGATGTATGGTCATCAAGAGTGAGTGTAGTAGTGCAATCTCAGATACTTATACATATTTCAATACTGTCTAATTATTTTAATCCTTATCACTATTATTTTCATAATTTCAATAAAGTTGTAGCTTTAGTTTTCACACTGCAAGCCTTTTTCCTCTTATTTACATTTCTGCTTCACCTTGGGGTGGGGCAAAGTAAACTTGGGAGCCCAGCTGCACAGCTTTAGCTACTAAAATTAGCTAGGTCAGAGCTAAACTGGGACAATAGACAAAGTCATAATAGAAAAACTCATACCATTATGTCTAGTAAAGGCCCACATCTCATTTCAGTGTTTTTCTTGATGTAAATGTAAGGCAGATTCAACAACTTAGAACTGCTCCTATTTATCCTTTTGTGGGAGTTTGCCCCACCCCATTCCCAGGTGATGGTGGGAAGGCCCGGGGGTTTATAAGCCACATGCCTTCCATCAGGAGATCATTCAGCTTTTGGTCTCCCTTGAGATTAGTGTTCTACTGTTCTTTCAGTACATTGCAACTTTTTGAGCAGGCCAAGCTATCTGTTTGTTTGTTGTGCTTTGTTTTTTTTCTGTTTTTTTCACTGGAGCCAACTTGAGCAAGGAGAGCAACGGTAGGTTACCTGAAGCACTGGTTATTGTACAGGTGATGAGTTCTCGGTGGATGATAGAAACACCTGTTTGCTTTCTGTATTACAAGCAGTGTGCAAGCCTCAGCATGCCAGTGTGAGATGATGGAGGCTTAGCGGGCGAGAAGTCAAGGTAACAGCGGGCAAAACAGGAATTGGTGCGGGCCACGTGTGCTTTTGGGGAGAATCTGAGCATGTGTCATCTTCGTTGTATTTTGCAGGTGCTGCATGCCGCCTCAGAGGGGCACAGCCACGGGACAGCACGCAGTCCAAGAAGGTGAGGAGGCTGTTGTTTGAGCCGCTGCCTAAGAGCGATACAGTAACTCAGTTGAGTGTTTACATTTTGTTTTGCAGGTGCCGTTTGGGCCACCTTTGTAATGGGAAGAGCATTTCAGGTGAGCTGGGCAGTAGTGAGAGGGAGCATGGGGCTCATTTCTCACAATTGCAAAGGTAATTTTGTGTCTTTTGTTACTTTAGGTGCCCCAGGAGACAATGGCCGCAGCATTTGATGTTTGGATGGGCAAGGATCAGGCAAGTAGAAGGCCGTGGCAGTTCTACCGGAAGAATGTGCCGTGTAGAAGATGTTGGCACAGAGCAGTGCAACTTTGACTTGTGAGCACAGGTTTTGATTTGTGTTTGGTTTTCTTGCAGGCGGTGCGGAGGAAGCCAGTGACTGCGGGGTCGGTCAGGTCGGCCGTTGCCATTTGAGTGTTTCTGCAAGGGACGTCTTCAGGTCCTTGGCCCTCTGAAAGCTAAGTGGAGGGACCAGGGCTGGCCTGGCTCTGGGAAGAGGGCTGTAGGTTGGGAGGGGCGGGGAGGGTTTCTAGCATAGAGGAGAGGGCTGTGTGGGAGTTGTCTCGTTTGGGCAGGTGAAGGCAGAGAGGATTATTTCTCGACCCAACGCTAGCACGTGCCGGGCAGGGCAGTTCCAGCCTGTGTCTGTGTCATTGTGTGGTTTATGTTGTCTGCGTGCTTTGTCTTGGACCTTTCTTAGGTCTCGATCTCCTCTTTGCTATCGAGGCAAGCGGTACGCGCCTTGGGCTCCACCTCTATCGTCTCAAATTGCCTGTACCCATTGCACAGTGCTGTTGTGGCACTGCTTTTCTTGCACAGCAATCTTAAAAGCGTGGATCGCCCTCATCTCTTGGAAGATTCTGGTCATTCATCATTTGCGGTGGCATCGCAGCCCACGTCAGCATCCCAGATGATCGGTCATCTGTTTTCTTGGATCCCTGTTTGGGGATTTTTTTCCCTGCATCCACTAAGTTTTCAGGCCTTAAAGTGGGCCTTCTTGCATGCACATCCTCCCAGTTGCGGCCACATCTCTTTGTAACGGGCCAGGGTCTTGCACTCTTCCCGGGCTGCCGCAGATTCTTCTTTGCAGCCCCGTGGTCCTTGCTCGATGGCGTCTCTGGCCTGGGAGTCATTCTTCTGACGGCGTTCCTTTTGCCTCTGGACATCGCGTCATTGGTCTCGTGTGCGGTGTTGGTCCGTGCGTGTTTGCGTGTTGTTGGAGGTGCTCTGCCCGTGTCACAGAGGTCTTAGGATGGGCTAGAAGAATAACCGTAAGGTTCTTTGATTAATACGTGTATAGGCTTAGGCTTTGAAGGCCAGGGCCGTGTGGTCCGTTACAGAAGTCATAGCCATCTACGCAGCAGACGAGGAGAGTGATTTTGCCCAGGTTTGCAGTCACAAAGGAGATGAGCACATTTTCCTGGGACAAGCCGCTGGAGCGGTAGTAGAGCAGTTTGAATTCCGAAGGTGGGGTAGGCCTGGTGCTTAACATTTGATTGTAGCGGGGTTTGCTTCTTTATCTGCCTGGCTGTAGTGTGAAATACAGATGAGATTCATAAATGGAATCAACATGTCTGGAATTGCAAAGGCATTGCGTGTCATCAGGGTGACTTATGTGATGTTTTTCCTTCAGGTGCAGAGGGACGGGCTGCACAACAAAGGCTGGCGAAGGAGAGGCGAGAAGAGCGCAACAGCCAGGTGGGTCGGCGTTGTCTGTAGGAACGAGTGACCGGTGTATATATGACTAGATAACGGGTATGTTTTTTTCACTTTCAAGGCACAGAGCAAGTAGCAAGCAGAATACCGGTGCTGGAGCCAACTCGAGCAAGGAGAGCAATGGTGGGTTACTTGAAGCAGCAGTTATTGTTCAGGTGATGAGTTCTCGGTGGAAGATAGAAACACCTGTTTGCTTTCTGTATTACAAGCAGTGTGCAAGCCTCAGCATGCCAGCGTGAGACGATGGAGGCAGAGCGGGCGAGAAGTCAAGGTAACAGCAGGCGAAACAGGAATCGGTGTGGGCCAGGTGTACTTTGGGTAGAATCTGAGCATGTGTCGTCTTTGTTGTATTTTGCAGGTGCTGCACGCTGCCTCAGAGGGGCACAGCCATGGGACAGCACGCAGTCCGAGAAGGTGAGGAGGCTGTTGTTTGAGCCGCTGCCTAAGAGCGATACAGTAACTCAGCTGAGTGTTTACATTTTGTTTTGCAGGTGCCGTTTGGGCCACCTTTGGAACGGGAAGAGCCTTTGAGGTGAGCCGGGCAGTAGTGAGAGGGAGCACGGGACTGATTTCTCACAATTGCAAAGGTAATTTTGTGTCTTTTGTTACTTTAGGTGCCCCAGGAGACAACGTCCGCAGCGTTTGATGTTTGGATGGGCAAGGATCAGGCAAGTAGAAGGCCGTGACAGTTCGGCCGGGAGGATGTGCCGTGTAGAAGATGTTGGCACGGAGCAAGGCAACTTGTGAGCACAGGTTTTGATTTGTGTTTGGTTTTCTTGCAGGCGGTGCGGAGGAAGCCAGTGACTGCGGGGTCGGTCAGGTCGGCCGTTGCCATTTGAGTGTTTCTGCAAGGGACGTCTTCAGGTCCTTGGCCCTCTGAAAGCTAAGTGGAGGGACCAGGGCTGGCCTGGCTCTGGGAAGAGGGCTGTAGGTTGGGAGGGGCAGGGAGGGTTTCTAGCATAGAGGAGAGGGCTGTGTGGGAGTTGTCCCGTTTGGGCAGGTGAAGGCAGAGAGGATTATTTCTCGACCCAACGCTAGCATGTGCCGGGCAGGGCAGTTCCAGCCTGTGTCTGTGTCATTGTGTGGTTTATGTTGTCTGCGTGCTTTGTCTTGGACCTTTCTTAGGTCTCGATCTCCTCTTTGCTATCGAGGCAAGCGGTACGCGCCTTGGGCTCCACCTCTATCGTCTCAAATGCCTGTACCCATCGCACAGTGCTGTTGTGGCACTGCTTTTCTTGCACAGCAATCTTAAAAGCGTGGATCGCCCTCATCTCTTGGAAGATTCTGGTCATTCATCATTTGCGGTGGCATCGCAGCCCACGTCAGCATCCCAGATGATCGGTCATCTGTTTTCTTGGATCCCTGTTTGGGGATTTTTTTCCCTGCATCCACTAAGTCTTTAGGCGTTTAAGTGGGCCTTCTTGCACACACATCCTCCCAGTTGCGGCCACATCTCTTTGTAACGGGCCAGGGTCTTGCACTCTTCCCGGGCTGCCGCAGATTCTTCTATGCAGCCCCGTGGTCCTTCCTGCCCGATGGTGTCTCTGGCCTGGGAGTCATTCTTCTGACGGCATTTCTTTTGCCTCTGGACGTCACGTCATTGGTCTCGTGTGCGGTGTTGGTCCGTGCGTGTTTGTGTGTTGTTGGAGGTGCTCTGCCCGTGTCACAGAGGTCTTAGGATGGGCTAGAAGAATAACCGTAAGGTTCTTTGATTAATAGGTGTATAGGCTTTGACTTTGAAGGCCAGGGCCATACAGTCCATTACAGAACATGTAGGCATTGACGCAGCAGACGAGGAGAGTGATTTTGCCAGGGTTTGTAGCCACAGAGGGATGAGCACATTTTCCTGGGAGAAGCTGCTGTAGCAGTAGTAGAGCAGTTTGAATTCCAAGGGTGGGGTAGGTGTGGGGCTTATCATTTGATTGTAGTGGGTTTTGCTTGTTGTTCTGCCTGGCTGTGGTGTGAAACAGAGGTGATATTCATAAATGGAATCAAGATGTCTGGAATTCCTAAGGCATGGTGTGTCACCAGGATGACTTGTGTGATGCTTTTTCTTCAGATGCAGAGGGCTGAGCTGCGCAAAAAAAGCTGGTGATTGAGAGGCAAGAAGAGCGCAACAGCCAGGTGGGTTGGTGTTGTTGTCTGTAGGAACGTGTGGGCGGTTTTTATGACTAGATAATAAGTAAATTTTTTCTCACTTTCAAGGCCCAGAGCAAGCAGCACAACGGAATGTCGGTGCCAGAGCCAACTCCAGCAAGGAGAGCAACGGTGGGTTACCTGAAGCAGCGGCTATTGTTCAGATGATGAGTTCTCGGTGAAGATAAAAACCTGTGTCTTTCTGTGTTACAGGCGGTGTGCAAGTCTCAGTGTGCCAGCGTGAGACGATGGAAGCCGAGCGGGGGAGAAGTCAAGGTAAAGGTGGGCAAAACGGGAATCAGTGCAGGCCACGTGTACTTTTGGGTAGAATCTGAGCATGTGTCATCTTTGTTTTTTGCAGGTGCCGCCCGCCACCTCAGAGGGGCAAAGCCACATGACAACATGCTGTCCGAGAAGGTGAGGAGGCTGTTTGAGCCGGTGCCTTGGAGCGATACAGCAACTCAGTTGAACGTTTACATTTTGTTTTGTAGGTGCCTTTTGGGCCACCTTTGGAACGGGAAGAGCCTTTGAGGTGAGCCGGGCAGTAGTGAGAGGGAGCACGGGACTGATTTCTCAGAATCGCAAAGGTAATTTTGCGTCTCTTGTTACTTTAGGTGCCCCATGGCTACATTGTTTGATGTGTGGATGGGCAAGGAGCAGGTGAGTAGAGGGCCGTGGCAGTTTTGCCACGACGATGTGCCTTGTAGAAGATGTTGGCACGGAGCAAGGCAACTTGTGAGCACAGGTTTTGATTTGTGTTTGGTTTTCTTGCAGGCAGTGCAGAGGAAACCGGTGACTGTGGGGTCGTTCCAGTCAGCTGTTGCCATTTGAGTGTTTCTGCCAGGGACGTCTTCAGGTCCTCGTCCCTCTGAAAACTAAGTGGAGGGACCAGGGCTGGCCTGGTGCTGGGAAGAGGACTGTAGGTTGGGAGGGGTGGGGAGGGTTTCTAGCATAGAGGAGAGGGCTGTGTGGGAATTGTCCCCATTGGGCAGGTGAAGGCAGAGAGGATTACTTCTCGACCCAACGCTAGCATGTGCCGGGCAGGGCAGTTCCAGCCTGCGTCTGTGTGTCATTGTGTGGTTTATGTTGTCTGTGTGCTTTGTCTCGGACCTTTCTTGGGTCTCGATCTCCTCTTTGCTATCGAGGCAAGCGGTACGCGCCTTGGGCTCCACCTCTATCGTCTCAAATGCCTGTACCCATCGCACAGTGCTGTTGTGGCACTGCTTTTCTTGCACAGCAATCTTAAAAGCGTGGATCGCCCTCATCTCTTGGAAGATTCTGGTCATTCATCATTTGCGGTGGCATCGCAGCCCACGTCAGCATCCCAGATGATCGGTCATCTGTTTTCTTGGATCCCTGTTTGGGGATTTTTTTCCCTGCATCCACTAAGTCTTTAGGCGTTTAAGTGGGCCTTCTTGCACACACATCCTCCCAGTTGCGGCCACATCTCTTTGTAACGGGCCAGGGTCTTGCACTCTTCCCGGGCTGCCGCAGATTCTTCTATGCAGCCCCGTGGTCCTTCCTGCCCGATGGTGTCTCTGGCCTGGGAGTCATTCTTCTGACGGCATTTCTTTTGCCTCTGGACGTCACGTCATTGGTCTCGTGTGCGGTGTTGGTCCGTGCGTGTTTGTGTGTTGTTGGAGGTGCTCTGCCCGTGTCACAGAGGTCTTAGGATGGGCTAGAAGAATAACCGTAAGGTTCTTTGATTAATAGGTGTATAGGCTTTGACTTTGAAGGCCAGGGCCATACAGTCCATTACAGAACATGTAGGCATTGACGCAGCAGACGAGGAGAGTGATTTTGCCAGGGTTTGTAGCCACAGAGGGATGAGCACATTTTCCTGGGAGAAGCTGCTGTAGCAGTAGTAGAGCAGTTTGAATTCCAAGGGTGGGGTAGGTGTGGGGCTTATCATTTGATTGTAGTGGGTTTTGCTTGTTGTTCTGCCTGGCTGTGGTGTGAAACAGAGGTGATATTCATAAATGGAATCAAGATGTCTGGAATTCCTAAGGCATGGTGTGTCATCAGGATGACTTGTGTGATGCTTTTTCTTCAGATGCAGAGGGCTGAGCTGCGCACAAAGGGTTGGTGATGGAGCGGCGAGCAGAGGGCAGCAGCCAGGTGTGTTGGTGTTGCTGTCTGTAGGAATGTGTGACCGATGTCTATATGACTAGATAATGGGCACATTTTTTTCACTTTCAAGGCCCAGAGCAAGAAGCACAGCGGAATGCTGGTGCTGGAGGCAACTCCAGCAAGGAGAGCAATGGAGAATTAACTGAAGCAGCGGTTATAGTTCAGGTGATGAGTTATTGGTGAAGATAATAGCACCTGTGTCTTTCTGTGTTACAGGTGGCATGCAAGACTCAGCGTGAGATGATGGAGGCAGAGCGGGCAAGAAGTCAAGGTAATGGAGGGTGAAATAGGAAACGGTGCAGGCAATGTGTGCTTTTGGGTAGAATCTGAGCATGTATCGTCGTCTTTGTTTTTTGCAGGTGCTGCACGCTGCCTCTGAGGGACAAAGCCATGTGACAATATGCGATCCGAGCAGTTGAGGAGGCTGTTGTTTAAGCCAGTGCCTAAGAGCTAAGAATGATACAGCAACTCAGTTGAGCGTTTACATTTGGTTTTGTAGGTGCTGTTTGGGCCACCTTTGGAATGGGATGTGCCTTTGAGGTGAGCCGAACAGTAGCGAGAGGGAGCACAGGACTGATTTCTCAGAATTGCAACAGTAATTTTGCATCTCTTGTTGCCTTAGTTGCCCCAGGTGATCATGGCTGGAGCATCTGACACTGGAATTGGCTTGGATCTGGACAGTGGAAGACCACAGCAGTTTTGTGGCAGGATTGTGTGTTGTACAAAACACTGACATTGAGCAGTGGGATGTTGACTGTTGGTAGCATTTTAGTTTCTTGTTTGGTGTTTTTTGCAGGCGGTGGAGAGGAACCTTGTGGCTGCAGGATCCTCCAAGACAGCTGATGCGGGTTCATCTTTATCTGCCAAGGATGGCTTGAGACCCTCAGGCCTCTGAAAGACAAGTTGAGGGACCAGGGCTCACATGGGGCTGGGAATAGAGGTGATGTTTGGGAGTAGAAAGGAGGGGGTTTAAAGGTGATGTAGGGGAGAGGGATGTGCAGTAAAAGTTCTGTTTGGGCAGTTATTGGCAATAGGTTTGATTTTAATCAGTCCCATTCTAGCATGTGCCGGGCAGGGCAGTTCCAGTCTGTGTCCTTGGGTGCTTTATGTCACATGTGTGTTGTGTCTCAGACCTTTCTCGGTCTCGATCTCCTCTTTGCTTTAAAGGCATACAGCATGTGCCTTGGGCACCATCTCTAGCATCTCAAATGCTTATATCATCGCATAGTGCTATTATGGCACTGCTTTTCTGGCATGGCAATCTTAAAAGCGTGGATCAGCCTCAACTCTTGGAAGAATCTCTTAATTCATCCTTTGCAGTTGCGTCACAGCCCATGTCAACATTCCCTGATCATTGGTCATCCATTTTCTTAGGTCCCTGTTCTGGGTCTTCTTCCATACATTTTCTAAGTGTTTAGGTCTTTAAGTGGAGTATCTTACACGTGCATCCTCCCAGTTGTGGCCACATCTCTTTGCAATGGGCCACTGTCTTACCCTCTTCCAAGGGCTGCTGCTTATTTCTCGTGGCTGCCACGGTCTTCCTGCCCAATGGCATCTCTGTCCCGGTCTTTGTTCTTACAGAGCTTTATCTTGTATGGGTGTTGTGTCACTGGTCTTGTGTGCAGTGTTGGTCTATGTGTATCTGTGTGTCATTGGAGCTGCTCTGCTCAAGGCATAGAAGTGATAGTATCAGCCATAATGATCACAGTAATGTTCAAAGTTTGATACATTGATAAGCCCAGGTCTTGTAGGCACAGTCTATAAGGTAGATGGCAGAACAAGCAGCTACCTGGGAACCAGGCCATGGGAGTCATTGCCTTAAGGTTACACAGGGGCAGAGTATGAGCAAAGCTAACTATGATGAACTGCCGGAGAGAATGGGAACCTTTGAATCCCATGGGTGTTATATCTGGTAGGTGTGGGGTTCAGTGTTTGGGTTTTATTCTGCTCGGATATAGTGTAAAATAGAGAGGGTATTCCTGAATGGAAAGGAGATGTCTGACATAGTCCGGCTCTCACTGAGCATCACTGTGACTTGTTTGATGTTGTGTTTTTCAGATGCAGAGGGGCAACCTGTGTGCTGAAGGATAATGATGAAAGGCAAGTGAGCATCTCATGCTTGCATATTGGCTCAAGGGGATGTTACATTATGCCAGCCAGCAAGTGATCATGTTATGCCATGCCAAGCTGTGTTACTTAAAGCCCCGTTAGGTCAAGTTATGTCACGCAGTGTTATGTAATGTAAAGGGATGCCTTGTCATGCTATGGTGTACCATGTTATGTTGTGTAATGTAAAGATATGTCCTGCTGTGCTGTACCATGTTATGCTCTGCCACATTACGTGAAGTTATGCCACGCCAAGCTACATTACGTTACGCTCTGCCACAGTACGTGAAGTTATGCCACGCCAAGCTACATTACGTTACGCTCTGCCACAGTACGTGAAGTTATGCCACGCCAAGCTACATTACGTTACGCTCTGCCACAGTACGTGAAGTTATGCCACGCCAAGCTACATTACGTTACGCTCTGCCACAGTACGTGAAGTTATGCCACGCCAAGCTACATTACGTTACGCTCTGCCACAGTACGTGAAGTTATGCCACGCCGTGCCAAGCTACATTACGTTACGCTCTGCCACAGTACGTGAAGTTATGCCACGCTGTGCCAAGCTACATTACGTTATGCTCTGCCACAGTACGTGAAGTTGTGCCAGGCCGTGGCATGCTACGTTACGCTCTGCCACGCTACGTTATGCTCTGCCACATTACGTGAAGTTGTGCCAGGCCGTGGCATGCTACGTTACGCTCTGCCACGCTACGTTATGCTCTGCCACGTTATGTGAAGTTGTGCCACGCTGTGGCACGCTACGTTACGCTCTGCCACGTTACGTGAAGTTGTGCCATGCAGTGCCACGCTATGTTACGCTGTGCCACGCTATGTTACGCTGTGCCACGCTATGTTACGCTCTGCCACGTTACGTGAAGTTGTGCCACGCTGTGCCACGCTACGTTAGTCTGCCACGTTACGTGAAGCTGTGCCACGCTACGTTACGCTCTGCCACGTTACGTGAAGCTGTGCCACGCAGTGGCACGTTACGCTCTGCCACGTTACGTGAAGTTGTGCCACGCTACGTTACGCTCTGCCACGTTACGTGAAGTTGTGCCACGCAGTGCCACGCTACGTTACGCTCTGCCACGTTACGTGAAGTTGTGCCACGCAGTGCCACGCTACGTTATGCTCTGCCACGTTACGTTATGCTCTGCCACGTTACGTGAAGCTGTGCCACGCTACGTTACGCTCTGCCACGTTACGTGAAGCTGTGCCACGCCGTGCCACGTTACGTTACGCTCTGCCACGTTACGTTATGCTCTGCCACGTTACGTGAAGCTGTGCCACGCTACGTTACGCTCTGCCACGTTACGTGAAGCTGTGCCACGCCGTGCCACGCTACGTTACGCTCTGCCACGTTACGTGAAGCTGTGCCACGCCGTGCCACGCTACGTTACGCTCTGCCACGTTACGTGAAGCTGTGCCACGCCGTGCCACGATACGTTACGCTCTGCCACGTTACGTGAAGCTGTGCCACGCCGTGCCACGCTGCGTTACGCTCTGCCACGTTACGTGAAGTTGTGCCACGCCGTGCCACGCTGCGTTACGCTCTGCCACGTTACGTGAAGTTGTGCCACGCCGTGCCACGCTGCGTTACGTTCTGCCACGTTACGTGAAGTTGTGCCACGCCGTGCCACGCTGCGTTACGTTCTGCCACGTTACGTGAAGTTGTGCCACGCCGTGCCACGCCAAGTTTTGCCACGCCACGCTATGCAAAGTTGTGCCACGCCACGCTATGTTATGTAAAGTTGTGCCGTGCCACCTTATGAACGTGTACATGTGTATATGTGTGTGTGGTAGGATGAATGAATTGGTGAGTTTGGGGAGGGGGTTGTTATTTATTTTTGTTTCCTTTGGGTTGTAAGTGTACTGGAGCTTTGTTTTGCAGGTAGTTATCACAATAATAATAACTTAAAAAAAACCCCAAACATTTTGGGGATTATTTTTTTCCTCCAACCTGGGTTTTTTTTTTTTTTCCCTATTCCCAGCCAGTCTGCAAGGTGATTGTCATTGTCAAGGTTTGGGTGCAGGATGAGGTGGGACTGGGGTTTTTGCAGGCAGGGCCAGTTTTTATGGCTGTTGGGAATACTGTACCTGGGGAGCCCTAACAGCTGGGTGTGATGTGAGGTTGTGATGAGGAGAAGGTAGAATGGGTGGGATGAGCGTGATGTTTGGTTTTGTGGTGGGAGTGGGACTTGTGGGTGTGTGATTTGGATTTGGGAATTGGCTTTGTCATTGTATGCAGAATGTTTTGCTTTGCAGGCAATTATCATAACAATATTAGAATAAAAAAACCCCAGCCGGGGGATTTTTTTTTTTCCCCCGCTGGGTATTTTTTTTCCCCGGTCCCGGCCGGTCTGCGAGGCGATGGTCATCGCCAAGGTTTGGGTGCAGACCGTAGCCGGGGCCGGGGTTTTCACAGGCAGGGCCAATTTTTGCGGTCCCCGGGAACACCGTTCCTGGGGACCCCCTCCAGGTTGGGTGTGCCGGGCCGTTTTGGTGGGACGGTAGCAGAATGGGTGGGTTGAGCGTGAGGGGTGGTTTTGGGTTGGGGTTATGATTGGGTTTAGCTGTCAATTTTGATGTTGTATGCAGAATGTTTTGCTTTGCAGGCAAATTTCACAGCAATATTAGAAAAAAAAAACCCCAGCCGGGGGATTTTTTTTTTTCCCCCGGCTGGGTTTTTTTTCCCCGGTCCCGGCCGGTCTGCGAGGCGATGGTCATCGCCAAGGTTTGGGTGCAGACCGTAGCCGGGGCCGGGGTTTTCGCAGGCAGGGCCAATTTTTGCGGTCCCCGGGAACGCCGTTCCTGGGGACCCCCTCGAGGTTGGGTGTGCCGGGCCGTTTTGGTGGGCTGGCTGCAGGATGGGTGGGTTGAGCGTGAGGGGTGGTTTTGGGTTGGGGTTATGATTGGGTTTAGCTGTCGATTTTGATGTTGTATGCAGAATGTTTTGCTTTGCAGGCAAATTTCACAGCAATATTAGAAAAAAAAAAACCCCAGCCGGGGGATTTTTTTTTTTCCCCCGGCTGGGTTTTTTTTTCCCCGGTCCCGGCCGGTCTGCGAGGCGATGGTCATCGCCAAGGTTTGGGTGCAGACCGTAGCCGGGGCCGGGGTTTTCGCAGGCAGGGCCAATTTTTGCGGTCCCCGGGAACGCCGTTCCTGGGGACCCCCTCGAGGTTGGGTGTGCCGGGCGCTTTTGGTGGGACGGTTGCAGAATGGGTGGGTTGAGCGTGAGGGGTGGTTTTGGGTTGGGGTTATGATTGGGTTTAGCTGTCGATTTTGATGTTGTATGCAGAATGTTTTGCTTTGCAGGCAAATTTCACAGCAATATTAGAAAAAAAAAAACCCCAGCCGGGGGATTTTTTTTTTTCCCCCGGCTGGGTTTTTTTTCCCCGGTCCCGGCCGGTCTGCGAGGCGATGGTCATCGCCAAGGTTTGGGTGCAGACCGTAGCCGGGGCCGGGGTTTTCGCAGGCAGGGCCAATTTTTGCGGTCCCCGGGAACGCCGTTCCTGGGGACCCCCTCGAAGTTGGGTGTGCTGGGCCGTTTTGGTGGGACGGTTGCAGAATGGGTGGGTTGAGCGTGAGGGGTGGTTTTGGGTTGGGGTTATGATTGGGTTTAGCTGTCAATTTTGATGTTGTATGCAGAATGTTTTGCTTTGCAGGCAAATTTCACAGCAATATTAGAAAAAAAAAACCCCAGCCGGGGGATTTTTTTTTTTCCCCCGGCTGGGTTTTTTTTTCCCCGGTCCCGGCCGGTCTGCGAGGCGATGCTCATCGCCAAGGTTTGGGTGCAGACCATAGCCGGGGCCGGGGTTTTCGCAGGCAGGGCCAATTTTTGCGGTCCCCGGGAACGCCGTTCCTGGGGACCCCCTCGAGGTTGGGTGTGCCGGGCCGTTTTGGTGGGACGGTTGCAGAATGGGTGGGTTGAGCGTGAGGGGTGGTTTTGGGTTGGGGTTATGATTGGGTTTAGCTGTCGATTTTGATGTTGTATGCAGAATGTTTTGCTTTGCAGGCAAATTTCACAGCAATATTAGAATAAAAAAAACCCAGCTGGGGGATTTTTTTTTTCCCCTGGTCCTGGCTGGTCTGTGAGGTGACGTTTATTGCTAAGGTTTGAGTGCATGCTGTAGCCGGGACTGAGGTTTTCACAGGCAGGGCCAATTTTAGAGGTTTCAGGGAACATTGTTCCTGTGAAGCGCTGGCATATTGTTGAGTGGAAATGAAAATGTTGGTGATGTAAAAATGTATTAGTAATAAAGATTTTGTTGTGCACAAAAGAAAATGGTAATCTACTAGATGGGTGGTGCACTGGTAATTATCACCCTAGCTGTAAGAACAGGAGCAACTGCTGATACAGGTATCTTTATTAAGGCCAGTAGGTAAAAGAAAACCATAAATTGAATATTATATGTGTTTATTTACTTCAAATTTTTTTACAGGTTTTGACTGCTCTACCTGGAGGTGGCAGGAGGGGGGCATTGTTGAGCTGTGTCTTGGGACCACTGGATTCGCTGTGGAGCTCTGTCTGGGGACAGCCAGAATCGATGATGTTCACATCAGATCTGAGACTGCCAGTGAAGCTGCTAAATATCAGCAATGTTAAGTTCTTGTTCAGGTCTGTCAATGTTGTGTTTCACAAGATGATGTCACAAAGTTTAGAGGGTAGAAGTTCACTTAAATTTCTGTACTGTATTGAATGTTGGTGTTGGCACAAGAACTGATGTATCCATTATAAGTTGACTAAATAAAAAGTTGCAAAATATAGAAATAAAACAAATACTTAAACCATAAACTTCTCAAACTTTGAATAAAGTTGACTTTGCTGTGTGGTGTGGTGTCCTTTTTCCATGCTTAGAATTGGTACTTTAAGTTAGTAAAGTTTCTGTCTTCTTTCCCCCCCCTCCTCTTATTATTTTTCTTCTTTTTTCCTCCTTCCCCCCCCCCTCCTCTTATTATTTTTCTTCTTTTTTCCTCCTTTCCCCCCCCTCTCTTATTATTTTTCTTCTTTTTTCCTCCTTTTCCCCCTCTTTTATTATTTTTCTTCTTTTTTCCTCCTTTCCCCCCCCCTCCTCTTATTATTTTTCTTCTTTTTTCCTCCTTTCCCCCCCCTCCTCTTATTATTTTTCTTCTTTTTTCCTCCTTTCCCCCCTCTTTTATTATTTTTCTTCTTTTTTTCCTCCTTTTCCCCCCCCTCCTCTTATTATTATTTTTCTTCTTTTTTTCTTCTTTTTTCCTCCTTTCCCCCCTCTTATTATTTTTCTTCTTTTACTAACTTATATATATACTACTTCTACTATAAACAGAAACATAAACCACAATTAAAAAATTAATTCTACTCCAAATACACCTAATTAATCAATTAATTATGCAAATTAGATAAAAAAAATTTCACCCCTCAATAATAACACACCTAACAAAACACAGGAAAAATCAACACTCCTTCACATCACTCATCAAAAAATATTCAAATTACACACACCACTCCACATCACTCAACACACCATATGCAAATAAGGAACAGAAAAAAAAAACAACAAAACAATACACACCAAACACAATAACACAAACACAGAAAGATATCACACATCAACACTAAACCTAAAAACACAAATTAAATACAACACCAAAAACCTCAGAAATAACAACACAACTCAAACACAATCCACCACAAAAAACACACTACACACCACTAAGAACACAAAAACCCAATAAATACAACACAAAAAACACATAAAACTTCACAACAAATAAAATGACACATATCACGCAAAACCAACAACAAACTACCCAAAATACAAAAAAACCAAAAAATCAAAACAACACATTCACATAAAACCACAACCACAAAAACAAAACACAAACATAAAAAAAACCTAAATGCCCACACACCACATGTAACCTTAAAAACATTAAACAAACCTAAAACCAAATTAAAAAGAATGACACTAAAACCAAATCAAGAACACACAATTACTGACATAACAAATCGAACCACACCAAATATCAAAAACTTTAAAAAAAACACAATATGTCCAATTTCCACAAAATGACAAATATACACCAGGACTTGGTCCACAAAATAAGTACACAATTTACAACGAAAAATAACATTCAGACCACAAGCCAAAAATCACAGAAACACTTCTTACCACAATTCAAGGGCAAACTATGTATGCAAATTCAGTATTTCACACAACCAGTGAGGAGCACACACAGTACCATAAATGACAGCCCACAGTGACAGCTAATGACAGCAGTGAACACAGAAAGCCAGGACTTATGACCACAACTGACCAGCACACTTGAAACGACAATGGACAGCAAAACACCACAATTCAAGACTAGACTACATACCAGAAGGGACAACTTAGCACCGTAACTCATAGTCAAAGTACACACCGGAACTGAACGCTTACGACCAGAACTCACAGATACACTGCGAACCGAAAGTGACGGCGCTGTACCTGAAGTCACGGAATGAATGGTCACCGGAAGTGACATGTCTGTACGGAAAGCCAGGAGGTGAATGGCCACCGAAAGTGAGGGCTCCGTACCGGAAGTAACGAGCCGAATAGCCACCAGAAGTGAGTGCTCCGTACCGCAAGTGAGGGACTCAATGTCCACCCGAAGTGAGAGCTCTGTACCGAAAGTGAAGGGGTGAGTTACGACCGAAAGTAGGGGTTCCATACCGGAAGTGAAGGGGTGACGCAGGACCGAAACTGAGGATTCCAGACCGGAAGTGACGGAGTGAGTCAGGACCGGAAGTGGGGGTTCCAGACCGGAAGTGAGACAGTGGGTTGGGACCGGAACTGAGGGTTCCAGACCGCAATTGAGGGGGAGAGTTAGGACCCGAACTGATGGGTTGGAACCAGAAGTGATGGACGGAGTGTCTACCGGAAGTGACGGCTTAGAACCGGAATTGATGAACGGAGTGTCTACCGGAAGTGACGACTTGTAACCGGAAGTGATGGACGGAGTGTCTACCGGAAGTGACGACTTGTAACCGGAAGTGATGGACGGAGTGTCTACCGGAAGACACGAGTTGCAACCGGAAGTGATGGAGGGAGTGTCTACCGGAAGTGACTAGTTGGAACCGAAAGTGATGGAGGGTGTCTACCGGAAGACACGAGTTGCAACCGGAACTGATGGAGGCAGTGTCTACCGGAAGTGAAGAGTTGGAACCGGAAGTGATGGAGGGTGTCTACGGGAAGTGACGGGTTGGAACCGGAAGTGATGGAGGGAGTGTATACCGGAAGCGATGGGTTGGGACCGGAAGTCACGGTTAGGGTTAGGGTTGACGGTTAGAGTTAGGGCTTACGGGTTAGGGGTTAGGGTTAGGAGTTAGGGTTAGGGTGCTAGGCTTAGGGGGTTAGGGTTAGGATTAGGATGCTAGGGTTAGGGTGAGGGTTAGGGTTAGGGGTTAGGGGTTAGGGTTGTTAGGGTTAGGGTTAGGGTTTAGGGTTAGGGTTAGGGTTAGGGTTAGGGTTAGGGTTAGGGTTTAGGGTTAGGGTTAGGGTTTAGGGTTAGGGTTAGGGTTAGGGTTAGGGTTAGGGTTAGGGGTTAGGGTTAGGGTTAGGGTTAGGGTTAGGGTTAGGGTTAGGGTTAGGGTTAGGGTTAGGGTTAGGGTTACGGTTAGGGTTAGGGTTAGGGTTGACGGTTAGAGTTAGGGCTTACGGGTTAGGGGTTAGGGTTAGGGGTTAGGGTTAGGAGTTAGGGTTAGGGTTAGGGTTAGGGTTAGGGTTAGGGTTAGGGTTAGGGTTAGGGTTAGGGTTAGGGTTAGGGTTAGGGTTAGGGTTAGGGTTAGGGTTAGGGTTAGGGTTAGGGTTAGGGTTAGGGTTAGGGTTAGGGTTAGGGTTAGGGTTAGGGTTAGGGTTAGGGTTAGGGTTAGGGTTAGGGTTAGGGTTAGGGTTAGGGTTAGGGTTAGGGTTAGGGTTAGGGTTAGGGTTAGGGTTAGGGTTAGGGTTAGGGTTAGGGTTAGGGTTAGGGTTAGGGTTAGGGTTAGGGTTAGGGTTAGGGTTAGGGTTAGGGTTAGGGTTAGGGTTAGGGTTAGGGTTAGGGTTAGGGTTAGGGTTAGGGTTAGGGTTAGGGTTAGGGTTAGGGTTAGGGTTAGGGTTAGGGTTAGGGTTAGGGTTAGGGTTAGGGTTAGGGTTAGGGTTAGGGTTAGGGTTAGGGTTAGGGTTAGGGTTAGGGTTAGGGTTAGGGTTAGGGTTAGGGTTAGGGTTAGGGTTAGGGTTAGGGTTAGGGTTAGGGTTAGGGTTAGGGTTAGGGTTAGGGTTAGGGTTAGGGTTAGGGTTAGGGTTAGGGTTAGGGTTAGGGTTAGGGTTAGGGTTAGGGTTAGGGTTAGGGTTAGGGTTAGGGTTAGGGTTAGGGTTAGGGTTAGGGTTAGGGTTAGGGTTAGGGTTAGGGTTAGGGTTAGGGTTAGGGTTAGGGTTAGGGTTAGGGTTAGGGTTAGGGTTAGGGTTAGGGTTAGGGTTAGGGTTAGGGTTAGGGTTAGGGTTAGGGTTAGGGTTAGGGTTAGGGTTAGGGTTAGGGTTAGGGTTAGGGTTAGGGTTAGGGTTAGGGTTAGGGTTAGGGTTAGGGTTAGGGTTAGGGTTAGGGTTAGGGTTAGGGTTAGGGTTAGGGTTAGGGTTAGGGTTAGGGTTAGGGTTAGGGTTAGGGTTAGGGTTAGGGTTAGGGTTAGGGTTAGGGTTAGGGTTAGGGTTAGGGTTAGGGTTAGGGTTAGGGTTAGGGTTAGGGTTAGGGTTAGGGTTAGGGTTAGGGTTAGGGTTAGGGTTAGGGTTAGGGTTAGGGTTAGGGTTAGGGTTAGGGTTAGGGTTAGGGTTAGGGTTAGGGTTAGGGTTAGGGTTAGGGTTAGGGTTAGGGTTAGGGTTAGGGTTAGGGTTAGGGTTAGGGTTAGGGTTAGGGTTAGGGTTAGGGTTAGGGTTAGGGTTAGGGTTAGGGTTAGGGTTAGGGTTAGGGTTAGGGTTAGGGTTAGGGTTAGGGTTAGGGTTAGGGTTAGGGTTAGGGTTAGGGTTAGGGTTAGGGTTAGGGTTAGGGTTAGGGTTAGGGTTAGGGTTAGGGTTAGGGTTAGGGTTAGGGTTAGGGTTAGGGTTAGGGTTAGGGTTAGGGTTAGGGTTAGGGTTAGGGTTAGGGTTAGGGTTAGGGTTAGGGTTAGGGTTAGGGTTAGGGTTAGGGTTAGGGTTAGGGTTAGGGTTAGGGTTAGGGTTAGGGTTAGGGTTAGGGTTAGGGTTAGGGTTAGGGTTAGGGTTAGGGTTAGGGTTAGGGTTAGGGTTAGGGTTAGGGTTAGGGTTAGGGTTAGGGTTAGGGTTAGGGTTAGGGTTAGGGTTAGGGTTAGGGTTAGGGTTAGGGTTAGGGTTAGGGTTAGGGTTAGGGTTAGGGTTAGGGTTAGGGTTAGGGTTAGGGTTAGGGTTAGGGTTAGGGTTAGGGTTAGGGTTAGGGTTAGGGTTAGGGTTAGGGTTAGGGTTAGGGTTAGGGTTAGGGTTAGGGTTAGGGTTAGGGTTAGGGTTAGGGTTAGGGTTAGGGTTAGGGTTAGGGTTAGGGTTAGGGTTAGGGTTAGGGTTAGGGTTAGGGTTAGGGTTAGGGTTAGGGTTAGGGTTAGGGTTAGGGTTAGGGTTAGGGTTAGGGTTAGGGTTAGGGTTAGGGTTAGGGTTAGGGTTAGGGTTAGGGTTAGGGTTAGGGTTAGGGTTAGGGTTAGGGTTAGGGTTAGGGTTAGGGTTAGGGTTAGGGTTAGGGTTAGGGTTAGGGTTAGGGTTAGGGTTAGGGTTAGGGTTAGGGTTAGGGTTAGGGTTAGGGTTAGGGTTAGGGTTAGGGTTAGGGTTAGGGTTAGGGTTAGGGTTAGGGTTAGGGTTAGGGTTAGGGTTAGGGTTAGGGTTAGGGTTAGGGTTAGGGTTAGGGTTAGGGTTAGGGTTAGGGTTAGGGTTAGGGTTAGGGTTAGGGTTAGGGTTAGGGTTAGGGTTAGGGTTAGGGTTAGGGTTAGGGTTAGGGTTAGGGTTAGGGTTAGGGTTAGGGTTAGGGTTAGGGTTAGGGTTAGGGTTAGGGTTAGGGTTAGGGTTAGGGTTAGGGTTAGGGTTAGGGTTAGGGTTAGGGTTAGGGTTAGGGTTAGGGTTAGGGTTAGGGTTAGGGTTAGGGTTAGGGTTAGGGTTAGGGTTAGGGTTAGGGTTAGGGTTAGGGTTAGGGTTAGGGTTAGGGTTAGGGTTAGGGTTAGGGTTAGGGTTAGGGTTAGGGTTAGGGTTAGGGTTAGGGTTAGGGTTAGGGTTAGGGTTAGGGTTAGGGTTAGGGTTAGGGTTAGGGTTAGGGTTAGGGTTAGGGTTAGGGTTAGGGTTAGGGTTAGGGTTAGGGTTAGGGTTAGGGTTAGGGTTAGGGTTAGGGTTAGGGTTAGGGTTAGGGTTAGGGTTAGGGTTAGGGTTAGGGTTAGGGTTAGGGTTAGGGTTAGGGTTAGGGTTAGGGTTAGGGTTAGGGTTAGGGTTAGGGTTAGGGTTAGGGTTAGGGTTAGGGTTAGGGTTAGGGTTAGGGTTAGGGTTAGGGTTAGGGTTAGGGTTAGGGTTAGGGTTAGGGTTAGGGTTAGGGTTAGGGTTAGGGTTAGGGTTAGGGTTAGGGTTAGGGTTAGGGTTAGGGTTAGGGTTAGGGTTAGGGTTAGGGTTAGGGTTAGGGTTAGGGTTAGGGTTAGGGTTAGGGTTAGGGTTAGGGTTAGGGTTAGGGTTAGGGTTAGGGTTAGGGTTAGGGTTAGGGTTAGGGTTAGGGTTAGGGTTAGGGTTAGGGTTAGGGTTAGGGTTAGGGTTAGGGTTAGGGTTAGGGTTAGGGTTAGGGTTAGGGTTAGGGTTAGGGTTAGGGTTAGGGTTAGGGTTAGGGTTAGGGTTAGGGTTAGGGTTAGGGTTAGGGTTAGGGTTAGGGTTAGGGTTAGGGTTAGGGTTAGGGTTAGGGTTAGGGTTAGGGTTAGGGTTAGGGTTAGGGTTAGGGTTAGGGTTAGGGTTAGGGTTAGGGTTAGGGTTAGGGTTAGGGTTAGGGTTAGGGTTAGGGTTAGGGTTAGGGTTAGGGTTAGGGTTAGGGTTAGGGTTAGGGTTAGGGTTAGGGTTAGGGTTAGGGTTAGGGTTAGGGTTAGGGTTAGGGTTAGGGTTAGGGTTAGGGTTAGGGTTAGGGTTAGGGTTAGGGTTAGGGTTAGGGTTAGGGTTAGGGTTAGGGTTAGGGTTAGGGTTAGGGTTAGGGTTAGGGTTAGGGTTAGGGTTAGGGTTAGGGTTAGGGTTAGGGTTAGGGTTAGGGTTAGGGTTAGGGTTAGGGTTAGGGTTAGGGTTAGGGTTAGGGTTAGGGTTAGGGTTAGGGTTAGGGTTAGGGTTAGGGTTAGGGTTAGGGTTAGGGTTAGGGTTAGGGTTAGGGTTAGGGTTAGGGTTAGGGTTAGGGTTAGGGTTAGGGTTAGGGTTAGGGTTAGGGTTAGGGTTAGGGTTAGGGTTAGGGTTAGGGTTAGGGTTAGGGTTAGGGTTAGGGTTAGGGTTAGGGTTAGGGTTAGGGTTAGGGTTAGGGTTAGGGTTAGGGTTAGGGTTAGGGTTAGGGTTAGGGTTAGGGTTAGGGTTAGGGTTAGGGTTAGGGTTAGGGTTAGGGTTAGGGTTAGGGTTAGGGTTAGGGTTAGGGTTAGGGTTAGGGTTAGGGTTAGGGTTAGGGTTAGGGTTAGGGTTAGGGTTAGGGTTAGGGTTAGGGTTAGGGTTAGGGTTAGGGTTAGGGTTAGGGTTAGGGTTAGGGTTAGGGTTAGGGTTAGGGTTAGGGTTAGGGTTAGGGTTAGGGTTAGGGTTAGGGTTAGGGTTAGGGTTAGGGTTAGGGTTAGGGTTAGGGTTAGGGTTAGGGTTAGGGTTAGGGTTAGGGTTAGGGTTAGGGTTAGGGTTAGGGTTAGGGTTAGGGTTAGGGTTAGGGTTAGGGTTAGGGTTAGGGTTAGGGTTAGGGTTAGGGTTAGGGTTAGGGTTAGGGTTAGGGTTAGGGTTAGGGTTAGGGTTAGGGTTAGGGTTAGGGTTAGGGTTAGGGTTAGGGTTAGGGTTAGGGTTAGGGTTAGGGTTAGGGTTAGGGTTAGGGTTAGGGTTAGGGTTAGGGTTAGGGTTAGGGTTAGGGTTAGGGTTAGGGTTAGGGTTAGGGTTAGGGTTAGGGTTAGGGTTAGGGTTAGGGTTAGGGTTAGGGTTAGGGTTAGGGTTAGGGTTAGGGTTAGGGTTAGGGTTAGGGTTAGGGTTAGGGTTAGGGTTAGGGTTAGGGTTAGGGTTAGGGTTAGGGTTAGGGTTAGGGTTAGGGTTAGGGTTAGGGTTAGGGTTAGGGTTAGGGTTAGGGTTAGGGTTAGGGTTAGGGTTAGGGTTAGGGTTAGGGTTAGGGTTAGGGTTAGGGTTAGGGTTAGGGTTAGGGTTAGGGTTAGGGTTAGGGTTAGGGTTAGGGTTAGGGTTAGGGTTAGGGTTAGGGTTAGGGTTAGGGTTAGGGTTAGGGTTAGGGTTAGGGTTAGGGTTAGGGTTAGGGTTAGGGTTAGGGTTAGGGTTAGGGTTAGGGTTAGGGTTAGGGTTAGGGTTAGGGTTAGGGTTAGGGTTAGGGTTAGGGTTAGGGTTAGGGTTAGGGTTAGGGTTAGGGTTAGGGTTAGGGTTAGGGTTAGGGTTAGGGTTAGGGTTAGGGTTAGGGTTAGGGTTAGGGTTAGGGTTAGGGTTAGGGTTAGGGTTAGGGTTAGGGTTAGGGTTAGGGTTAGGGTTAGGGTTAGGGTTAGGGTTAGGGTTAGGGTTAGGGTTAGGGTTAGGGTTAGGGTTAGGGTTAGGGTTAGGGTTAGGGTTAGGGTTAGGGTTAGGGTTAGGGTTAGGGTTAGGGTTAGGGTTAGGGTTAGGGTTAGGGTTAGGGTTAGGGTTAGGGTTAGGGTTAGGGTTAGGGTTAGGGTTAGGGTTAGGGTTAGGGTTAGGGTTAGGGTTAGGGTTAGGGTTAGGGTTAGGGTTAGGGTTAGGGTTAGGGTTAGGGTTAGGGTTAGGGTTAGGGTTAGGGTTAGGGTTAGGGTTAGGGTTAGGGTTAGGGTTAGGGTTAGGGTTAGGGTTAGGGTTAGGGTTAGGGTTAGGGTTAGGGTTAGGGTTAGGGTTAGGGTTAGGGTTAGGGTTAGGGTTAGGGTTAGGGTTAGGGTTAGGGTTAGGGTTAGGGTTAGGGTTAGGGTTAGGGTTAGGGTTAGGGTTAGGGTTAGGGTTAGGGTTAGGGTTAGGGTTAGGGTTAGGGTTAGGGTTAGGGTTAGGGTTAGGGTTAGGGTTAGGGTTAGGGTTAGGGTTAGGGTTAGGGTTAGGGTTAGGGTTAGGGTTAGGGTTAGGGTTAGGGTTAGGGTTAGGGTTAGGGTTAGGGTTAGGGTTAGGGTTAGGGTTAGGGTTAGGGTTAGGGTTAGGGTTAGGGTTAGGGTTAGGGTTAGGGTTAGGGTTAGGGTTAGGGTTAGGGTTAGGGTTAGGGTTAGGGTTAGGGTTAGGGTTAGGGTTAGGGTTAGGGTTAGGGTTAGGGTTAGGGTTAGGGTTAGGGTTAGGGTTAGGGTTAGGGTTAGGGTTAGGGTTAGGGTTAGGGTTAGGGTTAGGGTTAGGGTTAGGGTTAGGGTTAGGGTTAGGGTTAGGGTTAGGGTTAGGGTTAGGGTTAGGGTTAGGGTTAGGGTTAGGGTTAGGGTTAGGGTTAGGGTTAGGGTTAGGGTTAGGGTTAGGGTTAGGTTAGGGTTAGGGTTAGGGTTAGGGTTAGGGTTAGGGTTAGGGTTAGGGTTAGGGTTAGGGTTAGGGTTAGGGTTAGGGTTAGGGTTAGGGTTAGGGTTAGGGTTAGGGTTAGGGTTAGGGTTAGGGTTAGGGTTAGGGTTAGGGTTAGGGTTAGGGTTAGGGTTAGGGTTAGGGTTAGGGTTAGGGTTAGGGTTAGGGTTAGGGTTAGGGTTAGGGTTAGGGTTAGGGTTAGGGTTAGGGTTAGGGTTAGGGTTAGGGTTAGGGTTAGGGTTAGGGTTAGGGTTAGGGTTAGGGTTAGGGTTAGGGTTAGGGTTAGGGTTAGGGTTAGGGTTAGGGTTAGGGTTAGGGTTAGGGTTAGGGTTAGGGTTAGGGTTAGGGTTAGGGTTAGGGTTAGGGTTAGGGTTAGGGTTAGGGTTAGGGTTAGGGTTAGGGTTAGGGTTAGGGTTAGGGTTAGGGTTAGGGTTAGGGTTAGGGTTAGGGTTAGGGTTAGGTAGGTTAGGGTTAGGGTTAGGGTTAGGGTTAGGGTTAGGGTTAGGGTTAGGGTTAGGGTTAGGGTTAGGGTTAGGGTTAGGGTTAGGGTTAGGGTTAGGGTTAGGGTTAGGGTTAGGGTTAGGGTTAGGGTTAGGGTTAGGGTTAGGGTTAGGGTTAGGGTTAGGGTAGGGTTAGGGTTAGGGTTAGGGTTAGGGTTAGGGTTAGGGTTAGGGTTAGGGTTAGGGTTAGGGTTAGGGTTAGGGTTAGGGTTAGGGTTAGGGTTAGGGTTAGGGTTAGGGTTAGGGTTAGGGTTAGGTTAGGGTTAGGGTTAGGGTTAGGGTTAGGGTTAGGGTTAGGGTTAGGGTTAGGTTAGGGTTAGGGTTAGGGTTAGGGTTAGGGTTAGGGTTAGGGTTAGGGTTAGGGTTAGGGTTAGGGTTAGGGTTAGGGTTAGGTTAGGGTTAGGGTTAGGGTTAGGGTTAGGGTTAGGGTTAGGGTTAGGGTT